>JBBEEQ010000021.1:10058-2410058 GCA_037950945.1 Hypolimnas misippus
TTTTATTTTTTAAATAAATTAATAAACATAATTTTCAAAATTATTATTTTTTTTATTAAACCTTATACTTTCACGTATATGTGGGCAAAATTACAGATCATTTAGTTTTGAAATAACTGAGATACGGAGTTTTGAGACAAAACATACGCGATTTTCCCATAGTGCGTCGCACAGGCTGATATTTGACCCTAAAAGTTGGCCAAAAATATTTAATGCTCTTAATGGCTTCCCAACATTGTTTTATTTCATGTTTAGCATGGAAAAGGTTTACCTTTGCCAAACTTAATAAATACAAGCATTTATTCGTCATTTTCGTTCTCACCGTCAATATTTACATTGAAAATATCACTTTCTAGTAATAAATTTAGGACGTCATTCGATAACGAGAGGTTTCTTTTACTCTTTCTCTTACTCATGCCCGTCAGGACAGGGTCAGAGATTAACAGGAGCATGTTTAAAAAAGCTGCGTTGCACTCTACCCTGGAAAACTTTCGGGCGTAGTTGAGCCGGAACATTCGTATGTGTTTATTAGCGGCTTCTGCCGCTTCTTCGGACAATTGTCCATAAGGCAGAATGGCTTCAGCTACCACTTCTGCCCCATGACACAATACTTTGTGTAGCATTGGAGACATTGGATAAAATTTATATAAGGAAACGTATAATTTAGCCGTTTCCTGGCAATATCTTCCTAACGCCTCCACATTTATTTTAAATCCACAGCCCAATGTATCTAAAATTTCTTTTAATCTATAAATTAAGGTTTGGTCAATACCGGTAATGGCCGCCGATATTTCAAAGTTCTCGAAAAACCGTCTACTGGTGTTTCCGTCATTAGTATTGCCAAAGTTACCTTTTGGTATATCCCCACCAGTAGACCAAGTTAGTCGGAACTTATCTTGGATTTCTTTTTTTCATTTTCTACAACTTGTTTTTTCTCGGCAGTAAGACGTAAATGCCACTTTTTCACATGTAGTCTATAAGCCACATGTAAAATGCTCTCAAAGAATCCTATGCGAGCATGTAACAAAGCATTCGGTAGCGATATGCATCCCCTAAGCCACTCGGCATTGTTTTCTAGGAATCTGGTCTTTGTATTGTGTGCAGCTGACCATTTTTCTTTGAAGTGGTGTTTGATAATAGACAGTTTTTGCTTTACATTACAAATATTTGATAATTTTCTGTATATTGATTAAGTATTTCCTGCTCCAAAAATTCCAACTTTTTAGTGAATGTTGAGGAATCAGAGCGTTCCATTATATTAAATAAGTCATTGCGAGTCAAAACCCTCATCCCAGAAGCGGCTGTAACAAAATTACATAAAATATACATAAGTATAAATTATTTTATTGAGTTTTGAAAGCGCCTACGGAAAAAATCACTAAAAGTAGGGGGGTGTATTGGGGTGGCTGTTTTTTCTTTAGTTATATCCTATAAGGTTTACTCTATAACTACCAATAACAATTTTGACTTAGAAATGCTGAGAAACATTTTAAAACCCCCTTTGAACTTTAAACATGTGTATTTCATAGCGGTTTATTTGGTGCTTACGTTTCAAGGACATAAACGAAAAAAGGCTATATATTAGTTGTTAAAATTAAATGCCAAATAAAGTACATACCTGGTTGTTAACAATCCATAATGAAATTTAACTTAAAACCGTTAAGGTACGAGATAATATTTCAAAACAATGAAATTTATGCGCATCGAAAAATCACACAACCACTTTACGCGAACGGTAACTGCCGACTGAGTTCACCACGTGACGGATGGTACTAGAGCTTTGTGCTTTTTTTTATTGGTTGGAGTTATTCTAATTTGTGGAAACAATGGATTCGAAAGAAAAATATCAATATTTAAAAAATCGATTTTGACCAGCTTTTCGGACCAAATACTTGTCTGTGCGTCGTTGATATACTTCAGGAACGAAACTCCTACTTGTTCTACAGTTGGGCAATCCTTTTCAGAAAAATGATACATTAAGATGGGGAAAGAAGTTACTGTTGAAGAAATAAAAAACAATAATAATAAAATTCGTTTAATATATTTATCATTTACAAAATCAATAACTTTTATTTTATCTCTTGCATAGCCAAAAACGGGTGATTACAACATAAACGTGGAATAATTACGAACTAATTGCCTTACTACAAAAGATTTAAACACACGTTAAACGCGTGTTTATAAAAATCCGTACTATACCTTGTTTCACGTAACTGTGTCGGTCTGAACGATGCGCATGACGCTGCGCAGAACACTAAATTAGGCACCAGGACAGTCGGATAGACATTTTATTTTTATTATTAAATATTTCTAATAGTTGTTAAATTATATGTTAAAATCACTATTTAATTGTTTTTAGCAGTTTTTAGTTAAATTCATACCGAATATGTAAACTCAAAACAGTTTAAAACATTAATACTAAATCAGTGTGAGTTTTGTTTCGTGGTATGTTTATTAACCATTTAAGTAAAGTAAATAGATTATAAATATCATATAACGACTGAAAATAATGAATAGGATTATAATAACGTACATTCATATAAATTAAATGTTTTAAATCTTACGTGAAACGAGGTATACAAATCTACGTCTAAGTACAGTTTTGAGTTTAACGCGCTTTGGAAGTATCTTAATATACAGTTGACAGATGTCTAAAACCTATTTTAGCTGTCAAATGTAACACGTGACATTATTTTAATAAGTTTTTCATGATACTACCTGTTAAGCAATTGAGACGAGATTTTAGGCGATGTGTAATTTTTAAACACCGCTTAAGTAGACACTTGTTGAACATGATTTTATTGCGTCTTTTGCAGTATGGCAGTAAATCTATAGTTTCTTAAAAAAAAGGTGCCGTGATATAGCGGACGCTATATGATGGACATAAAAACCTGTTTGACATTACGTATCGTTTTCATAGACAACGGTTGTAGTATGTCGCTATAAAGTGTCCGCTACATACGGTCAACGTCATTCTGGAAAACCAAAGCTTAACCCAACTTTATACACAGTCGGTTAAAGTATACACAAACTTAAATAACTTAAAATCTATACAAGTCTCTATTGAGTTTAAAATAAAGTGATATTAAAAAATTTCAAAGAATTTATTATTCATAATTTATATCTCAAATCGGCCAAAAAAAAAACAACATAATTTTCTGTTCTTCTTTTTAACATTGACATTAGGATACCATAGAACCACCTAATTCTATAAAAAATAAGATATACATAATATTATTAAAACTATTTTTCTATGCATTTACAATTCCGTTAGGGCGCTCCCACACCAAGAACATTCGTCTGTAATGTAACTATCCGTATTCGAGCATTACATAAGTGAAGGACTGAGCATTACAGTGGGCAAAGTGTAATGATAAACTTGTAATACCCGTGATGTAATGTGTAACATGCGCACAAAATAGTTGTACCGCTTATAGCCTTAGTGTTATTATAAAAAAAAATTATTGCCTGCAGGCAAATATTCAGAATTGATTGTATTGTGTAACTAAATGGATATTCACGTTAAATAAACTTATCTAAATAGCCGGGAGTACTTTATACATAACCAAAGATTTATCAAAGAGGTACTTAAAGCATTTTTAAATCGTGCAGTTACATACATATATATTACACAAAGTAGATTCTACCGAGAAGAATCGACAAGAAGCTCAATAGGTAATCTTTTAACACAAAATTGCTGAAATCTAATCTGCAGTATTTCTGTTAAAACGTATATTCTAAAACAATCCATATATTGTCCAAGATAATGCATCGTGCCTTTAATAGTTAGTATGATTTCATATTATCTTAATGCGAGAATCACATTTGTAAGTTTTACTCTCGAGAGCGATATCAAATAACTCTGTAAACTAGCAAAAGATACGTCGTAAAACAAACGCTGTGACATTAAATCCTTTCAGGTGTAAAGCAATACGTATAACTTATGTGAATCTTTATGAAAATCCGAGAGCAAAACTTATTTGTGTAATTCTCGCCTAAGATATACAAATAAGATTTAGGATTCTAGGTTAAATTCTATATTAAAATACAGTAGGTAAATTTGGTACGAATCCTGGATGTTACAGGCTAATTCTCGTTCAGTCAGTAAGGCAGGTTTGTAACGTAACCTTCTAATTTACATTACACTGTTACATTCCCTGTGTGAAAGCGCTTTTAGATAATTTTATTAACGAACAATACAGGGATATTTTGAGATAAGGTAAGAAAAGTAGCCATTACACTATCTACTATAGATGACGAAAAAAAATGTTTTAAAAAGTGTCTATTCATACCAATAATATAAATAAAAATATATAATAGTTTGTCCGTCTGTGTTTTCACGGATAAGCAAACAATTTTGTATGTAGTTTTCAGTTAAGTTTAACCTTAAAGTACATAACCTTAACATAGCCAAAGTATAGATTTAATAAATCCAAACATTAAAATTTTGTTTTAAGTTCTCTCTTTACCTATTTGACTGAAGGTTTATTGGCATTATATATATTATATCATGTCATAATATGTACTTTTAAAACCCTATCTCAAAATCCCCCTTTATATTTTAAATCTCATAACAATAATCCGAAAGTAAATATACTAATTCTATTATAAAAAGATATACATTATATACTAATCAGTACATAAGATTACACATAGAATAAAATTAGAACAATTAATTCTCATAGACATCCACACTGGCACTGTCAGAATAGAAGTAAATCTGGCAATGCAATTCTGGCATTGAAAATATAAAAATCACTGGAAATAAAGCGTACAATAAAAAAAAATATCTTACATCAATAATATGTCCTTTTAATGTGGAAACGTCTTAAAAATATTAATTTTGACTGTTAAAAACGCTGCTTGATTTTGGCGTTGGAGTGCAAAGCTGGCAATACATTTGTGGCACCAGATGTGCCACAGATGTGATGTCAAATTTGGAATTGCCACCGTTTTCCACTTAAAATAACTTTACGTTATCAGTTATGCTTAAAAATTAAATATTGTACAAAATAGTACTCTAATTAAGATTTATAAACATTTTTAATAAACAAATTTACAAAGAAAACTAAACGTTTCCACAAAAAAAGGCTTGCACAGTACTTCTATCAATAATATTTGCTTATAAATACAGATTTTTTAAATTAATAAAATGGAATTCAGAAACAAATTAATTTTTATTTTAAAACGCTATTATTCACTGACATTCCCTGAGCACCTGTAACGATTTCCTGAACAGCTCCTGCTGGGCGCGGGCGTGTTTGATCTCTAGTTCCGCCAAATCTATCAAACTGTTGACAGAAAAAAAACGAATATGTATACAAAAAAACATTATCTCATCTACAAAAAGAAACCGACATGAAGCAATTCTAATTCCAGTACCAATGTTTTCGTACCGTACAAAATTAACTTATGAATAAGTTTTTTTTTTAATTAGCTGGCAAATACATGATATTAAGTGATCACTCGACACATTTGCAGCACCAGAGGAGATTAATGCGTTACCAACTTAAAAAGGGATAAGGGATGAAATGGAATAGGAATTAAGGAGAGGAGAAAGGATTAGACTCTCTCACTCACCGTACGGAATGCAGCTATATTAGCTATTTCACACTGATTTCCAGTGACGATGTGGTATTTACCTGGCTGAGACTCTATACGAGGTGTAATCAATGATCTAGAGCTACCTCTACCTAAAATAACTGTGTTTGAACATTTGCAGTTCCAGATGAATCACAAATGGGTAGTTAGTTTAAAAATTGATGAAGAAGAATAGAATAGGGGAATGAATGGGTAGGAAGGGTGATGAAACAGTCAAGGCAGTATAGTCTACCTCAATTAATATGAACTATAATTGACTATGACTGACTATAACTGAACTATGACTGAATGAACATTTGCAGCACCAGAGGAATCACAATTTGGTTATCAACTTAAAAAGTAATGAAGAAGAATAGCTAATAGAAGAATTAATAAGCAGAAAGGAAAATGAAATGGTCGAGTAGTAGTAGAGGTCTTTAGTCTGTAGGCTACAGCTAGTCTCTACCACAATCTTACCTTTTACGGAAAGCAGCCACTCTACGGACACGGAAGTCCAGCAGTTCTTCCCGCGCACGCGCAGACAGCTGTTCGAAGCGTGCGCACGCGTCGGACTGAGCTTGTTCCGCCTGTACATATTATAGATCCTTATTTTACTAGATAGTATATCGCATTTTTCACATTTTTTTAACGTTTTTCAGTTGGAAATTGAGTCGTTAATTTAGACTTTAATGTCACAAAATGTTAATAGAATTGCTTTTTTGATTTTCAAAATCACAGAATTTTATGAAACTTAATGTACTAACTCAACTAACTCGTTTTACACATATTTCGGTCACTTCCAACTAAGCGTGAGACATTTATGATAAAACTTTTTAAAAAGGGAAACCGACTTCAAAAGCAAATTAAGTAATTATGTTGACTTAAATCGATTTTAATAAATAAAAAAAAAAAAAAAAAAAAAAAACAAAAATAAAAGAGTTACGTACGTAAAAAAAAAACAGTAGAGGTACATAAAAAAAATCCATGTCGGAATGAGAACATCCTCCTTTTTTGAAGTCGGTTAAAATGGCCCAACATTAATTTATCGATAGATCAAAATCTGTCATTGTTAGCATATGACAGAAAGCGATTAAGACATTTGTGGCAGTTGTAGAACCAATAATGCATATTTGGACACTGATAATCAATACTATGTCAAGCCACACGGACTTCATTTTGAGAAAATTTTGAGAAAAAAAGAAAGCAGATTGGTATCATAAAAAGATTTATCTAATAATAAATTTTTCAAATATAAATATACCATTATTGTATAAATTGCAAAATTTTGAACATACTTGAAAATCGAAACATCAAGAAACTTTTTGTACTTATTTTGTATAGATGACTTGATTTTTTTTAATAATGTTATATACATTATGAACTTTCAGAATATATCAATATCTCCGAATTTGACTTTTTGTGGGTTGACAGATTATTGCTTATCAGCATCCAGTTGTAATAATATGGTAGTTAGTAGTAATGAGCCGGATCAATAAAAATGTATACACATTATATAATGATACATGACTCAACGGTACTAAATCAACTACCTTCATAATGATAGATAAGATTAAAATATATATTTAAAAGATTCCATAAAATATTAAAATATCTTTAAATTAAGATCATTTGAGTTTAAATCTTCGTAGCAAGCTTAATAAAATAATTAAATAAATTAATTATCCGTATCCGAGAATCTTGGCTCAAAATATTCGTATTCGGATCCGTATCCGAGAATCTTGACACCAAATATCCGTATCCGTATACATGTTTACCGATCCGACACAGTATATATATATATAGTATTTAGGCCATTTTACTCTCGCGGCCAGAAATCTGCGTGCAAGTAAGAAAGCGTGCGTTTACCTCCTGAACCTCCATCGGCTGTGAGTGCACGAAACAAAATTATGTGATATTATTAAAAACTCGATTTTGAATTGAAAACGATAATGACGGGACATATTATTGTAACATTTATGTGTAATATGAAATTCATTTTCATTTGAGACATTAGAAGAATTTATCTTATTATAAATGCGAAAGTAACTCTATCTGTTTGTTACGCTTACCCGCTAAAACATCTCAACAGATTTCATACCTTTTATTGCGGAAAAAGGGATAAAGAGATTGAAATAGAGGTTGAAAGTATGTGTGGGATTACTTAATTTTGTAGGATAAAACGTGAACCTTTATATTTAAGCACTTGATAAGAAACAAAAAAAAACATTTATTCTAGCGTTCTTGAAATTTCGACCTATGAAGGGATGAAATAGGGGTTGGAATTTTGTATGAGAGTCCCATGTTAAGCGCGAGTGAAACCGTGAGGGATCGCTAGTTTGTTATGAATTTAATTATGAAATCTTATTCGATAATTTGAATTGTACTCTTCCACACCAGGCGAAAATCGCACTTATAAGTTTTGCTCTCAGACTTTCATAAAGATTTACATAAGTTATTCCTCATTGACACCAAAAACAATTTACTGTCAATGACTTTATTTTTAAGGTTACCTAACTTTACCAGGTTATAGAATTGTTTTCAATTACGAGAGTAAAACTTACAAAAAGTAATTTTATTTCAAGGTAAACACTATGATCAGTTAAAATCATATAGCTTTTGTGACATATGGGTATATAGTTTAGAAATACAATCTTGCGCGTTGGTTAGTATTAACGACATCTTGCATCTGTTAGTCGTCCTATTAGCCGTGGACTATTCCAGTTATTTTGAAACCGATTATAATGACACATTCTATGGGACCAATGGCGAGGGTTATACATATACTACCATTTCAATTGAAGATTCGAAAGAAGTCGTTGAAACGTAATTTGACCCAAAGATATTAAAAAGGTTTTTGTCTCTATATATATTTTTATTAAGCATACTTATTCTAGTTATTTTCGTTTTTAAACCGTACCACTAAACCGAATTAGTTAAAAATTTTAGAAAACCAATAGAAAAATATATTCTTTCAAACAAAAAAAAGAATTAACTAAATCAATCAAACAGTTTTGGACTTAATGGTGAAGATAAATAAAAAAGTCCCCGACGAATTGAGATTATCATATTGTCGTTCGTAGTTACAAAATATCCGAATTCGAATCCGCCAATAAGAAGAGCTTATATTACAATCCACCAATCAATTTCACTATACTCACTGATTTAGTTTCTTCTTGGTAACACGAGATGGCGCTGATTCTATCCCATAAACTCAAACTATACTTTATTCAAATAGGCTTTTTAATGCACTTTCGAATCGTTAAGTTACGCGGTACACCAGTCAGCTCGTGACCACGACGAATGCAACTTCGTCGAAACGTCGGGCAATATAAAGGTACCATTAGTTATCGCGATAAGGCCCGTTATATTAAATATGAATAGTATAAATCGCGAAACTTTAAAATATATAATTTAAGGTTTAAGTTGGTTAATTAGCGGTTAACCACAATCGAGTTGTTAAAAAACCTGACACAATGACCAGTATGCAAGATCGTATTCCATAATACCCATTAATTACTAAATCTTCGTTATAAATGTAATACTAAATGACGTATGAAAATTTAAGTGGTCAAAACTGTCTTAATTTGCATGGTAATTAATGGATGTATATGTGAAAGTGCAAAAATTCATATATTTTAATGTATATCAGTTACATTTTATAACTCTAGATATGTTATGTACAATTTTTGACGTAAAAATTTAAAACCCATTTCGAAGCTTTGACAAACACAATTGTCTTATTGACCCGAAGACACCCTCGCCTGACATAGTTGCTAGCTGGTTGCTAGGAAACGTCGTCTAATGTAAATAAAATTCTGGGTACATATCTATAGTTATATAACATCACTCTGTGTTTGTGAATATGTGTATGATATATACTCACGGCGTGAACGTCCTTATTTTTCGCTCTAGCTTTCTCTAAATTTCTGTTCGCTGCTTCGTATGCGGCTAGACATCTGAAATATAGGTATTGTAAAAATGTAAAATAAATTAACAGCGTCTAGATATCCCACTGCTGGACAAAAGCCTCCTCTCTTATTAACGATGGTTAGGAGCTTAATCTAGAACGCTGGTCCTTCGAGCCGGATATACACAAGGCAATCTCTCCCGGGACATATAGATTTTCTCACGACGTTTTCCTTCACAGAGATGAATTTAAACACAATCGAACCCGCGACTATCGATTGAGATAGACATGTACCACTGAGCCATTTCAATTTTCATCCCTTTTTTTACCCCTTACAAGCGTCAAGTTAAATCTACATCTGTATCAAAACTACCATTCTTATACAAGAAGCTTAGAACTACCTTAGAATCTAACTAACGATCTCTAAGCATGTGAGTCCGTAGTTTTCTAGACGCCCGTTATATTACGCGCGTAATTTAACGGTACTCCTAAGAAACCTCACCTCAGTCTTCTAACGAGCACAGCTTTAGCAGCATGAGCGTCTCTCATATAATAGCGCAGTGTATCAGCCAACTTTAAATCCTGGTCTGAAGCCATGCGACCTTCGATTTTCTGGAAAAAGAAAAGTTAATTGAATTACTATTACAATTTGAGGGTGGAAGGATTTCCATTTAAACAGCTTTTGACATAAGGTCGATCTTTCAACAAAATGTTAAATCATTATTTATAAAGAACGAGCTAATTAGAAATTATACAATCGATATATGTAAAATTTTACAATAATTTAAGAGTTACAAGTATATATAATACCTCGTGTGAATCCAGTTTATTCTAAATCCAAGCACCTCTGCAAAAGCCTCTTCTTTCTTTCAAATAAATGAATGAAAAAAACATACCCTGCACTTGTCGAAGGTTTCAGCGGCTCGCGTGAGGAACCTCTCGGTGGGAGGCTGCTCCCTCGTCGCCAGCTGCGTGATGCACGACGACAGCTTGATGTGGGCGTCCGCTACCTCTGCAATATGGTCATTCGTGCTAACTGCTCCGCTCATGCGTCGTAGCGTGATGTAATAGGCCTACAACCTCCCTAAATATTCGGGCTATGCATCGCAAAAGAATTTTTCAAATCAGATCAGTAATTTCTAAGATGATTACTCCCTATATACTAACTTTTATATATTTTCTTTAAAATATATTTTCCTTACTGAGCAAAACTTACAAGTGCGACGCTAAGACAAAAATCACACTTATTAATTTTGCTCTCAGACTTTAATAAAGATTTACACAAATTATTTACCAGTGACCGACTTTGTGAGACTTGTAGCTTACATATTACCTAGATTAGTATTACTAGACTAGCTGACGCTCGCGACTCCCTGTTTGATGCCTACGTCATAGTAGCTTTACGCATGCAAAGTCTTAGCCCAATCGGATTAAAATTGACAAAGTTTCATACAAACTTTCATACCCTATTTTATAACCCCTTGGGGGTAGATTTAATCGAAATCCTTTCTTAGCGGATGCCTACGTCATAACATCTACCTGCATGTCAAACTTCAGCCCGATCCAGTGGTTTGTGCTGTGCGTTGATAGATCACTATGTCAGTCAGTTTGAGTTATATATATTTAGATTATTAGAGTTAAGCTTCTAAATGTAAACCCTGCTTAAGATATAATTATTTGTCAAAACTCACCCTTATGCTTCGAAGTCATCCTATCCACTTTTGCAACAGCCTCCTTCAAATGTGAATAATATTCTTGGAGGAAGGCGGTCTCTTGCTCGAAGAAATCGTTCACATCTCTGACCGTCGCTCCAAGGTAGATCTCATCTGTAGTTGTTGTCATGGAACGTACCTGGTGATACCAAGAAAAAACCTCATTCATCGAAATCGGTTCAGAAATTTAGTCGCTAGGGTAGAACATAAAAATACTGACATCGCAATGTTATACCAGGGTTTTACTTAGAATAACGCTGAACCCTAAAGCTGACGCTGCAGCGTCAGCAGATTAGAAACTCAATAACTAAATGAAGCCTTTAATTGGTCAGTCCTGTTCTAAATCTCACTCTTTCTATATCCGTTTCTGTATAATTGTGTAATTATAAACTAATTCAAATACAAAATCTTTTTTAACAAGCCGAAGAGTAATCCCTTTATAACAGCACGTTTAGGTACTACAGTGACCAAATTCAGAAATCCACATTGATGACTATAAATAAGGCTGCACTGTCGGCGAATGGTCATTCGTGAGAGGTCCGCACTGTGCGGGCGTGTTCGAACGCTCGCACAGCGCGCAACTCTCACACACATCGTTGCGCTGAATATACGAGATGTACATAACACCTGTGGTATTTTTATTTTGGAGGCCCAAATAAATACATTAATTGTGACGTCAGTAATGCTGACGTCACACGTTTTGTTGTATTAACGAATTTTGTCAACCCAAAACCTTTATATAAAGACCCTTAATCTTATAGCATGTGATTCATATCGCGACATGATTCATCTTTGTAACGAATTTTCGACCAACCTAACCTCCACATAACAAACCTCAGTTCAACGAATTACTTGATATAACGAATACTTTCTTGTTCCCTTCCGATTTGTTAAATCGAGGTTGCCTTATATTAGGTCATCTCGACTCTTTTTTTATACTAATCAAACTCACCAAACCACCAATAAGATCCATCTTCCCGCGGGGCTTAGCGCAGAGATCCTGTTCGTATTCGAGGAAAACTCTCAAATGTGCATCGCTCCTGAACACAGGGTGTGCCGCCAGCCGTTGCAGGAAAACTTCGTGCATCGCCACCGTCTTCTTGAACGTCGCTAGATACTCCCTGTATACAAATGTCATTCGACTTTTAATTAAGTTCCTTCAAATTGTGGGTTTTATAAATCTAACAATTTCGCACGAATTTGGACTTGTTTCTTGAAAACATCACTAGAAAGTGTTTTTATATATACCGCAGTTTTAGTTTTCATCAAATTCGGATCCAAGGGTCCTTTAAGTATTTCTCGCAATTCCTTTTGGCCTACCACGCCCAGTTAGAAAAATCACCTGTAGGTATACCATAATTTACTAAAAGAAATACAATAATATTGTATATTTATATATATGTTATAAACTCATGTATTTTGGTACCGACGCTAATGACTTCGGATGACGTTGCCTAGCAACTGGGTATGACAGGCTTCGTAGTTATAAAACATCATGGTCTGTTACATATAAAGTTTCTAAGACCATAAATGAAAGATTTAAATAAGTAATACTTTTTAGAAAAGGAAACGAACTTCAAAACCTTATTTTAAATTTAAAAACTTTTTTAAATTTAAAAAATTTTAATGAAAATTCTTTGGGTACAATATGGAAGTATATATACTTCCAGATTGTACCCAAAGTAAGTATATTCGAATAGAAAAAAAGACTTCTCGAAATCGGTAATAAAGATTAAAAAATAACACACTACGAATCGAGGACCTCCTTTTTTTAAGGGTGATAAAAAAAATTATAATATGGGACACAATGCAGATTGAAGATAGTTAACAAATATTGTTTCACTCACTCCTCCAACTCCTCCTTCATCTTGAGGAACTCCTCGCGTGTCAAAGCTCCCTCTCCCTCCCCGAGTCGCTGCAGCTTCTCGCGAGACGCGTCGAAGTCCGGTCTAGGTGGTGCTGGGGGTATCTGGAGAAAATTTAGTAGTAATTAGTTACTATACTCAAACTCAATATATACTATATTCAAATAGGTTTTTATAAGCTCTTTCGAATCGTCAATTTACAAGTTTGTCATGTCATTTTTATAACGATAAAGCTCAGTTTCAAATTGATTAACTCAAGAAACTGCTAAATTTAAGAATATAACTGATATTATATGGACGCTGATAAGCAATACTGTGTCAAGCCACGCGGACTTCATTTTGAAAATGGTGCCTGAAGTTGTCAAACCTTTTCTTAATAAATTAGTTTGAAGAAGTGTATATCCATCTTTTCTTTTCTTTTATGATAAAAGGTACAAAGAATTAAAAGCAGATTGGTGTATTTAATATATTGTGCAATAAAAAGGTTTTAAAATATTTCAGATTATTATATAAATTACAAAATATGGAACACACTTGAAATTCGGAACGATTAAGATTTTTTTTTTCTGTACTTATTTAGTTTGTATGATTTGAAATTTTTGAAATGACAGAGAAATGACAGGAGAGAATCTTTTCGTCAATGAGAGAATTGATGAACTTTTCAAAGTTGGAAATGGGTACATATTTTTACATTAAACAGAATGAACGAAACATATCTATAGCATAAATTATCATTGATACATAAACGAAGGTTATTCCATTGTTTTTGTTTAAGAATGCTACTCTCAAGATCTAATATTAGTTACAAATAGATTGAAGTTAAACTGCGAGGACAGTTAGTAATAATATACTTCAAAAACTCACAATATAACCGGCATATTCCTCATTCTCCTCATATCTATCATGGAGCCATACAAACTCTTCATGCTGTCGCACGACAAAGAACTCCGCTTTCTGGAACTCGGGCAGCGTTGTCTTGGTGTGAACAGTGAACTTTACTTTCTCCTTTTCGCTTAGAGCATCTGAAATATCCACCTGAGGGACAGCATTTGTTTAATAACTTGACGATTCCATGCCCAAATGATGTTGTTTAAACCTTAATTAACTGTTAAACACTACATCACAGAATATAATCCTTATAAAAGACATTGAATGGTGGGTGATTTCGGGTTTCAAAAACAAAAAAAAAAATGAATGATACAGTTTTTACAGACCTAGGAATAATTATTCATTCTAATACCAATATCAACCCTGAGGATCGAACCTGCAACCGTTGACGGTAGATGTACATTCAATCATCTAATTTAAGTTAAATGATTTCTGTATTAAGTACTTAAATTTTATAAATATTATATCTCTCTACAAGTACCAAATTTATACAAATATTGTAAAGAAGTAAAATTTGTTTTGTGTATATGTAAGGAAAACTACTGATCAGATATGAAACATTCTTTTTGCATTGAATAGCCTGAAGATTAAGAAAGATATACGATAAAGGCTATATCACGTCATGCTGTGACTCGTAGGAATGACAGAGTAACCATAAAAGCGAGTAAAATTGCTAGGATCAGGTAAATTGGTATTAAATTCATACTAACCAGTAAACTATTGTCAGCTAAAGAAACATTCTCATTTGGTTTCTTCTTATCCGTTTTGATGTCACCGCTCGAAGGAGACGACGCGGCCGGTACAGACAGGGGATCGTGGTTGCTGTCTTCCACGCAATCCTTGAAAAATATACAAATTATACTAATATTATAAAAAGGAAAAGTTTGTATATACGAGGTAAACTTTAAAAAAACTTATCCAATTTGAAAAATGATATCTGCATTGGATAATCCACATCTGGGGAAAAGTTTTATTCTATATTACATCATGTTAAGACGCATAGAAGTAAAGCAATAACCATAAACGCAAGTGAAACTGCAATGGAAAGCTAATATTATAATAAAGAAACCAGGCAAACACCAGATGGACTAATAACTAAGCAGTTCCATAACACCATCTACTTTACATATTACAAAACAAAGTCACCACCCACTGTCTGTATGCTTAGTTCGTTTAAACTAGTCTATAGATTTTAGTGTTCATTATCAAACTGAGTGATTCAAGAGGAAGGTTAACATATATAAACTATGCATATTATAGTAGAAAGAAGCCAAGAATATCAAAGATTTGTAATGTGATATAGTAAAAAACTACACCCAAGTCAAGTTTCTTAGTTTATACCATATTCTTCCTTTAAATTATTAAATAAATTACATATTTTAAACTTTCGCGATTTATACTATTCAAATTTAATATAACTTTATACTATTCATATTTAATAATATAATACGGTAAAGACAATATTAATATTGTGAGGGTAGGCGAAGAAAACTCGCGCACTCGTCGCCGGAGGGCGCGCGGTACACCAGTCAGCTCGTGACCACGGCGAATGTAACTTCGTCGAAACGTCGGGCAATAAAAAGATATTACTACTATTAGTTATCGCGATAAGACCCGTTATATTAAATATGAAAAATAAATTACAAATAGACTACAACTTATTATATTAATATCTAATAACCTTTTAAGAAAATTATACTACCAAATTGTACTAAACCACTACAAAATTATTATAATTATGACCGCAAAATTAACAATTAAAAGCAGTTAACCTTATTACTTGACTGTGTAAAAACTACTTACAATTATTTATTTAAAATGAAACTAATTTACAGTTTACAATTTATCTACATTTATGTTTATATATGTATTATTCTACCTTATAAATTGATTGTTGATTCTATATATTTTTTTTAATTATTCAATTAGTCAAACAATCATTTTAAAGAGACAAATATTTATATAACCTTATTAAAAATATACATCTTATAATTTTTCTATAACCTTAAATTTTGTAATATATATATTTTATTAATTAATAAATTTTCATTTTCGTATCATGTAAAGTCTTACAAACTTGGGACTTAAAGATATATTCTTTTAAATTTGAACAGAATAAAATAAGCTAATAACAGGTTTTGCGAAAATTACTGCGATGGGACCTCGCAATCCCGTAATTAAATATTGTATAGGACAAAGTCGAAAGTAGGTAATATTCTGCTCTAATATATCGTATCGATGTAAAAAAATAGTATGTATTTTAAAAAATGTAAATTTACGTAAACTTCTTTAAAAACTATTGAATAATGTTTTAAAAATCTATGAATCACGAATGAATTTCCTATTAAGCCTATTATCGCTTTGGTAATTGTACTGATAGTGAAAAAAACACCTTCGTTTTAACAAAAACAACAAAGTCTTGTTACCACGTCATAAATTTCTATTCACGTTCAATTATTTTCTATTTCGATTAAATGCTATTTATAGATAAGTGAATATAATATCATCGCTTATAAGACAATAGTTAAATTGAAGCTATATTGATTATAAGATTTATAGGATAATCGAAGCTGAATCCTATAGGATACGCCCCCCGGTATAAGGAATAAAACTTTAGAAAACATAAAAAAATTACGTAATTATTTATACAACTTACCATCATATTGAATTAGAAATGATTAATAAGTTTAATCTTAAGTAAATAATAACTTAATTGAATTATAATGATTTGTTAAAAAAAAAATTAGCGACACTTGAAAAATCACAAAACAACAAGTGTCAAATAATCCAATGTCATGATCATGTCATTAATGACATTTGATAGTGAGTGTTGCTTATGATAATGATATTCATTTGGGAAATCAATAACTAGGTTTATTTGATGATTTAATTTTTTTTAACATAACAGCCACTATTATAAAATCTAAAGTTTAAAAATATTTCACTTAAAGCAGGCGAAGAAGATTTTTTAAATATTCATATAAGTATATTTTTGGTTTTTTTAAATAATTTTTAGTGCAAATTTAAAATGGCAGTTGGCTAAAATGATCAATGACTAATTTATAGGAGACATGGTTTTTACATGCGAAGTTGTCTTTGAAATTTTTAAGAACTTTTATAAGGTCAGGGGTACTTTTTTATCAAAATACTTTCGTTTGAGTAATCTGGTCACCCCAAAGATTTTGATAGATCGAAGAACGGAAATGGAATCCCGTAATAGACTTATTTATTAACTATTTACAAAGAAAATACATTTAATACATATAAAATGGGCACACAGAAACCCGGAGAATGGGCTAACTCGCTCATAGCACGATTTGAGGAACAAGTAACTATGAAATGATTATATTTTTTATTTATTTCTATCGACCCACCCTGCCTCAAATTTATTTATGTAAACATTTTTTTTCTATTAATATTTAATTATATGGTACGTTTTAAACATATACAACTATGTAGTAAAATTATAAATACCTTTTAGACATAATTTTAATAAATTAAATATGACATCCTTTAGAACTCCTACGCAAAAATACTCTCTATGAACTTTTACCGAAATCGCAAAAATATGTTAAACATATAACTTATATTTTTCATGCATATATACATGTTATTCTTTTATTATTTACACGAAGAATATATTGTCGGCCGCATAAATTTTCGTACTTTGTTAGAAATAAAAATTGCGCATATTTTAAAAATAATTATTTAAAATATAATTGTAATAAATAGAGTAACAAGAAATTAATTACTAGGTATTGAGTGTTCAAATTTATTACATTAAAATGAAACTACTTAAAATGTATTAAAAAAAGCCTTTATTACTTTTACATCTGTATTAAAATTTGAATCTGTTTCAAAAGAAAAGAAGGTAAAGTATACAACTATTTTTTAATTCAATTAAATATAAATGATAATTTTTGTGAAAACTAATTTCATACACAATCATAGCTTTGGGTGATAAAAGTCATGAACGTAAAAAATTACTCCATATTTGATACTCCATATTGTTTATCACTACTATAATAATATAGTATGCAAATTTATTATGTAACTATTAATATGTACAATTCTATTTGATGTTAAAAATCAGTACCCATTTCTAACTTTGTCAAGTTCGTCAATTAACTTAATGGTCAAAAGATACTCTCAGCTGTCATACTCAGTTGCTAGTTGGTTGCTAGGCAACGTCATTCAAAGTGTTCAATGTTCATAGTGCTAAAATATTTAAACTTACAGTATATATGGATGCTGATAAGCAATACTGTGTCAAGCCACACGGACTTCGTTTTGAGAAAAGGGCATATAAAGATGTCAAACCTATTCTTAATAAATTTGCTTGAAGATGTATATACTCATCTTTTCTTTACTATTTCGATAAAATGTACAATGAATCAAAAGCAGATATATTTATTTTATATGTTATCTAATAATAGGTTTTTAAATATTCAAGATTATTTTATAAATTGCAAAATATAGAACGGACCTGAAATTGGAAGCATTGAGTTAAGAAACTTTTTGTAATACTTATTTAGTTTAGATGATTTGAATTTTTTTTAATAATGTTAAATAGGTGACGTAGTATCAAAATACATCAATATCTCCAAATTTGAGTTTTTGTGGGTTGACACATTATTTCTTATCAGCATCCATATATAATTATATAATATCATTGATAGCAGGTTAATAATAATAATGTAAGTAATATAGCTAAAAATACAATAATTCCAGCTACCATACAAAACAGGAGCTCAAAATCTACATTCCCGGATAAACGAGGAACAGTGCAAGGCGTGCTTAGTGCAGATCAGTAGGCACCGTTTTTCACTTGTAATTGCTGGCCTAACTAAGATATTACAGAGAGTTAATGAATTGGTATGTATTTTTATGATACTATATTTTTATCTTTGACTATTATATTTCTACCGGACTACATAATGCAGAATAAGATAATATGTTTGCCCGTATTTGCATATATGTCTGTTCGTTTGTGTCTAGAGATGAAAAATGGACCTTCTAAGTCAATAAATTAGTAAATTTTTTTGCAATAAGCATTATAGATACTTTGTGTAAAGTGTGATTGTGATAGTCTAATCTTCTACATAAATGGAAATAAATGTTTCTTGTGTCCTCTGTGGGTTCTGAAACCATTGATTAGATTGTAATGAAACTTTGGTAGGATGTACACCCATGAGAGTTCTTAACTTAAAAAATCAATATTACTTAGATAACATGAACGCTGATAAACAATATTATGCCAAGCCACATTAACTTCATTTTGAGAAAATAGTGTCTAAAGATGTCATAACTTTAATTTATTTGAAGAAATATATATCCATTCTGTTCTTTTCCATTAAGGTAAAAGAATTAAAGAATTAAATTTACCAAATTAGATTAACGCAAACCATTAATTAAATTCATTTAACTTTTGTATGTGCTTATTTAGTTTAGATGACTTGTATAATGTTTTAAATTCATTATCAGAATACATCAATAAATGCAACACGCTCAACGACCCCCATTAAGATCGCGTGACCTTGTGTCGGGGGTCCGGAAACACTCACAACACTAACACAAACACCCAGACCACGACAAACATCCGTATGGCTAATACAGACATTTGCTGTGAGCGGGGATCGAACCGATAGCGCTTGAGTCAGTTGCAGTGACCACTACGCTCAACGTCTGCATCTAATCAATGTCTCAGAATTTGGATTTTTGTGGGTTGACACATTATTGTTTATCAGCAATGCAATGTGGATAGCTCGTTTATGATAAAAATTCATTTTTTTTCCAGTACCAACCAACGATCACAACATGCGTAAATCGGCCTCAAACGGAACTGGAGAAGGGGTACCATGATAGCTTAGTGATAGTCTTGGATACACTTGAAATATGTCTCAGTTCCCAACCGAAGGACACCGCTAAATATGAGGAGGCTATGAACGTTAAGATTTTGTTGAGAGAAGTGTGTCAGTTCATTGGTAAGTATTAAGGTCGTTCCCTAATTATGTCTGAATGAGAAAAAGCAAAGTTTCAATCAAGCTTTACTTTGGTTCGATAGAATTTTAATCAAAATAGCTTCAGTAATTTAGTTTTTAAATTATGATAATTGACATTAGAATTACATTAAATTGCGTATTTTGGTTTTTAAGTCGGTTTCTTTATGTAAAATAATTTCTAGTGAGGCAAGTTTAACTTACAAAATTTTATAAGTAAACCTTCTCTCCTATTAACTGCTCCACTGTGGGTTGGTGGATATATGTGTATCAAAATTTCTTACGGCACATGTAGACTTCTTCACCGCCGAGCTCGAGATAATTTAAACACAAATTGAGCATTTGAAAACTCAGCAGTGATAGCAGTGGTTCGAACCCGTGATCGTCGGTTGTGATCGACGTGTTCTAATTACGAGCCATCTCGGCTCAAATTTTTATAAAATTTACATAAATTATATTTGTATGTATTTATCATTGATTTTACAAAAAGTTCACTGTCAGTGTCTTATTTTTGAAATTCACAGCTTCTGTGATGTGACCGGATCTCGTTTACCCACCCTAAAATATCCAGGGTTCTAATAAAGGATATAAAATATATTTACTTATACTTTGTACTTTTACTTGGTGTGAAAAGTCGGGAAAACACTCTGAATGACATTCAGTTTATCCACACAGACCAGGGTAGCCAAACAGACATGTTATTCCAAGTATCCCCCTTAGGGTGCTCAAACGGAACCATCCAAGTTATCTAGGTGATTTTACTAGGTTACAGAGTCGTTTTATATGATTTAGTAAAACTTACAAGTGTAATTCTGGCTTTAAAGTAACAGCCCGTAAATATCCCACTGCTGGGCAAAGGCCTCCTGTCCTATTAAGGAGAAGGTTTAGAGCTTAATCCACCACGCTGCTCCACTGCGGGTTGGAGGATATACATGTGTCAGAATGTCCCTCGGCACATGCAGGTTTCCTCACGATGTTTTCCTTCACCGCCGAGCTCAAATACAAATTTAGCACTTGAAAACCAGTGGTGCTAGCTGGGGTTTGAACCCGCGCGTCAGGTGAGATCGACGTGACCCGACACAAGACCACGAGGTCTTATATAATATTTTTCAGATCTCCGAAACGAGAGTAATGTCAACAACACCCTCCTCAGGCAATTAGCAAGCAAGGTTCTCTTCGCGCTCAGTCTCAACTTTTTCAATGCAGTTTTCAATAGAATAAGTGCCCGATTACAGGTTTGTGTTTCCTTTCTTTTACTTATTACTAGCGATTAGCCCCGGCTTCGCATGGGTGCAATGTAGCTTTCCATGATATCATAATACAAATCTTTGAAATTCTTGGCTATTCTCCACTATAATATGCATTTTTTAAAAGCTTTATTATACTTTATTATACACCGAGGATACAAACAATAAATAATGTTATATGCCTCTACCAGGCAATCATGTTGCGAAGGAAATTATGACCAGTAATTAATGGGTATTGGGTGTACGTACAACAGTAACAAAGAAAATAATAATAATATATATATTAAATAAATAAATAGATACAAGTACTCAAAATATAAACGTATACATACACAATATATACACGTTTATACAAATATAATAAATACATATATAAGCCAGAAGACATCAGGAAAAAAATGTATAAGAATAGAGCTTGGTACGTGGTTTGGGATCTCGGGCTATTATATTTGAAAACGCTCTACATTCTCATGATCCTGTGTCGGGAATCATGTAACACACAACACAAACATAAACACCGCGACAAACATCCGTATGGCCGATACAGACATGAGCGGAGATCGAATCCGCGACCGTTAGCGCTTCAGTCAGTTGTAATGACCATTGCGACAAGCTGTCTATCAAATGCGCATGGATTTGTATACATATTAACGTTTCCCCAGAATCACTCTTAAAATCGGTTGCATAGTTTAAAAGATCTAAGCGTACAGACGGCGGGAAGCGTTTTCATTTTATACTATATAAAGAAGATACTAGTATGGATCATAATAGAAGCCAATATATCTAGACACGCGGTAGCGTGTCGAGCCAAGTTCAAGAAACAGAACTGGCGAGCCGCTACGTGTGTAATATTACACGAACCATTTGGAGCCACTTTTGACCCCCTCATAAATCAAAAACTATTTCCTATATCAATTATAGCCTTCGCAAGTTTTTGTCGGTTCTTGTTTTATAATTCCGAAAATTTGGATTGTTGGTAGAAACTAGCGATCGAACATAATTATTCGTTGGTCGGTTTATAAAAACTAGCCAAGATAGACCTTAGGCTACAATACATTATCTTATGTTATGAGAAGATATATGTTATACTGTTACTTATAAATAAATTTCAGGACCGACCATTGAACTTGGCACCCATTTAGATCTCACTTCTTTTGTCGTTGAAGTCAACCAAGGCATTTATCATAATATTGAACTTGGCTCTCATTTCACATTTATGTTTTTGATTGGATATAATTAAACGCATCACTCAACAGCCCCCATTAAGATCTTTTGGTCTTTTGTCGGGGGTCCGGAAACACACACAACATTAACACAAACACCCAGACAACGACAAACATCCCTATGCCCAAAACAGACGTTTGCCGTGAGCGGGGATCGAAGCCGCAACCGTTAGCGCTTCAGTCAGTTGTAGTGACCACTGCGCCAACGTGTCTGTCATATGAAACCTCCAAACGAAAATAAATCTTGCTTAAATGTTTTTCTAGGAATTGGCATCTAGCTCAGAAGAAAACCCCGATTATACAGATATAGAGCTGATACAACATGTGAACGTCGACATATTAAGGCTTATACGGCTTTTGACAGGTTAGTAATAATAATTTAACTTACGCTCAGTCGGTTAAAACGATATTTGTACATATATTTACAATTTTTATGAATTTCTTTACAAATCATATCAGGCGTCCTCCTGTGACATCACTTTCACGCATGTAGAACCTTGGTCCCATAAGCTACGGCGTCGTCTTGTGACGTCACTTTCACGCATGTGGAACCCTTGTTCCATAAACCACGGCATTGTCCCATGATGTCACTTTCACGCATATAGTACCATCGTTCCATAATCTATAGCGTCGTCCTGTGAGGTCACATTCACTCATGTCGAACCATTGTTCAATAAACCACTTCATTTTGTGACGTCACTTTCACCCATGTGGTACCCAACCCACCTCCAATTTTGCGATGTTTAACCGATTTTGAAGTGCAGGGTAGTCGAGTTTTTCAATATTTTTAATTACTTAAACCTTATTTTCAGAATCTATACAAAAGTTTAAGTTGTTGAGGAAATCAGCGCATATAATACTTGTAGTTTCATTAGAGAAAGCTGTCTGGAATTGGATGGACACGTATCCACAGGTAATTTATTTGTATTTTATAACCGAACGGATCTCATTAAGCTTCGGTTTCCTAAGAGGACGTTGCCTGCCATTTAGAGCTTTATGCTTCAGATGACATCACTTGAATGCTATGGAAAAAGTAAGAGAGTGATATATGATAATTTTAAAAAAGTAACCAACGAGTTTCTCCTTATTGTACAATCATGTTTGTTCCTGGGTAGTATATATCGATACCTCCCACGTAAGTTGTTGTAACCCCAAAATTACAATTTTACAGTAGAGCACTTTTAATCCGTTTTAGTTTGAAAGTTACAACAAAATACGCCTTTTTTCAGGCGTATTTTGTTGTAACTTTCCTTGAAAAAAAAAAGATTTTTGGTATTTTTTCACTTTGAATGCATTAAGCAATGCAAATTCGTGTAGTATTCAGTAAAAACGCTAACGGAAATTTTGTGGCTTACAATAACTTACGTGGGAGGTATCGATATATATTTTTTAATTGTGTGGTATGCAATGAAAGAATTTCTTGCCGGTTCTTCTCGGTGTAATCTACATTCTGAATCGGTAGAAGCTTCATTATTTATGTAATTTTTTTTTTTATTGACGATTCAAAAGTGAGAGCCTACTTGAATAAAGTATAGTTTTGATTTTGACTGTTTTCTAGAATGCTTATTTGAGACCGTAAAGTCAAATAGTTTTCCTAACATATGTAATTTGAGGGACCGCAATCTTAGGAAATTAAATTATATGCTTTTGTAAGCATAAGATTTGGCTTCCCAGTATAACGAGTTATATAGCGGTATGATATACACGTGACTTGGAATTGCCTAGCAACGCTGCTGTAGATATCAAGAGAGAGATGGCGATATTATCACTAGATTTGGAAAATAAAGACGTTCACAATGAATCTAATGTCCTATTATTATTCACTAGTGATGTGCCATAAATAACTAAAGAGGTTTCTTTGTATATATAATTATATATGTATTTACGTTGTAGGAATTCGCAGAAGTCCAGTGTCGGCCTAACGATGAATTAAGTAAATGCTGCGATACACTTTTCGACATACTTCAAGATAGTTTTTCCGATAACAAAAAGTCGAGGGTCGCGATGTGGCCGTTACAAATAATGTTACTCGTCTTGAACCCGGTGAGTATTGGTATTGAGCGAATATTAAATGGATGCTGATAAGCAATAATGCGTCAACCCGCGTGAAGTTAAAAAATATTAATAAAAATTAATAAAATTATACAAGTCATCTAAAATATGAAATGACATGACAGACGCATTGGCGCAATGGTCACTGCAACTGACTAAAGCGCTAACGGTCGCGGGTTCGATCCCCGCTCACGGCAAACGTCTGTATTGGCCATACGGATGTTTATCGTGGTCTGTGTGTTTGTGTTAGTGTTGTGAGTGTTGCCGGACCCCCGACACAAGGTCATGAGATCTTAACGGGGGCCGTTGAGTGTGATGCGTTATTTATTTATTTATTTAATAAGTAAGTACGGAAAAATGTTTCTTAATGTTTCGAAGTTCAAGTGCGTTTCATATTTTACAGTTTGTATAATAATCTCAAACGTTTAAAAACTTCTAATAATATCAATCTGCTTTTAACTCATCGTGCCTTTTATCAAAATAGAAAAGAAAATATAGATATATAATTCTTCAAACATTTTTTTAAGAATAAGTTTGACATCTTTAGATTATGTTTTCTTAAAATGAAGTCCGTGTGGCTTGACATAGTATTGCTTATCAGCGTCCGAATATGCTTTATTGTGCAACAAATACAGAGTTAATTATATAATAACGATAAAAAGAAAAGAATACACGAAAGGCGATCTCATCGCTAAAAGAGCGATTACCGATAACCTTATAAATTTAGCACTCAAATTTCCATAAAGGCAGCTTTCGTAAGGTTACCTAGGTAACTGTTACAAAGTTACAGAGTTATTTTATATCAATTACAGGAGTAAAACTTACATATCGATACCTCCCACGTAAGTTATTGTAAGCCACAAAATTGCCGTTAGCGTTTTTACTGAATACTACACGAATTTTCATTGCTTAATGCATTCAAAGTAAAAAAATACCAAAAAACTTTTTTTTTTTCAAGGAAAGTTACAACAAAATACGCCTGAAAAAAAGGCGTATTTTGTTGTAACTTTCAAACTAAAACGGATTAAAAGTGCTCTACTGTAAAATTTTAATTTTGGGGTTACAACAACTTACGTGGGAGGTATCGATATGTAATTCTTATGGCAACACTTAAAACTTTAGAAGTCTGACTCAACCAGAGGAGTACCACTCTCACTAAAAATCAGCGTGAAGTATTTAATATCTGGCTTATATACGTTGAGTTAGAGATCTAGAAACCCAATTTCTCATCTCCCACTATTTCTCTTACATTCTATTCCATTTCATCCCTTACTCCTCTCTTGTGTTAGTTTTTGTCATAGAATTAAATACAGTAGGACGGCTACATCTCAGCGATCCCGTGACGCTCCAAAGGCGGCGTGGTAGGGATATTGGTTTTTAGTGGGCGGTCCGGGAGTCCCAAATATCTGCCTGAGACTATGTCTCTGGCGGGATGCGTAAATGCATTTTACAACTGGATGCTGATAAGCAATAATGTGTCAACCCACAGAAAGTCAAATTCGGAGATATTGATGTATTCTGATACTGCCAACACCTATTTAACATTACCTAATATAATTTCAAGGCATCGAAATTATATAAGTATAGAAAAAGTTTTTTTTAATTTATTGTCTTAAATTTCATGTGCGTTCCATATTTTGCAATTTATACAATAATCTCAAATATTTTAAAAACTTATTATTTAATAACATATTACATATATCAATCTACTTTTAATTCATTATACCATTTATCAAAATATAAAAGAAAAGTTGGAGATATACGTTTTCAAATAAATTGTTTAAAATAGCTTTTACATTTTTAGACGCTATTTTCTCAAAGTGAAGTCCGTGTGGCTTGACACAGTATTGCTTATCATCGTCGAACTATAAATAAAAAATAGTCTAGTACTCCTGGTAGATGAAAAAACAAGTAAACCCTTTATTTCGGAATGTACCCAAAATGTCACTTAAATTTGGTCCTAATTTTCTGTTTTTTAGAAAGTTCTAGAAGAAATAGTGAACGCGGACAGCGGGGCGCCGTGTAGTCCGAGACATACGAAGAAGAAGCACTTCATTGATACTGTCAAACGTGGTTTGAGTAAGTTATAAAAATTCACGATTTTGTAACATTTTGTGTATATAGGGCGTTACACTTTTAATTAAATTCCTTAAAATGGGGGGATTCTATAAGTGTAACATATCAAATTCCGCAAAAAATCAGATTTTTTTTGTACTGAATTTTTTATATCTTTCGAGCGTTCTATCGACAATTTAATTTTACTTCCTAATAAATTAGAAAAAAACAAACACTTTCTAGTGAATATGCAAGCTACGAGTCCAATTTAGTGTGCGCTAAAGATGAGCCAACGAAAAAACATTTTTTTTTTCTTTAATGCGGAATGTGATGTGTTATACTTATAGAAATCCCCATTTGAAGAACCTTAATTCAAAGTCGAATACCCTCTATATGGATCCTGATAGGCAATAATGAGTCAACCCACAGAAAGTCAAATTTGGAGATATTGATGTATTTTGTTACTGCATCACCTATTTATCATTGTTAAAAAAAAATAAAGTCATAGAAACTAACTAAATAAATCCGATTTTAATTCATTATACCGTTTATCAGAAAATAAAAGAAAAGATATATATACTTCTTCAAACATATTTATTAAGAATAGGTTTGACTCAGACATCATTTTCTCAAAATGAAGTCGCATGTGGCTTGACACAATATTGCTTATCAGCGCCCAAATATCATTTTTGTCATATTATTACAAGTTTAAACTTGGACTTGATTTTTAGATTATGATACCATGAAGCCGCCATAATATTCATATCATTCACCAGGTCCTCAGAACAATTCGAAGCAAATGACGGAAGCCGCTATAGTGACATGCGTCAAACTATGCAAGGCATCGACGTATCTCAACATAGCTGACTCCGGTAACGTCACCTTCGTGCTCGTCAAATCCGTGATTAATGATCTTAAGGTGAGTCATATTTGGATGCTGATAAGCAGTGGCGTGCGGTTCATAAAGACAAAAAGACACTGCCTACCCTAAGTGACTCAGATAAATGTACATTGCATTACCTTTTTTATTTATTTAAATCATACACAAGTTAAACATCATTTTATTTTAATATTTTATATTGATATCGAATATTATACCACTAACGCCATCTATCAAATTACGGTGGTAGCGCGATGTATCATCGATAATTCCTGTGTTCGTATTTCTTGCGCTGCACACTCGCGCTACTAGCGGTATCGGCACAAACTCGTGATGTCTTATTGCGTGAATATCTGCAGCATGACGGACTCGTGTAGTTATTTGAATATATTTATGTGTGCGTTCTTATAAATATTTGACACACAACGATAATATTACGCACACAAAGATAAAAAATGGCACTGTCTTTTTCACGTTATTAGACGATAAATTAGGAAAATTGCCGAGGAAGGTAATGCGACTATTTTGAAAAGTTTTATATTTCATTTGATTACCGCATAAGTAAAGGACTATTAATTTTGGTCGCATATTTTTTTCCTTTGGACGCGAGTTCTTAGAAGTCGCCATTATTATTGTTTGTATTCGTTTTGCGGTCTAAAGCATTTCATATTTTAACATTGAAAATAGTGTGAAAAATAGAATTTGTGATCTGTGAAAGTTTTACAGGTGTGGGTGTACAGAAAGTAAAAAGTGTTGAGTTCTTAAAACAATTTTTCAGTGATGATAAAAGTGATCGAGGCGAAGTGATTGATTTGCAATTAATATGAACTAAAGGTTAAGTCAATCGTAAATTCAATATAAACATTATGATTCATATTATTCTTACCGAAATATAGGCATGTAATTTACAAATAATTAAAAAGTCTTAAAAAATTCTGTATAGTTCCGTACACGCACAACTAACGACCATTTTTGCTGTAAATATTATTAATTTTGCAATTACCTAAACAACATGCAGTGAATATTTTTGGTAAGTATGCTTTGAAAATATTCTGCCTGCTCTGTCTAAAAACTCTGTGCACGCCACTGCTGATAAGCAATTATGTGTCAACCCACAAAACGTCAAGTTCGAATGGATGTATTCTGATATAACTTATTTAACATTATTAAAAAAAACATTTAAGTCGTTTAAACTAAATATGTAAGAAAAAAGTGTTTTAATTTAATGTTTTGAATATTGAAGTGTGTTCCATATTTTGCAATATAAAATAATCTTATATATTCGATAAACTCTTTATTAGATATTTTTAATTATACCTATCATCAAAATAGAAAAGAAAAGTTTTATTAAGAATAGGTTTGACATGTTTAGACGCCATTTTCTCAAAATGAAATCCGTATAGCTCGACACAGTATTGCTTATTAGCGTCCATTTCTTAGAAGAATATTTTTATTCGATATGAGTTTAAACGCGATATTGTGCGTGATAAAGCCTTTTATGATTCCAATAGAAGACATGATTTTAGGAGAAAATTAATTTGAAAGTTTTACTTAAATATAATGAACTAGATTCCCTTTCCGGTTTTACTTGCGATTATCGTTACTGCTTTCTGCCTTTTAGTCGTAGCTTGATTTAATATAATTTTTTTTACATAATTCGAATGAGAATCATGTACCGAGTATCCTTCTTAAATATTGATAGTAATTATCCAGTCATCCTGTAGACTAGTGATTTTATATGTATTACGAAATAAGACTAAGCTGGGTTGTGCGTTGCGCTGTGACAGTACACGAAAGCAGTGGTGCTCAAATATTTAATTATACAATAGTCAAATTAAAATAAAATCATGTTTAATGCTGATATCTTAAACTTCTAGAACCCTCCATTCGAATGACCTTACCTAAAAGTCGAACAATCTGTATAACTCCTCCTCAGTCGCTTGTGGCCCCCGTTGTAGCTACTTAGAGACTGCTTCGTTGTTGTGCCTCCTCATTCAACCATCACTCCCCCCAGTCGCTGCTGTTCAACCCGTGCAAGCCGTTCGCCCGCGGCGCGCCCGGCGGCGGCTACCCGGAGCTGGACCTGCTGACGGACTGCTTCGTGTCCTTGTTCCGCATCATGCCGCACTCCAACGACGCGCTCAAGGTCTGCCTGAACCTCAACACGCACATCTCCTACCACTACGTGATCGTGGACTCGCTGCTGAGGTGAGTTTTGCACTGGGTTACTTACCCGAGGTCTTCGTCTGTCGAAATAATTTTAAATTAAAGTGTTATAATAATATGTTCACAGTTTTGCTGTGATAATTTGCAACTAAGGATATGTTACGTATTTGACGTTGAAAATCTGTACTCATTCGCAACATGAGGTTGACTTGTTGGTCAAAAGGCTATACTCAGTCGTTAGCTGGTTGCTAGGCAACGACATCCAAAGTTTTCAGAATTCTGGATACCAAAAAATGATCTTATAATATATCTATTGTTATATAATATCATTGTAATTATCTTCTAAAATCCTTTATTCTATTGTGTAAAAAGCACTAAGTTGTCGCTAACCTGCCGTCGTTTTCATAAACTCATCCTAGTTTTTTATATCCTAGTTTTTATAGTAAGTTGTTACACAAAACGCAGGTGGAGCAGGATTTTTATGATCATATTTTCGGCTGGAACAAATCATTCGAAATACTGAATCATTTCTGCCAAATCGAATAGCGACATTCGATTAAAAATATCAATTCGTTTTAGGATAATAAAACAGCCTCGTCTACCATGGTGGCCGCAAATAGAGCTGCTCTACCCAAGAGCGGCCGAACTAAGAGCCATGTTCACGGACACTTTGAACAAAGCCACACAGGTAATTGATCAGTTGAAGAATCAATAACCACTCAGATCTGGAATAGAATAATAAATAAACGCATCACACTCAATAGCCTCCATTAGGATCTCATGATCCCGTGTCGGGGTCCGGAAACACACAACACAAAACATACAGACCACAACAAACATCTGCATGGCTAATACAGACGTTTGCCGTCAGCAGAGATCGAACCTGCGATCGTTAGCTCTTCAGCAAGTTGCAGTGACCACTGGTCTGTCCCAGTAATTAGTTTATTATGGAAAAAAAGTTTGCAAAAAAGAGCTAGATTGAACTATTTTTATTTATATTCATTTTAGAGTTTAACTGAGTCCTTGGACTCAATGTCCCAAGAACCTTGGATCAATATATAAGATATTTATTTGGAAAGATTTTCAAATAAAATCGGGATGGATCTGAATAATTAGAAATCCTATAAAACTACCAATACACACGACACTTTGTACTTTCTATTTCCAGGGTTATATAGTACATACGCCATTACGCATGATATCATTGTCGCTAAAATCCAAAGAAGTTCAGTCAAAATTCAATAAATCGGAAGAAATGCCAGCATACAGAAACCTTCTTCTGCTACTCGTGAAGTTAATACACGCAGATCCTATGCTAATGCTAAGTGTAAGTTTAAATTTTCTTTTTATATAAAAAAAATACTTATACGGTTAATTTTTTTTATTACAAACATACATAGACAGTGAAAATGATATATTTTCATTATTTAATAGTATAAAAGTAAAGTAACAGCCCGTATATGTCCCACTGGGCTAAGGCCTCCTCTCCTATTAAGGCGAAGATTTAGAGCTTAATCCACCACTCTGCTCCACTGTAGGCGGATATACATGTGTCAGAATTTCTCCCGGCACATGCAGGTTTGCTCACGACGTTTTCCTTCACCGCCGAGCTCGAGATGAATTTAAACACAAATTTAGCATTTGAAAAATCAGCGTTGCTAGCCGGTGTTTGAACCTCCGATCATCGGTAAAGATCGGCGTGTTCTAACCACTAGGCCATCTCGGCTCAGCATTTAATAAATTTTCATTTATTCATAGGTTATAATAGTATTTTTAGATTTATCCACTATTATTAATTATGGTGCATTGTTTAAACCATAGTTCCAATTTTTGATCTTTGCTTTTGATAACTTATTTAGTAATCCAGTTAACAAATTAGAAAATTCTACAGACAACGATCAACTTCTGAAAGTAGGAAAACAGCTAGTTAATAGTTAGTTCATTATCATTTATGTTATTATGTAAAAATCGTCAATAATATGGTATTATTTAGTACGCAAATTAAGATATCGAAGTGATCCAAGCTTTTTCAAATGATTTTTGACACATACTCCATGTACCCAACTATTTCGACCAGAACCCTGGACGATCTGGTGTAGAGATCCAATCTTCCACCACGGAACTGATCAATGGTCTTGTATCCCTGGTACATCATACTGGCATGGGGGAGATATCCCAAGAAGCCATGGATGCGCTGCTAGCTCTTCATAGGCCAGATAGGGTCCATATGTGGAACCCTGAAGCACCGCTGAATACGTTCTGGGATATTAGGTAAGAGATATCTTGAGTTGTTTCTATTACTAGGTTCTACCGATATATGGATACTGATAAGCTTTAATGTGTCAACCCACAAAAAGCCAAATTCGGAAATATTTGTGTATTCTGATGGATATATTCTTCTTCAAATTAATTTATCAAGAATAAGTTTGACATCTTTTAGATGGCCCTAAACTTATTCAAAAAACTGGTCAAGTGCGAGTAGGACTCGCGCACCGAGGGTTCCGTACAAACTTATAGAAATCTATATAAGACTAACCCATCTACGCCATTTGTGGTCTTCATCATCAGTTCCAACATAAGTTACTATCAAAAATACCTAAATCGGTATACGCTTGCCTATAATATTTGAGGAGTTCCCTCAATTTCTCCAGGATCCCATCATCTGATCCTGACCTGAAGACAATGGGACCACCTTGGAAGTAGGTATACCTTTTCAAACAAAAATAAATTTTGAAAATCGGTACACAAATGGCGGCGTAATCGGCGAACAAACATAAAAAAAAAATTAAATACAAGGTCGAATTGAAAACACTCCTTTTTAGAAGTCGCTTAAATATAATCAAATATTATGTAAATATGGATCACGTCCCAAAAACTATTTTGAAACTACTTAGGAGCACTTTAATTTAAAACACAATCATGGATGCAATCCATGGAAATACACCTTATACTTTCAAAAAAGCAAAGTTATAGCGCAATTCAGGATACACTCAGCGCCATCTCTTGACAATTTCAATGAACTCTCGTTTTATTTTTATTTACTTTCTACTACACTCACTTTCTACACACTACCCCTGCACTACGTTCGTAAAATATTTAGATTTACATTATCAATCAAAATATCAAAATATATATTAGTGTTGCCAAGACGAAAATAATTAGTCCTTGTGTGTAGATAAATAAGTAAATTAAATAACTCGATCTGTTTGAATTTAATTTTAAAATTTTCGTACTAAGTCAATACGAGTACTTAAATCAAATCGCGTGAAGCTCTTATATTGAATGTTAATTGCGTAATGACGTCATTAATCGATGATAAAACTTTTAAATGAAAAGTTTATTTTATTATTTTTAGCGCGTTTGAATAATAATTAAAGTAAAAAAAAATATTAATCGAGCAGAATTATATCACAGTTAATGTCATAATGTTGTAATAGATGGCATAGCTGTACGCTACATCGCGCTATCATTTTGTTAGCTGCGATATATAGATTGCATTGCATTGTTTATAAAGGTTTGCTGCTTTTTAATGTTTTCGTATTGATACAAATTTCTTCTCAGTGTTTGTAAAATTGTTTTTTGACCATGGTCAACTTCTATGTTAATTTGTTACAAGTACATATAATTTTAATTTTAAGATTAATATATTTTCCGCTTGATCAATTTACAACTTGATACATTTACGCGTTCCGGAGAAAAAGTTTGAAAAAAAAAAAGTTTGACAGACGTACAGACAGACAGACACACGAACAGAAATTTACAGTTTTCGGATTTTTTCCTTTATGTATACTAAAGGACCTTGCTCCTGGCCAAATTTCATAATGCTTGGTCAATGGGAAGTACCCTATAGGTTTTGATTCCCTTGCGAAAACGTTAAAAACGCTATCATACTTAAAATATGTGATATAAATGACCGTATCTTTTGATTGCGTTAACTTAGAAGTTTGATTTTTTCACAGCTCTAAGTAATTACAACTCTGAGTACTTGACGTTGATAAAAATTTGTTACCTTCACGCGTTTCTAAAAAAAAGGTTGAAAGACAAACTTACAAACAGACAAACATACATACAAAAATTTACAGTTTTCAGATTTTTTCCTTTATTTGTACCATAAGATCTTACTTCTTGCCAAATTTCATCGTGCTAGGTCAATGGGAAGTACCCTATAGGTTTTGATTTCCTTGCGAAAACGCTAAAATGGTCAAAATATACGACATATTTTCCATTATCTTTTGATTGCGTTGACTTAGAACTTTAATATTTTCACGGCCGCATGTCATCGTAGACTTGAGTATATGATATTAATTTCAACATGATACGTCTATGCATTTCTGAGAAAAAAGGGTTGACATCCCGACAGACAGACAGACAGACAGACAGACAGACAGACAGACAGACAGACGGACAACAAAGTGATCCTATAAGGGTTCCGTTTTTCCTTTTAAGGTACGGAACCCTAAAAATGGCATTTTTTTCGAAATGAACTCCGTGTGGCTGGTATTGCTTATCATCGTCCATATACAATTTAAGATATCATTAATTTTACATGCTAATATTAAGAAATACATGTTCGATTTCAAAAATTTGTTTTCTTTAAAGTATATTGAAGAATTGCTGTCATAATCGGTTAAGAAATATATGATTCATCCTCAAAAATAAAATTGTTATGATTTCTAAAAACCATTCAAATACATCTGGTGGTTAATTACGTAGGGGGTGGCTCCTTTAAAAACACTTGTTTTTAAAATGTGTGAAATCAGCATTGCTGACGTCACTATCGATGTTTTCAAGACAATCCCTCATATTTGGATCTTCCAAATAAAAATACCACAAGTGTTTGGTAAATCTCGTATATTCATCGACGTGTTTCAGAGGTCCGCACTGTGCGAGCGTTCGATCACAAATGACCAATCCCCGTGCAGACGTATTTATAGTCAACGCATAAACACGTGCTTATATATATATATATATATATATACACACACACACACATATATATATATATATATATATATATATATATATATATATATATATATATATATATATATTTGTATTTGCGCCGATAAATATAATAGAAAAAAATTTAGATTATTTACAACATTTATATCTCAAGAATAGCTTAAGAAATTCTTATAGTCTTTGTTTTATTGGATCTGTCTCTGTTCCAAACAGCTATCAAAACGTCGAAAAAATGTACAGAAAAAAAAAGTCATGAAATGAATCCTTTTCAAATGTAACAGAAATTGTATAATATCATCATCAAAAGTCCATATTTTCCATTAAGTGGTTCACAAACAGGCTGATTAAAGCCTTTTTATGTAATCTAACACATAATACCACGCTTTATCTTCTGTTTATAAACTTAATGTCAACTTCCAGCTCGCAAGTCCTATACAACATAAGCCAGAAGCTGATCCAACGTCAGATAAGTAACTATCGTGAGGTCTTACGGTGGTTGCGAGACGTTCTCACCTGTAGGAATGAATTCCTCGCTAAGCACAAGGAATACGCCAACGTTGGCTCGCAGATACCAATATGCAAGCAAGCGCATATTAAGTTGGAGGTAAGTTGGCCAAAAATGGTAATCAATCTCATAATATTCTTAGCTCTTTAGAATTTGTGATGTCAGTTCCACGTGAAGCTACCACCGGCTTGGAATGTGGACTCTACTGAAAACAGCCGGAAAAAAACTCAGTAGTCTCTTTTAAAGAATCCTCACCTAAACTCTTTTAAAGAATACCTTTATACAAAATTGTTGGATACAATTAGCTACAGTTATGTTGCGAGAATTTCAACGCACTATTATTCCATGTTGCTTTATCATTTATGTAATTGTGTACTGAATGGTACGCTTTTTCTTAATATAATATGGGAGTAAATTGTTGTAAACTTCAATATGTATTTTAGATGGCCTATTAATGACTGATTTAAATGTACAATACATTAAACAGACACACAGTCACACATTTTGTCACACGCAGACATCTCTCATACATACACATTCTCATCATCATTAACACTCACAACGACACAAGTTTTTGATCACACGAATTCTCAAAAAAGTTTCAAAAAAGTTTTATTTCAATCAATATCAGTCAACTAATAAATACATACGCGTTCCTCTGTACAACACAGAACCGAACCTAGTCGAGAGTCCGCGACATCAGGTGGCGGAGCTCACGCGATCTGGCTTCCTGTCCCTGACATTACTGGCTCCCAGGTGGTGTTCTTCATGTGCCTGTGGTCCATCGACACGGAAGCGGTGCTGGTGGCGATGTCCTGCTTCGCGCTGCTCTGCCAGGAGGCTGACACGCGCTGCGGCTCCGACGACCTGTCCGCGCACTGCCTGCTGCCCAACTACGCCGTCTTCCAGGAGATCGCGCACACCTCCACCGTGCTCACCACCGGTATGTCGAACATATTGAGCGCTGAGACGACCTCTCACTCTCTCAGTCTCTCACTGCCTGCTGCCCAACTACGCCGTCTTCCAGGAGATCGCGCACACCTCCACCGTGCTCACCACCGGTATGTCGAACATATTGAGCGCTGAGACGACCTCTCACTCTCTCAGTCTCTCACTGCCTGCTGCCCAACTACGCCGTCTTCCAGGAGATCGCGCACACCTCCACCGTGCTCACCACCGGTATGTCGAACATATTGAGCGCTGAGACGACCTCTCACTCTCTCAGTCTCTCACTGCCTGCTGCCCAACTACGCCGTCTTCCAGGAGATCGCGCACACCTCCACCGTGCTCACCACCGGTATGTCGAACATATTGAGCGCTGAGACGACCTCTCACTCTCTCAGTCTCTCACTGCCTGCTGCCCAACTACGCCGTCTTCCAGGAGATCGCGCACACCTCCACCGTGCTCACCACCGGTATGTCGAACATATTGAGCGCTGAGACGACCTCTCACTCTCTCAGTCTCTCACTGCCTGCTGCCCAACTACGCCGTCTTCCAGGAGATCGCGCACACCTCCACCGTGCTCACCACCGGTATGTCGAACATATTGAGCGCTGAGACGACCTCTCACTCTCTCAGTCTCTCACTGCCTGCTGCCCAACTACGCCGTCTTCCAGGAGATCGCGCACACCTCCACCGTGCTCACCACCGGTATGTCGAACATATTGAGCGCTGAGACGACCTCTCACTCTCTCAGTCTCTCACTGCCTGCTGCCCAACTACGCCGTCTTCCAGGAGATCGCGCACACCTCCACCGTGCTCACCACCGGTATGTCGAACATATTGAGCGCTGAGACGACCTCTCACTCTCTCAGTCTCTCACTGCCTGCTGCCCAACTACGCCGTCTTCCAGGAGATCGCGCACACCTCCACCGTGCTCACCACCGGTATGTCGAACATATTGAGCGCTGAGACGACCTCTCACTCTCTCAGTCTCTCACTGCCTGCTGCCCAACTACGCCGTCTTCCAGGAGATCGCGCACACCTCCACCGTGCTCACCACCGGTATGTCGAACATATTGAGCGCTGAGACGACCTCTCAGTCTCTCAGTCTCTCACTGCCTGCTGCCCAACTACGCCGTCTTCCAGAAGTACTCGAGATTTAGGAGTTTCAACAACAGATTAGTATCTTCGTTAACGGATTAATCCCATTTTCCCCTTCATTTAAATTCTTGATATAGATGATAGTCACTAAAATCGATTTCTACTAATTCTAATTCGATTAGCGAATTGGCCAATTAAACCAAATTTTATTGTGGTACTCCACCGACTATAGCTATCTTACAAGCAGGCACGAATACGGAAGTGATAATACTCCTACAGAAAATAGGCAAAGGCTAGTCCATTTTTAGGGTTCCGTACCTTAAAAGGAAAAACGGAACCCTTATAGGATCACTTTGTTGTCCGTCTGTCTGTCTGTCTGTCTGTCTGTCTGTCTGTCTGTCTGTCTGTCTGTCTGTCTGTCGGGATGTCAACCCTTTTTTCTCAGAAATGCATGGACGTATCATGTTGAAATTAATATCATATACTCAAGTCTACGATGACATGCGGCCGTGAAAATATTAAAGTTCTAAGTCAACGCAATCAAAAGATAATGGAAAATATGTCGTATATTTTGACCATTTTAGCGTTTTCGCAAGGGAATCAAAACCTATAGGGTACTTCCCATTGACCTAGCACGATGAAATTTGGCAAGAAGTAAGATCTTATGGTACAAATAAAGGAAAAAATCTGAAAACTGTAAATATTTGTATGTATGTTTGTCTGTTTGTAAGTTTGTCTTTCAACCTTTTTCTCAGAAACGCGTGAAGGTAACAAATTTTTGTCAACGTCAAGTACTCAGAGTTGTAATTACTAAGAGCTGTGAAAAAATCAAACTTTTAAGTTAACGCAATCAAAAGATACGGTCATTTATATCACATATTTTAAGTATGATAGCGTTTTTAACGTTTTCGCAAGGGAATCAAAACCTATAGGGTACTTCCTATTGACCAAGCATTATGAAATTTGGCCAGGAGCAAGGTCCTTTAGTATACATAAAGGAAAAAATCCGAAAACTGTAAATTTCTGTTCGTGTGTCTGTCAGTCTGTACGTCTGTCTTTCAACCTTTTTCTCAGGAACGCGTAAATGTATCAAGTTGTAAATTGATCAAGCGGAAAATATATTAATTTTAGAATTAAAATTATATGTACTTGTAACAAATTAACATAGAAGTTGACCATGGTCAAAAAACAATTTTACAAACATTGAGAAGAAATTTGTATCAATACGAAAACATAAAAAAGCAGCAAACCTTTATAAACAACGCAATGCAATCTATATATCGCAGCTAACAAAATGATAGCGCGATGCAGCGTACAGCTAATGCCATCTATTACAACATTATGGCATTAACTGTGATATAATTCTGCTCGATTAATAAAAATTTTTATTTTAAATATTATTTAAACGCGCTAAAAATTATAAAATAAACTTTTCATTTAAAAGTTTTATCGTCGATTAATGACGTCATTACGTAATTAACATTCAATATAAGAGCTTCACGCGATTTGATTTAAGTACTCGTATTGACTTAGTACGAAAATTTTAAAATTAAATTCAAACAGATCGAGTTATTTAATTTACTTATTCATCTTCACATATAAGTCTTCTGGTTATAAGTAATATAATTAGTTATTTATAAATAAACAATTAGTTTTGTTCGAATTAAGGACTAATTATTTTCGTCTTGGCAACACTAATATATATTTCGGTATTTTGATTAATAATGTAAATCTAAATATTTTACGAACGTAATGCAGGGGTAGTGGAGTGTAGTAGAATATAAATAAAAATAAAACGAGAATAAAATATAATATAATTATGTTGTTTAATGTCAAAGTCAACAAGTTAGTTCATTGAAATTGTCAAGAGATGGCGCTGGATGTATCCTGAATCGCGCTATAACTTTGCTTTTTTTAAAGTATAAGGTGTATTAGTACTTAAAATAAAATTTTGTGTTTCCATGGATTGCATCCATGATCGAGTTTTAAATTAAAGTGCTCCTAAGTAGTTTCAAAATAGTTTTTGGGACGTGATCCATATTTACATAATATTTGATTATATTTAAGCGACTTCTAAAAAGGAGTGTTTTCAATTCGACCTTGTATTTAATTTTTTTTATGTTTGTTCGCCGATTACGCCGCCATTTGTGTACCGATTTAATTTTTTTTTTTGTTTGAAAAGGTATACTTCCAAGGTGGTCCCATTGTCTTCAGGTCAAGATCAGATGATGGGATCCTGGAGAAATTGAGGGAACTCCTCAAATATTATAGGCAAGCGTATACCGATTTAGGTATTTTTGATAGTAACTTATGTTGGAACTGATGATGAAGACCACAAATGGCGTAGATGGGTTAGTCTTATATAGATTTCTATAAGTTTATACGGAACCCTCGGTGCGCGAGTCCTACTCGCACTTGACCAGTTTTTTAATAGTCCGTTTCATCGCTTTTTCCCTTTTAATTCGGCAACGCATTTTTCCATTGGCGACGCTTCCGCCTGATCACTATACATTAGATGCTGGTATTTTGAGCATAAAAAGTAGATACATAACTTCGCCAAGTCTATTAAGTGTTTGCATTATTTTCTTACGATAATATATTAATTTTACTTTTTAACTAAATACAGGAGAAGAGAGGAATGAAAGAAAAGCGCATCCTGAATATATTAATTAACAATTAGCTATTAAAGTCCATTTATTTAATAAAAATGTTCTAAATTTACAAGCAGCTAGTCAGGATATGGCCAGAGGATGTTTCTACAAAAATATTCATAGTAAGTATAAGTATCGATAATTTCCAAAATATATTTCAACATATTATGGATGGTGTTACCTTCACTTTTTTATTCTTTTGATGCATCGGCACTAAAAAGTAAAGTAAAATTAACTCAGTCTGTAAATATTCCACTGCTGAGCAAAGGCCTCCTCTCCTATTAAGGAGAAAGTAATAGAGCTTAATCCGTGGTGCTGCTCCATTGCGGGTTTGCGAATATATATGTGTCAGAATTTCTCCCGCCACAGGCAGGTTTCCTCACGATGTTTTCCTTCACTGAAAAGTAAAACTTTCTAATTAATTCCTTACTTCCCATTCCTAATCCGTTCGTGAATGATTTTGCAGAGAAAGTAATTTTGTTATCTCAACAGGCTAATCTGAAATTGATCAAAAATTCTTTTTCGCTAGATAGCTTAACAAAGAAGTTAAGCACTTGCCATAAACGTCAAACAATCTGGCAAATCTAAAAAGGCTCTTAAAAGTGGGAATTATACTGAACCATGTAGAAAAATGTATTTAACTAAAACATACGATCAATAGAAAATTCCAATATTCTCAAGATATCAAAAGAAAAACTTATAAATGTTTCAATAAAACATTATATCAGGTTCTGCAGCTCTACAAAAACGTATAATGGCACTGTTAAGGAAGATAGAACATTGCGTCAATGGTGTCCAGCCTGTCTGGGAAGAGACGTTTAGATGTTGGTGAGTGAAAATTGATTTCATCTTAAATTAACTAAAAGTGAAAAAGTATTTTCTCTTGTCAGTGTTTTGCCATATTTAAATAATAGATTTAAATTGCCTGTCGACGTTTATATATAGGTCATTGATACTTAAAATATCAAAACTTTAATTCAAACTTTTCGCATATATAACTACTAGCCCGTGACTTCGTCTGCGATGTCTGCTATATGCATGCAAAGTCTTCCGTTCGGTGTATAATTGACAAAGTTTTATACAAACTTTCATCCCCTATTTTATCCCCTTGGGGATAGAATTAATCGAAATCCTTTCTTAGCGGGTGCCTACGTTACAACATCTACATGCATGCCAAACTTCAGCCCGATCCGTCCAGTTGATTTTGCTGTGCGTTGATAGATCAATATGTCAATCAGTCTCCTTCAAGCTATATATATTTATATTCCATATGCTTTATTCACTAGTACCACGGCAGCCTTAGTTAATTTTGGATACATTTTCTTTAAATTGTAAGCAAAGACATTTTAACTTCCAATCCAAAATAGGGGTTTGTGTGTCTATTTGTGGCATCGTAGCTTCAAAAAAAATGGACCAATTTTGATATGTTTTTTCTAAACACTAATTCTACAATTATTGTACTAATCAGTTTAACTATTCTAAGACGATTGCCGATTCAAAGCTTTAATCAAAGTAATTTTTATATCATATTAGTATCTGTTTTATCAGGGATTCCGTATGCAAGTTACTGCAGAAGTACCCCAAGGGGGTTTCAGCAGACGAGCCCCCCGAGCCCCCACACCGCGCCGCCGCCAAACGCCGAGTCGCTGCCCACAGTGCTGACCATGATTGTGAGGTAAAACCCCAACCCCCAAAGCTCCCTCCCAATCCACAGCATTTTCATCTCGTGACTATAAGGTTGAAATAACATTTTTCATCCTAATTAACCACAAAGATCTTCACCGACTTTAAAAAAGTAGGCTGTACGTTTGTATGTCCGCCATTTTGTCAAAACTACTGATACGATTTCGATAAGATTTTGGTTATTTAAATGTATATTTTTGCAAGGAAGGTTTTTGTATATAATTTATTATTATTATTATATATCTTGGGATATAAACGAAGGAACTCTTCAAATAATAAAAGTGAATAACCAGCTGTGATTTGTTCTGTTTCAAGTCGGTTATATATTAGTCGGGTAGAAAACTACAAAAACAGTTATGTTTATTTACCATAGAACATCAAAGTATTTTCAGCTCACACAGACTACAGAAATTTATGCAAAATTCATCACTTTTAACCCTCTTCAAAATTCTCTTTAATTAATATGAATCTTTTATTATATTTTGTTCTGGATTCTCGAATACAGAATTTCACTCTTCTATGAATCTGTCCATAAGTGTGACGTGGTTTATTAATTTAATAAATCTTCAATTCAGATGCAAATCCAAGAATGGGCCAACATCACCTCATTTCTGTGCGCGCTTGGAGGTGTTTGCCTTCAACGTAAACCAGCCCCCGTCTGGTCTCAACTACACGGACATGGTGAGAAGATATCTTCATTATGTCTTTATTATTTAGATGCTGATAAGCAATAATGTGTTAACCCACAAAAAGTCAAATTCGGCGATATTGATGTATTTTGATTCTGCATCACCTATTTAACATTATTCAAAGAAAAATCAAGTAATATAAACTAAATAAGTACGGAAAAAAGTGTCTTAATAATTGTTTCGTATTTCAAGTGCGTTCCATATTTTGCAATTTATAGAATAATCTGATATATTTGAAAAACTTTTTATCAGATAATATATTAAATATATCAATCTAGTTTTAATTCATTATACCTTTAAAAAAAAAAGAAAAGAAAAGATGGATATAAACTTCATTAAACAAATTAAGTAAGAATAGGTTTGACATATTTAGACGCCATTTTCTCAAAATGAAGTCCGTGTGGCTTGACACAGTATTGCTTATCAGCATCCATTTATGGTGGGTGTTCCGAAATCCACTCTAGTATTGGCTAGAGTTAATAACATCTCGAATATATATTTTTAAGATCTAACGATACAGCTAATTAATTAATTCGATGCAAGGTGGCATTAAGAGTGATCAGTGTATTCGATTGTAATTCAGATCATACCCTTTATGCTATTTTGCTTTCTTTGCATAAAATAGGTGTTAAACTCACAGGTGGGACATATGATGTTAGGTGATCACCTATGGACATTTGCAGTACCAGAGAAAACACTGAAGCTTTGCCAGGTTAATAAAGACAAAGCAGTGGAAAGGAATAGGAAGTGGTTATGCTTCCGTCTCTCTCACTTACCGTCTTTAAATGCTTCTAATTTATCGTTTATAATATTATTGTTAGGAAATTTTTATCAGAGCATTGTTAAAGATGTTTTGTGACCAAAATAATAAAAATATCTTTTTTTGTTCTAGATACGAGAAAATATAATGTTTTGGCGAATAGTTCTCAAGAAGTTCAGTATTGTCCAGTTACTCAGTAAGTTATTTTAGATATATATTTTATTTATACCTTAAATTGATAGTGTTATAAATAGTTCGGTATGCGAATAACATTTGATGGGGTTTGATCACTCAGTTTAAAATAAGAGCCACTATTTTGATACAACCAAATGTTTCCTAATTCGCATTGATCTAAGGCCATAGAGAAACAATTTTACGTATTGTGTTTAATCTAATAGCATGTTTATTAAAATGGACTGTTAGTTACTTAACAAAGCCGAGATGGCCTTGTCGTTAAAACACATCCATCTCAACCGACGATCGCGGGTTCAAACCCCAGCTAGCACCACTGGTTTTCAAGTGCTAAATTTGTATTTGAGCTCGGCGGTGAAGGAAAACATCGTGAGGAAACCTGCATGTGCCGAGGGACATTCTGACACATGTATATCCTCCAACCCGCAGTGGAGCAGCGTGGTGGATTAAGCTCTAAACCTTCTCCTTAACAGGAGAGGAGGCCTATGCCCAGCAGTGGGACATATACAGGCAGTTACTATCGAATTAATTTTACTTAACAAAAAAGTCTTAGGCGGGAATTACATTTGTAAGTCTTACTCTCATAATTAACATGAAACAACTCTGTTACCTAGGTAACCTTACGAGAACTGTAGCTTTCAGAAATAAATGCCCAGTGGTCTTTCGGATTTTTCGCTGGTCGATATTAGGAAAAAAGTGTTACGTGTATTTAAACAATTTTAAACCTTAAAAATAACCGCTTCAAAATTTAACTAGGGAGTTATACAAGTATGTTTTACTCTTGTAAGTAACATAAAATAACTGTAACGGTAACAGTTACCTTAGTAACCTTAAGAATACTGTAGCTATCAAAAATAAAGTCACTGACAGTAAATTCTTTCAAGTGTATAAAATCACAAGGCTCTAGGCTCTCAAAAAAATTAAACCAATAATGAAGCTACCACCGGTTCGGAACGAGAAGAACCGACAAGAAACTCGATAGTTACTTTTTAAAATTTTGTCAATACAATACAATTCATGATTACAATTTGATTATTTATCCTGTACGAAATTTAGCGTAAGCCCACGCATCTTTATCGTCAACGTAATCTCGTATAGAGTAATATGCTTTAGATGTTAGAGACTTTTTAACATATTATTTAAATCTATTCAACGAAAACTGCAAACATTTCTGGGGGATTTTGTTATAAAAACGAATACCTTGCCCCAGAAAAACTTTACTTTATGAAGTCGAAAACAAGGTATTAATATTATAGCTATGACAAAAAACTTATGCAAACATCAATGAAAGCCTGAGAGAAAAACTTACAAGTATAATTCTTGCCTTATATATATATGTATATATATGTATTTTCAGATTCATAGGCCAGCTATTGAGACTCCTTCTCTGTAGCAATGAACGCTTCGGCGCTCAAATACAGAGCCACGTAAAAGAGTTGGTCGGTAACGAAATGTCGCCAGCGCTATATCCCATACTGTTCGACCAAATCAAGGCGATTGTTGATAAATTCTTCGACCAGCAACAGCAGGTAAACGTAATCTATATATATAAAAGCGAAAGGTCACTCACTCACTCACTCATCACTTCTCAGAAACTACAACTGCTAGAAGGTTCAAATTTTGCATGGGGGTTATTTTTAGGACGTAAGTGGTCACTAAACTTTTGAAAAATTTCCTAAGGAGGTTAAAAAAAAGTTGGAAATTTGGATGGATCTTATGTTAAGCGCGAGCGAAACCGCGAGGGGGCGCTAGTAATAATATAGAATTGAAAATTAAAAAAACGACAATCTACTCATTAAAACCATTTCAACGAGCCAATACGATACTTCTGCTGCAAGTTGTTGAGGAGTTGTGTAGCTGATTGCAGATGGTGCTGCATCAGGTTAAGATTAAGCTACTATAGTATTTTGATAACATTCACATAAATTCACTATAGAGCAAGAAAACCCTGTCTCTTGCTTAAGATCCCCTTATACATTCACCGCCACCATCAGTTCAATGTTCTACATGGACACGCCTGGCGTGTCGGCAGCATGTGTTCATGATTCTTTGCCCAAATGGCATATTAGCGATTCGGAAATTTCTGTTGGTATCATGACTTAAGTTTCTAATCTTAGTTGGTACAGAAACGATATTTGGTTTATCTTGCAAATATTTTGTAGGTAATGCTGACAGATATAAACACACAATTCGTTGAACACACGATATTTATAATGAAAAGCATATTGGATAATAAGAAAAGCGACCAGCCGTGTGAACACCTCAGTACGACATCTATAGAAGGACTCATGCTGGCGATTGTGAGGTAATTCGTTGAAAAATTTAAGCCTAGTTCGACGCTGATAAGCAATACTGTGTCAAGCCACACGGACTTTATTTTGGAGAAAAAGACGTCCAAAAATTTCAATTTATGTAAAACTTTCAAATGGAAAGTCTCTGAGCAAAACTTACAAGCGTAATTACTGAAGGCAGACTACAGATTTTTCCATTGTTAAATTGAAACACAACATTTGTTTATTCCTGTGATTTCATTGATACTACCGTTATATTGAATACAATTTTATATTTACTTCTAACTACGATGTAATGGAAAAATACGATCCGAGATGTTTCCTCATGGGAATGCCGCTTCTCTGCCATCACTCCCACTTATAATCTTATCCCTTCCTCTAATGAATGTAAACATTAATTTGACTAAGCAGATGCGCTTACTAATTTACTTAAGCGCATCTGCTTAATCAAATTAGTAACTAAATAAATATCGTATTAAATTATTATAAAAATTAATTAGTAAATAACAATTTAGGCTAACACCATAGTGTAACATCTCCTATCTTCTAAATTCTCAACCATATTAATATGAATTAATATTTTGTAGATACGTCCGTCATCTGGACATGACAGTGCTGTCCGTGCATATCAAAACGAAGTTATGTCAAGTTGTCGACGCCATGATGAGGAGACGAGATGACTTGGCTTTCAGACAGGTAAGTTTGGGAAAATGTTATTAGTATTTTGGTAATCTATATATGAATGATGATATGCAATAATGTGTCAACTCACAAAAAGTAAAATTTGTAGTATCTTTTTGGAATAATTGACGCTAAGGTCACATTAACCTATTTCTTTTTTATAAAGCTGATTCAATGTTATCTCGTTTAGGAGATGAAGTTCCGCAACAAGATGGTTGAATACGTGACGGACTGGGTCCTTGGGACATCTCATCAGATCGCGCCGCCGCTCAGAGCTGACGCTTCTTCCATCACCAGGTAGTACCAACAGCTTTACTGATTCACAATACCATGGGTGATGAGTTTCATCACCATGTGAACCAAGCTTCCCTACCCATAGAGTGCTATTGGAACTATTACTAAGCGTCTGTTGTCCGTCTGTCTGTTAGCGGACTGTATCTCATGAACCGTGATAGGTATGAAGTAGCTATTCGTATTACTTAAGTATTTTTTTTTTGCGTTCAAAATTAGAACCAAAAATATATTTTTTTATTGCACGAAACCCCTAATAAAACTTATAGTTAACTTATAATTACGCATGAGATTTTAGAAATCGCTATTAATATCAAAACTTCCTTATATTTTCTCTATTTCTTAAAATTCACAATATTATATGACTATAGATATGTTATAAGTTCATAGTTCCTAGAATGCCACTCTGGACGTCGTTGCCTAGCAACCAGCTAACGACTAAGCATAATTTTAGACCAATAAATTAATCGACGAACTAGTCAAAGTTGGAAATAGATACAGATTTAAACGTAACATATCTATAGTGTAAAAATATCACTAAAGATCAAACAATTCCCTCCTACCTTCTAGATCCCCTCCGTCATCAGCGCCAGTATCCCCATTAGTGTGATCAGGTATTATGTGTGCAGGGAGCTGGACCAGGCCTGCATGGAGGCGGTGGCGGCGCTGCTGAAGGGCCTCCCGCTGCAGCCGGAGGAGTCCGACCGCGGCGACCTGATGGAGGCCAAGAGTCAGCTGTTCTTGAAGTAAGGCTGAACTGATTTTCATTTGTAGATGAATTTCAGGGTATAATCTGTAATCTGATAATTTCTTTGAAAGCTTGCGGTGTATGGTTGTTATATTTAAGCTAATTGGATACGAAACGTTTTCCTATTAACCCTTTTAGGGCTAGAATATCAAAAAATCCTTTAGTACAACCTAAAAGTTACCTACTGCCAAAATTTCAAATTTGTAGCAGTTTAAGCTCTGCGTTGATGAATCAGACAGGAGAAGTGATTTTATATGTATAGATGATAGGTACATCAGGTATTGTGTAACATTTGTTGTGTGAACACAAATAAATGGTCTCTCTATCTATAACTAGCCTCTCGCGGATTAACTCACGTTTATAGTTACTGTTTCGCTCCTGTGAGTCACAGCGTGATGTTATATAGCCTATAGCGTCCCTGAATAAACAGGCTCCAACGCTAAAAGAATTTATCAAATCAGATTAGTAGTTGCAGAGATTCAAACTTACCAACATACTTCTAATAATAATCTTTTACTTCTAACAAAAATACCTTTTACGTCTTCAAATATTAGAACGAGATAGCCTATTGGTCAGAATACGATATCAACCAATGATCGCCAAACCCGGCTAGCACCACTGAGTTTTCAAGTGCTAAATTCATCTTGAGTTGAAGCTGAAGGAAAACATTATGAGGAAACCTGCATGATCCGGGAGGAATTCTGACACATCTATATTAACCAACTCGCCTTAGAGCAGCGTGGTGGATTAAGCTCTAAAAGCTCCTTAACGCTGAGCTTTTAAGTGCTAAAGTATATATATTCATCTCGTACTCGGTAAAGAAAACATCGTGAGGAAACCTGCACGAGAGTGCCGGGAGATATATTGACACATATATCTGGCTCGAATGACCATCGTGGTAGATTAAGCTCTAAGCCTTCTTCTTATTAGGAGAGAAGGCCTTTGCTTCGTAGCGGGACATTTACAGACAGTTACTTATACTAAATTATTAGTATAGTCTAATAATAAAATACATTTTTTCAGATACTTCACACTCTTTATGAATCTCCTAAACGATTGCAACGAAGTCGAGCTGACCGAGGGTCCCGGTAGACTGGAAACGTTAAGAAACGCTACCATCCAAGCCATGTCCAATTTACTATCAGCGAATATCGACTCGGGACTCATGCATAGTATTGGTAAGTTGAATAAGAGATTGTGTAGATTTTTAGAGATTGACTGCGTTACTATAAAAGATGAAATATAACCATGTTCAACACGTGTCTAACTAAACAGTGTTTGAAAATTAGACATTGTTTAAAATGTTGTCAAAATTGCTACACTGCGTGTAAAATTATAAAGAAATAAAATATCACACGTCATATTTGACAGCTGAAATAGGTTTTAAGAATATGTTAAAAACGAAAGTGTCTTTAGACACGGATTTGTAGGACAGGATTTTATAGACACGCGTTTAACGTGTATTTAAATTTTTTGTAGTAAGGCGGTGAGAATTTAGAAGGGTAGTTTTTTGTCTACGCGATATGCATAGGTTTGTACGATTTTGATGATTTATGTACCAATCAACTTATTATTAAGCTGATTATTAATCTAAAGTAGGTTTATAAAGCGTCATATTTAATTAATTATAATATACATAGAGTCAAAGATAAATAATGTGTTATTCTTATTAAAAATATAACCAAAAAATTTGTAAAAACGTGTTTGTTGGTTGACTATAAATACGGCTGCACCGTCGGGGATTAGTCATTCGTGTTCGAACACTCGCACGGTGCAGACATATTATATGTCAAAAAAGATTGACAGTACGATCGAAATTCGTTGTCTTATAGGCTACAAACTTTTATTAAGAGTAAGAAAAGCAGCTTTATTAATTCCTAGTTGCTTCTCGCTGTTTTACTCGCGCTTATGATTACTGTGACTCGTAGCGTGATGTTATATGGTTGCTGATAAGCAACAATGTGTCAAGCCACACTCATTTATAAAGTATTTCAAATATATGGGATTATTTCATAATCCAAAATTTGAAACAACCAAGGCGTCATATATTCCAAACACAAATGCTTTAACCCTTTTGTCGATCCCCGAACCATGAAAAATATAGCTCTTTAATGTGGACGAAAAAACTCAAATTAAAAATTTACTTTATTTAATTGCCCTTTTCAAAACACTTTCGAATCGTCGAGTTACATGTCATTCAATAACAGACCTGGGCTACCACCGCGACCTGCAGACGCGCGCCGCCTTCATGGAGGTGCTGACGAAGATCCTGCAGCAGGGCACGGAGTTCGACACGCTGGCCGAGACCGTGCTGGCCGACCGCTTCGAGCAGCTCGTGCAGCTCGTCACCATGATCTCCGACAAGGTGACCGCGACGATAATCGGCCCACATTCGCCGGAGTAATCTGTTAATGGCCATTAAAAAAGTCCTTCTACTCTTTTGGAAATCGGTTAATACTAATATTGAGCTGAGATAGCCTAGTGATTAGAACACGTCGATGTCAATTGATGATCGCATGTTCAAAGCCCAGCTAAGTTTTTAAGTTCTAACGTACATATGTACATATATTCATCTCCTGCTCGGTGAAGGAAAACATCGTGAGGAAACCTGCACTTACCGGTAGATATATAGCCACATGTATATCTGGCTCGAATGACCACCATGGTGGATTAAACTCTAAACCTTTTTATAACAGAAAAAGCCTACGCCCAGCAGTGGGACGTTTATATGTGGTTACTTTCCTTTTTTTATCCTTTATGAAAATAATTAATGGGTTTAAGACAATTCACAAATGTCTGAATGATAAAATTTCCAAAACAAAAAGAAATATAGTTCAATTACTAAGTTAAGGTCTATTAAAGAGCAGGATATGGAACTTAATTAGTCTTTGTTCTTTGTAAATTGTGCTTTTTCAAATTATATTTAGATTTCCCGAAGTCACGGATAAAACGACGTTTTCTTATAATTAAACCTAGCTAGATTGTTTTATCATCCCCAAATGTGTTATAAGTATGACTGTGTGTCTGTTTGCGGTGTCGTATCTTCATAACAAATACATCAATTTTAATGCTATTTGCTGTTTGAAAACAGACGTAATTAAGAGGGTTCTTAGGTATAATTTAATAAGATGTATTCAGACGTTTTAAGTCCTTCTCTAGTTGGTAAAAGGACTTTACCTACTTCTGCTAGTCTTATCGTATACCTCATGCTGCACATCTACAACCAACACCACAACTCCTCATCACCTCACAGCAACAGTATCGTGTTGGGGCTCTTTGAAATGGTCTTTACGAGTAGATTGTCAGTTTTTTATTTAATTTTCGATTTTGTCTTGTATATTAATTGACTTTATCTCGACGCAGGGTGAGCTACCCATCGCCATGGCACTGGCCAGCGTGGTGGGTTCTGGACAGATGGACGAGTTGGCGCGTGTATTGGTGTCGCTATTCGACGCCAAGCATCTACTGGCGCCACTGCTATGGAACATCTTCTACCGGGAGGTCGAGGTTTGTGCGGTGAGTGAGTGAGTAGAAGGTAGAGATTTTACTGTGGTAGAGGCTAGCTGCAGCCTATTAACTAAAGCTCAGCTAAGCAACATCTTTCAAAGTTGTCTACATTCTGGGTGTCAGAATCAATGAATTTATCACATCATATAGACAAAATGTGGTACAATTTATTTCTTACTTTTTAGTTTACTTGTTTCGGTTTCTAAGTCGGTTAGTTTTTGTCAAAAAAAAAAAAAATATTTTACACTTTTAAGTGATGAATATATTATGTAGTAAGGGACCGTTTGTGATTTACCTAATTTACAATAGCCTAATGTTAACTGCTTATCACCATTTACAAAGTGTTCCTTTTCCCGATGCAAAGCTGTTAATTATTGAGGAGTTCTCCTGGTATCGCATCATCAGCTCCACTTTACCATATACATTGTGCTGAGCATAAATTGCTTGGCAATCTTAAAGCAATCGAATCGCAACACGTAGAATACTCGTTATTGAGTGGTTCCGGTGCACATCTATGGTCTTCATCATTAGCTCCACCTCACCAAATGTAGCTTTTCGTGAGCAAATGCATGAGTTGCTATCAAAAATACCTAAATCGGTATAGGTGTGCCTATAATATTTCAAGAGTTCCCTCGATTTCTCCAGGATCCCATCAAATCCTGACTTCATGACAATGGGACCAAATTAGAAGTATACCTTTTCAAACAAAAAAAAATTGATAATCGGTCCACAAACAACAGAAAAATCGGTGAACAAACATAAAAAAAAGAATAGAACATCCTCCTTTTTCGAAGTCGGTTAAAAATAAATAGAAATCTTTCGCCTTCAGGTCTCAGACTGTATGCAAACGCTATTCAGAGGAAATTCGCTGGGAAGCAAAATAATGGCGTTCTGCTTCAAGATATACGGTTACGGATATCTCCAGAACTTGTTAGAACCGCTGATAACGGCGTTGCTCGATCAGGCTGAGTGTAACCCTAATTTGAGCTTCGAAGTTGATCCCGCTAGGTGAGTACTATTTTTAATTATAGTGTATCATTTCTTTAAAAAAAGCAGTCTGTAAGTGTCCCACTGTTGACTTCTGAAAATATCTAAATTGGACATTTTACCAGTGTTACCAGAATCGATATTTAAAAGTAAAAAAAAAATGAAATATTTTTTTTTATTATTTTTTTATAAATCGGCATCAGCGTACTCGTGCATTTATTTATTTATACTCTTTATTGTACATCACATTTTAATAGAGAAAGAAAAATTACATTAAATAGGAAAAAATTGTACAATAGGCGGTCAGCGACAAGACTTATAGCGATCTCTTCCAGACGACCGGAGTCATAGAGAAAAAAAGCCACTGGATAGATGGTACATCTGGATGCTGATAAGCAATAATGTGTCAACCCACATAATACAAATTCGGAGATATTGATATATTTTGATACTGCATGACATATTTAACATTATTTAAAAAATTTTAAATCATATAAACTAAATAAGTACGGAAAAAAGTCTCTTAATTAATTGTTTCGATTTCCAAGTATGTTCCATATTTTGCCATTTATACAATAATCTCAAATATTTGAAAAACTTTTTATTACATATATATTAAATATATCAATCTGCTTTTAATTCATTATACCTTTTATCAAAAAAGAAAATAAAAGATGGATATATACTTCTTCAAACATATTTGTTAAGAATAGGTTTGACATCTTTAGACGCCATTTTCTCAAAATGAAGTCCGTGTGGCTTGACACAGTATTGCTTATCAGCGTCCATCTGTATGAGCCTCCGAGATCGAACGTGTAAATTAAAAAAAAAGTTTTAGTTTATATTATAGTTTTTTTTTTTTTAACTTTTGTATATCAATTCTGTTAACTCTACTAGAGTTAACAACACATGCCCTTTTGATACATTTATGTTTGGACGTGGTCAGAAATCCAAAAAATTTCCATATTAAAGGAACATTTATTTGTTTCAGGCTAGACCCAACTCACGATATAGAAATCAACAGGAATAACCTTCGAGATCTAACTCGTGAAGTGTTTGACAGAATCATTAACTCCGCTGATAAATTTCCTTCCCAACTACGAAGCATGTGCCATTGTCTGTATCAGGTAAATGATTTTGTGTATGTATTTGGGCGTTGATAAGCAATACAGTCACACAGATGTCATTTTGAGAAAATGGCGTCTAAATATGTCAAAAGTATTAATGAATTCGTTTTAAGATGTATATGTCCATATTTTATTTTCTATTTTGATAAAAGTTATAATTAACTAAAAACAAATCCCGAAAATATCCCTCGATTTTGAAACAATCTTCATTGGTGCTCGGCTCCTTTTGGTCTTAGCGTGATAATATATGGATGCTGATAAGCAATAGTGTGTCAACCCACAAAAAATCTAAATCAGAGATATTGATGTATTTTGATACTAAATAACCTATAGAACATTATTAAATAAAATTTCAAGTCATGTAAAGTAAATAAGTACGGAAAAAAGTTACTTAATTAATTGTTTCGAATTTCAAGTGTGTTCCATATTTTGCAATTTATACAATAATCTCAAATATTTGAAGAACTTTTTATTGGATAATATATTAAATATATCAATCTGCTTTGATTTCATTATACCTTTTATGAAAATAGAAAAGAAAAGATGGACATATGCTTCTTTAAAGAGATGTGTCAAGAATAATTTTGACATCTTTAGACGCCAGTTTCTCAAAATGAAGTCCGTGTAGCTTAACACAGTATTGCTTATCAGCATCCATATCAGCCTATAGCCGTCCTCGATAAATTTGCTATCTAGCACTAAGAGAATTTTTCGAATCGGACCAGTAGTTCCTGAGATTAGCGCGTTCAAGCAAACAATCAAACAAACAAATATACGAGTACAAACAAACTCTTCAACTTTATAATATTAGTATAGATTATTGTATATTTCGACATATGTAACTCATTTTAATATTATATGTCTCTCGTTGGCAACTAAAGATGTCAAACCTATTTATAAATTCGTTTGAAGACGCATAGATCCATCTTTTCTTTTCCATTTCGATAAAAGGTATAATGAAATAAGAGCAGATGCAATAAAAAGTTTTATCTAATAATAAGTTCTTCAAATATATAAGATTATATATTGAAAAATATGGAACCGTCTTCAATATACGAAACATTAAATTAACAAAATTTTTCAACACTTTCAAACTAAACAACTTAACTTTCTAACTATACAATAGTTTAGATGACAAATTTAATTGTATAATATTAACGTGACGCATTATGAGAATACATCAATATCTCCATCATTTATGAAAATGGATGCTGATAAGCAATAATGTGTCAACCCACAAAAAGTCATATTCGAAGACATTGATGAATTCTGATAATGCGTGCTGTATTTCACATTATTCATAAATTTTTCAAGTCTTCTAAACTAAATAAGTACGGAAAAAAGTTTCTTAATTTAATGATAATTTAAAAATATTAGTCATCTCCCAGAGATCACGGCATTGACTTTCAGTGACCATCTCATTGTTAAAAGTCAAGTGAAAATTAAATATTTGCTTTTAAACCATGCTCAAATTAAGGAGTCGTTTCCAGGTTCTTAGCAAGAGATTCGTGCAGTTCCCGCAGACGAGTGTGGGCGCTGTCGGCACAGTTTTGTTCCTGCGGTACATCAATCCAGCGATAGGTGAGTTTCAGTTTGAACATTAGTGAAATATGGACGCTGATAAGCAATACTGTGTCAAACTTTTCATACGCAATTTTCTCAAAATGGAAACCGTGTGTCTTGACATAGTATTGGTTATCGGCGTCCAAATGTCATTTCACTTATGGACATAAATGCCATTAATATTATAATCTAACTCAATATCTACTATGCTTAATTCTATTCAAAATCTTAAATCAAAAAATCCTCTCCCCAGTGTCCCCCCAAGAAATGGGCATAGTAAACCGGCCCATTCCACCCCACATCAAGAGGGGGCTGATGCTCATGTCGAAGGTGCTGCAGAACATCGCCAACCACGTGGAATTCTCCAAGGAACAGCACATGCTGCCTTTTAACGACTTCTTGAGAGAACATTTCGAGGCTGGACGCAAGTAAGCAATTATTTACTAAAAATTTATACGTTCTTTGATAATATATTTATTTTAATAAAAGTTTTATTTTATTTTATTTAGGAAACAAACAGTATTATAACACACAAATACAAAAATTTAAAATTAATACAGATACCAATTAAGTTTTCACTTACAAATATTACAAATTTAGTGCATTTTGAATACAAATAAGAAATTTAATTTAAATAATTTGATCAATCCAAAACAAAATTATAAAGGTAATTTTATTAAACTATAATTATATAATGTTTTAAGATTATTAAAAGAAATAATTATTATAAATAAAATAATAAGTTCATCGTTTTGAAGAATAAACGTATATAAGATGCCTAATTTCTAAAATGCAATTCAGCAGTTTCATTAGTGTGTATGAGATGGAATAACTACGTCATTAGTCTTTCTTAAGTACGTAACTGGCTTTAATTGAAAAAAAATCCATAGACAATAAATTACGATAATTGGATGCTGATGAGCAATAATGTGTCAACCCACAAAATGTCAAATTCGGTGATATTGATGTATTCTGATAATGCGTCATGTAACAATATTCATAAAATTTTTCAAGTCTTCTAAACTAAATAATTACGGAAATAAGTCTCTTAATTTAATGTTTCGTATGTTGAAGTGTGCTCAATATTTTGCAGTATGCAGTAATCTTAATATATTTGAAAAATTTATTATTAGTTAAAACGTTTTATTACACCCATCAGCTTTTAACTCATTATTACTTTTATCGAAGTAGAAATGAAAAGATGGATATATACATCTTTAAAAACATATTTAGAATAGGTTTGACATCTTTAGACGCCATATTCTCAAAATGAATTCCATTTGGCTTGACATAGTATTGCTTAACATCGTCCATGTAATATTCGATGTGTATATACACAAATATATGCACGCTGATAAGCAATATTATGTCAAGCCACATGGACTTCATTTTGAGAAAAGGGCGTCTGAAAATGTTTAAGCTTTCGTAATAGTATAGTATTTGTTTGGAGAACTATATATCTTTTCTTTTCTATTTTCATAAAGGTAAAATGAATTTAAAAATATATGAGAAAAAATATTGTATAAATTGCAAAATATTGGAATAATTGGAACGCACTTGAAATTCAAAACAATAAATTAAGAAACTCTTTTCCGTACTTATTTAGTTTAGATTATATAAAAATTTTTGCTAAAATGTCGCGTAAATTCCCCTCAAACATTATCAAAAAAATGGAATCTACGTACTAAAACATGGGACTATTTTCTATCTTCCAAGGTTCTTCATAGAGATCGCATCAGACTGCGAGACTGTGGACCAGACGTCCCACAACCTGTCCTTCATCAGCGACGCCAACGTGGTTGCTTTGCACCGGTTGCTTTGGAACCATCAGGAGAAGATCGGAGATTACTTATCATGCAGTCGAGACCATAAGGCTGTTGGCAGACGACCCTTTGACAAGGTATCTTCAAATACCTGCAAATCGTGGTTTCACTCGCGTTTATAGTAACTGCGTCCCTCCTGTAAGGTTTAGCGTGATGTAATATAGCCTATAACCTTTCTCAATAAATGGGCTATTTAATGTAAAAATAATTTTTCTAATCGGATCAACAGTTCAGATCACCCTGTACATAAAACTTACAAACTTATTTTATCTGTTTAAAATATTAGTATAAATGAGATTGTGACTCTGTCTGTCTCTTTGTTATGCTTTCACGCTTAAACCACTGAACTAATTTGAAAGACTAGGTGTAGATATAGCTTGGACCTTGGAGAAGGATAAAGGCTAATTTTATCGCGAAAATAAAATGTCAAGAAGGTCTGAAATGAAGGATCAAAGTTTCTACGCAGAGATCAATTAGTAACAAAAAAATAAACGTTTCACTTATTAATGAAAATTGGCGTACACAGATATAGTTTCAAAATTTATTTCCCTCGACATGTGCAGGTTTTCTCGCGTTGTTTCGCTTCGACGAGCATAAACTGAATTTAAAGACTAATTTACCAAAAGATAACATAAGTTATAAAGATGTAAATGAAAATGTTTTAAATATTAAAATGTTTCGTTGTCCAAGATTTTCGCGATTATTACTCATTGAAATAAAACTATTTTAAACGGATTTAAATCGCGTATTTTAATGACTGTCCAGTCTACCCGTGACCACGAACGCTGCAAAGTGCTCGAAACGTCGGGATGATAAAAATAATTAATATATGCGATTTAAATCCGTTTAAAGTAGGTTTATTTCTATTAAAATGTTTTTTTACAGATGGCAACACTCCTCGCGTACTTGGGTCCACCGGAACACAAGCCTGTGGAATCGTAAGTGAAATATTAAATATAATTTTTGACTACTCATACGCTTGTTTCATGAGTGAAAGAGATGGAAATGTGCACCCGTCTCCATCATTCCTTCTCTTACTTTCTATTCCCCATTATTTCTCACGCCTATTTAAGCTGGCAAAGCATTTGTGGGTCAGCAAGGAAAAGAATGTGGGAGGCAGTTAACCTTCCATCTCTCCCCACCGTACGAAACGCACTTATAACGGAGATCTTCTGAACGGAGAACTTCACGCAGATCTTCTGTAAGAGTGAGGTACTGCCACTGTCGAGCCCATAAATGAACTATAGTCAGTGAGCTACTGCAATAACTACTATAAAATAATTATACAGGATGTCTCACTGGGCATGTGTTGGACGTTTTACCAGCGTTAACAGAATTAATATTTAAAAGAAAAAAAAAAACCTAATTTTTTTTTTACATTTTTTTCATAAATGATGTCTGTACTGTACGAGCTTACAAGGACGTATAAATTATAATAAAAAAAGTTTTTTTATAGTTCAGTTTTTTTTTTTAATATCGATTCCGCTAACGCTGATAAAATATCCAACAAATGCCCAGTTGACACCATGTGTATTGGCTCGACAGTAATGTTACAAATCTCCTTCCAGTACATCCGGTCTCCTCTTCTCGTCCTACGCTCGCTGGTCATCCATAGACATGTCTTCAACCAACTTCGAGGAGTTCATAGTGAAGCACAACATGCACCAGAAGGAAGAGTACAAGAGCATCAAGAGCCTGAACATCTTCTACCAGGCTGGGACCAGCAAGATCGGGAATCCTGTGTTCTATTTCATTTCCAGAAGATACAAGTAAGTTCTAGAAGGTGGATCTGAAGGCGTGAATTACACTTATAAGTTTTGCTCTCAGGCTTTTGTAAAGATTTACATAAGTTCTTTGTCATTGCCTTAGCTTTCGTAAGGTTGTCTAGGTGATAGTTTTTTAATGATCAAACCCTATCACCTAGTTCGCATTAATTTTAACTCGGAAGTTTAGGCTGTACATAGTTTAAAAGTAAGTAATTTAAGGTAAACATACCAAAATATTATTCCAAAAATGATTACTATCGATAACACGAATAGTATATGACGGACGAAGTTTTTTTTTAAATATTTTTGAGCAATGCTGATGTCACAATTGATATCTCCAAGATATTATTACTTATATTTATGTCTTTCAAAAAAATTCCACAAGCGTTTTGTAAATCTCGTACATTTAGCGCAACGACGTGTTTGAGAGGTCCGCACCGTACGAGCGTTCGGACACGAATGACCAATGCAGCCGTATTTATAGTCAACGCACACACGTGTTTACAAGTTTTTAATAAGAAAGACACTTTTTAACCTGGACTCTACATTACAATTAATTTAAAATGGACTTATTTTAGATTAACAATCAGCTTAATATTAAGGTCATTTGTTGTATTTGCGCTGAAAATTTTTGTCACGGTACTCCATTGTTACAGAATCGGCGAAATAAACGCGGACTTGCTGATATACCACGTGATAATAACGCTGAAGCCCTTCTGCCAGCAGCCCTTCGAGCTGATCGTGGACTTCACTCACACGAACTCGGATAACCGATTCAGGTGAGTCTTAATACTTAACTCATGTAATATAACTTATATATTGTGTTAGCGTTTTACTGATTTTGTATTTGTTTTATTCTAATTCGGACTAACAGCATTTTGATTTCGAGTGCTAAAATTCTTACGTATGTTAGGGAATATTACTTTTCAAGACAGACCTTAGGCTACAATACATTATCTTATGTTATAAGAAGATACGATATGTTATACTGTTACTTATAAATAAATTTCAGGACTGACCATTGAACTTGGCACCTATTTAGATCTCACTTCTTTTGTCGTTATTTATCATAATATTGAACTTGGCTCTCATTTCACATTTATGTTTTGATAGGATAATACACTTCATAGAACGTAGACACCTACTTACATGTAAAAACATATATCGTCGCTTCACAGATGACACCTCGTAACTAACAATTTTGGTAAAAATTGATTTTCTCAGTGAAAACGGTATTTAAATAACATTTATAATAATAATGTTTCTTACAATATCTTAAGTCTAAGTCATTTAAAAAATGAAATTCGCTTCAGTCAAACGTAGCGACCTCTGCGCCAAGCTCTGTCGTTTAAGCAGTAAAATTAAAATTAACAAACACTTGACAGACAGGTTGGCGCAGTGGTCTCTATAACTGACTCAAGCGCTAACGGACGCGGGCTCGATCCAAGTTCACGGCAAATGTCTGTATTATAATAATATTTCTTACAATATCGTAAGTCTAAATCATTTAAAAATGTAACCGTTATTTCTTCAGTCAAACCTCTGCGCCAATCTCTCTGTGATTTAAGCAGTAAAGTGAATATTAACGCTTAAAACGATTTCTCTTCTCCCTCAGGACGGATTTCCTGCAGAAGTGGTTCAGTGTGTTACCAGAAGTGGCGTATTCGAGTGCGCATGCGTGTTACATCTACAACTGTAACAGCTGGGTTCGAGAGTATACCAAATTCCATGAGTCCATTCTAGCTCCACTTCGGGTATGTACCAAAGATGTATGGATGATGATAAGCAATACTGTGTCGAGCCACACGGACTTCATTTTGAGAGAATGGCGTCAAAACATGTCGAACCTATTCTTGATAAATCTGTTTGAATATGTTTATATCCATCGTTTCTTTTCTATTTTGATAAAAGATATAATGAATTTAAAGCAGATTGGCTAGTAAAAAGTTTTATCTATTAATAAGTTTTTAAAATATATGAGATTATTGTATAATCCATAATATGGAACGCACTTCATTATTCTAAACATTAGAATAAGATTTTTTTCTATACTAATTTAGTTCAGATGACTTGAGAAATTATTGAAAAATGTTAAATGTGATATTTTATGTTTATCAGCATCCATATATTTCTCTATTTATATTTGGATATGTCAACCCACAAAAATGAAATTCGGAGAATGATGTATTCTGATAATGTGTGATGTATTTTAATAATGTTAAATGTTTTAAGAATAGGTTAGACAAGCTTAGACGCCGTTTCATCAAATTGAAGTCCGTTTGGCTTGACATTGTATTTTCTTATTAGCGTCCATTTCCGATTATTTTTGAAAATTATATTTAGATCTTGTAGTAAATAAAAAAAATAGTAATCATTCTTTATTACCTAAATACGCGGATGAAATGACGTTTTCTAAAAATGAAATCTAGCTTAATCAATTTATTGTGCCCGACACTAAATTTCATGAAAATCGTTGGAGACGTTTCCGAGATTATATAGAATCTGAATTTTAAATTGCTCGTTGAAAGGTATTACATTATTAACTCCCCCCTCTCCCTACAGGGCAATCGTAAGCTCATCTTCATAGATAACCACAGCCGCCTCAGCGATTACGTGGATCCTGAACAGCAGAAGCTGCCAGGAGCAACCCTCGCTCTGGAAGAAGATCTGAAAGTATTCAACAACGCCTTGAAATTGTCACATAAAGACACCAAAGTGGCTATAAAAGTATGTTATACAGGATGTTTCTTTTAACTTTTAATATAGAGACGTCCGATAACATGACAAATATATTTTTCAGGGAAAAAAAATAATTTTGGAATAGTAAATATTTTGGTCAAAATCTTTAGGATTTTATGAATAAGTGTATGAGTAATTAATTCATGATTATTGGGCGAAAAAAAATGTATATATTTTGTTGATCGTTTTATTTTTATAAAGACTTGTCTATCAAAGTTCATAAAATCGTTTAAATTTTTTAGTCACGCTGATCGACTCTGATCCATATCAGGATTACTTCATCCTATCAGTGGGAAACCCGAAATTGATAAAATAAAAGATGATAAAAATCTTTCTTAAATTGTGTGTTTAATAGAAATTCTTAAAATTCCATTAGGTAGGACCGACAGCTCTTCAAATAACGTCAGTGGAGAAGACTAAAGTACTGGGTCTGCCGGTTCTGTTGAACGATGTGTACTATGCTTCCGAAATTGATGAGGTTAATGCATACAATTTTAAGTATACATATATATGTAAAGAAAATGTATTCTTTTAATTTTTAAGTTTTTTTTGTTATGTAGGTTTAATATTATATTATGTTTTTTTTTTTAATTTTACATACTGACATGAATCTCCATAGAAACGAATAATAGAAAAAATATATTTTACTTTAATTAAAATTGGTTTATTGAATATAATAAATAAACGTAAAAGTCGTTTTATGAGAATCTTCTTTTAATTGATTAAATAAATAAACGTGTGTTGCTCTGTAACCGAAGATTTATTTTTAATGTTTATATATTATATATTTATTATATTCATTTATTACATTACATTATTTATAATAACTTTATTACATACCTGTAACCAAAGACTAAATACCTATGTCATATTGGCACTGAACAAATGCAGAAGATGATCAGTCCATTTTATGTAGCAAAAAACTTGTGAAATTAAGTTAACTAAGCTATACATGGAACGAAAATCACGAATTTTGATATTAGAAAATGGCGTCTAAAGATGTCAAACCTATGTCTTATTCAATTTGTGTGAAGACTTGTATATCCACCTCCTCTTTTCTATTATAAGATCTAATTAATTAAAAGCAGATTGGTGTAATAAAAAGTTTTATCTCATAATAAGTTTTTCAAATACATTAGATTATTGCATAGTGCAAAATATTGACGACACTTCAACATTCGAAACATTAAATAAGGAAAGTTTTTTCCGTCCTTATAAATTTAAATAACTTGTATTTTTTTAATAATGGTATATACATAACGCATTATTAGAATACATCAATATGATAGCTTTTGTATAAAAAAATAGTACCATTCAGGAGACAACATAAGTACAAAAAGTCTTATCGAAATTGGTTTAGTCCGTATAAAATAGGCCGTTCGTCATTGGATAACTCCTGCTCTAAACTTTCAGTGGTTAAACCTAATCATGTGAAAATATACCATGTATTTTACTTTTGTGTCTCAGGTCTGCCTCGTGGACGACAATCAGTTCTCCTTATCAATAATCAACGAATCGACGCCGCTAAGCTTCATACACAATGACTGTGATAATATAGTTCAATCAATTATACATATACGCAACAGATGGGAATTAAGTCAGCCGGTGAGTAAGAATCTTTAAATAAAATATATTTATTTTGTACTCCCTTGCTTGGAAACATTGCTAAGATCATAGTTTAACAATTGTCTGATTAAAAATCACTAACATATCTAATCTAATAAGAGATGCTTGTAAAAATGTTTTGGAATAATTTTTAATTTATAATTAACAGAAAACTAATATCAATTGGAATACATTTCGATAATATTAAGGTTTTAACAAGTCTTAAGTAAATTATAAACCCAATGGTCTAATAATGGTGTAGTGAATTTTGAAGTGCAATGTATTGTACATTGCACTTCAAAATTCACTACACAATCGCAGTTTTGATAGTTTACATCCACCATATTAATTTATTGCTGACGTCACAAAGTTTATGACTTTTCGGGAAAGAAAAAGAATTTAATGACACCTTTTCAAAAATCAGTCAAGCCGTTTAGACTACTACCTGGAGTCAGAATTAAACGGACATACTTATGTACATACATAAAACATTACCCTCCTTCTAGGTCATTCGGATAAAAACTATTTTAAGCTAACTTTTGTTCAATTCTCTTATTTTTTGATCAGGATTCTGTAACAGTCCACCAGAAGATTCGTCCCAAGGACGTTCCAGGGACTTTACTCAACATGGCTCTGCTGAACTTGGGCTCATGCGACCCCACGCTGCGAACAGCCGCTTACAACCAGCTGTGCGCCCTCACCGCCACCTTCCACCTGAAGATCGAGGGTCAGCTGCTGGAGACATCTGGTGAGTCTCTCTCAGATAGATATGTGACCAGTACAGCGACGTATAACCAGCTGCGTGCCCTCACCGCCACCTTCCACCTGAAGATCGAGGGTCAGCTGCTGGAGACATCAGGTGAGTCACTCTCAGGTAGATATGTGACCAGTACAGCGACTTACAGCCAGCTGTGCGCCCTCACCGCCACCTCTCACCTGAAGATTGAGGTTCAGCTGCTGGAGACATCAGGTGAGTCATTCTCAGATAGATATGTGACCAGTACAGCGCCTTACAGCCAGCTGTGTGCCCTCACCGCCACCTTCCACCTGAAGATCGAGGGTCAGCTGCTGGAGACATCAGGTGAGTCATTCTCAGATAGATATGTGACCAGTACAGCGCCTTACAGCCAGCTGTGTGCCCTCACCGCCACCTTCCACCTGAAGATCGAGGGTGAGCCTTAGATAGAAAATGTAACCAGCACAGCAACAAGCTGAGAACCCCTACTGCCTTTAAATAAAGATTGAGGTTTCATTAAAAAAAGTTACCCATTAAATTTTCTTACCTAAGGTCTTTAGAGTTTGTAACGATTTTAGATTTCTTTTTTAAAAACATCAAAATATATTTAAAAAAAGTATATTGAAATATTTTCCACAATGTCTTCTAGTCAGTAGTTAATTAATTTTTCTTAAAAGCAGTTCGTTATTGTCAACAGGTCTGTGCATCCCGTCAAATAATACGATATTCATTAAATCCGTCAGCGAGAAACTCGCCCACAACGAACCACATCTGACGCTTGAATTCCTGGAGGAATGTATACAGGTTTGTTATATCTCATCTTATTAATAAATAATGCAACTTAATTATATTTTATATAGTAAGCTATATATTATATCTCATAGATTGCGGGTTCAAACCCCCGCTGAGATCGCAAGTGCTAAATTTGTGTTTAAATTCATATCGAATCAGTGGTGAAGGAGTCGTGAGGAAAGCTGCATGTGCCGGGAGAAATTCTGACACATGTATATCCGCCTGCAGTGGAACAGCGTGGTGGATAAAGCTCTAAAAATTCCCCTTAACAGGAGAGGAGGCCTTTGCCCAGCAGTGGGACGTTTACAGGCACATTAATTTTTTTTACTCATCTTGAAGCAGAAAAAAAAACAAATACATTAATGTATTATTTTCGCTATAATGAATCTACTTAAAATAATGTTTTTTTATATATTTTGTCCGCTTTAAATAGCTATATTTTTCAGGGTTTTCGAGGATCGACGATAGAGTTAAAGCATTTGTGCTTGGAATATATGACTCCTTGGTTGGCGAATTTAGTGAGGTGAGTAAACTCGGCCTTCATCTATATATTAATACGTGAAGCAAAAATTTACCCCTTTATATTAAAATTGTGCGGACGGAGGAGTATGAAATTTTGCAAACTTATAGTTTATATATAATAAGTGTAGTTATATTATATAGAATAAGTGCAGAAAAAACACATTAAATCAATAAAAAAAACATTACACATTACACATTATTACCATGTATTTAACAAACACACACACATGTATGTGTGGTAGGCCAAATCCAAAACTATAAGGAATAACGAAAAATACTTAAAGGAGTTTGGGAACCGATTTCGATAAAAACTAAAACTGCATTATTAGTATTTTGAATAATTTTTTTTCCTAGCCAGTAATCGAACCCATTGATTTTGAAAAAAAAACACATCCTATATTATTTCATCATCAAAGAGTATTACTCATAAGGATCAACTTCTGAAAAGTAATAAAAGTAAACGAAGGAAAAAGCTTATTTTTAACAAAACGCTTAAAATCTTTACAATTCCTCAAAGAATTGATCAAAACTCAAAAGTGAAAACTTGGTACAGTAGTCGAATCCACATAGATTTTAAAATTAAAATATTAATTATCAATAAATTTAATCATTATTTTAAGTATTATACAAAGTTTAACCATAGTTTATGTGTGTAACTATACTGTATATACTTATTTATTTATTGTTAAAGTCTGTGGTCAAATTGAGAATAGATCCTATATTAATATATTAAACGAAACATATTTGGACGCTGATAAGCAATACTGTGTCAAGCCACACGGACTTCATTTTGAGAAAATGGCGTCTAAAGATGTCAAACCCATTTATAACAAATTTGTTTGAAGAAGTATACATCCATCTTTTCTTTTATTTTTTGATAAAAGGTATAATGAATTAAATTCAGACTAATACATTTAAAATATTATCTAATAAAAAGCTTTTCAAATATTTGAGGTTATTGTATAAATTGCAAAATATGGAATGCACTAGAAATTCGAACCAATTAATTAAGAAACTTTTTTCCGTACTTATTTAGTTTATATGACTTCAATTTTTTTTAATAGCGTTAAATAGGTGATGCGGTATCAAAATACATCAATATCTCCGAATTTGACTTTTTGTGGGTTGACACATTATTGCTTATCAGCATCCATTTATGCTCGAGTTTCTATCATTGGACGACCGTTAGTCTAATAATTCCATGAAAGATTTGAGTTTGCAATGTTTTCTGATGATTATTTTTAAAAATCTTGTCAATAATACTAATAAGGATACATTTTAATGAGAAATATTATTGTTCATTAGATTATTTTATACCTGTAGATGTGTTACTTTCATACTATTGCACTATAAAAGTTTGTGACGATTTTCAACTTTGCGAGTCAAATGGACAACTAATAAGCAATACTGTGTCAAGCCACACGGACTTCATTTTGAGAAAATAGTGTCTAAACATGTCAAACCTATTCTTAGTAAATTTATCTTTTCTTTTCTCTTTAATGATTTAAAAGCAGATTGATATAATTAATAGATTTATCTAATAACAAGTTTTTCAAATATATGAGATTATTGTATAAATTGCAGCATATATAACGCACTTGGAATCGAAACATTAAGTTAAGAAACTATTTTCCGTACTTATTTAATTTACATGAGTTGTAAAATTTTCGAATAATGTTAAATAAGTGACGCATTATCAAAATAAATCAATAACCCGAATTTGACTCTTTGTAGGCTGACACATTATTGCTTATTAGGAAAAATTTCAACAACATCATTTTTATAAATTAAATAACATCTTATCAATTGTTATGATTATGGATTAAAAAGTCCTCTTTCAGTTGTAACCAGTTTAAGTATTTGTATACTTATGTAAAGTTTACTTTTTTTTTACTATTTTGTTCTCCAAAAACTAACCAAAAACTTATCCAAGATTCTGCAAACCATCTGACGAGTCTCGTCGTCAGAAGCAAGTAGCCCAAATCCTGGAGAAGCTGATAACCCTCACCATAGAGGAGACGGAAATGTATCCTTCCGTTCAGGCGAAGATCTGGGGTTCCATTGGACAAGTGCCCGAGCTGATCGACATGGTGCTAGATAGCTTTATACAGCGAAGTGTTAATTCTGGTGAGTATTAGCGAGAATTACACTTATGAATCTCTTATGATCTCAGAGCTTTAAAAAGATTTAGGATAATTCATTATCTATTCTTAAGTCCACCTTAAGGTGGATATTGGAATAGCGTGTCCGTTGGATAGTTTAGGGTGGAATTTTACTGTCAGTGCCTTTATTTTTGACAGCAATAGTAAGGTTAAACAACTAACTGTTACCAGGTTACAGAGTTGTTTTATGTCAATCACGAGAGAAACTTAGAAATGTAATTCATGCTTTACAGTTTACGAGTTCTGAAAGACAGATGCCCTCGGTAATGTACCTTGCATTACCGAAGCTATTCAAAATAAATCTGGGGATCGTCAAAAAGTCTACGTAATCTTAAACTAGATAGCAAAACTTGTATGTATACTTATTAAATAAACTCTGGAAACACTAAACCTATTTTAAAAATTATGATACCATTTGAAAAGTACATTATTCTATATCGTCATAGGCTGTATTAAAGTAACAGCTTGTAAATGTCCCATTATTGGATACCGCCTCCTCTTCTATCAAGGAAAGGGTTTATAGCTTAATCTATCACACTGTTCCTTGGGGTATGTCAGATTTCTACCGGGACATGCAGGTTATGTGTATCTCCAGGGCTTGAGATGATTTTAAACACAAGGCACATGAAATTTAACTTGAGATGGCCTAATGATTAGAACATATGAAAGCGGGCTCCAATCCAGGCTATTATTTTACTTTATCAAGCAATAATATGTAAATTATTGGTTTTATTTTAAAACTAAATCTACATTGTTGCGACCGAAGCCAAGAGCGAAGATAGTTTCGAATAAAGTAGTCAAAATTATGTACTAAAATGTTCAAAGGTCTTGGATCGCCGATGATTGAGATAATGGCGGACACAGCTGTGGCTTTAGCGTCAGCGAATGTTCAACTCGTCTCCAAGAAAGTCATCGGCAGGATGTGTAGAGTGAGTTATTGGTTGTGGTAATTTTTTATATATACATAGGATATGTTAGTGGTACTATGGATATGTTAAGAGCTCGTGGAGTTTGGCACACAAAATGCTGACCACTTTGGACTACGTTGCCTAGCAAATAAGCGACTGATTATGGCAGGTGAGAGTGGAGAGGAGTATGGAGAGGAGAGTTTGGCCAATAAATCACGGGTATCTTTGGGCCAATAATTCAATTGTGCTTGCAGGGTCGTAACTATAGGGCTGGCAAAAAACCACGGGCCCCTGACCCGAGAGGGCCTAAGAGATTTATTAGTTATAACTCCTATTAAAAGTAAGTTGTTATTAATAGTTTTGAGTAACTCTGTACTTAAGTGGTTCATTAAAATTAAGTTACAACGTGACGATTTTTACTGGGATGCCCTATCCAAAGAATTTGCCACTGGCCTTTAAATTAGATTTTTAACGTTAATTGCTATCTATGGTTATATAATATAATTTGGGTATGTTGTAAAATTAAATCCAGCGCTGGTCAGCCTTAATGTCATCTTGCTTCAATGTATGTATGTATACGTTTGTACAATTGACGTCCCAACTTCCAATTTTGACTAGTTCAACAATTGACTTGTTGTCCCAAAGATACTCTTCCCTGTCATACTCAGTCGTTAGCTGGTTGCTAGGCAAAGTCGTCCAAAGCGATCTGCGGGACAAAATCTATGAGTTTATAATATATTTATAGTTATATAAATGTATTTATGAATGTTGTCGTCTCATTAGACGTGAAAAATGAAAATTCCAAATGTCATTAGTTCGGGCCAGTATGCTCGATTATTATATTTTATTAATTTACAATGATTGAGTTTTGTTTTTTATTGTTTATGGTTGATTTATAAGTTATCTTTTATTTTTTTATAAATTTTGTAATTTTTTTAAATTAATACAGGAAGAGGGATTTGGGAAGGTATTTAAAGTTTTTACTGTTGGTAATGAATAATGTGTATCATCCTGCAGGCGCTTACCAAGCTACCTAACAATGTTCTTGGTCCTGTTACAATGGCGACTGTGAGTTTTTTATTAGATTTTTTTTATTTACTTAATTTTTATTTTTTACATTTTTTATTTTTGTAATATATCTTATTTTTTCAATTCTTTTCATTATTCTGAAACAGAGAAAGAGATCTGGAAAATAAACGAATTGTTTTCTTTAAATAAGATCTAAGGGAATGTAAAAAGTAGAAAATATAGTAGAACTACAAAAATCACGATTTTGGTCCTTAGGTGGTGGATAAAACGTGTCACTCTCCAACAGCGATGTTGGAACAGCATATGATGTGGGATGACATCGCCATCCTCGCCAGATATTTAGTAAGTTATAGCATAGTTTTATTATTTAATAATATATACATATGTCGGAGAATCAAATCCGATTACCGATCGCAAGCGTGACGTCATGACAAACAAGTCGAATCATGTTATGCTTGGACGCGGTCGTTGAGCAAATCGGCATTCTACAATCGGAGTTCGCGGCGAGCGGACGTGTCTCTATTAATTATGCTTGAGACATACCCAGTGTCTGAAACTAGTAAAAATACGTGCCCACTAAGTCCCGTATTTCATCTCATCACCTACCTAGCATTTTTCCCGGTTACACCAGGGTCTGCTTTCTATTCTAGTCCAGATATTGACGAGTTACTGATTTTTTTATACAGAGCGACTACCATCTGACCTACGCATTTTCTGAGAGCTAGCCAGTAACCATATAAACTAGAATAATCTACCTACTAAGAGTAACGATAATTATCAGGTGATCGGTGAAGATCGGCGTGAAGTAGCTCGGTGTTTCATACTCATTCATTTCTTAATTTCTTTTTTTAATTAGCAAAGCATCTGTGGCGCCTCTGAGTTTCAAATTTCTATGGACCATTTGTACGCTATTTTCTATAAAAAAAGATAAAACAGTCCAGTAAATAGAAAACGTTGATTTGAAATACATATGTATAGCGGTTAAAAGTGAGCTTGATAGAGGGTTACCATAGCGATAAACACGAACCCCCTGCGCAGCTGATGCTCTCGTTCAACAACTGCCTGGACGTGGCGCGCCACCTGCCCTACCTGTTCCACACCGTGACGTTCCTCGTGTGCTCCGGCACCGTGTCCATGCGCGCCGCCACGCACGGGCTCGTCATCAACATCATCCACTCGCTCTGCACCTGCAACTCGCCGAGCTTCTCCGGTGAGTGCTCGCACCGCACGCGCGCACACACAACAGACACACACACAGGCGCGCTCTCACGCACACACACATAATCACGCACGTATATATACCACTCACCAATACACTCATTCGTCCCATACACAAAAAAAAATTAGAATAACACTAATACTATTGTATTAACCTCTTGAATGCCGTGACTAATAAAATAGTATAATTTGTCATCAAATATTTAAAAATATATAGATGACATTTCGAAGAATTTTAATTCTATAAATGTATCATTAATTTAAGTTATATTTTTAAATATTAATTTAACTTTAATAACATTTTCTTTCAATGATAGCTTATAAAGAAAGACATCGCGCGGTGTCGAGACGCGGGTCTACGTTCCGGCATTCCAGAAGTTAAAACATTCTAAGTCAAATATCTATCCTCTGTATTTCGCCTAAAATTTGACGCTGATAAGCAATACTGTGTCAACCCACAAAAGTGAAATTCGGAGATATTGATACTGCATCACCTATTTAATATTATTCAATAAAAAATCAAGTCATATAAACTAAAAAAGTACGGAAAAAGTTTCTCAATTAATTGTTCCGAATTTCAAGATCCATATTTTGTAATTTATACAATAATCTCATATATTTAGAAAAAAAACTTTTTATTAGATAATATATTGAATACATCAACTTGCTTTTAATTCATTACATCTTTTAACGAAAAAGAAAAGAAAATATAAATAAATACTTATTCAGATTTATTAAGAATAGGTTTGACATCTTTAGACGCCAATTCCTCAAAATGAAGTCCCGGTGTGTTGACATGGTATTGCTTATCAGCGTCCAATTGTAACTCGTGATCCTTATACCGGTTGGTCGAGTAAGTCGCTGATCCTCAAATTATAGCTCGTTTCGACCATCTTTAAGTCAATGTATCTGATAGTCACTTAACACAATTCTTGTTCACAAACATTTTCCCAAGTACCAACAAGAAACTACAAAACGTGTAGGAGGTAGGAGTAGGAGATCTTTACAAAAAATGATTTTCATTTTCAATTCCAGAGGAAACACAGAGAGTTCTCATGTTGTCTTTGGACGAATTCGCGTTGCCGAAGTTTTACCAAATGTTCGGAATATCTAAAGTGAAATCTGCCGCCGTTACGGCATTCAGAAGCCCTTACAATCGACACACTGGCGATTGGTAAGTTAAACTTACTGACAATAACTCAAACTCAAAATATACTTTTTTCAAATGGGCTTTTAAAGCACTTTCGAATCGTCAAGATACATGTCATATTTTCATTATAGATTTTTATAAAGCTACCACCGGTTCGGAATGTAGTCTCTACCGAGAAGAACCGGCAAGAAACTCGATAGTAACTCTATTATTATTACATTTTAATTATGTTATCCGGATAGAAAATCAACGCGTAACAAATCCACGCCTCTTTGTCGTGAAAATATTCTTGTATGGTATAATATGCTTTATCCATTAAAGAGTTTTTAATGTAGGCTTTAAACTTATTAAGTGGCAAATGTAAAACTGTTTGATAATTATTGATATGTTACGTTCATACATTGACAAAAAGGGGGGTGGTTTAAGGTGACCGAAACCCCTCTCCCCCCTTGGTACATGACTTACTAATACTTAGTTCATTGATCGAATGGCAATGATAATGGATTATATTTTTTCTAAATAAATAAGATAAGTATTTATAAGCATACCATCTTACAGCGTAATGCTCGGGTGGAAAACTATATATTTTAAACGATCGCGATTTATACTATCCATATTTAATATAACGGGTCTTAATTCTAATAGTTCGAGCCGGATTTCAATATTAATTATTTAAAACCATTAGTGTTTTTATTTAAATAATTTTAATATTTTGCTATTGTGCTAATAAGCGTAACTATTAGGCGAGAATTACATTTCTGAGTTTTAACCTCGTAAGTTTTATGAAATTTAATAACAGATATGTCGTAAGTAGTTACGAAAGCTTTGAATGACAAAAATAAGGCACTGTCAGTAAATTCTTTCAGATGTAAAACAATGACAAATTATGTCAATCTTACAAAAGTTCTGAAAACTTATCAGTGAAAAGGCAAAAAATACTTTATTCGTGTAGGCACTAACGAGCACTTTTGCATCGTCAATACAAAAAAATATTGTATTTAAATATAATGGGAGGCTACCACCGGTTCGGAATGTACATTCTACCGAAAAGAACTGGGAAGAAACTTTATAATTAACAAATTTAAAAATCCCCAATATGTCCAGGTATTCTGAGCACTCCTACACATGCTCAGAGCTGAGCTGCGGGGCTCCCCCGTCCGCAGGCCTCGTAGGAGCCCTCACGGGAGCCCTGTCCGGGACTCAGTCCGACCGCGAGCGTTTGCCCCTCCAGTCCTTGGAGACCATCGCGGACGCCCTGCTGGAAATTATGGAGACGTGTATGAAGGATATACCGGACTGCGATTGGTTGAATACTTGGTGAGTGCTTGTTAAGGTTCTGTACCCAATAAGAAACCTTTATAGTTTCGTATTGTCCGTTTTGCTGTTCAATCATCAAATCTTATTATTATTTTATGTTCTATTCTATCTAATATTTTTGTTCGCAGGACATCTCTAGCCAAGAGCTTCGCGTTCTGTTTCAATCCGGCGCTACAACCGCGCGCGTTAATCGTATTTGGTTGTATAAGTAAGTTGTAACCTACAGACTATAATTACATTAATGATAAATGAAATAAATATCTAGACAGGTTTATATGTCTAAATGCTCTTTTTTTATTCAATTTTAGTTTTAGTTAAGTAACTTTAATGGCGACAATTTTTTTTTTTAATTTATGATCCCGCTAGATAAAATACACCCATCTTACGTCACAATTACTTTCGTAAAATAATTATAGGCATGCTACGTTCATATTAAAACTCTGTACCAACTTCCAACTCTGACAAGCTTGTCAATAACTTGTCCAAAAGACACTCACGCTTGTCATACTCGGTCGATATCTGGTTGCTAGGCAACGTCGTCCAACCTGATGTAAAGTCACCACCCGACCATGACGTTTCCAACACTAGAGGAGACACAAGCGTTGCCAACTTGAAAAGGAATATTTAGAAAGAGAATAGGAAGTAAGGAAAGGAATCGGTCTATGGTAAATGTTAATGTCCGTTACGTTGGTTAATAAAAGTCCACGACACTATTTAGAACGTATATTGCACACAAAGAAAGTTACAAGACTGACACAGAAAGGTTAAAGTTCTTACAGTTCGGAAGGAGAAAACTAATAATTAAACTATCAATAAACACGAAATATAATAACAAGGAGTACAACATGTATTCAATATCGAAGCGTAAGGTGGAATGTCTTAAGTTCGTTATTCGCATCCAGTTGTTAAAATCTAACGCAGTGGCGGGTAGACGTGGAAATCATATCGTCGCGCGCTCGCCTTGCCGCATACTACGCGCTTCACCCGAGTATGCTCGTGAATTAATTTTTATTATAAATAATATTATATAAAATTTTAATACATATAATATTGAATATATAAATTTGTAGTGTGAATGTATAGTGTGTAATATACGTAAATAAATATTAAATATAATTTTATATATCAAATATGTCGTGTAATAAATAAATATAATATGACATATATATTATGATAGTACGCCTACAGGTCAAAAATGTGATTACGAATACATTAAACGAGTACGAATACAATTTACATTTAATTCCAGGTAAGAACGTCACGGATGACGACATGAAGCAACTCCTGCGCATACTCGTTAAGGCGCTCGAGTCTTTCAACGACCTCGCTCTGTTAGAAGCCATCATCATGTGCTTGACGAGGTTACAGCCTCTTTTACACCCGGTAAGTGTTTTAGAATAACTTATAATTAAAAAAAAACGAAGCCAAATATGTAATTTAATTCCCTTAGATGACAAAAAGGGGGATTTTATAAGTTTGAAGTGTGTCTGTCTATCTGTGTTATTGTAACTCCGGAACAATTTTGATGCGGTTTTTTTGACAACTGAAGTGTTTGAAGTGGTTCTTAGTTATAATTTATGAAGATCTATTTAGATGTTTAAAGGTAATCAGCTCTTTTATGGTTCTTGAAATGAACTATTTTAGCTACACTATGACTTCAATGATACTAAAATATCCTAATCATATAACGTTGACCTGACGCTGCACATCATTAGCAGGATTCACAACTCCTTACTAACATACAGTAGAAATATCGTGCTGGTAATGAATGGTCTCAATTAGTCGATTTTTATAAAAGCTCCAGGAAACTATCCGAGAGTATACTTTCCTAAACTAAAATTAACCGAAACACTCAAGCCGTGTTTAAGAAATAAGGGAACATACATAAAAATTATATCATTGAGGAAATTCCTCTTTTTGGGAGTCGGTTAAAAAGGAGAATTATTCCTTCTAACAGAAATCACCGATCCACAAAGCGCTATTCTGGGTGTCATTATCCGTTCTGCAATTGGACGATCCGACTCTGTACGCGGCTGGTCTGGCTTTGATGGAGCAAAATTTGCACACTTTGGACTCGCAAGGAGCTTTCGATAATAGGGTATGTATTTGGTGGGAAAGTTTTACCCTCGTAATTGATAATAGGACTCAGTTCCCTAGTAGTAAGAATTCTCTAGTAGTAGCGAAATTATATTAACGTTAAAAAACTCTATAACCCACATCTAAATATATGTATATAACTCAACGGACTGACATAGTGATCTATCAACGCACAGCGCAAACCACTGGACGGATCGGGCTGAAATTTGGCGCAGGTAGATGTTATGACGTAGGCATCCGCTAAGAAAGGGTTTCGATTAATTCTACCCTCAAGGGGATAAAATAGGGGATGAAAGTTTGTATGAAACTTTGTCAATTTTAAAACGATCGGGCTGAGACTTTGCATGCATAGGGCTTATGGCATAGGCATTACAGAGATCGCAGACGAAGTCGCGAGCACCAGCTAGTAGCGTTTAGGTGTCTGTCCACGGGAAGTGTCCAAAGAGGGGGGATTGTAAATGTACAAATATTTTTTGTAGGGGTATTACACAATGAGATAGTATGATTCTAAATCTTGATCTCGATTATTTAGAAATTATATAAAACATTGTTATTGCCTATGTGTATGCTATAAGTATAAGTAAGTCGTATACTAATGGGGGTCCAGACCCACTAAACCCTCTCCCCCTTATATACGTCCCTACTATATAATAGTCACATGACCTTATAAAAGTTGTGGCTGTAAAAATAAAGGCACTGACAGCAAATTCTTCAGCAATGACGAACAACTTATGTAAATCTTTATCTGAAAGTAATTCTCGCCTTAGCGTTATCTATTTTTAAAAAAATATGGCCTTAAGAAAAAATTAGTAGACACATGATTTTGAATTTTCGTTTTTCGTAGACTTTGGAGCAAGTTTTGATGGAGACAAGAGAGCCTTTGGAATGGCATTTTAAACAGCTCGATCATGCTGTGGGTTTGAGGTGAGTGCGAAATTAAATAAGGTTTGTTCTTTATAGTGTCGTTCTTAATTTAAATAAATAAATTTAACCCACTCAATGATCATTAGGATTTTATGATTCTGTGTTACACAACATTCACAGACCACGACATACATCCATATGACCGATATAGACGTGTGTCGCGTACAGGAATCCAACCCATCGTTAGTCAAATAAAGTTACTAACAGTAAATATCTTTGGGTTTGAAGCGATGACTTACACAAAACTTTATAAAAGTGAGACTAAAACTTATAAGTGTATCATATTACGCATAAAGGACCGTTTTTTTTTTTTAAATTTTAACCAAAAGTCGAGCACCCTGTATATAATTTTTTCAACAAACGCACTACCGCTCCGCCGCTGCCCGGCCGCAGCTTCCGCTCCAACTTCCACTTCGCGCTGGTGGGGCACCTCATCAAGGGCTTCCGGCACCCCGCGGGCGGCACCGTGTCGCGCGCCTGCCGCGTGCTGGCGGCGCTGCTGGCGCTGGCGGCGCGCCCCGCGCGCGACAAGTTCCAGCTCACCACCGGCACCGTGGCCTACCTCACCGGTGAGCGCGCACTGCCGACCGGCGCACGGCTGACTCGAGTGGCTGACGCGTGACATTCCACGTGGTGATACATAGCTGGTGCAGGTGGCACTGGTGACACACCGCTGACTCGACTGTGACTGGCGCATTTCTGGTATGAGTGACTGACATGTACTGGTGATTTTTGATAGACGTAGAAATAGTAGATAACGTACACTGGTGAGTGACACATAATTAACTCGAGTGATTGACGCGTGACACATGATATGCTATGATGACTGGCGTATAGCTGACGCACATGAGACTAGTAAATGAAGTACACTGGTGACTGACACATAAAGAACTGGTACATAAAATGTACTGCTGACTGATACATAGTTAACTCGAGTGATTGACGTGAGACACGTGATATGTAATGGTGACTGGCACATATCCGCCTTGAGTGATTGACGCGTAACGTGCACTGGTGACTGGCACACAGCTGACTTGAATGACTAACCAGAGACACGTGTCATGTACTAGTGACTGACACATACCTGACTCGAATGACTGACATGTTAAACGCTGTTATATACGAGTGATTAAAATATATCTGACACATTTGAGACTGGTAGGTGAAGTGCACTGGTGACTGACACATAGCTAACTCGAACGACTGATCTGTAACACATGACATGTACTGGTGATTTGCACATATCTGACACACGTGGGACTGATAGATGACGAGCACAGATATCTACTGCAATAACTGACAAGTGACACATCTTTTCAATTAAAACATTCAAAGCCACACTCAAATTATTCTTAAATTTAAGTTGTCATGCATCACAATCAGCTTATAATGACATTTATATATTGACTGGTAATTTATCAAAGTTAATAATAATTAATAATGTATCTGATAATATTGAAATATTGTTTAAATAGTAATTATATTACATTTTTCATGTAGTAATTACATTTAAATTTTAATACACTTTGTCTCGATAACAGCATTGGTCTGCGTCAGTGAAGAAGTCAGGTCTCGATGTCACGTGAAGCATTCCCTACCAAAGTGGCTACCAGACAACTGCGACCACTACTGCCCCACCGTTGAACACCACCAGGTAATCATTTTAATACGATCAATTAATCTTCCGCGCTGGTCCGTCGAGCCGGATATACGTGTTTCAGAATGTCTCCCGTAACAGGCGGGTTTCACTTTTTTCCTTCACTGCCGAGCTTGAGATGAAATTAAACCTAAGCTTTTCTGTGAACCATTTTCTGTCATCAAAGATAGTTAATGAAATTTAACTAATTTACAAATAGTTTAAAAAATTTTAACCATTATTTTTCGAACTTTGTCAAATTCGTCAATTGTCTTGTAAATCCAAAGATATTATCGCCTGTATTGAGTTACTATTATTAACTTTTAATATCGGGGAAATGTTAAATAATGAATCTACTTTTTAATATATTGATTGATTATTAAATAATGTAAGAATTAAATGTATATAAAGAATAAAATAATAAATGCTTTATTTGTTTAATTTATATTATACTCAGCTGTTTGCCAAGCAACTTCCAAAGTGGTCAGCATTCTAGATATTGAAATTTATGAGCTTATATCGTGTGTATTGTTACCGCTTTCATGATTTTCTGTTTGACCTAAAGGTTGACTGAAAGCGTTCAATCATTAAGTTTGCTATTTGTTGTGTTAGGAAAGAGAGGAACATTAAAGCAGTCAGCAACCGACCGCAGTGTTCCATTGACGTATGTCACACTATTGTTCCAACAAAATATTGAAATAAAAATGTCTGTCTATATTAATTTATATTATCTAAATTAATTAATATTACAAAGACATAAAATTCGTTTGTATGTTTATTTTTATTTTGTAAGGAGGGAGTAATCTTTGAAATTGCTGATTTAATTCGTGCGTCACAAAGAGGTGCGTTAGATAGCCTATTAATTAAGGAATAGGCTATAGAACATCATGCTACGACTCACGGTAGCGAAGCAGTAAACATAAACGAGAGTGTAATCGCGATGGGCAGCTATTAATATAATATCACTGATAATTGATACTCGACTACGTCGAATAATTAATTTGTTTGTTAAGAGATGTATAAGATTTTACAACAGGATCCCAGAAAACGTTCAAAATGCGTCTATAGCAAAGTTCAATAAGATTATAAAGAAACGTTGGTGTGTAAGAGGTTATTATAATATTAAAGATTTCAGAGATGATGACACACCTTGGGAATAAGGCGATCGCATCCACACTGTCTCAGTACATTTTACTAATTTGTACTAATTTGTGTTTTGTGGCCTTGTTAAAAAAATTAACAAAAAAAAAACTCCCGCTAAGTTTCTTTCGCGTTTTCTTCTCAGGTCTGAGGTTATACTTTTCTAAAACCACGCTAGATTAATTTTCTTGACGTTCTAAAAGAGAATGTAAATTAAAATACTTTGAATGCGCATAACATTTCCAGTCGTCGATGTTGATACAGCCGCAGTCGTCGCACTCCTCCTGCCAGGGTCGAAGACAAAAGTCGTGGGATATCTTGGACCAAGCGAACATGTCCGTTCACGGTGGTAAGTGGGAGAATTTATTTGTGTGTGCGAGCTTGTCTTTGCGTATGTAAGTGTGTGTTAAGGGATGCTTGTGTGTGTTTTTGTGGTCGTACGTGCGTGTATATGAATGTATAAACTTTATCTGATGTTAAGTGATCATCCGACCATGGACAGTCGCACCAGGAGAAAAAGTGAATGAGACAACATATACAACAGATAGGCAACAAGGAAAGAAATGGGGAGAGCTTCTACCTCTCTCACTCGCCGTTCGAAAAGCAACTACATTAGCTAGTTCACGTCGATTTTCTATGAGAGTGTGGTTAGTAGGCTACAACTACCCTCTGCCACAGTGAATTTCGCTTCTTGAAACGATTTGTGTGTATATTTGATTGTGTGAGTAGACGTATTTGCGTCTGTGTAAACGTGCGAGGAAGTTAGCCTGTATACATGCGTTTGTATGAGTGCGTACAAGCGAGCGTGTACACGTTTATGTTCGCGTGTGTCCGTTTGCGCGTGCGTGCGTGAGTGCAATGATTCGTGTCTGTGCATTCTGTACACATACGTATATCTATACTAATATTATAAAGCGGAAGAGTTTGTTTGTTTGAACGCATTAATCTCAGGAACCACTGATTCGAATTAAAAATTATATTTGTGTAAGATTGTTTATTTATCGAGGAAGGTTATAGGCTATATTACATCACGCTACGGCTCATAGGAGCGAAGCAGTAACCATAAACGCGAGTGAAACCGCAAGGGGCAACTAGTATATAATAAAACTTATATTTAATATTGTTAGAACACATTCTTAAAATTTCTTTATTAATTATCACATAAAAGGAAACACAATTTGTTGAAAAGGATTTAATTCCATTAAATTCAATTTTCTAATTGGAAATGAGCCTTCTTTCTGTATGAACCGCTTAAATCGAAGCCAAGCGATTCCATTGGCTATGAGCGCGACACTAGCGCCATCTTTTCATCGAATAAAAAACTATCCGTCGATCTCGAAGTGACCGATCGATATTTTGCTCGCTCCGTAAAATTTTTGATGCTGAAAATTTTCATGTGTGGACGTCAATGTCTGTGTTCCTTGTGTAAAGAACTTGAACGACCTTGACCTTGATCGTCCTGTGGAAGACATGCGCATAGGAGGACCTAAAGCCTGCTGGGCCCAGCGGATGTGCGAAATCGCTGTTATCAGTGCTATTATATAATAAAACTTATATTTTTCCAGGTAAATCCCCAACTCTTCAACAGTCGAGTAGCGGAGGTCACAGCCCGCATCTATTGAACATAGCGCATCAGGTATTATCATTATATTTCGTTAATGTACATCATTAACGTGATTGGTGTATAGTTTGAAGTTATATCGAGGAAGCAGTATTTCATTGGCGATATATATACGTATATACAGTAATTAAAGCTTGGTAAAATTCGTTTCAAACGTTATTGTACAAATTGTAAACAAACCGATGACAAGGTCGTATAACTCAAATAAGATGTACTAAAAAAATTAAGGGTAATGTTGTATACTAGCTTTCACCCGCGACTTCGTCCGCGTAGAATAGTAAATGTAAATCCAATATATAAGTCATCTTCATTTCAAACAATCAAATCGGTTCAGTAGTTTTAGCGTGGAAATGTAAAAGGTACTGTTTTAATTATTCCTGTGGGAACTTCATTTTCTTTCGGGATAAAATGTAACCTGTGTTAATCCAAGATATAAGCCATCTTCATTTCAAATTTCAGCCAAATCGGTTCTATAGTTTTTGAGTGAAAGAATAACAAACATACATCCATCCATCCACACATACAAACTTTCACATTAATATTATTAGTAGAATGAAATGTTTTTACTATGTCAAGCCACATGGACATTTTGAGAGAATAGCGTTTAAAGATATCAGACCTACTCTTAATAAATTTGTTTGAAGGGATATATGCCCATCTTTTCTTTTCCTTTTTTGATAAAAAGTTTAATGAATTAAAAGAAGATTGATATAATTAAAAGATTAATCGAATAACAAGTTTTTTCAAATATCTGAGATTCTTGTATAAATTGTAAAATATAGAACGCACTTGAAGTTCGAAACATTAAGTAAAGAAACCATTTTCTGTACTTATTTAGTGTAGATGAGTTCCAAAATTTTCGTTATGTTAAATAGGTGACGCAGTATCAAAATACATCAATATCCCCGAATTTGACTTTTTGTGGTATTTTCTTATCGTTTTTGGTAATAATATAATGAATTAAAAACAGATTGGTATGATGAAAGGTTTTCAAATATGAGTCATTACACATTGTAAAATATTAAACACACTTGGATATTCGGAACATTAAATTAAGGAAGTTTTTTTCTTACTTATTTGGTTTAGATAGCTTGATTTTTTTAATAATGTTATATACGTGACGCATCATCAGAATACATCAATATCACCGAATTTGACGTTTTGTTAACACATTATTGCTCACCAGCATCCAATTATCGCAATTTATTGTCTATGGAATTTTTTTTCAATTAAAGCCAGTTACATACACATGACGAACCGATGACGTAGTTATTCCGTCTCCATATACACTAATGAAGATGCAAGAATTTCATATTAGAAATTAGATATTTTGATTAAAGAATTCTCACATCGTGTAGGTGTATTATGTATTTAATATTTTGTTTCTAATTTCAGTTTATACAATAGACTTTGGTCTTTTCGGTCTTTTAGGTCCTTTTGGTCTTTTTTTTCGACATTATGACACTAATTAACTTTAGTTACGTCACGTCGGTTAATATGAAAGTTTGTTTACATTTTGTACAAATAGAATTGAAACGTCGTTGGTGATTGATTTTGTCGTTTGAGTTGTTCATTATAAAAACTATTATCATCTTTGTATCGTGCTTGCGTACAGCCAAAGTAGTTTTTTTTAATACGTTAGAAGATTTTTTTTTATTATTGTTGAATTTTGTGTTGTAAATGGCCAGGACAACATTTGAAGCTGTGCTATCGGCTTTTACGGTGAATTTCTATTTAATGTACCGTCTGCTGGTATATTTTATAGAAATTTATGAATAATTATAAAAGAAATCTAATTTTAGATTAATATTCTAGGAAGGTCCTTAACAAACGTGTGTTCAAATTTCTATACTTATCTTTAAACTTTGAACGTTGAACTCGAATAACTTTTTAACCATATGACTTAATGAAAAATCAGAAGTTATATTTTTATGTGGAGCATTTAATTTATACAAAAATTTAAATAACATAGTAAAATTTCATAGTCATTTGTTTGAAAAAGTCTGTAAAGCGAACCGCCTTAGACTTAATATTAAAGGTATATTCATGGAATTATTTTTAAATACTTTGAAAATTCTTGAGCCCCAGGGAGCAAAGATATCCTAAAACATCTCTGTTAAGGACTACCCTATTATATTCAATCTTATGCAATCACTATGTCATCTACAGTGATTTATGAATTCTCTACAATTCTCTAGAAATCTATAGCGTCTGAGCATCACTCGTTTTATAAAAACTTATCATGTTTTAAATAACGTATTTTGAAACTATGACACTATATAAAATGGGTGTTTTCCTAAACATTTTATTCAAAGTATGTTATAATACAAAAATATATATTCAAATATTCGAATACATTTGGCTGTACGCGTGTACTTCTATAGTCTTATACATTGTGTGTATTTTAGTTGTATTTCTATAGTTTCTATATCTATGGTTTTTGGAAGATTACTTTAAAAAAATTTAGTATCCGATATATGTCTGGAAAAAAGAACACAAGAAATAGAATTTTTAACCATAGTTACATTTTTCCTATCTCTTAAGTAATGTTTTAATAATTTCAATACTCTCTAAAATTCAAAATACTATTCTGTTTCAATGTAGTATTTTAAAATTATAATCAACGTTTTCCTATTTCATCCCAAATAATTTCATCCCAAATTAATTAGGTAAAGAACATTTCATGAAATTACCGTTATACGAACCGACTTCAAAGCAAAATACTTAATTTCATTTATTTCAAAAACATACTTATTCGAGTTATTTTGATTTCAAAATCAAACATCAAACAGATTTTAATGTATTTGGGACCCATACTATAATAAAAAATACCAGTCGAATTGAGAATCTTCATTTATAGAACAGTTTTAAAAAAGTCTTATTTTAATATTAACCGACCTCCTATTTAACAATAGAAAGAAAGACACATACATTCAATTGAATACAATAACGATAACAGATACAATTAAGCGTATCGCTAAACAGCGATCTCTTCCTGGCAATCATATTGCGAAAATATTATGACCAATGAAAAAGTGCTTAAAGATCTTCCACAAACCATTATATAACTAATCTTCTATTTCCAGTACAGAAACTAATCATTCTATCACGTTTCATGCAACTTGTTTGGACTGTATCGTTGCGTTTGTATGTTTGTATCTCTCACTATAAACCGACGCATATTCGTTGACGACCGAACAACAAAAAAACAACGTTATAAAAACCGTTCTGATAACGTTATTAACGTTACGAAAACCGTTTTTAACGTAACTTTATACACGACTGTTATACATTAATCTTTATGTTAATAACCTTTACTTAACATTTAAAAAACAAATAAATATTTTTGAAAAAAATCCGGTTTGATACCGTTTTAAAAAAACCGTGTTTAATTGGTTAACGTAAATCTTAACTCACTAATGTTTATTCTATACCGTTGTCATTAAAACTATTAATTTTAATAACGTTTTGACAAATAAATACCGGTAAAAAAACGTTTTAATAACGTTATTAAAAACCGTTTTTTTTTTTGGTGACATACACAAAATTCTTCACAAAACATTTACATGATGAATTTATTTAACAACAAACTATTACATACTGACAATCGAATATGTCGTTTTCGAATCTTCATATTGCCCGCATGTCCGTCTCTGCTTCGCATCGCTTGTAGACGTCAGCTAGAATGCGTTTTAAGACGCAGAGATCTTTTTCCGTGCCAACAGCTAAAGATACAATCGGACCGCCGAGGGTAACGTTTAGTGATATTATATAACTGTAAATATGTTATAAGCTCATAGATTTGCACCTAGACTACTTTGGACGACGTTGCCTAGCAACCAGTAACAGTATGACAAGAGTCTTTGGTCTGTCAAGTCAGTTGAGCTTGTCAACGTTGGAAATGGGTACAGATCTCCGGTAAATAGTATGAACGTAACATATTTATAGTTATATAATCATTGGTAAAGTTGTAATAACGTTATTTTAACATTATTATTGTAAACCTTTTTGTTTAGGAAATACAATATTATGGATCATTTGATGTGATTTTAGAGAAATTGTATCCATATTCAGGATTATGAATAAATATATTTTTCTAAAGTATTGTATAAGTTTTAGTGTAACAAAGATTTTTCAAATATTAAAATTTTATAAATTAGATTATTTTATTTTATATATAATACAAATAATTTATATTATTGTATTTCTTATATAAGAACTATACTATTTGAAACATGTACAAAATTATTTACAAAATACAAAAGAAAATATAACATTACAAAAAATATAAGAAAAAAAACTTAATAAAAAATCGAAATTGTAAATTATGTAATTATTGAAAATATGTTTTACCTAGCAAGCTCCCTTGCCATGAGTCAAACCCGAAGACCCTAGTACCTAAACGATTATTCAGATTTAAGCGAAATTTTCTAAATTAAAATTTAAGCGACATCATCTTTGCATGCTAGTCTGTCATGGAGATATACACTGAGTATAAGCCTCCAAAAATTGACCCCTCTGTAGAAAGAGATAAAACTAATTCAGTGATAATATTTGTCTTCTTCTTGCAAACCTAGGGCAATGCTGGTGATAGTGATGTGACTAATCATAATCCAAATTCTGAATAGCAAATGTTTTTGTCGACCATGAACATTTGTAGCACCTGAGAAAATACTAGTGCATTACCAGCTTAAAAACTTGAATGACATAATTATTCCAGTTAATTTTAACACCAAGCTACTAATCCGATTTTGATGGAAATTCTATGGAACCAACGAGAAAGTTTGGCTTTTCAAAAGAATTAACCAAATATCTCAAGCCGTTTTCGAGTAATCGGTAAACATACATAAAATGTCTGTGACAAATTGTAAATCATCTATCGTTGTCTTAGATTTTCGCGATTATTATTCATTGAAATAAAACTATTTTAAACGGATTTAAATCGCGTATATTAATTATTTTTATCATCCCGACGTTTCGAGCACTTTGCAGCGTTCGTGGTCACGGGTAGACTAAGGTGACATTTGTCTATTTGAGGTTTTAGAAAATATTATTTACAACTACCGCCAACGGTTTCTTCGTTGGTATCTCGAATAACGTTCCGGTTGCACGCAGAAGGCACTAACTGTATCTTTTGGTCTTGCAGTCTGTTGGACTTGGGATTTTAAATTTTTAATAAGTGGATCCCAGGTGTTTGAAAGTCTCCAACCATCTTCTCTACAACCTGCATTTCTACCATATGTGAAGGGAGTTACAGACAGAATTGGCAACATCTTGAAGCGAGCTTCGATTAAAACCATCTACAAGCCTCATAAGAAAGTGAACCAGTTCTTGAGACCTATCAAGAGTAATATTCCTTTACAGACTGCGGGAGTATACAAACTCGAATGTGAGTGTGGTTTATCTTACATAGGCCAAACAAAGAGAAGCATCGGTACTAGGGTCAAGGAACACATAGGAAATGTCAAAAATAGGCGTTCTTCAAAGTCTGCAGTTTGTGAACATGCTTTGGATAAACCTAACCATTTTATAAGATTTGATAAACCACAGATCCTCGCTAGAGAACACAGATTCATTCCTAGAATGAAACGCGAGGCTATTGAAATTCAAAAACATCCGAACTTCAATAGAGAAGATGGTTGGAGACTTTCAAACACCTGGGATCCACTTATTAAAAATTGAAAATCCCAAGTCCAACAGACTGCAAGACCAAAAGATACAGTTAGTGCCTTCTGCGTGCAACCGGAACGTTATTCGAGATACCAACGAAGAAACCGTTGGCGGTAGTTGTAAATAATATTTTCTAAAACCTCAAATAGACAAATGTCACCTTAGTCTACCCGTGACCACGAACGCTGCAAAGTGCTCGAAACGTCGGGATGATAAAAATAATTAATATACGCGATTTAAATCCGTTTAAAATAGTTTTATTTCAATGTAAATCATCTTCTTTGGAAGTCAGTTAAAAATGATCATCGGATTATTAGTTCTGGCCCGTGTGCGTGTGCTGAGGTGTATTTCAGAACAAATCCAAACTTTAAACTTTATATTATGGCGTACCCATCGTCTTCAATATTACAATAGATTTATATTCCTAGACCATCGCCATATGTACTGTAAATAGCATTTCGAAGCACTTAGCTCATAAATTTTGTATTAATTTTCACTACTACTGAATATTCTGTGGTAAGTAGTAATAAGCTGGATACCAACATACAAATAATAAATGAAAATTTGTACAAGTCCCATAGTAAATAGCCGTAGCTGCAAATAGCGAACTTCGCTTAAATCTGAATAAGTTTTTCAATAAAATCCATAGATATTTTCAACCTCCCCAGTTAGCGAATATTTGTATATAAAAAAGTTTGGATCCAAAATAACATTTTAATGTTAAGTAACATCCAATTACTTTTAGCATACATAGATTTTAAAATCTTAATTTTTGGCCACATAATGAACACTCAGCCTTGTTACATAACAATGCTTTATAAAAATCTATCCCAAAAGATGTGAAGCCCAACTGATCACGCTATAAATCTAAAATCCTCAGTCACTTTTGCACTGTAAATAACACAAAATGCACGGATATGAAATGTTTTGGATCCACGCTTAAGTCTAACGATTGAAGTCAAAATTTCGGCTAAACAAGGTTTGATTGCTACGTCTATAATTTTCTTCGAGAATTACACTTATAAGTTTTGTTCTCAAATTCTCATAAACATTTGCATCAGTGATTCGTCATTACTTTTCAACTGAAAGAATTTACTGTCAGTGCGTTTGTAAGGTCACTTAGGTATCTGTTACCACGTTACGAGAATACCAATTACGAGAGTAAAATTTACAAATGTAATTCTCGCTTTAATTTTACATAATCTTAACCTAAATTATACTTCAACACTCCATATTTTGCCCCTCTTGAAAACTAAGCAACTATGCTTAATCGAGCAGACCAGAATAAGTACAAGAAACCAATATTACTTTAAACCAAAATATACCGAAATTTTGCCTTCAATCCGTACTGAATACATACATATACTGTCCATATAATAAACTATGGTAAAAACAAACAGGACAGTGAAGGCCGCGCTCATAGCGTGCAACATGGATCCGCGGGCGATGCTGCTAGAGATTTAGACGTTGATAGTGGACTTGATGTGAGTATTACTTAAATAGCTGGACAACTCATATATTGTTAAGTGGTCATCCAACCATAGATATTTGTAGCACCAGAGGAGACAATGCATTGTAAAGGAATGAGGATGAAGGATGAAAGGGAATAGGGAGTAAGTAAAGAAAGGATGGAGAGGTTAGAGTTCCAATTCTTTCTATCTCTCTATCTCCCTCTTGCTGATCTTCTGTGACGATGAGATGTCTCGTTCTGGTCTGTATACGAGCTGTAGTGTTCTAGAACTAGGCTACCTCAACGTGTAAAAGTAACTCTGTCTGTGTATCTGTTTGTTACTTTTTCACGCCAAAATTTCTGATCAATCGATGATTTTTGTATAAATTGTATCTCGGAGAAGGACGTAAGCTACGTCTTCTCGCAAACCTAAAAGTCTATATGGAGAGCCCTTTACTTCTCAAAGAAATAGGCTATACAGAATAATTATTCCACGCAGACGAAGCCGCGTGAAATAATTATTGGTTTTTCTGAAAATAATCTCTTTTTCAGGTGGTAGATGACGATGGCCGCGGCTCTCCCGGCAGTACGGATGAAACTGAGCGACCATCTTCCACTAAAAGCGGCGACAGTGACTATCCTGACTCTGCCACAAAGGTACCCATTAGAAAACTAACTTGGGAACTTTGGGCTAACTATTTCAGCATCACAATGAGTTCGATATTAAAAATATACTTATAGCTTAAACAGTTGGAAGCTAGTACTAAATAAATTCGAACACAAAAGCATTTGAATAGGCGATTCTTAGATAATACTAGTTACCCCCAGCAGTGTCACTCGCGTTTATAGTTACTGCTGTGATGTTACATAGTGTATTCCCCCAATAAACGGACTATCCAAAGCAAAAAGATTTTTTTTAATCGGATCCGTAGTTTCAGAGATTATTTCCTACATAAAAACTAACAAACAAATTTTATAATATTAGATTAGATCTACATAGTTTATCCATTGGCCATAAAGTATCTTCATAATTAGTGTACATTTTTTTCATTAAACATTATCTGAAATATTCGCTTCATGATATTTTTTATTTATTTTTCTTAATATATGTACTTAATTTATATAATATTATATATTTTATTGTACACCTACATCGACCGCTCTTGAACATCCTAAAGTTGGCTGTAAGAAAAAAAGCGTTAAGTCCGCATTTTGTTAATATTTTATTATACAAATAGGAAATTAAATACATAAATATTTTCAGCAAACATCCCAAGATAAAGAGACCAGCAGCCCTGAATGCAATACACTCCTAGACCCCTCAGTGCTCAGCGACTTCACTACACAGGCCCTCGTCTTGACGGTTCTAGCGACGCTGGTTAAATACACCACAGGTGAGATACCATAGATGATGCAGTAAAGTAAATAAGCCTGTATAACCCACTGCTGGAAAAAGCTTTTTCTCCTATTAAGGAGTCGGTTTAGAGCTTAATCTACCACGCTGATCCTTCGAGCCGGATACACAAAATGTCTCCCGGCCCATGCAGGTTTCCTCACGATGTTTTCCTTCACCGAGCACAAGATGAATTTACACATAAATTTAGTATATGAAAACACCCCCCTCACGATAGTAATACGGTATTAAACATAGTCCACTCTTTATTTTTCAATTCCTGTAATAATATATCGCCATGTTCTCTCTTATGACAGACACGTTGGCGCAGTGGTCACTGCAACTGACTCAAGCGCTAACGATCGCGGGTTCGATCCCCGGTCACGGCAAATGTCTGTATTGGCCATACGGATGTCTGTCGCGGTCTGGGTGTTTGTGTTAGTGTTGTGTTTCCGGACCCCCGACACAAGGTCACGCGATTCTAAGGGGGGCCGTTGAGTGTGATGCGTTTATTTATTTATCAATAACCCGTTGCTAGGCAACTCTTTGTGTCACGTATACATCAGTCCTATATTTTATGTGTATTTTTAATATTATAGATGAAGATGAAATTAGGATACTGTACCAGTACCTGGCGGAGGGTTCTGTAGTATTCCCGAAGGTGTTTCCAGTCATGTAAGTATTTAGAATTTAGTTTCGTAAAAGAAGTTTTAATATACAGAAAAAGCTAAATACGTTTAAAAATTTTAATGTAAAGTTATATTATATAACTATAGATATTAAGTTGTAAGCTGTATATGGACTTTGGCAACCAGAATGCCGAGCGCTTTGGACGACGTTGCCTAGCAACCAGATAACAACTGATTATGACAGACGAGGCTATCTTCCGTCGAACAACACAACTGACGAGCTTGTCAAAGTTAAATATGTGTACAGATTCTTAGTTTCTAGTAGAATGAACGTAACATCTATAGTTTTGTGTATTTAATACATTTAGTTTATAATAAATCGTATAAGGTTTTATATACACGTTATATTTCTTAACAATGTTGATTATATTTCAGTCATAGTCTGTTGGACATGAAGATAAACCATGTGCTAATGCACTGCCACGATCAAGTCATACTGAGCGCGGTACAGAGCATCATACAGGTATGACGTATAGTCTTTATATTACTTGGACGCTGATAAGCAATAATGTGTCAAGCCACACGGACTCCATTTTGAGAAAATGGCGTCTAAAGATACCTATTCTTAATAAATTTGTTTGAAGACGTATGTATATATCTATTTATTCTTTACTATTTTGTTAAAAGTTAAAGTGAAATTATTTAAATGCAGATTGGTTTATTAATTACATTTACTTAAATAATATATTTTTTCAGATATATGATATTATTGAATATCGCAGAAAATGTAACACATTTCTAAAGTCTAATCAATAAATTTATATTTATATAAAATACTTTTTTCCGTACTTATTTTGTTTTAATTACTTGAATTTTTTTTTAAATAATGTTAAACGTGCAACGCATCATCAGAATACATCAATATCCCCGAATTTGACTTTTAGTGGGTTGACACATTATTGCTTATCAGCATCCATTTTAAAGTCGGTTGAAAATAATAATAATCATTATTTTAGAACATGATAGCGTCGGAGGACGCGAGTCAGCAGCAGTTGCACTACATGCAGAGCTGCGGGTTTGGGGGCCTGTGGAGGTTCGCGGGACCCTTCACTAAGGTACATTTTCAAAATCCATGTCTATACTAACAAATAAAATTGACGTGTCTGTTTGTTATTTCAAATTTACAGTTTTAAACTAAATAAAGTGCACATAAAGTAAACGGTACGTACATCAAAGAATTTGAAAATGTTTGTCTTTGTTACGGCTCATTCCTGAAACGGCTGGAGCGATTTTGATGGGACTTTCATTCACTGATAGCGAATGCTATAAGCAGTACATAGTATATAATTGTCCGTTTATCTCGGAAGGTTATAGGTCAAAAAAATCATCTATATTTTATATACATACTCAGAACTCTCCACCCAATCCTTTTAAAAAAACTTTTTAGCTTAGCTCTTTAGCAATAATTTAAACCTTAACTGCCTTACTACAAAAGATTTAAACAGACGTTAAACGCGTGTTTAAAAAAATCCGTACTACAATCCGCGTCTACGCACAGTTTTGAGTTAAACATGCTTTAGATATAGATTAACACACGTTTAAGTGAGTTTAATAGATGCCTAAAACCTATTTCAGCTGTCAAATGTAACGTATAACATTGTATCAATAAGTTTTTTATGAGTTTATTCGCTGTTAAGCAATTTAGATAATATTTTAAGCAATGTTTAATTTTTAAACACTGTTTAGCTAGACTCGTGTTCAACATGGTTTTAATGCGTCTTTTGTAGTATGACAGTAACTGTTTTACTACAAAAGATTAATTAAAACCATACTCAACACGTGTTTAACTAAACAGTGTTTAAAAATTAGACATTGTTTAAAATTTTGAGAAAATCGCTATACTTCGTGTAAATTATATATTTTAAACTTTCGAGATGTATACTATTCACATTTAATGTAACGGGTTTTATCGCGATAACTAATGGTAATAATACCTTTTTATTGACCGACATTTCGACGAAGTTACATTTGTCGTGGTCAGTTCGTGACTCGTGTTAAACGCTGGGCAATAAAAAGGTATTACTACCATTACTTCGTGTAAAATTATAAAGAAACTTATTAATAAAATATCACGCGTTATATTAGACAGCTATAATAGGTTTTAAGCATATATTAAAAATACCTAATCGTATGTTTATACATAACTAGCTTCCGCCCGCGACTTCGTCCGCGTGTAATAGTTACTTTGGGCTAATAATGCATTATTCTAGAACAAACTTGGTTAGCATAAAAAAGGTTATAGTGAGCTAACCTTAAAAGATAGACATATGCTGTCGCGGACTTTTTATAGAACTTTTAAAGGAGAACAATTCTGTCACACATGATTTTTGCGAAACTTTAACCGTTTACCCAGCGCACGCAGCGTAAGCTCTTTCAATATTAAAAGATACCTCCACTTTGAAACATTCTCTATTGGTGCTCCGCTCCTTTTGGTCTTAGCGTGTTAATATATAGCATATAGCCTTCCTCGATAGATGGGCCATCTAACACTGAAAGAATTTTTCAAATCGGACCAGTAGTTCCTGAGATTAGCGCGTTCAAGCAAACAATCAAACAAACAAACAAACTCTTCAGCTTTATAATATTAGTATAGATTAAATTATGTCTAAGCCGTGTTTAACTCAAAACTATCGTTAGATGCGGATTTGTAGTACAGGATTTTATAGTCACGTGTTTAACGTGTGTTTAAATTTTTTGTAGTAAGACAGTAAGTAGTTAATTCTTTTACGAAATTATTTATACTAAAAAGTGAACATTAATGCATTATTATATATACTATATTTAATTAATGTATGAGATTAATAACATTTTGTAAAAAATAAGCTATTTCCTTTAGTTTCCCGTATACTATTACTTCCCAGAAGTTGATCCTTATAAGTAACATTAACTGATGCTGCAATAATATAGGATTTTTTTTTCAAAATCAGCAGGTTTGATTCCTGGCTAGGAAATTAACTTTCAGAAAACTAATGATGCAGTTTTAATTTTTATCAAAATCGGCTCCCTTAAGTATTTGGTTTTTTTTTTTTCAAAATCAGCAGGTTTGATTCCTGGCTAGGAAATTAACTTTCAGAAACTAATGATGCAGTTTTAAATATTATCAAAATCGGCTCCCAGGGAGGTTTAAGTATTTTTCGAAATTCCTTATACTTTCGGATTTGGTCAACCATGCCCAGTTAAAAAAACCACGCTGTATATAAAATCTCATACCCCCTCCCCCCAATCAGAACCAATGCACAGCAGAGAGCAGCGAGCTCTTCGTGAACTGCCTGGAAGCGATGGTGGAGACCTGCCTGCCGGGGGACGACTGCGCGCGGCCGCCGCCGCCGGACCCGGACCGGCCGGAGCGCCCGGACCGGCCGGAGCGCCCGGACCTGCACGAGCTGGACAGATACGCGGGTACGTGCCGACACACGGCTTAAATGGACGCCGATAAGCAATACTGTGTCGAGCCACACGGACTCCATTTTGAAAAAATGGCGGCTGAACATGTCTAACCTATTCTTAACAATTTTTTTAAAGACCTGTATATATTTGTAAAACTTATTATTAGACTAATGTTTTTAATTATATCAATCTGCTTTTTAATTATTATACATTTTAATTAAAATAGAAAAGAAAAGATGGATGTATGCGTCTTTAAACAAATTTATTAAGGTTAGACATATTTAGACGCCATTTTCTCAAAATGAAGTCGTGTGGCTTGACACAGTATTGCTTATCAGCGTCCAATTATTGTCATCAACGAATATTTCAGGTGTACACCGTCAGCCGACGATATTCTGTTCAGGGCAAGACTCTTAGCAGAATGATGTGAGTATGTTCGTCACAACAAAGTATATAAACAATATTCCAGACACGTGATATAGGGAATTTTTTATAATATAGAGTAACAAGCTTTTGTTCTCCCACTGCTGGGCAAAAGCTTTCTTCATGTTAAAAAGTAGGCAGAGTTATTTAAATAGAAATATTACATTTTATTATCTATATAATTTTAAAAGATGTAATGTTTATAAAAAAGTATTCTAATAATGAAAAAAAAAATGTCAATTTTTACATTATAATAATTATTTGCAATATATATAAAAAAAATTGCAATTCTTTACAAAATTTCCCGCTTGGTATGTGTATTTTAAAATCAAAATATCTTCTACTTCGTTTGTACTTTATGTTCGATTTATATATTTTAAAATTAATTATATTATTTTCAGGATCTAAATCTGGCGTGTTGCCAAACTTGGTAGAAAATTAATAACTTCAAAACAGTTGCTGAAATATCCAAAATATAAAAAAAAAAATCATCGTATTTCACTGATTGTCTTGTCTTGATAAAGACATGGGGCTGATAAAATTAACTCACATCACATAATATTAATGTTTAATCAATGGTGTTATATAACTATAGATGTGCTATCCATACTGATTGACGTTAAAAATCTATATCCATTTCCAATTTTGACAAGCTCGTCAAATGACTGGAAAGATCTTCGCATGTCATACTCAGTTGCTAAGCAACGTCGTCCAAAATGGTCGGTCATACATACCTATAGTTAATTAACATCATTTAGTTTACTAACCTAGTTAGTGTTTGCGCACTTAATGTAGTTAACTTTGGACGCAGGTTAAAATTAATCAAATATTTTATAAAACACGACTGCCTATGTATCATTGATATTTATTTTAACAGAAAACGATTTAAGATAAATATTTCACCAGGGCTGTCTAATTTTCACCAGTGACATATTTATTTTATTAAAAAATATATACAAACAAATCGGTCCCTACAGATCGCTTTCCAAGTTGAAATATTGCAATTGATGGTAGAATTTTAACACTATAAATAACATGTGAAAGAAGACTTCAGTATTTAAAAAATATTAACAAGCGCACAAAATCCGCCATTTTGATTTTTTTTTTAATTTTATGTACCAAGCGACAATCGCGCCATTAAGATAGCCTTATTGAAGTATCCCATATCAAATGCTTAAGCGTTTAGTAGTAACTAGCGGACATAGGGGCTTGCATATTTATAATACACGGTTTATGTAAGTTTACCTAAGTAGCTCTTACCAAGTTACGGAATTGAATATAAAACTTACACGTGTAATTCTCGCCTATAGTCAATCAGTCCGCATATAAAATATATAACTGTCGGTATAATTGTACACATGGATGATAAGCAATAATGTGTCAATTCACAAAAAGTTAAATTCAGAGATATTGATGTATCGTTACTTATTTAACGATATTCAAAAAAATTTAAAGTCATTCAAATTAAATAAGTACGAAAAGAAGTTCCTTAATGTAATGTTTTGAATATTGGTCCATATTTTGCAATATATAATAATTTCATGTATTAGAAAAACTTATTATTGGATAAAATATTTTATTATACCAATCTGCTTTTAATTTATTGTATCTTTTATCTAAAAAAAAAAATGAAAATATACTTCTACAAACAAATTTATTACGAATAAGTTTGACATTTTTAGACGCCATTTTCTCAAAATGACGTCCGTGTGGGTTGACACAGTATTGCTTATCATGTCCATATACGATGTACAAAATAAATAAAGAATTATAATAAATAAATCTTAAACACATAACTCCTATTTAGGCAGTCGTGTAAAAAATGTGTTCGAACAATTACTAATGTTATATACCAATGGTGTATTATAATTATACATGTGTTATATATATATATTACGTATTATTTGGTTCATACTGTTTGACGTGAAAAATCTAGCCATTTCCAACTTTGATGAATTTGTTTGAAGACAAACATCGTTCTATTTAGAATATATAATGAATTTGTTAGGAATATATCATAAAAGTTAATAATACTGTATTTAGTCTATGGTAGCTTGTGATCAGTTAGTTAATATTATCTTAGATTTTCGCAATTATTATTCATTGAAATAAAACTATTTTAAACGGATTTAAAACGCGTATATTAACTATTTTTATCATCATTATAAAAATAGGTTATATACGCGATTTAAATCAATTTAATATAGTTTTATTTCAATAGTTATATTATGTATCGGCAGTATGCACCCTCCCTCTCTCTAGGATAGATCGCTCGTCTTCACTCTCACAAATATATTCATAATTACAAGTAAACTAGTGACTATAACCCCAGAGATAACTTAACAGATTTAAAAGCAGATTGGTATTATATAAAGTTTTATCTAATAATAAATTTTTCAAAAGTATGAGATTATTTCATATTGCAAGATGCTTATTTTGCTTAAATAACCTTAAGCAATACATGACGCATTATTCAGAATACATCAATATCTCTGAATTCGACTTTTTGTGTTACGCAATATTACTTATCAGTATCTAACTCTGGTGTATAAATTTGGCGCCCAAATGGGCTTACTCATTGGAAGATTAAGTAAACCGTCGCCTAGCTACCAGTTGTCAAAGTTGGAAAACAGATTTTTAACGTCGAAGTGTGAAATAAACATTGAACGGTTAGTATTAAAGTGACCGAATTCAAACAATTCAAATATTTGGACGCAACGCATTGCAAACGCAACGGGAATTTGGGCGGTTATTTAGACTTTAATGTCACATAACGTTTTGGAATAGTTACTTTTTTTTAATCATAAATTATGAATTATATGAAAGTACATTTTATCAGTAAGTAACTGTGCCCCGCAGTTTCACCTGTGTTAATTTAAGGAAAATGATATTTACATAATGTTTACTTTACCTACTTGAATCAGATATTCACTATTTTATTGGTTTCAGTCTTGTTTTCACGGTTTTTTTTAATTTATTAATTAACATAATATTTTTTTAAATAAAAATATTCTAAGTCAATCCCTATAATATAGCTATCTGTGAGTGAAAGTCACGTCAAAATCGGTCTAACCGTTTTAGATATTAACCGGAACAAACGAGAGAGAGACAAAAAATTTTAAAATTGTTTTTGATGTTAATACCGTGTATACTTTCATGTGAATTTAGTTAAAACCTGTTAATTTGAAATTAAAAACAGACACTTCAATTTTATTAGTATAGATGAGCTAAATCGTTTCACGCAGATTTTGAATTCGGTCACTTTATTACTTAGCGTGCTAATTATCTATAGTTATAACATACTATTGGGATACCTACGAGATATAACCTATTTTTAATAAATTTCACATATTAAACTATAATGAACTATTCGCAATATTTACATAACATATATACATACATTATTATACAAACATATGTAACGCACAAAATTGTTTGAATGTTGTACTGTGTAATGTCACGATTGTTATATAAAGATGTAAGATTGAATTTTATTATTTTTATGATTGAATTAAATTTAAGCTTTTTTTGCGTCTAAAAATCATAGCATATATTTACTTAAACGATCAGCCTAGCCGCATATTGACAAAATTTTCTTAGGAAATTAATACGCGACCCAAACAATTGATCACAAATTTCTGATGCCCAGCGAATAGATGTCGAGATAACGTGACAAATTTCTATCAAAAAATGTTAATTAAATTTTTTTTTTTCAAAATTGAGAATTTAAGTTCTCTATGCACGTCAAGCAAATGAATATATCACGGTTTTGGAAATTTTAAACTTAATGAGAAACCACAAATAAACTCATAATAAGTTATATTTTTGTAATTTTATAGTAATTATAAATGAGCTAATTGATAAATGGACGATGATAAGCCATACGTTGTGAAGCCACACGGACTTCATTTGGAAAAAATGGCGTCTAAAGATATGAAATCTATTATCTAATTTTTTTTTTTTGAATATTTGAGATTATTGTATAATTTTAAAAATATGAAACAATTAATTAAAAAGTTTTTTTTCATACTTATTTTGTTTATATGATTTGAATTTCTTTTCAATAATGTTAAATAGGTGATGTAGTATCAAAATACATCAATATTTCCGAATTTTCCTTTTGTGATCTTACATGTTATTGTTTATCGACATCCAAATATTAAAATCGTTAGATCTAAATTTCTGATAACATCCTTCGGCGAGCATTCGAATTGTATAATTTTTTTTTTAATATGCGGCTAGGCGAAATCTGATTCAATTGTGTGTGAACATAGAAAATTTAAAAATAAATTCATTTATAATATAATAGATATATTAAGCAATTTCATTTCGTATTTCATAATTAATGACAATTTCTTTGCTGAAATATATTTTGAGAAATAAAATTATGTATAATATTTAAAATTAATTCGCGTGCCTAATCGCTACAATAGTACAAATTAATTTTATTTTAATATGTATAAAAATAAATACTACCATTCATATTTTTGGATTTGTGAGTTGCTTGAAAAATACAAATTTACAAGTAATGTGTCATACATACATTATTTTTGATTAATAATACATTTTTTAATGAAAATTGCGGATAAACTAGCACGCAGGTCACGTGAAGTGATCACCATTGTCTTATAAAGACATGGAAAAAGTAGAATAGAAAGAAATGAAAGAATTTGGAGAGTGTATCACCATAATTCCGGAAGTGTTACAATATTTCGCAGCTATATTAGCAACTTATGCTAAATTTCTGCGAAAGTGTAGTACTATCACAGTCGAGCTACAAACGGATAAAATGTAACAACGTAATTTAACAATTAATGATTCCATTTAAGCTTGACAATACTGTTGCATTGACAGACACAATCCCCTGTAAAATGTATGCCAAACTGAAGCACCACCTTTCATTGCTTACCACATTGTTCATTCCAAATATTTTAGGCTGTCAAAGCATTTGTGGCACTGTGTTTCTGCAAATATTAATATTCGAATAATTACGAGTGATGTGCCAGATCGTTAATAATGTATATCCGCGGATTCGGATCCGAATCCGGATATTTGGGGACAAGTTTCACAGACATGGATCTAAACTTTCCTACTCAATCGACATTGATGCGTGTAACCTTGAGTTGACCCGTTAAAGACTTCCTAAAATAAATGTTTAAATATATGACTATTTTAATAGGCTTCTCACAAAGATTTGTGATTTAGTTAGTGCCTTTGATTTATGTAGCAAATATTTTACTTTAAGAAATAAAAAAAAGGAATTTAATAGTATTTAATTAGTACCTAATTTCCTATAGATATGTAGATTTCAACTATGTATCGAAAATTAAATAGATAAATCCGCCATAAATGTCACGCATACGGATCTTTTTTTGCCTCGGATATCCCTTAATACGGATACGAACATCTGGCACATCACTAGTGATTACTAACATAAAGTTCGCCTGCTCGATTGTTTGTCCGCTTTTTTCATACCGTTAATAAATTTGCATTTGTGTTCGAAATACTTAAGTTTAAATGTTTATGTACAACATAAAATCAGATTTAAGAACGCAATAATATTATAGTGAATATATTTAGTATATAACATAAAATTAAACAGAAATTTAAGGTTATTTTTATGTTAGAATGCATTTATGTGTAGTACTTTAACTCCCGTCTCGCGATTAGTCCATAGATTTGTCTAAGAATATTAATACATATATATATATCGATATTTAATTTAAAATATAGTTTAGCTTAAAGAAGAGATCTCGAACGATTTTTTTAACCCATGACATTTTTATAAAACTACTTTTCACTATCGGAATTTTATTATTATTTGCGGAATTTGCAATTCTTGATCTGAATTTATTTGTAAGTTATGAAGTAAGTTTTGATCATTAACCGTTATGTATGTGGTTGTTATTTTTCGAAGGCCTAATCTAGGTCTAAAAATAAGCATTATATTGATGTTAAACTTGTTTCTCGAAGTTACTGTTATTTGCTAAAAGTTATGAGATTCATTTTATACCTCGTTACACGTAAGAGTGTTGGTCTGAATACGATGCGAGTCTGAACTCGCGCATGGTACAGTCGAGTACACAAGAATTAACAATCACATAAGCATATGGACGCTGATAAGCAATACTGAGTCAAGCCACACGGACTTCATTTTGAGAAAATGGTGTCTAAAGATGTCAAACCCATTTTTAACAAATTTGTTTGAAGAACTATATATCCATTTTTCTTTTATTTTTTGATAAAAGGTATAATGAATTAAATTTTGGCTAATATATTTAATATATTATCGAATAAAAAGTTTTTTAAATACTTGAGGTTTTTGTATAAATTGCAAAATATGGAAGGCACTTGAAATTCGAACCAATTAATTAAGAAACTTTTTTCCGTACTTATTTAGTTTGTATGACTTCAATTTTTTTATAATATTAAATAGGTGATGCAGCATCAAAATACATCAATATTTCAGAATTTGACTTTTTGTGGGTTGACACATTATTGCTTATGAGCATCCATATGATCTTATAAACTTATTAAATAAAAGCCTTAAAAGACAATTATAATTGATTATATCTTCACTTGACTTGTTTAGTAAATAAACTCAACCCGGAACGGAAATCACGAATTTTCGCATTGCACTCTTTCAGTATTACTGTTTTCAACGAATTGAAAAATCGATATACTATATTTTAAAAGAGTAACTATCGAGTTTCTTGCCGGTTCTTCTCGGTAGAATCTGCGTTCCGAACCGGTGGTAGCTTCATTATTTATGTAATTTTTTTTTTTGTTACTTTCATGTATGACGATTCAAAAGTGCTCGTGAGAGCCTACTTGAATAAAGTATTTTTGATTTTGATATAAATTGCACTAAAAATGTTATTAATTAATGATCTTAACATAAATTTGATATATACATATAATTTTATAAGAAGCATTTAATAATTAAAATTAAATGTGTAAACGACTGTCCTTGTGCGTAATTTAGTGTTCTGCGCAGCGTCATGCGCATCGTTCAGACCGACACAGTTACGAGGAACGAGGTATACAAGAAATGTTCCCACCGCTATTGCCTCAAAAATTCGCCGCTTTAAGCGACTAAAACAAAATAGAAAATAATACGAATATTATTAATGTTGGTAGCTATTTTAAATTATTATTTTTATATAATTACTTAGTTAATTATAGAAAAAATGTGTTTATGATATTTTTACTTTTCGTAACGAGTATGATCTTTTAATTAATGCATTTAATTTTAAGTTTTAGTATTTGATTAAGTTTTATAATTTAATTTAAATAAAAAACTGCAAATAGAGATATCTATTTGTAATTTTTTTTATTTAAAGCAATTGTTTGTGAATCATTTAATTACGCAAAATTTTCACAGAATATTATAAGATAAAGATAAATTAAAAAAAATAGAGCCATTGACTCTGATTTGAATGTTTTAAGGTTTCATAAAATATGTGCTATTAAATGAATTTATATGTTATACAATATAAATGTTTTTATGACGTACAAATTAACATAGAGATCTTTATGTGTCCTCAATAAAAATGTATAAAAAAATTAAATTCTGGTTTTATTATATCACCTTACACTGCCTATTATATATATCTATTAATTATAATATACTTGACTTATTTGGTAAATAAACATATTCTGTAACGAAAAACACGATTTTTAGAACAATTACACTGATTAAGTTATATATATTAACGTCCTCAACTATTTAAGAAACATGAATGATATAAATTGTAATAAATCTAGTATTCGTTAATGATTTAAACACATTAGTTTGACGTATATATTAACGCTGATAAGCAATACTGTGTCAAGCCACACGGACTTCATTTTGAGAAAATGGTGTCTAAACATGTCAAACTTATTCTTAACAAATATGTTTGTTCAAGTATATATCCACCCTTTCTTTTATTTTTTGATAAATGATATAATGAATTAAAAGCATATTATTATTATTATTATTATTCTTCTTTATTGCACAAAGATAACAGTGTACAAAGGGCGGACTTAACGCTACTACAGCATTTTCTGCCAGCCAACCCAGAAATGTACAAGAGAAATTTTTAGTAGGCGTGCACATTTAGTGATATATGTAAAATATATTATAAATAAATAACAACAGATACGTAAATTATTTTAAAATAAATAAAAAGATATGATATGTTTAATATATTATCTGATAAAAAAAATCAAATATTTGTGATTATTGTAGAAAATGCAAAATTATGGAACGCCCTTGAAATTCGAAACAATTAATTAAGAAACATTTTTCACTACTAATTAAGTTTATACGACTTCAAATATTTTTGAAAAATGTTAAATAGGTGATTCAGTTTAAAAATCCACCAATATCTCCGAATTTAACTTTTTGTGCATTATTGCTTATCACCATCCGTATAATATAATAATTAAAAAGAAGTATTTCATAATTAAAATTAAAGAAATGTCTAAACGACTATCCCGATGCCTAATTTAGTGTTCTGCGCAGCGTCATGCACTTAGTTCAGACCAGCACACTTACGTGAAACGAGGTATATAAGGCAATTTTTTATTAAAAATGCATTATTTAAAGTATTATCTCAGAAGTTTATTTAAATAACATTTTGAGCAACATTATTGTTTTTCGTAATAACATAAATATGGATAATAATAATATCTACATAATTAAGAAAAAAAAACTAAATATACATAAAATATATATTCTCATATTTCATTATTATTTTACAGTACATTTTAATTCATTTAACTCGTCATACAAATTTTAATCTACATTTTTATTACTATTTATCATACAAAAATCTACTTATACATTGAGGTTAAGGCATTTTTGAAATTGTATATCATAGTCGCCGAATATTTGTAATGTATACATTATGTAAAGAAGAAATATATTGACTCGCTCACTTACCACGAAATCTTTGGAATTATAAGATACTAGCTTGTGCTCGCGACTTCGTCTGCGATGTCTGTGATGCCTACGTCATAGTAGCTTTATGCATGCAAAGTTTCAACCCGATCGGTTTAAAATTAACAAAGTTTTATACAAACTTTCATCCCCTATTTTATCCCCTTGGGGGTGGAATTAATCAAAATTCTTTCTTAGCGGATGCCTACGTCATAGTATCTATCTGCATGCAAAATTTCAACCCGATCCGTCCAGTGGTTTGGGCTGTGCGTTGATAGATCACTATGTCAGTCAGTCACCTTTGAGTTATATATATTTAGATACAGACTTACAATTTAAGACATGTTTCTTCTGTTTAGGAGTGAAGAACTAGTAATGCTAAAATTATTGTTATTCATGTTTTGTTATGTTTGATTTAAAACAACACTTAAAAAGGGGATATCTCAAAGAAAAATACATTATTTATTTATTATAGACTTATTCCAGTTATTTTGATTTTAAAAACAAACTACTGAAGCGATTTTGATGAAAATTCTATGATGGGATCAATCAAAGTATACCCTTTCAAACAAAAAAAGGAGTTCGTTTTCGAGTAATCGTTGATCTTAGATAAAAAGTCTCGCACGAATTGAGAATTCCCTTCTTGAAAGTCGGTTAAAAATAGGCAGTCGTGGAGACTGCCGGCACTAGTAAAAAATTCAAGCTATGAAATAACAGTGACATAATAATTATTAAAATCCTTAATTGTCGACGTTCGCTTAATATAGCCGTAAAGGCACGTTTAAACCAAATAGACAAAGATCTAAGAACGATAGCTCATTTTCAATGTTTACACCAAAACATCAACGAGCAATAATGAGAACATAGAATTCTTGCACAATAGATGTTAAGATCGCACGCTCTGGTGCCATTTACATCAGATGAGCGAATATTCTTAGGCGAGAATTATATTCGTAAGTTTTACTTTCGAGAACGATATAATACAACTCTGTAACCTAGTATTCTATTCGTCGTAAGTAGTTACGAAAGCTGTAAATGTGAAACATAAGACACTGTTAGTAAATTCTGTCAGTGTAAATCAATGAGAAATAACGTACGTAAATCTTTATGAAACTCTGAGAGCAAAACTTATAAGTGTAGTTCTCGCCTTTTAATATTCCATACAAGATTTGTGAACGTAGATAAAATGTGTACATCTGTTTACACTAAAAATTATTATATTATTAAATAAGAGTGGGGAAAGAATAACCATTACAGACCCTCGTCATGTAAATCGGCCTTAAGTATTTCCCCGTACAAAAATCGCTCAAAGCGCCAAATTTTTCACTTCAAAAATTAATTATCTAGCAAATGTAATTATATGGAATGTGAAAAAGGAACGCAGGATACGCAAGATAGTTTCTCTTTAATATATCATATATATTTCTGAACGCGAATGTTTGTGAGTGTCTATGTCAGTTACTAGTCTAGTAATTACGGTGAACAGATTTTAGTGAAATTCAGAATCAATATGTTTATGTCCTGAGTTAATACAGATAACTCTTATGCATCTCTTCTTAGATGTTTGTCTCAAATAAGATGACTCAATAAATACTAAAGCTTAAAAGGTAATGCCATTGAAATAATATAAAGATAAGAAAATGAAAAAAAAAAAACGAAAAATCAAAAAATAATATTTTATATGAATTTGGTACATTATTATATACTTGAGCCCATTACAATAGCACGTTGAGAGTATGATCTGAAATACACTTGTCAGAGCTGATGACATCTCGAATTGTCATTTTCAAAATAAATAAAAAACGAATACAATACAATAACTAGAGATACGTTATGAGCGTATAGATTTTGGTACACAGAATGTCGTCCATTTTAAACGTTGTCTACCAACCAACTGAGTATGTCAGGCGAGAGCATACCACGCCAACAAGTCAACTGACGAACTTGTCAAAATTGGAAATCGATGGATGGATCACAAAAGTATATATATACTGTAGGAAGTAGGAAATGAAACGTGAGACGCGCGAAAATGATAAGGCGATCGTCGCAGGAGTTTTAGGGGTACATCTGCGGAGTGTAGGAACGAAGGGCTGCACGCGTGAATTTGTACTTAGTGGGTCAACGCACTCTCTGACATTTCGTTATTCGTAACTTATATCACCATGCGATAATTGACAATCAATATAGCGACAAAAACATTGTTTAGTCTATGATATTCGTTAATTTCTCTGAATTTGAATCTCTCTGAAAAGACTAGAACTTCTGTGATAACATGACGATGGCACTTTTTTTACGTCAAAGTGAAACAACATAATATCTAGTTACAAAATGTTATTGATGCAAAGTGACATCGAAATCGACCAGCAAACAATCACATTTCAGATCATACTCAGACATTATTAATAGACTTAGAATACGCTGAGACGCAGGCGACACAATTCCCATATTACCTCATAGCCCTGAAGTATGAAAAGAGAATATGCGACGCAGCACGTGAAACGGGAATACGCTACCATGGCAACCTATATGGACGTTGGCTATCTCGCTCTGACAAAATATATAGAAATATAAACTGCGCATAAGCTTCCCAAAATTGACTTATATGTAAAAAGAGACGAAGCGAGTGTTCCGGGATTTTGATGGGTCAAAAATAAAACTGAAGAGTTGGCATACGTCAGTGGAATTTGATTGTCGATAATAGAAAGAGATAGTGCCAAAAGGACACAACTAAAACCCATTAACCAAATAATTGATTTGAATTGGAAAGAGACGAAATGAAATCATTATTGGCATACTCTATGTGACTAATAAAATCTTTGGCATTTTCTCGACCAATTTTTTTTTATGGGACAGTGTTTTATGGGCTCCATAACTCGATGGTTGTGCTGCATCTCAGCATACGTTTTGCCTTGAAATTTACAATAAGTACACGTCAATCTAATTTATACAAAAAGTAAACAAAAAAAATTGAAAAGAGAAGAAATTATAAAAGAATTACGTAATCGTGTAATAGCTTTTATTTGAAACGAAAAATAAAATAATTTGAAGAGTAATATTTTGGAAAATACAGATTCTATATACCAACAAAATTCTGTATTTGAAATAGTTTTTTTTTTAATAATAATTATACAAACACGAACAGTCGGTTAAACACTCGTTTCTCCTTACTGTCAATGATATATTATATAACAATAGATATGTTAAAAGCTCAAGCATGTGCATGTCGTCCACTTTGGACGACGTTGCCTAGCAACCAGCTAACGACTGAGGATATCAGGCGAGATTATCCACAAGACAATTGAGCTTATCATTTTCAGAAACGGGTACAAATAGTATAAACGTCACATATCTATCGTTTTAAAATATCAGACATGTTTTTATTTACATTTATAAACTTTACATTAAACTAAAAAAATAATTTTTGCTATAAAATCAACTAAATAATTTATATTCAAATATTCCATATAGAAAGAGGAAAAATTAGATTGTGTGCTATGTATTATTTTCATTTGTTTACATTTATATAAATTAGATTGAATATTAAAAAAATATAAAGAAATAATCAAGGAATGTTTAAAGATTATTTTATACATAATTTTAATAAGAAATAATATTACAAAATATATATACTTCATTGAAAGAAACGAGTTCTTATTGTAATATTTTTATATAACCTCTATTAAGTATATTTTATATAAATACAAATAAATCATATTCATTTGACATTTTGTAAATAATTATGCTAATATAATGGCAAAATAATAATTATTTAATGCAATTTATTTATTATATAAACAAAATAAATATTTTAATATTAAAATATGAGTCCCAAATCATAATAACTACATCAAAAATATATTATTTCAAACAAATATCGCTTTAATATCATAATTATTCAATACAATAGTAAGGGCGTATATTGGTGGGAATTCGAGAAGTACGTAATGAGATACATACATAATAGTCAGCTGAGAATTACAATTAAATAACTTATTAATTAAATTACATGTTTTATATCGATACCTCCCACGTAAGTTATTGTAAGCCACAAAATTGCCGTTAGCGTTTTTACTGAATACTACACGGATTTGCATTGCTTAATGCATTCAAAGTGAAAAAATACGAAAAATCTTTTTTTTTTTTTCAAGAAAAGATACAACAAAATACGCCTGAAAAAAAGGCGTATTTTGTTGTAACTTTCAAACTAAAACGAATTGAAAGTGCTCTACTGTAAAATTGTAATTTTGGGGTTACAACAACTTACGTGGGAGGTATCGATTTATTCATTTCAATTCCTAAGTCCCATTTTTTATTCGTATTGTGCGTCTTAAGGGCATTTACAGACTGAGCGTTTTGAAGTACGCGTGGTTGAGTACGTACTCTAAATCCGTATTCTTTCGTTAATCCAGGATTCCTGAATCTGGCAAATAATTTATAATACTTCGTAAAAAATATTATAAATCGAGCTTTAGAAAGAGATAAGCTAGCATCGGTTCGTATATTATCTGTTCCATGAAACGCTGACAATCCCGTATATATTAATAGTTGTTAAAATAACTACGTTTTTGAATGACATATGAATAATAAAAACTGATTATATTAGACGACATAGTAAATCGAAACCGACGGTCCTTCGAGTATTTTCTGTATACCTTATAATTTCGGATTTGGCCTACCACGTCCAGTTAAAAAAAACCCTGTATATTGAAATCGCTTGCCTCGCATTCAGTCGTTTTAGATTGAAGCTAGTCAAATGTTATGCGCGTACATATATGTACGTGTTCATAACAGACTACGCGTACCCGACAACGCGTAGTTCATACATGGTCTAATAATTTTTTAATAATAAAATTTTACAGTTCACAAAATATCAAACATTGGAATAAAAGACGAAAATTTAGCAAAAGTTATTTAAACGTCCGATGAGATTGTTGAAAAGATAAAATACAGTACTTTCTAAGATAAAATAAATAAGAAGAAATATCATGAAATATAAAATCATTACAGATTTTAATTTTTAAGAATATGTCAAAAGTTTTTCCTAATTGTATAATTTATGAAGTGAAATTCAAACATTAAAAACCCCTATTTGCACAATAAGACACACAAAAACACCTAATTTCCTATTTACTTGGCCCATTCAGAAGAAAACACTACACCGAAAAGTCAAACAATATTCAATTTAATTATTAAACAAAAATGATCCAATTCAAAACAGATTGTGGCTCATTTTTCTATACTGGCTCATTTATTCTGGCTCACAAAATGACTACCGAACAATTGACCCTTGACGACGAAGGTTTATTAGGACACAGTATTTAAAGATTATGCAATGTTTTGATCCATTAGAAGATGCGAATCATGTAAAGTCGATTCGAAATTCTACATCTATACCCATCCCGGCTAACACCATATTCTTGTCTATAATACCTGAAATAATTAATATTAATTAATATTAAATATATTAATCACATTTAATAACTATAGATATGTTACATGAATAATATTTTTGACAGACACGTTGGCGCAATGGTCACTGCAACGGATTAAAGCGCTAGCGGTGGCGGGTTCGATCCCCGCTCACGGCAAACGTGTGTATTGGCCATACAGATGTTTGTCGTGTTCTGGGTGTTTGTGTTAGTGTTGTGAGTGTTGCCGGACCTCCCACACAAGGTCATGAGATCTTAATGGGGGCCGTTGAGTGTGATGCGTTATTTATTTATATTTTACATTAAGAATCTGCACCTATTTTTTTGACAAGCTTTTCAACTTAAGTCAAAAGTGACGTGTCAGTACAAAAATGCTCTCACCTGGCACATTCAAACGTTTGGTTGTTAAGCAACATCGTCCAGAGTGTCAAAATCCATTAGCTTATAACATATCTACAGTCATACAATACCATTCATTCATAACCATTTTTAGAAGCAACACTCTTTATATGGATGCTGATAAGCAATAATGTGTCAACCCACAAAAAGTCAAATTCGATAATATTGATGTATTTTGATACTACATAATATATTTAACATTATTAAAATAAATTCAAGTCATATAAACTAAATAAGTACAGAGAAAAGTTTCTTAATTAATTGTTTCGAATTTCAAGTGCGTTCCATATTTTGCAATTTATACGATATATATATATATATATATATATATATATATATATATATATATATGTCTTCAAACAAATTTATTAAGAATAATTTTGACATCTTTAGATGCCATTTTCTCAAAATGAAGTCTGTGTGGCTTGACATAGTGTTGCTTATCAGCTTCCATATAACCACCAATGTATCCATATATATAATGTATATATATAATAGTACATGTTTCATTACAAAAACATTTTGGATATTATTAAACTTTTAAAACATCGAATTGAAATTGGGAGACAGTAGGGTTTGAACGAGGGGCTCTGGCAATCTGTGCGGGTTCAATCCCGCTTCGTCGTAATTTTTAACCGACTGCAAACAAAAAAAGACTGAACCGATGTTGATATGGTTTTTAAAAAAATATTAGTTACATTTAGGAGGTTTTGGTATTTCAATCGAATTCAAAAGAAGGTTCTCCATTTGACCAGTGAGTCAGTTCCCCTGTTAATAGTGTTACCTCACATATGGATTGCCACAAAATAATAAATAAAAATTAAAATTAAAAACTTTATATGATTATTCCAAAAATAAATTTAAATACATACCATTTATTTTTAACCTCTCAGCTACGTACTGTCCTTTGAAGATTTTGAATCGTCAGTTTTTGATGAGTCCTTAAATAACATACATAAACATTAAATAATATACAATATAGTTCAAAATACACTACCTAAAAACTTATTTATTGAAAATATATTATCAATATATATAGAAAAAAAAATTATTATGTACATATATGTTTGCATTTATGTGTATTCTACTGAATTCATTATATCGTAGTTAATCAAATCTTAATTCTGTATTAGGGTTACAGGTATATAATCGTCTTTTAATAAGCTTTATCGCTTATAAAAAGACTATACGTCGATGAGGTAAAATAAATGAACCAAAATAAATAAAATATAGTATTAATGTATAGTTAATAGTATAAATACCCGATTGTCGGTCACCGCGTGTCCGTTTCGTAACGATTCGCGAAGAGTATCCTCTTCGTCGGAGGGAACGTCATAGAACTCTTCGCTGTCCATGTCGATGTCTGTGCCTGATAAAATTGTAAAGGAACAATCAGCAATTTTTAGCTTGAAACAGCAAACGTTTTTTTGAGGTTATTCTATTATTTTTTTATGAATAGGTATGTTACAAATTTTGACAACCTCGCCAATTGTCTTCTCGGCTCGAAGATACTCTCGTCAGTCAATGATGAAGCACTAGATTTATTTTCTTTATTTTTTTCATTAAATAATATCTGCATATTTCATAAACCGTTGCCTAGTATCAGATGTACTTAATTAGGTATGTAGTATAAAACGAAGTCGCCTCCCGCCGTCTGTGCGCTTATATCTTTTAAAGTATGCAACGGATTTTAATGTGGTTTTAATCAGTTAACAGAATGATTCAAGAGGAAGTTTTATATGTATAATACAAGCATATTTTAATAAAAAAAAATTGATAATTTTAAGGATTTGTATTGTGATGTTATAATAAACTAACTAGCACCTACACATGAATGCAAAAAATGCGTTATTATTATTTACTAGCTGTCCTTCTGTTACTGCTTCGATCCTTTGACTCGTAGCGTGATGTAATATCGCTTATAGCCTTCCCCAATAAATAAACTAATAACAGAAAAATAATTTTTCAATTTACACCAGTAGTTCCTGAGATTAGCACATTCAAACAAATAAAGAAACTCTTCAGCTTTATAATATTAGTATAGATATCTGATACCTATTAAAGATTGGCAATCTGTGAAGTATTCAGAATCTGTCACGTCACCCGCTGGAGCGACTTCGCGTTTCACTCGAGGCTTGGGTCGAGCGCGACGCATATGTCTACAAACATTAAAAAAAAATATATATATATATATGCTTCATATTAATTGACCCCTATTAGGATCTTATTCTGTGTCTTTTATCGTTAGTCCAAAAACACAAGACATGTACGGCCAATACAGATGATTGCCGTAAGCAGATATCGAACTAAGTCAGTGGCAACTTTGCCAATTTGTCATCAAAAATTTTACAATAAAAATTGCTTCTTATTATTAAAAAAAACATGAGAAACATTTTTTTTATTATGTATGTCAATTTGTTACAGTAGTAACACAAACAGTAAATAACCTATGACAATTGTAATGAATACATACGTTATTTGCATTTGAATTAGGTTAATGCATATCTTATTTATGAAAACTTATTACAATATTTCTTTTAAAACTTCCCACTACTAGAACAAAGACCAAAAATTAACCGACAATTTCCCAAGAAAAATTAACCAACTTAATAAAACGTTATAAAAACAAATGACTTTAATAGGGTTTTTTATATACTTGTAATAAGGACAAGATATCAAAATCATGAATACCCATTATTTATAAATAATAATATGAACTCACGTCTCCTTCTGTAACTCTCGTAGGGCTTCCAACTCTGTTCTCATGGACGCTACTTGCCGGTCTAGTCTTGCTACTTCGCTGACTGCAAAAGATTTAGCTTAATGCAATCTAATAAGGATTACAATTTATAAAAGAATAATTTTTGTGGCCGGTTACAAATTTATCGCTCGGCAGTAGCATCAGGTAACATTCGCAGAACCTTTAATATTATCCTAATATTATAAATGCTAATGTAACTCTGTTGGTGTATTCGATTAATATTGGCTACATAAAATTTTAATTTAAGCTACTTTTTGATGCGATAAACAAAACATTAATAAATTAGCGATGACTTTTGATTAAGACTGCACCGGCTGACTTGTTGACAGTTAAAAATTTCCTTATATGGCTTAGTAAATGTCAAAGTGAATTGGCTGAGTTAAGAGTCCTTAGCATCTGCTTTATATAGCTAATATGCTATGAAAATTAATTTAAGGCATTTTCCCACTGATCTGACTATTTACTGATCCGCTTTCTATTTGTTTAGGTACAAAGTCCGCAATTGTTATATAATAAATGTGAAAAACTTACCAAGCATAGCTCTTCGCTTCTCAGCGTATACTTGTTCATATATAAACACTCCAGCGGCACCAACGAGGCCCACAATCGCAGCACCCACCATCAGACGCGGCGATAAATAACTATTTAGATTCATATTTTAACTTCCTAACTTCAACTTTCACACGTCCAAAATTTCGATAAAATTTTAATGTAGATATTTAATTGGTATTATATTATGTCCAGGTATGAATTAGCGGTTCTTAATTGTCAATAATACAATTCACAAACAAATTAAATGTGATTTAATAATATTAATTGATCAAAATATTTAGTTTCGTAAGCCAATAATTAATAAATGTTCTGATGAATGTAGTTCTTGCTTTTGATTTTTTACACTAGAAAAGGAATGTCCTTTTTTTTGTTTTTAGAATATATAGTTAGATAACTAAATGCTAAAAAAATGCAGCAGAGTATTTTGCAAAATGTGCACGAAGGATTAACGAAGAAATTATACTTTAACTGTCAAAATAATAAATGATTTATGTCAATGTCAATTTTTTAAGAGAATGCAGAATGAAAAAAAAATATTTCTAAAAAATTCGTAAATCTCAGTTGAAATACTTAAAACTATTTTTAAATGTTTTTTTTATATCTTCTTTAAATTATTAATATTTTAATTTATATCATAAAAGTAAAGGTCAAAAGCGAAAAAACAACTACGAATAAAAACGATCGAGTACGACTTACTATTCAAAACGGGATTTCATTCGAATCGGTTTTGGCAACCAAGTTAACAAATTATATCATTTTTATAAAGAACTATTTTGTAAGCATTTATCTAGCTTAGCTTCACATTTACTTTATTCGGTTTTTATTATCTGTAGCCATTTATAATTTATTTAATTTTCATAAGTAATGGCTGTATAGATTAATACCTTTGCCTTATGCCTCCAAGGAAAGAAAACAGCGAAAAAAATATTTTATAAGTCAGTTGTCAAATAAGAAAAGTCAAACAAAGCTGTGTGGGACTGTCGGTAAACTACTCGTTTTTCTCTAAACAATATTTTAATTCATCAATGCTGTTCAAAATTCGACATAATTTACTTTCGACTTAAAAAGTACTCCTAACTGACTTATATATGATGTTGCATTAGTTTGAATCGAATAATAATATATGTTTTATCGTAAGGAATAATAGTTTTATTTGGAATAAATTTTAAAGGTTGAAGTGTTGCTGTAAAAAACGATGGCTTCAACAGAAAACACAGAAATTGACAACGATAAAGATGAACTGGCATGTTTAGAATTGATAGAAATTAACGAACCCGATAATTCATTAGATTCTGAAGGTAACATGAGCGTTAATTTTGTAAATAAAGATGTATTACCAGAATCTAAAGACGAAAGCTGCGAAACGATTAGCAAAAACGTTGAAGATATGTTGCTTGGTGGTGCTAAGGAACCAGGTGATAGCGACAACCAGGATGACGAAATGGAATTGAGGTGGGAGGATGATGATGACGATATTAAAAATGAGGGAGCATTACTCGAAGGTACGTCAGATTCTCCTAAATCTTACCCTTTATCATTACAAGAAGAAGTAATTAAAACAATAGAGGCAGAAGAAAAACTTCTAGAATCGGAAAATGATGAGTCTAAAGAGACTCCAACAGATTCTACATCAGACAGTGCGTTCATTCCGAAAATGGATCACAATTTAAACAAACCGGACATGATGTTAGAGATTCCGAGCCACGAACTGATTGAATTTAGTGATGATGAGGATTTGACTAATAATCTAGAAATGTCTCCGGATATTGACACAGATGAAGAGGCATCGATTTTAAATGAGGTTGAAGAAACACAAGGAGATGAACATACAAACGAGAAGGAATTAACAGAAGAAAATCCAAAGGAAACAATACTAGACGAAAATGCATTAGAAAATGAAGCAAAATTAGCTGCAGAAATTTTAACAAAAGAGCTCAATGCTATGGACACTGATTCTAATATAATAGCAGAAGAGGCTGAAATGGATAAAGAAATAACTGAAGAAGTTGTAAATAAAGAGGATGACACAACACAAGAACATATAGACCAGATTGAAGAAGAAAAGAAAGACAAAGAAGAATCACCTGAGAAAGAAATTAATATGGAACAAGATACAATAATAAGTGAAGAAGAAAATCAAGAGGACAAAATAGAAGATATGGAAAATGAAATAGCTGGTTTGTGTGAAGAAATTCTATTATCAGTTACTGATAGACAAACAGATGTAACTTCTGATGTTAAAGAAAATACAGCAATCAATCCAGAACTATCTGATTTACCTGAAAGAGATCTAAACTCAGACACATCAGACAATAATATTACTAAAGATACTGTAGGAGAACTTACTTCTATAGAGGCTGAAGTATCAAACAATAAAGCAAATACCACTCAAGAAACGACCATTACATCTCAGAACTTAGCTGAATTGGATAAAATTCTATCACCAGTAAATACATCTAGTCCAGATGAAAATATGGATACAAATATCTTAGAGACTATCTCATCAACAAAACAATCAGAAGATAAAAGGGAAAATGTCAATGAACCAATAATTGAAACAGTTAATGAACCAATAATTGAGACAGTAAATGATCCAGTAAAAGAAACATCAATAAGTCATCCACAACCATCTAAATCTTCTGAATCAGAAATAATTCAAAAGAAGAAAGAAGAAATTGATTCAGCATCAGATAAAGCTAAAGATGACATTGCGACAACAGAAGTAAAGGATTCACAATTAATAACAAATAAATTGGATACTCCAAAAATTGATGAACAACTAACTAAAACAGAATTACAATCAAACAAACTAAATATAGAAAATCAAGAAGTTAATTCAGAAATAAATGATCCAATACCATCTACATCTGGCACAAATCTAGATATAGGAAGAAGTAAGCAAAAATCTTCTGCTACAGATCAAGAAGCAGATAAAATTGAACATGCTACAAATGTTCCTGATGAGCCGATTAATAATGAGACAATAGTTGACGTACCGGCTCATTCGATGGACATTGATGATCCACAGCCATCAACATCATTTGCTTGTCTTGAAATGCCAAAAATATCAGTACAGACAATGTTTGGTTCATCGATGGTTCAAGATACGTCCAATGATGTACCAGAGATGACGGACAGTCTTGGTCTTCTGGCGGAGTCCTCGAGGGTGATGGAAGAAGATGAAGAACAGGAATATGACGACGATGGGGATGGGGAAGATGAAGATGATTTCGACCAGGATCAGGATGATGGTAAGTGAATTTTTTTTTTAATCTTCATGAAGTCATATTTATATTTATTGAAGTCATATTTTAGTCTTCATTTGAACAATGAAGCAAAACTTAACATTTAAGAGAAAGACAGAGCAAGAGAAAGTTATTAACATTCATTTTGATTCAAAACTATCTACATTTTTTTAACCCATTAAGCGCCAATATGACACTAGCAGCATTTTAAACCCAAATCCTTTTTTTTTAAAATTATTAGTGACATATTTAAATACAAAAGAAAAAAGAAATTTCTATTATGGATAGTTTTAGAAGGGTGTACTCGCACGAGTACAGCGGTCACAAATTTACTGAATCGTCTGTATGTAAAAGTTAAGTTACAAAAACTTACTGTACCCAAACGAGTACGACGGCGCTAAATGGGTTAATATCAATTAATGATAAACCGGATTCTGCCAGATGGATGGATGCTGATAAGCAATAATGTGTCAACCTACAAAAATCAATTTTTTAGTTATTGAGGTATTCTGATAAAAGATCATGTATTTAACACTATTCAAAAAATTTTCAAGTTATCTAAGGTAAAAAAAGTATGGAAAAAAGTCTCTTAATCTTTCGAATATTAATGTATGTTTCATATTTTGTAATAAATAATAATCAATAAGCAATAATCTCATATATTTGAAAAACTTATTAATAGATAAAACTTTTTATAATACGAATCTGCTTTTAATTCACTATACCCTTTTGTTCAAAATAGAAAAGGAAACATGGCTATAGACTTTATCAAACACATTTAGTAAGAATAGGTTTGACATCTTTATACATCATTTTCTTAAAATGAAGTCTGTGTGGCTTGACATAGTAGTGCGTATCAGTGTCCATAAAACATACTATTTGAAGCAATTAAAATTACTATTGGCTGGCTAAAGTTTTGACTGTAACATGTATAATTTTTGTTATTTTCTTAAGCACAATAAACTTGTATTGAACCTACACACAAGGTTTAATACCTTATAAACTGACCGAACAAACAAAGTAATAATTCTTAATTTAAACAATATTAATAACTAATAAACATACACACATAGGCACTGAAAAAATTTCTAATTACAGAAAGCAGTAACCAAATGACAGCTGAGCATTCAGAAGACTCAAATGCTCAGCATTCCGAGTCAGAAGTACAGAAAGAGCATGATACTACTGCTGATAAACCATTCACATTCACTATAACAGATGTCGCCTCAGAAGCAGACCGACCAGAGGCTATGGAATGTGATGACGTAAGATTACTATTATTTTTTTTATACATCCTATTTTATTATTCTTAAACTACATGCTTTTTTTAAGGCTGAGACGACGGAGAAGCCACCGGAACCAAGTGAAACTGACAGTGACTTACAAAAGGATAATGATGTGAGTAAATATGATCTACAAATATTATAAAGAAGTCAAATTGGATAGCCCATTTATTGAGGAAGGTTAAATGCTATATAACATCACGCTACGACTCATACGAGTGAAATAGTAATCATAAACGGGAGTGAAGCCGCGAGTGGCACCTAGTTTTTTTTTAAGTCTTATGTAAATTTTTAAACCATACGTAAAACAATTTTCTTAATATTAATACAGAAGGAAGATAAACCAATTGAAGCAATGGAGATTGAAACGGTGAAACTGTCAGATATCTCCGATACTGAAGTGGACATGGAGACAGGGGAGAAAACTATACAAAAATCGTTACTAATAAAAGAAAATGGTAAGTTCATGAATATTTCTTTTATATTAAGGACGCTTTCATTAATACAAAGATTCCCAAAAAATTTTCAACGAAAAATTTCATGAACGAATATTAATTTTAATTAATTCTTAATTGGATGCTGATAAGCAATAATGTGTCAACCCACAAAAAGTCAAATTCGGAGATATTGATGAATTTTGATACTGCATCAACTATTCAACATTATTCAAAAAAAAATCAAGTAATATAAACTAAATAAGTACGGAAAAAAGTGTCTTAATAATTGTTTCGTATTTCAAGTGCGTTCCATATTTTGCAATTTATAGAATAATTTGAAATATTTGAAAAACTTTTTATTAGATAATATATTAAATATATCAATCTACTTTTAATTCATTATACTTTATTAAAAAAAAGAAAAGCAAAGATGGATATAAACTTCTTTAAACAAATTAAGTAAGAATAGGTTTGACATCTTTAGATGCTATTTTCTCAAAATGAAGTCCGTGTGGGTTGACACATTATTGCTTATCAGCGTCCAATTATGTATATTTAAATAATTTAATATATCGCACCCCCGGTGCGACACTATCACTTTTACAAAAAATTCAAAAATTAGTGAAATTTTAATATAATTTTATGACAAATAATATTTTGTATCATAAAAAAACTATATTTGTGTTAAATAAATCTATATATAAGGAAAAGTGTTATACAGTTTAAGATCTTAATTAATTTATATACATAAATTTAAAAAATAATAATAATAAAAGAAAAGATTATACATTAAACTATTTACATCTTAATTACTATAAAAAAAGGATTATATTTTACAAAACATTGTAGACCTCATCTAAGCCACTGCATCTGGGTAAAGTTCCCAAAATACTGGCAGCATTACCAATTACATTAAAAATTAGTTAAATATGTAATAATTATCCTAGAGCACCCATTTACTTGGTGCGATAATGTTACTATTTGTTCTTGTTTTCTTTTTAACTCAGTGTGACATAACTACAGTTTTAATTTTTCTTTAAATGCACAACATCACTTCTGAGGGGGGTTGAAGTTTTAAATAATTGTAGAGTAAATTTGTAATAATATTTATTGATAACTATTTATCTTAAATCAAAGTTAATAGTTGATGTTTTAGTATAAGCAACTAATCTCGCCTATATCTCCTAACATCATTGCTTTGTAAGGTGTGAAAGTTTTAAATGCTTCTCCTGAAAAGCTACATTTTTGCATAAGTGACAGTATCGCACCGGGGGTGCGATATATTAACTATTCATAGCAAAGTAAATTAAACAGCAACAGCCTGTAAATGTCCCACTGCTGGGCTACGGCCTCCTCTCCTATTACGGAGAAGGTTTAGCTTGGTGGATACCACGCTGCTCCACTGCAGGCGGATATACATGTATATGAGAATTTTTCTTGGCACATGGAGGTTTCTCAGATGTTTCCTTCATCGCCGAGCTCGAGATGAATTTAAATACTAATTTAGCAGTTGAAAAGCAGTACTAGCCGGGGTTTGAATCCGCGAACATCGGTTGAGATCGACGTGTTCTAACCACTAGGCCATCTCGGCTCGGCTGGTGGCTTGATTGTGTGTGTGTCAGAATTTCTCCTGGATAACTCTTCTTCGGAACTTCGTGTACTAAGAATTTTTATTCTAAATAGCCTTTTTTATTTTAAATAGATATCCAAACTTTCAATCCCTGTTTCACCTCTTCTAAATTTAGTTTTCGTAACAATATGTAGCCTATTTCCTTCTCCAAGGCGCTAACTATATCTATACTAAAGTTGATTAAAATTGGTGTAGTGGTTTAGAGATTAGTTACAAATAGACAGACAGCTTAAGTTACGTTTGTAATATTAGTATAGATTCAAAATGATAAAACCCCAACCCCAAGGGGTGCGAGTTTTATCTGTTAGAAACAACTGATATTTGATATTAAAACAGAATTATATGTATTGAAAATAGAATTACCATATGGGGGTGAGGTAAGGATAAAACTATAAATAATAATAAATAAATAAACGCATCACACTCAATGGCTTCCATTAAGATCTCATGACCTTGTGTCGGGGGTCCGGAAACGCACACAGCACAAACACAAACACCCAGACTACGACAAACATCTGTATGGGCAATACGGACGTTTGCCGTGAGCGGGGATAGAACCCGCGACCGTTAGCGCTTCAGTCAGTTGCAGTGACCACTGCGCCAACGTATATGTTTATTATTCTAGATACGCAAACACCGCAAAAGATTGAGAAGCAATCGCCGAACAAAACAAAGACTTTGGAAATAGTTAAACAGGACACAGCTAAGATACTAAGTTTCGTGGACCTTGAAGAGAGTTCCTCTGAAGACGGTAAGCTGTTGTGTCTGTAGCTTGTAGATGTTCCACTGCGCGTGTTTGTGTGTGCTTGTGTACGTGTGCGTGCGTGCTTGCGTGCATGCGTGTGTGCGTGCGTGTGTGAGTGATAAGGCTTTTTAGCTTAAAAAGTTTAAGACAATTTGGTTATTAAAAGGTCTGCGCTATTACCAATATACATTTAGTTATAAAATGTAGTTTATTAAAATAAAATTAATTTATTTTAGATGTTCAAGAAACAAAGGAAAGTCCCCAACTCCCTGAAACGAAACCAGAGGCAACAATCGCTGATCTACCTAAAGATATAACGCTCGAAGTAAATGTTGATGTCAAAAAAATTGAAAATGAAGTCGACAGCGAAACGCAGAAAGCTTCACCGTCAAAATCTGTAAGTTTTATATCTAGAAGGCGAGAATTACACACTTTGCTCATATGTATGTATATATATATAGATTACAATTTTTAATCGATTGCTTAGGCCCAAAATAATGTTGAAAAGTGGTCTATTAAATACCTTTTATTATTTTTATCACAGAAAACACCTGAAGTACCAGAGGAGACTAAATCGAGCAGCGCTGGGAATTCAACCCTAGCTATTAAAGCAAATAAGGTAAGAAGTATAATTATACATTCTAATTGATGATCTTATTTTTAGAGGTCGGAATGCAAGAAGCATTTGGTAGTATAAGCGTATATTTTTAGGGATCCGAAGGGTCCCACCCTTCCCTAAAAAATCCCGGGTTAAAATTTTTAGCATGTTTTAAATATACTAAAAAATTAATTTGTACATTTATGATTCAAAAGCGCTTTATAAGCCTACTTTAATGATGTATATTTTGATTTACTAGAATTTGATTTATGTCCATCTGTACGTCTGACAGTGGACTGCATCTCATGAACCGCAATAGAAAATTAAAATTTTCACAGAATGTGTATTTTTCTTGAATAACAAATAATAAAAACTAGTCAAGTTCGAGTCGTACTTGTAGACCAAGGTTACTGATATTGTTATATACTCATTTGTAAATCGTAACACATTATTGCTTTCCTTCTCTCGCACAGTCAATCTCTATCTACCCTCCCCATCTTCCCTTCTCTCCACATCCTCTCTAAAAGTATGTTTGATGTTACCACATAAAAATACTATTGACCGGTTAAGAATTTTGACTGTAACATATTATGATGATTATAATTATATATTCTATGTTATATTAATTGCAGCCGAAATCTTTTAATGGTTTGGAAGTTTTCAACCTAGATTCGGATGAAGACGAACCGCCTAAAATGAAAGAAGGTAATGTTCTATTGCAAAAATTCTACAGTCGCTTTAGGAGAGAATTACACTTTTAAATTTGCTCTCAGACTTTCATAAAGATTTACATAAGTTATTTCTCATTGCTTTACACCTTAAGAATTTGCTGTTAGTGCGTTAATTCTGACATTCACAGCTTTGGCTTCGAAGAATTTTTTAATCAAAATCGGTTCAGTAATTTAGAATATAACTGGAAATATTATGTATTAATTATATGGTTTTGAAGTAAATTCCTCTTTTTTAGACGTAGCTATTTAAAAGATGTAAAAAAATTTACTCTTATCTATTTTCCATCATTTTATAATTTTGTTGTCCTAATTTTTATATATTAGGATATAATTTCCTTAAATATTATAGTCATATTTTTCACGCCAGAAAAGCCAATCGAAGAAACTAAAGAAGTAGTAAAGCCTGAATCAGTGAAATGCATAAACAAATTATGCTCGAGCGCCACCGACGTGGAATACTATATAGCTGACATCGAAGCGATAAAGTTCTATGACGCTGACAAGAAGAAGCGAGGCTACGTCTGCCAGAATTGTGCTGATGCTGTGGAGAAGCGGAACCAGGTGAGGAGTTGTACTATAATGTCCCACTCCTGGGCAAACGCACAGGACAGCCTATCAAGGGAAAATTTGTGGGCTTAACACCTGACGAAATGTGGTTCACGTCTTACACAGCGTAACCTTCCTAAATTGTTATTAAAAGATAGTGTTATTATATATGAAAGAAACATTGGCGCAGTGGTCACTGTAACTGACTGAAGCGCTAACGGTCGCGGGTTCGAACCCCGCTCAACCAAACATCTGTATTGGCCATACGGATGTTTGTGGTCTGGGTGTTTGTGTTAGTCTTGTGTGTTTCCGGACCCCCGACACAAAGTCACGTGTTTTTTGAAATATCTTCTGTGTTTGATTAAATATTTGTTGATAGATTATAATCTGTTAAAGCGTATAACTAAATTTAATATTCAAGAGGTTAATCCGCGATTGGTCCTGCGAGCCGTATATATGTGTCAGAATTTCCCCGATACATGTAAGTTTCCTTACTTTTTCCTTCATCGATTTTTTCTTTCAAAAACAGGAATTAATAACCGGCATCAGGAACTTCGCTCCCCTTCTAGAACTAGGCATCAACAGAAGTGGTGACGATTTAGTTGAAATATCAGATTCTGAGTCAGAAGACGAAGCTGAACTAGATCAAGATCAGGTTCAACTCATCGGAACTGAAGGCGCCAAGTAAGTTTGACTGTAGTTATAGTCAAAATGTTAGTTACTTTTAGGTAGGTAACATGAGAAGTGAAGAAAACTTGGTAGATATATCAGATTTTGAGTTAGAAGACGAAGCTGAACGTGACTACGGTCAGCTTCAACGATATTATGTTGTAAGAGAAATAAGATGTAGGTAGACTTAAAAAAAGATTATAAAACAAAAATAAACATTTAATTTTATGAGTTAACGAATTTACAACCAAAATACGTTCTAGACTAATTTTAATTACAAAAATAAAACTAGCAAAATGAAAGCCAGGCAGAGCTTCCGCGCAGTCTGAAGGTCAATCGCAAAATGATGCTCGAATGGCTGAGGTATTCCTTTTATAGCGATAGCAAGCTACCGTCGTAAAAATTTCTTCTGTCTGCTAACAATATAATAAAATCTGTATCCATTTCCAATTTTGACAAACTCGTCAATTGTCTGGCATAGTCAGTCGCTAGCTCTTACTAGACAATGTCGTCCAAAATGTTCTTCATTCTGAGTGTCAAAATCCATGAGTTTATAACACATCTATAGTTGGACGCTGATAAGCAAATCTATGTAAGACACGAGGAATTTATTTTGCGAAAATGGCATCTAAAGATCCATCTTATAGTCTATATCTATTTTCGTGAAAGTCATAAATAATTAAAATTGGTAGAAATAAATATAAAAATAAATAAACACATATAGAACACACTTTATTCGAAACATTCAATAAAGCAACTTTTTCCGTACTTATTTAGTTTAGATGACTTGAAAATTTGTGAATAATGTTAAACATGTTTGACCAAGTTGGACTTTTTGTGGGTTGACACATTATTGCTTATCAGCATCCAGTTATCTATACAAATAAAATCACTTGTCCTAACTGATTGATAAATGCAGAGCCTAAACCGTTGGAGCTTCGAACTTGAAATTTTGACAATATGTGGCTTTTAGATTGCAGGCTTCCATTAAGAAAGGGTTTTTTGATTTTTTACCCCTAAGAGGGTGAAAAGGAGTAAAAATGTTTGTATGCAAAATTTTATTCCGTGGTCGTATTAACTTAAAACTTAATACATATAATTCTGGGTGATAGTAACGAAATATAAAAAAGAAAACGGGGTACTATTATTCCATACTGGCGTGCAAGGGGGTAGTAAAGTTTGTATGGGGAAAATGTATTTTTTTGGCCGATTATCCTTAAATTCAGCACAAACATTACTCAGAGAAAATAATTAAATATATGTATCCCAGAATTTTAAAATCATCCCTTTAAATGACGCTAGAGGGTAATAAATCCTGGAACGATAACAATTTTTTCGCGGGTAGGCGTAAAACTGACAACACAGCTGTTTTTGACAATCGTATTTATTTTTAATTTCGCTGGTAGATTTATTTAGCTGAAATTCCAAAATATACGCGGGCGTAGCCGGGAGCAACTGCTAATATAATATAATTGATCCAAATGCTTTTATTTGTACTCAGGGTAGCAGAGGAGAAGTTAGCGAAGATGATTAATGAAACATGGGAGAAGTTCAAAATGGACGCACGTTTGATGGACACGCAGAGCACTTTGCAGAAGGAAATGGAGAAGTTGCAAAGTGAGATTTTGCTAATCTGTATTATTGTTTCTAGTATTTTTCCAACATTTGCCATTATTATGTTATTTTATTTCCGATTAAAAGATTATTAGATTTTTAAAATACGTAATAATTTTATTAATTAATAATGCTTTTTAATTTTTATTAATAATTTTTAAAAAGGCAGACACAAAAAACAGTGGTCCGATTTTTTTTATTTGATTACATACCGAGATGGATTAGGTAAAAAATTAAATTAGGAATTATCCAACAAATTGAAAAAAAAATTGATAATCTGAACTGAAAAAATAAAATGCTGTTCGTCTCGCTAAAACTCAAGAGTGACCGGATCAATTTGACTAATTTCGATATTGAAATATTTGTGTAAGTTCAGGTAAGGTTTAAATGGTGAGAAACATAAGTAATAATTGACGGAAAATATTAAAGACGACAATTTATTTTTCTAATATAAACTGTTTTGTCATTTGGCTGTGGAATATTTAATTTGTTTTAAAAGGTCTCTTTAGTGTGTTTTGTTATAATACAAAACAGTTCTGTTTCGAATACAAAAAAGTATATTGTAGATTTGTTATATATGTATAAGAATATCCATCTAGTTTCATTATAATTCTTCCAGAGGAAAGTGCGGAGATAAACGATCTCTTAAACGAGTGCCAGGTGGCGACGGACCAGCTCCGGAACGAGCTGTACTCCACCTTCGAGCCCGACATCCGCGAGCTGCCGGCCTTCGTCATCTACGACATGCCCAACTGCACGGTGAGCAGCTAAACTTACTGATCTAAACAGAAGAAACGACTGAACATTCGAAGAAAGTTAGTCAAGCTGTTCAGGTACTTTTTTAACTGACTTCAAAATAGGAGGAGTATCTCAATTCGTCGTGTATGTTTCGTATCCCACTTGCAAAATAGTAGAAGGTCCTCAATTCGTCATGTATGTTTCGTATCTCACTTGCAAAATAGTAGAAGAGCCTAAATTCGTCGTGTATGTTTTGTAGCCCACTTGCAAAATAGTAGGAGGTCCTCAATTCGTCGTGTATGTTTCGTAACACACTTGCAAAATAGTAGGAGGTCCCCAATTCGTCGTGTATGTTTCGTAACCCACTTGCAAAATAGTAGGAGGTCCTCAATTCGTCGTGTATGTTTCGTAACCCACTTGCAAAATAGTAGGAGGTCCTCAATTCGTCATGTATGTTTCGTAACCCACTTGCAAAAAAAAGAAGACGGTTCTTGCTCCTTTGGAGACTTTATGTATGGTAACCAATTACTTGGAAACGGCTGGACCGATTTGGTTATATCTTTTTTGCTTGAAAAGGTTACTTTCAAATATAGCCCATTTTTGTGGAAGGCTATATTACATCACGTTACCACTCATACGAGTTAAGAAATAATACTGTTAACTGTTAACTTTTAAGATCTTAAACATTTAAATAATATTTATTTATTTACACATGATATTGTTACAGTATTCCTGTGTGGAACCGGCTTCGGTGAAAGAGGTGAGATGCGATTTATATTAAAGAGGTAGATCTAAAGGGCGGGGCTATGAAATATAATATTAAATTTTAGTTGAGATATATTCTGGATTAAGCTAAATATCCATTTTAAGTCGTTCGTATTTATTATTTAGTATTTTATAAATAAGTGTAGCTGGTACAGAATAAAGAGGTATTACCGGATCATTAAAAACAGTACTAGAAGCGTCTCCAAAGTTGTTGCCAACTTAAAAACAGACAGACAGGTGTCGCAGTGATCACTGAAACTGAAGCGATAACGGTCGCGAGTTCGATTTTCACTAACGTGAACGTCTGTATTGGCCACACGAATGTTCGTCGTGCAAAGGCGGATCCAGCCCTCAATAAAGGTCGAAAGATTAATCAGAATGAAATACTGTATATCCCCCGCCCCCTCTCTAGGGTGGATACTTTTGGGTGGCTAAACGGATTCATCCTAAAAATTATATATTAATAATAAAATAGTTGCATTTATAATTATTTAAGAGGCACGTTTCCACAGTATACGCCGAAGCGTCGTCGGTCGTCGTCTAAGGACGTCCCGGCGAAACGTCCCGCCATACCGCTGGGGTATGCTCCGTTGGATGATAAAAACGATGTATGTATGTCTTATCCATATCGTAAACTAGCTGAGCCGGCGATATGACCGCCACAGCATTTAATATTCTTTTAACTTATTAAACGTTCCATTTAAAATGTGTGAAAAATGAATTCTCTTAATTTTATTTTCGTGAATTTTTCGATTTTTTTAATAGTTGTTTTTTTAGGGTGTAGTCTCTTAAACTACACCACCGATTTAATTTTTTTTTATTAATTAGTAAGATAATTGAGGAAGGTTATTTTACATCATGATATGACGTTAGTATTAAATATGATTATATAGCATACTAGCTATCCCACGCAGATTTACTCGCGTTTGTGGTTACTTTCCTTTAAGTCGAAGCGAGATTTAATATAACCTTCGTCTATAACCTTCCTCAATAAGCAGGCTAACTAACGCAAAAAGAATCTTAAAATCTATTAGTAGTGTCAGAGATCACAAATTGAAAAAATGTAAATAGAAATTTTAATTTTCTTATAATAGTACTAAAACTCTACTTGTCCAATCCCTTTTGCTACCTCTCTTAGACTACGCAGATACCTGCTTCCTTGACGCTACTGAAGAACTTATTAATAAACTTGAGAGGCTACAAAATTTATGTATTCGCTTTGTTTTTGGACTCCGTAATTACCCAGTTACCTTCGTGAGCGATTTACTTTCTTGCATCCTCCTGGTTCTCCCTGCCGTCCTAATGTCCAGCTTCTACTCCGTATCCCATCCCACACTTCTAACTTATACTCCCACTCTTTTACTGTGCACGCAGCGAGATTGTGGAATTCGTTGCCGTACACAATTCGCACTAGTAAATCAATTCATATTTTCAAGAAGAAATTGAAAGAGCACTTTTTATCTCGATCTTAATTTATGGCACAATGTATATATAATTATATATGTATGTATTTATAATATGATTATATGTATGTATTTAAGTATTTGTTTAAACTGTTAATTATTTTTTTTTATATAATTTATGTTTTATGATTGTTATTTATTTTATGTGGAAACCTGCCTATCTACCTGTTACTGTTTCTGTCTACATTTATTCTTTCTCGGGTATACTGGAAGAAATCTCTTCTAGGGATAAGTATACCTTTTAAACTTTCTTTTCCTGTGACATATGTATATCGTCCCTTAGCTTACAACACCGCTTAAGTCATTATTACCAACTTTACAAGACAAAAAAAACTGTCTATTTTAAAATATCTGTGGTTTTGTTCTATTGCTACTTAATACATATTCTAGTTAGCGGTTAAGAAATAATTATTTATACTTATTTCGTCGATTTTTTTTATTTTAACTTTTATTTTATGACTTGAGCGGTGTTGACTGATATTTTATTAGATTTAGGCGGTGTTGTTTGTGGAAATGTTAGGGATTATGGTATTAAAAATGATTTGCAAATAAAAGCATTTATTGAGAAATATTTTAAGAAAATTAACGTTCTTTATAACACAGGTATCTAAAACTTAAATCTTAAGAATCACATTGTTGAGATCAATTGCTTGAAGTTATTTGGTAACACACACCTCTAGTTAGAACGTAAATAAAATAATATTTTATATTTTTTACGTAAATATTTTAAATGTTAATCCAAAAGAAATAAGATATAATAGTATTAATAAAATAATATAAATAATAAAGAATACTCGATATCTCTAGTCTTTAGTTTAGTTGCAGTCTTTAGTGATTGCTGTCAAAATCAAAAAATACTTTATTCAAGTAGGCTCTCACGAGCACTTCTGAGTCGTCAATACACGAAAAAATAAAAAAAATTACATCAATAATGAAGCTACCACAGGTTCGGAACGTAGATTCTACCGAAAAGAACCGGCAAGAAACTCGATAGTTACTCTTTTAAAATATTGTCAATACAACACAGTTTATGATTACAAATTGATTATTTATCCTGTACGAAATTCAGCATATACTAAGCCCACGCATCTTTATCGTCAACGTAATCTTGTATAGAGTAATATGCTTTAGCTATTAGTGACTTTTTAACATATGATTTAAATCTATTCATCGAAAACTGCAAACATTTCTGTGGTATTTTATTATAAAAACGAATACCTTGTCCCAGAAAGGAAACATTTACTTTGTGAAGTCGAAAACAAGGTGTTATAAGTTTATCTTTCTTTCTCGTGTTAATATTATGTTTATCTCTATTTCTTTCAAAAGAATGAATATTTTTGTGAATGTAAACTATTGTTATTATTGTATTGTTATAAATGTATTGTGACGCAACAGTAAGTATACCTACTTTACTAAAAATATCCCGAAGGGAGTCTCGAGCTCCTAGATTATAAATACCACGAACAGCTCTTTTTTGTAAGATAAACACTGTATTAATATCTGTAGCACTACCCCATAGCATCAATCCATAAGACATGATACTATGAAAATAACCAAAATATACTAATCGAGCTGTATCAACATCGTTTAGTTGACGAACTTTTCTAACCGCGTACGATGCGAAACTGAGTCTTCCCGTAAGAGATAACAAATGGGAGTTCCACTGAAGTTTCAGTTTTGAAGGTTAAAAAGAATGGCAATTAATTTTATATGTTGTATAATACCATTCGGGTGGTATAATATAACATATTATATTGCAAATCAAAGAAGTCGTTACCAACTTTTTCTACAACTTGTAAATTGTGAATGTTAATGTTTTCAATATTATCCAAGTCTATGTTCTGGTCGAATATTGTGTTCACATTATCCTGGCTACTTATAATACTTTTTATGAACTCCCCGAAGTTTTGATCATTTATTGGTGTTGCAATAGTTTCATATTTAGTAGGAAAACTGCATGCTTTGGTGTCAGAAGAACTAGTGTTATCTTTTTGATTCAAATCTAAAACTAATAGTAGGAATTATTGCATTTAAAACATAAATATCAAAAAAAATAAATGCGGACCTCAAAACAAACCCATACTACTAACCTAGTTTAATTTTTTTTTATCTTCTTTGCGACTTTGTTTGTGCCGTTTATGTTTTGACATCAGTCCTAAACACCGCCTAAGTAAGTGAAGATATTCTTGTATCATTTATTTCTAAATTAATACGCGTGAATCAATGAACATTACTTTATTCTATAGCTTACCTATTAATCTTCTATTAAAACTTCTTGCATAGACCTTTCAGCGATAAAATTCACATAAAAATGGAATAATCACGGAGCGCGAAGTATTTTCGCGCGAAAAGTATGACAAACTAACGACTTGTGCGGTGTTGCGACGCCAACCGACTTGAGCGCTGTTACTATTTTTTGAATTACAGCTTCTGATTTATTGAAATCTATTTCATGAGACCAATGGTTCGACGCGCAATACGCAGCTTTATCCAATGGCATTCAAATGTAAAAACAGCCAATTTTCGACTTGAGCGGTGTTGTTAGCTAAGGGACGATATGTATCTTTGTAATGTCTCTGGCATGTTTAATAAACTGTTAATAAATAAAAAATAAATAAATAAAATTGTTCAACCTAGACTAAGTATTTTTTTTTTTTCATTTCAGGAATCGAAGAATATAAAGGTCATGAGCGAAAAAGCAGAAGACGATGTGAGTATTAAACGTATTCATTAATATTAAACTTAAATATGAAATAGTAACGTATACTAGTAGAGTTTAGATGTAGCCAACTGACTGCAGTTCGTATACTCACGACTGGGTCAGTACCACACTCACAAAGATCGGTGTGAATTAGAAGAAGAAGAGAGCCGGAAACCTAATCCTTATTCCTTTCCTTACTTCCTACTACGCTCCCAAAGGTAAGGTAGACTTGTAGCTCTCTTGGTCACAAAACAAAACGTGATATCTTCTGTGAGAGTGTAGTACTGCTCCACTTGATTCAACCACCAATACCAATGTATTTTGTTTCCTTCATTTTTTGTTTTCACAATTTTCATTTGATAACTTTACTCTTGTCGTGTTTTTACATTTTTTTTTAATTTAATTTTAGTAATAGTTATATACTGTAAGTCTTTTCTCTGCTATTATTGAATGAGGTATTCACCGTAATAGGCACCGTGTATGTGTCGGTGTAATTACTACTGGTAATAATAGAACATGAGCTCGCTCGCCCGGTAGAGGGGTCCACACTGGTAGTTCCCGTTGCAGAGCCCCGACGTGTCGGTGGTGCGGCTGTCGGCGGAGGCGGCGCCCAAGGACCTGCCGCCGCCCGGCGAGATCTCCCTGCCGCCCGTCAAGGTCGGCATGCCGGTGTACGCCATGAAGAACGCCTTCGGCTCCTGGCTGAAGGCGAAGATAGTCGAAATATTGCCTAAGCCTTCGGTGAGTTGAATCCTGTACGTTCTAGCGTAATGTTATGTTGGAAAAAAAAACTCCCCAAAAACTACTTTTTGAGACCATCTCAACGAGCCTGAACACGATATTTCTACTTAGCTGGTGAGGAGTTGTGTATTCTGTTGATTCTAGATGATGTTGCAACATCAGGTCGAGTTAAGCGAATGTGTTATGTTCGTATCATTTACAGTGTAGTAAATTTCTAGTCAATTAGACCAGTAGAATTTGCTCAGATCCTGTCAACAACTAGAAAAGAGTAACCTTCAAATCTTTATGGATTGCTATGCGTTCACTCGCGTTTATGGTTACTGGTTCGCTCCTATGAATCGTAGCGTGATGTAATATAGCCTATAGCCTTCCTCAATAAATAAACTATCTAACATAAAAATAATTTTTCAATTTGAACCAGTAGTTTCTGAGATTAGCGCGTTCAAACAAACAAACTCTTCAGATCTATAATATTAATAAAGATAACTAAGAATCATCACGATTATAAGCTTTCAAAAAAAAATGGTCCATTGGTTAGGGTTAGCTACGATGCCACAGACAGGCAAACATACACACATCAAAGTTAATTATTTCGCTCAAATATTATCTGTGGAAACATCGTCATGGCTTACTGAAGAGTATTCATTGACATTTACAAAACTCGAGGTTAAATTTGTTAAGACGTTGGTTGCGGTTCGTCATATTACACGTAGGCGTAATAAAATGGGCATCTAGAAAGGAAACATTTTCTGCCTTACTACGAAAATTTTAAACATATGTTAAACGCGTGTCTATAAAATCCTGTCCTACAAATCCGTGTCTAAAGACAATTTCGTTTTTAACATATTCTTAAAACCTATTTCCGCTGTCAAATATGACGTGTGATATTTTATTTCTTTATAATTTTACACGCAGTGTAGCAATTTTGACAACATTTTGAACAATGTTTAATTTTTGTAGTAATGCAGAAACTGCTTTGCTTTGCTTTGTCTTTACGTCAAAATATGCTCTCTAGGAAACCGTTTCATACTGCTTTCATAGTAAAAGTTTGAGTGATGTCATTTGAAGACCGCTTCATGTCAAAGAACGGCAACCTAGGAAACCAAATTATTATACGTTCGTCACATTGCGTCCGCTATGTAACGTTACGCCTAAAAACAACCAAACATTGCTACATTGTTAAATAATTCATAAACATTTTATTTCGGTTGTGATCGATGTGTTCGAACCACTAAGCCATCTCGGATCGCACCGATAATTGCGGTTTCAAACCCCGGCTAGCACCGCTGTGTTTTCAAGTGCTAAATTTGTGTTTAAATTCAGCTCGCCGGCAAGGAAAACATCGCAAGGAAATCTGTATGTACGGGGAGACACTCTGACACATGTATATCCGCCTGCAGTGGAGCAGCGTGGTGGATTAAGCTCTAAACCTTCTCCTTAATAGAGAGGCCTCTCTCGGCTTTGCCCAGCTGTAGGATGTGTACAGGCTGTTACTTTACTACTTTTAATTTCTTTCATTTCAGAATTCGTCTTTCACTTTATGTCGTGTGAAGTTCGAACATAAAGTGACAAAGAATCCGTTCAAGATCTTGCCAGCGAGGTGTCTAGCGTACTATGAGCCGCCGGAAGTAAGGCTGACTATAGGTTCGTATGTTATGTTAGACTAGTTTCCTTTTGGAACAATAGGTATTGAATGTTCACTTTCGAAGGACTACAGTATCCTCTATACTTTAAGGACAAAAGATTATATTCACTTTTCAAGGACAATAGATTATATACTTTCACTTTCCAAGGACAAAAAATTGTATAATTTCACTTTCGAAGGATAATAGATTGTATATGTTCACTTTCCGAGGACAATAGACTATATACTTTCACTTTCCAAGGACAATAAATTGTCTATATTCACTTTTAAAAGACAATTGACTCTCTATATTCTTTCGAAAGACTAAATAAGGTTAGACTATCTAAATATGAATGTTTGTTCCAGGGCGTCGTGTAATAGCCCTTTTCCAGGACACGGGTAAGCGCGAGGCTTACTATTCCGGAATCGTTGCTGAAATACCGAACCCTGTTAACTCATATCGGTGAGTATATTGGGCTTTATAATTTACCCTTAGCAATAATATAGAAATGAAGATTAAAAAAAAATCCCTGAAAATCTATTCATTCACACAACACACTGCGCAATGGAAAATTCCCATAAGACCTTATATTTATCAATAATGTAATTTGATATTTGGTTCAAATATATACAAATAAATAAAATTGAAGTATCTTTTTATAATTTCTAATTAACAACTAAATGCATATGAAAATATATACGGTATTTACATCAAAAACACAATTTTCAAAACTTTGGTCTGTTCCGGCTGGACTGATTTTGACGAGACTTTCACTCACATATAGTTCATATTATAGGAATTATCTTCGGCTACTTATATAGAGTATAGGAAATGCTACATACGCGGTTTTGCAGTTTCGCCGGCGAAATGTATAAGTGTTTATTTTTTTGTGTACGAATAGTTACCTAATCTTCTTCGACGATGGGTACGCACAATACGCCTACCACTCGCAGACCCGGCTGGTCTGCGAGTGCTCGTGCCTCGTGTGGGAGGAGGTGCACCCGTACTCGCGCGAGTTCGTGCGCCAGTACCTGTTCGCGTACCCCGAACGGCCCATGGTGCGTTTGCACGCCGGCCAGAATCTCAAGACGGAGTGGAGGGGTGAGTTGGACAATCCGGTTTATCCGGTTTTTCTATTATTAACCTGTTGGTAGTGTTTTTTTAGGTTTCTGTACCCAAAGTTTGCCAACGTGTCTGTCCGTTTGTCCATACTTCTGTTGTGCTATATCTTATGATCCGTAATAGATAGAAAGTTGATTTTTTTACAGAATGTGTATTTCTATTGTTGTTATAGCAACAAATAATAAAACCCGGTCAAGTGTGAGTCGGACTTGCACACGGAGGGTTATATATTATATATTGTTGTGGCATCTATCTTGTTTCTTTTACATATGTTTTATTCAAAAAGAACACAGCGTTATATATTGTACGATAGTACGGAATCCTTGTCAATTGTCACGTGGAAGTTACTACTAGTCTACTCGTACTCGACCGTTTTTTTAACGTGTTGTATTCAACAATTGTTCAAGAACCATGTATAAATAAAAATAAATTGTCGAATTTATGTAAAAGCATCGTTTCTGAATAGTTGTATCTGTTTGGTTTATTCTTTTTGTTGTTGTTGTAATTGAAGACATGAATGGATGGTGGTTGTATGGGATTGGATCCACACACCATATATAGATTTGATAGTTTAAGGAGACCAGCTAGTTTGTGAGTATCGTGTTTAGGTAATGAGAACGACCTGTTTGTTTGAACTCTTTATTGATACTGACTCAATTATAACAATGCTTACATTTATACTTTCTTAGGAATGTAAAACATACAATGAAATTATGTTAATGTAGGGTGATCCCATACAGTGGTGATATTGCAAAATACTAATTTAAAGAAAATTAGGTTCAAAGTTTTGCTTAAACACTAACGCATCAAATGCTTTTATACAAACATAGTGAATTTCTTTAGTAGCCTCCAATTCGATTGTTTTAAGGTTCAAAATCGTTTGGATACACGGTAATACTTTTATCCATGCATAGAATAGCTAAATTTGCTTGCTTGTATATTTTACTTGGAATGTTAGGTGTTAGACGAGTGCACTTACTGGAATGTCAGTTGTGAGACGAGTGCGCTTACTGGAATGTCAGTTGTGAGACGAGTGCACTTCCTGGAATGTCAGTTGTGAGACGAGTGCACTTACTGGAATGTCAGTTGTGAGACGAGTGCACTTACTGGAATGTCAGTTGTGAGACGAGTGCACTTACTGGAACGTCAGTTGTGAAACAAGTGCACTTACTCGGATGTCAGTTGTGAGACAAGTGCACTTACTGGAATGTCAGTTGTGAGACGAGTGCACTCACTGGAATGAGATGTCTTAAAATTTTCGAGATAAAAACGAAACCATGATCACACTTGCTCCGGCAGGCAAGTGGTGGTCGTCGCGCGTGGTGCGCGTGGACGCGTCGCTGGTGCAGGTGCAGTTCGTGCGGCGCGAGCGGCGCGAGTGGATCTACCGCGGCTCCACGCGCCTCGCGCCGCTCTACCTCGAGCTGCAGGCGGCCGAGCGCCACCGCCCGCGCGCCGTGCCGCGCGCGCAGCCGCAGGCCCGGGTGAGTGTGTGCACCGGACACGAAAAAGCACTACATTGAAAAACAATTAGAATTATTGATTATAAAAGTATTACCAAATCAATAATTTTCCATCAATTAATTTAAACTGCTTAGTGAAACATAATATTCATCATCCGTTACAGACGAACATGCCGTACGTGGAGTATACAAGATCAGATGAACAAACAAACAAAGGTCCTGAAGCCCAGCAACAGACACAACAACAGATACAACAACAACATCAAAATGAGGTCGGTAACATCATTATTTTTTAATCCTCATCTCTCTTTGCATCTCTCTGTCTCTTTCCTTCTCCACTCCTCTCCTTTACTGTCTAACTCCTACTGTCTTTTGGTTTCTCTATCTATCTTTTTTCCCGCTCTCACTAACTCTTGATCGCTATGCAAAACTGCTAACAGTTTTTGAACTTATTATTTCCTAATCCTAACTTTTTTTTCTTATATGTATTATAAATGCGAAAGTAACTCTGTCTGTGTGCTACGCAATCGCGCCTAGACTACCGAACCGACTTAAATAAAATTTAGTACACAGATAGTCTAGAGCTTGAGTAAGGATATAGGCTAAAAATAGGGGTAAGTAATCCTGTGCACCATCTAGTAAGGCATATGTTCGTTCGCAGGAGATGCGTCGTCAGCGGGCGGTTGCGAAGAAGTCCACGACCCCGGCGCAGCAGCCGCCGCCGCCAGCGGGCGACAACCTCGACAATGTCACGAGCAGAGTTGTGGTATGTGGTTGTTTTTTATATTTTTGAGTATTAAATTTAAATTGACATTCACGAAAATCATGCACTTAAGGCTAATTTTTTATCTGTTACTGAACAACAAGTAAGATGGAAACTATTAAGAAACATTTTTTTTTTTAATAACTAAAACAATTGACAGGCGTGACCCATGTTTAGTGTTTACCCGATCATAGACATGCAGCACCAGAGGAGACAAATGCGTTACCAGGTTAAAGAAGTATGAATGATAAAGATAATAAGACATAAGGAAATAAATGGGAGAGGAGGTCAGGCTTCAGGCTTTCTCACTCACTCTCAGACGTAACTACAACATTTAGACTGTACTTCAGTTATATGGATATTAATATTTCTACTCAAATGTGGTCAAATCTTTCACAGTACTACACGCCAAAGAACGCGGTGAAACCCTACAAGATGGTGCCGCACACTTGCTCGCCGAAGTGTAAGAGAACCGACGTTTTGGCTCTCAAAGATCTCCGAACCTACAACCCCTTGGCCAAACCACTGCTGAGCGGCTGGGAAAGGTAAGATGATGGTCAGAATGTATGTTAGTAGTTTTCACATCTTAGTCGAAGGATCAACACGTAACAATTATGCGACCAGTAATTAATGATCTTTAGTTTCCACACAGGTCGTCCTCTGGAAAGATCAGCACGTGTTGTTGCACGTATAAACTAAACCATTCAAAGTTGGTCCTTCGTTCCCTGATTAATCGTACACTGAAAAGGTCAATACGTCTCACACACGCCGGCCAAGTAAGCCAGTGTCACCTGTTCCTTCACCCTTAGAGAAATCGTTCACTGAATTGATTAATGACCATTAAGTATTGGTCTTTCGTCCCCAACAAATTGCCCTTTAAAAAGGTCTCTGCATGTCGAATACGACGATTCAGTAACCAGTGATACTTGGTCCTTTGTCCCCAAACAAACAATTGACTGAAAAGATCAGCGCGTCTTAATACACATATCAACCATACATACAAAGTTGGTCCAGATAAATTGTTCGCTGGAAGAGCTAACATGTGCTATTTTACATATTTACTATGCTGCCTGTGTCATATATGTTGACTTAGCCACCAGTGACACTTGGTTCTTCGTCCCCAGACAAATCCTCCGCTAAACGGACCTATGCATGTCGTATATCACGATTCAGTAGCCAGTGACAATTGGTCCTTCTTCCCCAGACAAATCGTCTACTGAAAAGTTCAATATGTTTCATACATAACGATTAAATAACCTTCATCCGCAATCAAATCGTCCACTGGAAGGATCAACACGGATTGCTATACGAATCGATTACGTAATGCTGTTACCGTTACACATATGAACCAGACCACTCAAAGTTGGCCCTGCGCCCTTAGACAAATCGTCCGCTGGAAGGGCCAGCGCGCGGTGCTGTACGTGTCGCCGTGCGGGCGGCGCGTGCGCGACGTGCGCGAGCTGCACGCGTACCTGCGCTGCGTCCGCTCCGACATGCCGGTGGACCTGTTCGACTTCTCGCCCGCCACGCACTGCCTGGCCGAGTTCGTGCTCAACAAGTGCTTCGTCGGGAAGAAGGTGAGCTGGCAGTCTACCTCGTGACGATGTCTTCGAGGTGAATCTTAAGAATCAAAATGTAGGAGCTACGGTCGAAAATAAAACATTTAGGCAAGGCTCATTGTGACATAATTTTTTTGTGGGTTGACACGATTATCGGTCATCAGCATCCGTATATCCTAAGTAGTATTTAGTCTGTCATTTACATTCTTTTTAAACGATTTTCAAAAAAGAGAAGGTTCTCAATTCGTCGACAATTTTTTTATAGTGAACATCACTGATTATTTGAAAACGGCTGGACTGATTTGGTTAATTCTTTTTTTTTTTATTTGAAAGAGTGTACTTTCTAATTGATTCCACAGATTATAATAAGAATCGGTTCAGTACTTCGTTTTTAAAATCGAAGTAACTGGTTATTGGAGTCTGTTATTTAGGCTATTTCCTTTTTGCGATATGTCAAAATAAACTTTCCTAAAATGACATACCAAAAACATCAGCACTCAGATTATTAATGTATCATTAATTGTTAAACGTTCAAGGCTGCCTTTCCACCAGAGATGTACGATGTAGCTAAGCGTTTAGCGACCACATCGCGTCTCCTTGTATGTAATATAGCTTAAGCGAACTTAGAACTTAGCTATGAAATCTAAGAAAATATAATAGTTTGGTGACTTAGGTGCTGCGCAAACGCAGACACTTTCAGTCATACTACAAAAGACGCATTAAAACCATGTTCAACACGTGTCTAGCTAAACAGTGTTTAAAAATTAAACATTGTTTAAAATATTATCTCAATTGCTTAACAGCGAATAAACTCTTAAAAAAACTTATTGATAAAATGTTACACGTTACATTTGACAGCTGACATAGGTTTTAGACAACTATTAAACTCACTTACACGTATGTTAATCTATATCTAAAGCACGTTTAACTCAAAACTGTGCTTAGACGCGGATTTGTAGTACGGATTTTTTAAACACGCGTTTAATGTCTGTTTAAATCTTTTGTAGTAAGTCAGTTTGTTTCCAGTCCTGCACGGAACACTTTTTTATCGGCAATCCGTTTGTGCCAAGCTGAAGCAACTTGACGTTGACTTATTGATTATATGAAAACTAGTCATCCGCTCCGTCTTTGTACGGGTGCAATGTAGTTTTTTTTACATTACATTTATTTATTTAAAAGTACATCAACATCACACATATTCAGCACTTTCAAATAACAGATAAAACAAAAAAAATAGGACCCGATATGAGTGACAATTACAGATGTACACAACATTCACACAAAGAAAAAAAAATAAAACTTATTGTCTACCTGTTGAATTTAAGTAATCATTAAAAAGGTATATATTAAAGAAAAATCATAAGATAGATCTTATGATTATATACAAAACCACAAAAATAAAACAATTATGTATATATTACATCACAATTCTTGGCGTTTATTTATTATTATATACAAGAATCTATATATACATTTCTATTAAAAAACTTAGTTTGTGGATGAAAACCGCATTAAAATCTATTGCTTAGTTTTAAAGATCTGAACTAAGTTTATGGTTACTGCTTCGCTACTATACGTCGTAGCGTTATGTAATATAGACTATGACCTTCCAATAAATGGTGTTAATGCAAAAAGAAGTCTTCAAATCGAGATCAGTAGTTTCAGTTCACCCGCTACATACAAACATATAAACAAATGTTACCTTTTTATAATTTTAGTATAGATTAGCTGTGCCGCAGTTTCATCCACGTTAATTTGAAGAAAAATTATATTTATAAAATGTTTACCTTCCCTACTTGATTCGGATATTGTTAAGTATTTTATTGGTTTCAATTTTGTTTCGCGTAACCCTTTTTTATAAATTAAAATAAATAAAATTATTAAAATAAAAGTTGCCTAAGTTACTCCTTATAATCTATTTGTGAGTGCAAGTCCTGACAAAATCGCTACAACCGTTTCAACGATTAGCCGAAATAAACAGACAGACAGAGAGACAATTTTTTTAAATTTTGTTTTTGATATATGTAACTACCATATATACTTTCATACGCATTTAGTTAAAAGCTGTTAATTTGAATTTACGAAGGGACACTTCATTTTTATTTATCTGTATAGTTAAGATGAAATATTGGTGTCTTGTATCCGACACACGACAGACGTGTCTCCATTTGCGCAGCGATTTAACTTAGCTATTAAAATAAGTATTCCATTAGTGGCTTGAGATCTATAGCCTAGCATCATAGCGCATTTCTAGTGGAAAGACAGCCTGATAATGGTAAACCATTAATGCGTTTTTGTCCTCCATGTCTTACAGATATACGAGGTACATTATTATAATCGTAATTAAATGTTTTTATGTGTTTCTGAATCTATAAAACCATTGTTGAAAAAAATCGGCAACAATTTTTTATGGCACAAACTTTATGAGGGAGAGACGAGCAGTCATTTCACCTAGTGTTAAGTGATCACCCACACATATTTGAAGCACAAGAATAGACGACAAAATGTTGCCAGCTTAAAAATAAATAAAAGGAAATAAGATGTATGGAAAGAAATAGAAGATTGGCTTATATATAAAGACAGAATCATAAATTTAAAAATACTTTGAACAAGACAACGTCTGTTTGGTCATCTTGGATGTAATAAATTTTATTATATAATTAGATATGTGTATATGGCACAAAAAAAGTCTAAAACAATTTGTCTCCATGGAATTGTGGCAAGATTGCTAACATCATACCTATTGTTGAATGTGTGGTTAACTTTAGGAAAATATAGATGGCGCTGAACTAGTAATGAATATTTCTGAATCACGCTCTCTAGTTTTTTTTTTTATAATAATATATAGCATGTGTCAACTTAATGTTTTGATCAAATTTTAAATATGGAATAAAGTGTGAAGAATTGTGGTTCCATTCGTTATTTGGTCCCGCCTGTTAATTCGGGCGTGTTCACCTGTTAATTCTGATTCTCTGGGCGGATAATACAGAGCCTCTCTTGTAGGCAATGACATGGGTAACCTCATTATATACCTCATTATATTACAATTTGGTTAAAATTTATTGACTTGCCTACTGGTTATGGTATACATGAGGCTTGGAGAGTTACCAGTAGCTTGACTACTGGTAACACGGCGAAATATTACTACAAAAGTCCAAAATAATAAGATGGTCAATTTCAATCATAGTCAAATTCTGATGTTCTTTGTGTACCAATTTAAAATCTTTTAACGAGCAGTTCTTCTATATACGTGTACGTACGAGTATAGTCTAAATCTCAGAAACGGCTCCAGCGATTCTCATGAAATTTTGTGTGCTGGGAGTTTTAAGGGCGATAAATCGATCTATGTTGTTTTATTAATATTTTCGGGCAATGAAAACTTGCTTCCTTTTTTTTTATTTACTACAAAATTCACTCATCCAAAAACTAAATCTATTAAAATATACCAGGATCTCTCCCACGGCAAGGAAAACGTTCCAGTGCCCTGCGTGAACTATTACGACGAGTCTCTCCCAGAGTTCTGCTCCTACAACACGGAGAGAACGCCCACCGCTGGGGTCCCACTGAATCTTGACCCTGATTTCCTTTGTGGCTGCGATTGTGAAGACGATTGTGAGGTGAGATATAACTATTTTTCTTTATTGCACTAAATAATTATTATAGAAAAATACAAGGTAAGTACATAGGCAAAGGTCGACTTTCTGAAACATCTCTTCCAGTCAACCTATAGGGGTGAGTAATGAAGTAAAACAGCGAGAAACGTAGTGCCTAATTGAAGTACAGCGAAATATTACTATACAATCATACTAGATATAGTATATTTTATACATTTTTTCTTACCTTATAAAGCCTGTTCCCTTATGTATTAATTAAAGGATCTGCACCAAAAGATATTATAGATACTTCACAATTGGATACTGATAAGTAATACTGGGTCTCACAAAAAGTCACATTTGGAGATATTGATGTATTCTACTCTCTCAACTCTTCACGTATTAAACATTAATCAAAAAAAAATCATGTCGTCTTAACTAAATATGTACAAGAAAAATTGTTTTAACATAATTTTTTTGGATATTTAAGGTGTGTTCCATATTTAGACAGACGCGTTGGCGCAATGGTCACTGCAACTGACTAAAGCGCTAACGGTCGCGGGTTCGATCCCCGCTCACGGCAAACGTATGTATTGGTCATACAGATGTTTGTCGTGGTCTGGGTGTTTGTGTTAGTGTTGTGAGTGGTTCCGGACCCCCGACACAAGGTCATGAGATCTTAATGGGGGCCGTTGAGTGTGATGCGTTATTTATTTATATTTTGTAATAAGCAATAATCTCATATATTTGAAAAACTCATTATTAGATATAAGTTTTTATCATAGCAATCTGATTTTGGTTAATTATATCTTATGTTAAAATAGAAAAGAACAGATGTATCCTTTTTGAACGAATTTGTTGAGAATAGGTTTGATATCTTTAGACACCATTTTCTCCAAACTGAAGTCCGTGTGGCTTGACATAGTGTTGCTTATCACCGTCCAATTATAAGTAATAACCTCGCTAAGCATTACAGAACGTGTGTGTTCAGTTACAAGAGACTTGCTAATTTAAATATGACTCAGCGATGAATAATAATTTTCAGTCCACTGCGGCGTAGCCCATATTGAGGATTTTGTGGTTGAACTGTATGTGTGTATATCCGTTCCTATCTTCGCTCGTAATTCAGGAGTTTCATCGATATTGTTTCGTCATTGTCATTTTGATGCTCTTTCCAAATTTCTACTTATATTGGCGAAACATTAATACTTTATCGTTGATATTCATAATATTTGATATCCCAGGATAAAACAAAGTGCGCCTGCTGGAAGATGACACTAGAGGGCGCCAGGACGATTGGCTTGGAGGGGGATAATATCGGCTACGTGTACAAGAGACTGCCTGATCCCTTGCCTTCTGGCATTTATGAATGCAATTCTAGGTGAGTGTTATTTTTTTGAGCTAATGTTTTGTAAAGCCAGAAGTAGAATACGTCGATCTCAACCGTTGATCGCGAGTTCAAACCCCGGCTAGCACCGCTGAGTTTTTAAGTGTTAAATTTGTGTTTAAATTCATCTCGTGCTTGGTGAAGCCCTACCTTCTCCGTAATAAGAGAGGATTTTTGTGATAATAATTTTACATTACTACGACAGGTACAAAACTAATTGTTACATTTTTCAGGTGTAAGTGTAAACATACATGCTTAAATCGAGTCGCCCAGCATCCGTTACAGCTTAAGTTACAAGTAAGTAAGAATTAAGTTATAGCATATTGTTTTCCAAACTAACTTATAAGCAAAGTTGTCATATCAAAAGGTAAAGTGAATTTATTTTGTGCTTACTTAGATATTATCGAATTTTAACTATTTATTGATTTTTTTAAAAAGTCGGAAATTTAATAATTAATACATTTTTGAAATATATTACATTATTTCATATTGCAAAATATTTAACATACTTTAATATTCAAAACATTAAATTAACCCATTAAGCGCCAATATGACTCTAGCAGCATTTTAAACCCAAACCTTTTATTTTTTTAAATTAAATACAAAAGGAAAAATAAATGTTTTCCTGTCATGGATAATTTTAGAAGGCTGTACTCGCACGAGTACAGCGGTCACACTGAATCGTCCGTATGTAAAAGCTAAGTTACAAAAACTAACTGTACTCAAACGAGTACGACGGCGCTTAATGTGAAACTTTTTCCGATTTAGATGATTTTTGAAAAACGACGCATTATCGGAATAAATCAACATCTCAGAATTTGACTTTTTGTGAGTTAACACCTTATTGCTTACCAGAACACATGTATGAGTTGCTGAGTGGCATATCTTTTTGTGACATAAATTTGTTACATCTGAATGACGAATGTCCCTTTATTTTATTTAACTTTGTCTTATTTCTGATTCATTATTGATATTATTATTTATATAATATATATATAATTATTATAAATAATAATATCAGTATATATATATAACGTTTTTAATTGTAAATGTGTTTATGTACCAAATAAATATGTATTTTCTTACATATGTATTTACTATATTTGGATATTTTTTTAGGTATTCAAAACTCTGAACCGAGGGTGGGGGATAAGGGCTCTAAATGACGTTCCCAAGGGGGCGTTCTTGTGCGTGTACGCAGGAAATCTTCTCACGGATGCCACGGCTAATTTGGTAAGAAATTCTCTATATTTATTACTAACCAGCTACTCCTCACTTCACTCGTGTTTATGGTTGCTACTCCCGTGACGTAGCGTGATGTTATATAGCCTATAACCTTAATAAACGGGGCTTAAATAGTTTTTCAAATCGGATTAATTGTTTCAGAGATTACATACGAAATAACAAACAAATTCTACCTCTTCATGTTATATTTAAGGGAGAATTATATAACGACAATTTTCTTAAAGATTTATTATATAAATTTCATATTTAATATAATCTTATCGCGATAACTAATGTTCATCAGCTCGTGACCACGACGAATGCTACTTCGTCGAAACGTCGGGCCATAAGAAGGTATTACTACCATTAGTTATCGCGATAAGACCCGTTATATTAAATATTAATAGTATAAATCGCGTTTAAAGCTTAAAATATATATTTACCTATAAATTGCTTTTACACGCGCAAGAACTTACTTCCAGGCTTCTTTAAGTTTTACTCTCAGTGTTTTATAAAGATTTACATAAGTCGTTTGCCATTGCTTTGAAAGACACATGAAAGAAAATAATCTCAGTGCTTTTATTTTTAGCACTGACAGCTTTCGTAAGGTCACATAGGTAAATGTTAGATGATAGAGTTATTTTGTGTTAGTTACAAGAGTAAAACATACGTGTACAAATCCCCAGTTAAAGTTTTAAACGGTTATTTTTAGGGTTAAAAATTGTTCGGCATCAGACAACACTTTTTTCTTAATATCGTCCAGCAAAAAATCCGAATTACGACGTATCATCTTCTATCCAATTAGAGTGTCCATAAATCAAACTATTTAGACCCCCCCTCCCTTCCCCTGGTTATAGGTGTAAGGTTTTTACGAGGGGTACTAATCCCCCCACCCCCAAAGAACACGTGCATTTTTCGTACCCACTACCTAAGTAGGAATATTTTAAAAAATGCATAACTTTAAACACATATATAATCGCATTCTGAAAAATTATGCAAGCGTATATAGTTTACAGAAGTTTCGAAAATAAATACACGGGATATCTTAAAAAAACCTTTGACTTGTGACTTTTCCCACACCCCCCTTTGGGACTCACGTGATTAACGGACACCCCGTAACGAATAATGTTAATCTGACGAAAACGATGATCATAGGTTCAAATCCCGGCTAGCACAACTGATTTTTCAAGTGCTAAATTAGTGTTTAAATTCATCTCGAGCTCAGCGATAAAAGAAAACATCGTGAGGAAACCTGCACGTGCCGGGAGACATTCTGACACATGTATATCCGCCTGCAGTGGAGCAGCGTGGTGGATTAAGCTCTACACCTTCTCCTTAATAGGAGAGGAGGCCTTTGCCCAGCAGTGGGACTTATACAGGCTGTTACTGTACTACTTACTACTATGTTTCTATAAACAGGACGGTCTCAACGAAGGCGATGAGTATTTAGCTGAATTGGATTACATAGAAGTCGTCGAACAGATGAAGGAAGGTTACGAGGAAGATATACCGGAGAAAATCAAGAAACTAGACCAGGTTAGTGTCGATGACGTTATTTCCATAAGAATATGTAGCTGATGATGTCGATATTTCAAACTTTATATACAACTAGCTACACCTTGCGGTCACTCGCGTTTATGGTTACTGAATAATTCGTATGAGAACGTGATGTAATATAGCCTTAAACATAAACGGGCTTTCCAAGCCAAAAAGATTTTTGTTTTAACGGATCAGTGGGTGCAGAGATTGCGCTCTATATACAAACTTACTAGTTTTACCTCTATAATATTAGTATAAATGAGCTTTTTATAATCATATGTGGATTGTGGATGATAAGCAATACTGTGTCAGACCACACGAAATTCATTTTGAGAAAATGGCGTCTAAACGTGTCAAACCTTTTCTTAATAAGTTTGTTTGATCCATAATTATTTTTTCTTTTTTGATAAAAGGTATAACGAATTGAAAGCAGTTTGATATATTTAATATATTATATAATAAAAAGTTTTTTAATATACGAGAAACTTTATTAAATATATTGTATAAATTACTAAATATGGAACGGCCTTGAAACTCGAAACAATTAACTAAGAAACTTTTTTCCGTACTTATTTCTGTCTGTTATGGTACGTTTATTGGCTGCTAAGCAACGTCGGCCAAAGAGGTCGTCATTCTTTGTGCCAAATCCGTGATCCTTTAACACATATACAGGATGAGTGATTTTGTAAAAAATATAAGTTATGTACTATGTGTATGTGCTGTATACTATTACTCCCTACAATTTGATACTTATAAGTAACAGTATTAGATGGTGAAATAATATGGGATGTGTTTTTTTTAATCAGCGGGTCGATTCCTGGCTATGACAATGAATTAATCAAAAAACTAATGATGCAGTTAGTTTTCTTAAAAATCAGTGTTTTCGCTATTCCTTATAGTTTCGGTTTTGGACTACCACGCATAGTTAAAAAATTCACCTCTACAATTATATAAAATAATTAGTTGCATTACTAGTAGTATTTTTCGGGTTATAGTCCCACAAACAAACAGACAAGGGTTTATAACATACATTAATCATAAAACAGAAGGAGTTAGAACAGCAAGCCTCAGAAGACACAGAAGAAGATGAAATGTCTTCAGAAGACGAGGCCAGCAATAATAAGACTGATCTAGAAGACGATGACTTCCAACCGGGACATATTGGGCTCGGCGTGGCTGAGTTTAAGTGAGTTATAACTGAGTTATAACTGAGTTTTGAGTTTAAGAATGTTTGAACTGAGTTAAAGTGAATTTCAATGGTGTTTTTTTTTAGTTTAAATGATTTTCATTAGTTTTTTAGGTTTAAGCGAGTTTCAATTAAGTTTTTTGATTTTCACTCAATTTTCTGAGTTTCAACTTAATTTTAATTTGTGATAGTGTTAAAAAGTAACAAATAATGCTTAAATTTGTTGTAATAATTCTATTTGCTTATGCATAGGCTCGTGAATTGTTTGTCCAAGATGATATCGTTCATGTCATACTCAGACGCTATCTCGTTGCTAAGCAACATCGTCCAAAATGGACGACAATCTGGGTACTAAGTATATGAATTTATAAGATACATATGTTTTGTATTTATATATAAATAAAATGCTTATTTATTTACCGGTGAGAACACACTGACATGATGTGTATTGTTTCTCCATATTTATATTATGTAGTGGTCAGGTATATTTCATATATATAAAACCTACATACATAACACTATAGTTATAAATTTTACCTAAAATCATCATAATCAAATCAAATCATTTCATAGTGCAAAGGAACCAAGACACCGATTTTAATTGAACTATAAAAATAATAAAAAATTTAGATTTTTCCTCTCAATAACTCAGTTAATATTTCTTTAAATTCTCAAAATCGATTACAATTCTAAGTAAATACACGCGTCGTTCTTTCAGTAAACGCTTAAGAAGGAGAGATTCGAAGAAACAGAAGGAAGATGAAAATCAGAAAGAGAAGGAAGGCGAGAAGAAAGAGAGCGAGAAGGAGACGAATCCGGACGAAGAGTGCATCACCATCAGTGATGATGAAGAAGGTGATTTATAAATATTTTTTTTATTTAGAGTCGTTTTATATCAGTTGGAATAAAACTTACAAGTGCAATTCACGCCTAAGTTTTATTTTATTGGTAACAATTAAATTTTTTATTGTTTTTTTTTCTCCACAGTAAGAGAACCGTCGTGTTTCACAGCGGCCGCCGGTATGGGGGCTAATGAATTTATTTCTAAATACAGGTAAATTATTTTAAATACCTTATTTATATAATTTAACCCTTAAATAGGGGTGTTATAAGTTAACGTGTGACTGTGTCGTCTGTCTGTGGCAACGTAGCTCTTCAACGAATAGACCAATTTTGAAAATTTGAATTTGTGAATTTGAATTGTGGTTGTTTTCGTTTGAAAGCAGATTTAATCGTTCTTATCTACAATTTATGAAGATATTTTCATACGTTTAAAGGTTATCAACTCTTTTCTAATTTATTTAAAATGTATTCTGGAGATTGGTGCGTAATTGCCATATTAACGAAGATGTGAAAATCAAAGTCCAACTCACTTTTCACTGTGTCTATTTAGACACAGAAGAAATCCATATAAATAGATCGTGCAAAAATCTAGACACAGTTCACAGTAATGAGCACAAGATGAAGAAGTTTAAAGCACATCGGAATTATTGAATACAGGTTGGCGCAGTGGTCACTGCAACTGACTAAAGCGCTAACCGTCGCGGGTTCGATATCCGCTCACGGCAAACGTGTGTATTGGCCATACTGATGTTTGTTGTGGTCTGGGTGTTTGTGTCAGTGTTGTGTGTTTCCGGACCCCCGACACAAGGTCATGAGATCCTAATGGGGGCCGTTGAGTGTGATGCGTTATTATTTATATGCTAACTAAGATACAGTTCAACTTATATGGCGCGGCGTGAACAATAAAAATACATTGAACCGTCGCTGGTTAACCGGCGAGGACATAAGAATAGCTATGCTTTAGAGTATAACGAGCGATCAGGCGACGCGATAAAATTTAATATTGAACTGTTATTATATTTTTATATGAATGTGTGACGAATGAATTGATGTGTGTATTTGTTTATTTCTATTTATGTATATGTATATAATATTATTATATATCGCTGGCTTGCAAGAATATCGTAGTAACTAAAAATTCTAACAAATAGTACTAAGTATTGTAAAAGACCATAAATCTTTGATGTTTTATCATGAAAAGAGTTGCGATGATGAATTTTCTTTAAATCAATAAAATTATAACATCAAGGGACCGTTTAAATGTTGCAGCTATGCACCAACACGTTAATGAAGAAAGTTAAAAACCCCATTCCCTAAAATTCATAATTTTTAGTTGCATCGATATTCTTGAAAAGCAGCTATATGTTTGTACACAGAGCTACAGATTAAGTCGACCGAAATCCTTTAAGAGAGGAAAGGTTCCATCATTCCTAACCGATTTGACTAGGAACCCTACATCCTAAACCTAACCCTTCTCAAGTTATTGAAGATATTTTGTTTTTGTCCCCATTTCCTATTATTTTTGCTATTTTGGTGTAGAAGATTATTTGCTTTATTATTTTAAGCTACAAAACTACCAGTAACTATACCGAATGAGTCGTAGTAGACAATCAATTGTAAAAAAAAATAAATAAACATGAAAAAAATATTTTTTCTTTGTAACCCTGTATGAAATTGTGTTTGTATGTATGTTGTTATATAAGTGTTACAATTTAATGGTCAGGTTTCATGTGTAGATTGTACGTTCTCTATACTGACTTCAATAATGCTACAATAACATAGCGTAACCTCGACCTCATGCTGCACAACATCTGCAATCAGCTGATCCACTCTTCACTTACATCAGAAGTATCGTGTAGGAATCGTTGAAATGGTCTTAATGAGTAGATCTTTTTATTTTATAAGATAAGATAAGATAATTCTTTATTTAGAACATACACAACATCGACGGACATAGGTACATTTTACAAATGAACTAAACTTACAATCTACATCAAACTTATAAACAAAATAGCAAAAATAAAACTAAATTTAACCTTTAGCCTCCTAAGGCCCAGCTTTTTAAAATTCTTGTACAGCTTGAGACCCGTTGTGCAAATTTTTGCACATAATAAATATTTGCTGTCAGCACCAGAGGGATTTTACCTTGTAACGTCAAAATTCGGAAAGTTATATAAGTAATACTATTTTTCCTTGTGTAGACTACACCTAAAGCATATGATGACATAGATTTGTTTGGCCTATCTTTTGTTCAAAAAATTGCACACATTTTTGCATTGCAAAAATCTCCCGACAAGTCAAAAAGAAATGCGGCAACTTTGAATAATATGTACAAAAAATTGTACCGTGGGCGTTTATTACTATGACCTTTTTTTTAACCTGGGTCCGACAGCTAAACTTTATTATGTGCAAAATTTTGTACAAGGGGTCTTAGGAGGTTAAATATAAAATAAACAGTAGGTATATAACATAACTTTATTCTCCCCGTCCGCCGAGTTGCCACGTCCCAAAATGGCATACCACTCAGCCTACGTCATTGAGTCATATCTACCCAACAACACTGATTTTCAGTGGTACCCAAACTTCGTGACGGGCTACGACACGCGCTTAACCACATGTTACAATACATAATATAATTTATAACTAGTACATAGATTTTATTTATTTTTTAATAAGGAATAAGCATAAATTGGTTAACTACCATAGAACCATATTTAATTTCCTATCTACTAGTAAACAGCGCCGGTTATTTTTATGAAAAATATTTATTTATTTATAACTTTACAACCATCATCACAGGCTCGCCCAATACAATGGTGTAGTCCCATACATAATGAACTTATATCTACTCATAACTACCAGTAAGAAATTACAAACAAAGCTTTTCTTGTGAATTCACTTACAGTACAACAGAATAAATCTGTGTCATATATAATTATAATATGAATATAATGTTTGCAGGTCGGTCCGCACGTTGTTCGGAGAGGACGAAGCGTGTTACATCATGGACGCTAAGGTTCAGGGCAACATTGGCAGATATCTTAATGTAAATATATTTTTATACCTTACTACCCAGGCCAAAAAAAAATGTTGATCACTACCAAATTGTCTCGAAATTCGAATTTACGCTCAATACACACGTTTCACGACAGACGCGTTGGCGCAATGGTCACTGCAACTGACTAAAGCGCTAGCGATCGCGGGTTCGATCCCCGCTCACGGCAAACGTGTGTATTGGCCATACAGACGTTTGTCGTGGTCTGCGTGTTTGTGTTAGTGTTGTGTGTTTCCGGACCCCCGACACAAGGTCATGAGATCTTAATGGGGGCCGTTGAGTGTGATGCGTTTATTATTAATACTTCAATTTAAAACTAAAAAGTAAAGTAACAGCCTGTAAATGGCCCACTGCTGGGCAAAGGCCTCCTCTCCTATTAAGGAGCAGGTTTAGAGCTTAATCCACCACGCTGCTCCACTGCAGGCGGATATACAAGTGTCAGAATGTCTCCCGGCACGTGCAGGTTTCCTCACGATGTTTTTCTTCACCGAGCACGAAATGAATATAAACACAAATTTAGCACTTGAAAAATCAGCGGTGCTAGTTGAGATTTGAACCCGCGATCATCGGTAAAGATCGACGTGTTCTAACCACTAGTCCTACTAAGCCATCTCGGCTCAATACTTCAATTTACCATAATATATTTAATTTCAGCACTCCTGTTCACCGAATGTGTTCGTCCAGAACGTATTCGTGGACACCCATGACCCTCGATTCCCGTGGGTTGCCTTTTTCGCACTGAGCCACATACGAGCCGGCACTGAACTCACTTGGAATTACAACTATGACGTGGGTTCGGTTCCCGGCAAGGTGTTGTACTGTCACTGCGGGGCCAGCAATTGTAGGGGGAGATTGTTGTAAATATGATCGAAACTTAATGGTCTTTTGGTGTAATTAAAATTTGGTGGTCGATAATTATCGCAATATTTACTGTCAATATTTATTGATGTGAATTAATACTGGTAACGTGAGCGTTATTGTTAATTTTCGTGATCTGTTATATACGTTAAGTTTTATTTGTGGTATGATCTACTAATTACTAATATATTTCAAACTAGCTGAAAATCACGACTTCGTATGCGATGTCTAATGTCTACGTTAGTCGTCGCTTTATGCGTGCAAAGTCTTAGCCCAATCGGTTTAAAATTGACAAAGTTTCATACAAACTTTCATCCCCTATTTTATCCTCTCGGGGGTAGAATTAATCGAAACCCTTTCTTAGCGTATGCCTACGTCATAACATCTACCTGCATGCCAAATTTCAGCCCGATCCGTCCAGTGGTTTGGGCTGTGCGTTGATAGATCACTATGTCAGTCAGTCACCTTTGAGTTATATATATTTAGATTTAAAGAATAAATAAATATGACGATATATGGACGCTGATAAGCAATACTGTGTCAAGCCACACGGACTACATTTTGAGAAAATGGCGTCTAAAGATATCAAACCTATTTTTAACAAATATGTTTGAAGAAGTATATATCCATATTTTCTTTTATTTTTTGATAAAATTTATAATGAATTAAAATCAGACTGATATATCTAATATGTAATCTAATAAAAAGTTATTCAAATGTTTGAGATTATTGTATAAATTGCAAAATATGGAACGCACTTGAAATTCGAAACAATTAATTAAAAAAACTTTTTTCCGTGCTTATTTAGTTAATATGATTTCAATTTTTTTTAATAATATAAAATAGATGATGCAGTATCAAAATACATCAATATTTCCGAATTAGACTTTTTGTGGGTTGACACATTATTGCTTATCAGCATCCATTTAACGTCAGTATTGATGTGATTGGCTAATAGCAATGTTGTTTTTAATGATTCATTATGTATGACAATATTCCACATAAAGACAATTTATAAATATTTCGATACTGTCAAAAAAATATTGATAAAATCTTGATGTTTTGTGGTCAGTGACGTATGTCAGTATTTATTGATGTCAATAATTATTGACGAGTTAAGGCAAATTTATTTATAAAAACAATTTTTTTTTGTTATCTACTAATACAAGTTAGTCATTGACTGTTTAAATTGTCACGAAAATATGTCATTTGTACATAACCATCTATGTTTTATTGTAAATTATAAGTAACAAAATTATTACTGGAAATTTAATTGTCAATATTTATTGATAGAAAATTATATAAGATTTTTATCGAGTCACAATTACCTACAATTTCCGATCTAATAATAAAGTGTACTTTACATTTTAATGTTTAAAAATAACGATCTTCTAAAAAAATTTCGTAATCATGGTTAACTCCTCAAAAATTGAAAAGCAATCAACCCTAATTATTTTGCCCCATTAAGTACATATCCTTAACAAAATGTAACTTAGAAAGTGATAATAGTTTTTCCTGTTATAGACAAGAATTACGCTTGTGAGTTTTATTCTCGTAACTGATAGAAACAACTCAGTAACCTGGTAACATTTACCTAAGTAACCATAGCTGAAAGTGTCAATAAATAAGTCACTGACAGTAAATTCTTTCAGGTGTGACTTATGTATATGTTGCGAAAGTCTGAGAGTAAAATTCCTAAGTTGGTGTTCTAAAATCTTGAATAGTTGTTGTCTTCTGAACAATTTCGTCGACGATGTTACGCTCCATAGACTGATTTGTGTTAAACCGAAAATACACGTGCCAAGCACAAAATCTTGCAATGATAGCATGCAAGTAGATAGACACAAGAATTAATTTAATAAATAAACACTTCACAATAAACTGACCCCGTTAAAGACACATTATCCTGTCCGGAAACACAATACAAACACAGAGACTTCGACAAACATCGGTATGCCGTGTGCAGATGTTTGTCGTGAGCGGTGATCGAACCCGCGATATTTACTGCTTAATTCAATTGCAATGACCTGTCAAATTTACTAAAAACGACATGACAACAGCTTTGCATAAAGAAAATATAAAAATAGGTAATGCTCAAAACTGAATGGTTACTAATAATAATAAATCTTTTAAGTACATAATTTTGAACCATTATAAGTATTAAAAAGTCGTTCGAAATAAAAAAAAAATGAAAAAATAAACTTAAATATAATTTTTAAATTCCTATTCTATGGTACTTCCATCAAAATTCAATATGGCGTCTGGTTGTCGCCATATTGAATTTTGGTTACTGTCGTCTAGTGATATTCGCAAGATCCAAACGATTGTCGTAAAACTTATCAAAATCGACTCTCGTGTTTGGTCCCTAGCACGCTACATAGGAAGAAACATACTAACATACACACATACATAGGCTGACGTAGGCTCCTTTATATCTCGCAGTCGGGTAAAAGCACCTCATTTACTTGCATCCTAGATACTGTTCAAATTTGATGGCATTTGTATTTCGGGCTTTATTTTTAAGTTGAGAGTAAAACGATAATCAAATGTGCTGAAGTTCTTTTATAATTTTACCACATTATAACTTAAGTCTTCGTTAAACTGTAGAAAAAAAGAATAAAACAAAGTCTGAAAATTTTTAGGTTAAGATTTTGAATATTGAAAAAGATTTTTCATATTAATTTAGTGAATTTTGTATTTAGTTTTTTCGTGTGTATTATAATTAAAAAAGTTATATTTTGAAATTCTAGTATAATAACATTTGTATACATTGTAAACGTGAATGTGAAACAAAACCAAGTGTTATTTTACACAGACTTAAAAAATATAGTAACTCGAATTTCATGTTTTTTTTTATAATTAGGTGAATGTAATTGTGTGTATAGATAAATTGTTCTCATTTGACGTATGTGTAAATATTGTGAATATGAATAAAGAAAATTAAAATAATTCTACTTTTATTTATAAAAAAAACCTATTCCACTTTCGTAATAATAACATTACATTTGTCGTTAATTTAATTTGTATATAGTATTTTTATCTCGGAAATGACCCTTTGATGATTTTTTTTATAACTTTGTATGTGTTTACTCCCTACCGAATAAATTTGATATATCTATCGTAGCTTCCTAACGAATGGACCAATTTTAATACAGTTTTTTTTGTTTGAAAGCTAATGTCATCGAGTTGGTTCTTAGGTATAATTTATGAAGATCAAACGTTTGTAAGCTATAATTATATATAGTTGATAGTTATCAGCACTTTTTAATTGGTTTTTATTTTAATGTACTTTAATGACATTAAAAAAACAAAGTTGCATACCTTGACCCGATGCTGTACATAACCTTGAGTCAGCAACGTAACTTGTAACCATATCACGATAATATTGTTACTTGTCTCATAACTTGCATCACTACTTGTGTCGTGACGTGCATCGTTTACTTGTCATGACTTGCATCGTTACTTGTCATGATTTCATCGTTACTTGTCATGATTTCATCGTTACTTGTCATGATTTCATCGTTACTTGTCATGATTTCATCGTTACTTGTCATGATTTCATCGTTACTTGTCATGATTTCATCGTTACTTGTCATGATTTCATCGTTACTTGTCATGATTTCATCGTTACTTGTCATGACTTGCATCGTTACTTGAATTAAGACTTGCATCATTTCTTGTGTCATGACTTGTATTCTACTTGTGTCGTAACTAACATCGTTACTGTATAAGTATGCTGCAGCTTGTTGAAATGTTTTCAAAGGACATCGCGTCGAGGTTTCATACGATTTACATCGTAGATTTTTACTAAGCTATATCATATTTGTGTTTTAGGCCACAGATATAAGCTCATGCATTTTGGTACCCAGAATGTCATCCACTTAGGACGTTGTCTAGCAAGAGCTAGCGAATAAGTCTGACAGGCTTTTTCAGGCAAGTTTCTTTCAGCCTACAAGCCAATTGACGATGTAGTCAAAATTGGAAATGGGTACAGATTTTTAGCGTTTATAAGATATCATTAATTGCCAGTTAATATGTATTTATTTATTTATTTATTTAGAAATATCAACAGAGGCAACAATAATAAATGCGGACAATGTATCTTATCTTAATAACATATAAAGAAAATTAATTGAACCTCTAATTATAGATATTTACAACATGTCACAAAAAAAAACAACAAAAGACAAAGTTTACATAATAACAACAAAAAAAATAATAATTAAAGTCATGAGAAGAAAATTAAAAATTAGTTAGTGTTGATATAACAAAATAAAAAACAAAAACAACGATAGTTATTGAAGATTTATATGATAGAAATATATAAGAAATATATATTGAATAAAATTAATTACCTTTCAGATATTTATTTATTTTAAAATTAAAACTAAAATGGCTATCATGCAAGATGTCTAAATCATTTATCCTAGATGACAGGTCGTGATAAGTTCTGGCCAATCTATTCAATGGCGCATTTTTCCCAAGATTAGTCCTATGTTTAGAAATGTAGAAGAGAGGAATTTGTTTTCTAGGTAACCTAGTAGGTATGTTAAAGTTTATTAGAGAAAGTAGAAGAGAACAGTCAATTGTATTATTAAGTACCTTATATAAAAATGACATATCTAAAACTTTACGCCGCGAGTGCAGAGATAGCAAATTAATATATTTTAGCTTTTTGTGATAACCAGAGTATGTCTGTGGAATCCTAAAGCGATACGTCAGAAATTTTATAATTTTTTTTTGTATTTGTTCAATTCTTTCAATGTGTACATTGTAATGAGGTGCCCAAATAACAGAACAATATTCCAATTTGCTTCTAACGAAACAATTAAAAAGTATTAAAACTGTTGGCAGTTTATTAAATTCCTTAACATTTCTTAGCACGAAACCTAAAGATCGTAAACCAGATTTAATAATGTGTTCAATATGAGCTCTAAACTGTAATTTTGAATCTAATAAGATACCTAAGTCACGAACGGTATCAACTTTGGTGATGGATACATCAAAAATTTTGTATATGCTATTTATCTTAATCTTTTTACGAGTGAACTGAATATGATGGCATTTTTTTACATTCAAGCACATTTTATGAGCATTACACCAATCACTAAGCTGATCAAGGTCTTTTTGAAGATACAATATGTCGGTATTTGTTTTTACTTTACGTAACAATTTTAGGTCATCCGCATACATAAAAACTTTAGAATATTTGAAAATGGACAATACGCTATTTATAAAAATATTAAAAAATATTGGGCCAAGAATAGAACCTTGTGGAACTCCAGAATGCGCAATAAACGGACTAGATTGTTCACCATCAATAACTACAGTGGATGGTCTTAATCGTAGATAGGATTCACACCAGTGTAACAAACCTTCGGATACACCAAATGACATTAATTGTTGAATTAAAATCGAGTGGTTAACCTTGTCAAAGGCCTTTGAGAAGTCAGTGTAAATTACATCTATTTGTTCACCGTCATCAATACCTTTTATTAACTCAGTAATGTAGGTGATGAGATTAGTGTTTGTTGATCTTCCCGCCATAAAACCATGCTGATTAACACTTATATTGGATTTAATTTGCTCAAACAAATGTTGGTGAACAATTCTCTCAAAAACCTTTGACATAGATGATAATATCGAAATTGGACGATAATTTTCTACTGACTCAGGATTATCACCCTTGAGTACCGGAACTATCCTTGCTTCTTTCCATTTAACCGGATATATGCCCGTACGCAGAGATGCATTATAAATTAAATACAAGGGAAAAGATAATTCCATGGCACAGTTAGAAATGAAAAAGGGATGAATATTGTCGGGACCAGCACTTTTAGAGATGTCAAGTCTCTTTAGTTTTTTTTCTATATCACCTTGTGTGAGGAAAATGTTCCCAACATAAGAATTTGGATCAGGTGGACAATAACTTGGAGAACTGTTATCACGTTCATATACCGATGAAAAATGAATTGCGAATAATTCTAATATATCGCGCTTATTGCTCGCTGTTTGGTTGCCCAAAATCATAGTAGAAGGGTATGAATTACTCTTTTTACGCAAATTTTTTATATGAGTCCAAAAGTATTTTGGGTTTTTCGTGATTGCATTTTCTATGAATGAAATATAATCATTATAACATTTATTAATAAGTTTATCACAATCTTTTCTCAAGTACTGAAATTCAAGTTTATCTAAGGGATTATCAAATTTCTTCATTCTGATATGACATTTGTATTTCCTTTTAATAATACGGATAAGATTTTGAGAAAACCAAACAGGATGTGATCTACGTGTCGTTTTCGTTTTTGGTACATGTTCACTAATTATTTTATAAAGAATAATATAAAACCTATTTAACATTTCGTTGACATTGTCAAGACTGTCTTTAAATTCCTCAAGCCAATTGACATTATTAAGAGACGCTATAATACATTCATAATCTGCTTTGAAATAGTTATAAAGGTTTTTTGAATTATTACGCAGACGCAAGTTGGTAGTTGGCATACGTATCGTAATATCAAGAGGAGGGTGATATGGGTCAACCTTGCGTATAGGAGATTGACATTCGCAAACGTTAATGATATCATTATTACTTAAAACCAGATCGAGCAAATTGCCTTTAATATTTCTTACATTATTAAATTGATATAAAGCATTAAAATCAACAAAGTCTGTAAAAATGTTATTAATAGGGCAAGTATTACAAATGTTATTATTTTGAAGCAGAGAGCTGGACCAGGAGATACCAGGCAAATTAAAGTATTGTATTAGGTAGATAATATTATAAATTCATTGATTTTATTTAAAAGGAGGCACAAAAACAAAAACTCAAATTGCATCAAAAATATTTATTTAACTCAAAAGTCTTAAATACTAAATTATTTTCATTTACTAAAATGTCTGAATTGGTCTGAAAATATATAAAAAGGAAAAATAAACATATCTACATAAGATATTCTATTTAACTCTTAAAAACTAATATATTTATTTACTATTTAATAGATACCCCACAAGCACCTACAAGTAGTGATGCGACTCGAGTTGATTTTAAATCAAATAACTCAAAAGGTTTTATACAACACACTCGAGTGGTAACTGTCTCCATGCACTCAAGTGAATTATTTTGAATGGTTATTCATTGATCTGTTGTGTATTTGCTTGTTGTTTGTTGTAATTGTATGCTTGTTGTTGCTTATTTTTGTTGTAATCGATTGCCTGTTATACTTGATTCCTTGTTGTTAGGTGCTTGGTATTATTATTTGCTATTTGTTGTTGTTTGATGTTGTTGCTTGTCTTTGTTGTAATTTATAACTTATTTTTATTGATACTTTTTTTGACATTTGCTTATTTTTTGCTTGTTCTTGTTGTTTGCTCGATGTGACTGTTTGCTGGTTGTTGTTTCGACGTTGTCCGCAGCGCGAGGGCGCCGCGGCTAGAGGCCGGGCATGATGTAGGCGATGTTGTGCAGCGTGTCGCGCATGAGCGCGTGCGGCGGCGCGATGGCGGGCACGGCGCGCGCCACCGCCAGCAGCGGCGCCAGCGAGCACAGCAGCGTGTCCAGCAGCACGGACACCGAGCCCGACACTGCTATCTGGCCCTGCGGTGAGGAAGCATTGCTGGTGATACTGCCTGAATTTATGTAATGAAGAAGGTTTAAAGCTTAACCCACAACGCTATTATTCATATTATTGTGGGTTGGCGGATATAATGTTTTCCTTCATTGCCGAGCTCGAGATGATTTTAAATACAAATTTAGCACTTGAATATTCAGCGGTGCTAGCCAGGGTTTGAAACTGCGATCATGGGTTGAGATCAATGTGTTCTAGCCACTAATCCATCTCCACTTCTCTAGGAGCAGTAATTAGGTTAAATTACATGTGTGACAGTTTAGACTATTCAAGTAAGAGATGATAACTTAATCAGGTTGTAATATAATCAATGAGTTCTAACCTCATGTTCCTTGAGACGTTCTCCAATGATGGCCAGGCTTTCTCCTAAGAGACGCAAATGAGCCGCGACTTCGGCAGCGCCGCAGCCAGACATGCGAAACACACCCGCGTTGGCTGCACTGCTTGCAGCACCGACCGGCTAACGTAAAAAGAAAAAATTAAATAATAAAATTTGTTTTGTACATTCTCATGGATAAGATTCTGAACCAATTTTGCTATAGAAATGAATAGGATGGAAGGTATTTTGTGTTGCAAAAACGTGAAGAGGTTTAAATAGGGGGTAGAATAAGTCAAGTAAAGTACGTCATGAAATGCTCCATAAGGTCATAGGTAGCGGTAAGCAGGTGGACTACTTTATGGTACTATTAAGTGCGTAGGACATGTTATGCAGATTGAAAAGTGTATGGGACGTATAGTTGTCTTAGATTTTCGCGATTATTATTCATTGAAATAAAACTATTGTAAACGGATTTAAATCGCGTATATTAATTATTTTTATCATCCCGACGTTTCGAGCACTTTGCAGCGTTCGTGGTCACGAGTCTACCCGTAGTTTTATTTCAATGTATGGGACGTGTTATGATAGAGAACCTATGAGTGGAGAACTGGTGGTAGCTTTTCATTAATTTTAATATTTTTCGTTTGTTTTGATGATTTTGATTATGATTTTTAAAGGTTGATAAGTGTGTAGAAGAATTAAGGAGGTTGAAGAATTTAGGGTAAATTATGAAGGATAATGAATGTATAAGACATGAATTAGGTTCAGAAATGTTTAGGACACATTCATTATTAAGGTTTAATGTATGGTGTTGAATATACTTACAACGAGTGCCTGGTGTGGAGGTGTAGTTGGTGCAGGGCGGGGAGGAGCTCGGCCAGCTGGAGGTCTACCAGGACCTTGCCCGAGAGATGGACGAATACCTGGAAAACAAACCAAAAACAAAACACTTATTATGTGGAATAAAAGAGAATATAAACGATTTTTATTCTTTATTCCTTTAAAGGTAGCAGGTTGTGAATCTTCGAGTACTGAAAATGCCATTGGACAACGGCAATAACTCAATCAGAAGTCCTGCTCGTTTATAAATTATTTTTTATAAAAAAAACTTACTCGGATTAGATATAATCTTGTTAACTGGCGGTTGGTTCTGTTCCTTTTGCATCGCAAACCGTTTAGCCTTCCTCTTCCATAAGTATCTCTCGTTATAATTTACCTAGACACAAAGGATTAATAAAATTACACGAGCAACAAATCCATGTAACTTTTGTTACTATATAAATATATTATTACTTAATAAAGAAGTTAGATTATAAGTATTTTTGTTTATGAAAATAGAAGCGGTATTCATGTAATCTGAAAATGTTCATTGGCAGCAGCGTTCACGTTACCACACATGTGGCCGCTGATAAGCAATACAATGTCAAGCCACACGGACTTAATTTTGAGGAAATAGTGTCTAAAGATATCAAAACTATTCATAATACATTTGTTTGAAGAGGTTTACATATCTATCTTTTCTTGTCTATTTTGATAAAATAGTATAATAAATAATTTTATCTAATAAGATGTTTTTCAAATATATGAGATTATTGTATATTGATAAATATAGAACACACTTCAATATTTGAAACATTAATTAAAGAACCATTCTTTCGTTCTTAGTTAGTTTTGACGACTTAAAAATGTTTTGAATAATGTTAAATACATGATATGCAGAATACATCAATATCTCCGAATAGGACTTTTTGTGGGTTAACACATGATTGCTTATGAACATCCATATAATACATATATGCAGCAGTAGACGAGCCAAAAATGTATTGCTAGCTTAATAATCAGGAATACGAAGTAAGGAAGGGGATGAGGGAGGGTGGGTACAAAATTTAGCTATATCAGGTACTTCACCGCAATTGTTTGTGACTGGTCAAGTATTACTGGCATTGTTGTTGTTAGTGTTAACATTTATTTGTTCTATAAGTATAATATTTCAATATGAGGTCTAAATGTGAGTAAAAATACACACATTGGCCCACATTTCTCCGAGCCGTTTTGATATTGCAGAGAAATCCATGTCTGGATGCTTCCTCAATAGTTCATTACGAGCCTCTTTCGCCCACATCATGTATGCTGTTATGCGTGTTTTGCCTAAAATATTCAATTTATTTATTTATTACATAGGAAGTCAACATAATCAGATCTTTGAATTCTATATATTAAAAATGTTATTATGCAATAAGATATGTAATTACAAAGTACATTGCAATTATTGGCTAAGTCGGCATGCAATTATAAATGTAACAAATTTATATTTATGTGACTGATTAACATATGCATAATATTGCAACTCTTTGCATTAGAAGGTCACCCTTTCCATATATTTAATATATAATTACTTAAGTTGAAGAAAAGTTTATAGAATGTTTTGTCTTTTAACCAAAATGGTAAAATTTTGTTAAATTGCTAAAAACATCATGTGACCGAAGCCTTTACTGAGGACTGAAAAATGAAAAAATATTGACTATTAAAACAAAAAATATGACATAATTACATTACACTCACCCTTATCTTTTCTCTGAGCTTTGGCCCGACCCACCACTCTGCCGTCCTTGACAATGACTTTTTTTTTATTCTTTTCCATCATGTACAAGGAATTAGCCGGTGTTCGGGCTGAACCCTCGTCTGACGCTGAGCTATCTGATTCCATGCTAAAACATTATTTTATTTTTTCTTTTTAAATTAAAGTATGTTCTGTATTTGAACTGTGTGTATGTAAGTTTGAAGCCCGATCATTACTGGATTTGATTTTCGTTATTTAAATGTATAATTTCCAAGATAGGTTTTAGTATATATCTTATTAGGGTCCAATGATAATAAATAATCTTTGGAAATAAACAAAAGAACTCCTAAACCAAGAGCAGATAACAATGGCTTCGAATAACACTTCTGTTTGTCATTTAAGTAAAAAAATTAACACATACCTTTCTCCATTATCAGCGTTGTTTTCGTAATAATCAGATTCACTACCAGACGCTGTTACCGCTTCCTCAACTGGCCTTTGCGGCGTTGGTTCCTGATACTCCACGGGCTCTTCGTGTTTTACGTTAGAATATGTCTTTATTGGAGTCTGGCGGCGAAACCTCGTCTCGATATCGTCGGGTGACTCGAAATCCATTAATTTCGAACTCTTTTTCCGAACTCTACCGCTGCGGGAGACCCCTGTCACTTCTAAATCTATCGTAAACAATTCTATTACAAAATAATTAAAGATACTAATTAGTGAATTTCTCGAATTTACTTAACTTACCTTCTTGCATTTTGTAATCGATTTATGTAGTTTTGATCAAAAAATATCAGAATAAAGCTTTCTTTAGTTTCTGCGTTGTCGAATTTACTATTTGTATATATTTATCAAAGAGTATATAATCACTACGTTTTATATTTATGGTAAACGTCAGTGTCAAAAGCGCATTGCGCGGCATTATTAATTAATGTTGCCTTTATAATAAAAACAAAATTCTACCAATAAACCGAACAATTATTTTACTTATGAAATTATTATTTTCTTTTGAAATAATTGAAATTATAACGAAACACTAAGACGTGATAACTATTCGACGCGAGAAATAATAGTGAGTGATAAAATATAGAGAATAAATTCTATATATTACATTTCGTTGCATCAGTGCTTAACCATTGACTTCACATCTAATTTTTACTTTAAAAATGGACAACAGGCTAATGCTCTGTATCATCAACACGTAAGAATAGTAGTTTTGAAACAAGTTGTATATACGTAATCTTTTAGTAGAAAATTATTATTTGAATTTCATTTAATCATATTTAAGATTTTATTGTTTATGAAGGAAACCATTAACTTTGTGTAGGATGCATTAGAAACAAATTATATTTAAAACTTAGAAAATTATAATTTATTAATAATTTGTACAAATATAATTAAGAGTGAACTTTATATGTGCGAAATAAACTTCGGAGTCATAGAACTTACAATATACCTTATATTAAAAGTTATTGTACCATTTTAAAAGATTCATCATTTAAAATTGTTATATGGTATATTTTAAGTAAATTGCGTATTATTTTTAAATAAATGTACAATAACGCAAGCGAAGTCGCAATAAAAACCTAGTAGACAATAAAACAACAATAGAAAGATAAATAGTTTATTACAAGACAACAATATTTGTGTATTAACAATGCACATTAATAAAAACCGTCCAGCAGCACATTAATATACAAAATAGCAATTACTATGTATCCCATTATGTACTTAAAAGTCCAGTTAATTTTCAACTGAAATACCATGCAAAAATTTTAGAAAAACCTCTAATAAAAAAAAAAAAGAAACAAATCAATTGTATACGTAAGGCTTTAAATAATTGCGTTAAATAATTTCCAATGATTTAAGATTATCACCGCAGAATTACACTTCTAACTTTTGCTCTCGGACTTTTACTAAGAATTACTTAAGTTATTTGTTACACCTGAAAGAATTTACTGTCAGGGCCTTTATTTTTTTGACACCAACAGCTTTTGTATGGTTACCTACTTGACTGTTACCAAGTTACAGAGTTGTTTTATGTCAATAACGAGAGTAAAACTTACAAATGTAATTCAACATGACCATCTTCTAACCTCTTATTAATAAATAATAAGATTTATTCCGCACTGCAATTAATGCATATTATAAGTTATTTTGAAAATTTGTACTTTTTATCTTGCCTGGGATTTTTAATATCAAGATCCACTGAGCTTTATTTGTTAGGAAAAGAAAAACTGCAAACAACTAACCCCATAACTCCTTACGTAAAATTTGAATGCTCTTTATTGTATTGTGTAGGTAAAATTTGAAACCAAGGTGTAACTTTACAACCAATTTTGAAAAAACGTTTTAACGGAAAATAAAGATAATTAAACTTTTGCATACCCCATTTTTTTTGTAGTTCGCCAAGTATTTTACTTTACGTTTGATGTTCGGGTTTAAACATTTATGTAAATTTACACTGGGCCTCAGTTTATAAAACGTACATATTGAATGAACTTATATATTAAATAATCAGAAACCATAAACCCATTGTGCCAAGTACAAAAATTAAGTTTGAATTTTTTTTATTTTTAGTCTATGTTAAGTATATTTTTAAAATATTTTATTTATAATTAAGACAATATACACTTAACAATACAAAATATTTCTTTAAAAAACCTTTTAGTGGAGACAATTAATATAAAATACAGCAACAATAGTAGTTAAGCATGAAAATTAAAAAAAAATAACAGTATACATATTTGGGAGTAAAATTTCAATATATTAATCTTATAATTACTATCGAGGTCATTTGCGTTATAAATCAACTGATTCTACCGAAAATATTACCGAATATTACCGCGGCGCATATCAATATACCCAGTCCGGTTATAATCTGATTACCGTCTACCGTACCCGGTTCTTTGACCCGGTCCTTATCATCGTCTAGTTCTTGATGAACTACGGATAATGCTTTTGCTAACTCTGCGTCAGATTTCGCACTATTTTGTGATGCGGCTACGATTAATCGTTTTAGTTCGCGAATTTGAGTTTCAATAACGTGGTCTTGGTGATTTAGGTGATCTAGAAAAAAAATAATATAATATTAAAAACAATATTAATTAATAAGAGGAAAAATACAAGATAGCATCACGTTTCTAACAGATTGAAATTGTAGTACGTGAAAACTTTTATTATTAAATATTTCCAGACATTAAAAAATTTGACATACCAATTAAAGATGATTGTTTGCTGACTAGATTGTTTATATTTTCCTGCATTATGCTTAAGTTATTCGCAAGTTGGTCCTGTAAACAAAAAAAAAGTTAGTTTTTGATAGGCATTTTTATTAATTTATTTAGGTTGCCTATTGACTACAGCACGTATATAGGCTCGCTTGATCGGGACAGTACCTGACTCTTACAGAAGATGGACTTGAAATATCTAATATAGTTGCGTTTCCTACAGCAAGGAAAAGAGACGGAAGCCTAAAATCCTCCCCGATTATTTTCCTTATTTTTTCATATCTTATTCTTTTATTGTCTCTGATGCTGCAAATGTTTATGAGTGGTGGTGATCACTTAGCACTAGCCGACTCGCCTGGTCATTTGTCAGCTTATATTAAAAAAAAAAAAGAAAATACAACGAATTAGTAGTAAGAAAAAAATTAATAATACCGGTTGCCTATGGTGTTAAATTATTAATTACTTTAAACTAGATTATCGAAACAAAAAACATAAAAATGGTCTTATAATTGGTATTAAGCGACAATTACACTTAAAAGTAAAACAATATAGGTAAGTCTTATGAATCTGTGAGCAAAACAAGTGTACTTGCCACCTAAGGACACAATATTTTATGAGTAAAATAATGAAATACTTTTTTACGTATTGGTAAAAAATGAATTAAAGATCTTAAACAAAAAAAAAGCAATAATTATTATTCACGACTATCAACAGTATGTAGAATAAAATAATACGCAGCCGGTAGGATTCGAACCTACGCTCCCATAGGGAATCTGATTTCGAGTCAGACGCCTTAACCACTCGGCCACGACTGCTGTTCTGTATGCTATGAAAACTTACAACCACTCATAAACCGCACAATGGGACTTATAGAGGTCTATTTCACAATTTGGAAATGAATATATAACTAGCTTCGGAGAAAAACATATTGACATTGTAATAAATTATATACATTAACAGATTATTTTTATAGTGGCTTTTAAGGTTTATCAATCCTAATAACATATCTTGTTAAAGCACTCAGCAAAAAACAAGCTAAAATGTACTCTTCTAATTATGTAATCAAACAAAAAATATCTTTGATAGTATCTGAGAAATTCGTGTACTTTTCCCTGGCGGGATTACCTATAATAGGATAAAACCGATGGAAACTCCTAGAGAGATATGATTTGCATACCTGGTATGCGAACTCAGTCTTCATAGCCTCCGCGATATCAGCACGGCTAGCTGTACCACCTCCAGCTATAGTGTACAGGACGCTCGCACTTCTAGCCATTTGCTGTTCCATCAAATCTCTGAACTCGGCCATTTTCAAACGATTATTAACTGTAGAACCTGCTATTCCTAGTACTGTCCCTATGAGGAAATAAAGTTGTATATTATTACTTCTTTATAAGACTTATTAATGCATATTAATAAATCTTCCACCTTTACCTTGGGAAGATTTTTTTACGTATAAGGTGTATAATAATAATATTTTTTTTATTTAATATAAATTTTATATGAATTGTTTATTTAATTAGTTAACATTTTGGGAATTATTAATTATGAACTTAATATATTTAAAAAAACCGTGCTATAATCATTTATTATTTATGTCCTAAAAACGCAAGAAACCTAAGTATAAGTTGATGTGAAAATCTTAGTAGTATTTAATATGAACGTATTTACGATAGAAGCGCGGCACAAGTAATCATATGCTTAGGCCAAACTGTCAATAAAATTAAATTCAAGTGTTTGAATTGGTAAAATTAGTGCGAAAAACTTTATTTGAAAAACAATAAAAAAAAGAATAGATACAATATCACTCAAAGGAGTAGTAACTAAAGCAGTGAATACACATACCAAGTATAGAAGCGACAATGTACCAGTACTTATTGCGTTCAGCGTGCGCTCTCTCTCTTTCGTGGCCGAGCTTCACGGCGGCGGACATTGTTGCGAATAATTCCCTTTCTTCCCTTTCCGCTTCCGAGAAAAGTGTTCGTAGCGCGCGTTCTTGTATGATTAACTACCAAAATGGTAGAAAATTTATTTATATGGCAACATTTTTCTTATGTCAATGTTAAAAGGCTCAAAACGACATGAGTTCAGGGCCAAAAGTTTAAGAAAAGTTAAGTCAATGTCAAACTGATTACGGACCAGAGATCGATTTTGTCAAATGTAATTAACATACAATGAATATCAAGAACAATTTAAAATTTGACCTTGCAACTATTATAACATTGTAATTAACAAATAAAATTAACAAACACTATTTATAATAAGCAAGGCATCTGGCACGCTAACCAATGTTGACTAACAACCAAATAATGACTGAATATAACAGACAACAGTATCTTATGGCTTTGATTAACAACTAAAACCTTAACTAATAATTATATATTATTAGTTGTCGCCACAGTTTCATCTAGTGTGAAAAGCAACCTATATATTATTCCAAGATATTTGAAATTAAATTCAAATATGTCAGCATTTTATGAGAACCGAAAACAAATTTAACATACACACTTAAAAACTGAGATATAATCTGGGATACTGCAAAACTGTGTTTCTATCTTTTCCCGTAAAGTCTAAATTGGAATCACATATTACATTATAGATAAAAATATGGCCTCAGGGGCCTTTCTATTATGTAATTTATTTTAGATGTAGCATCACCAACAATATGTCTAAATGTATTTATCAATAATTAAATTAAAGAATCAATTCAAAGAGGGCCTTTATTGCAAAAACTAGTTATGTGATTTAGCACTATGCCTGATGAAATATTATATTTATATGATTAAGTATACCTTATGTTCCTCAGTACACAGTTGTAGGTACTTGTCGTCACCTTTCATAGTATTCTGCATTTCTGAATGTAGTTCTTTTAATCTCGCCTCTATTGATGCTAATTCTCGTCCTAAGTCTCGTCTCCGATCTTGTGCTGTCATGAAACGCTCCTATAATATGAGAAACAGAAGTTTTAAGGTCTTATCACATTGTAGTATTATTTATGTTTTTTATTATAAAAATAAGCAATGAAATAAATTAATATTTATAATAATAACTAAGGATGGTTTGAATTTAGTTTCAGTCTAAATTAACAAAAAAAAAATTAAAATTAAAAACAAAATGTCTTAATGTTATTCAAGTTATTCAAATAGTGTCTACTATATTTTAAATGAGTTTTTATTTCTCTTAATATTTTCTAATATTTTAAATATGGAAGTATCTCAGTCTGACTGTATATTTATTTGTTATATTAATAACGGCAAAACCATGACAAGAATTAATGTGAATTTGTAAAGATCCATGGGACCTAGGATATAGACTCTTTATAGAAAATCACGGGGGTGAAATTGGGGATAACAGTTAGACAAATTTGCAGGGACTAGTTATTATAACTATAAATACATTTTTAGCTTTCCTAGTCTTAATATAAGTTCTTTTGAGAAGATACTAATCTTGCATATAAATTTTTTGCTTGCCTATGTACATTTTTTTCGGAGAAGGTCATAGGCTATATATAGGCGAGTGGGCGAAGCAAAAAATTGCAGGAGTTTACTTAAAAACATATGTATAGCATAACAAATGGTAACTGTGAATTTGAATTTTTTTTCATTGATGTTCCTAAATTATTATCAGTATATACCAGGCTTTATACACAGAGTAATTAAGAGATTAAGACAGAACCGTAAACAGTACATACCTGCGCGTCTATTACGGTATTCTGTATCGCCATAATTTCCTCGATACCGGTGAATTTCTCGTATCTCGACACTAAATCTTTGACTCTATTAGTAATATTCTCATGTTTGAACTTTTCAGCTATTTCCGTAACTCTAGAAGCCGGGACATACTTAGTTATAAGCTGATCGACTTTTTCACGGCTGTTCGCATTTATCTGCGGTAGATGTATTTTGTCCTTAACCCTTTGTGCGATTTGGCGAAGACGGTCAGCCATGTTTTCATATTATAATAAATGTTTTCGTTTTTATTAATGATCTAATATTCTAGTAACATTTCTGCGGGTTATGATATCATTTGCGAGACTTGTCTGACCCTGGGCTGCCATCTGTCATTAAGTCATTGTCAATATGACATTTTATAGATTTTTTTTTCATTTGCTCGTTGCACTTGAGCAGGCTAAGGCATAAACCATATTGCCTCGTCTGATGTAATGTTAATTATCAAAATAGATATAGGTAGTTTCATGTAAGCGAGTCGGTCTAAACTATGCGCATAGCGCAGAACACTAAATTAACCACCAGGACAGTCGTTTAGACATTTCATTAATTTTAATTATTGAATGCTTCTTATATTTTTACATATATATAACTAATGTGTTTAGGTAATTAATTTTTAACTTTTTAGCTATTTATATCATATGTATTTCTCAAATAGTTGAAAACATTAATACTGAACGAGTGTAATTATTCAAAAATTCGTGATTTTCATTCCGGGGTGTGTTTATTTACTAAATAAGTCAAGTAAAGATATTAATAAATTATAAATTTCTTATAACAACTTCGAATATTCTTAAAGTTTACAACAATATCGGATACATTCAATGTTTTAATTCTTGTTCTCTGTGCCATGCGCGAGTTCGGAGTCACCTCGTATTTAGACCAACACACTTATGTGAAACAAGGTTTATGAGTGATCACTTTTTAGTGTTTAATTATTTAAAAAAAATGTATGTCTTCAGTGATTGAACTGACTGAAATTAATTTTAAGTTGATTAGTCCAATAATTGAGGAAGGTTATAGGCTATATTACATCACACTAAGGCTTATAGGAGTGAAGCAGTAACCAAAAACACGAGTGAAAACGCAAGGGGCAGCTAGTGTATATAACTTTAGACCATTAATTAATGAACCCGCGAATTTTATTCTCGTAACTGACTCTGTAACCTTTTTTGTTCAGTGGTTCCGGAGTTGTCTTCGCACATATATCTGATCTAATCTGATATTAACCAACAAGTATTAGCCAAATTCAGTACGGAAGTTAAAAATAACATTTTTTTGTATGCTGTCATTTAATTTTAAAGCTATGGATTTTTGGATTAAGGATTTAAAGTTGATAATTAATTCAATACATAACGAATTTTTGTTGTGTTTATAACATTAAGGCGACGTTTTACGTACGCGATTTAAAGTTAACGCGAATCCGAAGCGATGACAGGCGAATTAAAAGCGAAGCGGAGAATTGTCTTTCCCTGTCATTTCAAAATAAAATGACGTCGTTATTCGTTCGTGCGTTTCAAGCTAACTAATCGCGTTCACTACGTTTTGCGTGATATTACGTGGTACGCCACGTCCCGCGTTCTTATGTCACGTAGCCTACTTGAATATTTGGACGCTGATAAGCAATACTGTGTCAAGCCACACGAACTTTATTTTGAGAAAATGGCGTCTAAAGATGTCAAACCTATTCTTAATAAATTTGTTTGAATAAGTATTTATCCATATTTTATTTTCTTTTTTGATAAAAGGTATAATTCTTTAAAAGCAGGTTGATATATGTAATATATTATCTTATAAAAAGTTTTTTTTTAATAAATGAGATTATTGTATAAATTATAAAATATGGAACAAAATTCGAAACAATTAATTAAGAAACTTTTTTCCGTTCTTTAGTTATTAAGTAGTTATATGACTTTATTTTTTATTGAATAATGTAAAATATGTGATGCAGTATCAAAATACACAAATATCACCGAATTTCACTTTTTATGGGTTGACACATTATTGCTTATCAGCATCCATTTAGTCTTGTTTTCACGCAGCGCCACACCGCATAACGTTCGTTCACCGCCAGAAAGATCGCGAAAATCTATACAGATAAATGAAACTGAAGTGTCTATTTGCTATATTAATTAACGGGTTTTAACTAAACGCATATGGAAGTATACAAATATACTTATGTACATCAAATATAATTTAAAAAAAAATTGTCTCTTTGTCTGTCTGTTTGTTGCGGCTAATCTCTGAAACCAATTTTGACGGGACTTTCACTCACAGATAGCTAATGTTATAAGGAGTAACTTGAGCAACTTTTATTTAAAAAATATTTATTTTAATTAAATAATAACGCGAAAATAAAATTGAAAATGATAAAATATCAAACAATATTCGATTCAAGCAGTGGAAGTAAACATTAATTTAGATATAATTTTTCCTCAAATAAACGCTGGTAAAGTGTAAACGTAAATAAACACTACTCGCGAAAAAATCAAGAATACCGATAGCATTCGCTACATAACGCGCGGCGTCGTACGGCGCCCTGCGTTCTTTTCGTCGCGTAACGTGTGCATTGCGCTTGCATCAAAATCGCCCACATAACACATCAATTAAAAGATTATAGAGAAAAAATTAACGTTTCATTGTCAAATTTCACATGTCTTTGTGATTTTAATTTTCAATTTAATTATTATGAATTTATCACTAAAAGCCATTAACCACGGAATTGAATTGAATGAATTTATCAAATATTTAGTACTAATTAACAAAGTTCCACTAAATAGTAAATACAACTCATAGGTTAAACTTAGATATGGTAACTAAGATGGTGGCAAAAATTAAATATTTTTTTTATGACAAGACTTTTTAAAAAACTATCCGACTTCAAAAGTACTTTTCGTTTACTTAAATGACATTCTTATTCCAGTTATTTTGATTTTAAATCAAACAACTAATCTGATTTTATGAAAATCCATGGAACCAATGAGAGTGTATGCCTTTTCAAATAAAAAAATTAATGAAATCGATCAAGCCGTTTTCGAATAATCGGTGAATATAGGTACATAAATAAAAGTCCCCATCGAAATGAGATGTTTCTCCTTTTTATAATTTAATTAAAGATAACGTCCAAACATACAGGGGATCACATGATGTTAAGTGATCCGCGTTGTCCATAATAAGTATTTGAACACCCCTGTAACCTAGTAACAGATACGTCGTAAGTAGTTACGGAAGCTGAGAATGTCAAAAATAAGGCACAGACCGTAAATTCTTTCAGGTGTAAAGCAAATATGACAATGCCAAATAATTTATATAAATTTTAATGAAATTTGAGAGCAAAACTTATAAGTGTAATTATTTATATTTACAAATTATAATTTAACATTATGCATCGAAACGTGATGATAATTTGTGACCCAATGTTAAATACATTGCATGGGCAGTGCAACACTAGAGGAGCCACAAACAAGCTCTTTCCCGTTGGATCTACTAGGTACTTGCCAAGGGTATCGTTATGGAAAAGTCCGGATATATCCTAAGTGTCGTCCTAGGGCACAGTAAAAAACCAGCCTACAGCCACAAACAGTACAGCCAACCAACCAGCCAACCTGGGGCCAGGCCCGCGCTATCCATACGTGCAAAGTCGTTTGGCCCATGACGGTGCCGTGTCTCAAAGGCGCCAGACCTTAAATAATTTTCAAATGAAAAATATACCTTAAAAAAACCAACGTAACTTATTTTTATATCTATTTTTTCGTTTTGTTAATTTATTAAATCTGTACTGTATACTGTTTTTTTAATTGCTTTTATTTTAAATGGAATAGGTTAATTCCCGAGTGCCATGTAATACTGACTGTTGACTATTTTTTTAATAAAATTTACCGTCATCTGTGGTTGTTGTGTCAGGAAGAGGTTACCCTCTGCACCTCTACTATACCTTTTGATCTTACTATTTAAAAATGAACGCGTGGGTACCATGCTAACCAAACACTACCAGGGTGGTAAAAGTGCATCCTATTCCTACCTTCCGGGCTAGGATATATTCAGTGTTTTCAGAAAAGTGTAGAGTATAATAAATTTTAATCGAAAATCTTTAAAAAAATCTCATATACCTCAAAAAATTTCCGCCCTACAAATAAATAAAATAAAATTTGAAGGATATGTCTCTTATCAATATGGATTTTCAGTAAATACTATACGTCTATTCATTAATATGACAGTAAAATGGACGCTGATAATCAATACTGTGTCAAGCCACACGGACTTCATTTTGAGAGAATAGCGTCTAAAGATGTCAAACCTATTCTGGAAAAAATTGTTTGAAGAAGTATCTTATCTTTTCTATTTTGATAAAAAGTATAATAAATTAAAAGCTAATAGGTATATTGAAAAGCTTTATTTAATCGTAAGTTTTTTTAATACATGAGATTTTATATTTCAAAATATTGACCACTCACCAGTTTTCGAAACATTAAATTGAGGAACTTTTTTTCGTACTTATTTCGTTAAGATGGCTTTATTTTTGTTTTAATAATGTTAAATTAATAATGATAACACATTATCAGAATACATAAAAATCTCCGAATTTGACTTTTTTGGGTTGATACATTATTGCTTATCAGCACCCAAATAAACACAGCAGTTAAATAAATCCTAAAATTTTGCTTCTTTATATCTATTTCACCAAAAAAACCTCTGTAATAGGGGCCCCATTTGCCTAATTTAGCCAGGGCCTCTAATAAGCTTAAGAAAGAGTGTTCCAATTCAAGTATCTTGGGCATATATTAACGCCCAGTCTCATGGACGATGCAGATATTGAGAGAGAACGAAGAGCGTTGGCTGTGAGGGCGAATACGTTGGCTCGCAGGTTTGCACGTTGCAGCCTGTGGGTTAAATACTCGCAAAAAGCATACAACGCTCTTCGTGTACAATATTTATTATTATTATTATTATTATTAAGACGTTCCTGGCCACAAATGTGGTGTCAGGTAAAATACGAGGGATGAAGGGGTATAGTTAGTAAGGAACTGAGCATAAGCCGATGTTGATGTCGATGTTCTTCGCTCATGTGGTACCCCAATCAAGCGCGTATACGAGCAACAGTAAGGCCAATTTGTTAAAGAAAATAAATCATTAATATAGAATTATATTATATTTACCATCCCTATTCGAATCAAACATTGTTCTCTATTTCATTGGTTTTAATTCGCGTTCGCGTAACCCTATTTTTTATATATTAATTAAAATAAATATTTTTATATAAAAGTAGCCTAAGTTATTCCTTATAATATTAGCTATCAGCGAGTGTAAGTCCCATCAAAATCGGTCATCGTTTTAAAGATTAGACAGAACAAACACACAAACACACAGACAGACAGACAAAACTTTTAAAAATTGTTTTTTTTTTTGATGTAAGTATCGTATAGACTCTCATAAGCACTTAGTGAAAAGTTAATTTGAACAAACAGACTTCAATTTTATGTATTACATGGATGACACGACTCGCGTGAACATGATAGGTTATTGAGCTACGCGTATAACCTCCTCGCAAGGGCAAAGAATATGAAAAAGTTTTATGACAATTTCATAAACGGTAATAACGTATAAACATTGATTTTTATATATTGAATAACCTTCCTCAATAAATGAGCTATGTAGCACAAAATAACCGGCCTCATGCGTTTCGGGTCATACGCAGTTACACGCAGTTAATAATAAATAAACGCATCACACTAAACGTTCGCCATTAGGACGTCATAATTCTATGTCGGGGTCCGGAAACCCACACAAACACCCAGACCATGACAAATACCCGTATGGTCTATACAGACATTTATTGTGAGCGGGGATCGAACTTGCGAAAGCGCTAAGCTTCAGTCAGTTGCAGTGACCACTGCGACAATCTGTCTATCTGTAGGTACCGGCCACAATATGCGGACTTCTTTAAATTGACATCTATCTATATACTAGCTATCCCTTGCGGTTTTACTCGGTGTTACTGCTTCGCTCCTGTGAGTCGTAGTGTGATGTAATACAACCTATAGCCTTCCTCAATAAATAAACTATCTAACTCAAAAAGATTTTTCAATTCGAACCAGTAGTTCCTGAGATTAGTTCAAACAAACAAACAAACAAACTCTTCAGTTTTATAATATTAGTATATAAAAATCAAAACTGACTGACTGATATATTCACTGACTGATCGATCGATCTTCCATAAGGCGAGAATTACATATATGAGCTTTAATCTCAGACTTTTATAAAGATTTACATAAATCGTTTGTCATTGCTTTATATCTGAAAGAATTTACCGCCTGTGCCTTTATTTTTAACAACTATAGCTTTCGTAAGATTACTAACGTCGGGAACGGCAGCGATTGCGCATGCGCAAGCGATCCCGCGGCCTCTCCATTCCCGTGCTGAGGAAGGCCATCGCAGGGGTTTTAGTGGGTATAAATCACCACATAACCCGATCTCCTCCCCAGGAATCGGGTATCTTTTCGAAGACTTCCCCTGCGTAAACAAACAAAAACAGTAACTAACGTATTTATTATCGGGTTATAGCCTCGATTTATATCAATTACGGAAGTATATCTTACAAATCGCTGGTTTGCAAGAATATAGTAATGATTCAAAATTCTAACAAATAGATTTAAAACTGTCGAAAGACCATAACTCTTTGATGTTTTGATCGAAAGATATGCGATGATGGATTTTCTTTAAATCGATAAAGTTATAACATCAAGGGATCGTTTAAATTTTGCAGCCATGCACCAACACGTTAATAAAGAAATTTAAGAATCCCATTCCCTAAAATTCATATTTAGTTGCTTCGATATTCTTGAAAAGCAGCGAAATGTTATTCTCTCCTTAGAGTCAAATGTCTGCTTCATACCAATTAAACTGTTTCTTTTGGATATGTGAAAAAAAAGTCATGATAGCACTACATTACTTAGTGAAAAGGAAAACAATCACAGTTAAGTAGATAACATAAGTTGATGAGTAATAATCGATCCACTTATAAAATGATCTTGGAGAATAAAGAAATATAGTACAAGTTACATCAGGCGCCGGCTTTTAGAAAGCCTTATGGATGCTCATGCTCTTTTGAAGACTCGAAAAAGTGGCGAAGTTTGAGAAAAGAAATGCACACTGATCGACTGACAGAAAATAAATGGAGAGGCCTCGAGATCGCTTGCGCACGCGCATCCCCTGCCCCTGCCCGCGCGACTCTCCGCTCGTGGCTCATAGACTCTCGCATTTCTCGCCAGAGTTTCTCGATGTCTATGTTCTTAAGAGTGCTGTTTATTTCTCGTGGGTGTTCGAATTCCTGAGCATCCATAAAGTCGTCGTCCCTGAATTCCATTGAAAATTACTTGGATGAAGGTGTTATGTAAAGTAGGTAGTAAATATGACTTTATGATTAACTAGTGATGTATGTCTGATGCATTGCGCTCGTTTTACGGCATTTTGAATTGTTGCTCGCAATGTGGCTCCAAACTGGCGATATCTTCTTCAATGTTAGCTTTCAAGCCTTGCAAGGTACGTGGATTATTGACTTTTTAAAAAAAAAGTAAAGTAACAGCCTGTAAATATCCCACTGCTGGGCAAAGGCCTCCTCTCCTATTAAGGAGGAGGTTTTAGAGCTTAATCCACCACGCTGCTCCAGTGCGGGTTGGCGGATATACATGTGTCAGAATTTCTTTCGACACATGCAGGTTTCCTCACGATGTTTTTCTTCACCGCCGAGCTCGAGATGAATTTAAACACTAATTTAGCACTTAAATGAATCATCGCTGCTAGCCGGGGTTTGAACCCACGATCATCGGTTGAGATCGACGTGTTCTAACCTCTAGGCCATCTCGGCTTTTGACCATTTATTTACTATATATCTACATCATAAATGGACGCTGATAAGCAATACTGTGTCAAGCCACACGGACTTCATTTTGAGAAAATGGCGTCTAAAGATGTCAAACCTATTCTTAATAAATTTGTTTGAAGACGTATATATACATCTTTTCTTTTTTATTTTGATATTTTGATAAAAGGTATAATTAATTAAAAGCAGATTTATATTTTTAATGTGTTGTATAATAATAAGTTTTCAAATATTTGAGAATATTGTATAATTTGCAAAATATTGAACACACTTGAAATTCGATACATTAAATTAAGAAACCTTTTTCCATACTTATATAGTTTTGATGACTTGAATTTTTTTAATAATGTTAAATAGGTGACGCATTATGAGAATACATCAATATCTCCGAATTTTACTTTTGTGGGTTGACACATTATTGCTTATCAGCATCCAAATGTCAAAGCACATTGACATTTGGTGCCATCTGCAAAAATTGCATCCAATTCAAACTATGACATTTCCCACGTGACATTGGTGAAATAACATGTGTGTAATTGGCACAACTAAAAGCCATTAACCAAAGAATTGAATTGAATTGAAACTATGACATTACTTTAGCCCCCCCCCCCCCTTTATATATATATATAGATAGATGAAAATCTGTTCTGCCGTATGAAGGTTATCAGTTCTTCTCTAAGCGTTGAAAGGATCTAAGCAGTCTAATCTACCCGAAATTTACGCTATTATAAATTATGTTAAAGTAACATGTCGCCATTAACTGATGGAGAACATCATCTAGAATTACCATACACATCCTTCCCAACTTATAGCAGAAGTATCGTATTGGGACCCGTTGAAAAGGTCTCAGAGAGTAAATAGCCGGGGTTTTTTTAATATCAACTTTATATTATTAGTACGTCATAATTTGCGTCACTGTGGCTATATTGTTGAAAGGAAAGGAGGAAAAAATATTTTTGGTGGCCGTTGCTATAATTATCTCAATCTCACAAAACTTTAGTGTGAACGTCGAAGTAAAAAGAACCTATAAATACAAAAAAAAAAAAACATTGTGTTCTAATTTCAATTTACTTTTCGAGTTTATATAATTTTTTTGACGACTGTTTAAAATATGCTACCTTTTTTGTTAAAATGGGCATAAAGACTAAATAGAAATCTACAAATATTAGATTTATTATAATCTACATTTCGTCGGGTATGGTATAAAACCGCGAAACTAGCTATTGCAATAAGCTCCATGGAATGAAATGTTAAATTTAATTATGATAAAAAACAGCCTACCTAAAAATAAAATTGTAATCGATATTTGTAAAATAAATACTTAAAATATTTGCACTACTTACGTAATGGAAAATGCCCATAAGGCCTTATTTTTTACCAATAATGTAAATTTATATTTAGGAAAAACTAGAAACAGTTTTACAGCATTCCCGAACGAATTATTGAATTATATTAGCTATTTATTATTACATTCAATTAATAGATACGTAATTAAAATATCACATTCCAGAAAAGTAATATTTGTAGCGATAACAGAATGCTCTATTGACTGAAGTAGTTTCCTTCTAATATTAAGAGAAAGAAAATCATGAATCAATCTTTAATAGCGTCAAGACAAAGGGATGAATTAAAAAAGAGCTTTTCGATATTTCACCCGAAACGGGTGCAAAATAGTGAAAAGGTTTGTACACAAAATGCTATCCTGTGGTCTTATTTAGTTAAAACTTAATACTCATTCTTTTTTATGCTAATAATTAAATATAAAAAACAAAATCATCGTATTAACCCCAAGCCACGGAGTTTAGTTCTCCGATATGAAGAAAAAAATCTTTAAAGATCAAAGATGAAAATAACTCAGCATAAATTAAATAATTATTCTATACGTTTAGTAGTTAAATCCCTTGAAGGATGGTGTTTTACCAGTTTTTTTAATTGCTTCTATCAAATTCCAAACTATACGCGGGTGGAGCTGCGAGGAATTGCTATTTTTTCATAATCTGACAGGATGGCTCTGGGGCTCCCATTGGTCGCGGGGCCCTGAACACTTGCTCAGAGTACCCAGTGGGGAAGAGGGGCCTGAAAGTTAATTGTACAATAAATATAAATAAATAATCGCATCACACTCAACGGCCCCCATTAAGATCTTGTGACCTGGTGTCGGGGGTCCGGAAACACACAACACTAACACAAACACCCAGACCACGACAGACATGCGTATGGCCAATACAGACCGTGTGCGGGGATCGAACCCGCGACCGTTAGCGCTAGTCAGTTGCAGTGACCACTGTGCCAACGTGTCTGTCAATGCCGCTAATCTTCGTGTAAGTCTAAACAATAAAATGACAAAGCTTTTTCTTAATCGGATAAATAGTAGATAATTAAAAAAATATTAAGTATCCGTTAATATAAATGTTTAACTTAGACAATTCGTTGCTTATGACGAAAATAGTTATTTAACAATAGATTTTTCCTTTTTCTTATATATATTAAAAACGTGAAAGTGTTTCTGTTTGTTACGTTACATTTAAACGCCTAAAGCATTTAACTAATTTTGATAATTTTTTCTAAACCCTATAGATTAGACTTCAGGGAAGGTCTCATCTTTTTAAAACGAAAATAAAACTATTTTCGGTTTAACTTATTAATGGCATGAAATTGGGGATACAAGTTTAAAAGGCTCATAATTTATCAATGAATTAGGTATTGATAATAATTATTCCACGCAGTCGATGTCGTGGTCAACTTTTTATTATAATTATCGGGTGCCATCGAACATTGTATTATAATGTTAAATGATAATTAATAATTGTTACAATAATAACGGTTATCATTATTAACCGAGGCTAAGATGTATGGTAGTCATATCACGGCGTTTCGTAACACCGCAAGGCAGTGCGGTAAAGCGCGCGTTTGACAGATCGATTTTTTAAATGAATAAAATATCTTGATTTAATTTTTTTTTTAATATTTTTAAGTGATATAGACACTGAGTGGTTTGAGGTTTATTAATTATAAGAGCTTCTTGGTGAGTTTAATATTTTTTTCTTATTAAAATTATGTTCTTATTTTTTTAATATTATGTATTTAAAGTTGTTACAACTGTCGATGATATTAGCGATGATTTTTTTTATTGCGTATGAGATAGTGATCCGAATTGTAAAAAAGGTTTAAAAAGACTGCATTTTTAATGAAGTCATTAAAGTTTTGTTGAGTTTTTTTTAATGTTTACAATTAAAATAATATTTTTAAAAAATATTATGCATTTAAATTTGTTTTAACTGTTGTTATTTTTAAGACTACAATAAACCGCGCGTATTTGACAAAACGGCTTAATTTTACTTAAGTTATAGTATTTAAATTGAATAAAATTAAGCAGTTAATTTTAAAAACATTGCACAGTAAAAAAAATATTTAAGTAATGTAATTTTTTAAATTATTATATAAATTTATAATTATTACACGGTTTAAAAATTATAAACAATTTTTGGCTGTATGGGCTTTTTTTTTGACGTACGCCAAATAAATCTCCAAAATACTACGATACTATAGAAACATATACTTCAATATTTTAAACCATTCTCGGCTAGAGACTGGTACTTTACAGTGAACGCAGTTGTTTGACCCCAGTTTATTATCCTTGCTTCATACTGTGGTTTCACTCGATAATAAAATTATTGATATATTGCTTATTAAATATTGCGAGAACCTAAAATTCGTTTATATTTATTTTTATGCAAACAATTGATATTATTTCAATTAATATACAAATATGTTTTAGTTTATAAAAAAAAAAGTTAAATTAAAACTTGATTTTTATACAATAATTAGGCATTCTTATCTTTATTTTTAATTATAATAAATAAGTATCATTAAAATCGGTCACAATCGGGAAAGATATCGCATAACAGACAAAAAATTCAACCGATTCAAAAACCTCTCGTTTCCTCTATAATCAGATATTCATTAAAAAGAGCCTAGCTGTAAACACTAATAAGTTTTTTTTTTTTATTTCGCTTTTTTTTTTATAAAATAGCTGGCTGAATACACCTGATGTTAAGTAATCACCCGCATATGACATTTGCAGCATTAGAGTGGCCCATAAATGAAAGAAAGAAAGAAAGAAAGAACACTTTTATTTGGGACTAGATGACAATTAGGTACAAAATAAAAAGTAAAAAAATAATAAAAAAAAAATAAACAAATAAATAACTTAAGTACAAATAACTTATCATTTACACAAAAAAAAAACAAAAAGAAATAAAATTAACAATAAAAAATAAAATAAAAAAGTAACGATACAAAAAAAAATGTCCGAATTACGTGTCCCAAATAGGTATACCATTCAGCAATTCATAGGTGGACACCTAATGCTGGTTTTCAATGGTACCCTTTTTTTTTGATACCTACTGACGGGCGGTGACCCAATTAAAATACAAATACTAAAATTTAAAATAAAAACAATAGACACTACATGTAAATGCATTGAAACTTAAAAATAAATAAGGGATAGAAGGGACTAGGACGTCAGCAAATGTTTGAATGGCTAACTCACCGCAAGAAACGAAACTATGTTAGCTACTACAGTTCAATATTCTGTGAGAGTGAGGTACAGCCCCGGTCGAGCCAGCCACTAACTTAACTATGTTCATATATAGTCTATTTTTATTAACTTGTCTTATTTAGCAGATAAATATGGCGTACTTCTAACCACACATGAGTTACAAGTGAGAAATTATTGATCGATCTGATGAGTTTTTTTTGTAATGAAAAATTATAAAAAAAATAAAGAAAAAAGTTTTACAGAGTATAATAAATTTGAATTGAAAATCTTTGGAAAAATCTATCACATCCTAAATTTTACCGCCTTAGAAATTTTGTCGCAATGGCCCCTTGTGTCCCTTTAGCAAATCCAGCGCTACATAGTGGTTACCTTACCAGTTAAAAGTCTAGCTGTCAGCATTGCAAATATGCAGTGATTTTTAACGTGAAAAAGTATAAACGTACCATTTTTTTAGAATATCATTCGTTAGGATTATATGAAGTAAAGGACTTTGTCTTAAGCAAAGATTGCAATTTTTTTTTTCGGAATGTGTATTGCTGGCCCTACTGGCCTTGACAGCGTCACCGGAGGGGGGGGGGGACTGAGACTCGGCCTTGAAATTTGGAGCCCCCGTTGGGGCTCAGAATGGACGTCCGTGTCTAAGGGTGTCTCCTATTAAGATCGCACCTCGGCTTAGAACGTCGTCGGTGTGGAGACAGTGTGTCGGACGGGGGTAAAGATTGCAATTGTAAGTCCCACTCTTTGTCGAGAATTACATTTGTAGGTTTTATTCTTTTTTCTCGTAATTGACATAAAACAATTCTGTAACCTAGTAAGTTTCCTAGGTAACTTTACGAATGCAGTGTCTGATAAAATAAAGGTACTGGCAGTAAATTCATTACGGTGTGAAACAATGACAAATATCATATCGCTAGTTTGCAAGAATATCGTAGTAACTCAAAATTCTACCAAATAGTACTAAGTATGTCAAACGACGATAAATCTTTGTTGTTTTATCATGAAAAGAGTTGCGATGATGAATTTTCTTTAAATCAATAAAGTTAAAACATCAAGGGATCGTTTAAATTTTGCAGCTATGCACCAACACATTAATAAAGAAATTTTAAAATCACATTCATTAATATTCATCATTTTTAGTTGCATCGATATTCTTGAAAAGCAGCGATATGTAAATCTTTATAAATATCTGAGCACAAATTTAATTATTGCCCCTGACTTTGATAAACAATTACATAAGTTGTGTCTTATTGCTTTACGCCTGAAATTTGCTGTCAGTGCCTTATTTTTTACAGTCATAACTTTCGTGACGGTTACCTAGTTACAAAGTTGTTTGAAAATAACTTTTAAGTCGAAATCTCACCTTATTTCGAATTACGGAAGAATATTTAAAACCAATATTTATGTAAACTGCGAATTTTCGTAGTTTTTATTATTATGAATTTGTTTTCCGACCTTGGTACGCCTTTGAGTATTTTAAGTCAGTTAAAACTTAAATTATAAGCAGGAATAAAATTTTGTGAAATATTATCGTGAAACAATTTGTTTTATGATTAAATTTAAGAACAGAATAAATATTATACATAATAAACAGAAGTTTATTTATAAAATTAGCATAATATCGCGTATACTGACTATGTATTAAAGAGCCGGTCAAGATCGTGTCGGTAACACACGAAGGGTTCGGTACCTTCATACAAAAGATAACTGTGTAATTTTCATATAGTTTTTTTTTTACACTAAACATTAAAAATAAAGATAAATCGACTTCAAAAGCTAACAGTAGTTGCTCGCGGTATCGCCTGCGGAAAGTTTGAAATTTGACAGATGCGATTTAGAAAGCTGGAAAATTACCACCCAGGTTTTGAGATTCTAGCTTTAAATTTTTTCAATAAGTCACTTTGACTGTCTGTCCGTAGCTATATGTTTATTTATGATCTGTTTTACATAATTTTTAACTTTATATAAGTAATTTTATATGGACCTTTTTTAATTTTATGTATGTTTACCAATTACTCTGAAATGGCTCTACTGATTTTATTTTAAATAACTGAAATAAATATGTCATTCGCACGGACGTACTTATAGCTTTCGTATGGGAGGGGTCCGTCTAAGGAGAGGGTCCAATGGAGGGTTGTAAGTCTAAAATGTACAAAGAAAAACTAGTTTTTAATCAGCGATTACGCAGTAAGATAAGCAATACAAGCCACACGACTTCTGACTGACTGACTCACTGACATAGTGATGATATCAACGCACAGTCCAAACCACTGGGCGGATCGGGCTGGAATTTGGCATGCAGGTAGATGTTATGACGTAGGCATCCGCTAAGTATTTTGATTAACTCTACCACGAAGGGGATGAAATAGTGGATGAAAGTTTGTATCAATTTTTAACCGATGGAGGTGTGACTTTGCATGCATAATGGTATTCTTACGTTGGTATCGCAGACGAAGTCGCGAGCTTTGTTTCAGTAAATGATGCTTTCTTTTATGTTTTGATAAAAGGTATAATGAATTAAAAGCAGTTTTTACAAAAAAAAATAATATAAAAATATTAATTACAAAATATGGAACGATTTTGAAATTCAGATCCTCTTAACCCCCCCAATCCCCCCTCTATATACGTCCATGGACATTCGAGTAAAATAAATAACGTTTCTAACTTTGAAGTCACTTCCCCTTTTTTTTTTTGGAAAAGTCTTTTACTTCTCCAAGGACAATTTTTGAGTTTGACGATTTATTTCACCTAAAACTTCGTTAATTAGCTATGATAGTTTTGCTTTTAACTTCTTTGTATGTATTATATCGGCGAAATTTTGATATGTCCAGACCCTTTAATTTTAAGAGGAAGGAGCTCCCCAATACTAAGAATCACTGAGCTATACCGACAGACAGGCGGAAATGGCGAAACTATAAGGGTTTCCTATTTGATTACTGAATCCTAAAATATTGAAATATATAAAAATGTATTTTTTTAAATATTATAATTAACAACATTAAAATGTAAACTCGGAACTTTAAAAAACAATATAATTACGTAAAATAACTTCCTTACACAAAATAATAAAAAAAAATCATTTCTTGTCCAAGCTACTGTTTTGAAGATATATAATACTAGATGTTATCGTAGTGTGATGTCATATTCCATTGCCTTCCTCAATAAATAAACTATCTAACACAAAAATATTTTTTCAAATCGAACCTATAGTTCTTGAGATAAGTGTGTTCAAACAAACAAACTCTTCAGCTTTATAATATTAGTATATACGTGTTTTTGTATATGTTAAATCTTGTAGACTCGTATACGTATAAGCAGGGGCGTAACTATAAGATGGCAGGGCTGGTAAAAAGCCACGGGCCCCAGACCGGAGAGGGCCCAGCCTAAAAGAATTTTATTAATAAAAATCTTATTAAAAACAAATTGTTATTTTATTATAAATTTGTATGAACCTATGTTCTTGAAAATAAACGTATTAGATTTATAACTAAAATACACACAATATTATAAATAGTTTTGGGTAACAACTTAAGTTGTTCATTAAAATTAAGGTATAACGTGACGATTTTTACTTGGAGGCCCCATCCAAAGAATTTGCCATGGGCCCCAGATGGTATAGTTACGCCCCTGCGTATAGGGTTACCATTTATGAAAAATAATTACAAAAAAAGTTTACTTCATATTTTTTTTACATTTTAAATATCGATTATACTAACACTAGTAAAAAGTCCACGTGATACAAAGCGATTGTCGATCGAAAAGTGTTCATGTAGGCGATTGTAAATGAGGAGTTTTCAAATAAGTAATTAATTGAAAAAAGCAAAAACCCGACAGCTTAACAAGACCATCTACAGTCAGTTCTTTCTAAAAGCCTCTAAGTGAGAATCGTTACGAACTAAATTTAAATCGTTATAGATTCTAAACGGTAACTTTAATTGAAAAATGATACTAGAAACATAAAAATGATTTTCAAATATCTATTCAATGACATCACACTTGACATAATTCATCGATTTTCATTTTTTTTTCACATTATGCGTCCAAAATCGCCCATTTGATTTTTTCAAATTTTTATGATCACTATGACATTTTCACCATCATGATGAATCAAACAACGAATCATTTATCAAAATCGGCTCACGCGTTTGGTCTAAGTAGTAATACAAAGTTACAAACTCATATACATATAAACTGATAAACACATTACCTTTCCTTGAGTCGCACAGTCGAGTAAAAAATGAATCGACTTCTAAAGCAAACAATTACGTTTTCTTGGATAACATACTTATACCACTTATTATTATTTAAAAACCGAACGACTGAACCGATTTTGATGAAGATTTTATGGAACTAATCTAAAAGTACATTCATTCAAGTAAAAAAAAATCGATTCATCGATTATGAGGTACACAAACATAATAAAATCTACTACCTTTTTTAAAGTCGTTTAAAAAGTCTTTTGAGCCGCGTGACGGCGACGGGAACTCATAAGATTTTAAATCGTTTAACGTATCTAAAGAAATATTTTTGAAAACATGCGCGTTAAACGCATAACCTCATATTTTGGCAGTCGGTTATATAAAAATAGAATTATTTTATATTTTACTAAATTTCAATGGACAGACGGCGTTGTAAGATATTTTTATATATACAGCGTTGATGGTAGTGAATGTCCAAGGACGTAGGTCGGTAAACGATTTAGCTTCTTTAAAAGTTACAATTTATCCGTTTTCTATCATGCAAAACGATTTCGCGAATAATATTTCTTGTTTTATAAAATTTTTACTAAAATTGTTTTCGTAGAAAAATATGATGGACTTCAAGCTAAATTATGATTACATAAATACGGTATACATTATCATTTGCCGTTGGTTGAGTTATTTTGTTATATGAATTCGAAAATTAACGATTATAGGGAGTTGAAAAGGCCTAGTGGTGGGAACATGTCGATCTACACCGATTATCGCAGGTTCAAACCCGGCTAGCACCGCTGAGTTTTCAAGTACTAAATTTGTGTTTAAATTCTCGTGTTCGGCGGTGAGGACAAACACCGCGATGGATACACTATTACACATGCATAGTTTGACACATGTATATCCGCCAACGTGTATTAAGCTCTGAACCTTCTCCTTAATGCAAGAGGAGAGCCAGCAGTAGCAGTGGCGAGTAATTCTTAGAAGAAAATGGTGTATTTTCAACAAACTTAACAAAAAAGCGATGGCTCTCACTTCGTAAGAGAATTTTTTAGTGTTTCAGTTTCAGAACTCAAAACTCCGACATTTCTTGATGATTGATAATTGATTCTCGTCAAAATCTTTTTAGCAGTTTAGTTTATTAATCAAAATTACTGAAATTTATAGGTTATCTAACGAAATTACACATTTATTTTTGAGCTCGGTACTTCAAAGTGTATTTTCCTATTTTTAGATAATTTAAATAAAATATTATTTTTACAATATTTTTTTCCATTAATTAGCTTTAGTACATAAACGTCCTATTTAAGATCTCAGATATTTAGGTCTCAACAATAGTTATTAATCTAGTATTGATCGGCAATTTATTATGACCTGGATTCATATTGGCCTTAATATAGGTACCTAGCTCATGACCTAGATCTTTTTCAATATGATGCAATGATGGAATTGTGTACCCTGTTACTATTACAAAGGTAAAGTTTGTGTGGATGGATGGAAGTCTATTTCTAAAACTGCTGAACCGATATTGATAAAACGTTACAGTATTAATATGTTAAACGTTAAATAATTCGTATGTCTACTTGTTATATTTCACGATTGTACTAATTTTGATGATTGTTACTTGGTGAAAATAAAACTTGGAAAGGTTAAAATGGGGAATAAAAGTTTATATGGAAAGCATATATCGTAATTTTTCAATAAAATATGTTATTCAAAACAATTATTATACTGAATTTAATAAAAAACTTTTTTGTTACAAAAATATACAAAAAAAAAATTAAAAAAAAAAAATTAAAAAGAAACGTTAAAAATTAAAAGTAACTATATTAAGCCTAAATAGCTAATGTCATAGGCAAGGTGCCCAAAACACTGGAAGCATTACCTATTTGAATGCCCAGACTGATATGCTGGCCAAGATAGCTGCCAGCTCTTCTGTAAAAACGACGAGACGGGAAGACACTCTTTGTAAAACTTTTTTTGCTTCCCCGACCCAGAAAACCGTGGCTTCATTTTGATGGAATGCGTTCGGAATGAAAATTTCCGGTATGTAGTATCAATGTCCCATAGCATAATTAGAGAAATCGGTGAAGTGAATAGTGTTTTGGCCTATCCTTTATCGGATGGAGCCAGCGCTGTACAAATTTGTCAGGCTCGGTTTGAAAGTTAGATAAATGTACTTTAAGAGAAGGGATAGAGTGACATAGTTGCTTTTTTGTGGCAAAACTCTTTAAATAAAGATAAAAAAACCGTGGCCTAAACCGCAAAGATTACACATATGAAAAACAAACTACGCAGACGAAGTCGCGGAATCCAACCAATAGCCTGTAAGTAAAGTAAAAGAAAGTAACAGCCTACAAATATCCCACTGCTGGGCAAAGGCCTCCTCTCCTATTAAGGAGAAGGTTTAGAGCTTAATCCACCACGCTGCTCTAGTGCGGGTATACATGTGACAGAATGTCTCCCGGCACATACAGGTTTCCTCACGATGTTTTGGGGTTTGAACCCACGTTCATCGGTAAAGGTCAACGTGTTCTAACCACTAGGCCATCTCGGCTCTCCTGAATCTCAGCCTGTAAATATTTTGATGTTATTCGACACAGTTTTAAGAGAAGTGTCAAGGCGAAAAATCCAAAAAGTTAATCGCGTAAATGATAGAGTAAATAAAGGCATAATAAACAAACGAACGAGCATTCTAATTTATAATATGAATATGGCGAAAATTACACTTATATGAGACATAAACAACTCTGTAACTTAGCAACAGAAACGTTGTTAGTAGTTACGAAAATTGTGAATGTCAAAAATAAGGCACTGAAGGTAAATTCTATCAGGTGTAAAGCGATGAGAAATAACTTATGTAAATCGTTATGATAATCTGAGGGTAAAATTATATATGGACGCTGATAAGCAATACTGTGTCAAGCCACACGGACTTAATTTTGAGAAAGTTGCGTCTAAACATTTTAAACCTATTCTGGATGTGTTTGAAGTAGTATATATCCATCTTTTCTATATTGATAAAAGGTGTAATGAACTAAAAGCAGATTGATATATGGACGCTGATAAGCAATACTATGTCAAGCCACAAGGACTTCAATTTGAGAAAATGGCGTCTAAAGATGTCAAAAGATGTCAACAAATTTGTTTGAAGAAGAGAACATATATCTTTCTTTTCTATTTTGATAAAAGATCAATAATTTTATCTAATAATATTTTTTCTAATATATAAGATTATTGTATAACTCAAAATATGGAACACGCTTTAATATTCGAAAAATTCAATTGAAGAACTTTTTTCCCGTTCTTATTTTGTTTATATGACTTTGAAAGTTGAATAATGTTAAATACATGTTGCATTATCAGAATACATCAATATCTCCGAATTTGACTTTTTACGGGTTGACACATTATTGCTTATCAGCATCCATATAGAATTCTGACCTAAAGCAAAGATAAACATTTTATAATAATCTGTATGGACAGTCTGAGAGCAAAAATTACAAGTGTAATTCATGCCTTACGATTACTTCGATTATCTGTTAAAATAAATTCTGCTCTAATCTATAAAAGTCGAAAGGACGTTGGTTGAATTCTTTGTGCCTAATATCGCGTAATTAGACCGTACTGCACTGACTTGCTATTGCAAAACGCGCACTTGTCACTTAAACTTGATATAGACACATTCTACGTCTATATACGATTACTATATGGACGCTGATAAGCAATACTATGTCAAACCACGCGGACTTCCTTTTTAGGTAATGGCGTCTAAAGATCTTGAACCTATTCTTAAAAAAAATGTTTGAAGACGCATAAACTCTCTTATTTCTATTTTGATAATAGATGTAATTAATTAAAAGCAGATTGGTATAATAAAAAGTTTTATAATAGGTTTTTCAAATGTATGCCATTATTGCATATTGCAAAATATTGAACGCACTTCAATATTCGAAACGTGAAATTAAGAAAATTTTTTCCGTACTTATTAAATGACTTGAAAGTTTTTTGATCCATAAATGGATGCTGATAAGCAATAATGTGTTAAGCCACAAAAAGTCAAATTCGGAGATATTGATGTATTTTGATACTGCAACACCTATTTAACATTATTAAAAAAAATTGAAGTCATTTAAACTAAATGAGTACGGAAAAAAGTTTCTTTATTAATTGGTACGAATTTCAAGTTCGTTTCATATTTTGCAATTTATACAATAATCTCAAATATTTGAAAAAGTTTTTATTAGATAATATATTAAATATATTAGTCTGCATTTAATTAATTATACCTTTTATCAAAAAATAAAAGAAAAGATGGATATATACTTCTTCAAACAAATTTGTTAAAAATGGGTTTGACATCTTTAGACGCGATTTTCTCAAAATGAAGTCCGTGTGGCTTGACACAGTATTGCTTTTCAGCGTCCAAATATCTCTGAATTTGACTTTTTGTGGGTTGACACATTATTGCTTATCAGCATCCATATATAACTTTGAAATACCATTTACTCATTAATCACGAAATCTCCGAAACTATAATACCAACAAACTTAAAATTTGGCAGGTTCCTTATAGGGTGTAGACATCCGCTAAGAACGGATTATATAAAACTCCACCCTTAAGGGATTCAGTTTGTATGTCCTATGTTTTTAGAGATTTAAGTAGACTTGAGAATTTAAAATATATGCTCAATAGATTACGTGGAGGTTAGGATATAAAGCTGATAAATTTATTTTTTTTTTTATTATAAAAAGACTTTTAAATATATATGTTTAAATAAACCATCTTTAAAAACGAATTTAATAGACAATGGTAAACCTAAAAAAAAGAAGTCGACGCCAAGTAAAATGTTTTACGTGTCATTTACTTGTAAGTAAATGACACAACAGTAAGTCGTTTTCGACTAATCGGTGATCATACATAAAAAAGTCCCTACAAATTGAAAACCTCCTCCTTAATTCGAAGTCATTTAAGAATAATATATTTTAAACTTTCGCGATTTATACTATTCATATTTAATATAACGGGCTTATCGCGATAACTAATGATAGTAATACCTTTTTATTGCCCGACGTTTCGACACAGTTGCATCCGTCGTGATCACGAGCTGACTGGTGTACCACGCGCCCTTCGGCAGCGAATGCGCGAGGTTTCTTCGCCTACCCTCACAAGGTAAAGGTATTACAACCAATTACCATTAGTTATCGCGACTAGACAGGATAGCTCGCAAACGATCAGGTGGTACACCTGGTGTTCAGTGATCACCGCCGTTCATTGACATTTGCAGCAGCAGAGGAGACACAAATGTGTTGCTAATTTAAAAAGGAAAAGGGATGAAAGATGAAATAATGAATTGACGACGGGGTTAGGGTTTCGGCTTGCTCCCCCATCGTAGGAAACTTAGCTATGTTAGCTATTTCTTCTAACGCCAATCTTCTGTGAGAGTGATAATATTATCGTTCTCTAATATCTTTTATGAGAGGCGATATAGCATAGTTTTTAAAATACGTCGATCTCAGCCGATGATCACTGGTTCAAACCCCGGCTAGCACCACTGAGTTTTCAAGTGTCTTTTATGCTTAAAGTCATCTCGTGCTCGGAAGGAAAATACTGTGACGAAACTAGCATGTGCCGGTAGAAATTCTAACATACGTACATATATCTGCCCCATAGTGGAGCAGCGTAGTGGATTAAGCCCTAACATGCTCTTCAATAAGAGAAGAGGCTTTTGCCTAGCCTTTCTATAATTGTACATAGATTGCCATCTTTCCGCCTTTATACAGATTTATTCTAATTTAGAGGGCATCCGCAGGCCGTCCAGGGAGTTATAAAGTCTAAGTCCGTGAATGTCACACACTTTCTCGCCGCGAGCAACCAACGAATCGACTCGACATTCACTGTCCCCCCCGCGTTCCGGTTCTAGGTTATGGGCTCTAAAATCCGGGGCTATCACGCGTCTAGTTCTGATTACCAATTTTAGAGATGGTAACCCTAACTAAAAGAGATAGCAAGGGTTCCCCAGTTTTGAAAGTACGCCATGTTGAATTTTTGGTTACGTCATATATGCATATAAGATAAGCTACGAGCACAGCGTGTCGCTCAAATGCGAATCTTATGAAACCTTATTCTTGATAACCGGTCGAGCCGTTGAGGCTATAAGCTATTTCGTCGGGGATACTGCAAAACCGCGCATCTAGCTTTTCCTATAAAGTCTAAATTTAAACCAAATATTAAATCACAGTATTGATAACAATAAGGCCTTACGGGCATTTTCCATTAGTGTATTATTTTAGTGTTATCGACGATATGTTAAAATTTATGAATGTTAAGTATTAATTTTACAAATATCGATTAGATAAGTTTTAGGTGGCTCGTTTTGTATCCATAAGCATTTGATTCAAAGATGGACCTTATTACAAAAGCTAGTTACACCGCTTTGCACTATCCTCGAAGATTTATATCTATAACTAGCTGTGTCTCGTGGTTTCATCTGCGTTAATTTGGGGAAAAATATATTTACATAATGTTTACATTCCCTACGTTAATCGAATATCGTTCACAATTTGATTCGATTCAATTTTGTTTTTACGTAACCCTTTTTTAATTTTTTTTTAATAAAAGTAGCCTATGTTACTCCTTATAACATTAGCTATCTGTAAGTGAAACTCCCGTTAAAATCGGTCTAGCGGTTTTAGAGATTAGTCGGAACAAATAGGCGGACAGACATACAAAAATTTTAAATTGTTTTGTTGATATATGTACCTTAAATCGCTGCTTTTCAAGATTATCGATGCAACTAAAAATGATGAATTTTAGGGAATGGAATTTTTAAATTTCTTTATTAATGTGTTGGTGCATAGCTGCAAAATTTAAACGATCCCTTGGTGTTATAACTTTATTGATTTAAAGAAAATTCATCATCGCAACTGCTTTCATAATAAAACATCAAAGATTTATGGTCTTTTGACATACTTAGTTCTATTTGTTAGAACTTTGAGTTACTTTGATATTCTTGCAAACCAGCGAAATACTTTCATATATATTTAGTTCAAAGATTTTAGTTTTAAAAAACAAACAAACACTTAAATTTTATTTATATATATAGATATATTAGACTTACATACACGCAAAAAATATTACCTAACTTCTGGGTCAGTCGGGCATATGCTAGCAATTTTTTGTAATTAAAAAAAAATTGCGTATTGTTATATTATATAAAAGTATTATGTATAATTAAAAACAAAACAATAGAACCTATGTATTTTTACATGCCTGACCTAAATGACCCGTGTTACATGACTCTTGAACTTAATTGTCGACTTAAGGTTTTTTTTACCCGACATACCAAGACGGTGGGTACTGATTTTCTGGATTATTTATAACTAAACTGGCTTCCGCCCGCGATTTCGTCTGCGTGGATTAGTTACTTTGGGTTAACACTGACTTAAACTTGCGACATAGTTTATGTGTATAGGTGAGTAAGTACTTTGCACATTGTGCGCGCAGTACTCGATCATTATTCTGCTGAGATGTTATTTTAAAATTACAATATTTCCTAAGATACTCATTTAAATCGAATGATGTAAAGGACAATTTTGTTTTAAATTAAATACTTGTTATGAATAATGTATTTATTTGGATAAGAATTAATATCATATTTATAAAAAACCTTGGCAAATAATGCATTATTTTAGAACAAATTTAGTTATTATAAAAAAGGTTATAGTGAGCTAACTTTAAAAGATAGACATATGCTGTCGCAGACTTTTTTTTTAACTTTTAAAGGGGAACAATTTTGTCATACATGATTTTTGCGAAACTTTAACCGTTTACGCACGTAGTGTAAGCTCTCTCAATAGAAAAATATCCCCCGATTTTGAAACATTCTTCATTGGTGCTCCGCTCCTTTTGGTCTCAGCGTAATAATATATAATAATAATAATAATAAATAACGCATCACACTCAACGGCCCCCATTAAAATCCTATGACCTTGTGTCGGGAGTCCGGAAACACTCACAACACTAACACAAACAACCAGACCACGACAAACATCTGTATGGCCAATACACACGTTTGCCGTGAGCGGGGATCAAACCCGCGACCGTTAGCGCTTTATTCAGTTGCAGTGACTATTGCGCCAACGCGTCTGTCATATAGCCTATAGCCTTCCTCGATAAATGGACTATATAACACTGAAAAAATTTTTCAAATCGGACCAGTAGTTCCTGAGATAAGTGATTTCAGTCCTGTGGGGTCACATCATTAACACAAACACCCAGACCACGATATCTATATGGCCAATGAGCGGAGATCGAACCAGCGACTGTTTCCGTTTTAGCCAGTTGACGTTGAGCCAACCTATCGTCTGTATAGTCTATTTTTCTTCACTTGTCTTAATTTGGTAACAATACCCCGAACGAAAAACACGAATTTTCGAATAATTTTTTTTATTTTAATTTTGCATTAAAAATGATTCAGTTCAATAATTCAATCAATAATTTCTTATCGAAATCGTATTCATATTTAATATAACGGGTCTTATCGCGATAACTAATAGTAGTAATACCTTTTTATTGCCCGACGTTTCGACGAAGTTACATTCGCCGTGGTCACGAGCTGACTGGTGTACCGCGCGCCCTCCGGCGACGAGTGCGCGAGTTTTCTTCGCCTACCCTCACAATATTAATATTGTCTTTGCCGTTATTATAATGCTGGGAGCACACTACACTAACACAATCGGTTCGCGCGAACATTGTTCGAGGTACTTCACTTTTATTAAATTTATTTATCACCGGGTTCCAAGCGGCCGACAATTTAAATCCGTCATCGCGATTGAAGGTTTTATGTTTTTTAATTTCAATTGCTTCCCGTACTAAGCGGCAATAATAACTTTTGTCCGTCGAGAGAACCTTTGGGTCATGAAGCTCAATCCAATGGTTTGTTCCCGAGTTTAACAGATGGTCAGCCACTGCGGATTTTTCTGTCCGTCTGTTTCGTCTAAATCGTATGTGTGGTTGGAAGTACGCCATATTTGTCTGCTAAATGAGACGAGTAAAGAAGAATAGACTATACACATACTTCTGAATGGTAGTAAAGAGATATGAAACACAAAATGTTATATTTTATCAGTTTTATGAATCGCTTCTATCATATTCCAAAATACATGCGGGCAAAGTTGTGAAGAACTGCTAGTATATCATGAAATACATAATTAATAAATAAACATATCACACTCAACGGCCCCCATTAAGATATCTTGACCAGATCCGGAAACACACAACACAAACACAAACACCCAGACCATGACATACATCCGTATGGCCAATACAGACGTTTGGTTGAACGGGGATCGAACCCGCGTTAGCACTTCGGAGAATATATATATAGGATCAGGGGCCGACATTATTTTAAACAATATAGAAATCACTCCTCCAACTTCTTTATTCTAATTCAATAATTATTTTTTATTACAAATTAATATCAGCAAACTAATTTTATTATCAACACTGCAATTGGTGAATGCGTGTACCGCACCACGATCGAATAAAACAATCATCTTCTGTCTACCCGCAAGATCTGCTTTTTTTGTGTGGTTTGTCGTGGGGTGCCTATCGGTGGCGCCGTCATATATATGAAGCTGGTGCTCGCGACTTTGTCTGCGACGTATGTGATACTTATGTCATAGTAGCTTTATGCATGCAAAGTCTCAGCCCGATCGGTTTAAAATTGACAAAGTTTCATACAAACCTTCATCCCCTATTTTATCTTCTTGGGGGTAGAATTAATCAAAATCCTTTCTTAGCGGATGCCTACGTCATAACATCTACCTGCATGCCAAATTTCAGCCCGATCCGTCCAGTTGATTGGGCTGTGCGTTGATAGATCAATATGTCAATCAGTCAGTCAGTCACCTTTGAAATATATATATTTAGATTACATATCGATGCTGATAAGCAATAATGTGTCAACCCAAAAAAAGTCAAACTCGGAGATATTGATGTATTTTGAAACTGCATCATCTATGTATTTAACATTGTTCAAAATAATTTTAAGTTATCTAAACTAAATAAGTACGGAAAAAGTTACTTAATTTAATGTTTCAAATGTCAAGTGCTTTCCGTATTTTGCCATTATACAATAATCTCAAATATTAGAAAAACTTATTATTAGATAGAAAAAATTAATACATTAATCTGCTTTGTATATATTTTTCTTCAAAAAAATTGATTAAAAATAGGTTTGACATGTTTAAACGTCATTTTCTCAAAATGGAGTCCATGTTGCTTGACACTTGGCACAACTAAAAGCCATTAACCAAAGAATTGAATTGTTGCTTGACACATTTTTGACGTATTGCTTATCAGAGTTCATATAACTAGAGTCTATAAACCTAGTGATAACATAACACCAATTTAAAAAGTTACGTAAACGTAGACAGGCACAGCACGACTTTTTCCATCTACATCAAATCTTTATCGGGTATGCTTTATGGGTAAATTTCTTTGAGGGATAAGCATACCTTTCAAACTTTGCTTTCCTGTGGCAAGTTTATTAAACTGTTAAATAAATAAAATATAGTCACAATGTTAGAGTAATATATAATATAATATATATTGTAATGTCTTATAATATTATTACCCCCGCCACAAGGCCACGAGATCATAATAGGGGTTGAGTTGAGTTGAGTGTGATGCGTTTATAATATGGATAAATGGATACTGATAAGCAATAAAGTGTCAACCCACGAAAAGTCAAATTTAGAGATATTGATGTATTCTGATAATGCACTTCGTATTTAACGTTATAGAAAACATTTCAAGTCATCTGAAGTAAATATGTAGGTACGGAAAAAAGTTTCTTAATCAAATGCTTAAAATATGATGAGGTCCATATGGACATGGGTAAGTACATTGGATTATGCAATCATTTCATATATTTGAAAAACTTAATATTAGATAAAATTCTTTACTAGCCTATCTAATATTAATAAATTATACTTTTAACCAAAATAGAAAAGAAAAGATGGATATATGCTTCTTCAAGCAGATGTGATAAGAATAGGTTCGACATCTTTCGACGCCATTTTCTCAAAATGAAGTCGGTGTGGCTTGACATAGTATTGCTTATCAGCGTCAATATCAGCTATGAATGACAACTAGCAATTCTCTGCAGCTTTGCCCGCGTATACTTAGGAATTTGATGTCCAAATATCGATACATCTATAAAGTTTAAATTTGCTTAGAACCTTAATATACTCGTACATACCTAGTTAGGTCTACGTCTGATTTTTTTCGTTTAAAAGCCTTTTGAACCGACCTTGCATGCATGTTGACATTCAAAAATACTTTTTTTTAACAAAGAATAATTAATAAGTTATCTGTACAAATAAATAAAATTGAAGTCGGTTTGTAACTTCGAATTAATTGATTTTAACTAAATGCCTATGAAAGTACACTACTTACATTAAAACCACAATTATTAAAATTTTTGTCTGTCTATTTGTTCATCTATCTGTTTGTTCCGATTAATCTCTGAAACGGCTGGACCGATTTTGACGGGACTTTCAGTCGTAGATCGCTCATTTTACAGCCCACTTTTGTTTTTTTTTTTTTTAATTTTATTTATTTTAATTTATTAATAAAAAAAGGTTACGCAAAAACAAAATTGAAACCAATGAAACAGTGAACAATATCCGATTTAAGTAGGGAAAGTAAACCTTATTTAAATATAATTTTTCTTCAAATTAAACCGCGGGGCACAGCTAGAGCCCCGTAAAGTTGTATAATGGAAGAAAATGATTAGTTTCACTTACTTCAAAATGATTCTATTCTCTTTGGAGCGTTTAAATAAAATCCTATAGCTCGTATACAGGCTGACTCGACAAAGTATATAAATAAACATAAATATATAATGAAATATATACATGTACATTATTAAAATAAATTACCAATATTAAAATAATAATAGATCTTTAACTTTAATTTTATGATGAAAACGTGCATAACTCGCGTTAAAGATTAACTTAATTATCTTTATGTGTATAATTTAAACTTCATTTTGTACATGAGAACTAGTAAAGTTCTCTTAAAACATAATAAAATCAAGTTTGCTGACAGACGAACGAACGAACTAATAATAAACTGCCTTACTACAAAAGATTTAAACAGACGTTAAACGCGTGTTTAAAAAAATCCGTACTACAAATCCACGTCTAAGCACAGTTTTGAGTTAAACATGCTTTAGATATAGATTAACATATGTTTCAGTGAGTTTAATAGATGTCTTAAACCTATTTCAGCTGTCAAATGTAACGTATAACATTTTATCAATAAGTTTTTTTATGACTTTATTCGCTAAAATATAATATATAGCATACATTATATATTTTCATTTAAACAGAAAAAAAATGTTTTTATATAGTATTTTAGATTTATTCAAGTTTTATTTACTACTCCAGCTTATAAGTAAATGATAATTGGACGCTGATAAGCAATACTGTGTCAAGCCACACGGAATTCATTTTGAGAAAATGGCGTTTAAAGATGTCAAACCTATTCTTAATAAATATGTTTGAAGAAGTATATATCCATCTTTTCTTTTCTATTTTGATAAAAGATATAATGAATTAAAAGCAGATTGATATACATATTTAATGTGTTATCTATTATAAGTTTTTCAAATATTTGAGATTATTTTATAAATTGTAAATTATAAAATTCGAAACATTAAATTAAGTAACTTTTTTTCGTATTTACTTAGTTTATATGACTTGATATTTTTTTGAATAACGTTAAATAGGTGACGCAGTTTCATAATACATGAATATGTTCAAATTTGACGTTTTGTGGGTTGACACATTATTGCTTATCAGCATCCAATTAATTTTGTAGTAAAACAAAGAATGAATGAAATACACATCCCAAATCATGTAAACAGTTGAAGACATGAATGGAAGAAGGTTATGAGTCGCATTTTAGATTTTTCTGCTATTATATGCATGGACACGTGTATATCGATACCTCCCACGTAAGTTATTGTAAGCCACAAAATTGCCGTAAGCGTTTTTACTGAATACTACACGAATTTGCATTGCTTAATGCATTCAAAGTGAAAAAATACCAAAAATCTTTTTTTTTTTCAAGGAAATTTACAACAAAATACGCCTGAAAAAAAGCCTTTTTTCAGGCGTATTTTGTTGTAACTTTCAAACTAAAACGGATTAAAAGTGCTCTACTGTAAAATTGTAATTTTGGGGTTACAACAACTTACGTGGGAGGTATCGATATATACAAACAATTTTAAACCTTAAAACAATCGCATTTGTGCCCATTTAAGGAAATACACTATTTTTAGATAAACGCATTTAATACGTTTTGTTAAGCAAAACTTTGAACATAAAAGTAAAAAATAAAGTAACAGCCTGTAAATTTCCCACTGCTGGGCAAAGGCCTCCTCTCCTATTAAGGTTTAGAGCTTAATCCACCACGCTGCTCCACAGCGGGTTGGCGGATATACATGTGTCAGAATTTCTCCCGGCACATGCAGGTTTCCTCACGATGTTTTCCGTCACCGCCGAGCTCGAGATGAATTTAAACACTAATTTAGCACTTGAAAAATCAGCGGTACTAGCCGGGGTTTGAACCTATGATCATCGGTTGAGATCGACATCTTTAAACATAATTTTCTCGAAATTAGAATTTCATATTCATTCATTCAATGTTTCATAATTCAAAACTAATTTATTGTCAGCGCCTTATTTACTAAAGTCGAAAATTTGTCACGTTGCCTAGGTAACTGTTACCAGGTTACAAATAAGAAGTATTTCCGAAAGCTGTGAATGACAAAAATATTCAATTCAATTCTTTGGTTAATGGCTTTTAGTTGTGCCAATTAGACACATGTTATAATGTCAAAAATAAGGCACTGACATTAAATGCCTTCAAGTTTACAGCAATTACAAACAATGCATGTATCTTTATGATAGTCTGAGAGCAAAAGTGTAATTCTCGCCTTAGAACCATGAATAAGTGCATATTTTAAACAACAATAGTTGACCTTTGAGTATGGGATATTGAAAATATTTTTTTCTATGTGACATGGGCGAGATAACATGTTAGACACATGTTATTATTGGCACAACTAAAAGCCATTAACCAAAGAATTAAAAAATAATTTTTTATTATTTTTTAATTCTATTCTTCGATTAGTACTTTCAGTTTCCTCCAAATAAAAAGTTATCTAATTAATCATTAAACGAAACGCTATACAAAAGTACATTTAAAATATGTTTTGAAATACTGTATAATATTTTGTATGTATATTATTATATTATTATTTGTATCCTTGGTGTACAATAAATACACTTTCTTATTTTCTTTCTTTCTTACATTTAGATTTTTAGCCTACTTAAAAAAATGAGATTCTGTACTTTGTATTCGACGTGTTTGTATGTTAGTAGTACGTACATTTATATGGCCACTATTTTCTTTAAAAACTGGTGATTTTCTCCTAAAACTTAAGTTACCCATATTTTTCAATAAAATCATAATCATATTTTTTTTTTTCAGAAACAACCATGTCTTCCAGCCCGCCACGTTTGACAGTGGGCAGTGAAACGTCATTTAACTCAAACTCAAGGACCTGTGTGAACACCGAATGCCCCATGGACTCCTTACACAGCCTCATAGATGGGGAGTCACAGAAAATATCGGACAGTTGCTCTGGGAACCAGTGCTCTATGTCTTGCACAGATAACAAGAAGAAACGGAAGTCTTTATGTTACAGTAAGTAGTTAGGAATCATGAAAGTATAAAATCTATATATGTTATGAAAATTGGACTGAGGAGTTTGAAACGCAAACTTACGTATAATTTAGATAGAGAAGCGCAGAATGCTAATATTATTTTTTAATTAAGCATAAAAAATACATTGAATCAATAAAAAAAAAACATTACACACACGACCGTGTTTTTGACGCACGCACACGCGCATATACTCGTACATTGTTTTGTTTATTTTTAAAGTCTGTGGTCAAATTGAAAATATATTAAAATTTATTGGATACTGATTAGCAATAATGTGTCAACCCACAAAAAGCTAAATTCGGAGATATCGATGTACTCTATTACTGCGTCACCTATTAAACATTATTAAAAAAAATTCAAGTCGTCTAAACTAAATAAGTACAGAAAAAGTTTCTCAGTTTAATTTTTAGAATATTGAAGTGCGTTCAATGTTTTGCAACATATAACAATCTTATATATTTGAAAAACTTATTACTGGTTAGATATTTAATTCTACCAATGTCCTTTTAATTAATTATACCTTTTATAAAAATATAAAAGAAAAGATGGATATATACGCCTTCGTTAAGAATAGATTAAACATATTTAGACGCCATTTTCTCAAAATGAAGTCAGTGTGGCTTGACACAGTATTGCTTATCAGCGTCCAATTATGTTCAAAATTATAAATATCTCTCCTCCTTTTTTTGAAGTCCGCTAAAAATAATTTCTATTAAAAATATTATATATTCAAAAGCAAAATAATTTGTATTCCATAACAGAGTCTATACCAAAATTGAGTATTGATTTAGTTGCAAAATTTTAATCATTTTCCTTTCGACATCAATTAGATAACCTATTTTATATTCAAATGGTTATTATCCTCTAGATTAAATTATAATGCAGCGCCTTGTAGGTTCGTTTAATGTAATAGAGTTTAAAGTAGATTTACTAACTGCCCTTAGGCCTGTCATAATCATGGGCCCTTGCCACACGGAATTAGAGACCCTTGTAGGAAATTAAAATATATTTTATTTTATAGGCAATTATAACTACATAGAATTACCAAATTCACGTAAAAATCACGGAAAAAGAAAAATGCAATGATAATATTAATAGAAGAATTTAAAACTAAATAAAACCTAACACTCTGTCGATGTTAATGCAGTGAAGCAAAGTGCCCGAAAAACTGGTAGCATTACCTCTTTGAATGGCCTAACTGATACGTTTGGCTAAGGCAGGCCACAGCTGCGGCCACTTGACTCGATGACTAAATAATACTAATTTAAAACAGAAATATCGATGTAGATGACGTTCAAAAAGATAAGAAAATTCCTAGTTTTTAATAAATATATTTTGATTTGATTCAATTTCACAAGCAGTTCCACGTCGCTTACACGTACACTTCGAAGTTGGATCCCTAACAAACTTTCAATCCTTTTTTGAGTCCCTTAGGGGATGGATTTTTAAATATTCTTTCTAAGTGCACTTAGGATATTTAAAGAAATTTGAAAAGTTTAGGCGTTGCGTTGATCGATCGATATATATGTACTTTAGACTGAGTTACAATCAAAATTCTTAACCGTAAAAGTCATTTCAACCACAGCCTTTAGACTTAGCTGTCTTTTGCGGTTTCTCTCGTGTTTATTGTCACTACTTTGCTCCTATGAGTCATAGCGTGATGTAATACAGCCTTTAACCTTCCTCAATAAATAAACTATCTAACACAAAAATATATCTTTTAATTCGTAACCTTAGTTCCTGATATTAGCGCGTTCAAACAAACAAACTCTTCAGCTTTATAATATTGATATAGTGATAATAATCTCTTATAATATTTAAAGAATTTATTAAGTAAAACTTTTTATTATACCAATCTTCCCTAATTTCATTATATCTTTTATTAAAATACAAAAAGATGGATATATACTTCTTCAAACAAGATTAAGAATAGATTCAACATCTTTAGACGCCATTTTCTTAAAATGAAGTCCATGTGGCTTGACACAGTAATAATTATCTGTGCCCAATTAATGCGTGCTTCAGCGTATGATGTATGACACACTGGCCTAGATTCAAGACGCACAGGCATTGACAATATCCCATATTCAAAGGTCATCTATTGTTATCTAAAATATATACTACTCATGATTCTAATAAGAATTATACTTGTAAGTTTTGTTCTCAGATTTTCATATGTTACATACATAGTTCTTTGTCATCCAATTCAATTCTTCGGTTAATGGCTTTTAATTGTGCCAATTGGACACATGTTATTTCGCCAATGTCACGTGGAATGACAAATCACGGAGATTGATCGGTGGCGTCGAAAATCCAACTAACTTTTGAAAACACCCTAAAATATTGTGAATGTGTATCTGTCCTTAACCTAAAACAACACAAAAATAAATATTATTCATAATAGTATAAACATACAAATAATTTTAATAGGTCAATGGGGTCAATCACATGTTTTATTTATTTAGGTTATCATTGTTTTACATCTAAAAGAATTTAATGGCAGTGCCTTTATTTTTGACAGTAAAATCTTTAGTAGGGAGACCGTGGTAATTGTGACCAGATTACAGAGTTGCTATATTTCAATTACGATACTAAAACTTACGAATGTATTATATTTAAACTTTAATATTCTAAACATTAAGAGCCGAGATGGCCAAGTGGTTAGAACACGTCGATCTCAACCGATGATCGCGGGTTCAAACCCCGGCTAGCACCACTGATTTTTCAAGTGCTAAATTTATGTTTAAATTCATCTCGAGCTCGGCGGTGAAAGAAAACACCGTGAGGAAACCTGCATGTACCGGGAGAAATTCTGACACATGTATATCCGCCAACCCGCAGTGGAGCAGCGTGGTGGATTAAGCTCTAAACCATCTTCTTAAGGAGAGGAGGCTTTGCCCAGCAGTGGGATATTAACAGGCTGTTACTTTACTACTACTTTACTTCACTATTCTTAACATTAAATTAAAAAACATTTTTCCGTACTTATTTAGTTGAGAAGACTTGAATAATAATGCTTAATACGTGACGCATTATCAGAATACATCAATATATCCGAATTCGACGTTTTGTGGGTTAACAGATTATTGCTTTTTTAAAAAACGATGTCGCGGGCAAAAGTCGTTGTAGTATTTAATTAAATCGTACACATTATAGATAACAATTATTATTGTATAGATTTCCTGTCTGTCATTCATATCTGAGGAGATAAACTTACACAATATAATTTATTGTGTTTATTTTTAAATGCCATTGTTGCTAATAGAGTTCATTGTTCGTATTGTTTATATCCGCTCTGGTGTAGGAGTAATAAATATACCTTTAACGCTGTCCGTTGTGGGTTCAATACCCGCTCGGAGCACATATTGATTATATTGTATTTATTATTTATTCTCGGTAGAATCTACATTCCACTGGTAGCTTCTCTTTGATATAAATGCTCCCTTTTTATGTTGATTCAAAAGTGCTTACGAGAGCATACTTAAATAAAGGATATTTTGATTTTGGATACAAATATTTTTGTCTGTTATTTGTTATCACAAACACCTGATAACAATCGTTATTCGTAGGGAAATTTCTAGCCTAAATGGTTACCGACTTGCCCTCATGGGTTGCGGAGGACGGATCGCAATACCTCTGTGTCGCCTGCAAAAATTCTAGGTAGAAAAAAAAGGAATGATTCACTATATTATCATTAACTTCTCAGGGTAGATTAATCATAATATAATGGGCCCTTGGTAACCCGGTTGGTCCTCCTGTTTGGCCCTTTGTAATCTGGCGTGTATTTGAAATTTTATTTCGAAGCATTACAAGGTTCTCTCTTACAAACGGAGAGTGTACAAAAATTCCATAGAGTATTAGCGTTAGATTTCCGTAGACAACCTGTACAGGCCAGTTTTAAATTCAATTCATGAAAAATAACACTACATAAATTATTTATCCTTGATTTACATCTGAAAGATTTTATTGTCAGTGCCTTATTGACATTTACAGCTTTCGTAACTATTTATGACGTATCTGTTACCAGGTTAGAGACTTATTTTATATCAATTACGAAAGTAAAACTTACAAGTTTAATTATTGACTTACGCAAAAATACGTATAAGTTTTGCTCTCAGACTTTCATAGAGATTAACATAAGTTGTGTTGTCATTGCTTTACATCTGAAAAAAATTACTGTATGTGCCTTATTTTTGACAATCACAGCTTTCGTAACTACTTACGACGTATCTACGATCTATCTACGTTACTAGGTTATAGAGTTGCTTTATGTCAGTTACGAGAGTAAAACTTACGAATGTAATTTTCGACTTAGTCTGTGACATTCACCTTTGCCGCCCCGGGACTCTGAAGCTTTTAATGTACATTAACCCATGCAACTTGTTGCCAAATGTATACATACCACGTTTCACGTTATTTAATTGAAGTCGTGTGGTATGTGTTTCCGAACGCACTTTGACGACCATAGATAATAAATATATTGAGTGTATAAAAAGAAATTATGCAAGTTTCGGCGGCCAATCTTTTTTTTTACATATTAACATTTCTATTTGGCGAAGAATTTATAAGAAGCGTCTCCGTAATTGTGTATTCATTAATATACTAGAGTTATTTTTTAAAATATATATTCTCAACTATTATTACGTAAATACCTAAATACCTACCAGGAAACATTTTTTCCATGCCACAATGAAAAACCATGCATTTAAGGGTTAAATTATTCTTTTATTTACTTCCTACATAGAAACAAACATTTAAAATTAGCTCTCCGTGTTTATACTATTGATAAAGATAACCTTTAAATCTGTTCTAATAGATAAAGCAAAGTTTGTTTCCTTGGTTGTTTGAACGCGCTTATCTTAGAAACTAGAACCTAATTAAAAAAACAAATAGTCAGTTTGTTACCCGACTACACGACGCATGGAAGGGTAATGTGTTTATCAGTAATTGACACGTCACTTGATTTGTCATAACAGCGCGAATTTCACAAAAAAATAATATGGAAAAATCTAAATACACATTTTTAGTCGCCATAATGTGAAAAAGAAAATTGAAAATCGACGAACTGTTTTGAGTGGGGTATCGTTGAATAGGTATATAAAAATTATTTTTAGATTTCTTTTATCAATTTTTAATCAGAATTACCGTTTAGAATATATGGATGCTGATAAGCAATAATGTGTCAACCCACAGAAAGTCAAATTTGTAGATATTGATGTATTTTGATACTACGTTACCTATATAACATTATTCAAAAAAAATTTAAGTCATCTAAACTAAATAAGTATGTAAAAAAGTTTCTTAACTCAATGTTTCAGATGCGTTCTATATTTCGCAATTTATAAAATAATATCAAATATTTAAAAGCTTATTATAAGATAACATATTAAATAGACCTATCTACTTTTGATTCATTATACATTTTATCAAAATAGAAAAGAAAAAAATGAAAATATACGTCTTCAAACAAATTTATTAAGAATAGGTTTGACATCTTTAGACGCCATTTTCTCAAAACGAAGTCCGCGTGGCTTGACACATTATTGCTTATCAGCGTCCATATAACGATTTATAGTTGGTTAGTAATGATTCTCTAAGGTCGGGTTTTTGATTGTTTCAATTAATAACTTGTTTTAGATAGCACGAAAAACCAGGAATATCCCAAAATTTTGCATTCTGTCTCGTGTTCTTACTTTTAATATAATAATCTAAAATAGAAAAATTAAGGAAAAAACGACAATCTAATCATTAAGACTATTATTTCGAGGTTTGCTGTAAGTTGGCGAGGAGTTCTGTTTCCTGCTGATTTTAGATGATCAGGCCCAGTCTACATAACTATTTAATTTTGTTTTAGAAAATTACCATTCAATCAGACGAGAAGAAATTGCTCAGATCCTTTCAACGATCATAAAAGAGCTCATAACCTTCAAACGACTGGACAGATCTTCATAAATTATATTTAAAATCCATCCTAATTAGATCAGATTTCGAACGAAAAAAACCGCATTAAAATTAGTCCATACGATAAAGAGGTACGATACCACAGACAGACACACAGAAACCCACGCCAGACTTATAACACCCCTGTTTTTGGGCCGAAGGTTAAAAACGTAGGGCGCAATATAATTTTTAGACGAGTCGGTTTTTATGACGAATTATCATACAATAACCTTAAGTATATACATTTTTTGTGCCAAGAACCATCGTAGGTGTCTCCAGAACACCATACCAAAGTTTTATCACAACTCGACCAATCGTTTGAGAACGCATAGAGGACAAACGTTGATTTTTTTATTTATATATAGATTGACACATACGTAATGCCAGTGTTTGGTAACTGTTCTAAGTTTATAAAGAGGTATTTCTTCGTAAGGTTGTATATAGGGATAATCTCTGAACTAGGGATGTAACGGAGGTAGTTTTATCGGAACTGAAGGCGGAATCGGAGTTTTTAAGTTTGATTTACCGGAGTCAGAAACGGAATCGGAGTCGGATTCGGAGGGATTCCTCGCACGACATGTATGAACTTGTTCATAACAATTGACACAGGCCCCCCGCGGGCTCACCGCTATGTTATAATTCGACCTCCGATTAAAACCTTCGATATAAAAGTGTCGGAGCCGTAGTCGGAACCGAAGGTGTAATAATAATCGGAAGTTCCGACTTAACGGAACCGGAGTCGAAGCTCCGTAACATCCCTACTCTTAACCAACTGATAGCTCGTTTATAAAGGAACTAGTTGCCCATTCGTTTATGGTTACTGCTATTTCTCGTAGTGAGAGGGTCGTGAGTCGAATCGTAATGTAATATATTCTATAGCCTTTATCGATAAATTAACTATCTAACACAAAAAGAATTTTTCAATTCGAACCAGTAGCTCCTGAGATTAGCGCGTTTAAACAAACAAACTCTTCAGATTTATGATATTCGTAGAGATTTTATGGGCTATATATATATTACATTACGCTACGACTCACAGGAGCGAATTAGTAACTTTACCAGAAATAAAGGATATAGAACTTCATTACATATATATTGTTCAATACTTTTAATCGATAGCTATTTGGACGCTGATAAGCAATACTGTGTCAAGCCACACGGACTTCATTTTGAGAAAATGGCGTCTATGTCAAACCTATTCTTAACAAATATGTTTTAAGAAGTATAATTATATCCATATTTTCTTTTATTTTTTGATAAAAGGTATAATGAATTTAAATCAGACTGATATATTTAATATATTATCTACTAAAAAGTTATTAAAATTTTTGAGGTATAAATTGCAAAATATGGATCGTTGGAATTGAACGCGATTGATTTTGAGAAAATGGCGTCTAAAGATGTCAAATATATTCTTAGTAAATTTGTTTGAGGAAATATATATTTTTATTTCCTTTTCTTGTTTGATAAAAGTTAAAATTAATTAAAAGCAGATCAATATATATATATATAATATAAGTATTATCTAATAAAAAGTTTTTCAAATATTTTAGATTGTTGTATAAATTGCAAAATATGGAACGCACTTGAAATTCAAACCAATTCATTAAGAAATTTTTTTTCGTGTATTTAGTTTATATGACTTCAATTTTTTTTAAATAATGTAAAATAGATGATGCAGTATCAAAATACGTCAATATCTCCGAATTTGACTTTTTGTGGGTTGACACATTATTGCTTATTATCATCCATTTCAGAAATAGAATCATCTCAAATCAGTCTTAATAAGAGTATAAATGAGCAAACTGACACATTTAGTTACGTATTTAGTGATTCGTATGAGCGATTCGCTCTTCGCCGATTTTCGGGTGGCTGTGACCACAATCCTTTTTGAGGGATCCGCCCCTGGTCATAAACGCGAGTGAAACCGCGAGAACCAACTAGGTTCTTTATAAAGTAAACATTTGCACCCCTTTTGGCTAGGGGTTGTGGCAGTCTGCCAGCTTTTCACCCTATTACATCAGAATTGGCAGCTTCTTCAGACATCGCGGTTTTTACATTATATGGTGTAACGTCAGTGTTTTGTTAACTTTACTTGGCTATAGAAGTTTATATTGTCTCTGATTCTAATATAATTCTTATTATTTGTTTTGAAGAGGATTACAGATTTATGGGTAAGTATCAAGCATATATATTAATCAACTATCAAAATCTCTAGTAAGTAAGTACCTCTTATTTTAAAAGCGGTCAATTGTTTAGGCTACACGAAGTCACAATTCGCCAGTTTCGATAGTGCATGCAAGAGTGCTGTTAATAAATATATTACATATTAAATGCAAAAATTAAATATTAATAATGCAATAATGAAATATTAATTCTTGTTATTTTGATTTAGAACTAAACTTCTGAATCGATTTAACTGATTTTAAATTAAAAAAAAATAAAAACTACGTCATTTCTTAATCGATCTTGAAAATTTTCTTGTTCGAGAAAGTATTAAAAAAGGTTATCAATTCATCGGGGATGTTCATCGATTACTTGAAAACAGCTAGACCGATTTCTATTATTCTTTTTTTATGTGTGAAGGGGTATACTGTCTCATAGAATTTTTAGCTATATCGTCTCAGTATTTTGTTTTTTAAATCAAAATAACTGGTATAAATATGTCATCCAAGCCAACGAAACTAATATATTTGAAAAACTTATTATTAGATAAAACAAATTATACAATAATCTAAAACATTTAAAAAACTTTTTAACAGATAATATGTTAAATATATCAATCTGCTTTTAATTCATTATATCTTTTATCAAATTAAAAAAGAGAAGATGGATATATACAATGACAGACGCGTTGGCGCAATGGTCACTGCAACTGACTAAAGCGCTGACGGTCGCGGGTTCGATCCCCGCTCACGGCAAACGTGTGTATTGGCCATACAGATGTTTGTCGTGGTCTGGGTGTTTGTGTTAGTGTTGTGTGTTTTTCCGGACCCCCGACACAAGGTCATGAGATCTTAATGGGGGCCGTTGAGTGTGATGCGTTATTATTTATTTATTTATTTATATACATCTTCAAACAAATTTATTAGGAATAGGTTTGACAAGTTTAGACGCCATTTTCTCAAAATGAAGTCCGTGTGGCTTCGTTTGAATAAGTATATTACCTATCTTCACTTTTCGGTTTTTTATGAAAGGTGTTTTGAATTAATAGCAAATTGGTATAATAAAAAGTTTTATCTCATAATAAGCTTTCAAATATATGAAATTATTGTATAAATAGCAAAATATGGAATGCACTCGAAATTTGAAATTTTAAATGACGGAACCATACTCATTTAGTTTAGATGGATTTTATTTTAATAATGTTAAATAGGTAACGAATTATCAAAATATATCAATATCTCCGAGTTCGTATCTTTTTGTGGGTTGACACATTATTGTTTATCATCATCCAAACATTATTTCTAGACGTGTTAATGTAACACGAAACCCACACTCTCTATGTCTACTTATTATCTTTTCACACTTAACCTCTAAACGAATTAGTATACATTTTAGTAAAAACTTTTTAAATTAAAAAAAAAAACGTTTTCAAAGAACCGACGTAATGATTCTAATTATTTTATAATTTAAAATCCAAACTGTTGAACCGATTTTGATAAAAACAATTTTTGCATAACGAATTATCGAAATCGATATAGAAATTATGTATTTATGAGAAGTTCTGAAGTGACAGGCATTAAGAAAAAGAAGGAAAAAAAGACATTCTCTATTATAAACGTACACTGATTAAAATCCCTTTCTTTCTTGAAGTCGGTTGAAAATGAAACTAATACCCATAATTTTTCAAAGTAAATTCTAAATAAATATTTTACGTAAACAAAATCCCAGTGACTAACAAGAAAAAAATACACATTTTTTTTTATTTCAGATTCAATAGGACAAGTGGTGTGGGGCATAATATTAATAATAATATCCATAAGTGGTTTTATCGTCCCGCCATTAGAAGTCATGTTATGGGAAAGATTGAACATGAGACCAGGTATGAACTACAGTTAAATTGTTATAATATTCCCTTTTAATGAAACTAGCGAGCAAACAAGCAGGCTACCAAGCAGTTACCACCACCGAATTAGATTTTCTTATAAACGTTTTTACCCCTTTTCACCCTCTTAGGAGTGAAATATCGAAAAATTCTTTCTTAGTGGATACTTAAAGCTCAATATGGCACCTACTGACGTAATTTAATTTCTTTAGTCCCTGCGGTCGAAGTACTGCGTTGATGAATCAGACAATCAGTCAGTCAATATGAGTGATCATATCTATATGGGTGCTGATAAGCAATAATGTGTCAACCCACAAAAAGTCAAATTCTGAGATATTGATGTATTTTGATACTGCATCACCAATTATACATTATTAAAAAAAAATTAAGGTCATATAAAGTAAAAAAGTACGGAAAAAATTTCCTAATTAATTGTTTCGAATCTTAAATATATAAAAAAACTTTTTATTACATAATATATTAAATATATCAATCTGCTTTTAATTCATTATATCTTTTATCAAAACAGAAAAGAAAAGGTGGATATATACTTCTTCAAACATATTCGTTAAGAATAGGTTTGACATCTTTAGACCCCATTTTCTCAAAATGAAGTCTGTGTGGCTTGACACAGTATTGCATATCAGCGTCCATATTAATACGTGAAGAATAAACTTTGTACGCCTATGAAATTTCGCACACTTATGGTTTATATACATAATGAGTGCAGAATACTAATATTTTTGTTTTAAATTATGCATAAAAATATATTAAATCAATAAAAAAATCTATACTAATATTATAAAGCTGAAGAGTTTGTTTGATTGTTTGCTTGAACGCGCTAATCTCAGGAACTACTTGTCCGATTTGAAAAATTCTTTCAGTGTTAGATAGCCCATTTATCGAGGAAGGCTATAGAATATGCATTATTACGCAAAGACCAAAAGGAGCGGAGTACTAATAAAGTATGTTTCAAAATCGGGGGATATTTTCCTATTGAGAGAGCTTACGCTGCGTGCGCATTCAAGTTTCTCAAAAATCATGTATGACAGAATTGTTCCCCTTTAAAAGTTCTAAAAAAAGTCCGCAACAGCATATGTCCATCTTTTGAGGTTAGCTCACTATATCCTTTTTATGCTAACCAAATTAGTTCTAAAATAATGCATTATTAGCCCAAAGTAACTATCCCACGCGGACGAAGTCGCGGGCGGAAGCTAGTAGATGTATATATCTTTCATTTATTATTATTTTGTGGTAAAATTGAGAATAGATAATCTGTGGTCATTTCTAAAATATGTAAACAATTCAATAACCTCAAATTCCTACCACTAGGCGGCCATTAGTGTGTATATATATATACAGCTTAACCTACATTTTTGTTCCAGGTTTCCCCCCTTACGACTGGTGGGCGGATCCCCCAGACGAAGTCAAAATGAGAGCCCATGTCTTCAACATTACCAATCACGAGAGATTTATGAACGGATCGGATTCTAAGATTAATGTTCAAGAAATTGGTCCTCTAGTTTACTTGTAAGTATATCTAGACACAATTAGTTACATTTTGATCATCTTAGCTTCGCCTAGGTAAAGGATCCTATCGGCCGAGAGGAGGACCGCAGTCCGGTATGGCCCTGGACTGCCGGTGTACGCACCAGCGAGGGGTGCGGGGAGGACGAGACCATCTTCGCCCTCCTGAGAAGGGCTCCGCAAGCCACGAGTGGAGCAACGCACGGGAGAGGCCGCGGACGTGCCTGCGAAAGCGATCCCGTAGCCTCTCCGTTTTCCGTGCTGTGGCGGCCATCGCAGGGGGTTTTAGTGAGTACAATCTCACATAACCCGGTCTCCCCCCCAGGAGTCGGGTATCTATGAAGATTTACCCTGCGTAAACAAAAAAAAAAAAAAAAGGTAAAGGATCCTATAGATAAATCTACCTACATATACGTAAACCTAGGTTCAACATTGCTAAATATAATTTCACATAGGTAAACTTAGGCACACATAGATAAGCCTAAGCACACATAGGTATAAGTAAACCTAGGTACACATAGGTAAACCTAGGTTTTTAGGTCTAAGTGAGGATTATTTATTATACCTATATTGTTACAGCATTTCTATTGTGATCCGTTCACGACGAAACAGTTTAAATATATTACGTAACTAATTCCTAACGGTGTGAAGAATTCGTGCATGCTCCATATAATTGGGCGCTGATAAGCAATACTGTGTTAAGCCACATAAAGATGTTAAACCTATTCTTAATATATTTATTTGAAGAAGAATACATCCATCTTTTCTTTTCTATTTTGATAAAGGTACAATTAATTAAAAGCTGGCTGATATATTGAAGAGTTTTATCTAATAAAAATTATTTTTAATGTATGAGATTGCTGCATTTTGTAAAATATGTAATAAACTAAATATTCGAAACATCAAATTAAGAAACCTTTTTCCGTACTTGTTTAGTTTAGATGACACGAATTTTTTTAATAATGTTAAAAATATGACGCATTATCAGAATGCATCAAAATCTCCGAATTTGACTTTTTGTGGGTTGACTCATTATTGCTTATCAGCAATCCAATTAACCTATTACATAAATATTATTATAATATTAATAAAGAAAATCGATAAGCTCGTTTTTAAATAAATCTTTATTATATTATCAATATAAAATACATCGTCGTAATCGTAACACAGTGGTCGCGAGTCGTTGTCCGGTTCGTGTTTATTAATCTAAACATATATAACTCAAAGGTGACTGACTGACTGACATAGTGATCTATCAACGCACAGCGCAAAACACTGGACGGATCGGGCTGAAATTTGGCACACAGGTAGATGTTTTGGCGTAGGCATCCGCTAAGAAAGGATTTTGATTAATTCTACCCCCAAGGGGATAAAATAGGGGATGAAGGAGGTTCTCAATTCATCAGGGCCTTTTTAATGTATGTTCACCGATTACTCTAAAACAGCTGGATCGATTTGATTATTATTTTCGTATTTGAAATGGTATACCCTCCTATTGGTTATATAGAATTTTCATCAAAATCGGTTCAAGAGATTAATTTTAAAATAAAAATAACTGGAATATGTTCCTCATTCAAGTAAATTACATTTGTATGAATTTGTATTTTGCGTTTAAAGGCTTTTTTAAAGTAATATTATTCATGTTATTGTTTTTTTTTTTGTTACAGAGAAAAACTAGAACATTCCAATATCCAGTTTAACGAAAACAGTACATTAACTTACACCGCTAAGAGGTACCTCATTTATCTACCAGAAGAGAATACTATTAACTTTAACGATACAATAATTGTACCAAACTTAGCGTTACTGGTGAGTATTTATATAGTCTATTCTTTTTTAGTTGTCTATAATTGGTAAGAATCCGTCCAACGACAATCACGAATTTTCGAACAATATTTTTTTATTAAGATTTTTCACTATAAAAAACGATACAGCTTAATCATTCAATCGATAATTTCTTATATAACTCTTATATGTGGCTGGAAAACTCTCTATTTGTCTGCTAAATAAGACGAGTAAAGAAAAATAGTAATATATATATATATATATATATATATATATATATATATATATATATGGATGCTGATAAGCAATAATGTGTCAACCCACAAAAAGTCAAATTTGTAGATATTGATGTATTTTGATACTACGTTACCTATATAATACTATTCAAAAAAAATTCAAGTCATCTAAACTAAATAAGTATGGAAAAAAGTTTCTTAACTCAATGTTTCGTATTTCAGATGCGTTCCATATTTTGCAATTTATAAAATAATATCAAATAGTTAAAAACTTATTATTAGATAACATATTAAATAAGCCTATCTACTTTTGATTAATTATACAATTTATCAAAATAGAAAAGAAAAATTGAATATATACAACTTTAAACAAATTTATTAAGAATAGGTTTGACATCTTTAGACGCCATTTTCTCAAAACGAAGTCCGTGTGGCTGGACACATTATTGCTTATCAGCGTCCATATATATATAGACTATTTTATATAATATAAAGAAAATTTGTAACTCCTTTTTACGAAAATTGCGCGAATAGATAAGTATGAAATTTCGTACACTTATAATTCATGTAGAAGAAAGTGCGGAATGTTAACATTTTTTTAAATTAACATTTATAATATATGGCAGTGTGTGCCATGTATTTGAAACACAAACGCATATCTACTCTTTTGTTTATTGTTAAAGTCTGTGGTCAAACTGAGAATTGATTATCTGTGGTCAATTTGAAAATCGGTTGAAAGAACTACGGTCGAATTTCGATCGCTACAAAATGTACAAAAGGAGAACTTCGATACGTTGTATTATGTCTTCTGTGTTAAAGCCTAGCTGTAGCCCACCGACTACAGCTCGTAAGGGACCGTCCATTAATTACGTGATGTTTTTAGCTACTTTTTGGACACACCTCCCCCCTGGTGATCCATGGTTTTGTTAGTAGCTTACAAGTTTCGAAAATAAATACAAGTGATATCTTAGAAAACCACCCTCCCCCTTGTGATGTTTGGTGATTTTATGCAGTCCCCCCTCCCTCCTTTGGGCTTCACGTGATTACTGGACAGCCCCTAAGTCAGACGTGCGACGTGGGCACTACCACACAAACATTAAACATATGTAAGTTATACCCTGATGTTATGCAATGCTTATCTCAATTACCAGGCTTTTGGGAAAATATATTTTTTTATACATATTTCTCTGAACCAAGCCGCAGATTGTAAGAAATTTATTTTTAATTACCACACAAAAAATATGCTCAATTCGAAGTTTACGAGTCTTATATGGAAAGAAATAATGTGTTAACCCACAGAAAGACAAATTCGGAGATATTGATGTATTCTCATGATTGGTCATGAATTTATTTAACATTGTTCAAAAAAATTCATATCATCTTAACTAATTAAGTACGGTATACAGTATCTTAACGTAATATTTCGAAGATTGAAGTGTACTCAATATTTTCCGATATGCAATAAACTAATATATTATTATACCTTTTATCAAAATAGAAAGGCGAAGATGAATATACGTCTTCAAACAAATTTGTTAAGTTTACGTTTGACATGCTTAGACGACATTTTCTCAAATTGAAGTCAGTGTGGCTTCACATAGTATTGCTTAACAGCGTGCATTCATCAGTGTATATTTATCTTTACCAGGTCCCACATGATAAGAGTCCAAAAGGGAATAATAAGACATTAGATTCATAGTCCACGTCTTTATTTTACAACTCTAGAATTTTATTTTGCGTTTTTCTCTCTTTTGACATTTACCCGTTGCTAAGCAACTCACGTATACACATGTAAGTCCCATTAACTCTACAAATTTATTCATAAATATCGTATTTTGCTTATAACAGATGGTCACGAAGCTAATCAACGACTGTCAAACAATACTACATTTTAGAATTACTTAAAAGAAATTTCTTACAATATACGGCCTTGCTTATTCACTAAAAGCCGTTCTAATGCACACGGACTTACTATCAGCGAAATAAAAGTGTCAAGGTTATAATTACATCTTTAAAAGTGCATTATGTGTTTAAGTCGTTTGATAATTGCAATGACACTCTCAAACCTTGAAATTGATCAAAAACGTGCTTTTGTTAATGTAAAGTATCGTTTGTAGTTACGATGAATAATTTCGTTTTAATGATGTGGTGATCATCACCACCAAGTTCATTGCGTTATTATAACCCAAGATCATAAAAACAGTGTAGTTGATTTTGTTTTGTTGTTGGTAAACACTCGATTTGCGGGAACCAACATTTAATGTGTATCGGCGGCATGCAGCAGAGGGAGCGCTAGGAACCGGATCTTATTCTAATGTCACAGAGTCACAATGCAACGAATGTCACAGACTATACAGTCTCTTGACAGCCCATAAACCTTACGCCGATTGAGCGCAAATATATGATAAAGAAACTATCTAATCAATGATTATAGAACAGATTTGAATAGATAATTCCCACCATCAGTTTCAATAATCCCTTTTCCCCTTCATGTGGCAAACGAACATGGACATCTGATGTTAAGTGATCACATGACCATGGACATACGGAGAAGCTACAAATGCGTTTAAAAAGGAATAAGAGATGAAAAGAAAATTGGAATTAAAGGAATGGAGGAGAGGCTTCTGGCTCACTCACTGTACAAAGCGATATTAGTCCATTTCATGACGATATTCTCGGAGAGCGAGGTACATCGTCGAGCCAGCCCGTATACAAGCTATAGTCAGTAGGCTATACCTTAATTATTTTTAAGTTGGTAACGCAATTGTATCTCCTCTGGCGCTGCAAATGTTCTTGGACATATGAGTCGCTCGCTCGTTGCTCGTTTGCTCTTTTTTTGCCCATTCATGCTGAGATATTGTCATTAAAAAATAAGTTGATTGACATTTTACATAATCATCAGAGACTACCAACCTGCCCCGACTTGGCACGGGGATATATGGACGATGATAAGCAATAATGTGTCATGCCACACGGACTTCATTTTGAGAAAATGCCGTTTGAAGATGGCAAACAATTCTTAATAAATCTGTTTGAAGAAGTCTATATCCATATTTTCTTTTCTATTTTGATAAAAAGTATAATTATTTAAAAGCAGATTAGTATAATAAAGAGTTTTATCTAATTAGTTTTTCAAATATATGGGATTATTGCCTAATCGAAAATATGAAACGGACTTTAATATTCTAAACATTACATAAACTTTTTTCCATGCTTATTTAGTTCAGATGACTTGAAAATTATTTAATAATGTTAAATATGAAATAAGCAATCAAAATACATGAATATCACTAAATTTTACTTTTTGCGGGTTGACACATTATTGTTTATCAGCATCCAAATATAAACTTCTAAAGCCTATGTTCACCAGGGATAATGTAGGGTTGTAACTGTGAAAGAATTTTTCAAATCAGTCAAACAACAGTAAAATCTTTCCTGTTTATGATATTAGTGTATATACGTTATGAATTATGTTACGTTATTCCTTACACAAAATAATAAAATTAAAAAAAAAAAAAACATTTCTTGTCATTGAAAATATATAATACTGGCTGGCTTGCGGTTTCAATCGCATTTATGGTTACTGCTTCGCCCATATGAATCGTGTATATGTGATGTAATAAATATGTGATGTAATATAGCCTATAGCCTTCCTCAATAAATAAACTATCTAACACTAAAATAATTTTTCAATTTGAACCAGTAGTTCCTAAGATTAGCGCGTTCAAACTAACAATGAAACTCTATATTAGTATAGATAATTAAAATAAATACGCATTACGAAAATATAGAATATACATTTAAAATATTTTTTATTATTATGAATCACTGTTTAATTAAAATCGTAATAATATAAATACTTTTATCAGTTTTAATAACGGTAAATAACAACTTAATGAAACAAACAAACAAACTCTTCAGTTTTATAATATTATAGTATAGATATATACGAGTACCTCAATAATAACCGATCTTAAAAATTCAATTACCTCTAGGTTTATCAAAACCGGCTCAGCAGCTTAATACCAAAACATAACGAGTTACTGCTCTTCGAATTCTCAATTTTATTATAATCGATATCGTTATATCAACATGACAATATCGATTATAATAAAAAACTATTATATGTAATATAAAGCATTACCTATTCAGTTAACATATATTTGTAGTAAATAACGGATTAAACTTCATATTACCATACAAATTTTAACTATAAAATAGCTTATTTTTACATTTAAGTGGAATTTAAAAAAGGCTTATGGTGATTGGGTCATTATCGACCCTCCCAACTTCCGCGACCTGGAATAAAATTATGTGAACCATAAATGGATGGTGATGAGCAATTATGATAACATAAAATTCTATAATAAATTGCCGGGCGAAGTGAAACAGGAGACGAATCGAATTCGGTACTGCAATATGTAAAAAGAGTTCCTTATAAAAAGGTCTTATTGCGCACTGTATAAATGGTTCAATTAAAATTTGCGCCCTGGGTTCATTTCATATATAACATTGTGTACATAAAATTTACAAATGAATAAATAATATGAATAAATAAATACAATAAACAAAATCGTTCTAGCCCACTTCGAGTAATCGCGAAAGACCTCGACTAAATAAAAAACCTTTTTTTTAATTAGTTTCTTTTGAGTGATCACTAGGGTTCAAGTCTGTAATTATGTTATAATTATGTATATATGTGTGAGAGTATTATATATATATAGCGCGAACGCGCTTATGTTCTACTATTGCCTAAACATAAACTGTCATACTACAAAAGACGCATTAAAACCATGTTGAACACGTGTCTAGCTAAACAGTGTTTAAGATTTAAACATTGCTTAAAATATTATCTAAATTGCTTAACAGCGAATAAACTCATAAAAAAACTTATTGATAAAATGTTATACGTTACATTTGACAACAAAAATAGGTTTTAAACATCTATTAAACTCACTTAAACGTATATTAATCTATGTCTAAAGCATGTTTAACTCAAAACTGTGTTAGACGCGCGTTTAACGTCTGTTTAAATCTTTTGTAGTAAGGCAGAAAGTCGCTGATTTCGCGGTATTATCGTCACATTAAATTGTATTTTATTCTTCCAATATTCAGAAAAACGAAAAAATTTTCATCGTTGTTTTAACGACAATAACTATCGTCTATTTTTCTTTACTTGAATTATTAAGCAGACTAATATGGCCTATTTCTAGCCACACAAGAGTTAGATAAGAAATTATTGATTGAATGATTGAACTGGTTCAGTTCTTAGTTTTTATAATACAAATATATAATGAAAATAATTTTGTACGTAAATTCGTGATTTTTGTTCAGGGTATTGTTACCAAATAAAGACAAGTACTTGTCTTGAAACAATGATTTCATTTTCGTTTTTATGAATATTGGAACAATAAGTCTTTATTTGGTACTGAATTATGTAAAAATAGCTTTTGGTCGATTATTTAAATTTTTGTGTATAAATAAGTCTTTTAAATGGTAAAAAATGGTTAGTTTCAAGGACCCTTACCCTCTTACACACTAAAAGTCTTGAAATACCCCGTTTTTCATCTTAATTTTTTTAACATCTTCAGTAAACTATTGTAAGTAGGCCTATTTACTTTTATGATATGATCCTAACGGTTCAATTTTTTTTTCAGGGTATCTCATCTTATCTCCACGACGCAAATTATTTCGTACGTACCGGCTTTAAACTTCTTGTCAATTCCCATAGTAGTCAATTCTTTGTCAAGAAAACTATATACGAATATTTATGGGACTATAGAGAAGCACTTTTGGAAACATCTCGAAATTTGGCGCCAGCGATGGTCCCTTCGACTAATATGGGTATTCTCACTCAAGTAAGTAATTGTGTAATTATATATAATTATTATACTAAATAATATCTAATTTGTTTACTAAAACTACATTATATTCAAATACTAGCTCGGTCCCGCAGTTTCACTCGAGGTAATTTTAGGAAAAATTATATTAATATAATGTTTACATTTCATGCTTGAATCGGATATTGTTCACTATTTAATTGGTTTCAAAATCGGCCCAGCCATTTCAGAGATAAGCCAGAACACACAAAAAGACAGAAAAAAGTTTAAAATTGGGTTTTTGATACTTACCGTATATACTTCATATGCATTTACATAAAAGCTGTTAATTTATAATTAAAAATAGACACTTCAATTTGATTTAATGAACTCATCTGAATTTTTTTAATGTGAAGCAGATGTTAGACGTTAAAGGGAGGGGACGATATTTTGTAAGCTAATAGTTGATCTAAGGGCATTGTGAATAAGACTTTCGAAACGAAATAACGATAATGTTTTTATATTGAAAATTGGCGTATCGAATCCAATAATTGTAACAGCCTGTGAATTTTCCATACTAAGAAGGCTAGGAGCTCAAACCATCACGCTGGTCCTTTGAGTCGGATATACAAGTGTCAGAATTGCCCCAAAAACATGCAGGTTTCCTTACGATTTTTTTCTCGCTTTATATTTCTATACTTTATTTTATTCTATCTACATAAGCAATCTCAGCAGCATCTCATTAAGCAATATTGTTATAAACATTTTTATCCGACTGACCCAGAAAGAGAGTAATGTCTTCGTGCGCATGCTGGTCCACTCCATTGACCTAAACGGCCTAAGTGATTTTGAAGTGTAAGGTCTCACTAGATGCGTATTCTTTACCGAAGTGTCACAGACTATGTGACGTCAGCAAAAATCAACATGGCGGACGTATGCTGTCAAAATTGACGAACCATTAAAACCTCTTGTTACCAACAATTTGACTGATTTAAAAGTAAGAGGTGTTGTTTTTAGGCAGTCGGAATTTTAATTTTTTTGAATGAATTTCTTGTTACAGATATATTCAGATTTCATAGACGAAGTGACAGTAAAAATTGGTCCACAATGGGGCCATGAAAACTTTTTCAAAATCGATAAAGTAAGAGGACTATCACACATCACTGGATACGACCCTAACGTAAGTCATATACTAAATTCATATTTCTTTTTATGAAAATAGCTGGAAAATTATCTGGCGGATCACCTGGTATTAAGTGATCACTACAGCCCATGAATATTTACTGCACCGGGAGCTGCAAAAGCGTTACCTGCTTAATAAGGAATTGATCTATCACCGATTCGGAATGTAGATTCTACTAAGAAGAACCTGCAAGACACTCTTTTTAAATATTTTACTATACATACGTTTAAGAGTTACAAGTATATTATTGTTCCAGACATGTCCTGACAAACTCACAGGGTCCACGGAAGGCGTGCTGTATCACCAGCATCTATCCAAAGATGACGTTCTTTACTGCCTTAGAAAAACTGTCTGCAAATTGGTGCCTCTTTATTACGAGAGTAAGTTATGATTTTTTTAATAACTAGCTTGAAATTCCACAACAAAAGCCACTTTTTAAAAAAACGATGATGCAGAGATGTGCCTATTGAACGAAGAAATATTTTTCATGTAGATCTATTCTGTTAAAACAAATAATTAATTTAAAAAATCAAAAAAAACTCGACTGCAACTATCTGCAGTCTGCAGTACCGTGTCAATATAAGTTTTCTCCAGAAACCTATAAGTACGAACCATTACTAACCAACTTTAAATCCTTACAGATCCTAAACGGTAATTCTGATTGAAAAACGATATCAAAAACCTAATATAGTTCGTCCGTTTTATTTTTTTTTACATTAAGGCGTCCAAAAATGGCATTACGATTTTTTTCAAATGTTTATTTTCTATGACACTTGTGCTGTCATGACCAACCAAACGACGTATTTATCAAAACCGTCTAAATAATGCCAAGATGTCCAAACCCACGGACATACATACGTGGGTTGATAAGCACTTTACCCTTCTTTGCATCGCGCAATTGGATAAAAAGAATGATGCAAAGATGTGGCTTTTGAGCGAAGAAATACATCATTTATATCTATTAAATAGTATAGCGAATTGTGTATGTGCGAAGTAAAATCCAGAACCACTAAACCTATTTTTAACCGGCATATAAAAAAAAACTGGAATGAGCTCTCTTATTGAGTGCAGTGCAGCTCAGTCCTCGTCATACCTTGTCTTGTTCGAAATTTAAAATCTATTTAATTTTTTTTTTCTAGAGGAAGAAGTGAAAAACGGCGTCAAAGTCTACAGATACAGCTTACCAGAAAACGTGTTCGATCGAGTCAATGGCACAGACTGTTATGCGTCTGACGTCCCGTTACCAGATGGAATAAGCGACGCTTCGAAATGTTTTTATAGTAAGGCATTGCACAGACTTAGACACATACTGCCATACTATAAAAGACGTATTAAACCATGTTGAACACGTGTCTAGCTAAACAGTGTTTAAAAATCAAACATTGCTTAAAATATTATTTAAATTGCTTAACAACGAATAAACTCATAAAAAAAACTTATTGATAAAATGTTAAACGTTACACTTGACAGCTGAAATAGGTTTTAGACATCTATTAAACTCACTTACACGTATGTAAATCTATATCTAAAGCACGTTTAGCTCAAAACTGTGCTTACACGCGGATTTGTAGTACGGATTTTTATTTTATAAACACGCGTTTAACGCCTGTTTAAATCTTTTGTAGTAAGGCAGTTACTGCCATACTACAAAGACGCAATTCAAACAAAATTAAATATCGTGTCTAAAAAGTAGCTAAAAAACATCACGTAATTAATGGACGGCCCCTTATACGTTTAAACATAGTTTCTTAACACATGCTTAAAACCTATTTTACCTGTCAAATATAACGTGTGATATTTTGTTAATAAGTGTTTGTTTTATAATTTTGCACAACTTACACAGAGACACTTTAATTTTATTTATTCGTATAGTTTTTAACAATATTGACGACCGCTCTGGTATAGTGGTGCTGAACCTCTAACGCCGACGGTTGCGGGTTCGATCCCCGTTCGGGGCAGATATTTATAGTTGTATAAATATTTGTTCCTAGGTCTGGGTGTTTGTCCTTGTGGGTCCCCACCGTGCCTCGGAGAGCACGTAAATCGTCGACCGATAATCGACCGTCGGTCCCGGTTGTTATCACAATCACCTGATAATGATTTTTACTCGTAGTAGGGAAATTATTCTAGTCTAAATAGTTACTTGCTTGCCCTCCGGAGTTGCGGAGGTCAGATGGCAGTCGCTCTGTGTAAAAATCAGTATCTCGTCAACATCTGGACTAGAATAGAAAGCAGACCCTGGTGTAACCGGAGAAAATGCTAGGTGATGATGATGAGTTTTTAACGATATTAATGATTTGTCTTCCAGATTTTCCAATGGTGGCGTCATTTCCCCACTTCTACACCGGATCGCCCCCACGGGACAAATACGTCACAGGACTGAAGCCAGATCCGGAAAAACACAGTTCCTACATTGTTCTCGAACCGGTAAATGTTATTTACACACACACATGTTAAGTTATCTCCGGGGTTCTAGTTACTAGTTTATTTGTAATTATGAATATATTTCTGAGAATAAAGACAAGCGATCTATCCTAGAGAGAGGGAGGGTGCGTACTGCCGATATATAATAATAACTAACTGATCAACGAGCTACCATAGATAAAATACAGTATCATTTACTTTTGTGATATATTCCTGACAACACACACACCCAGTTATGTTTTATTTATGTATGGATACTGCTAAGCAATAATGTGTCAACCGATAAAAAGTCAAATTTAGAGACATTGGTGTATTTTAATAAATGCGTCACGTATTTATTAAAAAAACTTTCAAGTCACCTGAACTAAATAAGTACGGAAAAATGTTTCTTAATCTAATATTTAAAATATTAAAATGTTTAATATTTTGTGTCATAATCTCATATATTTAAAAAAACTTATTGTTATATAACAGTCTTTACTATAACAATCGGCTTTTAATTTGTTATACTTTTAATCAAAATATAAAAGAAAGTATTTATATACTCCAAACAGATTTATTAATAATAGGTTTGACATCTTTAGACGCCATTTTCTCAGAATGAAGTCCGCGTGGCTTGACATTATTGCTTACTAGCGTCCATATAATAAGGGGACAGAGCAGATTGTGACCACCTGATGTCAAGCGATCAATATGGACGTATATAAAGAGAGGCTTTAGGGTATCCGGACCCCTTCCCTGAGTATACGAGTTACTTTTACTTAGTACATTTAACGAATAGCAATGACAATGGTTTATATAATTTTTCATAATATCATTACTTTTTGTAGGTAGGTACATATCCTCGTACCGCCGTGGGTCCTTTTAAAAGGACAAATTCAAAACTAAAAGTAGACTTTATAAATATAAAACAATTAAATGAGTTTCTGTATTTTCCTACGTTTACGGGGTATAATTTTCTTCTCAGTGTTATTTTCTATATTTTCTTGTACCTGTGGAATATTTGAGTGAATTGCCCATTCGGTATTCGGTATTTTGGTACCTAAATGAATAAAAAAAAATGGGTGGTAGATAGGTATTAAACTCGTTTAAGAAACCATTAAAATGGATGAGAGTTGTGTTGTATGGTGGCCGAAATGCTGACAACCTGTCACCGCTAAACACATGTTCCAACTTGCTTTCCTGCCCTCACAGTACTTGTCGTATGTGGCATCAAGTGGTTCTATGATCTCTTAGTGCTCTGCCTACCCCGATAAGTTAATCCACATACCTACCACGTAAAGACTGGCTGTCATGAGTTTTGAGTACTTACTGATTCTTAGGTACAGGCACTAATTAAGTATTTATGTTAAGCGTTCGTAATAGAATCTAATTATTTAAAAATTGCCAGTTTTTTATTTATTCCTTTGTATTCATCGAATTACCTATCGGCATACCAAATTTTAACTCTCTACGTCGTCTGGAACTGGGTTAGAATTTTGATCTATAGGTCAGTCAGTCAGTCAATGATAAAAATGAGTATTTTTGGACATTAATATCTCAATAACCGTCGCAGATAAGCTTATAAAATTTAGAACACATATGTATCTCGCAAGTCTCAATATACAAGTCTCGTATGTGCCAAATTTGATACGTTTATGTGAAATAGTTCTTGATTTATGAGGAGATAAAAGTGGCTGATGGTTCGTGTAATATTACCCACGGTGCGGCTCGCCAGTTCTGTTTCTTGAACTTGGCTTGACACGCTACCGCGTGTCTAGATAACTGAAATTAGCATTTAGAATCATACCATCTTACTGGACGCGGACTATAGCATAGCATACAAATCTCCCTAAGAACTTTATTAGTATATTTTTATTTTTCAGAACACCGGAATACCATTTAGGGCGGTCGCTAGAATGCAGTGCAACTTGCGAGTACATGACTTATCCAGTTTCTATTCACCGGATTTTGATAAATTCTCCAACCTTATTATACCGCTTGGATGGATTGAATATGTAAGATATTGTTATTCAATTTGTTTATGTCCACAGCTGGGCAAAGGCAAAAGTTTATAAAAGTAACTTGCATTCAGAAAAAAAAAACTAATTTAAACGGAAAAACGGTTAAAGAATCAAACTCTACTTTTTTACATCGTTATGTGTGAAAAAAATGTATAATATACTTATTTAAAATTCGGATTTTTAATGTAAAAAATATTAATTTATCATATTTTAAATATTTTAATAAAGTTAAAGTTATTCTGTATATATATTATAAGAATGGCAACATTTTGTTTTCAGAATCAAGAAGGTTTACCTGACCGCGTCCGTTACACAATTTACTTCATGCAAGTCATACTACCTCCGCTGTCAACTGTCATTTTCATTTTAACATTAATTTTAGGCGCTTATCTCATTATAAAACAAATTTATCATCACAAAATGATAAAAAAGATTTTCCCCTCCATATTATTATATAAGAAACCAAAAATAAATAATTTAGAACAGAATAAAATTTTCTCTTATGAGAAAGAACACTTTTTAATTAAATCCAATCAAGCAAAAAGATAATCTTCCTCTACACGTGATTAGTTTAAATATGTTTTCTATTTAAGGTTTTTCACATTACCAATAGATTTTTGACATGATTTTCCATTATATTTGATAACTATAGACATATATTTTTAATGTATGAATAATTCATAACAATTATTGTCAATTTCAACTCATCTAAAGTGGATGCCAAAATTAAGGACTTTTCTATAATTAAATAATTTACTTATTTGATGGATTTTGCTTCAGAATTTTAAGATTAATAAGTAAAACAGATATATAAATAGTTTATTGAAAACGGTTACAATATATTTTTATCAATCTTTATTTTCTTTGCCAAGATTCTGACAGAATAAATTTAACAAAATGTTTAACAATACAAAATGTGTGTAAAATGTACAAAGTTCTGATAAATTATTGCGCAAGGCTGTGATTTAGTATTTTCTATTTTTCTATCATTAGAGCTTGTAAAATATGTAAGAAAAACATATACTTTGAAATATTCATGTGTTATGTTCATACTGTTTCACTATAACAATCTGCACCTAATTCTAACTACAGCAACTGGATTTTTAACTGTTTGTGTTGTGTGTTTGACAGAAGATCATGGAATTGTCAAGTGTATATTTTTCAATTTTTTATAAAATTAACAAGTTCTAATGAAAACAAGGAAATAATAATATTCAAATAATACAAAAATTCTGTCAGTTTCAATTATTGTCTTTGAATATTTGTTTAGTAACATATATCCTCCAATTTTATTAGACAGTTACTAAGAGTAAACATTTATTTATATTTGGTACATTTTTATTAAACTCGCATTTTGTATGTCACATCTGAACAAGAAATTGAATTAAAAAAATTAATTAATTAATTTTATTTGTTTACCTATGTAATTAAGTACATTTAAAAAAAATGTTTATACTTACCTGCATGTTTTAATGTTGGTTATAAATATTATTTGTTCATATAATTGTCTTAAAATAAGAATAAATATATAAATGGTAATCACATAATTATATAAGAATGTACTTGCGCAAGTACGGTGAAAGTTGTACAAGTATAAAAACAAACTGGCCTGACTAACGAGATATCAAAATAATTGGTCGAATCAATGTATGAAAGAGACTACCAAGAACATGACCAATCAGAATACTGAAAAAGACAGATATTGTCGTAAAATAGCTCTGTCTCTTTTTACAGGCTTTTTTAAGCTCAGACCTCTATAATATTATGGTCTTGTTTAGTTTCTGTACATGTGTGTATACAAGTACTTGTGCAAGTATATTTGTACGTCATGTTACTGTTAAATTTTCAAGTAGTGGTACATTAAGACTGAGATAATTTTACTTCAAATGATATTAGTTAAACATGAAAAGGGTGAAAGATCTTTTTTTATATATTATCTTTTTAGTATGGGCTTTTTTGTAATATATTAAACAGGGTTTATTATTTAAGTTAATGAAATACTTTTAGATATTAAAACGAATTATTTTTTAAGTTTAATATTATACTTTTTATACTAAACTCATACTGTACAAAATTTTGAATTGATCATCTGTTTCTTATAAGAATCTTTGTAATAAAAAATTCTTGGAATATGCGGCCAGGCTTTATGTTTTATAAAGTTTTATATACATTCTGCTTAATTTCATGTTTAAATCTTTGCAAAAAGATTTGAAATAGGAGCAAATAATTAACTTAAATTGATCAAAACGAACTCCGTGTACATGGCGTAAAATATTATTACAAGAATTATGTAAGCCAACATAAGTAAACGCAAAATACAATAGCAAAACTTCTACTTTCCGCAGTATATAAAAAAACGGCAACAAAGTAGTAACGTGTACGTTTATCAGATTATATTACGAGAATTACACTTGTACGAGTAGTTAACAGTTTTTTTTTTGTAAGATTTATAAAAATTGCTCATCATTGCTTTTACACCTATCTGTGACTATTTTATAAAAACCTCGCGGGTTATATGATGTTGTCTAGGTAACTGTTATCAGGTTACAGAATTTCTTGACATCAGTTACAAGAGTAATATTGCAAATGTAATACTTACCCATATTCTTTAAATTGTGAATACTTTAACATTTATTTGTATTAAGCAATTCAAGGTGGGACATTACAATATAGGTTTATTGTTAATTGTGTTTGTTCCTATTCATTTTATTATTTCTCAACTGCTCACTAGTATAGCTTTAAAGTTAATAAAATATTTACGAAATTTGTTTGTTTTATTTATTTTTTAATGTTTCATACAGCCTCTTAATACCTAAAAAGCTTTTTCTAATGAGAAAGATTCAAGAGAATAATCCGCCAATGTTACAAGCTTCATAAATAATTCCCTAATATAGAAATGAGTCAAGGATAATTTAAGGCGAAAATTACACTTGTAAGTTTTACTTAGACTTTCATAAGCAGAGACATAACTTTACCGTTGACTCCCGTGGCAAAATATATGGATAGGGCCTTCAAATAAAAATAGTCACATTATAACGTAATTTTAATTGACCACTTAATTAGTTACCCAAAACTATTAATAGATAATATTGTGTGCATTTTAGTTAAATATCTGATAAGTTTTATTTTCGAGAGCATAGCATATACACATTTATAATTATATAATAACAATTTACTTTTAATAAAAACTTTATTCATAAAATTCTTTTAGGTCTCGGGTCCGGGGCCCGTAGCTTTTTCGCCAACCCTGCCACCGTGTTCATAAGGATTACATAAATTGTTCATAACTGCTTTGACACTTGCAATAATTACTGTCAGTGACATAATCTCACAGCTCAGGTAATATTAACTAGGTACCTGTTACTAAGTTACAGAGTTGATTCTCGTCTTAATAAATAATACAAGTCTCTGGGGATGTACGGATGTTTGTCTCTCTTTCACACATAAACTACTTAACAGATTTTTATGAAACTGTAGGAATGTAACTTAGATAACTTGTATATCAAAATTATTATATATGGACAGACGAGTTGTTATGTAAGTCTAAAAAATCTCGCTCAAACAGATTCTGTCTCAGTTCTGACAATAAAAATAAAACAAACACATAAATTTATGTATTTAATGTCTTATAATCAATATAATTATCTAAATAATCAACAGTTACAATATTGAAAAAAAATACACTTGAGTGTAAACAAAAAAATGATCTTTGGACTTAGGAACAATTAATCACTTAACTTATAACCAAAAAATATCACCTATGTAAGTTAACACAAAAATTATAACATCGATAGTAAGGGATCGAGATAGCTTAGTGGTTAGAACACGTCGCTCTTAACCTTCGGTTCAAAACCCAGCAAGTTTTCACTGTAGAAGATTATATATACGTGTTTTGTAGCAGGATATTAATTAAATTGTAATTGAAAATACACTCTATATAAATTGATTTTAAAAGAGTACCTATCGAGATTTTTGCCTTCGCTCAGTGGAATCTTTAGTCTATTTTTCTTTACTAACAATACCCCAAACAAAAATCACGAATTTTCGTACATTTTTTTGTTTTTCATTATAATTTTTGATTATAAAACACACTTCAATCATTCAATCTATAATTTCCTATCTAACACCTAAACGTGGCTTGAAATACGCCATTATTATCTGCTAAATAAGACAAGAAAAGAAATAGACTATATATTCCGAAACGATTATATCTAAAGACTAATTTGTAAATTGACCATTTAAAAGTGCTTTAAATACCTATTATCCTTAATAATATTATAAACGCGAAAGTTTGTATGATGTTTTATACTCTTTCGCGCAAAAACTACTGAATGGAATTTCTCTTTCTTTTTATTTTTAATAGAATGTACGTATAAATTAAGTTTTATTAAATACCTATTTGACTTAATATTTTGAATTTTAATTTGCTAGTGTTTAAATTCATCTCGTGTTCAGCGAAAAAAAACATCGTGCGGAAACCTGACTCATATATATCCAGCTCGAAGGACCAGCGTGGTGGATTAAGCTTTCTCCTTAACAAGTTATCATTTTTGCCAAGCAGTTGGACATTTACAAGCTATTAGTACAATTAAACATGCAATGTTACTATTCATATTTAATATAACGGGTCTTATCGCCATAACTAATGGTAGCAATACCTTTTTATTTCCCGACGTTAAGTGTTAGTTCGTGACCACGACGAATGCAACTTCGTCGAAACGTCAGGCAATAAAAAGGTATTACTACCATTAGTTATCGCGTTGAGACCCGTTATATTAAATATAAATAGTATAAATCGCGAAAGTTTAAAATATATAATGCATTGTTACTACAATTTTAACCTAAACTTTTAGGCCGTGGCCATCATTACGATATTATTGTACAAAATTATATAATAATTTTTCTTGATTGTAGGCAAGACAACAACTAAGTTCTAATTAAGTTAAATAAATAACAAAACACAAGCCCAATTAAATTTCCATTAGCATTCAATGCTTCTATACACGTGACTTTGACAGTTGCCTAGCAACGGGTTGAAGTAAAGAGAAAACATGGCGATGTATACGCTTAAATTCAAACATTCACATTTTTGTTTCACGTCGGGCAATCAAAAGGTATTACTACCATTAGTTACCGCGATAAGACCATATTAAATATGAATAGTATAAATCGCGAAAGTTTAAAATATATAATTTCGATGTATTCTATCAGAATTTATTCAAAGATATTGAAATGTCGTATTTCGTTCTTGCTGCTCACTGATATCTCGTCCTCGTTGGTGATATTGCGCATAATTCTTAGCGAACTTTCCAGAAGCTGAGCTTGTTCTAAACATTTTGTAACGGTTTGCCTGAAACGTCAAAATATATTATTTTTAGGAATATATCATAAAAGTAAATAATACTGTATTTTGTCTATGGCAGTTCGTTGATCAGTTATTATTATATGGACGCTGATAAGCAATACTGTGGTAAACCACACGGACTTCGTTTTGAGAAAATGGCGTGTAAAGATGTCAAACCTATTCTTAATAAATTTGTTTGAAGACGTATATATTCATCTTTTCTTTTCTATTTTGATATAATTTATAATGAATCAAAAGTGGATAGGTTTATTTAATATTTTATATTATAATGAGATTTTAAAAATTTTAGATTATTTTTTAAATTGTAAAATATGAATCGCACCTGAAATTAGAAACATAGAGCTTTGAATTTTTTTGAATAATGTTAAATAGGTGACGTAGTATCAGAATACATAAATATCTCCAAATTTGACTTTTTGTGGGTTGACACGTTATTGCTTATCAGCATCCATATATCGGCAGTACGCACCCTTCCTCTAGGATAGATCGCTCGTCTTCACTCTCACAAATGGATGCTGATACGCAATAATGTGTCAACCCGCAAAAAGTAATTCTCGATAAATTTGTTTGAAGAAATACTTCTTCCTTTATCTCTGTTTACGACGTTTCGATGTCTAGTGTGACAGGTTACATTTAGTTATTAAAATTAAGTAAAAGATGGCGTGAGTTGTGAGTTAAATCGCGCTATCGTTGTGTTGTTTTAGATTTATATGTTTCTTAGATGTTTTCATATTGACTATCCTCAGAAGAATAAAGTGATTTAATTTAAAGAACAAGAGTAGTGGTTTTATTATATAAGTACGCAGTTCGATCAGTAGTTCGGAGTACAGTGCGGTATTAAACAATCTCTTTTATTTTCAAATACATTAAACGTATAATGTATTGCAGATTGGCATAATACATTCTTATCTAATAATAAGTTTTTCAAATATATGAGATTATTGTATAAATTGCAAAATATGGAACGCGCTTGAAATTCGAAACATAAAATTAAAAAAAAAAATCACACTTAGTTCAGATGACTTGAATTTTATTTTAGAATAATGTTAAATAAGTAATGCATCATCCGAATACATCAATATCTCCGAATTTGACATTCTGTGGGTTGACACATTATTGCTTATCAGCGTCCATTAATTTCCGTCGTTCTATGTTAGAGTAAGTTATGACCAAACTTCGTCCAAATCGAAAGGGAACGTCCAACCGTCTGTTCACATGGAAAGCTCCATATAAAAGCTATCATGAAACACTTACTTATATCTGATCAGCCTCTTATCCTCTGCGATATCGCTTCCGATCTTCATCAGCGAAGATTTCAACGTGCCATCAGTAGATTCCCTATCGATTATGCTAGAAAAAATATCATTACCAACATATCTTTTGAACGTTGAAATAAAACTATTTCAAACGGATTCAAATCGCGTATATTAATTATTATTATCGTCCCGACGTTTCGAGCACTTTGCAGCGTTCGTGGTCACGGGTGCACTAGTAAAAATAATTAATATACGCGATTTCAATCTGTTTAAAATAGTTTTATTTCAATGAGTAATAATCGCGAAAATCTAAGACAACGATATATTTTTTGCAGTTTTCAATAAGTTTAAATTGGACGCTGTTAAGCAATACTGCGTCAAGACACGGACTTCTGATAAATGAAATCAGATCGATATATTTAATATAAGTATTATCTAATAAAATGTTTTTCAAATATTTAATATTATTGTATAAATTGCAAAATATGGAATGCACTAGGAAATCGAAACAGATAATTCCAAGGAAGTCATTACTTATACCACCCTTCAGTAAGGCTTAAATTACACTTGTAAGTTTTGTTACATATATTTAGACGCTGATAAGCAATATTGTGTCAACGCACATGGACTTTGTTTGACGATGTAGAAGTATATATTCTATTTTTAAATTTTCATTTCATCTTTTCTATTCTATTTTGATAAAAAGTTAATTCAAAACAGGTTGGTATAACAAAAACTGTTATTAGATAAGTTTCTCAAATCGAATCAAAACATTAAATAAAGATACTTTTTCCCGTAGTAATTTCGTTTAAATTACATGAAAAACATTTGAATAACGTTGAATACTTTACCTATTATGAAAATACATCAATATCTCCGAATTTGACCTCTTGTGGATTGACACATTATTGCTTATCAGCATCCGTACTGCTTACAGTGGAATAATAAATTTAAATATGTAATTGTAACAGAGCTCACCTCTTCAAGTTTTCTATGATCTCAGCGATGTGTATGTATATCTCGTTCGCTTTATCTAACAAACCCCTCTTCGATTCATCCGTCATTTCGTCTTCCCGGAAGTCCTTTACGCACTTATCGCTAAAACATATTTCCATTTATTTTATGCACTAATATTATAAAGAGGTTAAATATGTTTGTAAGTTTGCATGTAGGGTGTAATCTCTGAAACTAGTGATGCGATTTGAAAACATCTTTTTATAGTAAGTTCATAGGCTTTATGAGATCACGTTACGATGCATAGAAGTTTTTCTTCATTAAGTACGAGATGACTTTAAATACTAGCTAAAATTCAATGGCCGGGGTTTGAATCTGCTAACATTGGTTGAAATCGACGCATTTTACCACTTTACCAGTAGTCCATATTGGCAAAGTATTTTTAATTTTATTCATCTAACAAAAACTTCTTGAAACAAAAAACTAAATAAATAAAAAACTTTAATCTTCACGTCAATATAAAACCAAATAACTTATAATTATTAATAAATAAGGCGAAAATTACACTAGTAAATTTTCCTCGCGAAAATACTAAAATAATTTACATAAATTGTCTATCATTGATTTTACACCTGAAAGAATTAATAAGTGCCCTTTTTAACATTCACAGCTTATATAAGTTTACATGTTTACAGAATTATTTTATATCAGTCACAAGAATAAAACTTACAAGTGCAATTCACGCCTTAAAAAGAAATACTTACATGAATGTATAAGTCGATTTTAGTGAAACGCTCAAATCCGTCAAAAATGTCCTTACAATGGAAACAGGTCCTTCATTACCAAACCCACTGTCTACAGTTGAATCATTTCTCAAATCATTAAGAGTTTCATTAATTAATGACAGACTATCATTGGTCCGCGTTAAATCTATATGATCATTGAACTCCGGACAATCATTAGTTTCATTAATTTGCGTTTCATTAACGTTTCTTGATACATCTGTTATCGATGACGTATCAACTATTTCTGAATAATCTAGAACGTCTAGATCTAAGCTGATTTTTACTTTTTCTTCGAATTCGTCTATGGGTTTTACGTTTCGTATCACTTTTGGACCATCCTTGTTATCATTGAAAGTGTTACCGTGTAGTGTTGATATGTCTACGTCTGTGTGTTTGTGTGTTTGTTTATCTGTGGCAATTTCTTTGTTTTTGGCTTCTAAATTTTGGTCTTTAGGTGGTTTTTCGAATGTTATACGTTTTTTGTTATCGATTTTGAACGTTTTCAGGTCTTTACCGGATGTACGGAATATTTTTATGTTTTGGTTCATTTCTTCGTTCTGTAAGATAAGTATTATATTATAGATTAACTTTTAAATAATAAAGATAGCTACATAGTATTTTTATACCTTTTTTAACCGACTTCAAGAAAGATTGTGTGATTGACCCTTGTGTATATCTGTTAGTTTATATGTATGTATGTAAGTTGTATTCAAATTCAAAATTTACTTTATTCAAGTGGGCTCGATTCCTCAGTTTAGAAGTTAGACAATATATGCTGATCCGATTAATTTGAAGTTTTCAATATTTTAATACACAAGTTTCAAGGATGCTTTTAGTATATAACATACTAGGATCTGATAACCTTCGAAGAAAGACTCCTCAATGGGTTTGATATAGAGACACATTGGACATAAGAGAAGGACATAGGATACTTTGTATCACGTAAATGAAACATGGAGAGGAGGAAATAAGGGGAGAAGATTTTATACAGACGAAGCTGGAATCAACTCTTTATAAATTAAGAGAAAGAGTAAAAAAATCAGCAAGGACATTTTAAACATATAGATATGATATATTCATAATATAATAAAATCTGTTCCCATTTCCAACTTTGACGAGCTCATCAATCGACTTGTTGACCCAAAGACACTCAGTCGCTAGCTGGTTGCTAGGCAACGTCGTCCAATCTGCCCACCATGGCAGTCTGACTGCCAAAATCCATGAGCTTATAACATATCTATAGTCATATAATATCGTCTAATACCTAAAGAAATACGTCAAAATATTAATCATACCTTCGCCATTTCATTTTCAAATTCATCATAATTTTTCCATTCGACGAAATGTTTTTTCAAATAATCTATAATTTCGCTTCGGCATTTGACAACTGAAAAAAATATTATTGTATTAACATTTTTATAATAGAAATATATTAGCAAATCCAGAGGGTGTGAGAGGGCTAAAGATAGGTAGGAGGGTGAAAGACTATCCTCAATCTAGATTTGACTTCAGGCCTCTGGATGCACTATTGTATACTAATGGACAGACATGAAATGAAAATAGCCAAAATAATTCATAATATCCATAATTCAGCGATAGTCAAAACAAACTTTAAAAAAATAAACCGACTTTAAACATGAATTGAAAGATACAAATAAACTATATAATAAAAATTAAATATTTTCTACAATATTTTAAAGTCGGTGCCAAGTAAAACCTTTACACTCTACGTTACAAGGTAGTAAAAATAATCTCTTTCGTAAAATAAGATGTAAAAAAAAATTTTCAAATGACTTCCAAACGGGAGGTTCTCAATTTGTCGTGGACTTTTTCTTTTATGTACGTTCACGAATTATTCGAAAAATGTTGGACCGATTTTTGGTTATCTCAGTCAGATTTATAAATACCATACCATAGAATTTTCATCAAAATCGGTTCAGTAGTTTAGTTTTAAAATCAAAATACCTAAAACATATATGGACGCTGATAAGCAATACTGTGTCAAGCCACACGGTATTCTTTTTGAGAAAGTGGTGTCTAAACATTTCAAACCTATTCTGGATAAATGTGTTTGAAGAAGTAGATATCCATCTTTTTGATTTTAATAAAAGGTGTAATGAATTAAAAGCTGATTGATATATGGAAGCTGATAAGCAATACTATGTCAAGCCACAACGACTTAATTTTGAGAAAATGGCGTCTGTAACACTAAACTTTTAGACCACTTCTAAACTTGCTTCTTAGACAAAGCATTTTTTTTAATCTATATTTATTTAAAGGCTTTTATATGGTATTTATTTTATTTGTATGTTTTTTGTGCATAAATATAATAAATAAACGCAGCACACTCAACGACCCCCATGAAGATCTCATGACCTTGTGTCGGGGGTCCGGAAACATACAACACTAACACAAACACCCAGACCACGACAAACATCTGTATGGCCAATACACACGTTTGCCGTGAGCGGGGATCGAACCTGCGACCGCTAGCGCTTTAGTCAGTTGCAGTGACCATTGCGCCAACGTGTCTGTCAGACAGAGAAATATATGAATATACTTGCAAATTTAAATGCCGGTTCAGAGTATGGTATTGTTAAGATACTTTTAAAACTACCCACCATTTAGCAAATTTACTCTTAATAACAATTATTAAATTACATACTGTAAATCTTCTACAACCCCATATAACCCACAGTTAGGTGAAATTGTTTATTTGTTAGAATTTTGAATTACTACGATATTCTTGCAATGATATGTTCAGAACGAACTTTAAATGCTGAAAAAGTAAATTCTTACTCAATTTAATTTAAGTAACTTACAATTAGGTCTGAGCGTGCGAGTATCTTCTTCGCTTCTTCGTATCGGCGTTTCGGCCGGCAGCGGATCTTCTAATGTTTTAGAATTTTCTATTTTATCTAATAAATCTGCTAGTAAATCTTTCGTTTCTGCTAAATCTTCTGGTAGTATGTTCTTGGAAAAGTTTTGATGGTTAAATTATTTAAGTTTGCTGGATACCATGGTGGTGCAGTTTTTTTCGAAATTAGCGGATTCGAGTCGTGGTAAAATTAATTCAAAAACTAATGATACAGTTTTTTTTTTATTAAAATACATGGTGTATCAAAAATGAAACGCTTATTTCGAAGTCAACTAAAAATTTTACTAAACGCCTAATTTGGCTGTATTTATTTATTTATTTATGAATTTACTTGTTATTCTGTTTATATATTTTTTTTTCTTATTAAATAAATAAATCATGCATATAAGGGTTAAATTTTCCATATCTATAGTTTCGGATTCTGCTTACCACGCAGTTATAAATATCACCCTGTATAACTAGTACCACATAATATAGAATTGTGAATGGAATATGTCAGTTGCGTGATTAAATCTAATGATATCACTAAATTAATAAATACTTACCTCAAAAGCTTCTACCAGCAAGAAACCGCAACCCAATATTTTCATAAACTCAGTCGGCTTTATATCTTTTTTAATAGCTCCTTTAAATTTAGAAACATATTTATATTTAATATAACGGGTCTTATCGCGATAACTAATGGTAGTAATACCTTTTTATTGACGTTTCGACAAAGTTGACTCTCGTGACCACGACAGATCAACTTCGTCGAAACGGACAATAAAAAGGCAACATTAGTTATCGCGATGAGACCCGTTATATTAAATATGAATAGTAGAAATCGCGAAAGTTTAAAATATATAATTAGAAATATATATTCATTACATAAAGAAAAACAACTTTAAATATATGTAAATGAAGTTCTATATACTTAATTTCTTGTTCTGGCCGTTTGGATATTCTATACAGGGTGTATTTTAATTTAATTTTAAAATTTATCTGTTCATTATAAATATATATAAGCCTTGTTTATGTACAAATCTCTTTAAAATAAAACTATTATCAGATATTTAACTAAAATGCACAAAGTTTAAGTGTTTAAGTGTGTTTAAGTGTGTTTAAGTGGTTCACTAAAATTTAGTTAACCATGTTTTATATAACGGGTCTTATCGCAATAACTAATGGTAGTAATTTTCGATTCAAGTATTTCTTTTAATGATAGTTTGGATACTCGGCCAATAAATGGAAGTCAGCTCATGACCACGACGGATGCAACTTCGTCGACACGTCGGGCTATAAAGGTATTACTACCATTAGTTACCGCGATAAGACCCGTTACATTAAATATGAATCGTATAAATCGCGAAAGTTTAAAATATACATATAGTTTGTAAATATATTTTATAATTTGAATTCGGTTCACAATTTTTAAATCTTTTACGTAGAACGTAACTCACCTTTCATGAGACAAAAACCAAGCGTTAACAGCTTCTCAACGATCATCTTAATATCTTTCGTGTTAAAATATATTTCTTTCAAATATTCCAATCCGTCGCGGAGGAAGTACGGCACTTTATAATTAGTGTTACCATTTTTCTGAAAGAAAAATATTATGATATTAAATGGATGCTGATAAGCAGTAATGTGTCAACCCACAATATGTCAATGCGTCACGTATTTAACATTATTCAAAAAACTTTTAAGTCACCTTAACTAGATAAGTACGAAAAAACAGTTGATGTAATGTTTTGAATATTTAAGTGTCTTCCATATTTGGGCGCTGATAAGCAATACTGTGTCAAGCCACACGGACTTAATTTTTAGAAAATGGCTTCTAAAGATGTCAAACCTATTCTTAACAAATGCGTTTGAAGAAGTATTTATCCATCTTTTCTTTTCTATTTTGATAAAATGTTTAATTAATTATAATCAGATTGATGTTTTTAATATATTATATAATAAAACGTTTTTTAAATATTTGAGATTAATCTACAATTGCAAAATATGGAACGCACTTGGAAATTGAAACAATTAATTAAGGACTTTTTTCCGTACTTATTTAGTTTATACGACTTGATTTTTTTTTAATAACTTCAAATAAGCAGTCTCAAAATACATCAATATAACCGGATTTGACTTTTTGTGGGTTGACACATTATTGCTTATCAGCATTCATTTAGCAATACGCAATCTCATATATTTGAAGAACTTATTATTGGATTAAACTTTTCAGAATACCAAATCTGCTTTTAATTCACTATACCTTTTATTAAAATAGAAAATAAAAGAAGCATATATACTTCTCCAAACATTTCTTTTAAAATAGTTTTGACAGCTTTAACCCTTAGTTACTCGCGCTAAAAAACTTACATAAGTACTCGCGTGGGGTGTACAACACCCCGTTATACTTTGTAGAAATAAAACAATATTTACATGCAAAATCAGACTTTTATTAATTACTATCTTTAAACCTATGTCTTAATTAACGTTTAATCTCTTTTTTAAACTAAACAAACTGATATAATATATTAAAATAACAAAACGAAAATATCAATTTCGTTCATTACAATTTTGGCAGACAACAATCATGTGTTCGTTGCATACATGTCTTTGGCATTTGGAGCACACAGTCTTTTTTCTGTCTTTGATTCTTTGACAGTTATGATATCTTCTGTATGAAGATGTTCCAGAAGGTGAATCATGACCACCATTTTCACGAATTCATTTCAGTCGCTTTTGCAATATCCGGGATAGTGTACCTATGATAAGATTTGACTAAATTGACAGCCAGCTCCTTTAGAAATGTTGTTCTTGATATATTGGCATAAACTATGGCTTTTTAAATTATATAGGAGTTGATACCATAGAAGTTGAACTGACGAAAAAATATAACCATAGGCCATCGATTTGTGATTTTCCTACATTATCATTTGTATCAACTCCTGCTTTTGTATGATTTTAATATGTATAATATAATAATTTCCGGTTTTTGTATGTCGCCCTCAACGTTGTTATCATGGTGCATAGTAGAAAGCAAGATAATTATTATGCATTTATCTTTTCCGAGATAAAATGAGTTTTCCGATTTTATACAACTTTCTGAAGTTCGAATTTCACCTTCACCTTGCTCAGAATTCCTGTTATGGTCACTTACTATAATTTCCTGCTCTTGTTCACCTTCAGAAGCGCTGTCAATAGCCTCTTCTTCTTCTGCTAATCGGTTCGCAATTTTTTGGTCGTTTAGTACACAAGGCATTGTGAATCTAAACTAAATATTGACAAAATATAAGGTTTAAGGTTAAGCGGTAAAGAAATAAATAACACACATCATTATTATGCATTACACTAATAAAAATTATCACATACTTACTCGTTATTTATACCACGTAAACGCTCGCGTGGGGTGTGACACACCCCAAACGCACTCTCTAAGCACAACCACACACAATCGAGCATCGTTTGCGACCGATTTACATAGATCATGCACTTATACGAAGCTACTAAAAGAATTAACGCGGTAAATTTAAATTTGAAAGCGTTATAGGCTTTAAAACAAGGTCTGGGGTGTCAGACACCCCACGCGAGTAATTAAGGGTTAAACGCCATTTTCTCAAAATGAAGTCCGTATGGCTAGAGGAGATAACTATAAAAATCTTATAAGCTCAAGGATTTTGGGACCCACAATGGAAGACACATTGAGACCATTTCAAAGAACCCCAATACGATACATGAGCTGTAGGCTGGTGAGGAGTTTAGTTGCTGATTGCTGATGATGTGCAGCAAGGTCAATTTACTATGTCATTTTGATATCATTCAGAGTATAGTAAATTTCAAGATTAGACCAGAAGGTTCTAGTCCTTCTAAAAACTAGAAAAGAGCTACCCTCGAACGTCTGAACGGATTTTCATATTATAGCTAATAGAGGTGCTATTATATGAACTTTCCAACAAAAACGCACCAAAATTTGTCCAAACGTTAGAGACACACAGACAGACAAATTTCCAGAAATAGAAATTCACTCATCAAATTTATAAACCTCTCTTTTTGAATCGGTGGTTAAAAAATATATGAAAACATAGATTTTTAAAACTTAAATAGCACCAAGGACAATCGTGCTACAGTTTTGGTGCCATAATAATAAATGCATACACAATAATAAAAACAATAATATGGCATCGGCACTTAGACATATTGGACGAAAAATTAAACAAAACTTTTGTGAAATCCTTTGCCAATGAAACTGAATTAAAAAAACAACTTTATCCAAATTTACTTTTTAAATTTCGAATCGTCAAGTTACATCGTTTCAGGCGATTCTATTAAAAATCAATTATTTATACAGTACGTACTTGCAGAACAATATCAATAAAGTTCTCCATGATTTGGACGTAACAGCAGATCCATTCCTCATAACGCATTATAATATTATTCTCAACTATTTCATCCTTAACATAAAATTTTGCTAATCTATCTTCTATTGTATATATCTGTCTATTCTTTATATTAATTTCTTTATTAATAGTATTTGCATCCCAGATATTAGATTTTCCTGTAGTATCTTTAGTAAGTGCGTAATTTAGTTTTCTTGAACTTTCAAAATTAAATTTAGTTGTGTTTTTGTTATTAACGTCATGTTCTGTAACTTCATTTTCATATAATGTCTCATCATTTCCAGATATTATCTTTGAAAATTTTGATATAGAATTATTTTTATTAAATTGTACATTTTCTGTGTCAATATGATCAAATATTGATCGAAACGGTTTATTTTTATCGGAATTATCAATAATTATTTTTTCTTTTGCTTTTGTATTATCAATATAAGAGGAATTAAGATTAAATTGTACATTTTCTGTGTCAATGTGATCGAATATCGATCTAAATTGTTTCGGCTTATCAGAATTATCAATATTTATTTTTTCATTTGCTTTCGTATTATCAATATAAGAGTTATTTTGAACGAATTGTACATTTTCTGTGTCAATGTGATCGAATATCGATCTAAACGACTTAGGTCTGTCAGAATTATGGATGATTATTTTTTCATTTGGTTTAATATTATTAATATTAGTGTTTTCTGTGTCAATATGACCAAATATTGATCTAAATGGTTTGATTTTATCAGAATTATCAATAATTATTTTGTCTTTTGCTTTTGAATTATCAATATTAGAATTTTTTATAACGATTTTTATATTAGTCAATTTTTCATCATTAATTTTTAATTTTTCAATGTTCAGTACATCTATTGAACTGTTATCAGAATTAATGATAGTTTTATCATTTCTGTCGGTACAGAAAAGTTTATCATAATCTGTGATGTGTTCTTTATTTAAATTATTATTTTCAGTTTCTTCAGTATCATTATTATAATTAAATATATTCTTTTTAAATGATTTTACAGGAGTAACGCTTTTGCTTAAAATGAAAGGGTCAAAATTGTCTTCGTTTTGTAGGAAAAGATTCTCTTTAATATTATTTTGAAATGTTTTCATCTTCGTACTGAGAACACCATTTTTAATATCGTCCAAAGTATAAACGTGAATTCCATAGGAATTCGCTATTTGTTCTAATTTCGCGTATTTCGTTATAAGAACCTGCAAAAATATATACACATTTTATACATAGTATTGACTGCAAATTATTTTATCACTTCGAACTTAGCCAAGATAAAATATATTCTATACATTTAAAATTCAAAGGTTTTTTTTTTATTTATTTCAAATTCCATAAGAAAACAAAAATATCAAAATTATGGCCATTCTAACATACTGTCCAAGCGACTTAAGGTTTTGAATTGTCATATTATTTCTAAGTTTTCTATTACTGTTGAAATTAATAATATTAAATATATACAATACATCAAATGAAGCATACAGCGGCATCTATTAGCGTTACATATCATTAATTGATTTGTATCCATAATATGTCACTTTTCAAATTTGATGTGTCGTAATGAATAACAATTGCAAGTATTACTCAATAAGAGAAGCGTGATTTATTAATTACAAGTATGTTAACTATTTTTAAGTATTCATTTCGTGGTCAGCGGTCAGAAGGAACATCATGAGGAAACCTGTATGTATTAGGAGAAATTCTGACATATATATCCGGCTTGAAGGACCAGCGTGGTGGATTAAGCTCCTAATCATATCCATAATAGAAGAGGAGTCCTATGTCCAGCAGTGGGATATGAATAAATAAAAAACGCATCACACTCAAACGCCCTCATTAAGATTTCATGCCCTTGCGTCGGGGGTCCGGAAACACACAACACTAACACAACACCCAGACCACAATCATCCGTATGGCCAAAAAGACGTTAGCCGTGAGCGGGGATCGAACCCGCGACCGTTAGCGCTTCAGTCAGTTGCAGTGGCCACTGCGCCAATGTCTGACTTACTGATTGTTTCAGTACAATACATTACGGTAAGTATTTCAATTAAATGTCTTATGTACTTACAACATGAAAATTCATATTCATCATTTCCAAGCAACATTCCAAGATATCATCCATTAAGGACGTTCCATCTTTTGCTTTGACTATTTGCACTGGAATACGTAAACTTTAATTAAAATAAACTAACACACAAAAGTGAAGAGTGTTTGTCTGAAAGTACTAATCTCAGTAACAATCCGATTTGAAAAATTCTTGCGTTAGATAGCCTGTGTATGAAGAGAGAAATCTACACTAATATTGCAAAAATATTTAATTGATTAGATCGAATAGGCTTCGAAACTACTAAACCGATATTAAAAAACCTTTTCGCGCTCGTTAGACCTTTTATTGAGGAAGGTAATAGGCGATATTATATCACGTTACTCGTATGAGCAAAGCAGTAACCATAAACGCGAATGATGATAAGTTAAGTAATACATTTATACTTATCCGTCACTAAGGCTTCTTTCAAACTTTTGCATTTAAGGGAATTCATATTTGTATGCTGATAAGCAATAATGTGTCAACCCGCAAAAAGTGAAATTCGGATATTGATGTATTTTGATACTGCATTACATATTTAACGTTATTCAATAAAAAATAATGTCATATAAACTAAATAAGTACTGAAAAAGTTTCTTAATTCATTGTTTCGAATTTCAAGTCGTTCCATATTTTGTAATTTATACAATAATCTCATATGTTTAAAAAACTTTTTATTAGATAATATATTAAATATATCAGCCTGCTTTTAATTCATTATACCTTTTGTCTAAAAAGAAAAAAAAAATATGGAAATACTCATTCAAAGTAATTTATTAAGAATAAGTTTGATGTTTTTAGAAGCCATTTTCACAAAATGAAGTTCGTGTGGCTTGACACATAATTGCTTATCAGCGTCCATTTAATATAACGAGTCTTATCGCGATAACTAATGGTAGTAATACCTCTTTTATTGCCCGACGTTTCGACGAAGTTAGATCCGTCGTGGTAGTCGTCGTCCCGTTATATTAAATATGTTTAGTATAAATCGCGAAAGTTTAAAATATATAATCTAAGGGAATTTTGAAAAATTATGCAAAAAGCACATTTGCTCTCATTATCCTAATAAGAAGATCCGTGCAAAGCTGAGGCGTGGTAGCTGATTTATAATATAAGTAATATCGTCGGGGATAGTGCAAAACCGCGTAACTAGCTTTTACAACAAGGTCCATTTTGAATCAAATGTTAAATAAAAAACTTGAAAAAAAAAAAACAAACCGACTTCGAAACCGAAACGAGTAAACTGAAAAGTGAAAAATACATATTTTCTACCTCATTTTCAAATCGGTGCTAGTATATAACACGTAAAAGTTCGGTCCACAAACGGCGGAAAAAAAAATACAAGCGAACATAGAACCTCCTCCTTTTTCGAAGTCGGTTAAAACATTATAGAATCTATATTTGCAAAATTAATACTTAACATAAAAAAGGCATATCGTTGATGAAACTACAAATACAATAAACTGCGTAATGGGAAATCCCCATAAGGCCTTTTATTATCTTGTAAGTAACAGTTTTACATTTGCCACTTAATAAGTTTAAAGTTTACATTAAAAAGGATACTCTTTAATGGATAAAGCATATTATACATATATAATTAGCTACAATTATCCTGCAAGAATGTCAACGCACTATTATTCCTCAGGGCTTTATCATTAATATTAAGTTCAAATTTAGATTTTATAGGAAAAGCTAGATACGCGGTTCTGCAGTATCCCCGACGATATTATATATCTCACCCTGTTCCGATGTCACCAGTCGTCTGTACACTTGTCTAGCGACTATCACGCTATTACGACCACCATGTTCGCCCATACCTAAAGACTCTATGTATTTCACCACAGAATCTGGTATTAGCAACTTACACGAATTATCTGAAACAATTTTATAGCTATCTAGATAGGCGAGAATTATACTTATAAGTTTTTCTCTCAGACTCTTAAAAAGATTTACACCTGATGTAAATGTCTTTACCTAGGTGTCTGTTGCTAGGTAAGTAACTCTGTGTGCTTTATATCAGTTACGAGAATAAAACTTACCAATATAATTCTCGCCTGGCTAAATCCAGATTAAAATAAAAATGAAAGATGTTATTATATGAGCGGAGATGGCTTAGTGGTTAGGTTAGCTGATTTTTCAAGTGCTAAATTTGTGTTTAGATAAATCTCGAGCTCGGCGGTGAAGGAAAACCTCGTGCGGAAACTTGCATGTGTCGGGAGAATTCTGTCACATGTATATACGCCCCGCAGTGGAGCAGGATTAAGCTCTAAACCTTCTCCATAATAGGAGAGGAGGTCTTTGCCCAGCAGTGGGACATTTACAGGCTGTTACTTTACTTATTATGACCGAGCTTTCTACGCGTAGAAGATATTTGTTTTATTTTAAGACATTTTGTTCTTTAAGGCATTTGGGACTTAAGAAAATAATTTCTTACCAAACCCAAAAGTATAAACTTTTGGTATGGAAATTATTCAGTTTTAAACAGTTACAGGCTTACCATTCTTTGATGGTGTTAACTTTGTAAATGCTATCAAATCAGCTTATATAATATATTCACTCTTTTGAAAGAAATAGTGATAAACATAACATTAACACGAGAAAGAAAGATAACCTCAGAACACCTTGTTTTCAACTTCACAAAGAAAATGTTTCCTTTCTGGGGCAAGGTATTCGCTTACATAATAAAATACCCCAAAATGTTTGGAGTTTTCGATGATTTAAATCATATGTTAAAGTTTCTAATAGCTAAAGCATATTACTCTATACAAGATTACGTTGACGATAAAGATGCGTGGGCTTAGTATATGCTGAATTTCGTAAAGTATCGAATCTACGTTTTGAACCGGCGGTAGCTTCATTATTGAAGCTTTTTTATGTATTGACGATTAAAAAGTGCTCGTGAGAGCCTACTTGAATAAAGTATAATTTGATTTTGATTTCTTAATTGTTATAAGTAAATGCTATGAATGAGAATCTAAATATTTAAACTCAAAACTCACCCTCAGCGACGTAATCTGTGATGAAATCGTAGTTGTCCAGCAGCACGTCCTCATCAACAGATACGAACCACGCATTCGTGTCCATTTGACTTGTTTTGGACAAGTGTTTAAGATGATTTATTGATACTGGTGTTTTTACTATCACCTGAAAATAATTCTTCTAATTACAGACATAGTTGGACGCCGATAAGCAATAATGTGTCAACCCACAAGAAGTCAAATTCGGAGATATTGATGTATTCTGATATTGCGTCGCGAATTTAAAACATTTTCAAGTCATCTAAACTAAATAAGTATCGAATAAAGATTTTTAACTAAATGTTTTGTATACTGTATGTAGAATATTTTGCAATGTACACTAATTTCGTATATTTGAAAAACTTATTTTTAGATAAAACTTTTTATTATACCAAATTGCTTTGAATTCATTATAGCTTTATCAAAATAAAAAAGAAAATTGTATATATACATTATCAAATTTGTTAAGAATAGATTTAACATCTTTAGACGCCATTTTCTCATAATGAAGCCCCTGTGGCTTGATAATATTGCTTGTCAGCGTCCAGTTACATTTAGTCATTTCAGAAGTTTTTTAGAATTATTTTGAATGGCCTATTTTCTTTGAGAAATTATTCTTCTTTGAAAAATTGTTGTTCAATATTAATCTTTCATCATCAATTCTCGACCCTTGAAGTTATATTTTCGCGCTAAAAGCCTATGTTTCCTCTGAGGTCCACTCTACATTTTTTTTTATTCATCAAGTTCAGTTTTTTTTGTTCAGCGGTTTTATCGAATAAAACGTAAAAAATAAAGACAGAGACTAACTTATACGTTTATATTATGAATGAGGCCAGTAACACGTCTGATTGGATTTCCCAATGGCAATTATTTACCCTAAATACCAGCTTTTAGAAAAAGCCATTTAGAAAAAGCGTATCTCAGTTCGTCAATTATTATTTATTTCGTCTCTCTATATAATCTCAATTTATTTGATGACAGTAAGAGAAACATACCTCATCGTCATTTTCAGCATCATCAATCGAAGAATCACCATCGCTAATATTTGTAAGATTAAAAGATACTTTTTTCTTTGGCGTACCTTTTATTTTATTATCTTCTATAAAACATAAATATATAAAAACGTGTTATAAAAAAATATATGTGTATATTTCTATTATTACTTCTACAATAAAAACATCTAGAGATTAAGATTTTATTATTTTTTTTAGTAAATTTTATTTTAATAGTTTAACTACTTTTTATTATAAAATAATAATAATAAAATTTTTACTTTGTCAACCAACTTCAAACGTGGGTACTGTGAGTTCAGAACTCCGTCATTTCTAAACCAATTTTGAAAACTTTTTTCGAAAGGGTACTTGCAGATTGATTCCCCATTTAATTTTCATCAAAATCGGTTCAGTAGTTTGTTTTTTAAATCAAAATAACTGGACTAGTATGTCATTGTATATTTTAATTTTAAAGTTAATTTTATTGTTTGTTATTTATTATTTCATTTGTTTAGATTTAATATATAAAATACATTCTTACAAAAAACTATTTATATCTATTGTTTTTATCATCATCTAAAACCACTCGACCGATATCGATAAAACTTTTAAAATTCTAAATAACGTAATTAGATTTTAAAATTCAATGTTAATTTTGGTTCATAGCTGGTCCATTTAGTAAATGCTAGTTACGCAGTTTTGCACTATCACCGACGTTATGTGTTGAAAAGTTATTAAAACAAATTATATGTATACCTTCCTTCTGCTTCTCATTATATAACACACCTAAATCAACTGATTTACGCCTTTTCGATTGCAACAAAAATCGCAAATCGCTCTTATCCAATTGTCGCACAGAACCATTTCTCTCTGCACTTGTATTTACATTTTCAATCTTATTCTGTTGGCATAAGCTCGTATTTCCCATTTTATCATTATTTGTATCCATTTTTGAAGACAAATCATCAATTTTGTGATGACAATCAGTTTCTGATAGAGTTTTTAAGCGTTTCATCTTTGATTCTTTCAAAATTAATGTTGGTTGATCTAATTTTCGCTTATAATGTACGTCTGATGACATTATATCATTTTTGGATATACCAGTGTTAGAACTGAATTTACCAGCACTCCACCAATTTTTATTTGGTGTCGATGATTGGAATGGTTTAGCCGGTACATAATTATAATCTCTATTTTTATCAGCGTTAAGACTCATATTTGTGCTTCCAAATAATGCAAAACGTTTGGACAATGGTGTTGAATATGTTTCGATCAATGTGTCCCTTTCCGTATCGGATGTTTGTGTGTTTTGGTCCAACGTCTCTTTCCTTACTTCTGACGTGTTGGTCACAAACATTGGCATTTGAATCGGTGTCCAAATTATGTTTGAAAAGTTTGGCTGTACGTTTGAGATGTACTTTGGGAATATTGCATGACCAAATGATTGTATTTGATATGGTTCATTTGTAAAGCTATTTTTTGGATAATAATTGTTCGGTGTGTATGTGTTTTTTGGAGGACTTATTGGTTCGGGATAATTGTGCATTTTATCCGTTACTCTCTCTATATTGTTACCTTTTCTTACAAATTTTGACTAAAACATAGTTTAAAAATTAGCAATAAAGTGTATTCTTGATTATAAATCATAGTATTAAAAATAGATTTATTGAAATAAAAAATTTAAGCTAATAAATACATATTCAGGTAATTAATTAAATTAATATATAGCATAAAGGACTTATGCATATTTCTTTCCTTTGAAAAGTTAGTACAACTACTACAGCATAATATTTAATAAGTTTTTACACTTCCAAGGACATCACATATGTAATAAACCTAACTAGACCTCACGTTTCACTTGAGTTTATGGTTACTGCCTGACTTCTTTGAGTCGTAGTGTGATGTAATATAGCCTATCATCTCCCTCAATGAATAGAGTATCCAAGACAAAAAGATATTTCCAAATTGGATCAGTAGTTTCAGAGAATACCTTTACATAGAAACTTACAAACAAATTTTACATTTTTACGATAATAGTATAGAAGTATAGATAGTATATATGAAAAATGAAAGCTAAGTAATACAAGTTTACTGTTCTCTATAAATTATTCTAATTCTCTATAATGTTAAGTGGTATCTAACTTGAAATGACAAAAAATGAAGGACATTTGCATATAAGCTATAAATTTAACTATATAAATACCTCAGTTTCACTCAAACTCCACACAGCTTCCCCAGTGAGCACATTAAAGTAATAAAATTTACCGGGTATACTTTTAGAGGGGCATAATATCCAACCACCGTTACTTCTCTTATTTATGTTCATTTTTGGACTCGGTTTCATTGTTTTAACGCGTTTTCTGTTAAAACAAGCATCAATGGCCTTGTGATATAAATACTACGGCCATTAATATTAGATGTTATTTGAAACTTATGTTTAGTGTTCAATGTTGATGTTTAAAAATTTTGCTTACACCCGCGAAAAAAGTTACTTTTTGGTCACAGAATAAAAACGATTGAATGAATAGAGATGCGTCTTCAATTCGGGATATCGGTTTTTTAATCGATTTTTTTATAATTAATTTTATTAGCAACTGTTTCTCGAAATTTCTTAATAATATAGAAAATAAATAAAATCTACAAAGAAATTATAAAAAATACGATGTAAATTAAAAAATCTTTATTAAATAATTAAACTTTATTAACTACGATTACAAAATGTTTTTCTAAAAGATACAGAACATTCTAAAATTTTCTAAAATTCGACTTTAATTCAATACGGAATGGCAATCAATACTGTATGAAATGCTCCAAACATAATTAATATTTTCAATAATTAATATTACATTATTCATAGTGATTTAAATGAAACAAAACATAGTGTAATATTTTCTTATATTTTTAGCCTTAATTAGAGAAAAGAAAAATGTTAAAAATTATTTTACGCTCGGTGTGTTCAAGTTTTTTTACCTTAACATTTTGATTTCGGTTACTTTTAATATCCATTATTTATAAACGTCATTGGATGTTATATATTAAAAACATGATATTATATAACTATAAATATTATATGCTTATGGATTTTGGCATCAAGAATGCTAACTACTTTCGACGACGTCGCTTAACAACCACGTTGCAACTGCGTCTGACAGTTGTCATCTTTGGGTCAACCAAACAATCGACTAGCTTGTCAAAATTGGAAATAGGTGCAGATTTTTAACGTCAAAGGGTATGAACATAACATATCTATAGTTATAAAATATGATTGCTACAGATTAGGCTATGTATTATATGTGATATATTAATATGAAAACAGTCATATCATTTAAATTTCTGTTTTGAATTTATATGTGCTATGAGACAATTATTTTCTTAATAATTTACTCGACTGCAGCCAACAAGAGCTGTGCGACGTCTTCCCTAGGCGACCTAGCGGCAATTTGCATCCTCACACCTTCACTACTAGGACCTATTCTAACTTTAACCAAATATGGTGCTCCACCCCTAAAAACGCCGCCCCCTCTTATCTCCTTTATAGCTCCATCAATTATACTCGCTTTGGGTATACCCAGAACTTCGCAAATCGATTTCGCAGCCGCAGAGGGATCAAGTTCCGGAAGTACATAATTGTCTGAAACTTCTGGAACATTAGCCGCTCTCTCCCAAGTAGCATCCCAGTCCTCGCCCATTACTCTAGCTCTTATTTGATCCAAGCAGTGAATAGTAAACTCCTCCAGAGGATAAGTATCCGCGTAACCCTCTCCTGGATCAGCTACACCCGTGTTAGGGTCACAATCGCGGACCACAAATTCCAGTGTTGCCCCGAAAGTTCCCAAACTGTCTAAATAAGAACAGGGTAATTCCATTACCACGAAAACGCTGCCTGGCTGATTGTATACGAGCTTCTCACACGGCAAGACAGACTTTATCTCATATTCTGGTGGACAATCCAATCTAACGTAAACCTTCTCCAATATTTGATCATTCAATGTATTAGTACACTCAAACTGTAACACTACATGACGGACGTAAACATGTTTTAGTAGCCGCACTCTGTATTCAGTTTCTGGCTCCGTCAACTCTATAGGTATGTTTGTTTTGAAGAGTGGCCCGAGCGTTTCGATACCTGGGACTCTTGTCAGTTGCTCTGAATATACTTCCTCAATGCTCATCTGTTTCGGTTTACGCACTTCTATTTCCACGACGTCTTGTTTCTCTTCCTTCTTTTCTTCTTCCATTGGAACTGTCATTATATCGAATGGCTCATCTGGGTTCGTCGCGATATGGTCTCGCAACGCTCGCTCCAACAAAACTGGATTTGGTTTGGGGACATCTATGATGAAATCGTTGATCAATTGTTGATCCCCTGAGTCTAGAATCGCGTTGTAGTAGATAGCGCGGTCTCTGACCTCATCTTCGTCGTCCATTTCGCACCGGGCAAGAAGAACTCTTATATTCGGAAGTAATTCTGGCCTTTGAGCTCCAAATTGCGCTACAGCGGAAACCGCAGCAGCCCTAACCGGACCAGACTCCAGTATAACTCTGTTGTAAATGAACCGTATGTACCGAGATGGTTGACGCGATTTTGGCCCTTCGCGTCCCAAAAGATGCAGAATACGAACGGCCAAAGTCGTGTGCTCGCAATCTTCGATAAATTCGCACAAATGTGCCAAACCAGTTTCTTTGGCATCTGGATTCTCTTCGACCAGAGTTATTATAGCATCAGCTATAGCCGCTTTGTATTCGAGACCACCTTCATCTCGTAGCATACCAGCCAAGAAGGCAGCTAACGACTGATGCTTTCTTGGGAATTTCTGACAAAGACGTCGTATAGCTTTAACTACGACAATCTTAAATTCGTCCGATATTTCCGACACGAAACTCGCTATTTGCTTCATCAATCTGTCTACTGAACTTTCCGCGCCAGTTGCTAGCAGCGTAGTCACAGCTAGAGTGGCTACTGATCTGTTCGGATCGGATATTAGATTTTCTAAGTCGACAGCACACGCTGCTACCGCTGTTGGATGCTTGGTAGTCAATCTAGCTAAAGTTCTCGCTCCAGCCAATCTTAGAGACGCTTTCGATGATCCACAGAACAGCTGTAAGACTGATACAGCCGGTGCCAAGTCCCTGGCAGTTTTTCTTAAGTTAACAATCGCGTGGGCCGCTTCGTAGATGACCATTTCAGATTTATGGCGGAGACAACATTCGATAAACTCTAAGTAAGGTTGTGCGGAGTCCGAGTCATCATTTTCAACTAACTGAGCGGCCAAACGTATCAAGAGGCATAACGCGTAAGGCGATTTCAGAGGAGACTTCGCCAAACGAGTCACCAATTTAACGGTAGAGAGTTTGTCGTTCCTACGCGTATTCGCCAAGATACCCAGCGCGTGATAGGACACCATTGCGTTATCAGAGTTGATTGCTTCCTGAAAAAAAATGGCAGATTTATATATATACATGTTAAATAAATATTGGAATTGGGTATTTATTGCATCCTAAATGTCTTATTTTTATGCTAGCACAGATCTAATTGGTTCATATTTTTTACAGATAAGTACTGCCATAAAACTTCTGCAATTGAACTAAAACAAGTCTCTTTTTAGCTTATAATCAGGTTTTTATGATTATGTACAAACAAAAATATCTATTCCTAATGTTTTCTTTATCATTAAAATCAAGATTCTATTGATAACATTTATTTCACCAATCTGTACACTGATAACACAAATACATACTGTTTATAAAATATTTAATATAAAATATTAAAAAAAAAAAACAATGGGGTATAAAATAAATTTTATTAAAGACTTTATAATAATTACTATTAGAATTTTGAAATAGAAAATCATTTAACGTTAAGAATATTTTAGGGTAACAATTTTCAGAGAACATGACATTTTCATATTTTTTGAATTTAGATTATCTCATGAAAAAAGGAGGGTTGTACTTTGTCAGGGGCTCATACGTCATTTACGTTTCCTGCTTACATGAAGACGTCTTGACAAATTCGGTTAAATTTTTTTTTTGTTAAAAACAGTGTAATTCTCAGCAAGTCCAATATAATTTTCATCCAAATTGATACAGTACTTTGTTTTCAAAATAAAAATGTATGTCCTCTGAGTAAGCAATAGTATATATTTTGCTTCTAAATTTGGTTCCTTTTTTTCAAAACTCTTGTTTCAAAACAAAATCTATATATGCAAATGATCAACAACATCATATAGGGTAATTACAATTAAGTACTTTCTTGGTTTCTCATGGGTTGTTTTCGATAGATTTGATAGATTTACATTTCAAATTGGTGATACACTTTCATTACCCTAAGATCATAAGAACTATTATGTAATCTGTGCTATAAGTAATATGAATATTAAAAATAACGCATTAAGTTTATCTGTAATTCACTCTACTTAAGTAGTAAGATTAATCGCAGAGCATACTTCGCACAGCTTATAAAAACAACAAAACAGTTTACATAATATAAACAACATACAGTGACATGCAACTTTTTGGAGTATACAAAGTATCACTTTTAAATTACTTTAGAATTATCTTAGTAGGCTGTTAACTTAGCTATATTTTTATACAAAATATTATATTTTGGTTAGAAAGTTTAGTGATCCTAAAAATTTGGTATGTTGATATGTTATAATTATTAAAGCTTAGATAAGACAACATTTTTAATACTAGAATAGATGTTTTATCATAAAATAAATAAATACATATTTCAGTTTGTATTTTTCATCCATTTTCCATATCAAATGTCTAATTTACCTTGATTAAAAATGAAACAACATGAAATAATTGAGTTTTAGGAACCAATCATTGGTTTATGTGGGGAATGAGTTTATTTATTTGTTACATTAAAGAATAAGATAAAATAAAGTTTAAGAATAGCCTATTTTACTAACCTGAGCTTCATTCACCCATCGCCGCACTAAATCCGGTGCAGTTGACGATAGATGCAAAGCGGAGACCAACGCCGCGGAACTGACTGCTGGGTTCTTATCGACTATCGCTTGTTTCATGTACCTCTCAATAGCTTGTATCATTGTACTGTCTGTGATACTGCAAAGCGCCCTAATAGCCGCCGCCCGGTATAAATCCTCCTTACCAGTCATATCTTTAGTCAAAGAAGACGTCACTATGATCACATCTTGAGCGAGCTTGCTCAATTCTTTAATACATAAGTACACCATACGACGTAACATTACATCTTTCGATTGGAACAGCTTCGTGGTAGCGAAAAACGCATCCGTAGCCTCTTGTGTTGTTAATTTCTCACCCTGGTTCAATAAGAAGAGGATTTTTGATAAAATATGCGAACATTTTCGCGGATTCACCGGAGTTTCGTTGAAGTAACGCGCCTCCTGCAAGACGATTGTTTTGTCCAAATTCGTGTAAGGATTTCCACCACTATCTTCTTCTTCTTTCTTGTCGCGCTTAAAAGAGCTCATTTTGAGCTTCTTTTTTGGTAAAATTAGGAAATTATGAGGTGCCGAAGGATACAGCTTTTAGTTTACACGTCACTTTAGTTATGTTGTCAGCTGTCAAATAGTCTCGTTCGGAAAATCGGAAAGTAAATTTTGTAAAAAAAAAAATATTAATTAAATACGTAAAACATTTTAAAACTCAATACTTAATACAATTTTTAGAATTTGTTTTAGCATAACTATAAAAAAAACATACACTTTTGGTCAGGGGGAATATCAACGTTCGCCTTAGTAACCTTTACACTATAATAGATAGATGTATTTATAGATAATAAACTCAATTATATATAAATAAAAAACGACTCTAACTTACTACCTACTTATTATGTTAACAAAATAAAAATTTAAATAATCATCTAATTTTTTTTTGTTTTGTTTTACTCACGAGTCCTAATTAAACCTACTACTTTATTCGCAATTATGGTCGCTACAGTAAAGTTAAAACTTTGATATTTATATAATAAAGAAGCTGTAACTGCTATATTATTATAGTTTTTATTTATTCAATATTAAATAACAATACTTTCAATAGTATGATTACTATTAATGGTTTATTCGTAATCAATTATTGGTATTATCGATACTATCGACAATATTTCTTTTTTAAAACTATCGATATATAGTCGTATGTAAATTGATATTGATCGAGAATCAACACTAGTCAGGGTTGACACCCTGCAGTGTTTTTCGCTTTATTTTAATTTTCCCATTTATCTTGACAGGACATAACAATGTTAACATATCATTTAAGGAAAAGAACCGTGAAGACTATCGTGAGAAGATTATAATCGTAAAAAAGAATTATTATACAAATACAGTAGACTCTAGCTGTAATTTATTGACTACAGGTATTAGGGCTGGCTCTATTAGGGAAGTACCACAATCACAGAAAATCGACGAGTGACAGAGCTGGAGGCCTAATTCTGGGGATATTCCCTTCCTTTATACCATTCCATAATTTGTGGCTCTGCTGCTACAAATATGAGCGGCGATGATCGTTTAACGTCAGTTGCTGCCCGTTTGCCGACCTGAGTTCGGTTTATAATTCTGTTAGTATTATTGTATCATTAAATTAAAACAAACTTTTTTTTATAAATATTTACAATTTATTTTCGTTTTAAAGATTGCTTCACACAATCATTAAGACACATTGCAAAATTTGATATTAATTTTTAAAACTATAGTTGTAAAAAAAGCACAAAGAAAAAATACAAAACACCGACTGCCAAAATTTTGAACAATTTTTTTCGGTCTACATATATGTTGATATAAATTATGGAAGGTTAGAAAGGTATTTATTACCTTATTAGGTTAAAGAGTTGTTAACGTAATGTGTAATTTTTCGCGTTCCAGAGCGTAAAAATAAACAATAAAAATATATTCCATTTATGGCAGTCGGATATAAGACTCAAATAATGCAATATGTCTTTCACTATGAAAAATAACATTATTATATCAGTCAATGTAAACTTATACCAACAGAAGACGGGGAAACATTCAACTTTCTTTAAAATAAAAAAACTATTCACTCTTATACATACGGGCTAGATCTGACTATCATTTTTATAATTTTCAATCTAAGTTACAAAGAACATAAACAAATATATATTAATATCTCTATAATTAATTATACTACTATTAAAAATTTATATTTAATTGCCAAATTTGAATACCTTTAAGTTATTGTATGCGAATGAATATTTCATGTTATGAAGTTTTGAAATGCAATTAAACAGAGAAAACAAAATTAAAATTCGATTCCTAACGCATTCTAAACATAATCGGTAATACAAAGCCATAAAACAATGGCTCAACGGCTCATTAAAGAAGTTTTTACTTTTAAAAGTTTCTAAGTGAACTAGTTCGTGTAACATATTTCAGGCTTAAGATGTATTAAATAACTATACTGAACGGTTTTTGTAATGAATACTAATGACAATATAATAAAGATCACATATTTGTTTACATTCTTTGTACATTAGATTAAAAGAGAAAATAGATTAATTGACATCTTAGCATGTTGATATTTTAGAACTTTTTTTTAAGTGTTTAAAAAAAAAATCTGTAATTATACAATTGCCATTTACATGGACTCTTGAAGCTATTCCTGATTTTTAAAAACCCAAACAAATAACTGTGTCTTAATATACACAATTATTTGTTTTATTTATAATTAATATTAAGATAATTCTTGCCTAAATACATCAAATAATTTGACAATTTTTTTACGAGTTTGTATCATTTGATAATAAAACAGCTGTTTAAACAGGCTTCTCAAACTACAGTGTAAGAATTTTACATGTTTATTAAATTTATTGAAGCTTTTTAAGCCTTATATATATATACATGTATTATTAATTCAATGAGAAAAAAAACTTTTATTGCATGTGAAATTGTTGTCGATACTAACGTCACTAAATTCGTTTTATAATTTTTCAGTTTTTTGAAGACTGTTTTTTATATATCTGTGATCATAGCTGCTATACAGACTGTTTTAATGACCAAATTTTATTTTTCTATACAAATAAATAGTATTTCAACACGCTAAGATAACAATCAAAACATTCCATTAAAACCCTTCACTAGCAAACCCTCAGACGTCCAATAGAAAATATTTATTTATAAAATCTATATTACAAACATCTTTTTTGGCATATCTATACAGTATTTACATATAAAAAATTTGTAAAATCACGCATATTCTTACAATTATGGACACAACTTAATTTTATAATTAATTAAATTTTTCTCCATTGGTCCAAAAGCACACGATGTAAGTCAAATTGTTTATACTTATTTTAATATGTCTTCAATTAAAGCCACGCATGAAAAATTAATGTTTTGAAAATTTGAGAAAGGATGTTTTTAAATTTTGCTACTGTACATTTTTTTATTTAAGACAGTTTGACTCGTATGTATGCATGATTTTACAAATTACGACTAAAGATCTACAAAATTACATAAAAAAAAGTATTTTAGTGTTACCATATAAAAGCGTAATTTGTAGGAAGTTATTATGCGCGGTGTTAGATATTTCTCATGGCAACACCTACCAAGTAAAAATAATTGAAATGATCACTTTTTAGACTTTCCCACTTTTTTTAAATATTAAATGGGTAAATATTATAATATCTTATATATTAATTTATTGTTCATTTTCACTGTATTGCTATGTTATTCGATTTTTAATTTTATAATAGCAATATCACCCATTTAATATAAAAAAAATATTTTGAAATTTCGATTCAAGTATTTCTTTTAATGATAGTTTGGATACTCGGCAAATAAATGGAAGTCAGCTCGTGACCACGACGGATGCAACTTCGTCGACACGTCGGGCAATAAAAAGTTATTACTACCATTAGTTAGTTAGTTATTATATATAGTATAAATCACAAAAGTTTAAAATATATAATCGGCGAAAAGATGAATAGGCACCTAAGTTCAGAAGTTAATCAAACATTTTATAAGTTCCAAGGTACTCAATTAAACTCTTTGTTTATTCAGTAACTACTAGCATTCTCTTGTGCCTTTTAAAACATGTTTTATGGATTTTACGTAAAAAATGAAAAAAATTTCATCCATCCGTTACAGATTTGTATTAATAATAGGATATTAAAATTTTAAATATTTTACTTAATTTGAAATTGGCTATTTTTGTTATTAATATTTTTGGCTTTTTTGGTAGCGCGGTGTATGTCCACAATAATTCTGCCTATGTTAATTATGATGTGCAGAATTCTTTGCTTAAAACTCTGTACTTCTGTAACATATTGTCGCATTAGTCTGTTATTCAAATTGACTTAATATTAATATATCAATTTGCCATCAATGGGATTTGACAGTGATGAAAACATATAAGACAAAAAGTTACATCAAGAAAAAAATTTCAGTGAAATAATGTTACTTAGGCCATTCTTGTCACAAGTGTAATGTATACAAAAAAAAATTACCGAGTATCCAAAAACTTCATACAACTAAACCATTTAAAACAATCAGTATTATTAGTATTTAAAGTACAGAAATCCACGCCGGCAACGGCTATGCAAATCTATTTCATAAACTATTTAAACTTCTCGTTACAATTTCTTCATACAATAAAGATCTAGCTAAAACTATTTATATATAAAACTGTACATTATCATCTATATCACCACTTAAGTCACTTATTCACTTACACTTGTTCACTTATCACTTTCACTTTCTCACTTAACACTTGTTCACTTAATCCGCATGCAACATGCGCATGTTGGTCTCATCACTCGTGGGTGTAGAAGATTAGTTGTGGATTCGAGTCATCCGGGGAGACTTCTAGCTGAACGAACTGGGGCGTCGTTCTGGCTGACTCGTAAGCACCTCCGCCGTTACGTGAAAGTGAATTTCTTGATCTGCAATTAAAAATTATAAGAAAATTTATTAATGATTCATGCATCAAGCGCTCTTATATATGATACAAGCAGTACCTCGTAGCTTCACCCGGGTTTATTGTAAAATTTTATAAAGGCAATTCAGAAAACTTATGTCATTTCTATGATCCAGAGGTATGTGTAGTAAGTTGAAAGTTTATACGACCATGGAATAAGATTTTCCATATAAATGTTTTAACTGTCTTTAAAACTACTGATCTAAATTCTAAAATTATTTTACCATTAGATAGCCCGTGTATTAAGGAAGGCTATATGACATCATGCTACGGCACACAGGAATAAAACAGTAATCATAAACGTGAGTAAAAAGTTTTTATATTTGTTCTCTATGAAAGCCGAAATGACTGATCAAATTGTGATGAAACTTTGCTTGAGTTTTTCTGGTGAGACAGGAGTTATTGGCACGAAAAAGCTATATATTTTAAATGACATTGCAATGCATGCCAGCTATAGCCAGACAGAACGGTCACGGGTTCGATCCCCGCTCACGGCATATATCTGTATTGGCCATACGGATGTTTGTCGTCGTCTTGGCGTTTGTGTGTTAGTGTTGAGAGTGGTTCCGGACCCCCGACACGAGGCCACGGGATCTTAATGGGAATTAAAAAAAAAGTATATATATATACATATATATATAAAACTAAGTCACTTACTTAGCTTTGGCGTGTGTTAGTATGTGCGACTTTAGGTTCGTACTCTGCGCGAACTTCTTGTTGCAGCTGTCGAACGGACAGACATACGGCCTGTCGCCGGTGTGGATTCGGACGTGCGTTCTGAAAAAAAAGCTCATATATAGATTTTTAAACTATTGACTAGGCTCTACTACAATCTTATCGAATACTAGGCGCGAATCATACTTATAACTCTTACACTTGTAATTGATATAAAAAACTCTGTAAAGTGTCTTTACACTTTTAAAAATAAAGCACTGACAGTAAATACTTGCAGGTGTAAATCAAAGATTAGAGTCCGAAAATTGCACTTAAAAGTTTCTCTCACAGACTTTTCTAAAACATAAGTAAATCTAATCTTAAAGTCATATAATCAATATTTGTAGAATAATACTTAACATAAATAAATTTTTAAATATCGTCGATGACACGAATACAATAAACTGCGTAATGGAAATGCCCATAAGGTCTTATTGTTATCAATCATGTAATAATTAATATTTGATTCAAATTAAGACTATAAGAAAAGCTAGATACGCGATTTTGCAGTATATCCGACGATATCAGCTTTCATTTGTATCTTTAGTCATGTTAAAACTCACCTCAGATTAAAATCGAGTGAAAACCTCTTTCCGCACCCTTCGAATGTACATTGAAAAGGTTTCTCGCCGGTATGAACGAGCTGATGCCGTTTTAATTTCGAACTTTCTACAAACGCTTTACCTGAAAACATAAATTACATATAATAAATTATAAACAAATAGTTACAATTTAAAAATAATAAGAGATATGAATAGTAAGTGAGATTGCATAATGAGTTAGTATAAAGTGAGTGAGAAGTAAACGAACGAGTGAGTAGCAAGCGACAAAATTTACAAGTGAATGAGTAGTAGGGGAACAAACAAGAAATGAGTCAATGAGCATTATGAGGTGAGCGAATGAACAACCCAAAATTGAGTGATGCGTAGTAAGTTGTACACGATTGAAAAGTGAGTGGTATATGATCGAGAAGTGAGAGTTATACAATAGAAGAGTGAAGATGATCAAGAAGTGAGTGATGGTTGTACGAAGAAAGGTGAGTGAGTGGTGTACGATATAGAAGTGAGCTCGAGAGCCCGCAGTACCGCACTCCGCGCAGACGTGCACGCGCGGCCCGTGCGTGTGCAGGTGCTTGCGCATGGCCGAGTTGTCGCGGAACATCTTCGAGCAGCCCTTGTGCGGACACGCTGGAATATAAACACACTAGAGTCAATTCTAATTCAAACACAATCTTTTCTTTAAAATATCTACAACTTAAAAAAACAATTTCAAAAGCAAAATACGCAATTTCGTTTCCTTGGATGACGTGCTTATACCAATTTTTTTATTTAAAATTTAAACTGCTAAACCGATTTTAATAAAAATTGTATGTAAAGTTGGTCCAACTTTTCGGAAATCGGTGAACATACATAAAATATAATTGAGCGCCTTTTTTGGATATCAATTTAAAAAAAGTCACAATTTATTTTGTTTTTGTCTTGTCTTGTCAAAATGCTAAATTAGAACATATTTTGAACGTCAAACAGTATCAACGTAACATATCTAATAAGATATAAAAATCAATAATAAATAACTACAAAATATTTAAATATTAATAAAAAAGTTCATACCTATGGTTCTATCTGACGACTCCGGTGAGGGTTTCTTCAGTCTTATCTTGTGGCCGGGACGAGCAAACTCTGCTAATTGCTTCGGATCCGATAGATCTAACCCTGAAATACAAATTTAACAGTTTTGATGTTTACACAAAAATTACTTCTTGTATATATTATAAGTATTTTATAATCTGTTAGCAAGTTTAGACACACGTCAACCTTATAACACTGACCAAAAAAGAGGAGTATTATAAGTTTAACGTGTGTGGACGAATTTTGATGCGGTTTTCCTTTTGTTTAAAAGCTGATGTAATCGAGATTATTCTTAACAATAATTTATGAAGATCTATTTAGACGTTTGAAGGCTATACGTCCTTTTGTATGTGTTGAAAGGATTGGAACAACTTCTACTGGTCTAATCAACTCGAAATATACAACTGTGTATAATATTAATATAAAATAGTCGCGTAACCTTGACCTGATGCTGTACATCTGCAATCAGCAGGATACACAACTCCTCACCGACCCACAGCAGTAATACCATGTTGGGGATCGTTGAAATGGTCTCATTGAATAGATTGTCGGTTTTTTTTTTAAATATGTATTATTATATTATTGGTCAAAGGTTAATAAAATAAATATACCTGGCATGGTGTCGCTTCCTAATACATTCTTCTTCCCCGTCATGTACTCTGTGTAGTCTGGGTCTGGTTCAGGGTTGGATCCGTCATCTGTAATTATGAACAATAGTTTATTAAACAAGTAATTTAATTGAATTTAGTGTAAGACACGTTGGCACAGTTGTCACTGCAACTGACTGAAGCGCTAACAGTCGTGGGTTCGATCCCCCCTCGCAGCAAACGTCTCTATTGGCCATACGGATGTTTGTCGCGGTCTGGGTGTTTGTGTTAGTGTTGTGTGTGTTTGCGGACCCCCGACACAAGGTCATGAGATCTTAATGGTTCGTTGAGTGTGATGCGTTTATAAAAAAAAATAAAGTGAGGTAGAGGTAGCTGTAGTCTGTACTGTATTTTAGCTCATATACAGGCTGAATGGGGCCTAGCTGTAATCTGTACTAATTTAAGGTTCGTATACAGGCTGAATAGAGCCTAGCCGCAATCTATGCTAATTTTAGCTCATATAGAGGCTGAATAGAGCCTAGCTGTAATTTGCTCTGATTTTACTTCGTATATAGACTGAATAGAGCCTGGTTGTAATCAGTACTGATTTAAGCTCGTATACAGGCTAAATCGACCGGGCCACTACCTCACACTCAAAATCAGCGTGAAGTTGCTAAATTAACCGAGTTTCAGACGTTGAGGCAGCCGTAAGTCTGATTCCCTCTCCCATTCCTTTCCTTACATCCTATCCCCTTTTATTCCACATTTATTTTTAACCTGGTAACGCACTTGTGTCTTCTCTGGTGCTGCAAATGTCAAGGTTATCACTTAACATCAGGTGTACCATCTGCTCGTTTGACGATTATTTTTATAAAAAACGAGAATATAATTTACCATGTCATAAGGAAACTTTATGGGAGTTTTAACTTCTGAATCGCAAAAAATACCATCTCAGGATTTAGGGGCCATGGGAACAACAGGGCACAGTTAGTAAATCACATAGATATCTCACCATCATCCTCCCCCGTAGCCCACATGGTGACAGAAAACTCCCCCTCCATCGTCTTGATCTGCACCTGTTTCTGCTCCCATCGTCTCGCCGCCCTCCCCGTGTTGCCCTCCATTAAACCCATTGGCACTTCCCCTGGAAAAAACCCTATATTAACCCTATATTACATATGTATAGTCATTATAACAATAAAAAGCATTACTGTATTATTAACAAAGTATGTACAAGGCGAATAATTGCACTTGTAAGTTTTATTGTAAATAAAGAATTACATAAATTGTTTTTCATGATGTACATGTCCTGATAAAATTTACTGTCGATGCCTTAATTTTGACATTCACAGCTTAAATAGTTACCAAGTTACAAAGAAGTTTTATATCAGTTATGGGAGTATAACTTACAAGTGTAATTCTCGCCTAAACTTAGGATACATATATGTATATGTAAAGCATATAATGGGAATGTAAGCATGTTCTCATCAACATTCTGAATGAAATAAGCTATTGAAACGTTGCTAAGTTGAAAAATTGTTAAGGAAACACTATTTAAATATCCCATAAGGAAATTTAATGTAGAATTTATTCTAATGCATTTATTTCATTTTTTGCATTGCATTGTTATTTAATAATTATATTTAATTCTTATGCTAATGAGTGGCCTTATAAAAAGGCAAATAAAATATTGATTAAAAATCATTATTTCTAAGGTCTGAAAAGAAAAAAATAAAAACAGCAGAATAAATGCATAATAGCATGCTTTCTTCTTACTTTTTTATTATTTAGTAATAAATAATTATCAACTTCTGTTGTTTGAATTAGCTAAAATTCTATTTAAATAATACATATATAATTCTTTTTTAAATCTTCTAATGAGCTATGTTTCAAAGAAAAGCGATATTTATATAAATAAAAATTGGTTAACACAAATAAGAATATATTTATTTCAGCTATAATATTTAATTTAGCTCTCAGTACTAAAAGTTTAGTACTAAAATAAAAAGCACTTTTTCATAATCCTGCTACTTTTGTGCCCCTTAAAATAGAACAAAAATGATTTACGTGAATATTTTATAGAAATCACTAATCATTAGCACCTATGTGATATTGTTAGAGTTAGAATCTTATTTTTTTACCTATAAAACTATAAAATGTCTAATTGTACTGTAATTGCGAGTAGACAGATTTACCCCATAGGCGATATTAGGCCCACTGACCGAATTTCTTTAAATATGTTTAAAATTTCCACTATATCCTTTATAATTGTTCTTTATTATGCTTTAGTGGTAATAAAAAAAGAACATAATTGAATTGAACTTACCCATAGGCATTAAATGGTGTATGTTGTTGGTGTTATTAGCGGTAACTCGGGGTCTGCCGCGACCTCTTCTGGAACAAATTGTATTCCTATAACTTTCCATTTGGGAAACTTAATATCAATATATATAGAACTAAAAGATTTGAACCCATGATCATCGGTTGAGATTGACGTGTTCTAACCATTAAGCCATCTCGGCTCATACTACACCTATAAGATAAATATTCTTATCTTATATCTATAGTATTTAATCAGAAAAACAAAAGAATAATCAAAATCTACTTTTTAAAGGTCCAACAGACGAACGGACAATTTAGGTATAATAACTAGAGTTACATTGACATCCTTTTAGAGCAAAACCCCGCAGAAACCTGAAAAAATAAAATTGCCATCAAAAATAATGATAATACCTGCTTGTAGACGGTGGTGTGGGGTAAACTGTATCGTATGTGTTCTCCGTGTGGTGCTGTAACATTTCCTCGCCGGGCATGCCAGGCAGGATGACTTCCTCACAGCCGACTGAAATTTTATAATCTGTCAGCGAAGCCGACAATGATATATGAGATGATGGGTTGATGATAATGGGTATTTAATGATGAATATGATATCTATTTTGACTGTAGTCCACTGACTTCAGGATATATATTGGCGGGTTTAACTGGCACAGACGATCGAATGGTAAGAGATGATGAATTTTATAAATTGCTTTTATAATATAAGCTTCATTAAGCATTTTTCAGATCGGCTTGATAGATCTTGAGATTAGTACGTCCGTACACATAGACATACAAACTTTTCAGCTTTATATATTAATTGATATAAATAATAGAAGCAATGATGAAAATAAAATGATGAAGCCACAAGCGTGAGACCGGCCTATTTTTATAACAAATATGCTTGCTTAAAAAAAAAATGCTTTTACTTTTAGTTCTCGACCTAATAGCAAACACGTGGAATTGAGCAAGGATCTTTAAGTAATTTTTGATAAAAGATAAAAATTAGGGCCGTTTCAATACAATCGTGGCATGATGTACATATAACCTATAACCATCTTCAAAATATTTTTTACACTGTATTAGTTGGTCTTTTAATCCAGTAAATAATGCAGTTTTACTTTTGATAATATTCTCTCAGTGCAATATATCATTACGGTTTAATGCAGAGCCTGCAAAATTTTCTATGGCTGGGCAGAGGCCACTTCACCTATTAAGAAGATAGAGAGCTTAATCAATCACTGCTCCTATCTAGACTAGCATAAAACATGTCAATATGTCTCAAAATTTCCTGTGACACATGCAGGTTTCCTTACAATGTTATCCTGCACCACTGAGCATAAGATGAATTCAAAACATAAAGGCTGATCAGACATTTCAAAGGTGTTTAGTGGTTAACGGCCTTTTGATTCCACAACCATCACTTGTGGTCAACATTTCACTGGACCATCATGGCTCAAGAAAAATTTAATATTATCATATAAAATCTAATCACACACAAACCTTCCTCTAACGGTTGTATCCCAATAACTTGCTCCTCCACCTCTTCATACTGATCATCTGTTATATACTCTTCGTACTGTCCTGTCTCTATTTCTTCATACTGTAATCAAATTAAACGAACATAAAATTACTGGTAAAAATGGTTACAAACAGGGCAAGCACAGCAGTGAATTTCCATCCCATGGCATTAAAAAATATATACAGAATAAGAATATCTAAATATACTTTATTCAAGTAGGCTTATGAAACTCTTTTGAATCGTCAAAACATACAGAAAATATATAAATTAATAAAAAGCTAACATCGATTCGGAATGTAGATGCTACCGAGAAGATTCTGCAAGAAACTCGATAAGTACTTTTTTATAATTTTTCATTAATACATACATTTATAAATTACAAATATGTATATTTAACATTTTGTATAAAATCCAGCTACACTTAATCTACTCGTCAGTATTTGACTTGAAGACTTTAAAAAAAAAAAGTCAACCAAAAGAAAAAAACATAACGTCATTTTGTATATTTGGTTACTTTTTCCAGTTATTTTAATATTAAAAACAAACTACATAATCAATTTAGATGAAAATTCGGTGGGACCAACGAGAGGATCCTTTCAAACAAACAAAAAAAAAAATAACCAAATCAGTCATGTCGTTTTCGCGTAAATGTCTTACAAATATGTAAGACAACGATATTTATATTTTAAATAGTAAAAGTCATCGACAAATATAGAACCTACATCTTTTTTGGAAGTCAATAAAACTTTTAAAAATGCAACGTAGCTTACGGCTAAAATACATAACAACATTGCGATGTAACGCCGAGGTAGTAGATTTCGTAGTTTTTCAATCGCGTCGTGAAAATCTACGAAATCAACGACGTGCATCGTAAAACATTATGACGTGACGTCTCATCGTGACTTTTTCGTTTGATTTCAAATGAAAAATCATGTCATTGTAGCACAGATTAGGAATTGTTATTCTTAATTCCATTTTTAAGTTTTTTAATAGAATAGTCTGTTTACTATAAGGTAATCTCCAAAATATTATAAAAGTATATCTTACAATCTATAAATGTACATATGATTGTTTGAAGGCATAATAAATATATAACTAAAACTATTACCTGTATTTATCAATATTACATTACTCTTTTGAGTTGTAGCGTGATGGAATATAGCCTATAAAACCTAATCTTATTATCTTATTAAACAGACTATATGTAAAAAGAATTTTCAAAATAGTAGGTTTTCAGATTTTATCTCTAAATAAACTCAGCTTAGTTCGTTATTTAAATAGACTACAGATATAGATTAATAGATTAGATTATAAACTTAAAATAAGATGAATGCTCTAGAATTGAGTATTACCATTTATTACAATAATTTATTCTGCACACGTCATAACAGTTTTATTTATATTTGTATTGCAAGAATTATATATATTTAGCTTTGATGTTAAATACATTGTCTCTGAGCTAAATATTTATAATTATTATATTGTTGGATGATTGTTTATTTTTCTATTTTAGAGTGTATTTTGAACATTTAAACCTACTGAATTATTTTTGATTTATAATTTTTAATTTAGAATACAGAATCTCTGTTTAAAATTTTTTTACTAAATTTTAAATTTTCACTTATCTATTATTATTAAAAGTTTCCTTTAATATATTTTCTAGAATTCTCAATTAACAAAAAAATATATATCTGTGGCATATACTATAAAATATATTTAATATTACCTTGACACCAACTTGTTCATCCCCATCAATCTCTACCATACCACCATGGGTGCCTATCTCCACTTCACACATTATCTCTTGATTCATCATTTTGAGGCCAGCTTTACTGTAATGAAAAAAGGAAAATATTTTTTTACAGTTCACCAAAAATTTTTTTATAATAATGTTATGTTTTAAACTTCTATATACCTACAATAATATAAAACTGCTATTTATTTATTAAATTAATATTGCACTTATAAGATATTTCGTAATAAACAAATGAAGTATTCAAGAAATAAGTATTTTGTAAAATGTTATCAAAAACTATGGCATTACATTATCTGCCCAATGTCATTGGTATGTTTAAAAAAAATACTGTCATTTTTTGTTTACAGTCGAAGTTATTAGAATTGTCACAGAAATTATCATTATTAATTATAAGTTATCAACTTAATTCGAGTAGCACTGGTTATTTTTAGAATGTGCCTTCGCAAATAACGGAAAAGAGTTGTACAGTTTGTTTTCAAACGTCGATAAGGACTAATGGGCGTCGAACGTCCTCTGAACTCGTTTTACCTCAAACGAGTGTTGATATCACGTTACAAGATACTATACATGCGTAATTAATTTACAAAGTACGTCTCTATATATAAACGAATGGCTTAGAAACTCATTATTTCGTTTAAAATGTTGAATTTAGCCAATAAACTGGCTCTAAGTAGTGGCAGGTGTGCTTTTGACCCGCGACCGGCCGGGCAAATCGAATGATTTTTTTCAGACAATTATATAAAACGACCACGCCAATGTTTCTCTAGACTGAAACTACGTTCTATGACCTTCGTATTTGTCGTTTCTAGAACACACCCCGAACCGTAAATACATAGAAATTTCGAAACACTTGTTACAATGTGTCAAAAAGTATGATTGTTTTCAGTAGAAATAGTTTACCTTTATTTAGCTTATAACAAAAGCTGCACGGCCCCCTGGAGACAAATATGGACTGCTGCGTAGGCACGGATTTTTACCAGGCAATTTTTACCGCAATTAGTGTCACACACTTCAGTGAAAAAAAGTTTGATAATTAGTGGTCAAAAATATTTGAAATTTACGCGAAAATGTTTATAAAATATGTCCGACTAAACATGGCGTCCAAAGATGTCCGACCAATTTCAATATGGCGATGCAAAATGGACGCCCGCTCGTATCGCTGAGACTTCGCCGAAGAAAAAGCAGCAACACATGAAACTTCAAAAAAAAATTTAACGATTTGAAGTATTGCCATTTTAAAAAATCTGACGAAATAATGAAAAATAAAACTTTTAGCGTCTTAATATTATATAATGTATAAAATTAATGAAATATTAGGTTTTGAAATTTTATATTGATATTTAATAAATTATTAATTAGATAATTTATTAACCCTTTAATGTTTCGATACTATTTGTCTGAGTTGTCAGAAAACGTTTTGACACAGGACAGAAAGCGCCATCTACCGAAAAAAAATCATCTGTCATTCCACCTTCCTTTTCCTGTGGTTATCCAACGATTCGATAGTATCCCTTAAGGATTTTTTTTACAATTTTCTCGTGAAACAGGATGGCTGTGAGGTTATTGTCAAAAGTAAGGCTCCTGCCGGAGCTTAGAGGCACCGCATACCTCAGTTCTGCAGCTGCTCCCGCTGAGCTCTCGGACTTCGAAGTGCAGCATAAAACTCCTGTTATTAGGAAACAGAAGTTGATTCCAGTGGCTCAATACGGTGGTCGTCATGCCGTTACCATGCTGCCTGGTGGTGGCATCGGTCCTGAGTGCATGGGTTACGTCAGAGATATTTTCAAGTAAGCCTCTTATACCAGACACTTGTCATGTGCGTTCTTGTAATTTGACACACAAAAGGTCAATTAGAATATACTTCACAGCAAGAGGATGATAATATCACTTGTTTTTCAATTAATTACCCACCTTCGCGCCGTCTCTATCAAACGTGACAATGGTAAAATATTTTGCGCACTAAATGCAGTACACGCGTCATAACGTAAAAGAAAATATCTACATGAAAACTTTAATATTTGTCTTAATTGACGTTAAATTGATATGTTAATAACTGAAAATATCACAAATAAACACCTTTATTTTGTGATTCATTTTTTTCGATACTCAGTTCATGATATTTAATATATAAAATAGAGTTTCCATTACTGTTCAAAGATCATGTGATATATTAAAAGTACAGATAGTCAATTTAGAGTTGCTGTTTTGTCTTTATTTCTTTCATTGTAACTGGATCTAAAAATAAATCACAAATATTTTAATTTAGTATTAAATATATAAGAAACCTTTCATATTAAATAATATATTTAAAACCATTTAAAATTATTTATTTATTTTTACATGTTTAAAAACCTTAACATGGTCTAAAAAGAATGTAGATGTCGTGGCTATGGCTTTACAAATCAGTGAATTATTCCTGAATTCATTCATAAACTTATGCTTTGTACACTATTTACATAAAAAAATATTTATATAGGTATGTTTATGTACATATATGTATATATTGTATGTATATTATTATTTATGTAAATATATATTTTGTCGTATTTATGTACATTGCTATGTATTTTATATTTTTTAGTTGTGCATCGGTAAACTGCTTTTACTATATTATGTCCTATACCCAAAGGTCTGGAAGAAATCGCTATATAAGCAATAAGACGGCGTTTGTACATCTTTCTTTATTTTTAATTTCCTTTCCATATACTTTGCAAATTATCTGGTGTGCAATAAATAGTACTTGTATTTTGTTGCATTTAAAACTGATTGATTCGATTAAAAAATTAAAAGATCTCTAAATAGTAGCTGAATTAAATATTAAATTTTTAAGAAATATAAATAACTATTCTATCAATATTTTGTGACATTTAAGTCAAAATAAATGGCCAAAGTCACAAGTATAAAACATTTTTTGCATTTTGCGTTCATTTACCTTTTGTGCAATAAAGCGTAATCAAAAAAATTATTGAAGGGACACTCTGGCAGTATTTTTGGTCAGAAAAAAGAGGACATTCTTAAATCTTTGTTGCAAGCAATAATAAATAAATATTCTCTGTGGAATATTTATTTTTTTATAATTGCTTGCAAATAAATCATCTCTGCGGAAAGCAATTAATAAAATGAATTGCTTAAACTGTTGTAACAAAAATAAAACATATTTCAGATACATCGGTGCACCGGTAGACTTTGAGCTTGTTGATATTGATGCCAATGTGGATAACGACGATGATGTACAATATGCTATCACAACTATTAAGAGAAACGGCGTTGGACTTAAGGTATGCTATATTATATGTATGACTATTTTTCTGTTTATTTAGTTAATAGACTAGTATAGACTCTGAGAGTTGTGAAACAACTAGTGATGTTCCGGATATCCATATCCACAGACATTTAAAGTACTACTAGTTTTTAGCTACAGATCATTTACCTTATTAATTTTCTATATATAGATGAAATTTTATATATTACTATCAGTTGCTCGCAGCTACGTCCGCGTATATTTTGGATTTCAGCTAAGTAAATCTACCACCGAAATTGTAACCGTTCCAGGATTTAATACCCCCTAGCGTCACTTTAAGGGATGATTTTGAAATTCTGGGATACAAATATTAAATTATTCTCCCTATGTAATGTTTGTGCTGAATTTAAGGATAATCGGCCAAAAAAAAATATTTTCTCTTTTATATTTCTATTTTTATATTTCATTACTATCACCCAGTAGTATGTGTATTAAGTTTTAAATTAATACCACCACAGAATAAGATTTTGCATACAAACATTTTCACCCCTTTTCACCCTCTTAGGGGTGAATAATCAAAAAAGCCTTTCTTAGTGGATGCCTGCAACCTAAAAGCCACCTATTGCCAAAATTTCAAGTTCGTAGCCCCAGCGGTTTAGGCTCTACGTTGATGAATCAGTCAGGACAAGTGATTTTATATATATAGATTATATTATCAACAAAAGAAATGAATGTAACATGATTTATCTATCACATAAAATGTCTAGTGGCGTTAACTATTGTTTCATGTAACAAAGATAGTCGTAAGTTTTTAAGTAATAAAGTTAAGATCTGATTAAGATCTGAATCCGTCCACGGATCTTAACACCAAATGGATGCTGATAAGCAATAATATGTCAACCCACAAAAAGTCAAATTTAGAGCTATTGATGTATTCTGATAATGCATTTTGTATTTAATATTATACAAAAAATTTTCAAGTCATTTGAACTAAATAAGTACAGAAAAAAGTTTCTTAAATTAGAATATTGAAGTGAGATCCTTATTTTAGACTATGCAATAATTTCATATATTTGAAAAACTTATTATTAGATAAAAATCTTTACTGGCCTATCTGCTATTAATAAATTATGCTTTTTATCATAATAGAAAAGAAAAGATGGATATATGCTTTTTCGAACAGATGTGTTAAGAATAGGTTCGAAATCTTTAGGCGCCATTTACTCAAAATGAAGGCCCTGTGGCTTGACACAGTATTGCATATCAGCATCGAAATATTCGTCTTCGGATCCGAAACGCGGATTTACATATTGGCAATCAGGCACATCACACAGCAAGGGATTATTGATGTTCAGAGAAAGGCCACAGCAATATATATTTTTAAAACACAAACTCTTTAGTCTGTACTAATTATATTATCTTCTGGATTATTTAAAACTATGTATATCTTATGATAGGATAACTTTGTTTTATTATTTAATCCATATGTAGGTATAGAATCTATATTTTAATAGTAAATGTTTCACTGAAAATATTGTTTTTAGGATGTGAATGACTTGACTTTACTATGGTAGCCTATCCTAGCCATAGGTATATAGACTACAGCTTGTAACCTTTTGGCTCAACTGCAGTACACACACTCTTGTAGAAAATCGGTATTAAGTAGCTGCCTTTTTGTCTGAGCTGCGAGTATAATCATAGTAATCCATCCATTAAAAAGTATTTCAAAACTGAAATAAGAAGTAAAATAAAAAATTAATTAAATTATTTTACAAATAAAAATTCTTATTCTAATAACTTCTTAGTTTATAGCCACATGAACTTAATATCTACTAAATATATTTTTTAATTTCCAGGGTAACATAGAAACTAAGAGTGAGGCAGCATATGTCACGTCTCGTAATGTGGCCCTTCGTAACGAGCTGGACATGTACGCATATGTATTGAACTGCAAATCTTATCCCGGAGTCAGCACTAGACATAAGGACATCGATGTTGTTATTATTAGGTATGGTTTTTTATATTTATTATGTACAATGTATGTGTTGTATTTTTACCCGATGTATGTTCGCAATTTGCACAAAAGTACTAATATGATCTTGATGGGGGTTTTTGCTGTTTCAATGTGTATTTGTATATGTGTTAAAGTTTCAGTGTATAATGTATTAGGATCTGATAATATCTTCAGAGATACATAATAAAACTTTTCAATACAGACAAAACACAGAAGGCGAGTACGCTATGTTGGAACACGAATCAGTGAAAGGGGTCATTGAGTCCATGAAAGTGGTGACAGCGAGTAATTCAGAGCGTGTTGCAAGATTTGCCTTCGAGTTCGCCAAGAGAAACGGCAGGAAGAAGGTTTGTTAATAGTTATTTTTTTTATATAAAAAGTAGCTGGCAAGCTTTCTTTTTTAATTGTTTTATTGTTTCGCCCACAGATCAATAATATTGACATAAATTTTTAACTGAAAGAGTTTACTGTAGGTTCATATTTACAGTCAAAACTTTTTGATTATCCAAATGGCATATGACAACAACTATTCCCGTTAATCAATAAAAAATCTATATACTTTATTTAAGTAGTCATAAAAGCACTTTTGAATTGTACAAATGAAAAATATTTAAATTAATGAAAACCTAGCACCGGCTTGGAATGTAGATGCCGAAAAGAACCGACAAACTATGTACATAGAGTTCCTATATAATTTCTTGTCGGTTCTTTTGAAATTTTGTTAATATACATATATTTAGAAATTACAAATATGTATATTAAATATTCTGTATGAAATTTAGGTATATATAACCTTGTACAGAATAATATGATTTTAGTTTTAAAGACTTTTTAATATACAATTTAAATTTATTCATTGAAAACTGCAAAACTTTCTATGATATTTTATTACAGAAAAGGACGTCCTGCCACAGGATGAAAACATTAACTTTCCGAAGTCGAAAACTTGGTGTTATCAGTTTAACCTTTCTTGTGTTTTTACCATAAAAATCACTGTTTCTCTAAAAAAAATCAATATTATTGTATATAATATATATCGTTACAATCAAGTCTCTGTACTCTATAAAATACAAAGAAAGAACTAAAATTAATCCATATCAACTTACAGGTGACAACAGTCCACAAAGCGAACATCATGAAGCTCTCCGATGGTCTTTTCTTAGAGACATCCCGTCGGTTGGCTGAAGAGTACCCCGAGATTGAACATAACGATATGATCATCGACAACTGTTGCATGCAGCTCGTTGCTAAGTAAGTTGAAATAGATTTTAGGATGTTTTCTACTGTCCCTCAATCTGTCTATCCGTATCTCAAGAACCGTAAAAGGCTGGAGAGCTGAAAATTTTACAATGTGTATTTTTTGTTACCGCTATGTCAATAAATAATGAAAAAATGGTCAAGTGTGAGTCGGACTATACTAATTTGTTGTTTTAACGTCTTGTTTTTTTCACATAAGTATCTAAAAAGTACGTAGTATTGTATTTTGTACAATAATCGAAGTGAAAATAAAGAAATTTTCAATTGCCATAAGACTGGCATTAGATAAATTTTACTTATAAAAAGAATTATATGTATTTTATTTATTTATTTATTTATTTATTTATTTTATATATAAAAAAACTTGTATATATAAAAACTAGCAGTTACGACATCATCGTCACGTTTGGAATTAACAAAAACTGGAAAACCATTTACTTAGCATAAATCTATGTTCTTTCTCAGCCTCGTAGACTATTTCCATACCAAATTCCATTTAAATCGGTTCTGTGTTTCATATGTGATTGCGTAACAGAGATCCTTTTACATTTATAATATTAGTAGGGATTACTAGAGATTTTTTTTTTTATTCTGAATTGGCTAGCACTTGGCGTCAATCAAGCCTGATGGTAAGCAATGATGACGCCTAGGTTGGTGCGTGCTTGCCAAGAAAATGCCTATTCACTCTTCTCTTGAAGGCACTCAAATTGTAAGTGGCAGGGAACACTGATGCTGGAAGCGTGTTCTATATCTTAGCGGTTCTTATCAAAAACGAGGATTGATTCCATATGTATGTTATCTATAAAACTAGTTGGATAAAATTTTATGCAATCTTCAGATTAGCCCACTTGGTAATCCTGTAGAATTTAATATAGCAATGGGATCACATAACTTTTATTTTGGCTTTTTAGCAAAATGCAGTCACGAGGTCTTACAATAAAACTATTTTTTATAGAAAAATATGTACTTTAATCGTCAAATGTTTCCAGGCCTCATCAATTTGACGTGATGCTGATGACCAACCTGTACGGTTCCATCGTTTCCAACGTGGTGTGTGGTCTGCTTGGAGGAGCTGGTCTGCTCTCTGGCAGGAACTATGGTGATCACTATGCTGTCTTCGAACCCGGTACCAGGAACACTGGTAAGGGTTACAGTTAAATTTTATAATATACTAGCTCCTTCTTGTGGTTTTACTTGTGTTTACGGTTACTGCTTAATTCCTATGAGTTGTAGTGTGATGTAATATAGCCTATAACTAATGATGTTTTATAAGTATAGATATGTTACGTTCATACTATTTGATGTTAAAAATTTGTACACATTTCCAATATTGACAAGATATTTGTTTGACTTGTTGAGTCAAATTTACTTGTAATACTGAGTCGCTAGCTGGTTGCTAGGCAACGTCATCCAAATTGTGTATCAAAATACTTGAGCATATAATATATACGTAATTATAATAACCAATCGAAACATGCCTTGACAATTAAAGGTTTAATATAAAATTTTTATTTTTTAATATAAAAATCAACTGCCAGAATGTAGCATTATGTGATATCAATAGTTTAATTTCAGCTGTTTTTTTTTATTATTGGGATAATGTTTAACTTTATAATAACCCTCTTCAGGCACAGCGATAGCCGGAAAGAACATAGCCAACCCGATAGCAATGATTAACGCTTCAGTGGACATGTTAGAGCATCTCGGACACCACTTCCACGCTGGCCTCATCAGACGAGCAGTCGAGAAGACGATCAACGTTGACAAGGTGCTCACGCCGGATGTGGGTGGAACGGCCTCATCGACGGAGGTTGTCAACAATATCATGGGTAATATTGGACGTTGCTAAATTTGTATGATGATTATCATGATGATTTCGATTAGATAAGTCAATAAATTTCAATTACAGTACTCCCGGTATTCCGAACTATTGAGTTTGTCGAATTATAAGACGCAAGAACTTTTTAAAAGTACTTTGTAATCCATCTAAATATATCAATACACAGTTCAAAGCTAAAAGATAGTTATTAAAACATAGATCAGATGGATCAGATCTACATTATAGATCCGTTAAAAGATTTTCTTAAATTCACACCTTAAAGGTTTAAAACAGTGAATCAAATGTAACGATAGCAAAGTACGTACAAATTGTATTTTTGTTGAATTAAAAAAGGACTGGATTACTGGGAGATTGTAAAAGAAATTATAAATTGGAATAATAAATAGAAAATCGAATTGCTTAATGTAAAATTTTGTAAATATATGATATTTAAAATTTAAATAACGAATCAGTAATATTCTAACTTTTTATGTTATAAAAATAACATTTTTCATCGTCTTATCAAATTATTTCAATGAATTCGTTATAAATTGTCATGATAATTATTATTTATCAATTTTCGTCTCTTCAATTACGTTGTAGCTAGAATTATTTAAAAAGCCACTTTAGAATGTCGATCGATGTTTAAATATTATAATTTTTAAAAAAGTCAGATCTTTTAAGTTGTAGAACAATTCCTAATTTAGAATTCGTTATTAAAGAACGTTTTTAATTTATTTAATAATACATCAGGGTACCCAAGTAATTATCAACTTAATAAGATTTAACCCGACTGCCTATAGAAAGTGTTACATGTATTATTTATCTATTATATAACTTTACATTGTTGAAAGAGGTTTTGAAAATGGAGAAATGGTGGTCGATATACTCGGAAATACCGAGAAATAATTTAATGATACCTTTATATGTTGAAATATGTTAAACGGTTTATTCTGTCGAATGTGCCAAAGACTTACATACTTACAAAATGTAACTCTTTTTTGTCAGTCGGGTATATAAAATAAATTCTCAAATATGTACGTTCAAAATGAGTAAAAAACGCACAAAATATTCTGAAATCCCGTTATCTCTGAACAGTTATTTATATAAAAGCAACTTATTTGTTTACAAATAAATGGTATTATGTAGTGAAATTTTGTTTTTGTTGCTAGTGTATTATGTAATTGTAGTTAATAGTACATACTTAAGGCTTATTCTGATAAAAGCGGTATTCGCTAAATCTCTGGTTTATTAACATAGCGGCGGCCGTCGTTTAGCGTTACGTTATAATTAATTGACGTCACTCGTCTATGAATACAATATAGCGCATTTTTAGTGTTTTTAATTTTTTTTTGTTATATTACGTCCGCTATATGACGGTACAGCTAAATTAAACAGAGCTTAATTTTTTAATACATTTTGACATGCAAATTATGTTAAAATTATATCGCCAGTATGAAATATAAGCTATAAAAGCTAACTACGTATGTAATATAGCTAATAATATTAAGAATATCGCTCAAAATATCATCGCTTCTATCTGAACTAGCCTTTAGAGCCTTAGAATGCCATATTTACACTTTCCTGCGACTCTGCTTGGTTTTTAAATTTTCTAAACGACCAATTAATATGACCAATGTCGTGGTAGCGTGTATATTAAGTATTATTTAAAATTTTCAACCAAATGAATAGTTATTTTTGTTATGTATCTGTAATAATTAGAAAATTGTAGTCAATCGATTTGTATATATAAATTTTGACAGACACACAAAAATTTACATAATTTGCATTATCGATACCTCATTTCGCAAAGTAGTTAACACCATATTAGTACTATTCATATTTAATATAACGGGTCTTATCGCGATAACTAATGGTAGTAATACCTTCTTATTGCCCGACGTTTCGACGAAGTTGCATTCGCCGTGGTCACGAGCTGACTGGTGTACCGCGCGCCCTCTGGCGGCGAGTGCGCGAGTTTTCTTCGGCTACCCGTTATATTAAATATGAATAGTATAAATCGCGAAAGTTTAAAATATATAACCATATTAGTACATTGCGAGTCAAAATAAGTATTTTTTTATGTATATGCAATGGTTTAATGCAGCATTTCCCAAAGTATAAGATAGCCCCTGAAAAATAAGCTTTGTAATATTTAAAACACTTCTCGAAATTTTTAAAAACTCCATGTCGTGTTCAAATAAGAAAAAAAAATATTAAATATTTATATAGTCGCTTTCTTGTTCAAAATCAAGACTTGAGTATTAAATTTGGAAATTTTTGGGAGGTGGGTTGCGGTCAACTTTGGAAACCACTGGTTTAGAATGTATTTTGTTGTATTTCTGGCGTTTCTGGTTACTGATAGCGTTTATGGTTTCGCTCTTGTGAGTTGTAGCATAATGTTATACAGCCTATTACCTTTTTCAATAAAGAGGGTGTCCAACGAAAAAGATTTAATTAAATCAGATCTGTAGTTTCAAAGATTACCCCTTCCATACAAACTTAAAAGTTTTACCTCTTTATAATATTAGTGAAAATACCAATGTTAAGAAATATTGATTTTAATGTTGAAATTAACTAATATGGAGTTAGAGTTTGCGAATTAAGGTATTGATGTAAAGCGACAGTGTCAGTTATATCCCATTGAGGCGAGGTGACGTCACTATGCACATAGACAATATTAAAAGTTTCTATATCAATATATCATTGTCAAAGAGTAGACAATTTTATTTTTTATTTTAGTGTATTGAAATCGGTTTTATGTACTTATTTTATAAAAATAAGCACCGATTTTAAAACAAGATGTTAATTTTGACAGTTTCAATTTCTAACCTCCAATATTTGTATTATCTATGGTTTTTAATCTTTTATAATCTGTATTAGAACAATTGTGTATATATTAATAATGTCGAGTGTGATTCATTTTGTTCAAAACGTAGTAACGAAGTTACCTAAGTATTGTGACATATTTATTTTAGTTTGTAAACAAATAAACGCCAAAATTTTAGATTGTTGTTTTATTTTTTTTTTAGGTTTTTTTTTCATGATATTTTTAGGCGAGAATTACATTTGTAAGTTTTACGCTCGTTGCTGGCATAAAACAACTCTGTAACCTGGTTACAGATACGTCGTAAGTAATTACGAAAGCTATGAATGACAAAAATAAGGATACTGACAGAAAATTCTATCGGGTTTAAAGCAATGACAAACGGCTTATGTAAATAAATCTTAATGAAAGTTCGAGAGCAAAACTTATGAGTGTAATTCTTGCCCTATAACAATAGATATGTTCGTAATATTGACGTTAAAAAGCTGTGTCAACTTTGACAAGGTTGTCAATTATCTTATTAATTTAAATATCTCGCTTGTCTCACCCGCTAGCTGGTTGCTAGGCAACGTCGTCCAAAGTGGGTCGGCGTTCTGGGTGCCCAAATCCTTATTTAATTTATTTTATTTTTATTTTATTTTATTTATTTATGCTTTTATTTAAGTCATTTTAGAAATTTTTCCTTTGGCAAAATTTATTGTGGAAGTCTCGCTGTAGTCGACTGATTATAGCTCGTATACGGGCAGTACTACACTCATGGCATAGAAAAATGGCGGTGAAGTAGATAATACAACTGCGTTTCGTACGGTGATTGAGAGCTGGAAGCTTGACCCCCTACCTCCTCATCTATCATCATATATAAGCTGGCAACGATTAGTGTATTCTAGTGCAAATATCCATACGTGGGTGATCTCTTAACATCAGATGTCCCTCCTGATCTTTATAAAAAGTCCACATTTTCCCTAATTTTTTACAAATTCGGTTTTTTGTGCTATTACATACCGCGATTAGCAGTATCAAAAGTTAAAAAGTAGTTTTACTAAAAATAAAAAAAATTCTGATTAGTTTTGTAAATATATTTTAATTTTAATTTTGATATTATAAAAGATCAATGTGTTTGAATATGAAAAAAAAATTGGTGTGAATTCTATTGAAGTTAATAATGATATACGTTTAAAATAAAAATTCACTTTACAAAAAAAGCTTTCGCAATTAATTAATTAATAATAAATGAAAAGTTGCCATTTAATATTGGATAAGGCTTAGGATAATTAATCTTGATTACGTACAAATGAAACTAATATTACTTATCCAATAACCAGATCAATTAAAATGTAATTTCCCTAACCCTGTCTCCAGTTCCTGTCCTTACTTTCTATTCCTTCTCATATTAATTTTAAAGTCGTCAAAGCATTTGTAACTCCTTTGACGTGGTGCAAAGGTAAATATGCAGCGATGATCACTTAACATTAACTTTAAAAATCTATTCCTATGTCAAACTGACGAGCTCATCAATTGACATGTTGACCTAAATGGTCGCTGATAAGCAATACTGTGTCAAGCCACACGGATTTTATTTTGAGAAAATGGCGTCTAAAGATGTCAAACCTATTCTTAACAAATCGTTTGAAGAATTATATATGCATCTTTTTTTTCTTTTTTGATAAAATGTATACTTAATTAAAAGCAGATTGTTATATTTAATATATTATCTACTAAAAAGTTATTCAAATATTTGAGATTATTATTTAAATTACAAAATATGGAACGCACTTGGAAACCGAAACAATTAATTAAGAATTTTTTTTCGTACTTATTTAGTTTATATGACTTCAATGTTTTTTTGAATAATGTTAATTAGGTGATGCAGTATCAAAATTCATCAATATCTCCGAATTCGACTTTTGTGGGTTGACACATTATTGCTTATCAGCATTCAAATGTACTGTCGCCTGACATATTCAGTCGCAAGATGGTTGCTAGGCAACGTCGTCCAAAGTGTTCGTAGTTCTGCGTGCATAACGTATCCATAGTTATGTAATGTAACTTATTATATACATTGATGTTTTCTATTTTCAGACAATATTGTACCAGTTGCAAAAGAAATGGACGTCATTGTGGTATAATGTATCCAGGTTCTTATTGTGTATGTTTAACATGTAGACTTTCAAATGAAATCAATTTACAATAGAAATGTACAAATATCTTAGGTACTTAAATGTTATTTAAATTCATATTTTGTTTTAGAATTATATAATCAAATGTAATATAATCGATCAATATATAACATTAAATCGAGAAATTGTTTTATTTAAATAAATTCTTTACAAAGTTCAAAAGTTATTTCAAATATGATATTTTAATTTTTTTTATATTAAAATCGATATTAAATGAATTATTTAATAAATATTTTTTTTAATTCAAAGAACTAAGAAGACATTTCCCTGCAAATTGTGGTAGGTATATTTAGGATTAGGAAAAACAAATGACCTGCCTTACACAATTACACTAATATTATACAGAGGAAAGATTTCAATTGTTTTATGGTTGTGACGAATAAACCCAAGAACTACTGTACCGATCGCAATAAAATTTTACAAGGATGCATTTTTTTACATCCTTTGAAAATAAATATTCTAGTTTTAATCCAAGAGAAATACATGGTCGGAAAGCGAATTTCACGCGGACGAAGTCGCGGGCAGAATGCTCGTATATCATACATCTGTTAAGTCTAGTGTTGCTATCCGTCCGGGTTTCCCCGGATTTGTCCTGGTTTATAGGGCATCCGGGGAGCGTCCAGGAAAAACTTCATTTATAGTTCGGGTTTAAAAAAATGTAAATGATTATTAAAACAAATTGTACCCAACTGTAATAAAATTCTGTTTTTAGGTACAATTAAAATGATGATAAAAGATGACTAAATTTAATTTTATAGTCTGATAATAAATAAAATGGTGATTTATATCATTTTCAACTGTTTTTGATTTAACTGACTATATTAAAAAAACCTACTGACATATCCGGGTTCTGTGCTCTAAAATCCGGGGTTTTTACGCGTCTAGTCCTGGTTGCCAAATTTTAGAGATGGCAACCCTAGTTAAGTCTAGCATAAATATTAGTTTCATTAATCTTGAAGTTTTTTCTAAACCATGATATTTTACTGAAAAAATTGATTAATAATTGAGTTATCATATATGGACGCTGATAAGCAGTACTATGTTAACCCATACGGACTTTATTTTGAGAAAATAGCACTTAAAAATGTCATACCTATTCTTAATAAATTTGTTTACAGACGTATATATCCCCTTTTCTTTTCTATTTTGATAAAAGTGTAACGAATTAAAAGCAAAATGGTATAATGAAAAGTTTTTTTTGATATTTACTTGCACGAGATTTTTGTATATTAAAAAATTTGAAACACACTTAAATATGAGAAGCAATAAATTAAGAAACTTTTTTCCGTACTTATTTAGTTCAAAGGTGTTTAAAAATTATTGATTAATGTTAAATACGTATCGCATCATGAGAATTATGTATTATCTCCGAATTTAACTTTTTGTGGGTTAACACATTATTGCTTATCAGCATCCATATAATTTTAATCACTTTGTTTAATTTTTTAGAGTGGTATGAAATCGATATTCTTTTGACGCAGATGATTCTGAGAGGAGAAATATATTTGTAAGTTTTACTCACGAGAGTGATGTAAAACAACTATAACCTAGCAACTGATGCGTCTTAAGTAGTTACGAAAGCTGTAAATGTCACAAACAGGACACTGACGGTAAATTCTTTCAGGTGTAACGCAATGAGAAATATCTTATGTAAATCCTTATGAAAGTCCGAGAGCAAAACTTATTGTTAGGAATATATCATTAATAAATATAGACCGTATTTTGTCTATGAAAACTCTTTGAATATAAATTGTCAGTATGCACACTCCCTCTCTCTAGGATAGATCGCTTGTCTTCACTCTCATAAATGGATGCTGATATGCCATACTGTGTCAAGCTACACGGACTTCATCTAAAGATTTTGAACCTATTCTTAACACATCTGTTTGAAGAAGCATATATCCATTTTTTATTTTCCATTTCGATAAAAAAGTATAATTAATTAATAGCAGATAGGCTAATAAAGATTTTTATGTAATAATAAGTTTTTCATATACATATATGGAATAATTTCATAATCCAAAATATAGAACTTACTTCAATATTCTAAGCGTTTGATTAAAAAACTTTTTTCTGTACTTATTTAGTTAAAATTACTTGAAAATTGTTTGTTTAATGTTAAATACGAAATGCATTATCAGAATACATCAATATCTCTAAATTTGAAGTTTGTGGGTTGACACATTATTGCTTATCAGCATAATATATACAGCAAATATATACATAATTACAAGTAAAGTAGTGACATGAACATCCAGAGATAACTTAACTTATAAGCGTAATTCTCGCCTTACAAAGTACATCTATCTTAAGGGTTGGGGTTGAAATAAAACAAGAATTAGGGGTATTTAACGATATATTCATACATTGTATTGTTCACATCAGATTGGATATGACATCAAGTGCGCGATCCTCGCATAACTACACTTACAATTATAAATATCAATTAAAAATAATTACACGTAAAATTAATAGTCCATTAATAATAAAAAAAAAGTAGAAAATAAATGCGGCGGTAACAGTTTTAAAGTTTTTAATTTCATCTGTGATTTTAACGCCAATACTGGCAACATTGGATAGTAGATAAATTTAATACCAACGGTAAAAAATATTACATAATGTAAATAAATAAAAATTATAATGTCTACTGTTAATTATGCCAATGTTGCCGACCTAACTTAGCTGTCAAAATTTGTATTTGGGCTGTTTGCCTTTTGAGATTTATTGCACGTAAAATTTTGACATTCTAAGCTTGTTTGCGGTTTTACTTAACGTTCAAAAAAATCAGATCAAATTAATTAATAACCAATTGAAAAAAATATATGTTCCGGAGTCGTATTGGCTTCGATTTAAAATTTTAGAATTAGAATAGAAATTATATTATTAATATGTGAAAACATATTTTAACATTTATAATAAAACAACGGTTTTAAGATTAAATTGACATTTCATTTCACTCAATACGACCCTGAAGAATTATTTAATTTTTTTTTCATTAAATTGTAAATGCATAAGATGCATTATTTTAAAATTTTATCTAACGCGTTTGGCATTTTTAAAGCACCAATTTTGGCTTGCTTTTTTAAAGTTAATATAAAGAAAAAAGTAAGAGATTTAAAAATAAAATAAAAATACCTCTGCTGTTTGAAAATTAACTCGGATTTAAACTTTACTCTTTAGGTAATAAAGTTCAAAATTTCAGCCTCGCCGCTTTAATAAATTCTTAAATAACCTGTATCAGGTAATTAGACAATTAATAAATATTGCGATCCTATATTTAATCTGTCAATATATATTGACACATGTCACTGTCAAAATTCTATCAATATATATTGACAGCCCTATTAATATCGCAATGTTTACTAAGTGTGATCCATACCATATATACATTTAATTTAAATTTTGTAATAATAAAAAATACTATATATTAAATAATATATATTTTTTTCTTATTTAATCCTTATTGATATTTTGTGATGTACAATATAAAGTATAGACGGCTTTCATTGCATACTTATTATATATGTATATAAGGTCCATATTTAATAGATATTTTTGATAATATGAACTGTTTTTTATATATTTAAATTACTATATAAAATTCTAAAAATCGTTATCAACATAATATAATAATTCATTGTAACTTCCTAAAAAATTGGTTCAATAATTTTAAGTTCTTCACTACGTCAGTGAATGGCATTTTCAACTGAATCTGAACTGTATTCAGTCAAATTGCAATTATAAGCCACTACTTCACTGGGTTCTATTATGTATATAAATATATTTACTGGCAAAACAAAAACTTATAAAAATGTCGTTTTGTACGATTTGACTATAACCAAACAACAGAGGCGTCACAGATAAAAAAAACTCAGCTCTGCTGAGTAGATTATAGATTAAATAAATAATCTTATATCTTATAATTACGTGCATGAGATTGGAAATGAATTGAGCTGTTTAGCCTACTTTTACATAGCTATTATATTTAGCTCATTTCAGATTTTATCCGTCATTATCGAGGACCTAGACTCTTGAGCTTACCTTAATCTCTTACATCCATTATATTGCTAATATATTTCTGAAAATCATGTAGGCTGATTAGCCTACCACCACGTAGTTTCACTGTTTTTGCACATACTTTATATTATTTTGCCGAAGTGTGTTTGATCTAGGCTGATTAACCTATCTCAAAGTGTAGTTTCACTGTTTTTTGCACATACTTTATATTATTTTGCAGAAATGTGTTTGATCTAGGCTGATTAACCCATCTCGAAGTTTAGTTTCACTGTTTTTTTGCACATACTTTATATTATTTTGCAGAAGTGTGTTTGATCTAGGCTGATTAACCCATCTCGAAGTTTAGTTTCACTGTTTTTGCACATACTGTATATTATTTTGTAGAAGTGTGTTTGATCTAGGCTGATTAACCCATCTCGAAATTTAGTTTCACTGTTTTTTTGCACATACTTTATATTATTTTGTAGAAGTGTGTTTGATCTAGGCTGATTAACCCATCTCGAAATTTAGTTTCACTGTTTTTTTGCACATACTTTATATTATTTTGCCGAAGTGTGTTTGATCTAGGCTGGTTAACCTATCTCAAAGTGTAGTTTCACTGTTTTTGCACATACTTTATATTATTATGCAAAAGTGTGTGTTGATCTAGGCTGATTAACCTATCTCAGGGTGTAGTTTCACTGTTTTTTGCACATACTTTATATTATTTGCAGAAGTGTGTCTGATCTAGGCTGATTAGCCTATCTCAAAGTGTAGTTTCACTGTTTTTTGCACATACTTCATATTATTTTGCATAACTGTATTTGATCTAGCCTGATTAACCCATCTCGAAGTTTAGTTTCACTGTTTTTTTTGCACATACTTTATATTATTTTGCAGAAGTGTATTTGATCTAGGCTGATTACCTACCTCAAAGTTTAACAGTTTTACGTATTATTCGCATAAATTATTACTACTTTTGAAAATGACATAGGCTGTTTAGCCTACCTCGACGTAGTTTGACTATCTTTAAAGCTTATAAATTCAAAGGTTAGTAATATTTGTAAATGACCTAGACTGTCTAGCCTATTTCAATGTAATTTGACTAGTTATATATTTATAATTTATATTATTTCACCAAAAGTGAAATTGACATAGGCTGTCTTCATCCCACTAAGTTAAATAGAATTCATTTCCAACCCCCATGTACTAGGAACGCATAAGATACAAGATTATTGAATTAAATAAATAAATAATACTATAATATTCCTCATTCAATGAGATCGTCCAATACAGGTTCAGTCTATTCGAAAAATCTAGAAATTTATTATAATTGATATGAGTTAGTGATTTTTAGGAACTAAATTATGTTTTTTTTTCGTATAAAATTGGTATGTGCGTCTCGATTTTTGTTCTATTATATCTCTTAAATTCTGGTTAGTGGAATGGGTGTAAAAAAATAATTTGATTAATTAATTTTATTCATTAGGAATGTGGTTAACTGATTTTTGGTATAATTTTTACGATTTAAATTAAAATTTGGTAAAGCATACATAATTATATATGTTTTAATTTTGGTAAAAAATATGAATCCAAAAATAGTATAATATAGTTGAGTCAATAAAAGTGTATACAAAACTTATAGAGAGGTTATTACTCTTTATATATTGTTAAGAGAAAACATATATAAATAAATATATATCAAGAATCAGCCACCAACAAAAATACACAAAAAAAATTAGTCAAATTAAATTTTTAATCCATCAAAAAAAAACAATACTGTCAAAATATTCGTTATGAAACGTAAAAATCACCAACAAATATCGCTATCTAGAATGTTAGATCACAGTTCAGCCCGCTAGGGGCTCGTAACAAACAATTAATAAGTAATTAATTAGTATACGCGATAAAAAACCTAAAAATAAAAAATAATAACCGCTTATAGGGTCACCTAAGTCAATAGTCAATGGCATCACAATCACAGATGTATTCAAAAACGATAGAACTATTATAATCACAATAATAATAAAATTATAATAATCATTTAAAATCACAGGTAAACAGGTTACGCTTAAAATTATACGGAATAAGAGATTACGTTTCGTTTCGTGAACGTTCGCGTCGATGGTTCGCCGACGTTCTATCGGCTTCGACGCGAACGCTCCGAACGTTTCGCGAACGTCACGTTCTGACGACTCGACTATGACGCGTGTCACTATCGACAGATCTGGTTGATCGCGTTCCGCTAAAGCGTCACATTCGCAACGCGTCATAGCCGCGTTTGTGTAAATAATACTGAACAGCTGCCTTATAGAGAGCTTAAAATTAACGATAAATACGCGAATTAAATACGAAATAAACCGACTAAGAAAACGCACGAACGCGGTGCGCCCTTTGAACTCATCGAAATAATCAGTACCGGAAAAAGCGGTCAAAATAATCGCCAAGTAAACGAACAGCGAATCACGCGCTTTAACTACACTAACACTACCACGACATAATTCGCGCTGCTCCGCGAATACTCGCGAATCGAGACGAATTCGCGCTTCGTACGCATCACAAACCCGCGTCAGTTGGCGAACAAGATCGATGTCTAAAATCGAATCGCGCTCAATTAACGATATGTCGGTTCGCATATCGATCGATTGCGAATCGATCGACATCAAATCGATCGATATCGGATGCGAATCGGTGTGAGTATGTCTATCGCGTATTGGTCTCGAGTCGCGCGCGGAGGGGGGCGCGGGGAGCACGGGCGGGAGGGGGAGGGAGGGGGAAGGGGGAGCGGGACGCGAGTCCGCTTTTTCACCGTACTGACGTGGTTTTAATGGTTAAGGGCAATGCTGTTTCTTCGGTTTTTTTAAATTTTCCTCGTCGGCTCCGGATTTTGGTACCTAAGAAATAAATATTATTTTTGAAAAATCTTTAATTTAAAAAAACTTAACTGTTCTTATGACAAAATTTGATTAAAATGTAACATTCGGCGATATAGTTGGAGCTGGTTTAAGTATTTTATATTTTTAACTTTGTAAGACTTTGTATATCAGATCACTCTTAAAATGAGGTATCTACAAAGGTTTATCTTTCTCAGGCAATTTATTTCATGTTTTTGTCGATGGATGTCTGTCTATTTAACTTACCTCAGTGTACCTTTCGCCCTTCAGCGAGACGATCTTGTTGTCCCGGTAACGCACCATCTTCTTCGGCTCCATCTTCGGAGCGAGCGGCTTGTGCTCCTTGGTATCGGAGTTCTTGTCCACGTATGAATATCTAGAAGGTAGATTGTGATCTCAATTCTGTGCTAGATATGCATTTTCGGAGATTGACTAGACCTTGGTAGTACAACTCTTACAAAAAATCTATGGAAAGTGTCTATTGTAGTTGCGCTTTTAGGATTAGACACAGAGATAGCCAGATGCCCTTCGAGAGGCGGTTTTCACAAACAGCGGCCGAGTTTTTTATACTCACTTGGATAAGTACATACTCGGGTAAGTATGAACACATTCACCTTGACAAGCCTGTACTAACTCATATGGGTATGTACAACATACTCACTTGGTAAGTACAAGTACCCACTTATGTAAGTACTTAACTCACGTGGCAATACTGCTGCTCTTGCGATCATTACAGAGCGAGGCGCGAGCTTTTTTTTATTATGATACAGGTTAGTACAAAGTGGCTCACCTGAGTAGATATATACCCATTTATCTTAATAAGTAGATACTCAATGGCTAATTACATACACTCACCTGGATAAGTCCGTACTAACTCATCTGGGTAAGTACGCACTCACTCACCTGGCAATAATGCGGCTCTTGATCTCGCGATCGTCACAGAGCGGGGTGCGAGCAGCGGCGTGCAGAGCAGCGGAGGACAGAGCCTGTCCGTGCTCGCGGCGATGCAGCAGAGTAGCGGCCGCGCGCTCCGGATCACCGCAAGCGATGGACACGCAGTGCTTGATCTATATACGCGAATTTTTTTTCATATAATTTTATAGCTTTCATTTGGAACTTCGTCTGTATAAATATTTCGGATTCTAGGCGGCGTATCGAGATAAAATAGATACTACATTTTAAGTTGTACGAATACAATTGTGAAAACCGCATGCAATTTCGCGTGGCGGTTTTTGCGTGATGAATAAACAAAGTTCGGTCAGTTATATTTTTACTACAAAGTATAGAAGTATAGATTACTAATGAATTATATCTACGTATAAATTGCTTAAAATGTGTAAGTTTATATTGTCATTCTGCAGCTACAAGAGAGACAGCTGAAAATCAACACCCAATGCTTATATTTATTCTTTATTATTGTTTAATTTAATTTTTAGTTTATATCTATTGTATCTATCAGGTTATATGGGTGCTGATAAGCAATAATGTGTTAACCCACAAAAAGTCGAATTCGGAGATATTGATGTATTCTGATACTAAATCACCTATTTGACATTATTCAATTAACAATAAAGTCAAATAAACTAAATAAGTACGGAAAAAAGTTTCTTAATGAATTGTTTCGAATTTCCAGGGCGTTACTTATTTTGTAATTTTACAATAATCTCACACATTTATAAACCTTTCATCAGATAATATATTAAATATATCAACTTGCTGTTAATTCATTATACTTTTTATCAAAAAAGAAAAGAAAATATGGATAAATACTTATTCAAACAAACTTATTAAGAATAGGTTTGACATCTTTAGACGCCATTTTCTCGAAATGAAGTCCGTGTGGCTTGACACATTATTGCTTATCAGCGTCCATATATGGTATGTACGGGAGTATATACATATATGGGGTCGTCCAACCCGACCCTTTTTCCTTGTGATTGTTAGGTTTTAGACTTAACATAATACGCGATATTTTGGGTAAGCTAAATATAAATTTAACAGGTTTTCAATAGATTTGTTGTCCCAAAGATACTCTCGCCTGTTATACTCAGTCGCTAGCTGGTTGTATGGCAACGTCATCGCTATCCTGGTCAAAATCCACGACCTTATAACATATTTATAGTTGGATGTTGATACGCAATAATGTGTCAACCCACAAAAAGTCAAATTCGGAGATATTGATGTATTCTGATAATAGGTCATATATTTAACGTTATTAAAACATCTAGTCATATAAACTAAGTAAGTATGGAAAATAGTGACTTAATTTAATGTTTAGAATATCGAAATGTTACATTTTATGCGATATGCGATAATTATCTGATATATTTGAAAAACTTATTATTAGATAAAACTACATACTAACATAATAAAATTATACATATCTGCATTTAATTAATTAAAACTTTTATCAAAATAGAAAAGAAAACATGGATATATACTTTTTCACACAAACTGACAAAGAATAGGTTTGACATCTTTAGACGGAAATTTCTCAAAATGAAGTCCGTGTGGCTTGACATAGTATTGCTTATCAGCTTCCATTTAAAAATTACCACAGAAAAACTTCTTGAAGTGTAATTCTTGCCTAATGATATGTAAAATTCATTATAAAAAGATTATTATTAAAATATTATTGTTTATAGAAATTAATGTATTAAAAACAAAAACATAAATTTCACTTAAGATGAATTAAAAATAAAATATCGTTATATAAAATTACAAACTGGTCAAGCTTTGCAATCAGGTATTTCAATTTTTTTTAGCTTTTTTTTTTCTTTTTAAACTTTTGTTAGCTTTTTCAGCAACTTTGACAACTTCTCAGACGCTTTCACATTATTGTGTCAAGGCGCCATTGTTAAAGAAATCATACAAATAAAAATATTAATTTTCTGTTTAATACAATCTTTCATTGGTATTTCAAGTTTTACATTTTGCAACTGTTAAAAATATTAAAATCCTACTTCTTGTTATTTGAAATAAGGTTTTTTAGGATTCATTGGTTTGTTTATTTTATCAATGAGTTGACTTTATTGACGACTATTTGCTCGCGACTTCGTCTGCGATGTCTGTGATGCCTACGTCATAGTAGCTTTATGCATGCCAAATTTCAGCCCGATCGGTTTAAAATTGACAAAGTTTCATACAAACTTTCATCGCCTATTTTATCCCTTTGAGGGTCGAATTAATTAAAATCCTTCCTTAGCGGATGCCTCCGCCATAACATCTACCTGCATGGCAAATTTTAGCCCGATTTGTCCAGTGGTTTGGGCTGTGCGTTGATAGATCACTATGTCAGTCAGTCAGTCAGTCAGTCAGTCACCTTTGACTTATATATATATATTTGAAGTACTATTGTACTCACCTCCATGGCACAAGTGTTCGGGAACATCTCGTGCAGAGCGCGGCACTGCTCGGCGTACTCCTCGACGTCGAGCACAGAGCGACGCTCGTTAGTCTCCGAGCCGGAGCTCTCAGAGTTGGAGTGGGAGCTGGAAATGTGTTACTGACATATTTACGACTCAACCTGGACGCTTCGAGAGTTCGAACGGTTTCCGTTTTACCATTGTCACTTAAATTCTTTATTCTACGGGGTGGCTCGACCGGGGCAGTACCTCACTCTCACAGAACATCGGCGTGACGTATCTCATGTAGATGCGTTTGGTACGTTGTGTAAGGAAGCCCAAAGTCCAAGCCCCTCCCCCATTCCTTTCCGTACTTCCTATTCCATTTTACCCCTTATTTAAATTTTTAGCCGGCAACGCATTTGCGGTTCTTCTGGGTAGCAAATTTCTATGGGCGGTGGTTAATACTCGACATCAGGTGCCTTCCCTGCTCATTTACCAGTTAATACCATTTCGATAGTTAAAGTACTCTAGAGGAGGAAAAAAGGAAGAGGTAGACCTAAAAAGGTGGGATGAACATCAGACAAGTGGCAAAATGACATGGAATAATATGGAATAGTGAAGTAGAGCCTAGCCTTAGCCTGACTGACTACAACTCTTATATAGGCTGACTCGACCGGGACAGTTCCTCACTCTTACAGAAGACCGCCGTAAAATAGCTCGTGTAACTACGTTTTGTACGGTGAGGGAGGAAGTCGGAAACCTAAGCTTCCCCCCCATTTCTTTTCGTACTCCCTATTCCCTTTAACCCTCTATTCCTTTTTGATCTTGCAACGCATTGGTCTGTATTGGTGTCTGAGATGCTAATGTCTATGGGTGGTGGTTAATACTTAACATCAGTCTTACCTGTTTTCTATATCAAAAAAACAATCATTAATTCATTTTTTATAATGTGGTGTTACCATTATGATGATTACACTACTCTAGAGAAGGAAAACGTAAAAGAGGTAGATCAGAAAAAAGATGGGATAGTGCTATCAGAAAAGCAGCAGGAGTGGCTTGAATTAATATGGAGGTAGAGTCTAGTCGTAATCCAATGACTACAGCTCGTATAAGGGCTCTCTTGGAGCACCACACGAGCAGCAGATCGGCGTAAAGTGGCTAATTTAATTACGTTTCGTACGGTGGGTGAGAGAGTGAGAAGTCTATTCCCACCGACATTCCTCTCCTGACATTGTTAACTCTTCTGATGCAACAAATGTATTATACATATGAATATTATACATGTATCTATACAAATAAATAAAATTGAAGTGCCTGTTTTTAATATCATATTAACAGCTTTTAACTAAATGCACATGAAAGTATATACGGTACTAAGATCAATTTATAAAATTGTTGTCTGTCTGTTTGTTTGCTCCGGCTAATCTCTGAAATGGCTGGATCGATTTTGATGGGACTTTCATTCACAAAAGATCTAAGCGTTCAGACTGCGGAAAACGGATTTGTTCTATACTATGTAAAGAAAAGATGTGAATTTGTAATACAATTGAATCGCCAATATGACCAAGTCAGAGAAGTGCTTTCTTATGAACTTTTGTCAGAAAATTTTCGATAGTATTCCATGGAGTTCTCAAAATAAAGCGCGATATTAATGCAATATCTACGTACCGGCTGGTCTTGGCGACCGGAGGCAGCATGTCGCTCAGGCTCTGCAGATTGAGGCTCACCTTGTCGCTGCCCGAAGAGTCGTCTGGATTTACAAAAAGAAAATATATATGAAACACTAGATTTGCTAAATTTGATTAGAAAATAATATGGAGATATAGTCTATGATCATCGAAAATAATGTACCAGAGTATGTAATGTTCTAGAGTTTACATCATACATACAAAATTCGCTCTCCCTTTAATATATTAGTACAGTCAAAATAATCTATACGTCAATTGAAACCTATACTAATCAAAATCAAAATACGCTTTATTTAAGTCGGCTATCACGAGCACTTTTAATCGTCAATACTCAAGAAAATAATGATAATATTTTATTATTACACTAAAAGCTACCACCGGTTCACGCCGGTTCACCGAGAAGAACCGGGACGAAACTCGAATAATATCATAATGGTAAGTTAATATCTCGACCTACCTACTAATCCGATTTGAAATTATGTTTTTGTAACAGATAAAACCGGTTATTGATTGTAAAACAAATTTAAGATTTACAATGATATTATATGGATAGTTATGCATATGTTATAAGCTCTAGGATTTTGGCACCCAGAATGACGACCACTTTGGACTACGTTGCCTAGCAATCAACTAGCGCCTAACTATGATATGCAAGAGTATTTTTATTGGCCACAAGTCAATTGACGAGCTTGTCAAAATTGGAAATTGGTAGAGATGTTTTAGCTTTAAATAGTTATAAAACATCTATATAGTTATAAAATGTCCTTAGTTATGAACCTGATTAGTTACAAAGCTCCAAAACTACTGTTTTCTTTAATGTCTAGTTCAAATTAAACATCGTTTCTGTGTTTTTTATATGTTACGTTGTATCCTGCACGTGAAACGTTACGGCATTGTGTCGTGAAAACTTACGACGTACGTACGTCGTAAACACTCACGAGGCGACGTCGCACAGTGGCACAGACGAGAAACGTAACGGCGATGTATCGTGAAAATCTACGACCTGCATCGTAAAAACTTACGAACGACAACTTGAAACATAACTGCGTCATATCGTGAAAACCTACGACGTCATAATCGTTAAAAAACCATTAATTAAATTTTGACAAGCTCCCTTATGTATGCGCAGGTACTTGTTGCAGATTGTGGTAGACACAATGATCAACAGAAGATCATATTTATTTAAAATCGAATATACAAAAAAAAAAAACTTCTTTTCAATTACTATCGAATCGTCAACTTACAAATAAGTGTTGATGTACTAAGTAGTATGAATAACAGACAAACGAATTGCTTCGTAAAGAAAAAAAAATTAACATTAAAAATAAAAAAAAATTAAAAACTTTCGCCTCTTGGTAACAAAAGCGTTCGATTTTCTTTCGTATTTTTTAATGTTTCCAAAGTAATAAACAGCTCAAAAATGCCATTGCTTTATTTTCAAGTGACTTTAAAAGAGGCGGAGGTTCTCGTAATGTATGTGTTTGTTACTTCCTACGTCCTTCAAGTATTAAGCGATTTTATTTTATTTTTATTTGAAAGGATATACTTTCAAATTTGTCCGATACAAATTTCATCAAAATCAGTTCACTAGTTTAGTTTTAAAATCAAAAGCACTAAAATAAGTATGTCATTAAATCAAACGAAATCGCCCATATCCTTTTTAAAACAAAAAAAAAATAATTATTCAAAACATTTTATCAACACATAACTTAAAAAATAAACATAAAACAACATCGCCGTACATCAATTAATTCTCGTCGCCATATTAACACGTAACAAGATGGCCGCCCTATCGATCCGTTCCCCCTTCCCGCCCACTCGTTCACGCATGCACAGTGATAGTTTCTAGAAATTTCCCGGCGGAAAATTTAGGTACATCGAATGTATTCTCTGATACTGTTTTGTACTATCACTAACATTCGCACTAAGAAGACTTTTAAGTTATGAACCGATTTAATGATAATTTTTATGAGACTCCGCAACGCTATTAATGTAGTAATTTTAATATTACGTAGAAGTTTTTTTATATGAATTACTAACTGTCCTTTGCGATTTCACTCGCGTTTATGGTTACTGCTTCGCTCCTATGAGTCGTAGCGTGATGTAATACAAAAAACCTTCCTAAATAAATAAACTATCTAACACAAAAATAATTTTTCAATTCGAACCAGTAGTTCCTAAGATTAGCGCGTTCAAACAAACAAACTCTTCAGTCTTATAATATTAGTACAGATGGAAGTAAATTTATGTTAAATGATTTTAACGTAACCTGGTAACAGTCACCCAGGTTTCCTAACGCAACCTGTGGCTGACGAGAAATAACGACACTGACAGTAAATTCTTTCAGGTGTAAAGCAATGAGAAACAACTTATGTAAATCTTTATGAAAGTCGGAGAGCAAAACTTATAAGTGTTATTCTCGCCTTACACAGATTGAACTCTCTTATCTTAAAAGCTGTTTGCTGCTCTTATCATTAAAGACTGCTTGCCTTAACCAATGGGTTGTTGGCGCTTAATGAAGCGCCAATATAACTCTAGCAGCATTTTCAACCCAATTTTTAAAATTTTTTTAATCATTAGTGATTTAAATACAAAAGGAAAAAGGTTTTCCTATTATTGATAGTTTTAGAAGGGTGTACTCGCACGAGTACAGCGGTTACAAACTAACTGAATCGTCGTCGTAAAAGCTAAGTTACAAAAAGTTACTGTACTCAAACGAGTACAACGGCGCTAATAGTGACATAGTTTTATATTTGTATTTAATTACGTAATATTATAAATGCGAAAGTAACTCTGTCTGTGTTACGCAATCACGCTTAAACTACTGAACTAATTCAAACGAAATATGGTACAGAGATAATCTACTCCTGAGAAAGGACATATTTTTAACGCGAAAATAGATGGGAATGAAATTTGTATGGAGATTACATAATATGTTAAGTTTCAATCTTGAAACCTATATGGTTTTTAGATGATATAATTTTCCAGTTTTTTTTAAGTCACATCACATCTGTCAAATTCCAAACTTTGGTCAATGCCGCGAGTTATTGCTAGTTTAAATATATAAATTGAAAATGAAAATAAAATCGTCATTTTTTAATTGAGACCATTTCAACGAGCTCCAATACGATACTTCTGTAAGTTGGTGAGGAGTTGTATCCTGATTCCAGATGATGCTGCATCAACAGGTCAAGGTTACGCAATTATGCTACTTAAATGGACGCTGATAAGCAATACTGCGTCAAGCCACTCAGACTTCATTTTGAGAAAATGGCGCCTAAAGATTTCAAACCAATTCTTAACAAATATGTTTGAAGAAGTATTTATCCATCTTTTCTTTTATTTTTTGAAAAAAGTATAAGTAATTCAAATGAGACTGATATATTTATTATATGACCTAATAAAAAGTTTTTCAAATATTTGAGACTATTGTATAAATTGCAAAATATGGAACACACTTGAAATTGGAAACAATTAAGAAACTTTTTACCGTACTTATTTAGTTTTTATGACTTCATTTTTTTTAAAGTAATGTTAATAGGTGATGCAGTGTCAAAATACATCAATAACTCCGAATGTAACTTTTTGTGGGTTGAAACATTATTGCTTATCAGCATTCAAATATCATTCACGGTATTGCACGTTTTGAGTCGCTTAGACGAGGCGAAGCCGTGAGCCAATCATAATAAATGCATGTGACAGTAAACACAGTACTTACATCAAAAATACAATTTTTTTATTTTTGTGTTTGTCTATTTGTTCCGGCTAATCTCTGAAACGGCTAGACCGATTTTGACGGGACTTTCATTCATAGATAATTAATTAATGTTAAAAGGAATAACTTAGACTGCTTTAATTTTATTTTTTTTTTTATTTAAATTAAAATATACGCGAAAACAAAATCGAAACCAATGAAATAGTGAACAGAAGGTTATCTTTATTTATATAAATATATTTTTTTTTCAAATTAACACGGATGAAATCGCGGGTCACAACCAGTATTAACATATTCACTAAAAATTCAAGCCGGATATCCATTCCGGTTCAAAATCTACAACGCTTTAAACGCCGGAAGTACGGACGGACGACGTAGACTGAACGGAACCTCATTACTATTTAGTAATAAGGTTCCCTTAGCGCCCTATGAGTACGGAATTCTAATTAACATTTCATAACTTTTTGATTGTTTTTGGCCGACTTAAAAAAAGGAGCTTCTCAATTCGTCGGGGACTATTTTTTAAATTCACTGATAGCTCAACAACGTCTGAACGGATTTGAATAAATAATAACTCAATTTTCATACCATTGAATTTACATCAAAATCGGTGCAGTGGCAAATGAACGAAATTACGTATCATCCTGTGAAGTCTGTTTCTCCATTTTAAAAAGGTTTTATAATTTGCCATCTATATATGATAGTGGGTAAGAATGACACATGAAGCTGTGAGCTGAAATCGAAGCAGGCGCGGATCCAGTGGGAGCAAAAGTGGCATTTGCTCCCTCCCCTGACTCATAAACGAAATACTTTTATTCTGATCTCCACTGTCTATAAACCAGAATTATTTCAATTTTAAAACGAGTTGAATAAAATGGTGTATAAATTATATATTAATACACCATTTTTTTCACATACTCGTAGTATCTGCTACGCCCCCACCCCCCGACACGTATTGGTAATTTTTATATAATTATCTGAAATATTTCTATCCCTAATTCCCAAAAAAAAAAAAAAAACAAAAAAAACTTTAATAAGGAATCACTTGTAATTTTTAAAGTTAAAAACTAAATATTCGGCCAAGCGTGAGTCCGGTGCAAACATCTCACTTTTCGGCACTTTTTATTTAACGGCTGTTAGTGATCGAAGAATTCCTTTGGTCATTTCCAAAGAGATCAGATTTTAATATACTAAAAACTCTTCCTCGATTTAACCAAATCGGTTCAGTAATTTATGAGAACATCGCAAATATCGAAAGCTATACATACTGAAACTAAATTAAAATATAATATTATTAAAAAAAACGGACTTAAAATATAATAATGAAAGCATTGGAAGCGAGAATTGTCGATTGATTTTTGAAGTTATTTTAGTCCGAGCGCTAGTTCCAAGGAGCCGTGGGTTGAAGCGAACGGGCTTTCGATTCGTCCCCCCCTACTCCCCCCCCCCGCGCCCTGATTGGCCGACGCTGATATTATGATATATACCTATATACTATATATAGCAGAAGCTAGTTGAAGTAAAATTCTCATCTATGTATACGAATACATAAAATTGAAGAATCTATTTGTAATATCAAATTAATATCTTTTAGCTAAATGCATATGAAAGTATAACACGTTACTCATAACAAAATGACATTTTTTTTTAATTATAGTGTCTGTGTTTGTTCCGGCTAATCTCTGAAATGGCCCGATCGATTTTGACGTAACATTCACTCACGGATAGCGAATGTTATAAGGAGTAACTTAGGCTACTTACAATTCATATATAAAACCTTGTTTTACGCGAAAACAAAATTGAAACCAATGAAATACCAATACCATACCCAATTAACGTGTAGATTAAGTATTTAATTTATGCTGAATTATTTTCAACTTTGATCATTAAAGAACTTTTTTTTTCTTTATATTGGTGAACTAAGCTACCCCATTGCACCTCTGTGGGTTGGGGTTAATTTTGATACAATGATTTAGTGTTTTATATTTAATTATTAGCATAAAGAAGAATGAGTATTAAGTTTTAACTAAATAAGACCGCGAAATAAGATTTTGCATACAAAGGTTTTTACCCCTTTTCACCCTCTTAGGGGTGAATAATCAAAAAACCCTTTCTTAGTGGATGCCTACAACGTAAAAGCCACCTACTGTCAAAATTTCAAGTTCTTTGCCCCAGCGGTTTAGGCTCTGCGTTGATGAATCAGTCAGGACAGAAAATTGCAGAATGATAATACATTTTTTATTAATTTTTATGACTATTGCATAAAAAAACATTACAGACACCACCGTGTATATAACACACACGCATATATACAATTTTCCGGCCTCGTCCGGGATACATATACACGACCCCTTTACCCGGTCAGGGATAATTAAAAAAATACTAATATACTAATGTATTTATTTCTACTTTGAAATCGACGGACTATGATACTACCGTACTTTTGCTTATTTTACACTTTTATGGGTTAAATAAAAAAATCTTAGAGGATGCTTACAATGTAAAAGATATCAAGTGCCAAAATTTTAAGTTAGTACCCTCAGAGATTTAGGCTCAGCGTTGATGAATCTGTCAGTGAGTATATATTTATTACTATTACTTATAGTATGGTTTCGAAAATCACGTATATTCGAATAATTATACTCGTTCAGTATTAATTACAATAAAAGTGCTATGAATGAATAATATAAACAAATAACTTTGACATATGCTGATGAGCAATAATGTGTCAACCCACAAAAAATTAAAATTCGGAGATATTGATGGATTCTGATATGCATCAAATATTTAACTTTATTCAAAAACTTTTAAGCCCTTATAAACTAAATAAGTACGGAAAAAAGTTTCATAATTTTATGTTTCGAATATTTAAGTGTGTTCCATATTTTGAAATATGCAATAATATCATATATTTGAAAAACAAATTATTTGATAAAACTTTTGATTATATAAATCTGCTTTTAATTAATTATATCTTTTATCAAACTATAAAAGAAAAATAGATAAGTACTCCTTCAAATAAATATACTAAGAATAGGTTTGACATCTTTAGACGCCATTTTTAAAAAATGAAGTACGTGTGGCTTGATACAGTATTGCTGATCATTAGCCATATATAATTCTATAAGAAATATTTTATAATGAAAATTAAGGAAATATCTTAACAACTGTGCCTAATTTAGTGTTCTGCGCAGAGTCACGCGCACAGTTCAGACCAACATATTTACGTGAAACGAGGTATGGGCAACATTAGCGGACCTGACAGGCGATGTCGGGATGTAGTGTCCAACCTTTAATTTCATTTGGGATCGGTGTTTTAAAATATAATCGTCTAGAATAATCAACCCGTTGGTTCTTTGGTCTAGTTTTAAAATTGAAATAGCTGGAATCCTTTATGTTAATATTCGTGAACGTTCTTCGAAGCTCGCGTACGGAATATCTACATTATTTACAAACAAGTATCATAAATTATATATTTTATATTATTCATATTTTATACTAATAATAATGGCAATAAAAAGTTACTACCATTAGTTATCGCGATAAGACCCGTTATATTAAATGTGAGAAGTATGATACAATTTCGTAACGATTTGATACAGTCAAATCGTTATCGAGTCCCATCCAAGGTTGCTCGACCGGAGCAGCACCTCACTCTCACAAATCGGCGTAAAGTCGCGAATGTCGCTGCGTCTCGTAGGGTGAGTGTGAAAGCTAGGAATCTGACTCCCTCGTCCATACCGTTCCTTACTTCTCATTCGTTGGTAATGCATTTGAGTCTCCTCTGGTGCTGTAACGTTCCTTGGTCGGGTGATCACTTAACATTATGTGTCCCGTCTGTTTTTGCTCGTTATTGTATCAAAAACTCTGCTTTTATACTTCATAGCATACAAACTTTGAAGAAAGCTGAGGGCAAAAGCTAATTTAGTATATCACACTTTCAGTATTATAGTAACCGAATTAAAAATGTGTCTCAAACGAGTTAGTTAAACTGAATAAATAATTCCGTGGTTCACGATTTATGATTTTGAAAAAGAAAAATAAATATTCTATCATTTTGTGACATTAAGGTCTAAAATAAACGGCGGAAGTCCCAAGCGCAGAACGATTTTGAGGATTTCCAAAAATATGTGATTTTTTGAATTCGGTCACTTTAATGCTAACTTGCGATATCCCAACCTAAAGAAGAAGAAAACTACTTAATTGACGACGACAAATCATTAATTAGATGTACAATCATTGTTAAGAGTACATATTTTATAAGTCAACGTAGTCTAAGTCAATCATTTTTATAAACAAAAAAATACAGTTTGTCCCCAAATTAAATGCGTCGAACATCAATATCCATTTCGAAGTCCGTTTATAAGTGAGTTATAACTCACCCTAGCTGGAATAAGAACAAGTATCCGACTCATCTCGGTTAAAACTAAGTTTAAACTCACCGTTGCTGGAGGCGTCCGACTCATCGCGGCGGGAGAGCTCAGCCTCGAGCTCCAGGATCCAGGAGCAGACCAGACCGGGATCGATGCTGGCGAACTTCGGGATGTAGGCCGCCATCATTTCGATGAAGCCTAGGAAATATTTGGTGATGTAGATATAAGATAAACAAAATTGGTTCCATATTTTTGTTGATCCTATTATCTTGCTACTACTATAAATGCAACAGTTTGTAAGGAAGGGAAAGGTTTGCTGCTCCATCACGTAAAAACAACTTAACAGATTTTGATGAAATTTTACAGTAATATAGCTTATACATCAGAAGAATATATTGATACTTTTTATCGAGATACCAAGCGGGTGAAGCCATAGGCAAAGCCTATTATATAGAAATAAATAAAACTAAAGATATTGAAAATGTCCGATTGAAAAAGCACAGATAGGCCTTTTATTTTTAAATCTTTTAGGCTATAAAACATCACGCTACGACAAACAGGAGAGGATCTGTAACTATCAATGTCAGTTAATCGAAAAAGTCTCGTATAACGCGAATTAATTCGCATAGAATGAGTAGAGTATATATAAAGTAGAAATAACTCATTGATCCACTCACTCACTCACTCAGACTTTGATATTACAAGACAGGTCTAAAATAAATTCATAGGCGCGTTGTTTATGTGATACTAGCTAAACTCGCGATTTCACTCGCATTTATAGTTACTGCTTCACTTCTGAGTTGTAGCGTGATGTAATATAGCCTATAACCTTCCTTAATGATCGAGATATTACCCTTTACATACAAAGGTACAAACAAATTTTTACCTTTATATAATTTTAGTACAGATTAGGAACGGATTAGAACGAGTTTCAGGCCCACGGTTATTAACGTTCATTGATAGGTTATTGACTTAATATATTATTTGATATACGGAGCCACAGCCGGGGCAGAGCAACACTCTCACAGACAAATGGCGTAAATGGCGAAGCGAAGAGTGTGGAAGTAGGGAGAACCATCTCATATGGGTATTAAGCCGAAATTTTTTTTACCATAATTGACTAATATTGAAAATTAAAAAAATCCCCGACAATCTATTCATTGAGACCATTTCAATGAGCACGAACACGATACCTCTGCTGTAAATTGATGAGGAGTCGTGTACCTGCTGATCCTGGCTGCAGCGTTAGACCAAGAACTCCATAACTTTGCATAGTTATGTTGCATGCATAGATGTTTAATATTTTAGGTCACACATATGTTTGTAAGCAAATCAAATATTTATTATACATAGAAGATTCCTACAGTAGCTGAGAAGAAAATAGCTCATGATTTTGAAATGGAATAAGAACCATCGCTAGAAAACCCGTTTTCAAATAAAAACACTGCGGTCAAAAGCGGTCAATTTTAAACCCTCACCCCCTAACACCCCTCCTTTTGGTTCGGGGGTTAAAACTACAACAAATAGGCGGCGCCAATATAGCTATAGGACCTGAACCTAAACAACAACAAAAAACAATCTCGCCGAGTTTAACCTTTTCCAAAACCGTGGTAAAATCATTTGCTTATCTTTCGAAAATAGAATGTTAATTCCTATTTTGAATAAAAATATTTTGATATTTCAACAAAATCAGTGAAGATTTGAAAAGAGAAAGCGCACAAACAACCAATAATCTACCAAATTTGCACCTTCGTTTTAGATGTCGGTTAAAACACAAAGCATATTATATAATGCATCAGCGTTATTTAGGTATTCATTTGCATCCACCAGTCTCCAGCGCCAGTCTACGCTGACCTCTGTACATGCGCCGAGTGAGGAGTCCCCCCTCCTGAGCACTATTGATTTATATCGAATGGGATAAAAATATATATTACGTATGAAGCTATTATGTTCCTTTAAAATTTTATTCGATACTAACTTCCGAGTTTATCGATCAGATTTTAATTTTTGTTTAAAAATAAACATTAGATAACTTTTTTGGGAATCTATACAAAAAAAAAACGAATTTTGTATGTGCGAAGTAAAATCCGGAATCACAGAACTTATTTAAAAAATTATGGTACCATTTGAAAGGTACATTATTTTCGATGGTCATAGGCTATATATAAATACAAACTAATACTATACAGAGAGAAAATTGTTTGTAAGTTATCTCTTAAACTACTGATACGATTTGATTACTTCTTTTTGCGTTGTAAAGCCTGTTTATTGAGGAAGGTTATAGGCTATATTACATCACGCTTACGACTTAAAGGACTAGTAAGAGAGTAATAATAAACGAGAGTAAAGCCCCAAAAGGCAGTTAGTTTTATATGTATAGGCCTATATTTCAAAACAAAATCTAGATTTATATGAACAAAGCGCGAGCGAAACCTAGTATACATACATATGAGTCTGATGAGTTTGTTCGAGACATGCTGATTTTAAATACAATCTATTTGAAAAAATCGTTTTATTCATTAGATGATTTATAGGCTATAAAACATCACGTCCCGAGACCGGAGCGGTGACACTAAATGTGCATTAATCAGGATAACGAAATTTAACGCGGAGCATCTTTAGTCTATTCTATATATAAATTGCCGTGTGTATGTACATATGAATATATGTTTTCTATGGACTCCAAAAGGGTTGAAACAATTTTAATTAACTTTTAGTCAGCTAATTAGGTTGTTCGGTTAAATTTGATAGCGATTTCATCAAGAGCTTTTTTTCATAAATTAGCAAGGATTTAAAAGAATCTTTTTTTTTATTTTAAAGTGTATATTTTCAGATTGATCTTTCAGAATTACCATCTAAATCTGTTCAGTAGTTTCGTTTTCAAATCAAAATAGCTTGAATTAGTATTTCATATAAGTAATTTTATATTTCGTTTTTAAAGTCTATTCAAATTTTTAATATGTTTTTTAGTATTCTAGTTTGCGCAAGAGCAATAATAAATTAATCATTAATTTTTTTTTACGTCTTTAACAATGAAATTTTAGTTAATTATACCAAAAAGTCTAATTTAAAAATGAAATAATATGCTCATGAAAATTTTTAAAATCCAATTCGCAATAATGCTTTTTTTAAATCTACGATTGAGCGAGATGATCATAGACGCTTGATTTTAATCAAAATTAAATTTCAAAGAAATTAGTAATGTTGAACATTCAAATATTCAGACAAATCCATACACCCTAGATGTTTGTCATAATAGGGATCAAATTCATGGCCATTAGCATTTCAATCAGTTGCAATGATCACTGCCAACCTGTTGGCGTCCAGCTTTAATGTGTAAACTCGTTTTACACCATACTTCTGTATATAGTCAGGGGGCCTAATTCCGTTTGTCCGGTTAAACTGTCTAGTCGCATTTAGGAAAAGTAAATTTTAAAAGTGTAACTTTTATATCTGTAATTGCTAGTAGACAGTTAAAGTTGACAGATGAAATTTGGCCCCCTGACTACAATATAGGTGAGCCGCTTACTATTAACATGTTAATAATGTACAAAGTATCTTATTTGTTTTAGAATTGCGCTTTTAACAAAAGCTCAAATGTTAGTAATAGAAAATAATAAGATAAATGAATTTTATTGATAGCTCGGCAATTTTGAATATTTGAAAAAAATACACAATGCCAAATATTAAATAAATTGTTTAAATATTTTCTGTAATATGGTATGAAAACTATTTAAAATATTCAAAAGTTAATTTATTCCAATAAGATTTTTATTTCTACTATGGAAGTCTTTGTTCTCTATATAAGTATGGAAATGTTGTTGAAATATTTATTGTAATTTTTTTTTACCTTCAACATCGAAGCACGGGTCCTGGGAAGCCGCCTCTAGGATGGAAATCACGTAGGCCAGAACTATATCGTCGATGGCAGAAACATCAGCAGACGGGATGTTCTTCTCAATAAACTGAAATAAACTCTCCTTAACATGGCTCTCTTGATCCGCTATGGCACTCATTTTTCACTGAAACAACAAAAATACAACGTAAATTCTAAAATATATTCGCTAAAACACCTATTTCTTTATGATCGTTACGCGTCGATAAACAAAACAATAGAAACGTGAAAAACATTTAATGGATAGTATTAAAAAGGATCTAATACCTCTTCTTCGTCCTTCACAATATTAGGGTGGTTTATTAATAAATTACTTGATTTTCGCAGGGAAAAAGTCAGTGGTCTGAAAAGCACGGAAAATCAATACAAATGGTACCTTTTTTTTAAATAAACAATTCTTGTTATGCTGTATAGTAGCAAAGGCGAAAGGGATACAGCCTAATGTTAGAGTGATATTATGAAACAAGAATGCACTAAAATTTTTAAGGAACATTTTAAATATACTTTAAATGTTAGAAATAAATAAATTATATTTTCTTAATTTATAAGTACTAATAAAGTCAACCTTATAAAAGTGTGACTTACTGTTAAGTTATTCCGAACGTAATGTGTCATTGTCAAATGTTAAAACGGCGCGCTTTTTAAAAGTTTTGGTATAATCTAACACTAATGTGTTTACAAAGAAAGAATTGTTAAGTTTTCTATGGCAACTTATTAAAATTAATTATGTATTTTTAAATGTTTTATATGGTTATTTATGTGTCTCAATATGAATAAATTTCGTTTAAAAAATTAGGTCAGATTACTCTAAGATGACCAAAAACTATTTTGTTGCTCATGTTAAACTTATTATTTGATAAAATAGTAATAAATCATCTTGGGAGTAAACGGAAGGAGAAAACGGAAATACAGAAAAAACGAATTATATTAAATTATATATATAACTATCGAGTTTCTTGCCGGTTCTTCTCGGTAGAATCTACGTTCCGAACCGTTGGTAGCTTCATTATTGATGTATTTTTTTTGTTCTTTTTGATGTATGACTATTCAAAAGTGCTCGTGAGAGCCTACTTGAATAAAGTATGTTTTTATTTTGATTTTGATATTTGAGTTCTACTTGTAGGTAACAATTATATCTACACACGCGGTAGCGTGTCATGCAAAGTTCGAGAAACAGAACAGGCGTAATTATTTTTTAGAATAAATCGATACCAATTAATTTATAAGGGTTTGAAATAAAACACATGTACATTTTCTATTCATATATTCTCAATTAAAATTTTTAAAATATAACGAACAATTATATTTTAATACTCTTAACGTTATCTAAAATAATAAACACAACGCCAAAATCACAACTACATGTTTTATGTAACAATAAAAAGTGATTCGTCTTAAGGGTTTCGGTTTAGCGATTTATAAATATTTAAATAACTTTTATAAGCGATTTAACAATTCATTGTTTAAAATTTTTAAAATGTTCTCACGTAAAATTAAATATATTTTTATTACAGCTTAGAATATTAAGATAACTTATTAGGAACGTTCTCGAAAAACAATTTGATCACATCTTTTATTATGAGGTTTTGGAAACGATTCTAGACATAGTTTTAGGTGCACGCTACAACTATCAAAGTGAAAAGTTTAATAGATTTTTGAATTTCGAAGGACTGCGCCGATACAATAGTTTTTTAGGGAAATATAACCGACTTCAATCCCTAGTAATTCTGTTCTCCGTTGAGGAGCTGAATGTTAAAAGACTTCCATTTGTACTTGAACAATATCTGGAGGCATACTTCATGAAAATTTGAAAGAATCATACAAATCGATGCACACCCACACACAATAAAGACAAATATCAGTGAAATAGAGTACCTCGTACTTTGTTGAAGTCGGTTAAAAATTATAAAGAAGAATCACACACAATGTATTCAAAACTACAGTTAGAAGAAAAGATAAAACGAAGATATTTAAAACAAGCAATTCAAGAATTATGACAAATAGATTTAGAATTTATACACAAATATAGTTACACAAAAAATAGTTTTTTTTTTTAGATATGACTATATGTATATCTTCGATTTTAATACTTATAATAGTAATTTATATATTTTGATCCATCATAGTAACATATAAATAGATTTTTGGACAAACGAACAATGATTTATTTATGATATCTAATAGCTAGAAATTAGCCTGAAATGTATTATCACACGCGACTTACTGTTGCGACTGAGGGGCTCGACTTATTAACTTATTATATCAGACGTTGAGTTCAAACACGTCGCTCTCGGAGATATCAAGACACTACTCTAAGTCCACGACTTATTGACTTTTTGCTTATGTCTATGTAATGTTATTGATCAGTCATTAAAAACTCGGATCCGTAAGTCGTAAAGTGTAAGTCACGTAAAGTAATACATCGGAGGCCTTAATATTATGAAACTATTATTTATTTGAAATAAAATATTTTAATATTTTAACATTTATTCAGATTAAAATATCTATTAATTATTCTAAATTTCTAAGTATTATATAACCGAAAATAATGTCAATTTTAAAATTAATATTTAAGTACTAAGAATATAAATTATAAAGAAACTTAAGTTTACTAGAAGATATTTTTTTGTTTTTTTACTGACTATTTATAGAGTATTTCTAAAAACTTCTTATAATTTTGGAGTTTATTTTATTTTATAGTCAAACTAGCAACCCACTCCGGCTTCGCATGTTTGCAATGTAGTTTTTTACGACATCACATTAGAAATCTTTAAAACTCTGGGCGTTTCTTTAATATTATACACATGTATTATACATATAAACCTTCCTCTTGAAACACTTGGTTTATTATTGAACAGTATTAAAATCCATAGCGTTGTTTAAAAGATATTAATACTATATTATATACTATAATACATTTGTACTATGTATATATTGTTATATAAACATTATGACGTAACATATGGTGTACTCTATTTAAGCGCAAATACATACTTTTTCAGAAGAGGAAAGTAGCAATGTGTTTATCAATTAATGCTTTTGATAATACATATAAAAATACATACAAATTATGCACACAGGAATTAAATTTCTGTTCTTCTATTGTTAGTAAGTTAAGACTTTGATGTAATGTACCATACTCATTGTGTGCGAGATATCAAGTGTCACTATGTGCACTACACATGTCTAACATCAGACATTTCATGACTTATTTCGTATTCAAAAGCTCTACAGTTTTCTTAATAAATTAGTCTATGAAATTATATTCTAGTACTCTTAGTAGTTTTTTTTGTGTTCCGGTAATAAGAAGTTTTAAGAAATACCGTTGAAAGACAGTATATGAAGATATTTTTTTGTAATAAGTATATTTTTATACAAGAATAAATTAAATTCAATATTGTTTTCTATCTATGTCCTTAATATTATTACTATTCTTTTTAAATTGCTTTTTGTTAATTTATATTCAATAATTTTCCTATTTACTATGTAGTCATACTTATATTTTTGTATATTTTATTTATAGTATAATATAAATAAATATGTTATGTAATATTAAATAATGATCGTAATATTTTAAGTGCACTCATAAATATTTTTTGTAACATAATTTAGACATCAATTGTAATTTTGAAAACTATATTAAACACACCGTATGATATCATGCCAAGATAATGCTATAATGCTTCGACTTACGATACCCCGACTTATTCAAGTTAGGATTTTTAAGTTTATAGATTTTTAAATACTATGTCTTAAAAAGTGTATCTATTTGACAGTATACGCCATATTTCTTTTAAATTAGTGTCTCTCAGTTACTACTAAATCATAATTTGCACTTTTTTTTTGTAATTATTATGTAGTAAAACAGCTAAAGTTACGGTAAATGAGCGGTAGTCCCTCAGGGTGTTGCGTAAGTCGCGGTATTACTGTACGTTAGTATTAAGGATAGTAACAATACGATTGCTTTTGCCAAATACAGTCATGGTATAACATACATCATAACTTAGACACATAACTAAGACAAAGTACTTAAAACATGATACTTAGTTGTAGTATTTCATTTCCGCTGTGTTTGTCTTTAATATGATTTCCAAATTCACAATAAATAATATATTTGTCATATAAATAATATATGAATGCATATAATTGATAAATACAAAATTAAAATACAATAATAAACGTATTTATCATTACTAAATTTTGTGTATAAATTTCATTCTAATTTATAATTTTATATTCTTAAATATCGTGTTAGATTATTACAGGAATGTATTAAGTGTTTTTTTTTTACTTTAATTTCTCCTAAAAGTGATTACTAAACCAGTGCTCGTAACTATTCCTTTTTAATTAGATCGCTTGCTTCGGCAATTTAATTGACCACAATATTTAAGTTTGGCAGTTTGTGGTTTCTTTTATTTACTTATATTCTTTGATTATATACGTATTTTCGATTAAAAGTATCATACATACATACATATATATAATACATAGATTTAAAACTTTATCTTAATAGGATTACATATTCGATTGTCGACAGTTATGTACTTCAGCTGTCGAAAATCGAATTATATATTTGTATCACATCTACAAAAAAACATTTTGCAACAAATGTTTATCACGATACAAGCGTATTTAAATCTTTCTTAAAAATTATTAATCTTTCTCGTAGTATATTATATTTAGTTCATATTACATAAAATCATCCTCGTTATAATCACTTTTCAATATTATTATATTTTTCAAAAATGAAAGATTCGAGTTCACCCTTTGGTTGCTTAGCGTTGTATAATATTAAATTAGTGTATACTAGGCAACCAATAGATGATCGGCATTAGCCCTGCGCTACTGAATCTGCAGACAAGGGACTATAGGCATACTTGTCCTTTAAAATACATTACTCATTTATTGCTTAACGATCTTACTGTTCCACGGTCCACGGATGTATTTCGAAGGATAAAAAGGACGCCGAGCTCCTTCGTCTATGTAGCACTTAAAACTTCGAATATTTTAAACTGGGCAAACGTGAACATCGACGAATAATCGAAAATGGAGTTCGAAATACTCAATATATCTGGAACATATTTTCCTGTGGACTTTGCTTGTTACATCCATCTTAGTATAAGCTGATAACGAATTCTTAAGTGCTACTCAATTTTAAGTAGCCTTTAAGTTTCAATGGCAACATAAAATTGAGAGGCGTTTAAGGATTAGTAGTTAGTAATATCGTTCGATATCCTAATAGTAACGGTACTATAGATTTTAATCGATATTTTTCCCCCTTTTGGGCGTCGACAATTTTATCGATATCTTAAAATATATGAGATCAATTATCGATAGCGATACCATCGATACTTTATCATCACTAGTACATATTTTGACAAGTTAAGTATACATTGACGTTTGTTCAATTTAACTAATCGAATTATTCCCAAAGGACTTATTATTACATAGATATGTTACCTGCGTTTGAAAATGTTTATTTAAACTCGTTCGTTTGGCTTTCCGTAACGATTAAGAAATAACTATCTCTTTCACGCTCTTAACAACGAATATATCTATCATTATAGTACTAGACTCATGAAGTCCCAGTTGGACTTCATGAATCTGGTACAACTTTTCGTAAGTTTCGATAACGATATTTTCGATTCGGTATTGTTTCATACATTGACTAGATCTCTATCAAAATTTTCGCTAAAAGCTCTGCCAGTCAATATATGCAAAATTTGTTAATAAATACTGATCATAAATGACGTTATCGAAATTTATCACGATTCATAGTAAGGATATGAGCTCACATACAAACGTCATTTACTAAAAAATAACATATCTATGTAATTAGAAGTTTATTAGTTATATCAATAAAGCGTGTTTTAAAATATCTTACACATTATCAATGACGCTTAGATATGGACTTTTCCTTGTTTTTATATACAATATATTCTTCCATTTTACTTAAAAACATATATCACCGTTCCTAAACACATATTTCACAACAATTATGACATTAATAAGTAGCTTTCGTCTTTCACTTTACACTTCTCATATTTTTTAAAATAAATATATTATAAAGCTACAATATATTTAAAATAAACATTATTTTTTTAATATAGCACTTTTGTGCACCAATGTACGATCAAGGATACAGATAATTTATACAAAACATAGAATTTGACGTTAGCGAAGCAAAATTAAAAAAGTAAATATAAAGGTTGTTGCAGACTATAGATTATTTTTTTAAATACTTTTAAAAGATATGACATGTATAAGAAATAAAGATTTTGTGAAATAAATCTTATATTAATTTAATTTTGTGACTTATGTTTTGAAAACAGTTTTTTTATTATTGTTATATTTCAATTCCTATTAATGTAATTATGGATCTCGTTGTAATTTTTTAAAACTAGCAGAGCCAGAGAGAAATGTTTGGTGATCATAGCAACCAGATTAATTATATTGTCTAAATTAATGAATAATATGTCATAAGAAAAAATCGTAGCAATCCGTAAAATTTGCCATTGCTTTGATATTAATAAAGTATTAGAAATATATAACTATTGCGGTCTACAACGAGGTGAATACCAATGATATCATAACTAAAGATTTGTTACCTGCATCAAAGATGTTAAAAGCTGTACCCATTTCCAAGACTTTGTCAGACTCGCCAATTGAATTGTTGGGCCAAAGATTGTCTACTCGGTAGCTGGTTGCTAGGCCACGTCGTCCAATGTGGCAATGTTGGCATTCTGGGTACCAATATCCATGAGCGTTTAATATATCTATAGTTATATAATATCATTAGTAAAAACCTTGAGGCATATGTCAGAATTTATTTTTGTCTATGTCACAAAAAAAAAAGATTTATAGTGAGTTCATAAGGCGTAATGGTTTTCTGCTGTAATTAATTTGCTAGATTATATATTCTGTACATTAAAAAGAACCTAATTTCAAATTGCACAGCACAAGGTAACACTTTAGTTTACTTAGGAATTAATAAGCGTTTGGACAAGCGAGTTAAAAAAAATGAATATTATAGGGTATGTTCCAAAGTACATTTCAGCACATTGGCCAGACATCTCGAATTGACATTTCCCACCAAAGAGGTGGTGCTACCATAGATAAAAGCCATGTGTGTCTGTCATCACTTCTTTTGGTGTTCGAATTCGGTCTGAGTCTTACATAGGCGATCCCGTTTACTGATCGCCGTAGTGTTACACATTTTGAGATCACAAATTTTTCAAATTTTGACAAAGCTGCTATGTGCATTTGCATCAAAATCGTATTTTTAAGATTTTTTTTTTTATATTTATACGTTCAGACGCCACGAATATATACGACATTTTCTGTGTATTTAACCTGAATTAAAAGCAGTTACCTTAATAACGTTAATAACAAGTAAAATTAGAAGTTAGTTATAATTACTGTACGTATCATTTTTTTTTTAATTTTAATTAAAATGTGACTTTTTAAACCGGAAAACGATTATCGTAATATTTCCCATAGCAACACTAATTCGAAATGTCATTAGCTCCAATATGTTGGACATATTTCAGAACATACCCTTTAAACATTTATAGAGTTTAAAATTAATTAGACACTGGACGTAGCTTGTTGGCTGCTGTGGTCGGAGAGGACAGAGTTCAAGTCTGATTCGCGAAGAGTTGGGGGCGTACCGAATGGGAAGTCCTGTAATAGAATATTTCAGATATACTTAGAAGTTCATTTTTAATAGACTGACAAAAAAGGTTTAAGGTTTTTTATACAATAAGTTTTTTTTTTTATATATTAATAAATAATTATGTTTTTATTAAACAATCTAGCAAGCGAGCAAGCAGAACATCTATCATTTAGAAATTCAGAACACCTAGTAGCATCAGAGCAGCCACAAATGCGATGTCAGCTTAGAAAATTTAATGCTTATACATGAAAAATAGAAAGATCGGCGTGATGTAGCTAATATAGACTTCCCCTCATTGTTTCATGACTTCCTATTCTCTTACATCCTTCATAGTTTTTGAAGCGGACAACGCATAGTGTCTCTTCTGTAGCAATTATAAAAAAAAATCATTAGTCTTCCAATGTGTCGTATACTCACAACCTGTGAAGGCAAGCTGCGCGGCGCGGGCGGCGCGGGGGGCGGCGCGCGGGGCGCGCGGGGCGACGCGCACTCCGCGCACTCCGCGCCGCCCGAGCTGCGGGTGGAGCGCCGCGACCAGGACTCCGGCATGCAGCTGCAATGTGACAGTACCAACCCTTACTGAAATAGACTAGTTGTTATGACACCTCGATTTCGATAGATAATTGGGTTATAACCCCAGCATACCAAACGCTAAGCTTTCAAGTGTTTAAATTCATGTAGTGTTTGGTAAAAGAAAAAATCGTAGGAAATATGAATGTGCTGGAAGAAATTCTGACTCATGTTTATCCGGCTCGAAGGACCAATGTGATTTATAATGCTCCTAGCCCTTTTTTTTAATAGAATGGGATACTTTTATCTAGTAGTGGGATATTTGCAGGCGGTTACAATGACATGATGACAGTCGACACATGTATAGGTAAGAACTATATCTAAATCGTATTTCCTTAAGTTAATCGTATTTTAATTTTGATGTCATTGGTTTTATATCAATTGAGTAAGTTGTTGATCGTTATATTGCGAGTTTGCGGATGTACAAGTAATGCTACCAAATTGTTATGGCCATTCTTTACCTAGAAGATACCAGTCCCTGCCACTATACCGGTTTTTGGGAACTGAAATGCTAGGAGCTGACATTAAAGTGTGCGTGATACACAGTTTTAATAGACATGATTATAGTCATAGCTCTCATAAAAGGTGCAAGTGCCTGCCGGTAGCTACTTTTGGAAATCTTTCACCTGAAATCTTAGCAAATGACACGCGTGATGCACAGACATTCCACCAAATCCTTATAGCTTTATAAGGGACCAGAGATCATAAGTTCCGCTACCGCATCCTTCCAAATCCTTATAGCCAATACTCGTCTAGAAGGTGCTTTCCGCTTGGTGCTTTTGAGCTAAACACTCGCGCATGATGCACGATGTGAGCGCAGACATCCTCCCAAATGCTTATATAGCCTTACAAGGGACTAGAGCCTAAGCTCATATATGAGTACATATATGAGCGCACCTTGTAAACATTGCTACTTTAGTAGGTGCTTTCCGGTATGATTTTAACAACCGACTTTTGGAAACCTTTCACCTGTACTATTAGTAGCTAATATTCAACTCACGTGACGCAGAAATCCTTATAGCCCTACAAGAAACCAGAGCCTACAAGTTCCGCTACCCGCTCTTGGGAACCTTTCAACGAAAATATTAAGACCTGATTGTTGAGTTAAATAATCACACGTGATGCACGATGTGCGAGCAGACATTGTCCCGAATCCTTACAGCCATTGCTCCTGTAGGGGTGTTGTCCGGTATCTGTTAAGTTAGAAGCAGCAGCTATGGCACTCACGCGTGGTGCACGATGTGCGCGCAGGGCAGCGAGGCGAGCGGCTCGGCGCGCTCGGCCAGCGGCTCGCGGCAGCGCGCGCACGCCGGCGCCGCCCACGCGCCCGCCGCGCGCCGCTGCCGCGCCGCCGCGTTGTTGTCGCCCAGCGCCGTGTAGATGTCCGCCAGGCGCAGGCGCACGCGCCGCACTAGCATCTGGCGGTCGTGAGTACTGAATCACGCTCAAGCCCATCTTTAGCTTATTGGTGGCCCTAGGCACATCCCCTATGACATGATCCCCTTTGACGGAGGATTATTTTTATTCAAGAATACATTAGCAAAATTTTAAATTTGGGTAACTATCACAATAAATGTGTTGATAATATCATATTCTAGAAAAGTAATACTTTTAAAGTTCACGAAAAATCTATAATGTTTGAAGATGTACTCTTATAATTTTAAGAGAACCAAACTCACAACTACTCCTCCATAATTTAGAAGGAACTATAGGGTCTTGTTGATCGCGGGATCTTGGGCACTTTATCCAATGGAAAAGGGGCTTGCGCACGCTCAATATTAAAGTGACTGCATTCAAAATCTGATTTAAAGTAGTTTTAACTGACTTTTCTAGTTTAAAGTACTATCGATCAATTCAGAATTTTGTCTATATATGGCAGACAAAAAAGCCTAAAAGAAAGTGTTTTGGATAAAATTTTCTGTTACCTTAGAACCAACAGAAGTAGCGACTTCAAGTAATCTCGTGTTAAACTCCAGAGGGCGGCAGTTGCAAATCCTCCCCTGCAGCCTCAGAGCCTCCAAGCACCTCGCTGCTCCGTCCATAGCCTCCATTTGAGCCAAACGATCTCCTAAAGACTGTCCAGCGCCCATTGCTACTTCATAATGCCTGTGGAAACAATTCAAAATGGACGATTTCTCATCATTTCCGAGCTCTGTTTGCTTTTCTTTAACGTTTCTTTAAAATTGTCACATTAAAATTTACTATGTAAAGAAAACCCATATTGCCCAGTAGAAAGAAAACTTCTATATAATAGTTGTTAATCTTGGCACCACTGAATTTTAGATATAATTTGATCTTATAGTGTTATAATTTGATCTTGCGTTTAGTGATAAAGGAAAACTGTGAGAAAACTGGAATGTGACTTACGAAGTTCGGACACAACATATGTCGGGTAATACACGAAGGGGTATACTAACTGTTTAAGCGCTGTTATATCTTTAGTATAAGAAGTAGTTTTAGGCTACGGAATTGGGGCTATAACAAAAACTTAGGTAACGGAGACACACCACCCTGGCGCTCGGAATAATACGCGTAAACTCTACTGTACTCTTACATAAGATAATTTACCTAAGTGCCTTCCCATAGTCGCATTTCCGTCGGTACACGTCTCCAGCTATCCTCATGGCGCGCGCGTAGCAGCCCTGGTCTCCAGCTACCGCCGCGAGGCGCAGAGCTTCCTGAAAGATTAATGAATACCTATGATAAGATTTAAAATCTTACAGATAACTTATGCACGTGGTATGAAAATTAGTCGTCCAGTTGAAATTGGAAAAGTCATGGAATTAAGGGTCTAAAAGAGATAGCTCTCAAATTGCTCCCCCGGATCGAGAAGGCAGTGGGTGCGTTGCACAGACTGCTGCCTAATCTCGGGGGACCGAGGGAGGAGGTTCGCCGCCTCTATGCTGGTGTCGTGCGATCGATGGCCCTCTATGGGGCACCCGTTTGGTCACACCGACTGACGGGCACCCGCCGCTGCAAGACTAAGATCCTGAGTCTGCAGCGGAGAGTGGCCATCCGCATGGTGCGGGGATATCGCACGATATCCTTTGAGGCGGCGACCCTTCTGGCGTGCTTTCCGCCGTTGGACATCCTGGCGGAGAGGGACGCGAGGGTCTACGACCAGACTTGCGCCCTCCGTCAAAGCGGCGGAAGTGCGTCCTACCCTGCCAGCGTCCTCGAAGCGCTCAGGCGGCAGGAGCAGAGAAGGGCACACACGATGTGGTGCGCCCGTCTCCGCGGAGACCGGTACGCGCACAAACGCGTCGTGAGTGCGATCCTGCCAGCCTTCGAGGCCTGGATGCGGCGGAAGCGACGAGTCACCTTCCGACTTACACAGGTACTGACCGGTCACGGTTGCTTTGGAGAGTACCTGTGTAGGATCGGACGCGAGGCGACGGCGGTTTGCCACCACTGCGGGGCGGACCAAGACGATGCCCAACACACGCTGGAGGCGTGTCCCGCGTGGACCGCGGAAAGGCAAGTCTTGTTCCAGCAAATTGGGCGAAATCTCTCCCTGCGAGCAGTCGTGTCGGAGATGCTACGCAGGGAATCGGCGTGGGAGGCCGTAGTCAACTTCTGTGAGACCGTCATGGTCCAGAAGGAGACTGCAGGGCGGGCTCGGGAGAGGGCCGATCCCACCCGGCGGAGGCGACCTGCGGGTCGCCTTCACGGCCTCCAAGCCCCAGTGCCCGGGGCGGAATAAGTAGGGCACTCCCTCCGGCCGTGGGTGCGTGAGATGGGGGTTTCACGCATCCGTTTTCATACGGCCGAGAGGAGGACCGCAGTCCGGTATGGCCCTGGACTGCCGGTGTACGCACCAGCGAGGGTTGCGGGGAGGGCGAGACCATCTTCGCCCTCCTGAGAAGGGCTCCGCAAGCCACGAGTGGAGCAACGCACGGGAGAGGCCGCGGACGTGCCTGCGAAAGCGATCCCGTAGCCTCTCCGTTTTCCGTGCTGTGGCGGCCATCGCAGGGGGTTTTAGTGAGTACAATCTCACATAACCCGTTCTCCCCCCCAGGAGTCGGGTATCTATGAAGATTTACCCTGCGTAAACAAAAAAAAAAAAAAGCTCTCAAATTGCGTAAAGGTAGGCTAACCATAACATAAAACCATTTTCAGTGGCATCACCTCGTGTCAGAGGGAACGGTGATATTATTGATCAATGTTTGGTTTAATTAATCTAAGCGTGGAACGTGTAGAATGTCGGTTTTTCGTGTGGAAGTCTCAGCGTGGGCAGCGCAAGCGGCTGTGCCTATTGCTCCTCTACTTCTCTCTCGATCACCTGCCGAATTGTCGCCCGTCCTTCTATTTCGCGATTAATATTTTTCAACCACCGGTGAAACGCGGTGTGGTGGTGCCGCGAGTTGAGATCAGTCGAGCGCAAGTCGCCACAGAGATCGCATGCGCTTTGTGTAAGTCCAAGCCGCAGCTCATAATACTTACATTACAATAATCGTGGGCATCCCCGAGTTCCCCCCTCGCGCGCAATGCGGCGGCCATTTGTAATAACGCGGTGCGGTGGTGTCGCGTGTTGAGGTCAGTCGACCGTGGGCCGCGACCGAGGTCGCACGCGCGCGCTGCGCAAGCGACCGCACGTTCTGTATCGCGAAGGCGACGCCATAGTTCTGATAGACCGACGTATACCTGAAAATGTGAAATGAAATAAGCCTATAAGTCTTTTAAGATGGCGAAAATTTGGTAGGTAAATTTATTAAAATGAGATGTCGAAAAAGTTATTACAGTAACGCTTTCTATATATGGCTCCTTAGTAGTACTATGGTCAGGTAGTTTATGAAACTATAGCGGACGGCCTTGTAGGCTACCTCTATTACATAGTAAAGCAACCCAGCAGAATCCCTCGGTTATGTAAAGTAAGCAATAAATTGATATAACAATTTTCAATCTCAATAATGACACGAATGCTCTGTTCCCATATGCAAAGAGCATTGTCATCAGAATTCACAAGTTAATCAAATTATAGAACAATCAAATAGTCAGAAATTTGATACTGTGTAAAAATGCACTTGCAACATTTAAACCATACATACTAAGAAGTAAAGTTTAAAGGAGCTTGCAATAAATTACCTGTAAAAGCAGTGTATTATCATTCTGAGCTTGTGCCACTGCGAGAGCTTTCTGAAAGCCATCCATAGCTTTCGAAAAAGCTCCCAGCTCCAAGCTCACAGCAGCTACGGTGAGGTGAACACATCCTGCGGTGGATCCTCCACCACAGTCGTTGTAGAGTGCGTGACGAGCGTATGATAGAGCCCTGGAGATATATTTATGTTAAGAACTTATTTAAACCATGCAAGCTTTAAGTAAAGAGTTCTTATTACTTAAGTTTAGTGGTGTTTTTTGAGTGCTTATTGTCCAGGAGAACTAATGATCGACGGCAAAGTTTATTATGCGATAGTTGGTACCCATGACTGTCAAAGTATCTCTGTTTGTCTGTATATTTGTATGTAACAAACGTTCAAGCGTTTGTTATATAGATTTTGGTAATGGTTGAGTAGATTAGCCTATTTCTTTTCGTGAAAATGAATAATACAAGAACATTATATTAAGTAGCCAGGTAGCCAGTTAACCAGAAATTAGAAAGCAGCTTTAAATGAGACCGTAACTCCATTACCTGTCAAGGCCACCAAGTGTCTGGTGAGCCCGCGCGAGGTTGAGATACGCTTCAGCGCGCATCGGAGCCGAGTCCAGCTCCTCTGATATGCCGAGTTGTCGATTTGCGAATTCTAGAGATTCTCTGCAATTTTGAGTTAGAGAAGATTTTTAATTGACATCCTTAGATTAGGAAATTCTTATAAGTATAGGTCCTGATAGTCCCGCTTGGGAGTTTGCCAGCTATTTTTATATAAAAAGGTATATAAATCCCACGAATTTCTGATTCAAAGTAATTTCTGGGCTGTGGTTTGGCTACATGTTGTTTATTATTTTAAGCTAACGTTTTAGTATCACTTTGTTCTCTGACGATATAACGAGCTGACATCTTATTAAATAATTAAAATATCTTACAGACAATTTCTGAAATTATTATTTTTTTATTAATCCCGTGACACTAAAGTCATTTTATATAAAACTGTTTTTAATAAAATATAATAAGGTTTTGTGGAACAGATGAATCCAAAAAGAGTTTAACATCTCAGAGAAAATTTGTTAGAACATAGGTATATGAACCTAAGTATATATATAGGACCCTATTCTTGTCTTATATATAAATATTATTAAGCAAAATTGTTAATGTAATTATACCTGTATTTGCCAAAGTCCATGTAAGCTTGATAAAGATGTCCCAGCAAAGCGAACTTGTCGCTTCTGTGGCGAACGCCGCGAAGAGCTGACAGCCATACCTTCACCGCCAGGCGTTGCTCGTTCTGCCCGTAAAGACGGACTCCTCGCTCGATCTGTAATGATAATTTACCAAAATATGGAAAAGGAAGACTTTAACAGAAAATTAATATCCGGATCATCAATGCCATATGACTGGACTCTTATTAAACCGTCCAAAAAACGGATTCCTCGATGTAAATAAGATTTACGAAAGTTAAATCTTAAACGAATATTGCTAATTAGAAAACTGGACAGCAGATAATGGTTACAAATTTCCAGGTGAGTTAGAATTGGACTTGTATTTAGCGGTAAAGAGAACCATCCCAAGGTACGCGAAACAACATCAGGTCTATTTTTTGTGTATTTGCTTTCATTTATAAAAATCATCTTAAAGGTAAGTTTAGTTATTTTCTCACATAATACAATCTAAATGAGGTAGAGTTAGCTGTAGCCCGCTGTCAGCATGCATATGAACTGCCTGTGTGTGTGAAATGTGTATGAAGTAACTATTACAGCAGTGATCCGTAGGGTGAGTGAGAGAACCGGAGACATAACCTTCTCGACAAGCCCTTTAATCCTGTTTAAGCTTTCAATTGTGGCTACTCTGGTGTGGTAAATGTCTGTGGGTGGTGATGATCACTTAACATCAGATATCCGGCCTGAAAAGAAAATCAAACTTTTTCAATAGGTTCTTCAATTTGACAAAGTCATTACCTTCCGTCTCGCAAGATACTGGTCGAGACGAGAGCGGCAGATGCGAAAGCATTCCAGTACTCCGGCTGATGGGCGGTGCGCGGGGCCAAAGCGAGAGCCCCATCGGATTGCCCCATTGCGTACTTCTGTTGGATACTCTTCGGAGAATGGAAATACGTCTGGAAAGATGTAAAATACTAGCTGCCCCTCACGGTTTCACTCGCGTTTATGGTTACTAACGTAATATTGTAACATAGTCCAAAATCCTTATAAATCTTTAATAGACGAGCTATCAATTCAGATACAAACAAATTTTACCTTTTTATGATTAGATATTACATTATGATTAGATATACTTTACGTTTAGGATTCCGTTTCTCCTAAACGAGATACACTTATAACTTTCGGTCTCAGACTTTCATAAAGATTTACATAAGTTGTTTATAGCTTAAACCCTGAGAGAACTAACTGTGAGTGTCTTATTTTTGGTATTTGCGTTACCAGATGTTACTTTTCATGTCTGACTCGTGTTTTAGCGCTTTTAAGAAGTGCTAGGGGCACTTCTTACATTCTTTATTCAGGAAGAGCCTAGCTTTAGCCCCTGATTCCTCTCTTTAAGTGCTATTCTTTTTCCTCCCCATTAATTTTTAAGCTGGCAATACTAATACAATAATTTGTGGTTTGTCTTATGCTCCATGGCCAGTGGTGATCACTTAACATCAGGTATCCCGCCTGCTTGTTTACAAGCTTTTTTTGATTAAAAAAATTGGATTTAGCTACGATTTTATCTCGAGGTAAGGTAATAAATATTAAGGTCTCTTGCAAGTTATAGCTGCGTGACCAACCTCAATGTAGGAACTTTTCAGTCTAAATCTTCGTATAACAACAATTTTGTTTGGCGCAGTGGTCACTGTAAAAGTCTGAAGCGCTAACGGTCGCGGGTTCAATCCCCGCCCACAAAAAACGTCTGTATTGGCCATACGAATATGTATCGTTGTCTGGGTGTTTGTGTTTCAAGATCATGAGATCCTAATGTGAACCATTGGAGCGTTCATTTATTTGTTATTTATAGTGGAATAATTAACCTGGTGGATCTTCAAGATGATGCCGCGACGGATCAGGGGAACTGAGTAGTCGCGTAGCCGACAGTTGGTGCGCCGGCACCCCGCTGTGAACCAAAATGAAAAACTCATGAAAATACTTTATTTTAAGGTATCTTTCTCCCCCATTTTGACCAAAAATCAGTCAGAGATGGACTCAATTTGGGCGGTAGACTTAAATATTATGAGTTCTCAATTTGGTTGTTTTCTATGTATTCAATTATTGTTTTCTTGTTGAAAAAATGGGTTTTCCTTCAAAGACAATTAAAGATTAAGGTCTGATAGAAACTTGCGGAATTGAAGAATGGAAAATTACAAATTGTTACGCTAAATTTTGTTATTACAACCGTTCTTAGATTAGGCTTACCATTTTATAAAACATTTCAATTTGTGATGTTATCACTATTTTAAAATGCGTTTTCAGTGGAAAAAAAAATTGTAAGTAATTTAATTACTTTTTTAAGCAACATCCTAGCAATTTTGACTTTTATTTAGTATCCCACGTTATTAGAATTCAATTTTTTTTTTTAATTTGGATACACTGAAAACTATACCCAAATATTGGAAACTTCAAGCTCCACTATTCCTTTCACTCCAACACAAATAAGCTAAATAAAAAAGAGACAAACATACCCGAGGAAGTCGCGCGACTCGATTGAGTCCCATGACATGTTCCGCGGGTGTAAGCGGCAGCGTCACCTGGCGGCTGGGTGCATCGCGTCCTCTCGCTCGCACACCACGGAAACTTACTGTGATAGATGGAGATAGAAGATTAGTATATATTTTCAAGTTTTATCACTGAACTTTCGGCGCGCGAGTCGCTTTTTAACGATTTTTTACAGACGAAAAAAACAGGAATATTTTAGATTTACTACAATTTACATTTTAAATTATAAAAATATTTATTTTGACATTTATAGTCGAAAGTTGCCTTCAATGTTTGCAGTTAGACAAGAGACAATTTCCATATCCAGTTAACTTCCGTAAATAATTTTGAATCGTTTACATTATATAAATAACATCTTTTAAATTACAATTAAGTTTATTTAGGCTGTACGTGGTCGTTTTGTTACTTATTAAAAATTTAAAAGTGCTTGTGAAAGCCTACTTGAATAAATACTTTATTTTGATTACAATTTTTTTGGAATTAAATATTTCAAGATCCTCAAATAAATCTGTGTTTACCGCTGACAAATTTCCAATTAGTTTTAATATCAGATTTAGACTAGTTCCCCCTCTCAACCGAAATTCTGGATCCACCACTGATCAAGCTGCAAAGTGGCACGTAGATTCTACAATACGGTCACTGGCAAAATATATACATGCACGCCAGCAACTGGAACGTTTTGAATGCGTATGTATTTCGAATTATAAGTAAATAGATACTCACCCGACTCAAACAGCGTTATGAAAATAAATACTATCTTTATTCATCTTAAAAGTATTGCCGTCCATTGTTTAGGGTTGCATTATCTGTGGACGAAATAAATATGAAACAACGCTTGCAATTTATACCATTGTATTTTCATATAATACTTTACTTAAACAAATATTAAAAAGGATTTGAATTTAGTAGTATTTTTGTTTAATAAAAGTAAAGTAACAGCCTGGAATTTGACTGCTGGTCAAAAGGCTCGTCTCCTATTAAGGAGAAGCTTAATCTACCACGCTGCTCCACTGCAGGGAAGATATACATGTGTCAGAATTTCTCCTGCCACATGCAGGCTTCCTTACGATGTGTTCCGTCACCGACCACGAGATGTATTTAAACACAAAAGTATTTGAAAACTTAGTGCTGATCGGGATTTGAAACGACCATTTTTTTAAGGTCGACGTGTTCTATCCACTAAACTTCGCTGTAAGTTTAGCTGTAAGTTTAAAAAATAAGTCACTAATAGTAAATTATACTACGTGTTAAACGATAAACATTTTGCGTAAATTCTATGAAAGTCTGTTATACTTACAAGTGTAATTCTGGCCTAATAATTGCGCGCAATTTGTAATATTTACACTGGTTTTACGATTATCCTAAGGCGATTATTACCCTTACATAAAAGTTTTGCTCTCAGACTTTCACAAAGATTTACTTGTTTGCCATTTCTTTACACCTGAAAAAATTTACTGTCAGTGCCTTATTTTTGACAGATATAGTTCTTGTGGCTTAAGTTTTAATATCGTATTTGATATAAAACATCTCTGTAACCTGCTAACAGCTACCTAGATAGCCTTACGTAAGTTGTGGCTGTCAAAAATAAAGACACAGGCAGTAAATTCCTTTAGACGTAAAGCAATGACAAACAACTTACGTAAATCTTTATGAAAGTCTGAGAGCAAAACTTACAAGTGTAATTCTCGCCTAAGACATTCATCGTCTATAATATAACCGCGTTCGATGTTACTATAGTTACTATGGTCTGTGTTGGCTATTGTGTTTTCATCGCATGGGTGAAACCTTTACCCATAATGATAATAGCATTAAGATCAATTCGTATATATACTACATATCTATACAGATATTCTAAAGCTGAAGCGTTTGTTTGTTTGAGAGCGTTAATCTCAGGAACTACTGGTTTGAATTGAAAAAAATATTTTTGTGTTACATAATCAATTTATTGAGGAAGGCTATAGGCTACATTACAACACGTTTCGACTGATAGGAGCGAAGCAGTAACCATAAATGCGAGTGAAACCGTAAGAGACAGTTAGTACAGTATAATAGACTACATACTACCCACGAATTTTGTCGGTTAGGTACTAATTAATATTATTTTAAATAATTAAAACTTAAAAACAAAATCGACTTCAAAATACGTTATTGACTGAATGATGTAATAATTCCAGTTATTTTGATTTAAAAACCGAACTACTTAACAGATTTGGATAAAAATGGTATGGGAGAGTCTGAGAAATGAGAGAGATCTGAGGTGACAAATATTTAAAACAACATACACGATGAATTGAGAACCTCATCCCTTTTGAGTCGGCTAAAAATATATCCAATTAACTTGGTTTCATTCACGTTAATGTAGCCTTTGTTTTAAAATAATACACACAAAATTTAGCCTATAACCATCAAGAATAATGTGCCTTTTAAATGGTGTCATAATTTTTTAATTAAGTTCAGTGGTTCCGGAGTTTAATTGGCATATACTAAATTCGCTCTGGATGATTCCGTTTATCCACCCCAAAGTATCCACCCTAAGGGGGGCAATGAGAATCGCGTGTTTCTGAGATTTCGTGATGAGTGAGGGAGTGACCTTTCGCTATTATATTTATAGTTTTGTACATAATGTTTTTGTTATTAATTAACATTGTTGGGAAAGTAGTCTACAGACTAGATGCTTACCAAAGTTAGTTTTAAGAGTACCCATTTAAAATGTAGGCCACAACATTTATACAGAGCTAAAACATAACACTTCGTAACTGAACTACGGTCGGCTAAAAATGACCTAAATTTTTAAATTTTACCGCATACTATTGTACATTTCAAAAGCTTATATGGCCAAGTGGTGAATACGTCGAAATACGTCGACGATCACGTGTACAAACCTCGGCTAGCACCGCTGAGTGTACAAATGTTTTTGTGTCTAAATTCATGTTGTACTTGGTGTCAAACATCGTGAGGTAACCTGCATGTGACATTTGGATGCTGATAAGCAATAATGTGTCAATCCACAAAAAGTCAAATTTGGAGATATTGATGTATTTTGATACTGCGTCACCTATTCAACATTATTCAAAAAAAAATCAAGTAATCTTAACTAAATAAGTATGGAAAAAAGTTTCTTAACTCAATGCTAGGAATTTCATGTGCGTTCCATACTTTACAAATTATAACATAATTTCAAACATTTAAAAACTTATTATTAGATAACATATTAAACAAATCTATCTGCTTTTGATTCATTATACATTTTATCAAAATAGAAAAGAAAAGATGAATATATACGTCTTCAAACTAATTTATTAAGAATCGGTTTGACATTTTTAGACGCCATTTTCTCAAAACCAAGTCCGTGTGGCTTGGATTTTAGGTTGTAGGCTACTAAGAAAGGGTTTTTGAATATTCACCCCTAAGAGGGTGAAAAGGGGTAAAAACGTTTGTATGCAAAATCTTATTCCGTGGTCGTATTAACTTAAAACTTAATACACGTACTTCTGGGTGATAGTAATAAAATGTAAAATAGAAAACGGGGTACTATTATTCCATATAAATGCATTTTTTGGCCGATTATCCTTAAACTAACATTACTTAGGGAGAATAACTAAATATATGCATGCCAGAATTTCAAAATCATCCCAAAGAGTGATGATTAAAAAAAGAGCTTTTCGATATTTCACCCCAAAACGGGTGCAATGGAGTAAAAACGTTTGTATGCAAAATGTTATCCTGTGGTCATATTTACTTAAAACGTAATACTTATTGTTCTTTATGCTAATAATGAAAAATAAAATACAAAATCATCGTATCAATATCAACCCCAACCCACAGAGGTGCAATGGGGTAGTTTAGTTTACCTATATGAAAATAAAAAATTCTTTCAAGATCAAAGGTGACATAATTCAGCATAAATTAAATATTTATTCTTCAAGTTTAATAGTTAAATCCCTTGAAGGATGGTGTTTACCAACTTTTTTAATTGCTTCTATCAAATTCCAATACATACGCGGGCGAAGCCGCGAGCAACTGCTAGTAATAATATAAGAAAGAGTAAACTTTAAACTTCGAACTTCGTATGTGCGAAATAAACTCCTTTATGATTAAGTCATACAACTGGTCCAATAGAATTTTCATCAAAATCGATTCAGTAGTTTTTTAAAAACAAAATAATTGCAATAAAGTCATTTAAATAAACTGAATTAGGTATTTTGCTTTTGCAGACGGTTCCTCTTTTTTTAAGTTTTTTAAAAATTATAGTTAAATTTGAAAAATACAATATTTTAGATGGTCATAGGCTATATTACTGCATAATATTTTAAATTAAAATCTACATTAACAGAAGCGAAGTCTAAAGTAAAAGCTAGTATGCAATAAAGATCTTGAAGGAGCTTTAACTTAAACATAGTTTCACTGCGGATTTTAACAGCCGGTTTCCTTCCAATGTGTACTTTCCTTCAAATTCATTTAAGAAAAAAAAATGTGTTTAAAGAACCTAATGTTCTTTTGAGTAACTATGGTTCAATAGGCTCATTTTAGAAATATAGGTTAAATAATTGTTTTTTTTTTTAATTACTTAAATAAAAAAATATCAAATTATTGATTATTATATTAAATTAATTAATTCTTTAGAGTTAGGAGAAAATCAACTACTAATAAAAAGATTTAGGTTATATAAAATTAAATTAAATAAGAAAACCAGCTTTTTTTTCGCGATAGAATTATAATACCTATAATTTTCAAGTTTATTTTAAAATATTTTTATTGTTTATTTAACATTAATTGGATTAAACATTATTATGATTGTGTATATAAAAAAAATAATAAAAGCGAGAGATGTTACAGATAATTTAAAAATATAATCTACACATTTGCAAAGATGTTTGCTTTTCCCAAAAAAAAAAAAATAAAGACGTGAAATTTATCGTATATTAAATAATAAAGAACATTTTTTTTATTATTAAAGCCTTACAAAATCTAAGTGAATCATACAAACAACAATATATTATAATAACGATATAAGTGTTATTAAATTAAATTATTTTTTAATAGAAAAAAATGGTAAAAAAATATAGAAATTCCGTCTATCCGCATGACCTAGGTCACCGTATGTATACTAGGCAAATGTCATTTGAGAAAATTAGGTCAGCTGCCTTCGATTTTTAAATATAATCCTTTATTTAAATACACTATATAATCCTTTGTTTGAATGCAATAAAAAAAACTAAATAAATAAAATAGTAAAACCTTTTTACTCAATTGAAATTAAAAAAAAAAACAACGATTTTTTTTCTTTTTAGTGTGTAAATTAAAATGGAACCTGTAGCAATAGTTTATAAAAAAACACTATTTTTCTTTTATATGTGTCAGTTTTTAAAAATAGAATTGATGGATTGAAAAAAAAGGTTACGAAAAATCGTTACTTACGTTTCGTCCGGGGAAAGGAGGTTGCATTTGTTTTTTTTTTCAAAGATTCATTTGTTTTTTTCTTTCGTCACTATTTAACACGATGTTTAGGAGACGAAGGTGTTAAATCGGTTTGTTTTCCACTATTTTATTGTTAATTTTATCGCACAAGTGTCCTTGCCCACTGATCACACCCCGGCTGCTGTTGTGTGGAGGAACGGGGAGATACATAGAGTAGGTATGCTTTCGAAAAACTAATGTTCTAGTTTTTTTTTATCAGTCCAATTTTAAGAAAAATAATTGTATGTAATATTTTGCATATTTATTTTGGCACCAAAAAAGTTAAAAATAAAACGGGATAAAGAAGCGAAATAAAAGTCGATCTAGAATTAATAATTAAACTACTTATTAAAAAAATTACATAAGTACTTACATTTTTACAACTAAATTGTTCTGTAAATATTTAATGTAAGCGATATGACTTTACAATCTCCACCTTACACCTTACATCAAAACACACATTAAATTTAAAATAAGAAGTAATTTCGAAAAATAGTATTCAAAAATTTAAATAAAACAAACAAGCAGCTCTACACAATTCTCTGTTTCCAGCATCCCTCCATCTCGTTTCAGATCCGGAACCGCGCATGCGCACAACTCCAAATCGACACCCATGCTGTTTTCCAACTAGATTACTCAAAAACTGTGTCTGTCAAAATAATTTTTCTATATATCTATATTTGAACGCTGATATGCAATACTGTGCCAAGCCACACGGACATAATTAAAAATGGCGTCTAAATATGTCAAACCTATTCTTAATTTTGTTTAAAGAAGTATATATATCCATATTGTCTTTTCTATTTTATAAATAAATAAATAAAAATTAATAAATAAAAAAAAATAAAAAAAATTTTATAAATAAATAAATAAATTTTGATATAATCAATTAAAAACACATTGGTATTATCAAAAGTTTTATCTAATAATAAGTTTTTCAGATATATTCGATTATTGCATATTGCAAAATATTAAGCACACTTCAATATTCGAAACTTGTTTAGTTAAGATGACATGAAAAATTTTTGAATAAAGTTAAATACATGACGCAGTATCAGAAAACTTCAATATCTCTTAATTCGACTTCTTGTGGGTTATCATATTATTGCTTATCAAGATCCATTTGTACTAACTAGTGATCGCTTAGCGGTCGGAATTCGACCGTAGTTCATTAAATTCTCAATCGATTTTAAGATTGACCACAGACTTTAACAATATACTAAGAGAATATATGCATGTGTGATACATGTTAGTGTGTGTAATATATATATTTTTTATAAATTTAATGTATTTCTAAGTAGAATTAAAAAAATAGCATTCCCCTCTTTCTCTATATAAACCATAAGTGTGCGAAATTTCATACTCCTCCGTCCACGCAAGTTTCGTAAAAAGGTAATAAATAAATATAAATAAACGCATCACACTCAACTAATTAAGATCTCATGGCGTTGTGTCGGGGTCCGGAAACACACAACACTAACACAAACACCCAGACAACAATAAACGTCTGTACGGCTAACATCTGTGCGGGGATCGAACCCGCGACCATTAGCGCTTCAGTCAGTTGTTGCGACCACAGCGCCAACGCGTCTGTCAAAGGTATATAAAGTTTTTGCTTCACGTATTAATATAATATAGATATAATATCCTCAATCTGGAGGATTTTACTATCAGTCCATATATTTGTAACAGTTACAAATTTCGTAATGTAACCTAGGTAACTGTTACCACTTACAAAAGTAATCTAAACAGAGTGAAACAAAAGTATACTCGCCTAAGGATATTCGCCATAATAAAATATATTATGTAAAAATTCCAATGAGGTATCTGTTACGGTTCAAAAGGTAGAGCCCTTTAAAGGTCAGACGAACAGACAGATGACGTAAGCTTAGCAATAGGGTTGCTTTGGAACCTTTTGGACAAGAATCCCTAAAAATTCGTAGTTCAAACAGTAGATTTGGCTTACTTGCTGGTCATTCCAACTTATATCTATTTTCAACCGAACTTAGAAAAGATGTTGTTCTTAAATCTTTTACCTCAGAACTCCGTCACTTCAGATTGGTTCTAATTAATTTCTATCAAGACTGTTCAATAGTTTAAAATCAAAACTGAAATAAATATGTTATACAAATCAACTAAAATACATATTTTGTTCTAAAAGTCGGTTGATTTTTTAAAAGTCTTAATTATTGTATATTAGTATAAAAAGATAAAGAGTTTGTTTGTCTAATCTAAGAAACTAAAAAATAAAAAATCGTTTTATTATCCTTAACATAAACGCGGGTTAAAGATTTGTAAATTAATAATTATATATTGAATTAGTTTAAAAGGAGTAACTATTGAGTTTCTAGTCGATTCATTTTAGTTAAAACAACATTCCTCATCAGTGATAAATTTAAATTAAATTTATTTTTGTATAACGTTTATAACGCACTAAGTTGTTTTACTAAAAGGCCAATTTAATAAGCAAAGTAATCGACTGTACTTTTTTGAAAATCCAATTTTAAAAAAAATGTAGGAGATATCATTTATATAATACTGCTATTTCCTGTAATTAAAAGGGTTACAAAAATAAATCGATATAAAAATGTAATCATAAATCGTCGACACTACAACTTGTCAAAAAAAAAAATAAACAAACTCGAAAGTGACGTAAAAAAATCGATTTCGAAAACGAGACACGATAAAACGTCCGAGAGCTTTCAACGCAGCAAATTCAAAGGAAAAATATTGCCCGCATCAATTTCAATCCAAACACTAATAAATTGGCATCTCTCAACGACGTACTCACACAGCTAGACAGTTTATTAATAGATAACATATTTTGTAAATCGCGTCTTAAGATTCACCCCTCTGAATTCAGTGTGTCGTGTGTCGCGGCGCGCGGCGCGCGGGAAATTTAAAAAAAAAAACCTTTCATGGTCTGGGTTCTAGCTCTTTTGATTTAAAAAAAATAAACTGTCAGTGTCAAAATGAGTTACGGTGTATATGATAGTTATAATTACGAAAAAGTGTCGAGTAAGAATGATTGTTGCGATAAAGATGAAAGTGTTGAATTAAAAGAGGAGGATCATATACAGCACGTGTTGGGCCCTAGTAGGAGGTGCTTAGCGTGGGCCTGTAAGGCTTGTAAGAGGAAAACAGCGGCTGTCGACCGGCGGAAAGCGGCAACACTACGCGAGCGACGGAGGCTTAGAAAAGTAGGTTTTTGGGCGGGTGTTTTTAAAGCGCTTTTTACGCTTAAATGTACGCTTAGTTTTGTTGTTATTTACTTAGTGTGTTTCATTATATAAAACAAAAAAGAAAACACTGTCAACTATTAAAACTTCAAAAAAATATATAATTCTAAACGACCAGTAATTGTATTAATTTAAATAATATAAATTTGCGTTAATATTTAAAGACCATTAAATTACATATATTCTTTGTTGGCTGTTCGTCAAAAAACATTTGTATAAAATAAAAATGACATTATTTACGAACTTAACTGTGTCTATTATTATTTTAGTTTATGTGCCTATAAAAAAGTTGAAAAGGTAATCTTTCTCTGTTGCACATTATTTGCGCTGGATTTGCTATAGGGGCCAATGGCCAGGGCGGCGAAATTCTAGAGCGACAATATTCGGGTGGGAGAGATTTTTTTAAGATTTTTAATTTTTTTTTTATTTTATTATATTCTATTGACCTTTTTTCTTTATTTTTCAAGATTGATCTTTTTCTACTAATAAATTTCGTAAGGGGAGAGTATACCTTTAAAAAAATCAACAAAATTTTTTTCTTCTTGCAACTCAGAGCAGCCACAAATGTGTGTAAAAGGGAATAAGGGAGGGGGTTAGGTTTCCGCTTTCTGGTAACACGAAACGCAGCTAAATGAACTTATTCACGACGATCTTCTGAAAGAGTGAGGTACTGCCACCATCAAGCTGTAATCATTAGACTAGCTTTTACCTCAATTGTTTTTTATGTTGAGGGTTAAAAGAAGAAACTATTATGGCTAAACTTAACAAGTTAACGACTTTCAGTCGTCCTTTGTAAAATTGAGACTCTACCGACTTGGAAAAGTATAACTTGGATTAAGTAAAACATAATATTTCACTTCAACGATATTATGTTTATTCTATATAAACACTAGGAAACTACAAGAGTAGATGTTATATATTTTCTTTGGTATGACAACCGCGAAGTGCGCTAAAGTATAAACATTACACACATTATATGTACGCTGATTAGTCTAATACAGTGTAAAGCCATACGGACTTCATTTTGAGAAAATGGTTTCCAAAGATGTCAAACCAAATAAATAGAGTCCGCTTAATTGGCGTTATAATTTAAGTTTTTGTAAAACATTTCATAATTGTCACTCCCTTGTTTCTTGGTGAGAACTTCTAATGTCTAAATGCACATTTACAATATGTAAGAATAATTGTAAAACAATAAACACTAACTGGCTGAATGCCTGTCGGTCCACGCTCTACTTAGCGTTTCCGTAAAGGTCCGTTACAAATTATAATATGTGTAGGTACTGCCATAATTTTACATCGTCCGACTTATATCGTTAAATTATAATTGTTGATATTAATTATAACTTTAATATACAAAGTTTAATCTTCAGTAAATAAGTTGTTAATTTGAGTAATTCACTATGCTTATATGGATGCTGATAAAGAATAATGTGTTCACCCACAAAGTCAAATTCGGAGATATTGATGTATTCCGATAAAGCGTCACGTAATTTTGCATTATTCAAAAATATTTATTGTCATCTAAACAAAATAAGTACGGAAAAAATATTCTTAATTATAAGAATTTTTCTTTTAATTTATATACATAAATTAAAAAACAAATAAATAAAAGAAAAGATTATATATTAAACTATTTACATCTTAATTAATACAAAAAAAAGGATTATATTTTACAAAACATTGTAGACCTCATCTAAGCCACTGCATCTGGGTAAAGTTCCCAAACTACTGGCAGCATTACCCCGTTGAATGGCCAAGTTGATCCTTTGACCGAGGTAGCTGCCAGCTCTTGGGTCCCCAGTTCTTAATTTAATGTTCTGAAGTATGTTCCATGTTTTCACTATGCAATAATCTTATATAGGTATTTGGAAAACTTATTATTTGTTAAACTTTTAATTATACCTGCTTTCAATTAATTATACATTTTATCAAAATAGAAAATAAATAAAATGGATATATAGTATTTCTAAAAATAAATTTATTCAGAATAGGTTTGACATGTTTAGACGCCATTTTCTTAAAATGACGTACATGTGGCTTGAAATAGTATCGCTTATCAGACATCACATATGCTTAGAATTGTAAACAGTATTTAAATGGGTTATCGAAAGCAGTTTATAGAAATTAACACAATAATAAAATTTTAAGCGCGCATTTAATTCTCAATTCGTCTCAGACGTTTATAGACACTTATAAATAAGTTGTCGCATCACGTCCCCGGGATTACGGGATTACGGGAAATTCCGGGACGCAACCGATCCCGCGTGTCGGGATTAGTTTTGATATAAATTGTAGAATTAGAACTAACCCTCTCGGAGTTAGATATAGATATGTTGGCATTTTAAATTACGATTTTATATATATTGATTAATGGGCTGTCCATTAATCACGTGATTTTTAGCAACTTTTTAGACCCCCTTTCCCCCCTGGTGATAATTGGTAAGATTTTTATAACAAATACACGATATTTTAATAACTCCTTGTGATTTTTAGTGATTTTTCCCAGACCTCTCCCCCCTTCGGGCCTCACGTGATTAATGGACAGCTCCTTACTAACTTTGATTCGTGGCTTCGTTCGCGTTAATTTAGATTTCGTTTTAAAAATAATACGCATATATACATAAAATATAGCCAATGACTGTCTAGAATAATGGATCTTTCTAATGGTATCATAATTAAAATAGCTTGTGGTTCCGAGTTTACTTTGCACTTACAATTCACACTTCGTAGCGTGATGCATTATAGCCTGAAACCTTCCTAAATTAAGGGGCTATCCAACGCAAAAAATATTTTCATATCGGATCAGTAGTTTCAAAGATTACACTACTATTATTTTTCTGCCTGGCCCACAGTACTATTACGAAATTGCAAACAATAAATGTGCAAGGTGTCGCAATGAGATGAAAGATATAAAATACGAACAAACCATAACTTGTATACATTAGGTATACCTAAATTAAGAATCTTTTGTTTCGTTTGTCTCAGCTACAGTTTTGGCTTACCCACGGAATATATCTCAGCGGACGAAATATTTTATTAGGATATCAAAATATGCTAGAAAATCAGCACATATTATTTTCATGGACAACATTTCAATAACATCGACGTTAAAATTCGAACGTTAAATGACATCATCATGCCAGGAAACAGGGCTGGACTTAAGGACGGGCATCGGGAGGCGTCACAGTAGCATGCGTAAGCGATCCCGTGACGTCAAACCAAGACGACGGGGGTATAGGCGCGGTCCCAAGTGGAGGGGGAGGGGGGGGGGTGTCACAGGGGACACGACCCCCATCAGCCAACTAAGTTAAATTACACCTTTTTATTTAAATTTTTTAACATCAGCATACTATAAAAATAGTATCAATGTACCTAAAATTATGTAAAAGCATCCATTTTAATATTTTAAGCCGTCGTCATATTATTGCCTCTATAATCATATTTTTTTTCTTTATAATCATAAAATCTGGAGGACATCAGTCTGATGGTTTAAAATGCTATAACGGAGACAGGTAGAAACATATTTTGTGTTCTCTATGTAAAAGCTATATAAATAAATACACAACAGAGACAACAAGATTTTTGAACATTGAAATACACTGAGTTATGGAAAATGCTCATAATTGGTATTATTTTCAACAATAACGACTTTATAGGAAGAACTAGATAAGCAGTTTATGCACTATTCACGATGATATTGCTTGTTGAAATTATTTTATTTGTTTTGCAATTAATATTTGAAATATTTGCTAATTTAATTCGGATAATATTAAAGAATGTCCACTTCGATGTTGCAACAATACCTCTAAATCCGGCCCTGCTAGAAAATCACAGCCTAGTCGGTAAACTTTTGGTTAAAAATCACTCAATTCAAAGTGTAATATAACGTGACAGCGCTCTCTCACGTGACATCTAGCGTTTAAAATGCTATTAAGTTGACTGGCGCCTTGGGACTGCTACGACAGATAATAAATATACTTTTGAAAGTAGAAAATACTAACAGTCGTCTGCGACTTTATCTGTGTTTTATTTAATAATTCTTAATCTTATACAATATAATTAGGGGTCCGATTCATCGAAGACTTTAACCATAAACAAAAGAGTATATATGTATGTGTAAAATGCAAATCTGTGTAATGGTTTTTTCATTAATTTAATGTAAGTTTTATGCATAATTGAAAAAAAATATTAATCTTCCTTGCTCCTTTTCTATATAAGCTATAAGTGTGCAATAATTCATACTCTTCCGTACCCGTAATTTTCGTTAATAGGGGGTATAAAGTTTTTGTTTTATGTATATAATTTATAAATTATGCTAGCTAGTAATTACACACACTACCAAGTATTTAACACACACATATTACTCTTTTGTTTATTGTTAAAGTCTGTGGTCAAATTGAGAAGACAATTAAATTTATTATGGTCTATTTTAGATCACTGGGGTGACTACTAATATATATAGATAACCCTTAAAAATATCCCTTATAATTGGGGCAAAAATAAAGGTTATATGAATGCTGATAAGCAATATTGTGTCAACCCACAGAAAGTCTGATATTGACGTATTCTGATAATACGTCACCTATTTAACATTAATAAAAAAAATTGGAATTGGAAGTACGGAAAAAAGTTTTTTTAATATTTTTAATTTCAAGTGCGTTTCATATTTTACAATATTTATACAATATTTTCATACACTTAAAAACTTATTATTAGATAAAAGTTTTTGTTATACCAATCTCTTTTTAATTCACTTTACTTTTTATCAAAATAGGAAAAAAAGATGGATATATACGTTATCAAACAAATTGATCTAGAATAGGTTAGACATCTTTAGACGCCATTTTCTCAAAATCAAGTCCGTGTGGCTTGACATAGTATTGCTTATCAGCGTCCATATGGCGTTACATATATAAATAACTGGTCAAGTGCGAGTAGGACTCGCGCACCGAGGGTTCCGTACAGAGGGTTCTTACTTAGACCTAAAGTGCACATTTGCGATAAAAATTAGTCATCAAAGGGTCCACCAACGGACGCGACGTCTCAGCCCTCCATAAACCCATTTGTAGCCGCTTTAGCCATATTAGCTAGAAATAATAGGTATATAAATAAAAATAGTTGGTCAATTACGAAAATAAAATCTTGAAGATTTTTCCGCTTTTTAATTACCTTTTGGACCTTATCGTTGTCTTAGATTTTCGCGATTATTATTCATTGAAATAAAACTGTTTAAAACGGATTTAAATCGCGTATATTATTTATTTTTATCATCCCGACATTTCGAGCACTTTGCAGCGTTCGTGGTCACGGGTAGACTAATATCATGTTTTTCAATAGCAGTTCTCCTGGTATCGCTCATCATCATCATCATCAGCTCCACTTCACCGTATACATTGTGCCGAGAATAAATTGCTTAGCAATCATATTGAAGTAATCGAATCGCAACACGTAAAATACTCGTTATTAAGTGGTTCCGGTACCCATTTGTAATTTTCATCATCAGCTCCACCTCATCAAATGTAGCTTTTCGTGAGCAAATGCATGAGTTACTGTCAAAAATACCTAAATCGGTAAAGGTGTGCCTATAATATTTGAAGATTACCCTCGATTTCTCCAGGATTCCATCATCAGATCCTGACTTCATGACAATGGGACCAAATTAGAAGTATACCCTTTAAAACAAAAAAAAAATTGAAAATCGGTTCACAAATGACGGAAAAATCGGTGTAAAAATATAAAAAAAATACATACAGCCGAACATAAAACCTCCTCCTTTTTCGAAGTCGGTTAAAAATAATCAATTATTATTATATACATAATTACATTTTATTTTATTCTTGTTTTATTTTTATTTATATTCTACTACACTCCACTTCCACTACACTACGTTCGTAAAATATTTAGATTTACATTATCAATCAAAGTATATATTAGTGTTGCCAAGACGAAAATAAGTAGTCCCTAATTCGAATAAAACTAATTGTTTTTTTATAAAAAAAAACTTATATTACTAATAACCAAAAGACTTACATGTATTATCTACACAGTAGTAAGAAGTAAATTAATTTACTCGATTTGATTGAATTTAATTTTTAAATTTTCGAACTAAGTTAATACGAGTACTTAAATTAAATCGTGTCAAGCTTTTATATTTAATGTAAATTATGTAATGACGATAAAGTTAACGATAATTGATGATGAAACTTTTAAAGGAATAGTTTATTTTATTATTTTTAGCGCGTTTAAATAATATTTTTAATTGATTTCTTTATTTTCATATTTAGAATAATTTTAACTAACTTTTTCATGAAAACAATAAGATTAAATATTTATTTGTCAATAGGCTGTTTGCTTATTGCGAAATTGTTATTTGTACTTAAAATATTAGGACAGATTTAACTAAAATTTTAAATTTTAAAATGATGTTACTTCTAGTAACATTAATCGAGAATTTTATCTACGTAATGTCATAATATTGTCCAGAGATGGCGCTGACTGTACGCTGAATCGCGCTATCATTTTGTTAGCTGCGGCATATAGATTGCATTGCGTTGTTTATAAAGGTTTGCTGCCCCTATGTTTTCGTTTTGATACAAATTTCTCCTCATTGATTGTAAAATTGTTTTTTGACCGTGATCAACTTCTATGTTAATTTGTTTTAAGTACATAAAATTTTAATTCTAAGATTATATTATTTTCCGCTTGATACGCTCTATTATCTCACACACAAACTTAGTTTATTTTCCAAAAATAATGCGTTTTTAATTAATTGGATACGTATTGATTTATAATTTAGGTTTTGTTAACAGCTTCAAGTGAATGCAGCTCTGAATATTTGATATAATTTACAACTTGATACATTTACGCGTTCCTGAGAAAAAGGTTGAAAGACAGATGTACAGACTGACCGACACACGAACAGAAATTTACAGTTTTCGGATTTTTTCCATTATTAATACTATAAGACCATGCTCCTGGCCAAATTTCATGATGCTAGGTTAATGGGAAGTACCCTGTAGGTTTTGATTCCCTTGTGAAAACGTTAAAAACGCTAAAATATTTAAAATATGCGACATAAATGACCGTATCTTTTGACTGTGTTAACTTAGAAGTCTGATTTTTTCACAGCTCTTAGTAATTATAGCTCTGAATACTTGACATTGATAAAAATTTGTTACCTTCACGCGTTCCTGAGAAAAAAGTTGAAAGACAAACTTACAAACAGACACACATACATACAGAAATTTACAGTTTTCAGATTTTTTCCTTTATTCGTACCATAAGATCTTACTTCTTGCCAAATTTCGTCTTGCTAGGTCAATGGGAAGTACCCTATAGGTTTTGATTCCCTTGCGAAAACGCTAAAATGGTCAAAATATTCGACATATTTGCCATTATCTTTTGATTGCGTTGACTTAGAACTTTAATATTTTCACGGCCGCATGTCATCGTAGACTTGAGTATATGATATTAATTTCAACATGATACGTCCATGCATTTCTGAGAAAAAAGGGTTGACATCCCGACAGACAGACAGATAGACAGACAGACAGACAGACAGACAGACAGACAGACAGACAGACAGACGGACAACAAAGTGATCCTATAAGGGTTCCGTTTTTCCTTTTAAGGTACGGACCCCTAAAAAAAAATGTGTAAACCTCTTTTTAAGAAGTCGACTTAAAATTAAATATATTCCTGTACCAATAAGTGCTGAAATACATAATAATTTTAACGTTATCTAAATTTAGACTAAATCATTCTTGATAAAGCGCTCCCCAGGGTGAAGGGGCATTTTAAAGAGAGTGGAGTTCTAATGCGGTTTTGCCATTAGAGTGACGATGTCATTTATTATTTGTTTTTATTGAAATAACTAAGACTTCAAAAGTAATTTACGCAATTTAGTCGTCTTGGATGGCATACTATTTTGAGTTATTTTGATTTCAAAATTGAACTACTGAACCGATTTTGATACAAATTCTATAAGACTAATCGGGAAGTATATATGGACGCTGATAAGCAATACTGTGTCAAGCCACACGAACTTCATTGTGAGAAAATGGCGTCTAAAGATGTCTAACCTATTCTTAATATATTTGTTTGAATAGGTATATATCCATCTTTACTTTTCTCTTTTTTATAAAAGGTATACTAAATGAAAAGCAGATTGATATATTTATTATATTATTTAATAAAAATTTCTACAAATATTTGAGATTATTGCATAAATAGCAAAATATGAAACGCACTTGAAATTCGAAATAATTAATTAAGAAACTTTTTCCGTGCTTATTTAGTTTATATGACTTGATTTTTTTAATACAGTTAAATAGGTAATACAGTATCAGAATACATCAATATCTCCGAATTTGACTTTTTGTGGTTTGACACATTATTGCTTATCAGCATCCATATATACCTTATGGAATAAAATATGGAAATGCCGGAGTTCTGAAGTGACAAACATAAAAAAAAGCCTTGAAGACTTTCCTCTTTTTTTTAAGTCAGTTCAAATGTATCATAACAATAAAGTTGATTTAGATAATTATTATAAAAACGATATCTAAATTAAACTTTTTTTTAAATTTTTACTTAAGAATTAAGAATTTTAAGTCTGATAAGTAGTTTCCGGGACCCCCACATCGAAACTAACAAACTTTACCATTAATAATATAAACATAAACTCTCTCATACACGTTAAAGTCGGTTAAAAACAGTTCCACGAATTTACAACATCATAGTATCAAAGTATATATAATAAATAATGCGACATCACAAAATCAAAAATAGATAGACCAATAAACACGAGAATATATGGGCGACATCTTAATTTCACATAAAAACACGTTCTTACGCCTCTCGGAGGACTTTTATTTTTACTTCAGTCCAAGAGTTAGATACATTTCATTAGTGAACTTCTAACAGTGCGTTCGTCAAAATTTAAAGGACAGCGAAAAACTGCAATTTTTAATGTTTATGAAATTTGCCTCATATATATCTAATTAGCAATATTGTGTCAACCCACGCAAAGTTAATTTCGGAGATATTGATGTATTCGGATAATGCGTCGTGTATTAATATTATTCAAAAAAAATCTTGTCATCAAAGCTAAATGAGCGCGGGAAAAGTTTCTTAATTTAAGGTTTCGATTTTTGTAGTGTGCTCAATATTTTGCAATATTCCATAATCTAAAGTATTTGAAAAACTTATTATTAGATAACAATTTTTATTATGCCAATCGGCTCTTAATTAATTACATCTTTTATCAAAATAGAAAAGACAAGATACGTCTTCAAACAAATTTATTAAGTATCAATATGAACGTGTCAACTTCCAAGATACAGAATGTTACGTTCATACTATTTAACGTTAAAAAGGGTACACCTTTTTTACAAGATCGTTAATTTACTTGTATGCCCAATGGTATTCTCGCCCGTCATACTCAGTCCCTGTTTGAGTAACTGCTAGGCAACGACATCCAAAATGGTCGGACGTCAGAGTGCCAAAATCTATAAGCTTATAACATATCAATAAGTATATATGTAATTCCATTGCATATTACTATACTGATAAGCAATAATGTGTCAACCTACAAAAAGTCAAATTTGGAGATATTGATATATTCTCATAATGCGTCACGCATTTAACATTATACGAAAAAAATCAAGTCATCTAATCTAAATAAGTACGGAAAAACGTTTCTTAATTTATTGTTTCGAATTTCAGGTGCGTTCAATATTTTGCAATTTATAGAGTAATCTCATATATTATAAAAACCTTATTAGATAAAACTTTTTTATTATACCAATCTGTTCACAATTTAATTAAACTTTTATCTAACTAGAAAATAAAATATTGAAATATACGTTTTCAAACATATTTGTTAAGAATAGGCTTAACATGTTTAGGCGCCATTTTCTCAAAATGAAGTCCGTGTGGCTTGACACAGTATTGCTTATCAGCGTCCATTATTCTAATACGTCACGCCAAAATAACGTGTTTTTCTCACCGTTAGCTCTTTCACTAGTTATCCTAATATTCGTTTCGTTTTGTAAATGTCGTTAAATATTATGATTGTATCGCATAAATCTGTCGCTTGCTAACATTAACTATTTAATTCATTGAAAGGGTTAAGATTTATATAGAACATATTTAATAGTTACACTTTAAATATTAAATGTATATAAAATATTATGTTAGCATATCATTTTAATGATAAAAAAAATCCCCGATAATCTAATAATTGAGATCATTTTAACCAACCTCATGTTACATTTGCCGTAAGTTGGTAAGGAGATGTGAATCTAAATGATACTACAACTTCATGCAAGTTTAAACAACTAAAATGTTTTAACATTATTGAAGTCACTAGTAAATTTTGAATCGATCAGATCAGTAGAAATTGCGGGAATTTTACCAATTAGAAAAGAGCTAGAACATTCAAACAACAGAAACGCATGAAATTCGGTACAACCTTTAAGGAGGCAGACAATCTTTTAACGGACGCAGGCATGGCGCTACTTAAGCACATACATATATGGTGCTTGGGAGAAATCACAGAATGTTATTGATGTATTTTGTGATTTATCTAAAGCGTTTGACTGTGTGGAACATGAAACGGTGTTATGTAAGCTAGATTAATACGGAGTTAAAGGGAAGGCTCTTGATCTTATTGCTTCGTACCTGTCTCAGAGAGTTCAACATGTTTCTATAAATGGAATAAAGTCATCTGGATCTGTCTTAAAAATTGTCTTAAGAATATGGGTGTTTCACAAGGATCAATTTTAGGTCCTTTATTATTTTTAATATATATCAACGATCTTCCATTCTATGTTAAAGGTGTTTGTAACATTATTATATATTATATTGTTTGCTGTCGATACTTCACTTATTTTCAAAATTGACAGAAATAGAACTAATTATGAATATGTAAACAATGCATTATCACTGATACATGGTTAATTTACAACTAATAATCTAGTTTTAAATACAAAAAAAAAATAAAATGTGTGGTATTTACTCTACCTAACGTAAAACAACATAATTATAATACGTACATGAAAGAGCTGAAAGCTTTAAAAGCTTAAGGCATTTTCATGCGCTTATTTCAAGACCTATTAATTCAATTTGAAAAATGATTTTAACCTGTTTTGAAGTGGGTTATCTATACATATATCCTTGTCCCGTCTGATTGACAGCCTAGCTTAGATTACTAGATTATATTCATCAACACAGAGCCTAAACCATTGAAACTATAAACTTGAAATATTGGCTGTTAGTGCCTTTTATGTTATAAGCATTTACTAAGAAAGGATTTCTGGAAATTTCATCTCTAAGGGGGTAAAATAAGGGATGAACGACTGTACGTAAGTCTGTTATTTTCAAAGCAAGAAAGTAGAAATTTGATATGGTTACTTTTGGTTAGAACTAATTGCACATGTGTATCGATTCTTTTTTTTTACCCCCCTATAAGTAACCTGGGCGAAGCGGGTGCGGGCCGCTTGTAGGCTATTTACCATCAAGAAAATTTTAGTAGCGGTAACAAATAATGCAAAGCCATGAAGGACATCAATAATATTAATGTAGATTTTTAAAAGGCCCGCGCGTATTCAGTTTTATAGCTGTCAAAACAGTTTTTATTTGATCTCGGAATCGTGCCGCTTGGCTCAAACGAGCTGGAACTAATAAGTCTGAACTAATTTTAAGAAAACGTCTCCTTGTAATGTATTTTAAAATTTGCTTACAACGTTGTATGCATTATGCTCTGTGGATGTTAATTATTTTCAATAATTTAGGTCCATAAAACTTAATCTTGCTTCTAAATAAGGTCTTTCTTTTTAAATTAATAAAAGGCAAGGTCTACAGACTATTATACATGAATTTAAACTTTTGAATATTCTCAGCCATTATATGACATCTTAATTTATTAGTGATATTGGTAAATACTTTAAATTAAAACTGTATCTAAACGACTATCCTAATACATCATATACAATGCATTTGGAGAGAATTACACTTATAAATTTTGCTCTCAGACTTTCAAAAGATTTACATAAGTTGTTTTGTCATTGCTTTATACATGAATTAATTTAATGTCATTGACATATTTTTGACACACAGCTTTCGTAACTACTTACAACATATGGACTCAGATAAGCAATACTGTGTCAAGTCACACGGACTCCATTTTGAGAAAAATGCGTCTCAACATATCCAACCTATTTTTAATAGATTTGCTTGAAGAAGTAAATATCCATCTTATCTTTTCTAATTTGATAAAAGTTATAATGAATATAAACCAGCTTTTTTCTAATATATGTGATTATTTGATGATGCAAAATATACTCACTTCAATATTCGAAACATTAAATTAAGGAACTTTTTTCCGAACTTATTTAGTTTAAATGACGTTAGAATTTTTGAAAATTATACGTGACGCATTATCAGAATACATCAATATCTCAGAATTTGACTTTTTGTGGGTTGACACATTATTGCTTATCAGCATCCATATATGTTACCAGGTTACAGAGTTGTTTTATATCAATTACGAGACTAAAACTTACATATGTAATTCTCGCTTGTAATGTGAATCGAGGTATACCTAATAACAATTGTTTTCAGGTGAACGCAGCATTCGAAGAGCTTCGAATACGAGCCAGGGCGGGCAGCGGACGACTGCCCAAGCTAGAGATATTGAGGGCGGCGATACAGCACATAGAGAGGCTGCAGGCGGCGTTGCGAGCAGCAGCCGTAAGTTATAAAAAATTTAATAAGAAGGTTCTTAACTGAACTCATTTTTCACATCGGCAAAGGTAAAAATCTGATCAAGTGCGAGTCGGACTTGCAGATGGGTTTCGTATCATCGTACATGTTGTAGCACTGTGGTATTTTAAAATGAAATTCAGTGCAATCCGTTCATTAGTTTGAGCTGTGTGTTGATAGATTAGTCAGTCAGTACTTATTGCATACAGGGTGAGTTTTTTAACAGGGCCAAATCCGTAACTATAAGGAATAGCGAAAAATATTTAAACGACCTTGGGGATCGATTTTAATAAAAACTAAAACTGCATCATTAGGTTTTCGAAAAAATCATTTTTTAGCCAGCAATGATTTAGAAAGCCCATTGATTTTGAAAAAAACAACATAGGTATGTTTAAAACATGAGTGTTTTAAACATACCTATGTTGCCCTGAAGGCATATTTATCTTATCGTTACGTTACATCTTCGTCCTATGAGTCGTAGCGTGATGCAATATAGCCTTTAATCTTCCTTAATATAGAATTTTTCAAATCAGATCAATAGTTTCAGAGATTACTCCCTACATACAAGCTTATAGACAAATTTTACCTTTTTATAATATTAGTATAGATTTTCGTATACAAACATTTATAAAAGTAGCATATAATTATTAATACATATATTGGATATAAAATTAAATATCAAAACGAAGACGATCGTCTCCCATCCAATTATAATAAAGCAATACCATTCCGCGTAGTCTATTTCCTGCGCGCGCGCAGATAAATAATCACTGACGCGTATTAATGGCGATTTAACATCACGACATGCGCGTTTTCCTTTAGATGCTATCTATATTTATCTTTTATCTGTGACAAATTACGAGGGAATCGCTGTTTGAAATGTTTTCTAAAACACTGGTTATTGCCCGCGGCTCCGCTGTGGATTCTGTTATGCCGGAGAACTATAATAATATGAAAGTTGTTTTTCTACTCGAGAAGTATTTTATAAAGGAACCAATAACTCACTAAAATTGAAAATTAAAAAAAAAATAACCAACAATCTTTTAATTAAGAAAATTTCAGCGAGCACCAACTCAATATCTCTGCTGGTTAGGAGTTGTGAACCTTGCTGATCCTGGTGCAGCATAGATATGTTCCATGAATAGGTGTTTAAAATTTTAAGTCACACATACGTTTGAAAATAAATCAAATAGTTATTATGAATTACCACCACAGCTAAGAACGAAAGAGCTCATGATCTTGAAATGGCTGAACCGATTTTGGTGGAACATGTCTAAGAACTGTCGTTAGAAAATTCTCTTCCAAATAAAGAAAACCGCATCCAAATCGGTTTTCCAGTTTAGGAGCTACAGTGCCACAGACAGACACACGTAGCGGTTAAACTTATAATACCCCTCTTTTAGCGTCGGGAATTAAAAGAGCGGTATTAAGTCTGAGGTGTGTATATGTCTGTCTGTAGCATCGTAGTACCCGAACGAATAAACCAATTTTAATGTGGTTTTTTGTTCGAAAGCTGTTCTTAGCTATAATTTATGAAGATGTATTCAGACATTCGAAGATTATCCATTCTTTTTTAGTTGTTGTAAGGATCTGATCGGACTCTTCGATTCCGTAGGGACTTTGGAATACAATAAAATGTATGAGCAGTCTTCTTTACCGATTTCCATAAAAGGAGGAGGTTTTCATTTCGTTGGGGATTTATTTGTGTGTTACAAATAACTCGGAAACGGCTCGATTAATTATTTTTTGTTTGGAAGGATTTGCGACCGGTCTCACAGAATCTTTATCAAAATCGGTTCAGTACTTCGGTTTTAGATTAAAATATAACTGGAATAAGTATATCATTCGAATAATTATTATGCATTTTTCTAAAATCGATAATATGCAACGTTCAATAAAAATTTCTAGTCAATCCATCAATCATACGAAAAATAGAATTTTTATATATAGTGACTTGGGTAGCTCTTAACGTCACTTCCCTGGTAACCCTGTACTGGACTGTGATAGAACGTATCTTTAGCCTACTCGCTCAAGGGCGGATCCACCATTATGGGCACGATTCGCATGCCCACAAACCTAATGGACTTGTGACATCACACATATGCCATTTTGGGGAGATCATGGGTTATGTGGAGATTTATACTCACTTAAATCCCTCGGAACCCTTCAGCACGGAAATGAAGAGGCTGCGAGATCGTTTGCGTATGCGCACCCGCTGTCCCTTCAATGCGTTACTTTACTCGTGACTGGTAGAACTCGTCTCGGGAGAGCAAAGTGTGGTCTTGCGCTCCCCGAAGACACATGCCTCAGTTAAATAATAAAAAAATATCCTGCGTGAGTTATTTAGACCCAGTTATGGCAATAATTCGATGATGTTTTCAATCCTCGATTCTTAATATATAATGTTATATACAGGTTCAATTTAATATATATGTAGCTACATATATACGACATGAGACGACCGCTCTGATGCAGTGGTGCTGAATGTACCACTAACGGCAATGGTTGCGGGTTCCATCCCCGCTCGGGACAAATTTTTATATTTCTATAAATATTCGTTCCGGCCTAGGTGTTTATTCTTGTGGGTCTCCCCGCCGTGCCGCGAAAAACACGTAAAGCTGTCGGTCTCGGTGTTATCACAATCACCTGATTATGATCGTTACTCTTAGTAGGGAAATTATTCTAGTGTAAATGGTTACTAGCTTGCCCTATGGGGTTGCAGAGGTCAGACGGCTATCGCTCTGTGTATAAATCAGTAGATGATGATGACATATTTACATGTAATTCATATGAGCGAGTTCATAGTCCGACTCGCACTTGGCCTTATTTCGGATGCCCACAATCTCTTTGAGGGCTGAATCCGCCCCTGTACTGACTACAGCTATAGAGAAAATCTGTGTGAAATGAGTTAGCTAAGTTCATAAATAAAATTTAGTTTCATATAATTCTATTGTTCGTATTCCATGATTTAGAAAAAAAACTATTCTACCAATAGACTACAGGCCCATGTCCAAAAAATGTATGGGTCATATGAACAACCAGGTGACGTATATAGGAAGATATAAGAGCATAAAATAATAGCTCATATATAATAGCTCATATAATAGCATAAGATTCAGCTCTATGCTGCCACTTGTAAGCTGTCCAACTGAGTGCTGTTGAGAATTCAAAAGCGCAGGTAGAGCGAGTACCTTTTGGGTCATATATATATTTGTACGGCGTTGCGGAATAATGGATTAGAAGCTGTATTGAAACAGAATGTATGTATGTAATAAGTAAAAAAGTATGCGATAATATATAATAATGATTATATATAATATATAATATATATATAATTGTTCGTCCTGACGGACTGACTGATTCATCAACGAAGCAATCAATGAGGCTATAAAATTGAAATTTTGGTAGTTGATGTCTTTTATGTTGTAAGCATGTGGATACGAAATGTTTTCTTCGAAATGTTGAACCATAAAGGAGTAGAATAAGGGGTGAACAGTTGTATGAAGGTCCGCCATGTTCAAAGTATTTTATATGTTTACTTCAGGTTTCCTTTTTTTCTCATTTTACCCCTAAGTACGACGGACGACGCCGGTGTGGAACGCTTGTTACGAATAAGGTATATATTAATTAAAAATTTATTGAAACATTAGATTATATAGGCTCTTACAGCATAGAGACATAATTTATGAAAAAGAATAAAAGAAAATCATTTTTTTTACTTTTAAATATCGATTTTGGTAACATTAGTATGTCCAACACATGCTTGATAACACTCTGTATATAGAACGACAATTTACTAGCAAGTAATGTACCTACACATAAAAAAGATATAAGATCACGTCTATAGATAATCCCGTGATTAATATGTCGTTTGACACATGTGTACGTTTTACACGTAATATATCAGTCGGCATATACGTTGCGAGTCCGTCCGCGCGTCCGACACGCTCCGCCAACCTGTCCGACCACGTTTTGATACACATCTGATGTCACGGAGCAGATGGCGGCTTAGAAATGGCATGATCGAGAAAATAATATTAAATAAATAAACGCATCACACTCAACGGCCCCCATTAAGATCACGTGACCTTGTGTCGGGGGTACGGAAACACTTACAACACTAACACAAACACCCAGACCACGACAAACATCCGTATCGCCAATACAGACATTTCGTGAGCGAGGATCGAACCCGCGACCGTTAGCGCTTGAGTCAGTTGCAGTGACCATTGCGCCAACGTGTCTGTCAACATTATACGTATATCTGTTCTATAATCTTTGATTAGATTTCTTTATCGTATATTTACGCTCTATTGGCGTAAGGGTTATGGTCTGTCAAGTGAATGTATAGTCTATGACAATAGTGCTATTGTGACTCTGACATTACAACTGAGATTCGTTTCCCAGCTCTCTGCTACGTGACTCCGATGCAGGGGCGTAACTATAGGGTGGCAGGTCTGGCAAAAATCCACGGGCCCCTGACCCGAGAGGGCCCCGGCCTAAAAGAATTTAATTATTAAAATATTGAATTAACAGTCTAGCTTGCAGTATACGGCGGCGTTCAATTAGACATGAATAAAATGCAGTGCATTTAGTGTAACGGCTCCATCCTTAAGGTAGTTGATCGGCACCGTATAAAGCGGCTGGGCTGTTAATTGAGCAGCTAATTAAAACAAGTGCGTGTGTCATATGCACTAAAAATCATTGGCGCTTATGTAAAGCGCGATACCAGTTCTAAACAATTTCATGTTCTGTGTTAGATTCGAAATACTAGAAATAAACGACACATCGCCGTTTCATTTATATCGCGGAGTTCCTTTGCCTAATTATGCGGTTAATTTTAACTTTTAACTGAGCTTCAGTATTGCTTTTTTTTAACTATGTAAAATTCCGTTAAATATTTCTTAGATGACACTTATAAGTTTTGCTCTCAGACTTCCATAAAGATTTAGTTGTTTGTCATTGCTTTACACCTGAAAAGATTTACTGTCAGTGCCTTATTTTTGACATTTACAGCTTTCGTAACTACTTACGACGTATCTGTTGCTAGGTTGTATATATCGCTCACGAGAGTTAAATTTATAAATGTAATATTTACCTTACAACATTTTTGTTTTTTAATTTAGTTATATACAAATAAAGAATATAATTTTCTAGTTTTTAATCGTTCTATACCTTTTTATTGCTGCTTGTTTAGTTGACGAAACATACTCATTTAACAACCTGTAAATATCTCACTTCTGGGTAATATAAGGCCTCCCTATTAAGGAGAAGGTAAGAGCTTAATCCACTACGCTGCTCCACTGCAGGCAGATTTGTCAGCATTTCTCCCGGCACATGCAGGTTTCCTCACGATGTTAAACTGTTTTAAAATAAAAAAAAATCTTCGACGAATTAAGAACCTTCTTTTTTGGGATTCGGTCAAAAATAATAACTACTTAATTATATTTTCTTCAATAGTTGGAGTCAGACAGCTGTAAGGGTTACGTGGAGCCGGTCACAAAGACACAGAGCGAAGCGAAGGACACGAAGACGGACAAAGAGAAACCATTCCTTAATGGTGAGCATGCTATTATTATTTTACACTAATTCTTATTACACGACACGTTACGAGCTCGTGACGCGTTACGTCGCGTTGTAATATTTCAAGATCTCAGAATACTACGATGCAACGTCGCATCGTGTGTATGTTCTTTATTTCATAGACCAGATATCGGCAGCAGCCCGTGGATATTCTGTAAAAAATAAAAGTTTCTTGTTTACAGAATATCCTATGTATCATAATCTGAGATCTTTGCGTAAAAGGTGACATTAGTAAGAAAAGAGTGAGTGTTGAGATGACGGCTGATAGGAAGGAATGAAAGAGAAGAACATGTTGTGCCGATTCCAGACCGACAGATGGACCAGGACAAGAAGAAGTAGAAGAATGTAAGTTTCTTGTTTTCGCACCGCGCCGCATTGCGTCCGCTTAAGAACGCCGAGGTACTGATCGCTAAGTGCGAACACATTACAAAGATCGTAGTAACGGATAGACCCGTGTAGATTTTTTGTTACATTTGCCTGTCATAAAAGTATTCGAGACATCGGAATTCTCCTACTAAGGAGAAGGTTTAGAGCTTAATCCACCACGCTGCTCCACTGCGGGTTGGCGGATATATATGTGTCAGAATTTCTCCGGACACATGCAGGTTTCCCCCCAATGTGTTCCTTCGTTAATCACAAGTTTTCAATACGCTTATAACAGTATAAGCTCATAGAATTTGGCACCCAAAATACCGACCACTTTAGACGACGTTGCCTAGCAACCAGCGACTGAGTATGACAAGCGTAACTATCTTTGCGCCAACAAATCCATTGAACTTGTCAAAGTTCGAAATGGGTTCCGATTTTTTGAATCTAACATATCTATTACATTTATATTTGTAAAATATTATTGTTTCTGAAATATTTATATTATTTTTATTATATTATTTCTCTGCAGGAGAATCAACCGTGTGCGGCCTGAACAGCCTGGCGCGGCTGCGCTGCATCGTGCAGGCGCTGGCGAAGGAGCCGTGACTCATAGTAGATAGAATATTGTATAAGGATTACTCGGTGCTCAATAATAAATATTTATTTTATAAATGTGTTTTCATCACACTCCAAATAATTACTAGTACTAGGTGCCGTCTTCATCTTCTTCTTTTTGGAGTCGATGGCAAATTTATTATATGGTACGAGCCCAGCTACGCTTAAAGCCAGTGGTCGCGTAACGATCGGAGTTCGACCGTAGTTCATTAAATTTCCAATTGATTTCATGATTGACCACAGATAATCTATTCTCAATTTCACTACAGACTTTAACAAAATAATAAAAAGTATAATACCTATATGGGTTTGTGTTCCATGATAGTGTGTGTACTGTTGTTTTTATTGATTTAAAGTATTTTTTATGAATAATTAAAAATAAATTAGCATTTCTCTATCCTCCTCTATAAAAATATAAGTGTGCGAAATTCCATATTTGAAATTTTCGTAAAAAAGGGTACAAAGCATTTGCTTCACGTATTTATACACAACACAACATATTCTGCATAAAAAATCAGATCACGTAATAAATATACTCTTTCATACAAAAACAAAATCAGCCAAGCCGTTTCCGAGTAACCGGGGAACATACACAAATATCCCTGACGAATTGAAAACCTGTTTGTACCCTTTTTTGGAAGTCGGTTATAAACAATTGGAAATTGAGATTAAATAAACTAAATGGATTAATAAACTTGATTTTATATTATCCAAAAAAAATACGTTAGTGCAAGGTAATACGTCCGTAAACTAACACAGTGAAATCGCAAGTAAAAGTAAGATGGCGGTGGCATGTTATTTTATACAATATTTCAAATCAAAATACCCTCTCAATTATATTTATTATTATATTAAGATTAATTTTTGCATAAAATTAATATTATTACGCACGCGCCGTAATAATCGTAAACTTAACATAATAGATTTTATATTTATTTAAATTTTTGCATATAAAGTACATGATTAATATATTTTTTAAATTACACACTTAATAAAATTTAATGTATGGACATAAAGCTACTGCATCTAGGTAAGTTCCCAAAATACTGGCAGCATTACCCCGTTGAATGCCCAAGCTGATCCTTTGACCGACGTAGCTGCCAGCTCTTGGGTTGACTCCCAGTTGCCAGTTGACTCCCAAAGCCTCTTTGAGAGGTCTTTAAAAAGAGAACGAGCGTCTGGGCCCCACGGACCAAGAGTTTCCACTCCAAACGGAGCAAAGATAAAAGCCTCGTCAAGGCTTTCATATTTTTGCATTATTATTATTATTAATTTGTTATATAAACCAACACAAACAACGATAGACTATGCCCAAATGATGTGTTTTCTCCCCTTTAGCCCTTTCACCAGTTATACCTTCGCTTCGTTTTGTTAATACATTTGTATTACCATTCGGTTGAAAATACTATATCAAAGACATTTGACGTTTCTGCTGTCAACCGTAACCGAAAATATCTTGTTACATCAATACTTATCAACATTAATCTCGTAAACTACCAAGATCGTTTCTCCTGGAATGGAGTAATCCCGTTAATCCTTGGAACGTGAAGTTGTAACATTTTGTTTATAACACTTTAAATTAGGAATAATACGATTATTTTAACAACGGATTTTTTGTATACAGTCAAAAACCTTAACCGGTTAAAACTAGTTTTAACTGGCAAATCAGTCAGTATTAATTTAACTTAGTTTATTTGCGGGTGGTATGTCTATCATATTTTTTAACCTATTCGCGGGTATTTGCCTACTATATTCGTCATTATTATTAAAAGTACTTTTGTCCAAAACCTGGTTAAGAATTCTAACTGTAACATATAGTTGAGTTTTAACCGAATACAGATGTTTATCAAATTCAAGATTAAACTTGTGATCGTACTTTTGTTGATTACTTATATTAACAAAATCAATAAATGGATTTTATGGAATTATATGACTACAGCTCATATACAGGACCGCATTCATCCTAATTGTCGTTATGGGGCACAATTTAAAAATGGCGTCCTTTTACCTAAATCATTACCTATGTAAAATTAATAGAAAATCACTCTGCTAAAATAAAGAAATAGTTTAATAGAATTTTAATTGAAAATCTTTAAAAAAATCTGTTACACCCCCATTTTTGTCGCTATAGAAATATTTGCCGATTTGGCCCTAGTGCCCTATAGCAAATCCAGACGAGCTGGCTCAAAATTTACGAAAACAGCAACTTTATAAATATTTCAAAACCTACTTATAATAACTTACATACATATTATTGTATACAATACATTAATAGTAAATAGGTAGTATTTTATTAAGTCTGTCTCAATTAATTCACAAGATTGAGGTTTCAATCTTTGGACTGAACGTAGCTTCGTGTCGGAGGGCGGAGCTTGGCAAGTCCGCGGTGAACCCGCCCCGTCCTACCCAAATCATAATATATAATATTATATATTTATTTTATAGATTCATTTTTCATATTAGAATAATATGTTACTTTAAAAGATATTATAAATTTGTTAATGTATATAGAAATAGTTAAGTTAATACGTCCGTCGTGTTGAAGTATGATTTAATAGAGAAATTTATTAAAGATTTTGTTTATAAATTCAATAAAATCGTACAAATTTTCTTGTAGTTTTTATATATATCGTGATTATTGGTTCATTTTATGATTCTGGTTTAATTTAAAAACTGTACAAGACTTTTCGAAATGGGCGTATTTGAATGACATACTTAATCCATTTATTGTGGTTTTAAAACAAAAGTACAGAACTGATTTTGATGAAACTTCTATCAGACCAATCTGATAGTCTAGGGTTTAAACAAAAAAAATGGGTATCGTTGAATGGGTATTGGGGTTTAAACAAAAAAAATGGGTATCGTTGAATGGGTATTGGGGTTTAAACAAAAAAAATGGGTATCGTTGAATGGGTATTGGGGTTTAAACAAAAAAAATGGGTATCGTTGAATGGGTATTGGGGTTTAAACAAAAAAAAAATGGGTATCGTTGAATGGGTATTGGGGTTTAAACAAAAAAAATGGGTATCGTTGAATGGGTATTGGGGTTTAAACAAAAAAAAATGGGTATCGTTGAATGGGTATTTAAAATCATCTTTAGGTTTAACAGTTTTTCAATCAGAATATATCCTTTATAATCTATAACGATTTAAAGTTGGTTAATAACGATTCTCACTTACAGGCTTTTTTGCAGAACACGATACTGCTGACTGCAGTTGGTCTTATTAATCGGATTTTTGATTATTAAAATATTTTTCTTATTTAGATAATTATATAATACTAATAGGTATTTTAAAGGGTTATTAACTGTATTGAGACTCTGCTGACCTAACAGAGAGTCTCATCTTAAAAATTGGTTTCACATATCTGTGAAAACATACACCGCGTGGTAATATGCGTTCATAAATACAATTTTATTATATTCTTCAAAAGAAAACTCGTAAGCGCGATTTAAAAGACAAGCTACGCCATCTATTAGCTGACAAGGTAAACTAATAGGAGGGTGTGTTCTGAAATACTACTTAGCATAACGGAGCGGATAAGACAGATGTCAAAGCGAGTCATTTTGAAAATTGATTTGTGTTTAAAAATGTATTTTGTATGAAAGTAGCTTTCCGTTATTAGGCTGCTGGCAAGTCTAAGGCAAGATTTATACTTATAAGTTTTGCTCACAGACTTTCATAAAGTTTATCTATTATCTATAAGTATTGGCATCTGAAAAAAATTACAATTCAATTCAATTCATTGGTAATTAAAAAAAATACTCTTAGTGCCTTATTTTTGACAGCCACGGCCTCCGTAACTACTTACGATGTAACTGTTACTAGGTTACAGAATTGTTTTATATCGTTCTCGAGCGTAAAGCTTAAAAATGTAATTCTCTCCTTATATATGGTCCTCATGGGGACCGTGGTCGACAGCGACCCGCTGGCGACTTAACCTCTTGCGTTCACATACTAACAACTTATGAGTATTTAATAAGAGACATGTAAATTATGAATAAAAATATTCCTTACTTTATAATGTGATGTTTTGGGAAAGATAACGAATTAATTTAGCGCTTGTAACTGACAAAGATTAGGTTAAAAATATACTCTACTGTTTTGTGTTTCAGAACACACCCAATGTTTCCTGAACAGATCGTTAGCGTGATTCAAAATGCATTCCGCGCCATCTATTAGCTGGTAAGGTAAACCAGTAAAATAAGCAAGCAAAACCGCGTTTATCGCCAGTGCGGTACATTCGGATATCAAGATTTATTTATAATATAAGTATAATCCCTCCTATTTCATGTCGCTGCCAAATATCATCAGAGCGTGTTAGTTTTGATTTATTTGCACTGGGTTATTTGCGTTCCGTCTCAGGTGGAGGTTTGGATTTATGTGCGACTTTATGATTAAATTTTAGTGTTTAATTTTGTAATTGATTCTATTTTAAGAATGTTTATGTATGTAATTAAAGTACTTGAAACCGCAATAAAGATAAGATATAAGAAGACCGCAATAATATAGAGAGATGGTGTAACGAACGTAATACAAAAATATTGTTAAGTGTCAGCACGTATTGTATAGGTTCAACTTATTCATATTTTCGATACGTATAATGAATAGCTTACCAAATTTTGTAACGTACTTTTTAATAATTTTGTATAATTATTTTTGTCGTCTGTAAAAAAAAAGTCAATATGACAGTTTTCAGCATCTCAGACCAATATTCTTCGAAACATCACCGATAAAATCTATGATCATTTGACACAAGAAAAAGCACTTTGCTTAAATTTCTCTCCTCCTCACCTCACTTCCACAGAAATTTGGTGTGATGTAGCTAATATGCTGCATTTCGTACGGTTCGTGACCAAGCCGGCCGTATAACTCCCTCAACCATTCCTTCTTTTACTTCCTATTTCACTTCATCCTTCATTTCGTTTTAAGCTATGAATTTCTGACTCCTCGCTACTGCAAATGTCAATGGCGACGATTATCACTTTACACCAGGTCGCCTGCTCGTTTCACCGCTATTTTTAATAAAAAAAAAACTATTAAACAAAAGAATCTTCTTCTCGTCGCTTATTACTACAAAGTCAGTTTCTAGAAACATTATAATTTTTACATTGACTGAAAATGCAAACCATTTTCTTTTTTAAAAAACAGCCTCACTGGTCACTTAAAAGCTGTTTGGCTGTACGGTGTACTTTACCTTTGTCGTTTCGTTAAGAGGAAAAAAAAAAGTTGTTTAATTTTATATTTATAGTCATATTATTCGTCAGGGGTATTTATTTATCGATATTAAAAATCTCTTAATATAACATAAAAAATTACGCCAATTTGAACATCATTTGCTCGAATGTTGAAAAGTAAATTTTTCCATATTGATTTTATCTTTGCAATTTTTACTTACTAATTTCTACACAGTGAAGTATTCGCGCCAATCATCTAGCATATGAGTACGAATTTTAACATTTCAAGAAGAGACAATCGAAGACACTGATGGAGGTAATAATTATGTCGTAAAGATCTAATTTGACAAAATTTAGTTTAAAGTCTTGGAAAACGTATTTAGTTTAGATGACTTGAAATTTTTTGAATAATGTTAAATAGGTGACGTAGTATCAAAATACATCAATATCTCCAAATTTCTCTTTTTGTGGGTTGACACAATATTGCTTATCAGCGTCCAATTATAGCCTCAAATGCGGTTTTTTTTAATGTTAACCATCGTTTGTATATACATAAGACTTTTATCCATGCATCAAAACAGCGAAAAATCCGAAATATCACCTTATTCCACTCCTGTCCTCAATAGTCATATTTTTTTTCTTATGGTATGGCGTGCATCCGCGCTACTTATGCCCAAAATACTCTGCCAATGTATCGTATGTTGTAGAAAACACGAAGAAGATAATTAGTCTTTAAAAAGTTTCATTTCAATACTCTAGGTAAAATAAAAAAAACAACAAATAAAAGTTTAAAAAACATTGTAATTAATTAAAAATGTAACATTTTACAAAAATATATTTACATTAATTATGTATATCGTATAAGCTACAAATCAAATATATAAAAAAACTTAAGTTACAAGAATTTTATTAATTACATTCAAAATTTATTATCTGCGAGAGAGAACGAATGCTGAACTAAAAATTATATAATCTATACAAATAAAAAAATTATATAATCTATAAAAATCGGCTGAACCCACAAGGCGAAATCATATTTTATTAATTTTAAGTACAATTCGTAACTTTTAGGCGACAATTACACATGTAGCTTTTGATTACAATTTTATAAAATTTACATTAATCGTTAATAATTTCTTATCTCCTGAAAAAATTTACTGTCAGTTCCTCATATTGCAAAACACCTTTTGTAAAATTACCTAACTGTTCTCAGGTTACCAGTTACGAGAATACATATCGATACCTCCCACGTAAGTTATTGTAAGCCACAAAATTGCCGTTAGCGTTTTTACTGAATACTACACGAATTTGCATTGCTTAATGCACTCAAAGTGAAAAAATACCAAAAATCTTTTTTTTTTTCAAGGAAAGTTACAACAAAATACGCCTAAAAAAGGCGTATTTTGTTGTAACTTTCAAACTAAAACGGATTAAAAGTGCTCTACTGTAAAATTGTAATTTTGGGGTTACAACGACTTACGTATCATTCACACAAAGATAACCAGTTAAATAAATTTTATGTTCAATTACACTAATAAGTTTTGCTCTCATACTTTCATAAAGATTTACATAAGTTATATCTCATATTTAATATAACGGGTCTTATCGCGATAACTAATGGTAGTAATACTATTTTATTGGCCAATGTGTAAACGCCGGTCAATAAAAAGGAACGTTTAAACGTCGTTAAAAAAGGTATTTCTACCATTACTTATAAGACCCGTTATATTCAATATGAATAGTATAAATCGCGAAAGTTTAAAATATATAAGTTTTATCTCATTGCTTTACACCTGAAAGGGTTTACTGTCAGTTATTTTTGTCATTCACAGCTTTCGTAACTACTTATACGTATCTGTTACTGAGTTAGGTTACATAATTGTTTTACATCGCGCTCGAGAACAAAATTTACAAATGTATATTCTCGCTTTGCGGTCTGGATGTACACATAGGTACTCGTGAGATTTAATGTCGTTGTTTAAACATCATAAAATGTGTTGTAGATATATACATTTAAAAGAAAACATAAAATTTTCAATAAAAATTATTTACATCAATATTCTACAATCCGAATTAATTTACAATATTATATAAGTAAAACAAAGGAATAATTTAAGGAAAATTCATATGTTAACTGGCAATTGGTCCTGTACATTGTCAAACGACTAAATTGTCGTAAAAATTAAAATATTTTTATTACGAAGTACAGCATTTTCTTTGATGCGTGTGAAAATGCTACATTGTTTATTTAATTATTAAAATGGCTATTGGTATTAACATCGTATCCAAAAATGCACCCCAGTGGGTTGAACCTTAACCCTTATTTCAAATTAGTAGAATAAAAAAAAATTAAATTACGACCACAACTAGTTAACATATGATTTGCGATATTTCACCTCGTGTGGACCCAGCATTATTGTGCGTGTAGGAAAAGTAACAATTTATTTTATTTTAAGCGTAATATTTTTATCGAAAGTGGAATTTTATTACAATTTTTTGTCTCTTTCTCTCTTCATAAATTGTTCATTTTTTACGACAGAGACATAATTACTAATTAGTTAAAACAATGAGCTTTTGTTAATATTTAATAATAACAATTAATTTTTTTTTCTAAATTCGAATCGATAATTTTTTTTACATAATTTTTAATCGATAAACTAAATATCGATGTTAATCGGAAGGAATTTATTTTATCTGTGGATAATATTAAAAATCAAAATACTGAAAGTTGTGCTCGTAACTTGCGCAAAAAAAAATATTTTGTTTTGTACGTAAAATAAATTTTATTATGTATATCGGAAAAGCTATTCCTATTGTTGATATAGTAAGTACCGCTGTAAGCAATATTTATTAATAAATAATACATTTATTAATAACTACACTGTAAAAAGTACATTTTTATATATATATAAAAGCAAAAAATTGCTCTATGGACACACGAAGGTTAATCCGAAATACAATCCCGCACTGGCCAAAGTTAATATCATCTTGAATTCACATTTAACAAGAAAACTGTTGGTACCGTTAAAACTGACCCGTACTATGGACGCTGATATGCAATACTGTGTCAAGCCACATGGACTTCATTGTGAGAAAATGGCGTCTAAAGATATCAAACATATTCTTAATAAATTTGTTAGAAAAAGTATAGATATTTTCTTTTCTATTTTGATAAAAGGTATAACGAATTAAAGTAGATTGATATAAAAAAGGTTTCATCTAAAAGTTTTTCAAATATATGCTATCTTTTTACATATTGAAAAATATGAAATTTAGTTAGTTTAGATATCTTGGCGCATTATCAGAATACACCAATATCGCCGAATTTGACTTTTTGTAGGTTGACACATCTTATCAGCATCCATATGTCCCACTGCTGGGCAAAAGTTTATAAAGATTAAAAGCTTGGTCCTTCAAGCCGGATACATGTGTCAAAACCAACAAATGCAGGTTCCCTCACGATGTTTTCCTTCACCGAACACGAAATTAATTTTAAAGCATTTGAAAACTCATCGGGTTTCGAACCCGGGATCGGTTGAGATCGACGTGTTCTAACCACTGGGCCATCAGTTCTGACTCGCTGGATTGTATTTCGTAACATACCCTTAAGCTTTTCTATACAATCGCTATTAAGGATAAAAAGACGGATTTTTTTTAAATAGGGTGTTTAAATACGAAGTTTGTTTTTAATATATGAAAAACAAAAAAAAAATTGACTTCAAGACGACATTATATTAATTGGAAGACATTTTTGCCATTTAAGACCTGCGCAGACAATTTATTGAAACTATTTCAACGACACCAAAACGATACTCCTGCTGTTAATGAGGAGTTGTGCATCCTGGAGTATCGGGTCAAGGTTACGCTACTACGGTTACGCTATGTTATTTTGATATCATTAGTAAATTTCAAGTTGACTAGACCAGTAGAATCACAGATCTTTACAACAACTAGAAAAAAGCTGATAATCTTAAAATTTCTGGACAGATTATAAATCATAGCTAAGATAACATCAGTATTAAAAACAAACCTCATCATAATTGGTCCATTAAAGAGCGGAGCAACACACAGACACACAATACACACGTCAAACTGATAACACCTCTTTTTTTGGGTCGGGAATTAATAAAAGAGACTTTCCGAAATACCAAGGATATAGACATATATTTAAGTCCTATACAGACTCAAGACATGCGTCTGCGCAGGCCATTATTGAAATTAAAAATGATAATTCCATCATTAATACGTTAAAAAATCTATTTATCTGTGCAGGAATCACATTAAAATCACTGGTCGGTATTTGTGATGGCTAAATAATTAAAATATAAAATAAATTTAATACTAATAAATTCTGACTCAAGCAATGTTGATACTTTAACAAATGAGGGGATCATTTAGAATTCAGCAATCAAAAATTAAATATATTTAACATATAAAATTAAAAGGAAATTTTATTATTTATTATATTGCGATTTTTCTGATGTATATTTTAGGAAAAAAGGTTAAAAAATTACCTGTTTACATTAAGTATATAACTTATCAATTTTAACATTATGCTGACCATATATGGAATGTCCTAGATAGCCGCCTAGTTCTTTATAAACGAGCTAGCCATAGGTTCAAAAAATAGCAATTACGAAATTCATCGCGATATTGCGTTCAAAATTATGCAATTTTTTTTCACAAATAAAAATTATTTTATCAGATATGTATTCTAATCATAACTTCGTATAAAAACGCCCTTATATACTAATATCTTTACATGAAATAGGCCGTTTAATGTTTTGTTTTCATATAATATCTTATAAACTATGCATTACATTACTAGTATCACTGTTAAAGCCATCACGCGTTACTCAGCAACTCACTGCGAAACAGAAAAAAAAAATTAAAAATCCAAAAATATTTTTCAATTTGCGATTTTTTGTCACACTCTGTAACATAATTTGGAAATGTTTGATGTTTATTTTCAATTTTGTTAAAACTAGTTTTAACTGTAAAATCAGTCAAATGGGGTCCCCATGAATCTCGTGATGTTTTTCAGCAACTTTTTAGATTGCCCTGATATGTGGCGAGGTTTCGTCCTACCCCTCCTCCCCACCTAAGATCACGTATATTTTTTACCTACTACCTAAATAGGAATATTAAAAAAAATCTTAACTTTGAAAAAAAGTAAAATCGAACTTAATTCTGAAGAATTATGCAACCATATACATATAGCTTAAAAAATCCGAAAATAAATATAACCTAATTTATTTAATAATAATAACTTTAAAAAAAATATTTGCTGGTGTTTTACCTAGCATATTCGTTATTTACATAAATAAAAAACATGTACCTAACCTCTATGTAATTTTTTCCATTCATATTAGTTATTTACATTAAATAAACTTTTACCCAAAGCCTGTGATGAAAACTCGTTTTGACGGAAAAATAAAAAATCTCAAATTTTAATATATAGATATTTCAGAAGTAAAATACCATCCTACAAAAAACTAATATATTAAAATGATGTACCAAAAATGATTTAACTCACTTCGTTAGTTCTCGTGTCGTCAGCGGCCCTGTCAAAGCCGATCTAGAACGAGACCTGTTTAGTTGTGCTCTTCGTTCAGCTGGAAAAAAATTAAATTCAGTATTTAATAAATAAATACTTTTTTATAAATTCATGATTTTTTATAGAGGTGAGAAATGACAAAAATACTTTTGTATTAAAAATTAAACAGACTTTAATTAGATATGGATTTATTTTTAAACCTGATCACTCTTGACTTTTTAGGGAGTTTTGAAAATTAGCAAGTTTCATAGATTTTTACATGCTCTTTCCGAATATCTAATTCGTTATCTAGTATATTTTCCGGACGCGCCGCCATATTGAAAAAATGGCGTCCAAAAAGATTTTTTTGACAATATCAATCCTACTCATTCTTCGATTAAAATAATTATTAAATAAATTAAACGATATAAAATTCCCTGTATTTTATGTAAAAATTTAAGATCATCAATTTTCAAAACTCCCGAAAGCTTTCCAGTTAAAATTACCAAATGACGTATATTAATAAACCTATAAAAATTACAATGTAGTTATTCCTTAAACGAATAAGAAACGAGACAACATCAAAAGCCAACAAATCTACGGTTAAAATTAATAAAGTGTGTAACATTAGAAAAACTAATTTTAATGCCGGATTAAATTTTGAATATACCGAGTTTCTTGACGGTTTCGTGAGAGCCTACTTGAATAAAGTATATTTTAATTTCTCTGAGGGATACTTTCATTAAGCTTCATACATCAAAGTGTGTGGAGTGACATTTCCTGACTGTTATACTCTCTGACTACAGCTCGTATACAGGTTCAGCCATGTACCACATTTTCACAGAAAATTTATGTGAAAAAGCTGTATTTCATACGGTTAAGAAAAAAGACTTCAAAGCAAAATATGCAATTTCGTTTACTTTGATGACATATTTATGAAATATTAATTATTTCAATTAAAAAATCAAAGTATTACTGATTTTGATAAAATTTCTATTCAAATGAAAAAGTTATATATACCCTTTCGAATAGACAAAAATCATTAAAATCGGTTAAGAAATGCCGAAATTCTTTGCCAACGAACATTTTAAAAAGTATATTAAAAATTGAGAATACAAAAGACGTTATTTGGACGCTTATAAGCAATACTATGTCAAGCCACACGGACTACATTTTGAGAAAATGGCGTCTAAAGATGTCAAACCTTTTCCTAATAAATTCTTTTGATTAAGTATACTTCCATGTTTTCCTTGCTATTTTGATAAAAAGTACAATTAATTAAAAGCAGATTGATATGATCATAAGTTTTAAAAATATATTATTGCTTATAAAAAAATATGGAACACACATCAATATTCGAAACATTAAATTAAGAAACTTTCTTCCGTACTTATTTAGTTTAGATGATTTGAAATTAATTTGAATACCGTTTAATACAGGCATTATCGGTACACATCAATACCTCTGAATTTGACGTTGTGGGTTGACACATTATTGCTTATCAGTATCTATGATTTTGGTTTATTAAGTTGAAATTGTTCATTTTAGATGTTAGTACCATCGAAAGCTATAATATAAATACTGTGCACTTGTCTATATGTCTCTAATTTCGGCGATGACGTTCGTCTGACCCGTGTCCTGCCATATCGCAGTGGTGTAGCCGCTGCATAATTACATTTTATTAACTATTACATAATTAATATTGAATCAAATCTTTTTAATCTACGTTATACAGGGTGTCAACTGGGCATGTGTATCCAACACCATCCATTTCACCAGCGTTAGCAAAATCTATAGACTTGTAGATCCCTTCCATTAAAAGGACCTTAACTAAAAATCGAACACCCTGTATAAAATGTACTATTTCTCATACCTGCTATGCGGTGCAATATCGCTTGCACCAAACCTTGATCGTCTTCGTTATCCTCTAAATGATATGCGTGTAAAAATATTCTTATGACTATATATAGATTTTTTAAAATTAATTTTGAAATAAAACAATTTATAATAAGTGGCGTTGAAGTATTATTGCAACTATGTTGGTACTTTTGTTTCTATTAATTAAAAATCGTTAAAAATTATCGATACTACTAAATAATAAAGAATTTTATATACCTAAAGAAAAATCTAGAAAATGATTTGTCTTTAAATTTCTGTATAAATATATACATTATATTATTCAATTTCTAATTAAAAAAATAATAAAAATAAATAGTTGACAGTGTTGATGAAAATTAATAAAATCTGTATTCGAAATTTTTGATTTATAAATGTTGAAATTAATAATGTAAATTAAAATTTACAATTTTTTTAACAATCGCACTAACAATCCGTAATGTTAATGTATAAAAAATGGTTTAAATCAACTAATCAAAATTTAATTGTTTTCATATTTAACATAACGGGTCTTATCGCGATAACTAATGGTAGAAATACCTTTATATTGCCCGACGTTTCGACAATGTTGCATCCGTCGTGGTCACTGACTCAGTCAGCTCGTGACCACGACGGATGCAACTTCGTAAAATATGAATAGTAAAGTAAGAGAAAGTTTAAAATATATAATTAAATTGTTTTATTTTATTTTACTACTATATTTGATTTCTCTAAATATTACTATAGGTATTATGTAATAAATATTTTATATAATATTACCTCCGGCAACTCTCGGGTTAGCCTTCTTCCTCGGTCGTTCTCGGCTGAACGCAGAACCGCTCTGTAGTGCCTCCATTAAACTGAAATACAATTTAATTATTATCAATATGAGAAATAATACTAGAAGTATAGAAGTATACATTTTAGATTTTAAATTCAAATAATTGAAGACACTAGTGGAAAAAGGTCATATGTCGCATCTTGATTTTTTTTTACTGTTCTATGCATGAATATAATTGATAAAAAATTAAAAATAAAAATCGTCAATCCATGAGAACATTTCAACAAGTCAACAATACATGACACAGTCTTACGTTTTATCATTATTACGTATTGATAGACACGTTGGCGCAGTGGTCACTGCAACTGACTCAAGCGCTAACGGTCGCGGGTTCGATCCCCGCTCATGGCAAACGTCTGTATTGGCCATACGGATGTTTGTCGTGGTCTGGGTGTTTGTGTTAGTGTTGTGAGTGTTTCCAGACCCCCGAAACAAGGTCACGCGATCTTAATGGGGGCCGTTGAGTGTGATGCGTTAATTTAACGTTAATTTAATCTCCTGTTTTACTCAACTCCAAACTTAGACTCATGCTACTTACCCATCTCACCTCGACTCATTTGTCTCATCTCAATCGACTCACAAACATTAGTCACTTTTCAACATCAACGATGAGCCACTTATTTGTCACCTGTACTACTCAAGAGAGATAAGTGAGTCTAGTCCCACTCGACTCACTCGTTTCTCAACTCACCTGTCCATGACTCCATCCTGCGCCTGCTCCATATCAACGAACTGCTTGTATCGATGCTGCCTGTCCCTCCTCTCTCTCTCCGCGGCTGCTCGAGCTTCTCTTGCCCTTCTCGCTCTTTCTTCACTCTCTCTGGCCACTACGTTCTCTTGGTGAGCCGTCTGGAAGATGAAAGAAAATTTAGAAGATGAAATAACTTTTATTTATTATAAGTTTTAGGTAAGAATTACACTTGTAAGTTTTACTCTTCTAATTGATATAAAACAACTCTGTAACCTGGTAACTGTTAGCTATGTAACCTAACGAAAGTTGTGAGTTAAATATAAGGCGCTGACAGTAAATTCTTTCAGGTGTAAAACAATGACGGACAACTTATGTAATTTTTTATGAGAGTCAGAGAGCAAAACTTAGTATGGTCAAAAATAATAAATAAATTTCGAAAAGCCGAAAAACAGAGAAACCGAATATAAGAGGAGGATAATTCACATAAAAGGAGATGGAGCTTAATAAACTTCATATTCTATAAAATACTAATATTATAAAGCTGAAGAGTTTGTTTGTTTGAACGCGCTAATCTCTAGAACTACTGGTTCGAATTGAAAAAATATTTTTGTGGTAGGTAGTTTATTTATTGCGGAAGGCTATAGGCTATATTACACCACGCTACGACACTTAGGAGAAAAACAGTAACCATAAACGCGAGTGAAACCGCGAGGGACAGCTAGTATTCGTTAAAAGTAATACAATATCAAGAAAAACGAGAGTAGGGAGCTACATTTTTTTTTATATAACTATTATTTCACAACTCAAAAGTGCGTGTGAAAGCCAACTCAACTCACCGCAAACGAGTCCTTGAACGTCTTGATGTCCGAGAAGAACTCCTCCAGCGTGTACTTGGCGGAGTCGAACACGTAGTACTCCGCCAGCTCGCCGTACAGCGCCTCCATCTTGCGGAACATGGAGTGCAGGAGGTCGCACTGCTCGCGGGCCTCTTTGGCGAAATTCTGTTTTTAATACTGGCTCAGGAATTTATTTTTATTGCGTTATTATTGGGAAATTTAGTTAAAAACTCTTTTAGTTATAAAGACTATCAAAAAGCCTCTTACTGAATTTAATACCTTTAAATGAGCAATCGGGTGAATTTTTTTATCAACATAGTGTGAATTTTCTAGGGCGTGGTAGATTAAAATCGAAAGTATAAAGAATAGTGAATATACTGAAAGGACGGCCAATTTTAGTGAAAACTGCATCATTGATTTTTTTTCTACTTTTCCTACACACCCTATATTGCACCATCTGATAGTGTTCCTAATAAGGATGATCTTCTGAGTAGTATACGGCAAACTAAAGGAAATAGCTTATTTTTTACAAAATGCTATTAAATTCATACATTAATTACACCTTAAGTACTCGCTATTCAGTCTTAGTTGTATATAACCTGAATCTCAGACACTGATTAAAAGATAACATCGTTTTATCAATGTTTTCAGGTAATGAAAACTGTTACGATGTTTTCTTCTAATTTATTTATTTATATACTCTTTATTGTACGCAACAATATATATATATATGTACAACAGGCGGTCTTATCGCTTAAGAGCGATCTCTTCCAGACAACCTTATACAGTAGGTCATAATGAAATGGAAGCGGTAAGAGTGTACCGAGTTAGTAAAATATAATATATAGATAACACATTAGTACCAACATCAATACTATTTAAATTAAATAATATATTTACTACTAAAGCTAAATATAATATAAAAAAAAACCAAGCAAAGCTCGGCCATCAAGATGTTAAATTATATGTAAAGGATACGCTCATGGTCTCGTTGAAGAGGTCATCCGGCGCCTGCGGAACCCTACTATTGTTTAAGTCGGTTTCGAGGGCTCGTATGTCATTGTCCATCTTCTTCAACGCTTTCTGGAGATTCTCCATCGACACGCGAGCGGCTCTGTGGAGAAGAATTAATCATTTTATCTATTTATACACTTTATTGACCATAACAGAATTGGAACAAAGGCATCCTTTACCAGTCAACCTTTAGGCGTCATTTACACTTGTAAGTGTTACACTCGTAATTGATACAAAACAAATTTACAACCTGGTAAAATAACCTGACGTCAGCTCTGAAATACGAAATTAAAACTTACAAATGCAATTCTAGCTTAAAACCGTTATTTACCTTTTTACAGAAGACATAAATTATTTTAATACTAGATAGATCCCGCGACTTCGTCTGCATTACTATTTTTTATTATTACTAAAAACCCTTTTTCCAAAAAGTAACCTATATCCTTTCTCAGGCTCCAAACTATGTCTGTACCAAATTTAATTTCAACCAGTTCAGTAGTTTTTTTCTTATGCCGTCTATCACTTCTTGCGTGGCAAGAATTTTATTTTAAATAAGGTAGTCATAGTATTTTTATTTATTTTGTACCGCTATTTACATTTTTTGCGGCGTTATGTGTCTTTTCTTGTAGGGTCTCTTTTTTCCCATTGTCATATATTTTTTTTTTGTGATATTCTCTTTTGTATCAGATTTATTATTTATAATTTCCTTATAACTAATTATATACATATTAATTTACACATTTATTTAAAGCTACCTTACTACTAATTACAATTTCAATCTTGCCGACGGCTTGAGGTTGCAGAGGTTGTTACGGAACTCGGACATTCATTTAATAAAGTTAAAACATTCAAAAATTTTATTTTTCAAATTAATAAATAATTTCAATAGTTAAAATTCCAATTTGATATTTACAATTAAATTCTGTACAATTAAAATAATTAAAATAATAAGTTAATAAATAAGTTAAAATTTAAACTGTAAATGTAAAATAATTTGAATAATAAATTAGGTTAAAATTTTAAAATGTAAAGTATAAAATAATTTGAACAGTTCAGTAGTTTAGGCGTGATTGCGTAACACAGACAGAACTCTGTCGTTCGTCTGACGTTCGCAATTATAATATTAGTACATTTTAATCACTCACCTATCAATGTGCGGCATTTCCTCGGCGAAGTTCAAAACGTCGGGGAATTTGTTCTCTATCGTGTCCACTAGATAGTGCAGCAACGTTTGTTTGTTCTCGAGATCCTTTGTCGATGTTAACTGTAATTAAATAAATTATTTTTATAATGAATACACAGAGAAGTTCCGGCAAGGATGACAAAAACATTTGATCCTTAAAAATATTTAGCTGAAGTTTCAAAAATTGGTTGTAATTTTGAGTATTTTACATTAATTAGACTATTTAATGGTATCGTGTGACGAGATATAAGCAAAAAAAAATTATAAAAAAAAACTGTCAAAGTAATTTTATCCTCAAAAGTTCTTTTTTATATATTTGACATAAAAAGAAGGACAATAACCTTCTCGTTAGATCCAGAACATCTTAAAAAACCAGATCTTATAAGAGAACCATAAACATAAATAATAAATTGATTACACGGCGCCCATTAAGATCACGTGGGAATTTATATTCACTCAGAATTATCCATATTACATTTCGTATTCTTTACTTTGAAAATGACGGATTTCCATAAAACCGATCGTCACTTATTTCTCACCCTTGACAGTGAAATTTCCAACAATGTTTTTTTTGTGGATGGTAATAACATAATAGATTAAATTTGTGGCCTCAGCTGTTAAGACTCTGCGTTAATGCAACAATCAGTCACTCAGACAGTCAGTCAGTTAGTCAGTCAGTCACTCAGACAGTCAGTCAGTTAGTCAGTCAGTCACTCAGACACACAGTCAGTCAGGACAAGTTATTATACATGTATAAATAGATAATATAATATTTCATTTACCTTCGTAAGAAAACTGATTTCAAAGCCGTAAGCGCCAGCGTTATTAGACCCCGTGTTCATATAGTTTCCTAATAACAATAGCAGTTCTAGAATTTTGGCAAATTTTTCACTTGATTTAACTTCTTCACACGCCGCTGTACCGGACACGATATCCTATAAATAGATAAAATTAATTATTTCATAGAAATAATAATAAGTAAAGTAACAGATTATAAATGTCCCACTGCTGCAAAGACCTCCTCTCCTATTATGGAGAAGGTTTAGAGCTTAACCCACCACGCTGCTCCACTGTGTCAGTATGTCTCCCGGCACATGCACGTTTCCTCACGTTGTTTTCCTTCACCAAGCTCGAGGTGAATTTAAACACAAATTTAGCACTTGAAAACTCAGTGATGCTAGCCGGGGCTTGAACCCGCGATCATCGGTTGAGATCGTCGTGTTCCAACCACTAGGCCATCTCGGCTCTAATAAAATAAACTTAATTAACTTGGAATACGTGAAAAGAAAAAATTAACAAAAAAAAATCCCAAATTTCAAAAACAGAATGTAAATTCCAAATTTAAATAAAAGAAATATTTTGATTTTGATTCAGTACCAGAAACATCCGACTCACGCTTAGCTTTTATACAGAATGACTACTACTACTAATGTATTGTAATACTGCGTCACCTATATAACATTATTCAAAAAAATATCAGGTCATATAAACTATATAAGTACGGAAAAAAGTTGAATTATTCAATGCTTCAAAGTTTATAGTTATTATTAAATAAAACTTTTAATTCTATTAATCTGCTTTTCATTCAATATACCTTTTATCAAAATGGAAAAGAAAAGATAGATATATACTTCTTTTAACAAATTTATTAAGAATAGGTTTGCCATGTTTAGACGCCATTTTCTCAAAATGAAGTCCGTGTGGCTTGACACAGTATTGCTTATCAGCGCCCATATATAAACAGGTATGTACAGGATACTCACAGGTTTCAGTTCCGATATGATCTCGCTGTAGTGCTCCCTGAAGGCTAAACTCCTCAACCTCGGCACCAGCCGCTTGATGTCCGCCACTGTCGCCGAGAATTGTTCCGCTTCGGTGAGTTCTTCGCTTTTGCACTTCAAATCAGCTAACTTCTTCAGCTGGTCCGCTGGGGGCAGGTACTGGAAATATGTTTAGTTTATACTAGCTCTGCCCTAAAAATAATATTTATATAATGTTTACCTTCCCTACTAGAATTGTTCACTATTTCATTAGTTTTAATTTTGTTTTGTAACATAAATAAACATTTTTTTTTAAATAAAAGTATCCTAATACATATTATAAGATCAGCTTTCTGATTAGCCGGAACAAACAAACAGAAAGACAAAAATTTTAAAAATTGTGGTTTTTATGTAAGAGTACATATATATGCATTTATTTAAAAGCTGTTAATTTGATATTACATACAGACAATTAAATTTTTTTTATTTGTATAGATTTTTTTTGAGATGGATCACGTGAGGCTGGAACGCCTATCCCACCCCTTTTAGGTATGGAAAATATTAATATATATCCCTTATTATTTTTTTAAGCTGGCAACCCATCTCCTTTGGTACCGTAAACGTCAATTTGTGGGTGATCGCTTAACACCAGGTATCTTGTCTGCTTGTTGCTAGGTATCTATATATTGCTGGTTTGCAAGAATATCGTAGTAACTCAAAATTCTAACAAATAGAACTAAGTATGTCAAAAGACCATAAATCTTTGATGTTTTATCATGAAAACTGTTGCGATGATGAATTTTCTTTAAATCAATAAAGTTATAACATCAAGGGATCGTTTAAATTTCGCAGCTATGCTCCAACACATTAATAAAGAAATTTAAAAAACCCATTCCCTAAAATTCATCATTTTTAGTTGTATATATAAAATTACTTGTCTTGACTGATTCATCAACGCAGAGCCCAAGCTGCTGGGGTTACAAACTTGAAATTTTGGCTGTAGGTGCCTTATAGGGAGTAAGCATCCGTTAAGAAAGGGTTTTTCGATTTTCCAACCCTAAGAGGCTTAAAGAGGTAAAAACATTTGTATGGAAAATCTGACACCGTGGTCATATTAACTTAAAATTTAATACACATACTTCTGGATGATAGTAATAGAATGTGAACCATAAAACGCAGGAATATAATCGCCTATTGAACTGTAAGGGTGGTGAAGTTTGTATGGAAAAAAATTCTTTCTTTGGCCGATTATCCTTAAACTTAGCATATTCCTTAGGGTGAATTAATAAATATCTATAACCCCGAATTCAAAAATCATTTCTTATAGTTGTGCTAGGGGGTATTAAAGTATACGCGGTGAACGACGCGAGGCACTTGTCTATAATTATTCTCACCTGTATAAGTAAATCCAGTACATCAGCAGTGAGCACTGTTGTGTCGCAGCGTAGTATGCATGTCCTTATATGGTCATAGGACATATGTTTCAAAGATCCACCGAGAAGAATCGATAGATTCTGCGCAGCTTTACTATCGAGGACTTTTAGATCTTTCACTTTTTTCAATGTGTGGACTCTGTGGAGGAACAAATGAATTTATGTCAAAGACGAAAAAAATGGATTTCACAATTTTACCTGAAAAGTTTACCGGAAATTTTTATGTGATCTTTCTATATTTGAAATGTTTAGTAGTAATTTTAGAAGATCTTCGAGGTATGTATTTATTATATGAGACTACGTATCCTTGCAAAGTAAAAAAAGATGTAATAAACGCCTTTTTTAAGGTTTTTAATTTATTTATAATACAATTAAATCAAAATTTGAGATATATTTATCTTGATGTGTTATAGTATTTATTAAGAATTTTAACCATATTAACTTTTTTAACAGATGTTAAAAATTCTGTATCTTTTGTACCTACTACCTAAGTAGGAATATTTAAAAACATGTTTAAACATTAAATTCTTATATATATAGCTTACGAAAGTTTCGAAAATAAATACACGTGATATCTTAAAAAGCACCCCTTCCCTTTGTGTTATTTGGTGATTTTTTTCCTAGACAGACGAGCTTAAACAAAAATCATATAACAAAAATTGAAAAATTAAATTACTCGCGTCATTAGAACATGGTCAGGAGGTATAATCGAAAGAAAATATATACATATTCGAATTACATTTGGCTACCCTGGCGCCATTCCGATTATCCCCCTTAGAGCCACTTTGGGGGGGCTATACGGAATTACCCCAACTAGAAGCCATTAACCAAAAATTTGCATTGTAATTCTCCTCTTAAGTATAAGACTCACTTATCGACAGCGTCCTCGTTCTTCTTAGCGACCGGTTTACTGGAGAACTTCGCCGCCAGCCCCGTGAGGATATCCGGGGAGGCGAGCTTGTCTTCTTGCACCTGAAGTAGAAAATATTCGATGTTTCCAATGATATTTTTACATATAGACAAATTCGGAGGTGTTAATGTATTCTGATGATGCGTGTTTTAATATTAAAAAAAAAATTTCAAGTCATCTAAACTTAAAAAGTTTCTTAATTTAATGCTTCGTATATTGAAATGCGTTCAATATTTTGCAATATGCAATAACCTCATATATTTTAAAAACTTAACTGGATTAAACTTTTCATTATACCAATTTGCTTTTAATTAATTATATCATTTATCAAAATAGAAAAGAAAAGACGGAAATATACTTCTTTTAACAAATTTATTAAGAATAGGTTCGTCATCTTTAGACGTCATTTTCTTCAAAATGAAGTCCGCGTGGCTTGCCACATTATTGCTTATCAACGCCCATAGTACGGATCAGTGTTAACGATACCAACAGTTTTCTTATTATAAGTGAATTCGAGACGATATTAACTTTGGCCAGTGCGAGATTGTATTTTGGAAAACCCTGTGTCCATAAATCAATTTTTTGCTTTTTTTATATGTGTCGGAGGAAGACGTCAGGTTGATATTGTTTTTAATTATATCACGAGTTATTAATTATTTACTAAAACATAATTTGTTAATATTAATGTTAAATTTATTTAATTTTGTTTGCGTGTAAAATATTTTTAAATTTGAATTAAAATGTTCTTTATTTTGTGAATTGCATTGACCAATCAGAGCAGAGTGTAAGACTCGAGCGCGGTCGAGCCGCCATCTTGACAACAGTGGCGAATCGCGGTAATAGGAGAATAGTTGTAGATCGAAGTGGATAAATTATTGTATTACTCACCTTAACCCAGAAGGCCTTTTCAGACATCTTCTGTGGAACGATCGTCTTCCAATTTGCTCGTTTCAGAGGCCCTTCCACCTCCCATTTCTTCTTAGGTTTAAGCCCGTGGGGCAGGAGGTCTGGTTGGGGCTGAATATTAAACAATATTATACAAGAGCTGTACCTCCACGTTTGCCTATCGCTCATTATTAGTCTGATATCAGACACTCTACTAAAGCTATCATTACTAATACATAATTAAATCAATTCACATTTAATATAACAAGTCTTATCGCGATAACTGATGGTAGTAATACATTTTTATTGCTCGACATTTCGACGAAGTTGCATTCGTCATGCTCACGTGCTGACTGTTAGCTGTCAGTGGTCAGTCAGCTCGTGACCACGGCGAATGCCTCTTCGTCGAAACGTTGAGCAATAAAAATGTATTACTATCATCAGTCATCGCGATAAGACCCGTTATATTAAATATGAATAGTATAAATCGCGAATTTAGTAGTATAAATTTTTGCAAGCACTTTTGAATCTTCAAAATAAACAAAAAATATTTCAACTAATGAAAAGCTACCACCGGTTCGGAATGTTGATCCTACCGAGAAGAACCGGCAATAACTCGATAGGTATTCTATTAAATTTTTTGTTAATACATACATTTATAAATTACAAATAAATTAAACACCCTGTACGAAATCCACCTACACAAAAACCGCATCAGTATCATCTATATAATATACAGAACAATATGCTTTAGCGATTAACGATTTTTCAAGATACAATTTAAATTTATTAATCGAAAATTGTAAAATCTTCTGCGGTATTTTATTATACAAAGGGATACCTTACTATAATATATAAACTATATAAACTTCTTTATTGCACACATTTTAGAGTTGACAGAATTATTAGAAAACAGTATGTAACATTAGTAAGCACAGGCGATCTTATCACTAATAGTGATCTCTTACAGACAACCTTAGGAGTAAAGAGCCATATAGTTAGATATAAAAGGAATTATTTCATTATCATTCAATTATTTCATTTATTCATAATCATTTATTTTGAAAAGTCGAAAACTTGGTGTTGAAAAATAACTTTAGCAAAGTTTTCAATGGTTAATCACAATCATGTTGTTGTAATAAGAACAGGTATATGGTTTAAAGTGAAAAAAAATATATATATATATATATTAATTGAAGTCAAACGCTCAACAAACATAGAAATTTAAATGTTTATTAAGTATCCTTACTAATATTATCAACTAATTGAGTCGGAACTTCATTTAAATGGACTTGGCATGACTTACACAAAGCAAAACTGCAATAAATGAATAGGATTTTGTAAAGAATTTGCGTTTTCCTTAAGGTAGCTGTATACTATTACTTCACAGAAGTTGATCCTATATATGACACTATTAGATGGTGCAATAATACAGAATGTGTTATTTTTTTGAAATCAGCAGGGTTCGATTCCTGGCTAGGAAAATAAAAATTTCTAAAATAAAAGTAAGCCTAAGTTATTCCTTATAATATTAGCTATCTGCTTGTGAAAGTCACGTCAAAATCGGTCAAGCCGTTTCAGAGATTTGCCGGAATAGGCAGACAGAATTTTTTTTTGTAAGTACAATTTAATCAAAAATTTTGTAGATGAAGACTAAAATACTCACCATTCTCGGCATAGGGGGTCCCATCCCAGGTGGTGGTGGGGGTCGCGGCCCCATGCCCATCATGGGGGGTGGTGGGGGGCCCATGCCCGGCAGCGGGGGAGGAGGGGGAGCGCCCGCCGCGCCCGGGAAGGGGGGCGGCGGCGGGGGAGGGGGGCCGCCGCCTGCCACATGGGAGGACACGTTACTATACTGCATATATGGGGCTGATAAGCAATAATGTGTCAACCAACAAACAGTCGTATTTAGATATAATGATGTATTCTTGTATTTAAAATTCTTCAAACATTTTTGAAAAGAAAAGATTAATGAATATATAATTATGTACGTCTTCAAATAGATTTATTAAGAGTATGTTTGACATCTTTCTGATGCCATTTTCAAAAAATGAAGTCCGTGTGGCTTGACAGAGTATTGCTTATCAGCGTCCAACTACATAAGACAAATGCTCGTGAAAATGATCTAGTTTAAACACTCTTTTTTTACCAATTTTGATGCTGTTTTTTGTTTGAATGATCGGAATAGTTTCTACGTACAGATTAAAATCTCTTCAAATTTGAAGATTATCGGCTCAATTCTAGTTGCTGAAAGGATCTGAGCCACATTTACTGGTCTCGTCGAATTGAAATTCACTATATTGTGAATTATATCAATAACAGATTCGTAACCTAGACCTGATGCTGCATCATCTGCAATCAGCTACACAACTCCTCATCAGCACAAGTATCGTAGGTTCATTGAAATGGTCTCAATGAGTATCGGATTTGTTTTTTTAATTAAAATTTCAGATTATGAATTATTTTTCTCCGTGGGAACTGATATAAGATTTAATTATGGTGTTTTAGTAAACCCTTTAACCAAGCAGTTAAATGCAAGTTTACATTTATATGATAGTAAGCCCAAGCGATCCTAAGGCCTCTCCATTTCCATGCTGAGAAAGGCCATCGCAGGGGTTTTAGTGGGTATAAATCTCCACATAACCCGATCTCCCCCCCAGGAATCGGGTATCTTTTCGAAGATTTCCCCTACGTAAACAAAAAAAAAACCCACCTGAAGGTGGCGGTGGCGGTGGCGGGCCCCCTGGAAACACACAGACGGTAGTGCACATGCTTTTATATAGTGATTATGTTAAAATGGTGATGAAATTTATATATATTTTGACAGACACGTTGGCGCAGTGGTCACTGCAACTGACTGTAGCGCTAACGGTCGCGGGTTCGATCCCCACTCACGGCAAATGTGTGTATTGGCCATACGGATGTTTGTCGTGGTCTGGGTGTTTGTGTTAGTGTTGTGAGTGTTTCCGGACCCCCGACACAAGGTCATAAGATCTTAATGGGGGCCGTTGAGTGTGATGCGTTTATTTATTTATTTATATATTATTTATGTAAACGGTAAATAGTATGTTTGACTGCAGGATTAATTGGACACTGATAAGCAATACTGTGTCAAGCCACACGGACTTCATTTTGAGAAAATCGCGTCTAAACATGTCAAACCTATTCTTAATACATTTGTTTAAAGAAGTATATATCCATATTTTTCTTTTATTTTGATAAAAGGTGTAATGAATTAAATGCAGATTGGTGTAATAAAAGTTTTGTCAACTAATAAGGGTTCTACTATCAGAATTACACTATTAGAATACATCAATATCCCCGAATTTGACTTTTTTGGGTTGACACATTATTGCTTATCAGCATCCATTTATCTCTAACAATAATGTTAATTTCAATAATTTTTCAATATTAGTTTCAATAAAGTTTTTATAAATGAACTGCTGGACTTATTTTAATAAAATTTACCACAGAAATAACTTGATTCATGAAGAGATAGACATTATCTTAAATTTGATATTTTTTTACTAGCTGTCCCTCGCGGTTTCATTCGCGTTTACAATTACTGCTTTACTCATGTGAGTCGTAGCGTGATGTAATATAGCCTATAACATTCCTCAATAAACGGGCTAACCAACGGAAAATAATTTTTCAAATCGATTTAGTAGTTTCGAAGGTTATTCAATGCAAACAAACAAATAAATTTATTATTAACATTAGTGTAGATAATTATGTGCATTTCTTCCACCTTCCCCTAAAACTCATGCATATTTAAAAGCTTTCATAGTGCTTTCATGCAAAGTGAAATTATCTTTGTGTGTATTGGTGAAGTTATTATATAAAGTATATAAACTTACCTCCTGGCATCGGAGGGGGGGGTGGTGGGGGAGGTCCGCCGGGGCTGCCAATCGCCTGGATGTAAAATAATATATAAATACATAGCAATAATATAATTACACTGAAAATACCTTAGAGTGGTGCTGTTGAAAGATAGTGAAAATAATTATTTAGTTCATAACGCACCATAATTTGTGGACGCTGATATGCAATACTGTGTCAAGCCACACGGACTTCATTTTGAGAAAATGGCGTCAAAAGATATTAAACCTATTGTTAATCAATTTGTTTGAAGATGTACATACATATATACTCATCTTTTCTTTTCTATTTTGATAAATAGGTAACACACTATCAAAATACATCAATATCTCCGAATTTGACTTTTTGTGGGTTGACACATTATTGCTTATCAGCATCCATGTATTCAAACCTCCTTTGTACCGTTGTTCTATATTTGATATTTATTGTATTGTCATTAGTTTTCCATTTGTCGTATTAAATATGGATGCTGATAAGCAATACTGTGTCAAGCCACACGGACTTCATTTTGAGAAAATGGCGTCTAAAAATGTCGAACCTATTCTTAACACATCTGTTTAAAGAAGCATATATAAATAAATTTCAAGTCACCTTAAGTAAATAAATACGAAAAAAAAGTTCTATTAAAAAAGATTACGAATTTTTAATTGTGTGCTATATTTTGCGATATAAAATAATCATAAAAACTTATTATTAGAAAAACCGTTCCATTATTCCAATCTGCTTTAATACACTATCTTTATCAAAATTGAAAAGAAAAGATGCATATAAACGTGTTCAAACAAAACGATCAAGAATAGGTCGGACACGTTCAGCCTACCGCGCACCTTGGCCAGCGCCGCGACGGCGCGCGCGTGTGCGGGCGCGGCGGCGGGCGCGGCGCCGGGCGCCTGCGCGAGGCGCAGCTCCAGGCTGGCGGCGCGCGCCTCGGCCTCCTGGCGCGCCGCGATGGCGGCTTCCAGCTTGCCCTTCAGCTCCTCCACCTTGCGCTCCTCCTCGGCTCGAGATTTCTCTGGAAATACGTAGCAACTTTCATAGTCAACGTAGAATCTTTACTGTCATCAAAACCAAACGCGTGTCTAGCTAAACAGTGTTTCATAATTAAACATTGCTTAAAATATTATCTAAATTGCTTAACAGCGAATAAACTCATAAAAAACTTATTGATAAAATGTTACACGTTACATTTGACAGCTGAAATAGGTTTTGGACATCTATTAAACTCACTTACACGTATGTTAATCTATATCTAAAGCATGATTAACTCAAAACTCTCTTTAGACGCGAATTTGCAGTATGGATTTTATTAAACACGCGTTTAACGTCTATTTAAATCTTTTGTAGTAAGGCAGTTGGAGTTTAGGCTGATGAAAAAAAATCACATAGTATCCTGTATATAAATTTTTAACTAGGTGTGGTAGACCAAATCCGAAAATATAATAGCCAAAAGCTCTTGAAGGGCCCTCGGGGCCGATTTTATTGAAAACTAAAACTACATCATTAATATTTTGAAAAATTAATTTTATTCGCCAATTGCTCTTGAAAAGTTTTCTCATAAAATCTTCTCACGAAATGTGAAGACTTTAAAAAAATAATTAAGGAATTCTTATTCTTACGGACTCAATTCGATGGTGATAAGCAATAATATGTCAACCCATAAAACGTCAAATTCGATGGTGTTCTAATAATACCTCATGTATTTAACATTATTCAAAAATGATTCAAGTCATTAACTACACAAGTATGAAAAAAAGTTTCTTAATTCAATGTTTCAAATGTTAAAGCATGTTTCACATTTTACAATATCCAATAATCTCACAATTCGGAAAACTCAAGCATTTTTTCTTATAATTACACCAAATCGACTTTTAATTTATCGAATAAACAATTTTGTTAAAAACACAACTAACATCTTTAGACGCCATTTTGTCAAAATACAATCCATGTGGCTTGACACATTATTGCAATCAGTATTCATATATTTCTTCAAAGAAATTTATTAAGAATAACTTTGATATCTTTAGATACCATTTCTTTAAAAGTCTGTGACATAGTTTTTTTGTTTTAATAATTACAAACTAACTTACCAATCAGTCCATCGATCAACGGTTGAACATCAATATTGAATCGTTGCGTGAGTCTGAAGTCCGGATCATATCCGTTCTTATGTAAGACTATCTGCGTTATGCATTCCTCGATCAACTTGTAATAGGCTGGTCTGAAAGTTATATAAATAATAGGTGAGATATGTAAGTTATACTCTTGTAATTGATAAGTTGTTACGTAAGCTTTTTGAAAGTTTTTCTTGGGTTGCATAGTCATTATATTATATTAAATAAAATTATTACTCGATCAACTTGTAATAGGCTGGTCTGAAAGTTATATAATTAATAGGTGAGATATGTAAGTTATACTCTTGTAATTGATAAGTTGTTACGAAAGCTTTTTGAAAGTTTTTCTTGTGTTGCATAGTCTATACATTATATCAAATACAATTAAACGTGCTACGACTTCTACTACATTACTAGCTACCCTTCGCGGTTTCACTCGCGTTTATGATTATTGATTTGCTCCTGTGAGTCATAGCGTGATGTAATATAGCCTATATAGACTGTATTATATCACGCTCCGACGCACACATAGCCAATGCAGTCTATGTGGGCTATATTACATCACGCTCTGACTCAAACAGTGTGATGTAATATAGCTTATATAGGCTACATTACATCTCGCTCTGACTCACACAGTGTGATGTAATATAGCCTATATATTCCACAATAAATATGTTATTCAACCCAAAACAATTTTTCAAATTTAATTAGTAGTTTCCAAGATTACCCCCTACAAACAAACTTATTATTTCTTTATAATATTAGTATATACATATATACTAGATATAGATGCTGATAAGCAATAATGTGTCAACCCACAAAAACTCAAATTCGGAGATATTGATGTATTTCGATACTGCGTTACGTATTTAACATTATTAAAAAAAATTCAAGTCATATAAACTAAATAAGTACAGAAAAAAGTTTCTTAATTTAATGTTTCGAATTTTAAGTGCGTTTCATATTTTGCAATTTATACAATAATCTCAGATATTTGCGAAACTTTTTATTAAATAATACATTAAATATATCATTCTGCTTTTAATTAATTACACATTTTATCAAAATAGAAAAGAAAAGATGGATATATACGTCTTCAAACATATCTGTTAAGAATAGGTTTGACATATTTAGGCGACATTTTCTCAAAATGATGTCCATGCGGCTTGACACAGTATTGCTTATCAGCGTCCATATATACATCAGTTTCACCCGCTTTTATATTTCAAAACTTTAATAACGGGTTCAAATGCAATGGTTATTGGCTCGTATAGTCTGGGCAGTACCACACTCTCACAGATCAGCGTGGAGTAGCTAATGTGTCTACGTTTCGTACGGTGTGAGACCGGACGTTTATCCCCCTCCCCCATTCCTTTCCTTACTTACTATTCCCTTTCTCTCATTCCTGTTTAGCCTGGCAACTTATTTGTACCCTCTGGTGCTGCAGCCAGTCGCCAACTTTTTTTTATTGAAATAAAACTATTGTACACGGATTTAAATCGCGTATATTAATTATTTTTATCATCCCGACGTTTCGAGCACTTTGCAGCGTTCGTGGTCACGGGTAGACTAAGGTGACATTTGTCTATTTGTGGTTTTAGAAAATATTATTTACAACTACCGCCAACGGTTTTTTTAAACTATTTTGAATTACACTCACCGTATTAACTCATCGTCTCTAATAAACAGTAAATGTTGTAATATAGACAATAGATAGGGCTCCGCTGGTGTCTCGACGACTAAATTCTTCACCAATTCGAAACACTCGTTAACGTCGTGGAAATCAACTCTGAAATAAGCAAAAAATTATTTAATACAACCGTAAATATATACTTAAATACATATGTCTATATGTTCATAACATCACATAAGAAATCTTTGAAATACTCGGCGTTTCTCTACTATAATATGCATGGATTATACATATAAAACATGGTGGTCTTATAGTTAAAACAAGTTAACCAATGACAACGAGTTTAAATTTATAAGTTAAAAAAAATATTAATTTATCTTGTGCTCGGTGAAGGAAAATATCGTGAGAAAACCTGCAAGTGCCGGATATACTCTGACTTGTATATCCGGCTCGAAGGACCAGCGTGGCTGATTAAGCTCTAAACCTTCTCCTTAATAGGATAGGAGGCCTTTGTCCAACAGTAGGACATTTACAGGCTATTGCTTTGCTTTTTAATTAATACATAAAAACCTTCCTCTTGAATAACTCTGTTTATTGTTGAAAATCGCATTAAAATCCGTTGCCTAATTTAGAGGATCTAATCTTACTGACGGCGGAAGGCGACTTTATTTCATATCATAGACTTGTACTCGGGCAACTATAATATCTCGCATATATACCATTACGACTATTATATATAGCTTTTCATTATCTGTATCCGGCTCGAAGGACCAGCACGGTAATTTAACCTCCCAGGCTTCTCCTTGATAGTAAAGGTATTTACCCAGCAGTGAGACATGCATTACAGAAAAAAAAACTCACCGGACATCGTCAAACTTCGCCAAGAATTCCTCCTGATCAGCCGCGGCGTGAGAATCGAATACGTTCATTTGAATTAAACGGCCCCCTTCTTCTGCGCCTGCGCGTAACTCGTCTAAAAACGAAATAAAATTAGTGTTATTGTTTATGTTTATATATTTCTTTCGATTGTATATTTATAATAAAATGATAATAATAATAATGGCTTAGATGAGGTCTACAATGTTTTGTAAAATATAATCCTTTTTTTTTGTATTAATTAAGATGTAAATAGTTTAATATATAAACTTTTCTTTTATTTTTTTTTAATTTATGTATATAAATTAATTAAGATCTTAAACTTTATAATAAAATATAGATGTGTTATTAGTACATACATTTTTACGTTAACATATCTAACTATAAAATATTATTACTTATGACTTTATTTGATCAGACTAATAGCTTTCTGAGTGCCACATCTATAAGCTTAAAACTTATCTTTACTTAGTTTTTTTTTTTATTTTTTTTTATACCATAACATTATACAAACTTGTTACATTATACACAAGCAATAATACCATTACAAAAAAACTACAAAGTTTTGTCCTGAATGCTATACAAAATCTATACCAGCATCGAGAATGAAATGGATATATAACTTTCAAGACAATAAGTGCCAATAATAATGATTGTTAACTAAGCTAAGTTATAAGTGAATATATAAGATAAAAATAACGTCCATATCTAAAATAGTAACTAAATACGATACTATAATGGTTATAAACTTATAATAAAAAAATTTTTTTTAATGTAAACATTGGATATAGGAGGCTCGTTTAGACATAGGTATATTTATGAAAAAGAATTAAAAATAAATTTAATTCAGATCCTTTACTTTCGATTATTTATAATATCGATTCTGGTAACATTGGTAAAATACCCAAGATAAACCTAGTTGATATATAATTATTTTTTTAATATAATACAATCAAAACTCCATCTCACCTATCAAATCATAGAGTCCAGTCCTCATGAACTCGCTTCGTAAATGCATCCTGAATTCCAACTCCTCTGGTTCAGTGATAATCGCGTTCATAAGTTGCATACAGCCGTTCTGTTGAAGATCGACATATCTATATATTCATACGTGAAGCAAAAATTTTGTACCCCGTTCTTACAAAAATTCCGCCGACGAAGAATTATGAAATTTCGCACACATATTTTATATAGAAATCTAAAGATCTTATAGTCGAATTGAAAGGTGACTGACGGACATAGTGATCTATCAACGCACAGCGCAAACCACTGGACGGATCGGGCTGAAATTTGCCATGCAGGTAGATGTTATAACGTAGGCATCCGCTAAGAGAGGATTTTGATTAATTCTACCCCCAAGGGGATAAAATGGGGGATGAATATTGTATGAAACTTTGGCAATTTTAAACCGATCGGGCTGAAACTTTGCTTGCATAAAGCTACTATGACGTAGGCATCACAGACATCGCAGACGAAGCCTCGAGCACCAGCTAGTGTAGTATAATTTGATTTTGTATGTCTCTGGTCCTTCGAGCCAGATTAAGTCTCACCTTCAAACTTTCCGGAGCTTTCGCCACTAAGCCCTCTATGATCGGTAATAATCGTGGTTTTCGACTTGATTCGCCCGCCATTGTGATCGCTTCCAGAACCTTCTCGTGACCGTTCGGTATGAGACATATTGCTGCAAGAACCTGAAATTAATTGTTAATATATTTATTATTAGAAGCTTCCTAGTTTTCCGTAAAAAGTTCTTATTATAAAAAAATAAGTGTTATATATCTACTTGGTCGTTCAATTATATAATATAGATAACCAAAATATGTAGTAGCTAACAATAATAAAAAAAACAATAAAGCAGACAAAATTACATACATACTTACATATTTAATTATAAAAAAAATTAAATCATTTTAAAAATTTTAATACGTTTCAAAGATCATTTAGAGTTCATAGCTATCCACGCCTTATGAACTTGATAATTACTCTTTTAAATGTACCGTATCTATAAAAATATTTATTTTTATAGATACGGTACATTTAAAAGAGTAATTATCAAGTTTCTTGCCGGTTCTCCTCAGTCTCTCTATTCTCTCAGTCAATCTACATTCCGAACCGGTGGTAGCTTCATTATTGATGTAATTTTTTTTGTATCTAATGATAATTTAAAAATGCTCGTGAGAGATAAAGTATATTTTGATTTTGATTTTTGATTTAGATTCATACTATATGACATCAAAAATATGTACCCATATTTAACTTTGACAAACTCGTCAATCGACTTAACAGACCAAATATACTCTCACCGAACACATTAAATCCCAAACAGGTTGCTAGGCAACGACGTCCAAAGTCTTATAAGATTAAAGCTTATAAGATATCTACAGTTATATAATATATATTTAAATGTTTCGCGAATTTATACTATTCACAGGTTCATTCATAGGTAGTAATATCTATTTCACAGCTCGTGACCGCGACGGGTGCAACTTCGTCGAAACGTCGGGCAATAAAAAAGGTATTACTACCATCGTTATCATCTTATTAGGCTATTTAGCTCACCTTAGCGGCTTCCAAAGCGCAATGAGGCTTTCTTGCATCTAGACTTCTCGCCAAAACCGGCAAAGCTTCTTTACACTCAAACACAGCTCGAATACCGACTGTATTATTTAATATCGCAGACAGACACCGTATACATTCATACTGGACGCGGTCGTAGCGGGAGTCGCTGGGAAAATATATGCAAAATATTACAATTTATTCTAAGGCGAAAATCACACTTGTAAGTTCTCGTAATTGATATAAACAACTCAGTAACCTGGTAACTAAACTGTGTGTATCAAAAAAGGCACTGAAAGTAAATTGTTTCAAGTTTAAAGCAATGACACTTATTTCTGTAAATCTTTATATAAGTCTGAGAGCAAAACTTATACTCCATTCTTAGCCTAATTTTCGCCAAAAAAAAATTATACTTGATTTGTAAGGTACATCATTCTATATAGACTATATTATATATAAATATGTAAAATTAAACCCTCTACAACCCATTGAGACCATTTCAACGAGCAGCATTCTTCTGCTAAGTTGGCGAGGACTTGTGTATTCTGATTGCAGATGATTTTCAGCATCAGGTCAAGGTTACGCAACCATTTTATTTTAATATAAATTTTATATTTTACCGAAGCAATTTACATAGAAATAACTCAAATTTTTTTCTTAAGATAATCGTTAGAGACATTGGGACATAAATTACCCAAAAACATAAACTATACCCCAGATATAACATTAAAATCTTTATCAAATAGAATAACCTTAAAATCTTTATCAAAGAATTTAATCAAATAATATTAAGACTTTCAAACATTTTGTAATCCGAATTAAAGAAAGTACTTATTCAACAAAACGATAAAAAAAACTCGTGTTCGAAGACATTTTTATGATTTCATTTATATAGTGTCGTTGACTCCTTAATCGTTTCTTACCGATAAAATCCGCTGCCGCTGATAGCATGTAATGGTAATAGCGACATTATATACTAGTTTAAATTATACGAAATAAAAAAGGCGAGATTCACACTTGTAAGTTTCACTGTCCTGGTAACAATTACTCAGGTAACCGTATGAAAGTTTTGACTGTCGAAAATAAAGGCACTGACAGTAAATTCTTTCAGGTGTAATGCAATAACAAACTGTAATACTATGTTAATCTTTATGAAAGTCTGAGATCAAAACTTTTAAGTGTAAATCTCGCCTAAGTTATACAAAATAACATAATTAAGGCTTTTTTATTTAAAAGCAACTAAATTCAAATATATATCTTCATTCATTTGGACACTTTTACCAGTTATATAGATTTTATAACCAAAACATTGAAAGGATTTCAATAAAATAGATAATAATAAATTCTACTCAACAGAAATCTAGACTGTTTACTAAACACACATTTTACTATATAATTAATTTAAAAAAAATGTTTGACAGACACGTTGGCGTAGTGGTCACTGCAACTGACTTAAGCGCTAACGGTCGCGGTGTCGATCCCCGCTCACGGCAAATGTCTGTATTGGCTATATGGATATTTGTCGTGGTCTGGGTGTTTGTGTTAGTGTTGTGAGTGTTTCCGGACCCCCGACACAAGGTCACGCGATCTTAATGGGGACCGTTGAGTGTGATGCGTTTATTTATTATATATTTATTTATTAAAAACAAATGTTCCATACTTGGTATAACAAACATTAGGTGCCATCAGCAGGCTTAATATCCTTAGTGCCAAACTCCTCAATTTAGGATACTTAGTAACAAGAGCCTTCTCTAATGACAAATAATTCCGCCTATTAGACATCAAGACTTTACTAAACAAATGGTACATACTTGGTATAACAAACATTAAGAGTCGTCAGCAGGCTCTCAATGCCCTTAGTGCCGAATTCTTCAATCCAAGACAGAGGGTTATTGGTCAAAGCTATCCTTAAGTTTTCCAGGCAGCTGTGAAGTTTTCCCACTGATAGTTCTGGCTGATTGAGGTATGAAACGTAGTCTGATGGCTTCTCAAATTTCGACCGACCTTCCTGAAAATTGGTAATGATTTGACGTTGAGTTGGGAAGATTTCTGCTGTCTAGGAAAGTTTTAACGTTAAAATAGTAATTTTTTTGGTAAAATTTAAAATTTTTGGTTAACTCGGTGTTACTTTATTTATAACGAAAAAACAATTTTGTCTTTTATTTTCTTAATTTTCGATCTCGTTTAAATACTCGAAGACTACTTATTTTTTAAATGGATTCTTTGTTTTACAGAAACTTGGCAATTCGCTGATTATAAATACATTTTATTGGTACTTTATTGAAAACTTTACGTTATAAATCTAAAGAAAAAATAAGAAATCTAAAAGTATTTGTTATAAATAGAATTATACAAACCTGAGCATTTACGAATTTATAAGCCACAAGCATTTTCTTTTTCTGATCCCTGGAGTACTTTCTTAATGGTTCTTTCTTTTTTTCACCGATGTTCATATCAGTCTGAAACATATTAATAAAAAATGTTAATAATTACTTCTTAATCAAATGACATAAAAATTGGGAGGAAGAAAGGAGGAGGAGGAGTGTATGTTCTTCCTCCAGCCTAAATTAATTACTATTTTCAATGGAAGAAGGGAAATTTTGGCTATTTCTTTCTTTTCTTTAAGGGTGATATTGTTAATAAAACATTTTAACTTATTTTGTTTATTCCCTACACTTACTTCCTTTCCCCTCTAGATCTGCTTCTGGCCGGGACGTCGATGATCATTGGTCTTGTTGGAGCGACCAGTCTACCAGACCCATCACCACCCACACAACCAGCGCCACTCGACCGAGTCACTATACTCACGAGCATCACCTTGAATCTCCTCTCGAGCTGGTTATTGTCGAACCCATTGATATACCAGAATCTACCACTCATCATCACCCACAGAACTAGCAGAACCCGACCCAATGTTTGAACTTACCAGCATATCCCCGAATATCCTCTCAGGCTGGTCATCGTCGAGCGCGTCAATTATGTTGGTGCGACCAATCTGACAGATCCATAACCGCTCACACAACCAGCACAAAAAGATCTATCCGGTCAACTTACCAGCATCTCCTCGAATCTCCTCTCAAGTTGGTCATCGTCAAGGGCATCGATCTTGCTGGTGTACTCGGCGGCGGGTTCGTCCTCGTCGGCGCGGGGCTCCGCGCGCGGCACGGTATCGTAGCCGCGTTCGAGGCCCGCGCCAGCCTTCTTCGGACGCCCGAACCATGTGTCCAGCTGAAAAAAATTATTAAGATTTATTTTTATATACATATTTGTACATTTTTTCTATCAGCTAGACCGCTTTGACATTAATGTGTGTTTATGTGTGTACTCCCGTTTATGTGTGTAAATTATTTAAGATCACTAAAGGATCCTGTATGCGGCGATTATTTTAAGCAGGGCAACATATCGGGTCCACTAGTAACTCTATTTTACTACACATTTTAAGGTTACTTCAGTTTTTAGACTCTGAGCAAAAACACGCAAAATCATAATACATACATTGCTATTTAAACACCTATTTCCATAATTGTAAATATTTCAATTCTAATATAAACAAAGGATTACGAAACATCCCTCCCACAATCCGACCTTGACCATACGTGGTGTATGGTCCCCCCCCCCCCACCTTAACACGTTACAGCCGCTCCCTTATCATGGTCTCGGAATAAATTATTTTTATTGTGCACGTTACGACACAACGAAAGAATGTCGCGTTATTATTGTTCCTTATAAGTTTTGAATTAGAACGACGTGAAGAAATTAATGTTGGATATGATTATTATTTCTATCTAACAAGGTTTTGTAAGTTAAAGTATTTTTATCTATACTAATATTATAAAACTGAAGAGTTTGTTTGTTCGAACGCGCTAATCTCAGGAACTACTAGTTCGAATTGAAAAATTATTCTTGTGCTATATAGTTTATTTATTGAGGAAGGCTGTAGGTAATATTACATCACACTATGACCCATAGTAACCATAAACGCGAGTGAAACTGCGAGAGACAGCTAGTATATTATGAGTTTGAGGCGGTTATCCGTGTGTCTGTCAGTGGCATCGTAGTTCGCTAACGGATGGACCGATTTTGATGCAGTTCTTTCGTTTGAGAGCTGTCGTAATCGTTTTCGTTTTCGTATCGCTTTTTTATGGTTATTGAAAGGAACTGATCAACTTCTACTGGTCTGATCGTATCGAAATTTACTGTGACTTTCGTGTTACCAACATAAAATAGTTACGTAACCTTGACCTGAATCTGGAGCAAAATCTGAAATCAGCAGCTAAGCTGGTGAGAAATTGTATTGTATTGTGTATTTCAGATGACACTGCAGCATCCGAGCAATGTTAGTCATTAAAAAAGATTAACATATGCCAAAAAATATTTCATATGTCTTTTAAGGGATATAAGTATACGCTTCTATAATTAAATCCCGGAAACAAGATTAAATTTGCCCCTATATAAGTTTAAAATTTACATTAAAAATTATTGATAGAAAAAAGATACTATTCAGTATATGACTACATTAATGATAAAGCCGCGTGGAATAATAGTGCGTTGACATTCTCGCAGGATAACTGGATACTGATAAGCAATAATGTGTCAACCCACAAAAAATCGAATTCGGAGATTTTGATGTATTCAGATAGTGCATCATGTTTTAACATTATTCAAAAAAAGTTTCAAGTCATCTAAAGTAAATAACTACAAAAAAATGTTTCGAATATTAAAGTGTGTGCTATATTTTGCAATATAAAATAATTTCATCTATTAAAAAAACTTATTACTTGATAAAACTTTTCATTAGAACAATCTATTTTCAATTAATTACACATTTTATCAAAATAGAAAAGAAAAGATGGATATATACGTCTTCAAACAGATTCGTTAAGAATAGATTTGACATCTTTTAACGCCATTTCTCAAAATGAAGTCCGTGTGGCTTGATGCATTATTGCTTACCAGCGTCCAATTGTAGCTGTAGTATCAAACAATATTTTACAAAAATATTTTTAAAAGAGTAACTACTGAGTTTCTCGTCGGCTCTTCTCAGTAGAGAAGGTGGTACCACATTCCGGTGGTAGCTTCACGTGGAACTGACATCACAAACTTGGTAAATTGACGATTCGAAAGAGCTTAAAAAGGCCTATTTGAATAAAGTATATTTCGAGTTGAAATTTGAATAACACCTTAAAAAAGAAACTACCGAAAACGGCGACTTCTCCCTCACAAAATCGCCAACCACCTTTATAGTATCCATTCTAACATAACACTAAAACGAATTTCGTCCGTCTGACGCGTGGTAAGGCTCGCGTCGTACTGAATGGAAGACAAACGCTATATTCGTCTTGTATAGCATCATTATTATTTCGAGTGCGTTATTTTTAAGTGTTTCGAGTTTTCTTGGCAGTGATTGGGGACTGCGTTTTGGGGAGTGAATCATTATATTTCCACGTGCTATAGGCTGGCGTTGTAATTGAAGCTTATTTATATATTAATATAGAGCCGAAATGGCCTAGTTAGAACACGTTGATCTCAACCGATGATCGGAGGTTCAAACCCCGGCTAGCACCGCTGATTTTTCATATCCTAAATTTGTGTTTAAATTCATCTTGAGCTCGGCGGTGGAGGAAAACATCGTGAGGAAACCTGCATGTGCTGGGAGAATTTTTGAAACATGTATATCCGCCAACCCGCAGTGGAGCAGCGTGGTGGATTAAGCTTTAAACCTTCTCCTTAATAGGAGAGGAGGCCTTTGCCTAGCTGTGGGATATTAACAGCCTGTTACTTTACTTTTTTTAATATATATTAATACGTGAAGCAGAAGCTTTTACCACTTTTTGCGAAAATTGCGTTGACGCAGTATAAAATTGGGCACACGTAGGTTACATAGAGAAAGAGCGAGCAATTCTTTTAAAATTGTCCTTAAAAATACATTAAAACAATAAACAGAACATTCTTCTTTTGTTTATTGTTAAAATCTGTGGTCAAATTGAGAATAGATTATCTGTGGTCAATCTTGAAATCGGTTGAAAATTTAATGAACTACGGTCGACTTACGACCGCTAAGCGACCACTAGTCTATATAATTACATTGATGGCTTCGCCCGACCTACATATAGACTTACACCCCGTAATTCACCCGCTTAGAATTAAAAGTTGTATATTAAAAAGTCTTTGATCGCTGCAGCATATTATTCTGTACAAGACTATATTGATGATAATAATGCATGGATTTAGTATAGCTGGATTTCATACAGGATGTTTAATATATACATTTGTAATTTTTAAATGTATATACTTAAAAACATAATTTTAAAAGAGTACCTATCGAGTTTCTCGCCGGTTCTTCTCTGTAGAATCTACATTCCGAACCGGTGGTAGCTTTTCATTAATTTAAGTAACTTTTATTTGTTTTGACGATTCGAAAGAGCTTTTAAAAGCCTACTTGAATAAAGTGTTTTTTGATTTTAATTTTGATTTTTTGAAAATAAAAAAAACATTTTGAAAAATAAATACGTGGACTCTTACTATCTTATTATTATTCACTTCTTAACTTCTTTAAAAGTAGATAAATAAAAATTCCTATTTCAATAATTGGACGCTTTTAAGCAATACTGTGTCAAGCCACACGGACTTCATTTTGAGAAAATGATGTCTAAATATGGCAAGCCCATTTTTAACAAATTTGTTTGAAGACGTATATATCCATCTTTTCTTTTCTATTTTGATAAAATGTGTAATGAATTTGAAAGCAGATTGATTTATTTAATGTGTTACCTAATAAAAAGCTTTTCAAATATTTGAGAGTATTGCATAAATCTAAAAAATGAAACGCACTTGAAATTCGAAACATTATATTAGGTAACTTTTTTCCGTACTTATATAGTTTATATGACGTGATATTTTTTTGAATAATGTTATATAGGTGACGCAGTATCAGAATACATTAGAAGTAGTAGTAGTAACAGCCTATAAATGTCCCACAGCTGGGCGTTATGAGCGTCCATATATAAGTCACTATTATTTTTCTTTGTTTAAAATTTTAAAATTAAATTAGTCTCGTACATTTTTTAAAATCTTTTTCTCATATATTCTTATGTTTATAAAATTAGTTTACCTTAACTGTTAAACATAAATAATGTAAATCCGAAATTGTCTTAAGTTTGGCTTGTTTGTATTTTGTTATATTTTTTACTCTATATAAAGCTGTGGATTTTGTAATAATAATAATAATAAAAAATTAAAAACATGTTGAGACATTAAAGCCTAAATCAATAGCAATCTTTATTTATATAAATAAATAAAATTTAATTGTCTATTTGTAACATCAAAGGAATAGTTTTTACCTCAATGCATATGAAAGTATACACGGTATTTACAAAAACAGAATTATTTCAAAAAAATTGTTTATCTGTCTGTTTGTTCCGGCTAATCTCTGAAACGGCTGGACAAATTTTGACGGGACTTTCACTTAAAGATAGCTAATGTTATAAACATACAAAAACACAAATCTTTCCTCTTTATGTTGTAACGTACTAACCTGGACATAATTGGACACTGATAAGCAACACTGTGTCAAGCCACACGGACTTCATTTTGAGAAAATGGCGTCTAAAAATGTCAAAGCTATTCTTAATGAATTTGTTTGAAGAAGTATACATACATCTTTTCTTCTCTGCTTTGACGAACGGTATAATGAATTAAAGGCAGATTGATATAATAAAAAAAATATATCTAATAATAGTTATAAAGTTTTTTGAATACATGTTAATTATTGTATATTTCACAATATAGAACTGACTTCAATATTCGAAAAATTAAGGAACTTTTTATTCGTACTTATTTAGTTTTATGAAGTGTTGCACTATCAGAATACATCAATATCTCCGAATTTAACTTCTCGTGGGTTGACACATTATTACTTATCAGCATGTAGATTCAGTCGAACATAGATTTAATATACAAGTACAAGCAAGCACGTTATGTTATGCAAATTTCAACCTTACATCCATGTGATAAGAATTATTTATTCTAGAACATCGTAATGTTGTCACGTGCGTGTATATTTACTGATGACGTCTTCAAGGTTATTGACATTGACCCAAATGGCGTTTTGTGATGAGTATGAATTCTTAATGAAGTATGTTTTGGACGTTGATAAGCAATACTGTGTCAAGCCACACGGACTTCATTTTGAGAAAATGGCGTCTAAAGATCTCAAACCCATTTATAACAAATTTATTTGAAGAAGTATACATCCATCTTTTCTTTTATTTTTTGATAAAAGGTATAATGAATTAAATTCAGACTAATACATTTAATATATTATCTAATAAAAAGTTTTTCAAATATTTGAAGTTATTGTATAAATTGCAAAATATGGAACGCACTTGCAATTCGAGCCAATTAATTAAGAAGCTTTTTTCCGTACTTATTTAGTTTATATGACTTCAATTTTTTTTAAATAAAGTTAAATAGGTGATGCGGTACATCAATAACTCCGAATTTGACTTTTTGTGGGTTGACACATTATTGCTTATCACCATCCTTTTAAGAATTAGACTTATAAGTTTGGCTCTCAGACTTTCATAACGATTTACATAAGTTACAGACGCAGATCCATAATTTAGTTTACGGGGACGCGATTTTTATGGGATAGGATAGGTAATATTTCCTAAAAATAATTATAAAAAAAATTACCTATACTTGTATAATCTATTTTTTTCTACTTGTTCTTATTTAGTAATAATACCCCGAAGAAAATTCATGAATTGTTGATTAATTTATTTTCATTATAATTTTACATTATAAAAAAAATGATTCAGTTCAATCATTTAATCGATAATTTTTATCTAACTCTTATGTGTGGCTAGAAATACGGCATATTAGTCTGCTAAATAAGACAAATAAAATAAGTACACTATAGACAAGATACTACGTCGATGGGGGGGGGGGGGTGTTACGACCCTTTTAATCTTGATCATCTGGAATCAGCAGGATACACAACTCCTTAAAGACTTATAGCATGGGCTCTTTAAAATAGTCTTTATGAATAAATTGATGGGTATTATTTTAATTTACAATTCTACTGTCACCGCATCATAGGAAGCTATAGATCATAACGCGAACCTAATTAGTTAGATAATTAGTAATATTAGTAATGTCTTTATGTATGAGTAACGTTACACCACAAACATCATTTCTCATCACATTAACATACCAATTAACGTTAATATTGTGAACTATGAAGGTCATTTAAAGAAAATATTGCTAAATGAATACTTTACAATTAAGGTTACATCATATTCTAGCTAATGATATTTTATAACAATTGACTTGCTACATTCATATAGGGTTGCCATCTCTTAAATTTGGCAACCAGGACAAGACCCGTAAAAACCCAGGATTTTAGAGCCTAGAACCTGGTCATGTCAGATTTTTTTAACAGTCAATTAAATCAAAAATAGTTGATAATTACATACATTCATTTTATTTATTTTCAGACTATGAAATTAAATTTAGTCATCTTTCATCATCATTTTAAATGTACCTCAAAAACAGAATCTTATTACAGTTTGTTACAAATTGTTTTAATAATCATTTACATTTTTTTAAACCCGGTCTACAAAAGAAATTTTCCCCGGACGGTCCCCGGATGCCCTATAAACTAGGACAAATCCGGGGAAACCCGGACGGATGGCAACACTACATTCATAGCATTCGACGTTAAAAATCGTAGCACATTTCCAAATTTCAAAAGCACGTCAATTGTCTTGTTGACCTAAAGATACTCCTGTCATACTCAGCCGCTAGCTGGTTGCTAGGCGACGTCGTCCAAAGCAGGCGGCATTTTGGTTGCTAAAATCCATGAGCTTATAACCTATCAATATTTAATATGATATCATTGATCGTAGCGGATAATGTGTGGTGACGCATTGAGCAATAATTACATTTTTAATCTTTACTAGTGTTCGCCTAGAGGTCGGAATTCGACTTATTATATACGAGCTATCGCCCGCGACTTCGTCCGCGTTAGTTACTTTGGTCTAATAATGCATTATTTTAGAACAAATTGGCTTTTTGTTAGTTGACACAATATTGCTTATCATCCATATATAAGATTAAAACAATGTACATTATAGCGAATGACACCAAAACGCTTGACCAGGCAAAAGTACTTGTCAGTTCATTTGGATGAAACGAATTTGAATACCAAAGGACGCTTGAACCGCTCCTGAGCCTGAAGGAGTCGTGACCTACTCCAAATAGTCGGACTAGTATTCATTATAGCGAGATCGTTAAATAGTGCAGAAAATACAGAAGAGAACCGAAATATTACGAAAAAAAGTAATACTGTTTTTTGTGGCTAATTTTTAACCGACTGTCATTGAGGCTGTAACCTAATTCTGCTCGTAAAGGGGCTGGTTCGACCGGGTCAGTACCTCACTCTCGGAGAAGATCATCATGAATTAGCTCATGTATAGTCTATTTTTTCTATACTTGTCTTATTTAGCAGACAAATGGACGCTGATAAGCAATAATGTGTTAAGCCACACGGACTTTATTTTGTGAAAATGGCGTCTAAAGATGTCCCACCAATTCTTAACTTCAAATTTCAAACTTCAAACTAATTTGTTAAGAATTGGTTTTTCTAATAGATGAGATTATTTTATGTAGCAAAATATGGCACGCACTTCAATATTCGAAACATATAATTAAAGAACATTTTTCCGTATTTATTTACTTTATATGACTTAAAACTATTTTTAATAATGTTAAATACATGATGCACTATCAGAATACTTCAATATCTCGGAATTCGACTTTTTGTGGGTTGACACATTATTGCTTATCATCGTCCAAATATAACGTACTTGTAACCACACATGAGTGCGGTTACAGGTACGTTTCTTTCTTTCTTTCTATTTTTTATGATGAAATATTATAATGAAAAATGTTCGAAAATTCGTGATTTTCGTTTGGGGTATTGTTATAAATAAGGCAAGTAAAGAGTACACTATAGCTGGGTTTCGTACGAGTGAGAGTCGGAAGCCTAGCCCCCTCCCATTATTCTTCTCCTTATTTACTATTCCCTTTCACCCCCATTCCTGATATTTGTTGGCGACCCATTTGTCTCCTTTGAGTTGAGTTGTAGTTGCCTGCTCGTTTGCCAGATATTTTCTATATATTAAAAAAAGGCCGCCAAAAACTTTTTAAATTTTAAAAATAGTTTTAGTAATTCCAATAAGTTTGTAGTTTTTTAATTATTATTAAAATAAAACCATGAAAAATAGATCCACACATTTACTTTGACACAAAACAACTGACATATTCGAGCGCGCGTTTTCCCGCCTTTTCTATTTACCACAGATACAACATTTATATATGTATATGTATTTCCCGATAACTCGAAAACGGCTTGATCGATTTAATAGGCTTTTTTTGAAAGTCTATACTCTACCAATATATTTCGTTTTGCTTTTGAAGTCGGTGTTTTTAGGGTTCCGTACCTTAAAAGGAAAAACGGAACCCTTATAGGATCACTTTATATATTATTAAAATATCTAAGTTTCGTTTAACTTACACTGGGTTACAGGAAAAATATGGCCCTAAGAAGAAACAAAAATAAACTGAAACTCCCATTTACAATTAAGTAATAAATACTCAGACTTACAATGAAGTGATGTCATATTACCAATATCAAGGATGACATACCTTTATATATGTATATATAATAATATTATATAGATTTATATATATAATATTTGCGCGTTCAAACAAACTCTTCAGTTATGCATATAATATATGAAATAGCAATAATGTGTCAACCCACATTAAGTCAAATTCGGAGATATTGTTATATTTTGATACTAGATCAACTATTTAACATCATTAAAAAATATTAAGCCATATAAACTAAATAAGTACGGAAGAAAGTTTCTTAATTCATTGCTTCGAATTTCAAATGCGTTCTATATTTTGCAATTTAAACAATAATCTCAAATATTTGAACAACTATATGTTAAATAATATGTTATTAATATTAAAAAAAAAATTAAAAGATGGATATATACCTCTTGAAACATATTTATAAAGAATAGGTTCGACATCTTTAGACGCCATTTTCTCAAAATGAAGTCCATGTGGCTTGACACGGTATTGCTTATCAGCGTCAAAATATTAATAGAAATGACGTTAACTATAAATAATAAATACAAGTTATAATTGTCACTATCAATATTATATATAGTAAATACATCTATATAGGGTATATGTATGTAGTATTGTAATATGTTATTCATTCGCAGTTATCTCATTAAAAAAGGGTAATTCCTGTATCGGTAAAACGTTCATTATATAAACATATGAATAAGGGACTGTCCATTGATCACGTGATGTTTTTAACACTACACCACCACCTCCCCTGGCGGTACGTGATGAAGTTTTGTATAGCTTCAGGTGTAAAGCAATGACAAATAAATTACGTAAATCTTTATGGAAGTCTGAGAGCAAAATTTATAATTTTAATTCTGGCCTTAAAAATCTACTAATCAATCATAAAGACAAAGATGTTTAAATAAACGCTCCTTAAAACTGTAAATAAACTTTAGGTAACTTTTTCAAAAATGCTCCGAGTTGCGTTCGAAGATCGCCTTATAAATTTACTAACGACAAATATATATATATTAATATATATAATAATTATACAAACGCAATACCTAAGCCAGTGGATGTATTTCAAATGAAAAATAGTCATGTTTTAACTCAAAGTATATTCAGTCAAAAAAGTGTCTGCAAACATTCTTTACACAATTCCGCGCAGACATGATTTATATAGTCATTATTACGATTTGTAAATAGTTAAGGTTCTTGTATATATTATACTACAGGCTTTAGCGCTTAACATAGGCGCAAACTTCCAACACCCGATATACCCCCTTAGAGGACGAATTTTGCAAAATCCCGTCTTAGTGAGCACCTATGTCCTAAAAGAAGCTTCTCTGCAAAATTTGACAATCCTAGCACTTCTAGTCTCTGAGATTTCGAGATGAGTTCAGTAGTTTTTGCGTGAAAGAGTAACAAACATACATCCATCCACACATACAAACTTTCACATTTATAATATTAGTAGGATATATATTATTATAATTTTATTGGTATTAAATTCATATACAAACAAAAAAAGTCAAAATAATTATTCCTCTTGAAATAAAAAAAAACTTCGTTAAAAAAAACTCACAGTAAACATATCCCACATTGCATCCATTTAACACTTAAACTTCTACTAAAACATCACTTAAACAACAAGTACGAAAAACACGTTTAGCGATTACGAATAACAAATGAACACTGCACATTGTGTCAAATTAATATGCGCGTGCGTCGATTAAAGGACGCACGATTCATAGTCGACGAGTGATTTTATATAATCAATTATATTTTCGTTATCATCTTATGTCGTTGATTCACAAAAAACGCTAAAATAACAATTAAAAAAATATATTTTTAAAAACCAAAATGAAATTCTACATCTTCAATTTCCGACGATAATTTTACAATTTTTTTGTTATTATTTCTATGTTTGTTTAATTAATAAAAAAATAAGTTTAATTAATTTAATAAATTGATTATACAATTTATTAAATTAATTAAACTTATTTTTTTTAAATAAAAATGTCAGAGAAACGAGCAGATGGGTCTCTGATATTATTCACCGCTGTTCATAGACATTTACAGTACCAGATATGTATTGCTAGCTTAAGAAGGCATGTGGGTTAGACGGAAATAGGGATGAAAGAAATGAAACTACTCTACTATAATTGGATGCTGATAAGCAATAATGTGTCAACCCATAAAAAGTCAAATTCGGAGGTATTGATATATAGATAGATAAGGCGTTACGTATTTCACATTATTCAAAAAAATTCAAGTCATTTAAACTAAATAAGAACGGAAAATAGTGTCTTCAATTAATGTTTAGAATCTTGAAATGTTACTTTTTTGCGATACGCAATAATCTCATATATCTAAAAAATAATTATTAGATAAAACTTTTTATTAAAACAATCTGCATTTAATTCATTTTTATCAAAATAGAAAAGAAAAGACGCATACATACGTCTTTAGACAAATTTATTTAGAGTATTGCTTATCAGCGTCCAGTTATGAACTGTTAGTTAGTTACTGCATTCTGATTTAGTGTGCAAAATATATTTTTTTTATTAAAATTTTTCTGACACTTCTAATTCATATTGTTAACTATGTTTTTTGATTATTGTAAACTACGTTGATACTATTAAATATATTAATTTTTTTCAATATTAATAGACGTAGGCTGATCAAATTAGACATTAAGATTTACACGAGGAAATAATATACTTGTAGCAAACCTGATCTTTGTTGATGACTTAGTTCTTTAATCTTAATTTTCTTGAAAAGTTATCAACGACTATAAATACATCACCGGCGCCGACGCACGATAAATTGATCATCGCGGTAATGACATAACCTCCCGCGTTTTCATCAAGACGAACTCATATCCATATCTCTTTCACACTTGGGAGATATATCGTGCTTCTCTTTCTAACACCATGACCTATTTAAGACTTAATTTTAGGCTAGATCCTATTGTGCCATTTTAGAGTTTATTTTGAAGTAAGTTAATTTCGTCAGCAGTGTAATATTAATATTGTAAGTTTAAATACTACGTCACCTATTTAACATTAAAAATTAAGTCATAAAAACTAAATAAATACGGAAAATGTTTCTTAATGTAATGTTTCTTAATGTAATGTTTCTAATTTAAAGTGAGTTGCATACTTTGCAATTCATACAATAATCTTAAATACTTGAAAAACTATTTATTACACAAATATTAAAAATATCAGTTTACGTTTAATCAATTATACCTTTTATCAAAGTCGAAAAGATACGATATATGCATACGTCTTCAAACAAATTTAATAAGAATAGGTTTGCCATCTTTAGACGCCATTTTCTCAAAATGAAGTCCGTGTGGCTCGACACAGCATGGCTTATCAGTCCAAATAAGAAAATCTGTCACGAGACAGGTGACCTAAGCATAATAATAACCCAATCGACCTCGGCTCGCTATTGACCGTGCGCGTGAGTAAGCAAACACTAAACTGACGTCATCGTGAGCAAACTTTTTTACCAGACTACGCGACGCAAAGGAGAGTGATGTGTTTATAAATATATAAACAAACACATCACACTCAACGTCCCCCATTAAGTCAGACTTTGTGTCGGGGGTCCGGAAACACACTACACTAACACAAACACCCAGACCACAACATCCGTATGGCCAATAAAGACGTTAGTGACCTAACCCGCGACCGTAAGCTCTTCATTCAGTTCCACTGCGCCAACGTGTCTATCAAATGTATCAGGCTATGTGAGTTTGTACCTTTATGCACTATTTAAATTAACTACTATAGCGCTTCGAACGGCGAATGAAATAGTCGGAAGCCTAATCCCTTCCGCATTCCTTTCTTCCATCCCTATTCTCTTTACTTAATTCGACGACGACGCATTTGTCTCATCTGGTGCTGCATGTGAATGTAAGGCTGATCACTTGACGTCATGTGTCCCGCTAATGTACCAGTTGTTAAAAAAAAAAACTATATTTGTCAATTCTCGCAGTATGCGCAAGAATGGAATACCTAACATTTTATAAAAACAATGTTGAAGTCAGATGTGATTTTTACGTTTTTATCTAAGCCGATTTTAATGAATTTCGGTATATAGGGTAAATTGGAATTTGGAAAAGGACATAGGCTATACTTTGTGTCGCGAAAATAAAATATATTGGGGTGGAAAAAGGGGATGAAAGTTTTCACATAGACGAAGTTAAAGACTGACTTGTTTAAACAAATATTATAAAGTAAGTTATAACTAAGGTGTTTGTACATTTGCATTTATAGAGTTATCTGATCCCATTTGAATTTTAATCTTATTGCGTTGGATAAGTTGTTTATTGAGGTTATAGGCTATATTAAATCACGTTGCTGCTTATAGGAGAGGCAGTAACCATAAACGCGAGTGAAACAGCGAAGGGCAGGTAGTCTATAGTAATATTATAAAGACGTAAAATTTCTTTGTAAGTTTACATGTAGGGGGTAATCTTTAAAAAAATCTGTAAAAATTCTTTTTGCGTTCGATAGCCTGTCTACTGGTTAAGGATATAGGCTATATTACATCACGCTGCGACTCATAGGAAAAGCAGTAACCATAAACACGAGTGAAACCATGTTGGCTAGCAAATAAATAAAAAAAATAAATTTGTTTTACACGTACTGTAATATCCTTAATCACTTGATGACACTATGTGGATACTCTGTTTATACATCTTTCACGTCTTATCTACAAACTAATCTTATTTTTCATGTAAGATAATTAATTACGTTAGATATGATTTTCAACCGACTACAAAAAAAGATTGTACCAAATCGTAGATTATTTTATATTTGTTACCTCATAACTCCGTCGTTTCTTAATCGATTGTGTAAAAAAAAATCTTTTTTTGTTTTTTTTTTTTAAACCTTTAAAACACTCTTTAAATTGAGAACCTACTCTTTCCTTTAAAGGTTGTTTATAAACTACCATCCCTTAATTCAGCTCTTCTGGTATTACTTTCGCTGCGAAAAGACATACGTTATCCTTCTCCAAGGTTTAATTTATACATATACCAAAATATATCAAAATCGATTTATCGGTTTAGGTGTGAAATGTAACCAACAGACAAACCAATTTTTTTGCATATATAATATTATTCCGGAAGTATGGATTATGTATTGTACATAAGATCTTCCTATAAACGAATGACAAACACTTTAAAAATGACAAGTCAATCTCATGACGAATTTCCGCCGAAATGAAACACATCACAATTCATCCACAAATATCATGAATAACTACAAATATCGTTTTTTTTAAATATATCCAACTTCAAAATCAAAATACGTAAATTAGTTATTTGGATAACGTATTAATTCCACTTATTTCGATGACCAACCACTGAACCGATTTTGATAAAAAAAAAAATATAAAATAAAAAAAAAGAATTTTCAAAACTGGTTAAAAAATGACGTAGTTATACAAAAAAAACATAAACTACAAATGGAAAAACAAAGATAATCAAGGATTTTTCGAAAATATTTGCTTATTTAATATCAATTAATATTTATAGGGCAACATATAGAAGACAGGTGACCTTAGAACAGATCTAGGAATGCCGTTTGCCCTACAACTGACTAACCTTTGGATTAACACTGGTTTTTGCTCGCATTTGAAGAAAACAACATATCATTAAAAATTAATAAATCTTGAAAAATCGATTAATCTTGCAAAATCACAAGTCTTGCAAAATCATTTAATCTTGCAAAATCAAAAAATCTTGCATAGAATTTCAATTCGCAGGTTTCGTTTTTACACACGTATAAATATTATGAAGTAGAAATTCGTTTAGAACGGTTTCTTGAAACATCAACCCCTAAAAGACTGAATCGGTCTTTAAGAAAAATCGTAGATACGAGCGAAAACTCCGCCAAATATTAGTTTACAGATAAATATCAAACATACAAACGGATACTTTCGTAAATGTTGCCCCTACATACAATCAAAATGTATCCGTTTAAAGTGCAAATATTAGCAACGGATTATGATTTATTTATAAAAATGCACTAATCAGACGACCTTGGTGATGTCACTATGATGTCACTTATTAATAGGTATTATACATACATAAAAGACTTATTTTTATGTGGGTGGTACGTGTAACTTCTTTATAGACTTATAGACGAGGCATGGTCAAGTCTCGACTTGATTTGACTTTTACACCTCGGTTTAGACGCATTGAAATTAGCACAGAAGTAAGATACTCATTCCCGTTGGTGAAATTAATAAATCAAACTGCATTACAAGACCATCCGTAGTCAGCAGTAACGTATCAATATCAGTTGTCTAAAAGCCTATAAGTTCGTTACTAACCTAACCGAACCAACTCTAAATCGTTATAAATCCTAAACGGTAATTGTGATTAAAAACGATATGAGAAACCTAAAAATGATTTTAAATACCAATTCAAGGATACTCCACTTGATATAGTTCGTCGACTTTTATTTTATTTTTTTTTTCACAATATGGCGTCCACAATCGTCTATTTTGATTATATTTTATGATTTCTATAACATTAGCCCTGTCATGTCATGGAAATGATTTAAATAATGACACAAAGATACAAACCCACATACATACATAGGCTGATAAACTCATTACCTTTTTGCGTCACGCAGTCATGTTAAAAAGGAACCGATTTCAAAATGAAAATACGTAAATAGTTTATAACGTCAACCGAGGATCGCGCGTTTAAACCTCGGTTAACACCGCTGACTTTTAAAATCCTTGTTTAAATTCATTTCGAACTCGGCGGTGAAGGAAAACATCGCGAGGAAACCTGCATGTGCCGGGAGACATTCTAACCCATTAAATGTGATCTGTAAAAATTTTTCAGGTGTTGTCTGTGTACAGAAAATAGAAAGTGTTGAGTTTTTAATACTATCTTTCAGAGATGATGTAAGTTACGAGGCCAAGTGATTGATTTGCAATTAATATGAACTAAAGGTAAAGTCAATCGTAAATTCAAAACATTATGATTCATATCATTCTTACTGAAATAGAGACGTGTAGATTTAATTTTCAAATAATTAAAAAGTCTAAAAAATTCTGTATATGTACTTCCGTACACGCACACCTAACGACCATTTTTGCTGTAAATATATAATTTTGCATTTACGTAAACAACATGCAGTGAATATTTTTGGTAAGTATGCTTTCAAAATATTCTGCCTACCCTGTCTTAAAACACTGTGCACGCCACTGGACACATGTGTCCAGCGTGATGGTTAATCCACCAAGCTCTAAAACCTTCTTAATAGGATAAGAGATATTTGCCCAGCAGTGGGACATTTACTGGCTATTACTACTAGCTCGAGAATAACACCTAGACTAGACGCATCACACTCAACGGCCCCCATTAAGATCGCGTCACCTCGTGTCGAGTATCCGGAAACACTCACAAAACAAATACCCAGACCACGGCAAACATCCGTATGGCCAATACGTTTGCCGTGAGCGGGGATCGAACCCGCTTGAGTCTGTTGCAGTGACCACTGCGACACGCGAGGAGCGAGGAGGAGGATGCGAGGAGTGACACGCGGAGTCTAGAAACTAACTTATTATTCTAGATACTCACACCACTGCGGCGCTTCCAAGTCTCTCTACGTTTCAATCTCGGCATACTGTTATACATTTCGACTTAATTCACTTCACTTGCACAATTAACATACATTTTCTCACTTCACTTCTACAATTAGCAAGTCATTCTAAATTTATTCACTTCTCTTTTCACTTAATAGCTATTGACGAGCTTTAATGCTATTAATAAAATGGTTTTGGACACAGTGTTCAATTCAATTCTTTTGTTAATGGCTCTTAGTTGTGCCAACACGGTGTATATGGATGCTGATAAGCAATAATGTGTCAATCCACAACACGTCAAATTCGGAGATATTCGTGTATTCTGATAGTGCGTCATGTAGGTATTTAACATAATTCAAAAACTTTTGAAGTCACATTATAAGTACCGAAAACAGTTACTTAATGTAATGTTATGAATATTGAAGTGCGTTCCATTATTTTGAAATTTAAATATACAATTATCACATCATCATCATCTACGTAGCATTTTTCCCGGTTATACCAGGATCTGCTTTCTATTCTAGTCCAGATATTGACGAGTTACTGATTTTTACACAGAGCGACTGCCATCTGACCTCCGCAACCCCTGAGGGCAAGCCAGTAACCATTTTTACTAGAATAATCTCCCTACTACAAATAACGATCATTATCAGGTGACTGTGATAACGACCGGGACCGACAGCTTTACGTGCTCTCCGAGGCACGGTGGGGAGACCCACAAGGACAAACACCCAGACCTAGGAACAAATATTTATACAACAACAAATATCTGCCCCGAGCGGGGATCGAACCCGCAACCGTCGGCGTTAGAGGTACATTCAGCACCACTACACCAGAGCGATCGTCAATATACAATTATCACATATATTAGAAAATATGATTATTAGATAAAACTTTTGATTACACCGATCTGCTTTTAATTCATTATACCTTTTACCAAAATAGAAAAGAAAGTATGTATATATACTTCTTCAAACAAATTTATCAAAAATAGGTTTGACATGTTAAAACGCCATCTCAAAATGAAGTCTGTGCGGCTTGACACAGTATTGCATAACAGCGTCCCTATACTAATATAAACGAGCTAATTTTAGTAATTGTACAATTGATAAGCCATTCGAGAATAATATATATATCGTCAAACAAAATTTATTAAGAATATGTTTGACATCTTTAGACGCCATTTTCTCAAAAGTCCGTGTGGCTTGACACAGTATTGCTTATCAGAATCCATATATAAACGAGCTAATTTTAGTAATTGTACAAATGCTAAACCATTCAGAGAATAACTTAGCAAGGTCAGAACGTTTAGTTTTTCTTTTTTTTTTTTTGCATATAATTGTTTTATTTTCACACGAGCTATGTTAACAATCATTTGATCTGTGTTTATAGTGATATTATTATGCAATGATGAATACATAACAGTTTTTCTCAGAAAGAAAAGGACTATTATTGTAATTTATATTTTACATATCTATTTACGTAACGTGTCGATACTTACACAATATAATTGGGGTTCACATGAATTCAATTCTTTGGTTAACGGATTTTAATTCAATTCGAAAGTGCTTTAAGAGTCCATTTGAATTAAGTATATTTTGGGTTTGAATTTAGTGTTGCCAATTAGATACATGTTATTGCGTCAATGTCACGTGGAAGACATTTGGATTACAAAGGGATGCTGATAAGCAATAATGTGTCAACCCACAAAAAGTCAAATTCAGAGATACTGATATATTTTCATACCGCATCACCTATTTAACAATATAAAAAAATCAAGTCATATAAACTAAATAAGTACGGAAAAAAGTCTCTTAATTAATTGTTTCGATTTCCAAGTGCGTTCCATATTTTGCAATTTATACAATAATCTTAAAAATTTGAAAAACTTTTTGTTAGATATAAAATTAACCTGCTTTTAAATCATTATACCTTTTATCAAAAAAGAAACGAAAAGATAGATATATACTTCGTCAAACATATTTGTTAAGAATAGGTTTGACGCCATTTTCTCAAAATAAAGTCCGTGTGGCTTGACACAGTATTGCTTATCAACGTGCAAATAAAGTTATAATGTCAGTTTGTAATGTCAAAATAGCTTTTGTTAAATGCACGTGAAGGTGTTATTTCCAAATTTAGTCTCTCTATTACTTTCTTGTGCGTTGTCTCCGAAAGGGCTGGATCGATTTTAAATGGATTTTCGAAGGGTTCAGTCGATTTGTGTACCTGTAGTATTGTAACTCTCAGACGAATGTATCTAACAGAACATCAATTATTTTCTAGTTTTTAAAAGGACGTGTTGAGACTCGTTATAAAGTTTTTAATGAAATTTCAATTTGTAATTATTAAACGAGACTATTTATCAATCAATTAACACTTTGCAACACATGCACAATTATTATGAAATTGCACTTGACTAATTAATATCAAACCAGCTGTCCCTTGCGGTATCACTCGCGTTTATGGTTGCTGCTTCGCTCCTATGAGTCATAGCGTGATGTAATATAGCCTATTGCCTTCCTAAATAAATAAACTACCTAACACAAAAATAATTTTTCAATTCGAACCAGTAGTTCCTGTGATTAACGCATTCAAACAAACTCTTCAGCTTCATAATATTAGTATAAATTTTATCACTTCTTTGCAAATTCCCGTTTATTCTGTAACGAAAAATTATTTTAACTTTTTAATAACTTCGATTCTTTCTTTTAACTCGACTATTCTCCGCAATTCCATTGACCGATTTATTTCATGATATCTGTCAAAACAAGATTCCATTTAAATGTGGAATTCTTTATCTATTCAGATAAAAGATAAGAAAGATAAAAACAACGAACAGCTTTATTTATAACGCGTAGTATTTTTTGAAGTGATTCGATTGGGTTTTATTTTAGAACTAGCTGGTCGCGACTTTATCTACGCAGGAGTGGCAGGAATTTAAAATTGACAAAGTTTCATACAAACTTTCATCCCCTATTTTGTTCCCTTGGAGGTAAAATTAATCAAAATCCTTTCTTAGCGGATGCTTACGCCATAACATCTACCTGCATGCCAAACTTCAGCCCAATCCGACCAGTGGTTTGGGCTGTGCGCTGATAGATCACTATATCAGTCAGTCACCAGTGAGTTATATATATTTAGATATTGGTGAATCTATACTAATATTATAAATAGGTAAAATTCGTTTGTAAGTTTGTATGTAGAGGCGTAATCTCTGAAATTACTGAACTGTGTTAAATAGCCCGTTTATTGAGGAAGGTTATAGGCTATATTACATCACGCTAGGAGCTAGGACTCATAGGAGCGAAGCAGTAACATTAAACGCGATTGAAACCGTAAGGAACAGGGGCCATAATATATATTTTGATTTTGGTTTTGCAACAGGATTTAGGGAAATTTTAAACTTATGAAGTCAGTTGTAGACGTAGTCACGGGTAGCTATTAGTATTTTACAATTTAAGTCATTTTAAATGCGTCTTCATCGTGCTTTTGGTGGAAATTATGGTGTACTTTTTAAACAATTTGTTAAAATCAGTTTTTTTTTCGTTTTTAAATCTTTGAATTTGTTACTTTATATTAATGAATACTATTCCATCACTATTTCTCGTACCGAGATGTTTTATAGCCTACTCTTTCCTAATAAACAGACCAAAGCCATAAATATATTTAAATTCGGGTTGGTACTTTCCGAAATGAACGCATTGAAATGAATATACACACTCTTCAACTTCATACATTAGTATAAAAGTATAAATAAAGAGACAGTGGCGCTGTCTGTCTATTAACATATTTACAGATCACATAACCACGCATCCTCATATTACAATGAAATATTCTTGTACCACGACTAGGTGAGTTTGGTATTTTTAATAATATGTTCATCACTTTGATAATGGGCAAAATAATGAGAAGATCGCAGAAAATCAACTATCAGTAATTATTTTTAGTGTGACTTTAAAAAAAAAAAGAAACGAAAATAACAGTTCTTTTTTTTTCACTTGGAAATAATTGCACTTCTTCACTTTAAACACAGACTGATAACATTTTTTATTGTTTTTGAAATATTACCTAAATATTATTAATTTCATATTTTATAATAATCTTTCAATAACCTATACTAATATTATTAAGATGTAAAATTTATTTGTAAGTTTGGAAGTAGGCGATAATTTCTGAAACTAACGATTTGATTTTAAAAAATCATTGTGAAGGTTATAGGCTATATTACATCATCCCATCGCATGAAAGCGAAACAGTACCGCGAATGTTATAATAAAAAAAGTAAAAAATACCATGTTTATTCTATTAACAACGCCACTGTCTTACGCGACTATATCAATAACAATAGTAGGATAATGTTTACAAACAGTACGTCTGTTTGTCCGTCACGATTACGCAATACATACCCACTTGTGTAAACAATTACCGTATACAACGGTCGAGATTTGCGAATTTCACTTGTATCTATATTCTATACTAGCTGCCGCAAGCGGCTTCATTCGCACTTATGGTTATAGCTTCGTTGATATAAGTCGTAGCGAGATGTAATATGGCCTATAACCTTCATTAATAAATGGGCTATTTACCGAAAAAAGATTTTATCAAATAAACACGAGTGAAATTATATGATTTTATTGTTTAAAAAAATATATCTGTTCGTTCACAAACATTTATCTCCGAAATTATTAAGCCGATTTTTTAATAAAATAACTAAGACTAAAAAAACTTCAATGATATACTTATTCTAATTATTTTGATTTTAATACAAAACTAATGAGCTGAGAATGAAAAAGGAAATTTAAAAATCGATCTACAAATGATGGGGTTCTAAGGTAACAACCATTCAAAAATACAACACGAATTACGGACCTTCTTATTTGTTGAATAGGTTGAAAATTTTTAAATTCTACACGTAGCATACAAAAAACTATTCAATGATAACTTCTAACTTTCGAAGTCGGTTTAACATAACAGTATTATAATGTAAATTTAATGCTCTATAAAACAAATAAATGTATTTAACTATTTGGGTTAACTGGTACCAAATCACGCAACGATTAATTAAATTAAACTAATCTGCTTAACTGGTGTCCGAGCAGGTAATTAAAATTTTCAATCATTTAAAAGGTATATATTATATGCATACTACCACATAAAGCAGAAGATTTTTTGTTGTAACGATTGACGATAAGCCTTATAGGCTATATTATATCACGCTAAGATCATAGCAACGGAGCAGTAACGCGGGACGCCGGCATCAAGTTTGATTAATATTCAAAATAATTATTTTAACCAGATGAACGTGGTCTAACTTGTAGGCTATAAAACATCACGCGATTCACAAGAGCGAACCAATAACCATATAAGTCAAATGTGACAAAATAAACGCGAGTAAAACTTCGATACACGTCGAGTATATATTAACCAAATAATTGAATTGAATACATATAAATGTATTTCAAACATCTGTATCGATAAGAGTCATTCCCCACGATTTTTTAAATGTTTAATCATGACTCAGTTACAATTTAATCACATATTAAAAATATAATTTGTAGATAACGATTTTTTTAATGTATTTATATGTATATAAAAATGTTTTACTATTTAAACTGTTTTCTTATCATTTATAATTGAATTAATGGTAATTTAAAACAGACATTCTAAAAATAGTTAATTAAAATTCAACTATTTATAACTTTACCGATTAAAATTTTATCACTTACACACACAATTACACACTTTTATACACACAACCTACACTTCATTATTGAAAAACTTTTCACGAAAAAAACACTACGAATCAACACATTACTTTATCGATTTTAAATATAATGGATTTGAAATTATAAATATCGATATTTAATATAAATTTTAAAAAAGGAATTAAGCGACGCCCACACTCAATGGTACGCACCTGAAAACTGACTGAATTCACAGATAAGAAATAGATATCATGTGTACACAAAACATTATGTACATACATGGTTCGCGCAGACGAGGGGCTCTTATGTCGTAACTCATTCTGCTCCCTCGGTTACATGAGCATTAAATAACTAAAATTTAAAAACAATTTATTAATTAAAAAATTTAAAAACCCGACTGCGTGACAAAAACAAGGTGAATCGTTTATAACCAACTTTAAATCGTTATAGATTCTAAACAGTAGTTCTGATTAAAAAATGATATAAGAAACCTAAAAATGATTTTTAAATACCTATTTAACGATACCCCTCTTAACACAGTTCGTCGTTATTATTTTTTTTTATTTTTCACATGATGACGTCTAAAGTCGGCCATTTTGATTTTTCCAAATTATTATATTTTTATGACATTCGCGCCGTGATGACGAATTATTTATCAAAATCGGCCTACGCGTTTGGTAAAATAGTGTCACAAAGATACAAACCTACATACGTGCATAGACTAATAAACACATTACACTCTCTTACGTCGCGGAGTCGAGTAAAAATCTGGTAAATTTGGCCTCACATTTTTATCAAAATCGGATTAGTAGTTTAGTTATTAAATCTATATAACTGGAATAAGAACCTCATTCGAATAAACGTAATTACATATTCTGCTTTTGAAATCAGTTTTTTTTTTTAATTCATAATTATTACTTATTTGTGTACATTATGCGTTACAATTTTAAACATTCTATTTCGAAGGAAAAAAAGTCCCTACTCAGAACATTGTTCCTCGTCTGCGCAGGCCGAACGACTATCTGCGTACGTTAACTTAATTATTAAAAAAAAAGAATAAATTAATTGTGAGAATTTAAAACTAATTATGTAAACAAATGTTTTGATATTTTTTGCGGTATTTAAGCAAACGATTATAAGGCATTTCAACGTGTTTTACGACAAAAAATTAATTAAAAATTTTAAGTACGTATACATTTACGTAAGTTGGATGCTGATAATAATGTATCAACCCACAAAAAGTTAAATTCGGAGATATTGATGTATTCTGACAATGGGTCACGTATTTACATTATTCATTTTTTTCAACTCGTCTAAAGTAAATAAGTACGCAATAATATTTCTGAATCCATATTTCCATATTTTGCACTATGCAATTATCTCATATATTAAAAAAAATCAAATTCTTTATACCTTCTATCAAAATAGAAAAGAAAAGATGGGTATACACTTCTTCAAACAAATTTATTAAGAATAACTTTGACATCTTTTGACGATACTTTCTCGAAATGAAGTCCTTGTGGCTTGACACAGTGTTGCCTATCAGCGTCCAGTTATTGTATGGGTACTTTCCCTTAACATTAAGTGATCAACTATGGACAATTTTTACATCACCAGAAGAGACAAAACGTAGTCAGGAATCAGAAAGAAAGGAGAAAGGGTAGTAAGGAAACGAATTGGGGTTAACTTCACGGCTTTCTTACTAATCGTACAAAACGCGGCTATATTAGCTACTTCACCTCGATTTTCTGTCAGAGTGTGGTACTGCCCCGGTAGGTTTCTATAGTAGAAAAGTTAATGAACGTTATAATTATTAGTAATACCATAGATAATCTAAAATTGAAAATGTTAAAGAACCCCAACAATCTACTCATTGAGACGATTTCAACGAGCCTCAACACGTTAAGTCAGATGTAATTTGGTGAGTTGTGTCCTGCTGATTCCAGATGATGATACAGCATCAATTCAAGATTCCATAAATATATTACTTTATTATCGTTGAAGTCACATAAGTAAGAACTACCCTTACGAAGATAACCATCACGCGCCTAAACTGATCTTCATAAATTATAGCTAAGAACCACACCGATTATATCAGCTTTCATACATAATAAAACGCATCAAAAACGATCCATTCGTTAGGGAGCTACGTTACCATAGACAGACACACAAATACACACGTCAAACGTATAACACTCCTTTTTATTGATCGGGGGTAAAAGTATTTCCTATTAGGAATAGCGTGACTACGTCTAATGTATTATACTGTGGTGAGTCTACACTCGTATACGTCCACCGTTACACGTGAAGATTATCCTTGATAACGAATTGAGCTTAGGATTAAGAATGTGAAACAGATTTTTAACAAAAAAAAAATATAAAAAAATAATATAAGAAGTTATATATTTGTACGAAAATAAAATTAAGACATTTTTATAAAAAATCGTTAACGGTTGTCGCTAGATTATTACTTTACCTAACCTCGCTAGTCTATTGTCAATTTAAATTGATAATGACAAAAAAAATCAAATCATATTTCCTCTAATTCAACCTTCTAAAAATGTATTAAAAATCACCTTCTAACAATAAATGTATAAAAATATGTAATTTAAAAGACCTATTTCTACAATTATGTACGGCTAGGGTTGCCATCTCTAAAATTTGGCAACCAGGACAAAACGCGATGAAATCGCGGATTTCAATGCCCCGAACTGAGGGCCGACGAACATAGCGAATCGGTTCATCGCGGACGCCCCAAGACATACAAATTTTAAACCCAGACTCCAAATCCCTTAAAATTGAGTAGCATTCGAGAAACAGTATGTCAAATTAATATATCCATTTTGGTCTTAATTACCCGGCATCCTACATGACCTAAGATGAGAATTACATTTGTAAGTTTTACTTTCGCGAGCGATATAAAAGCTCTCCGTAAACCTACTAACAGAGTATTCGTTACTAAATAGATCTGCGTAAATATTTACGAAATGTCGCAAGTAAGGCATTGATACTAAATTCTCTCGTGTGTAAAGCAATTTGAAATAAGTAATATCTTTATGAAAAATAAATAAAATCTTTATAAAAGTCTTACAGCAATACTAAACTCCCCTATTATAATGTTACATTACTCTCATTGTGATTGCACTAGACAATTTTTGCCACTTTTTTTGTGCAAATAAAGTACATTGGTTACTGAAATGTATAAAAAAAAGCACGTCGTAAAAAACTAAGTACAATTTTTACTCTATTATTACGCGTAAAATATATATTTTAAATTACTTTGAACAAATAATTATCACAGCTAAACAGCTTCACAGCATCTTTACAATCTACGGTTAAGTTAAAGTAATCAATGAAAGACCAATCGCGACCGACAGAGGGTGATTTCGTTAATTAATATCGCACTTATTCGACAACAATTAGTAATATCATCGATTCCAGTTATTCTGTTTGACAAAAAAAAATTTAAAACTAACCTTTTTGTGTAAACTGAGTGAAATGATCCACAGAAATAGAATGATGCGAAAAAAGTATTTTCGCGTGCTTTATCGTTCTCATAAAGTGCAATTAGCCGAAAAACTGTATATTCTCGTTTTCAATACATGTCTTATTTTTCAATAAAATTTGACGTACTTCTTACCACACATAAGAGTTAGAGATGAGAAATTATCGATCGAGTAATTGAACTGAATTTTTTATAATGAAAAATTATAATGACAAGTAATGTTCGAAAATTCGTGATTATTGTTCTATGTATTGTTACCAAATGAGACAAGTGAAGAAAAATAGACTATACAATACTTTATAATAAAGTATAGGTGGAAACCCTATCTAGGTGTGCCACATGCCTAGCGAAGTTAATAACTTCGATTTATAAATTTAATTATTAAAAAAAAAAAATTTCCGACATGCACTGTGGTATTATTTATAAACAACAAAATTCATCATATTAACAATGATAAAGTAACAAAAAACAGAAAATTAATTATGAATCCGTGTACTAAATCACTGTGTCACTTTCGAGAAACACACCTGTATACAGAAATTAAAAAAAAATACAGAAATTCTACTCACAAAGCCACTTTTCGCTTTCTCATGGCGGGACATTTTTTTCTCGTTGACATTCAGATGCACCATTCTGTAACAAAAAAAAAATTAAGAAAAATCTAAAATTGAAAATTGTTACAATGCATTACATAGTTCAATAAGTTTAGGTATTTATCAATTAATAAAATATGTTTTCTTTGAGATGAAGATGCTATCTGTAGCCGACTACAACTCATATACAGGTTCACCTGACCGGGGCAGTTCCCAAGCAACATAGAAAATTGATGTGAAGTATCTAACTGCATTTATGCGGTGAGAGAGAGCTAGAAGACTAACCTCTCCCCCATTCCTGTCCTAACTTCCTATTGCCCTTCATTAGAGAGATGATTTTTTTATAGAGCAATATATATAATACATTTGTGTTATTGTGGCTTCTCTTGGTTTGTAAATATTTATGGGCAGCGGCGAAAACATAATATCATTTGACCTGCTAGTTTGAAAGACTGAATTACATTATATTTAGCAACTCAATAAAAAAACTTCCATAGCAGATTCATAAAAAAAATCTTTCAAAATTGGTTAAGAAATGATGGAGTTCTGAGGCAAATGTTACAAAAAATATGTTAGTAATTCAGAACTACCTTTTTAAAATGGGTTGAAAATCACTAAGACTAAAATTTAATCTTGTATTTATAGTGTTATCTCTGGAGTTCTAATCACTAGTTTACTTGTAAATATAAAGATATTTGTGAAAGTGAAGATGAGCGATCTATCCTAGAAAGAGGGAGCGTACTGCCGATATATAATAATAACTAACTGAAAAACAAGCTACCATAGACAAAATACAGTATCATTAACTTTTATGATATATTCCTAATATATAGCAAAAATGATAAATTGTTATTATCAACTAGCTATTTTTACAGCTTAGCTCATGTGAAAATAGGTTTTGTTATGTCTGACAATGCACTTAAACTTTTCTCTGTCTGGTAGCTTTCAGTAAATGGTGTGTATGTTATCCCGTAACATACACACCACCTACTGAATGTTAATTGTACTATGCCTATAATATTTCGCAAGTGCAAACAGTAAATTGACAAAGTTCTATCACAAATGGATGAATGTTAAGGCTGTGTATTAAATATCAACGAATGAAAATTGATTTTTTATAATAGATTAGCTGCTTCTTGCAGTTTTACTCGCGTTTATAGTCACTGCTTTGCTCCTATGAGTCGTAGCGTGATATAATATAGCCTATAATATTCCTCAATAAATGGCCATACAGCACTAAATATATTTTTTTAATCGGATCAGTAGTATCTGAGATTACTCTCTATGTACAAACTTACAAAAAAATTTACCTTTTTATAACATTATAGTTGAATAGATGGTTCTGTATGATTAATGATAAAGACCAAAACATTAAAATAATATATTTAATCAATTGTCATTACCACAGCGAATCCAAAATATTTCCTTATTAAGAGGAGAACCGGAATAGAAAATTATTACTAAGTTAATTTAATTATATTTAATCTTATACACTACAAGTGCATCCTTGACTTAGTTTATTTAATCATTATATGTGATGTTAATTTATTGAGTTCCACGCCAAATTGGTGCCAATGGGACCTTTACAAAGCATGCATCGTCTGTCTGTCCTACCTTAATGTTTTTATTTTTGTCCTACAGTTGATCAGCTATACTGACCAGGTATTAGTTGAATATCAGTGGCGCAGTACGCTAGGTTTGAAAATCTACCTCAAAGTTTGCTTTTTTAAATTATTAATTACAGGATAAAAAGTATGTTAGATAATATGGTTTAAAATCTAGCACAAAGAAGTTAAAATTGAAACAATAGCTTTTTAAAATGCACATACAAAATATATACTGAGGATTGAAATTTTTAACTATCTATTCACAAGTATGGGCATCACAGTGTAATTACAGCTTTAATATTTATACAGTATTAACAACTTTAATAGTTTTTAGTGTAGTTAACAAATTAGGTCTCCTGACTATAGAGAAATTGTCAGTAATTTTTTTCAGGCTTTTTAGTGCTTCTATAAAAATAATTTAAATAGATAGTCATTTTATTAATATTTTGGATGAATTTTAAAAGTTAAATGTTTAAGTAAAAATATCGTCAAAAAAATTAAAACATTACATTTAGTGTCAAATGTACTTCATATAATCATATTTTAATTTAGAAATAAGGAAAAGTAGACTAATGAACTTATTAAAATTTAAATAACAATAAATATTCATATCTTTATAAAGTGACAATGTCGAAATATTTATTTATTGAATTTGCATCGAATCAATAAATAAGGTTTTGTAATATCGTTGCAATATCGCTCAATTGACGCAACCGAAGGCTAAGTCCCGCCAAATGATCACATAAATCGAGGTCGGACCAAAAAGGAACAGTTAAACTTTATATACTACAGTACAGAACTTTACGCTAATTCACGCAATATATACAATGTAACTACAAAAAAACTATCTTTATACAAAAATATGCGGGTCTATTATCATCTAACGGCCTCGCCCGTTTAGTAACGCTGTCTTTTCTATCATAAAAACCTAAAAACACGACTCCACAGTCGTCTCAGTACAAACCCTGTCATAACCTAAACAAACTTTCTTATACGATGATTTTATCATATCAGTAGATAAAGGCTAGATAATATGTGTACTTTACCACTAAATAAAGGCAGATTTAATTTCAAACAACTTCACAAACATCACTTTTTGATAAAAACATGATAGATAACACAAACAACGGTTGGATAACACACATAAGCATTAACTAGTGATGTCATACATTTTTTTTCATTACGATACGATTCGTGATTCGTCAATCGTCACATCGTATTTGTAGTGATGTCTGTTATGTCATTGTACGTCAATGTGACATATAAATTTGTTTACAAAGGTGGCTAAAACAAAATCACTAGGAAAAAAATTATAATAACTAATGTTATAAAATTAATACCTAATATATAAAAATAAAAAAGGAAACAAAAATATCAACATAATAAAAAAACATTTTTTACTTCATTTTTGTGTATACAAACTTACAAATAAAGTGGAAACTTTTTACAGTAAATGTATTCTCTTTTTGAATACCGTAACAAAATTCTTCTTTTGTTCTATTCAAATTTCTTTTTCACTCAATACAGATGTTGACTAAAATAATTTGCTGATTCACTGATAAATTTGATTTTTTTTTTATAAATTTTTCAAATGGATAATAATCAAGAGAGCAAAAAATGTTTTTGTGCAAGATGTTTTCTCCCTATAAATACAGAAGACAAAGTTGATGTCGAGGGTCAGAATTTTCATAGAATTTGCAGTATGTGTTGTAAGTTGCATTTGATTTTAAAATTTCAATTGTATTTTTTAATATACAAACAATAAAACAAAAACAAAGGTTTCAAAACAATAAAGTAGCCATAAGTCTTGTTTTCAATTTATTTTTATTTTTGTTGCGTGTGTGTAAATAGCCTTCAGTATTATTTATAATGGTCCTACACATAGCGACTTCTAATTCTTTTCTGCTATTATTATTTGTAAATGGTTATATTTGTAATTATCATATATAATTTTTTTCACCGATCAAACTCACATTGTTTATAATTTCTTTAAAAATGATATAATACCAGTATAATTTCGTTATATACTCCGATCTAAGCGTGTCAGTTGAAAAGAATCTTATCCGGTATCATTACAGATATCCTAGTATTTTAGAAAAAAAAATATTTTGTAGTTCTAAAAATACATATAAATGAATATTTTATATTCTTAATAAAAATCTTATATACATTTATATATAAAATTTTATTTTATAGGTGTGTGCCGTACTATACCAACCTCTTTGAAAATGTTCTATGGGCACGTATTTTGTAACGACTGTTTCAAAAGTCACGTGATGGCACGGTTTAAAGGCGAAAATCCGCGGATGTCTTCGAATAGCTGGTGGATGAATTCCACGTCAGGGTCTAAACCTAAGGGTAATGAAGATAAAGGAAAAGAAGGTAATTTTTAGCTTAATTTACTATAATGCAATTTAATTAGAATCAATTGATAGTCTCTTAAATACCTATGTTACTTAGACACATTCGATTAATTTTTATCAGCGTATTTTAAAAGGAATTTTCATTTTGATATAATTAATTTCTCCATTCACCCTAGCAGCAGAACGGGTTATTATTTTAATATAAATATTCATTCATTCATTCTTTGTTTTGTGGCTTTTAGTTGTGCCAAATAAATATATAAATTGTAGTAATATAATAATATAATTTATTATTTCCTTGTGTCCTTACTATTAGCAATTTCTCGCCAATAAATGTAAGTAGATTTATGTTGATTTAGACGCTCCTGAGAAATCATCGAATGAACCCCCAAAACGTTTTATTTGCGCTCGTTGTTTGCAATCCGTGGATGAAACTCTTAGAGTCACTATTGGAGACCAAAGTTTTCACAACCAATGCGCTAAATGCTGTAAGTAATAAGAACTCTATGGGCATTAATTGCAAGCTTTAATTAGTAATCGTCTTAGAAAATTGTAACTTTTGTACTTTAATCCAGATTTCTGCCACAAAGTTCCAACATCGGACGTAAAGATCTACTACGGCCAAGTATTCTGCGAAGAATGTTTCCATCGTAATGTTCTCAACCGCAGCCAAGATAATCCATCTGAGTTCTTTAAGAACTGCTTCGAACAATGGCAGAATAACGCTCAGTTTGCTGAAAACATGAGGGATTTCATGTCTGGTAATAAGGAGCCGACGCCCTTCATTTTCATGATGCAAGGACAGCAGCCGCCATTCTGCAGATGTGGAACTGGCCCTCAAGAATGGTATCAACCTAATGAGCCTCGTAAATGTGAGTATTTTTGTTTTTAAGAGTAACTTAAAAAGGACGTGTGTGGATGTTTACTAACAGTTTAGCGTAAGCGTCTTTTTATGAGATTGCTCATATGGAAAAATAAAGGTATTAAAGCAAATGCATTTAATATTCGACAATTAATTTAAAATTATTGATAAACTTATGCTAATATGTAAAAAATAGTACTTTGTTAATTGCATAATATGCATTTAATATAGACTAACAGATATGGCCTAATATTCAAATGTACCAGCGTTTTTATTTTATTTTAGGTGCATAAGAGTTTATAAAAGGATAATATTTACAGCTGCGACGCCACTTACGTCCTCTCTAGAGGAAAACATTTTGAAATATTCCTTTGGTAAAGGAAAGGAAATTGAAAATTCTGCATCCGTTAATGAATCAGCAAATGGAGATAATTTAAATTTCGAAGCAGCTGAAAAAATCGTAAAACTAACGAAATATCTTCATAATAGACATGAGAAAAAAGTAGATATCGATAAAGCATGGAACTTTGTGGATCAAAAGTTACAGAACGCATCTAATTGTTGTTGGATAGATTTACAGGATCATAAGGTTAACCCATTGAAATGTCCTAAATGTTTGTGGCAGTGTGGCTCTATTTACGTTGACAATAATATTTTGAGACAACAAAATTTTTTTGTTGATGATAAAAAATATTTTTAAATAAATTTTGTCGTCAAAGTTTTTTTATTGTTTGTATTTTACTCTGTACAAATCTTTAGATTAATGGCTTGGATTTAACGCTAAGATCAATTTAAACTTTCAATATACTGTCTTAATATAAATATATAATAAATGTCTGTCTCTTTTCTTTAAACTAACGTAACAGTCACTTTAAAAAATGTGTGCAAGCGGTTTTACATCAACGCGCGGCAAAGCAAGGACAACATTATACATATTTTTATAATATTATTATTATTATAATTTATATTATTAATAGATAAAAGTTAAATTTGACTGAAATGTTGATAGTGTAAATACCGATAATAATATTTTAACCGCCGTTCACTATTTAGTAATTTTTTATCTGTATTAAAATTTGTATTTCTGACAAATCACAAACACTAAACAATCCGCAGGTGTGGCTATTAGAATTTTAAAAAGATGATATTTTAATTAGAAATTGCAATAATAAATGAATCAATAAATGTAACTAACGTTAATATTTCAATCTTTTTCTATACAACGCTGTGATGTAACTGAAATATACATTAAGTACTTAATTGAAGTTAAAGCAGCTTTCGATTTGGGCGTCAACCGTTTGTTAGTATTGAAGTAAACATGTACGGCCGAAAAACACCTACAACATATCGCTCCACACCTTCAGTGTATTCCCATTACACTGGAAAGTAAGTGCATTACCAATTTTAAAATAACAAAACATGTCTTGTACATAAAAATTATCTTCACACAATATGTCAAAACTATTGTGAGAATTTAACATTTAATTGAATCTATCTCCTGTCATTATTAGATCGTCAACGAATTTACGTTCATCGAAGTCAGTGAAATCTTTACGAGTGCCGTGGTATCAGAAACCTATATTACATGATGCGTTTGTGCTGGACCTGCAGAGGGGGTCTCTGTTGACAGCTTGTATTTCCGTTGTAAGTAGCAGAACATTTAGTTACTAGACTAAATACTCGTTCAAGCTATTTCATATGTAATGTTTTATGATAAATATTCCATAATAAAGCAAAATTAATACAAGTCTAATAAAATTGTAATCTTTTTTTTTTTTAATCATTTAGAGCTTATTGTATACTACTTTTAGACTGTGATTTATTCTTTTATCCCTTGAGAGCATTTTATTATTTATTGTTTATCTTGGATTAAATGTAATCTGTCCTTTTCTGAACCTCTAACAATGTGTATCAAAATTATATTATGAACCAATTGTTATAAAAGTTCTATAGAATAAAACTGAATGTGTATCACTAAATTAAAAAAAAAAATTCAAATTTTTTTAATAAATGTAGGAGTTATGAGGTAACAACATTGAAAATTAGCAACTCTCTTTTGATGTTGGTTATTAATAAAAAAAATATATTTATTTTTTAGTTTATAGCATTATTCACATTCGCACAAAGTATTTTTGATCTGTACTGCATGGTGTTGGCCTCCCCCGGAGCGGTTCATTCCGGCTACTACGTTATAAGCTTTCAATTTGTTTACGTTGGAAGTGCACCAGGTAAATATTATTATTATATTGAGTATTGCAGAGGATTATACAAATATGCTCTATTGTATGCTAAAAAATAGCTACAAAACAGACAAAGAAGGGAAAGAAGAATGTACAAAAGTGATCTTATCGATAAAACGGTGATCTCTTCCAGACAGTCCTTGGGAAAAGAACATGAGATTTAATGAAACTTATTAATATAAGACATGAAAAAAAAATAAAATTAGTATGGTTATTATATTCTAATTCCATTTTTTTTCACAATATAACAATAAGCTAGTATACACCAGATGTTAAGTGATCACTTCTTCATGGGCATTTGCAACACCAAAAGAGTCACAAATGCAAAGAATAAGTTTTTATATTATTGCATAAATATAATGTGTAATTCTTCTTTTACAGTGCGAAATGTCCTAATTGTGTTCTCTCTCTTCTCCTGGATTGGATCGGTGGCTGTTTTGATAACGAGCATCATATTAATAGTTGCTTTGAGAAAGGTAATGATTATTTTTATGATGAATTTGGAAAATGTAATGAATAATTTGAGACATGTAGTAATACCCATGTAGGGTGAGTAGTAACAAAATTGTCGAGATGTTTTTCTTAATTTCGATGTAAAAATAAAATTAGTATTTTGATCGTTTAAAAAAAATTTATAACTGTAATATCAATGACATTTAAGTCTAAATAAATGGCCAAATTCTCCAGTGTAAAACGAAAGTAAAGTGTAAAGTGACGTAATTCAAAAATATTAATTTTTAATTAGGTCGCTGTAATACTAAACACAATAATATCATCGCTTCATTATCTAAATTATGTCATTAATTATTCTCATTTTGTTCACGCTATCATCCTGTAGTTAGTTCAAACAGGCAAGAATAAGGTAGAAATTCATACTTTAATTACATTTGCTTCTTGTGTATCATTACTACGTTATAATTTGCGATTGTGTGCGTCTTTCATTGTTGGTTTTCTATTTTTCTGCATGGATTTTGTGTTTTTGTGTCAATGTCAATCATTTTTCTTTTTGTACAAATAAGTTACTAGCTGCCCCCCGAAGTTTTACTTGTGTTTATGCTTACTGTTTCGCTGCTATAATTCGTAGCATGATGTAATATATGAAGTCGCTTAATAAGCGCATCACACTCAACGGCCCCCATTAGGATCGCGTGACCTTGTGTCGGGGGTCCGGAACCACTCACAACACTAACATAAACACTCAGACCACGACAAACATCCGTATGGCAGATACAGACATTTGCCGTGAGCGGAGATCGAATCGGCGGCCGTTAGCGCTTGATTCAGTTGCAGTGACCACTGCGCCAATGTGTCTGTAAAATTTCGTCAATAAATGAGCTAACTAACCCAAAAAGAATTTATCTAATCATCAGTAGCTTCCTATATTACCCCCTACATAAAAACAAATTTGTATTTTTTTGTAATATATGTATAGACAAGCGACCCAAATTTTTCGGCTTTTATCTATTACATACATATATTTTGGAAATCACTTAAAAATCACTAACTCGTCAATATTTGAACTAGATATAAGCAGACTCTGTTATATTTTTTCTCTTTCCAGGAATACGAGAAACGAATAGTCCCCTGGCTATATTCGTTTGGTGTTTTCATATTGTTCCGCGCCGTGGCCTTCATATTCGCTTCCATAGTCAACGATATGATATTTGCATATAACATCATAATGTGCCTCTTTTGGATCGTGTTCTGTGTAGTCGGAGCGTACGGTTGGGTGTTGGTGTACAGTTTGTACTTGGAGTTGGCCGATTTGACCAAATTGGAGGACTTGGCTCATTTGAGGGTGGGTATTTTTTATGGTTGTGTTAATGTTTTGGTTGACGAGTTGTGATGAAGTCTAAAAGGTGGGTTGTGTACGTATGTGTGTGTGAGTGCTCCTAATTTCTTAAATTTTTTTGCAATGCTTTAGTGTCACTGAGTTTTTAATTAAGTTTTCTCTTGATTTTAAGTCTAGATTTAAAATAAAATGCCTAAAGAAATTGGAAATGAAGGACGTAAAATAAAAAATGTTTTAGGATGCTCTAAAATTATGTCTTAATGGTAACTTTTCTCAGCCACAAGAAAAAGTTTAGAGAAATATCTTGTTAAGTTTCGTAATTTTGTATGTTAAAAAAATTTTAATAAACAAAAAAATAAAATCCAATACCATTACTTTACAGATGGGGACAATGGCATCATTAAATGCTTCACTGGCTGGTTCTCGACCCACCACACCACATTCCACGGTATCTACTATGCCAGCTTCACAGATATGACCCACCGAAGAAGCTGTACCACTCACCGAGACTCTCGAGACACCTGTGTGAAGAATTAAGTGAAATAGTGCAGTGATCAGTGAAATGTGACTCAACAATTTATTTCTTTGAGAAGTAATGAGCTTTTTATACAAACATCACCCATTTCACCAGGTTTATTTTTTACATATAATAATGTCCATTTACACAATTATATTTGATAGAGTCCCGAGTAAGGCATTAGATTTATAGTCCACGTGTTTATTTTCCTATCCTTGTAATATATTTTCATGTTCTCTCTTGACATCAATCTGCCGCTAGGCAACTCCATATTTCAAGTGTATATCAGACCCATTAACAATATCTAAATCAAATTAAAATTAGTTAATGTAACGGTGTTAGTGACAAACAAACAGACAGACAGACAGTATTTCATGTTTATTATATTAATAGATATTCTCAAAACAAATCGGGTTTTGTTGATATTTCATTGATTAATTCACAATGACTGAAAATATTAAAAATAGTATATATAAATATTACAACATGTACCTAATTGCCATTAATTAAAGAATTGAATTGAACTTTCACTTTTTTAAGTTGCCTATAATATGGCATAAATTTAACTATATATGCACGCTGATAAGCAATACTGTGTCAAGCCACACGGAATCCATTTTGAGAAAATGGCGTCTAAAAATAATATACATATCCTATTTTGATAAAAGGTATAATTATTTAATTGGAGATTAGTATAATAAAAAGTTGTATCTACTAATAAGCTCTTCAGATATATGATATTCTTGAATATCTCAAAAAATGTAACACACTTCAAAACTCTAATTATTAAATTAAAACACTTTTTTCTGTACTTATTTTGTTTAAATGACTTTTTTTGAATAATGTTAAACATGTAACGGATTATCGAAATACATTATTATAATTTGACTTTTTGTGGGTTAACACATTATAGCTTATCAGCATCCATATATGACTCAAAGTTTATCTATAAGTATCACTAGAAAACTCAAAACTCATATTTGTGTGTTATGTAATACTTTCTATCACATATCATTGTGTCCAGTATGAGTTTTTCTAATTACGGGCATTCAAGTATTACGTAATGCATTTTTTAAAGATTTTTGATCACTCCCTGTTCTCATGTCACGCACCATAATGTTTTTCCATACTCTTAAGTGACAATTTTTACTTAAAAAATGTTGCACAAAGTCCCTAAATCTCAGTAAAATATCACTGTGATTATTTAAATCCCGCCCCTGTAATGCATCGCGAATAAATTTAGGGGAAAATTATGTGTGATTGCGAGCAACCATTTTTATATGTTAAATCGTTACTTACTAAATTGTATACAAAACTACGTCCAATATTTATCTAAACACTCACACAGAGCTAATGACATCTCGAATTGATATTTTTCCTGGCATAACTAGAACACATATAGTTCAGTTGATGTAAGTTGTTAAGGCTGACCGGGTGAATTGTAATTCAGAACTTATCTGCATATGTTTAAAATTTACTAAAGCCATATATGTCTCGATATATTGAATATTTGAATCTCAATTTTTATTTTTATGTAATTTTTTATATAACTTTACAGTTAGTTGATTCTATCAAAACATTTTGATTTGAATCATATCAAAATATAAAAAAATCATGTGCGACTCTTTTGCAAAACTGTTATATCAAGGGCTGCTATTCTTCACACAAAAAACAATATCGATACCTCCCACGTAAGTTGTTGTAACCCCAAAATTATAATTTTACAGTAGAGCACTTTTAATCCGTTTTAGTTTGAAAGTTACAACAAGATACGCCTTTTTTCAGGCGTATTTTGTTGTAACTTTCCTAGAAAAAAAAAATTTTTGGTATTTTTTCACTTTGAATGCATTAAGCAATGCAAATCCGTGTAGTATTCAGTAAAAACGCTAACGACAATTTTGTGGCTTACAATAACTTACGTGGGAGGTATCGATATGTACACAAAACACACCATATTTCTTTTACTAATTTTATAGTATTAAAAATACAATATATAAATTATATATAATTAGCATTATATAAATCGTTAAGCTCTTATTTGTGTTGAATCTTCGTCCATAGATTATAAAAAAATTAATTATCTCGATATATTTTATATTGAAATTTTCGATTATTTTGTATGTAAATAATATTTTATATTTGACAATTTTTTTTAATATAGTTTAAAATTATACATAATTGAATTATATGCTGGAATTAAATTATAACATGAATAATAAATTTGTCTTGTATTCCACTAGATAAATTAAGGCCGTTGGAACAACTGAACTTATGCAAAAATGACATTGTTAATTTTTGCTTCATGTAATGTGTGACATAACTCGAGAATTTGTTTTTTATGGAGTCTTAAATGTATTTCTTCTCACCTAAGTGTTCATATTTTAATGCTTATACAATGAATTAATTGCTTAAAATAAGTTAACTCTTTTTTTTTTTCTTTCATATCACAATTTTCTAATAGTCGTAAGAAGTAAAAATATGTAAAAGACAACAAATTTTCCGTCCAAAATTATGTTAATACATTAAAAATCTAAGCTTTTATATGATTAAAACGTTACAAATATATCACGAATGTTTTAAGAAAATAGGACTAAGTAATATTTACTTAATAAGGACATTTACACACTCAGTGTATTTTCGGCGCGCTTTATTATAATTGTAGATTGTCAAAAATATGCTCAGTGTTCAAGTGCCCTAATAGTATTTTGTATGTAATAAGAAATAAGTTTAAGGCCAGAAGTACATTTGTAAGTTTTACTCCCGAGAGTGATATAAAACAACAGTGAATGTCGAAATTAAAGCACTGACAGTAATTTCTTTCAGGTCTAAAGCTATGAGAAATTTGTGAATGTTTATGAAAGTTGTATGAGCAAAACATATAAGAGTAGTTCTCGCCTAAGATGAGAACTTCACTTATAAGCATTTGTTTACATATTATTGTAAACACGTCTTGACTGGACTTATTTATTGAAACTCAGCCTACATAAGATTACTTAGTTAAATGTAACCAGGTTACAGAATTGTTTACATAAGTAAATTATACATAAAAAGCGTATATAACTTACAAGTGTAATTCTCACCTAATGTTCAACCAATTTCATACTTAGTTAAGTTTGTTTAATGGTTGTTTGATAAATGTAGTTATACAAGAAAATCTCTTACCGTTTGAGTGATTGATATGTTGTAATCATCAAAAAGTATATGTTCTTATTTCTCACCGAGAACATTGTCTGTAATGTAACTGTCAAGATCTGAACATTACAGTGACCTGTAATGATACAATTTGTAATATCCGTGAATACTATGTGTAATATCAATGTATAAACAACTGATTCAAATACATGAAATGCTAAAAATCTAAATATCGTTACATTATATGCGATTACTCGTCACTTAGTGAGGCAGTATAGTAAAAAAGTAAATTAAGCCTGAAAACGTCTCACTCCTGGGCAAAGGTCGTTGTCCTATTAAGGAAGAGGTTAAGACCATAATCTATGCTGCTCCATTGCGGGTAGTAAAGCAGTATTGTAATGTTATCCTCAAAATTGATAGTTACATGACATTGTTATGTACTCGGTGATAGAGCACCTTGATATCACCTGTATTCATTGAACTGATTAATTTTTAAGTTGAAATAGTTTTGGCATTATCTTTTTAAAGATGTCTTTAGTATTTAGAATACAAACTGCCTTAGAAGTGCCTTTTGTATTTAATAAATCAGGTACTTTAACATTTTATGTATGCCTTTGAAAGTGACCATTGATAATATATTGCCATAAGAGTGTGTAATTTTTATTATTTTTTTTTTAATTATATGCTATCATTTTTTTATAACTATATACGTTCACACTATTTGACGTTACATATTCCATTTCCAATTTTGACAAGCTCGTTGGCTCAAAGATACTCTCGCCTATATACTCCGTCGCTAGCTGGTTGCTAGGCAACGTCGTCCAATGTGGTCTGCATTCTGAGGGCTAAAATCCCCGAGCTTATTTTTAATTGTTTTTTGAATGTAGAAATTTCAAGTGTTTGCTGTCTATATTTATTTTAGTGCTGATGCTGTTAAAATTAAATTAATTTTTGTCTATTTACAAGAAAAGCGACACATCTTAGTAACGATGTATTTTTATGTATATTTCATAGAAATTGTTACACTAATAAAATTTAGAATTCTATAAAAATTTTATAAATTAACAAAATTATTTGTAAAAGTTTCAAGTAGTATTTAATGCATTTTTAATATTTTAAAGGCGTTAACACATCTGGCGTATATTCTAACATTTTTCCTCATACTTTACTATATTAATTTCTGCAATAAGAAGTAACAAAATAAATTAAAAAAAAATAACTTTTTAATTACAAAGTTTTTCGAGCCGTGCACAATTTTTTACAAATATTTAAATGCAATACTTACTTAGAAATCACACATGATTCCTTTTAACAAATTTTTCTAGCTTTCATAGTTTCAGATTTCTCCATACTGATCCATCTTTATAAATCAGCCCGAATACGTCAATAATTCGCTAGGTATGTAAACGTCATGTGTAAAATATTTACAATCAAACTATTCTATATAACTATAATAATATTTTAATTTCAAATTAATTTGTACAAATGTTAAAATAATGAAAATTTAGTCAAAGTTTGTACAGATTGATTTGATGTAAAGTGTGTGAAGTGTTTGTGTAAGTAAAACTTTGATTAAACCGTCCATAGCAATAAATTTTTTACACTGATTTTTTTTTGTTTTATTTCGAAGTGACAACATCCTAATAATAATTTATAGGTATAAGCTATATATATGTTACGTTCGTCTTATTTGACGTTAAAAATCTGTCTCCATTTTCAATTTTGACAAGATAGTTAACTTACTTCCTGGTACAAAGATACTTTTGCTCGGTGTTAGCTAGTTGCTAGGTTACGTCGTCCAAAATATTTTTCTAAGAAACTGTCCCAAATTTGTCGACTCTAAACTCCTAGACTCAACTTCCTGGTAATACGTCATTAACTTACATCATTTTAAATCCTAATGACTTGACTTTCATAAAATGAAACGGTTCAGGAGATTTGTTCGTTGTATATTTGTCCCTGTATTCTAAAATACAATTCTAAAATCTCAGTTCTTAGACGGAAATTATTCCTTGTCTATGCAGGCCTCAATTAAAAGATTTTTGGAATAAGACTTGCTGATATAACGTTTTCGTAACGTGAGAAGTTGCTAGCCGAGATGACCTTGTGATTAGAACACGTCCATCTCAACCGATGATTGTGGAACCGCTGAGTGTTCAAGTAGAACATTTGTGTTTAAATCTCTGGGAGATATTTTGACACATGTATATCAAGGGGGTAAATACTGTCTTGATGGATTAATTCTTCAATATCGTTCCAACTTTGTCCGTTATTGGCCTAGGCAGGAATGTTGGTTAGCGGCTAACCTCCGGTTGTTTTTCCTTCCTACCTCGTGGTCTAATACTATATCACTTACCCTATATCCATTGCGTTTTAGTACCTCCTGAATATGTGTCAGCAATATTATTATTGTGAGAGTAGGCGAAGATAACTCGCGCACTCGCCGCCGGAGGGTGCGCGGTACACTAGCTCGTGACAACGACGAATGTAACTTCGTCGAAACGTCGGGCAATAAAAAGGTATTACTACCATTAGTTATCGCGATAAGACCCGTTATATTAAATATGAACTCTCACAAGTATATTCATAATTATAAGTAAACTAGTGACTAGAACCCCAGAGATAACTTAACGAGAGGCTGTACTACTACTTTTTAAATGTGAGAATTTCCTACGGTCTAATTGACTAAAATTGATGAGTTCATCCGTTTTCATTCTGTTATATAGCGTCGAACAACATCGCATTCGACGTCTCTAGTGCTGACGTCATATTATCAATACGCTTAATTAAAAATGTCGGATGATTCCATTTAGCTAGCACACTGTATCCACCCTAAGGGGGATAATCGCGTGTCAAAAAATCATATGACACAAATTGAAATTTTAATTAATCGCGTTGTTGACTGTAGTCAGGGGATCGGAAGAAAATGAATATACGAATTTTGTTTGGCCACCCCAGCCGGACATGCGATTCCAATTATCCCCCACAGGGCCCGTGAAGCTAAAAATGTCTGTGAAGCGAGTTAGCTAGGCTGCTATAGATTTAGTCTAGTTTCACTTAATTCTGTATTTCACAAGCTATGATTTTGGAAAAAAAAAATTCCCAACAACTTGTGATATTTAAATCTAAATAAACGGCAGAACTCCCATATGCTTAACATTTTTGCGATTTCTTAAACATAGTCTACCTTACTACAAAAGATTTAAACAGACGTTAAACGCGTGTTTAAAAAAATCCGTCTAAAAACAGTGTTGAGTTAAACATACTTTAGATATAGATTAACATACGTTTAAGCGAGTTTAATAGATGTCTTAAACCTATTTCAGCTGTCAAATGTAACGTATAACATTTGTATCAATACGTTTTTTATGAGTTCATTCGCTGTTAAGCAATTTATATATTTTAAGCAAAGTTTAATTTTTAAACACTTTTAGCTAGACACTTGTTCAGCATGGTTTTAATGCGTCTTTTGTAGTGTGACAGATAATTTTTAATTCTGTCACTATAATATTAAGCGTGCAAAGAAGGTTTTTTTATACCGCCTGACAATGGAGTCAGTTTTTTTACGTCCATCACATCGAATTTGTTTTGTGACGGTATCGTATTTTGGGAGTCAAAGCTTTAAACCTTAAACTTTTAATTAACACTTAGTAGAAATTCTCTGATCGCTTTATTACAAATATTAACCTGCATATTAAAAAATATAGGGTGTTGAAAGAAAAACCAGATATATTTAAATAAACGTTTATTACAACATTATAGATTTATACACGTAAAAACAGCTTTGTACATAACTATAATACATCCTGTATTTGGACCTTGCCTTGTGTAAACGACGTACTACAGATTATAATCAATATCAGATCTCTTTCATTTCCATCCACAGAGTAAAAATAAATGACAAAAACTTTTTTGAAATAATCAAGGCTCAAAAAAAAACAACCGACTTCCAAATCAAAATTTCGTTTATTTCAGATATTTTGATTTTAAAACCAAACTACAGAACCGATTTTGATAAAAGTTTAATGGAAGCAATATGAAAGTATACAATTTCGAATATAAAAAAATTCTAAATCGGTTAAGAAATGACGTAGTTCTTAAGTAATAGGCATTAAAAATAAACTACGCGTTGAGAACTTCGTCCTTTTTTCAAGTCGGTTGAAAAACTCACAATCCTAAATCTCAAACAGTATTGCCAATATAAAAAATAAACAATTTATGATAGTCTGCAAAGTGCTTTATTATGCTACACATTTTTATTAAAAAAAAAAACCCTGATATTAATATAACAGAGAAAAAGAATAATCTGTATTACATAGTTTTTTTATCATTCGTTTTTATATTATACAAAAATAGCTCTTAAATAGAAGCTCTTTATTATTATATAAGCAATAATAGCAATACATTTAATCACAAGACGAATAATAAACAGGAAATACACATTTAATAAAAGGAGAACGAATTAAACTAAGTAATGTTTTAGTTGTAACACGACTGCTCAAAAAAAAAAGTGAAGTAGCAAAACGCATTTTTTTCATTATTTTGCCATCATTTTATGTATAATATCGCTAGAATCTAGACAGAGACTGAGCGAATTAAAAAAAATGGGACTATTGACGACAGTCGTATATTTGAAGTTATTTTTTGTAATTATATTTTCTTTACCTTAATTTAAATATCGCAAATTTTAAAATTTCATAAAAAGTTGTTTTTTTATTTTTTATTATACGATTATACATTGGTAAAATCATATTAAAGTATACGATATTATTTCTTTTAATACATATGTTAATGTAAAATCGATACTATATATTTTAGTATCAACAAAAATGCTTTATACTGAATACATATTTATTTACAATGACAAAATTAAATGCAGAAGCAAAATTTTGAAGAAATAGATATTAAGAAAAAATACATTTTTCAAAATATTTTTTTTTTTTAACTATAAATGTTATATATATTGAAAAATAGATTAAGTTCTATTTAAAAGCAATAACTAAAAGTGAACATTACCCGAGTGCTGTTAGACATGGACATATTAAATGCATGCAAATATACGATTCGTCAAAACTATATTTTACAATATATATTAATTTTTCCTTTAATAATATCTCAAATATCACTCCTGCATTAAATGCACAAATCTAATATTAAGTATAATTAAATAAATGTTATTCCATTTTTTAAGAAAGCCATGAAAAAAAAAATTATTAATTTAGCGGCCAAAAAAATATTTTTACGAAATATTATGCAAGAGTTTTTAATAAGCTATATAAAAATAAGAAAATTTTGAAAGTTGATCGAAAAACTGTTTTTATACATTTATTTCATCCTCAATGACGTTTTAATTACATAGATAAGTAGCGTTTAAAAATGTCCACTCGAATTTTCACTCAAAGGCGCTGCGCAAATGACATTGTCGATTTTTTTTTTATTAATTTGTTTTACGGCCCTGGGTTCAAGGTTTTTCGTATAACGAATACAAGTAGGGTTGCCAGACCCATTCTTTCCAGGACAATACTTGGGTGACAAAGTCGATCAGTAACGATAAATATACTACTGCAAAAACATAAAGACACAAAGTCTACGTTTCATATCGTCGGGGATAGTGTAAAACCGTGTAACTAGCTTTTGCAATAAGGTTCATCTTTTAATCAAATGCTAAATTACATTTAAAAAAAAGAAGATAGCGAAAAATTAAATAGATATTTGTAAAATTAATACTCAACATAAATAAATTTTGCCATATCTTCGGTATCACTGTGTTATGGAAAATCCTCATAGGACCTTTTTTTATTAATAATGTAATTTAATAATTGGTTAAAATTTAGACTATATAAGAAAAACCAGATACGCGATTTTGCATTTGTCCGGTGATATAGCTATCTCTTTCACCCTCCCAATAAAGTATATATCTATCTCGCTCATATGTAAAACAGAGCAGTACATTTTCAAACGACTAGCAACATGCCTATGTAAATATAAAGTCATTGCATCTACCCGTATTTACATCTTTGTACACATTTAAATTTTAATTAATAATTATATATTTACAAAACACTGACAAAAACTGTTACAGACAAAAAAAAATAATTAATATTTTTCTAACACCTCTCAAACATCGCATGCTGTATTAAAGTGACTAAATTAAAAAAAATCATATTTTTGTCCTTTTACACTTGGGAATTCGGCCGTTTATTTAAACTTTAATGACACAAAATGTTGATAGATTAGTTATTTTTTGCTAAAATCATTGATTATGAACCACAGAATTATATAAAAATTTAATTTTAATGACTAACTTAGCTAACTCGTGTCACACGGATTTTGAATTCTGTCACTTTAATACTAAACGTGCGTTAAAACTTTTAAATAATTTATTAATAATACATAATTATAAATGCATATTAAAAGATACTATTTTTTATATTTTAAAGTATGTTTGTAACCAGCAAAGTTGATGATTATGTAAGAATATTAGGCTTAAAAAAAATGTGACATTTTTATCTATGGTTGACAAATAAATTATCTTTAAAATAATTTCACACTGGATTATATATTAACTTTAGATCACTAAACATATTCTGTTATTTGAAACTTTTTTATAAAGTATTAAAATAGTTGCAATTATGAAAAAAATCTTAATTACATACTATATTCAATATAAAAATCACTTTATTCAAAAAAGGCTTTTTCACTTTCGAATCACTTCATAATAACTTTATGATCATTATACAGGATGAATTTTTCAACTGGGCAAGGATGACCAAATCCAAAAAATACTTAAAGCAGTCTCGGGGCCAATTTTGATAAAAACTGAAACTGTATCGTATTAGTTTTTTTTTAATTATTTTTTTTACACAATATCTTTCATCCGTCATTTTCTGCCTATCCGTCTATCCGTCCACTTATCAGAGGGCTATAGCCTCATGAATTGTTATAACGGCTCACATGTTTCATTTATAAAAACATTCAAAAAATACATAGTGTTATATACAGAGTGTTAACTGGGAAAATGTTGGACATTTTACCAGCGTTAGCAGAACCGATATTTAAAAGTAAAAAAACTATACATTTTGTTTTAATAAAAAACCTATTTTTTTTTAATTTAAATCATGTATCTTGCAAGTTCGTATGGATTACATATAGGCATAATTTATGAAAAAGAATTTAAAAAGAATGATTCAGTTATTTTACTTTTAAATATCGATTCTAGTAATGCTGTTAAAGTATCCAACACATGCCCAGTTGATATCCTGTATACTACAGAACCCTTCATTGCAGATGACCAACATATAACTGGGGTTTTGCGTTACAAATAGCTTAAAAAATATTTAGTGATCTAAAATTAACATTAAAAAAATAATAATCACCGATATTTCAATAAATATGACCTTATCCCAGATAGCTGTTACCAAGATCTAAATAATTCCTTTATTGTTAACATACAAGTAATATTCTCCGGTTTAGGAGATAAAAAAATTCTATTCTAGACTTAACTTTTTAGACCAAAATGCTTGCGCTTGATCCTAGCGTAGGGTCCGATGTCGGGGTCCATGATGAAATCATAGATGACTGATGACCAGCTGTGATGCTGGGGCAGGTCATCATAAAATTCTGATGCTATGCGTTTTACCTGTAAACAAATATTATTTTATTTATAAAGAAAAAAAAATATAACTGCCACCTTGAATTCATTTGTAGCCAATATGGTTTCAAAGGCCATAATTTATGGCAAAGTTAAAAATCGATATTTTTATTTATGTACATAAATATGTTGCCTATGGAAAATATGTACATACATAAATACTAAATGAGTGTAGCGACTTAGATGTAATTGGGGTTATTCTGTATCCTATCATAAAAAAAGTAAAGTAACAGCCTGTAAATATCCCACTGCTGAGCAAAGGCCTCCTCTCCTATTAAGGAGAAGGCTTAGAGCTTAATCCACCACGCTGCTCAACTGCGGGTTGGCGGATATACATGTGTCAGAATTTCTCTCGACACATGCAGGTTTCCTCACGATGTTCTCCTTCACCGACGAGCTCGAGATGAATTTAAACACAAATTTAGCACTTGAAAAACCAGCGGTGCTAGCCGGGGTTGGAACCCGCGATCATCAGTTGAGATCGACGTGTTCTAACCACTAGGCCATCTCGGCTCAATCTCGGTATCCTATCATAATCTATCCCAACTAACTTGTAGTTTAGGATATATTAAGATAGGATATGGATAGGTTAGTAAAGAAACAATTTTTTTTTTGCTATTTCAAAATCACATGTACAGACACGTCAAGTTTATTTATATATTCAGTATAGTTTTGCTCGCGGCCTCACCCACGTCAAGTTAGATTTTTTTCCACAAACTTAAAACCTCCTTTCATCTCCTCTTTTCATTCTAGAAAATTCTTTTTAACAGATGCCTACGTCACTATTACTAACGTTATTTGCGTGCCAAATTTGAGCAGTGTGTTGTTTGAACTGTGATATTTCTTTTACACTTTAAAATATTACAATGTTTTTGAATATATCTTAAAAGTAAATATACACTGGATTTTGTCTATGGTAACTTGTTGATTAGTTATGTAGAATAGATTACTCGTCCTCGCTCTCATAATTGGATACTGATAAGCAATAATATGTCATCCCACAATAAGTCAAATTTGGAGTTATTGATGTATCCCAATAAAACGTCACGCTTCTGACATTATAAAAAAAATTGAAGTTATCTAAACTAAATAAGTACGGAACTTGCTTTATTTAATATTTCGGATGTTGAAGGATATTGAAAAAATATATGTATAAAACTGCTTCAAAGACATTTTACTTAAAATTTTTATTGACATCTTTAGACGCCATTTTCTTAAAATGAAGTCCGTGTGGCTTGAAGTGACATTGGCGAAATAACATGTGTCTAATTGACACAATTAAAAATCATAACCAAATTGAATTGACATAGTATTACTTAAAGTAAAAAAAGTAAAATGAATTACTTATCAGCGTCCAAATATATTCATAATTACTAGTAAACTAGAGACTAGAACCCAAAGACATTGTAAATTGACTGGCAGGTTGGCGCAATGGTCATTGCAACTGACTGAAGCGCTAACGATCGCGGATTCGATCTCCGCTCACAGCAAACGCCTGTATTGGTCATACGGATGTTTGTCGTGGTCTCGATGTTTGTATTGTAACTGACCCCGACACAAGATCATAAGACCCTAATGAGGGTCCGATAAACGTGATACGATTTATTTATTTAAAATTCAAATCAGAACCCAAAGAAAATATAAATTCACTTAAATATTTTGCCCCGCCTATCGACGTCAGATAAAACCGTAATTTAACTTAAACAGTTCTTATCATACACACCCGTTTATAAGCTCATTTGAATATCAATCATGTCACCAAGACGCTACCGGCCGACGTTGACACAACTGATAAGGCCTTTGACATTGACAGTTCGACAATGACATTGTCAGATGCCAGGCGTGAAAAATAATTACTTCACACTATTTTAGGGTTTTTTCAAAATTTAGTTGAGGTTGGATTCTCGACCCCACCGATCAATCTCCATCGTGTTTTCTCCATTCCACGTGACATTGGCGAAATAACATGTGTCTAATTGGCACAACTAAAAGCCATAAACCAAAGAATTGAATTGAAAAATAATTACAATGGTGTAAGTCACTATGTTTTAGAAAACTTTAGATATTCTCTTTAATAATACATATACAAACCAATGATATTTTTATCCGACTCCGCAAGGGAGGCTAATGTGTTCATCAGCTTTGTCATCACGGTGCAATGTCAAACTCAAAATAAACTTTATACAAATAGGCTTTTAAAAGTTCTTTCGAATCGTCAATGTACATATCATGTTAGTTCCACTTAAAGCTACCGCCATGATATAGAAAGCATATAAATTAGAAAAAAAAATGGCCGATTTTTGACGTCATAACATAAAAAAAAGAAAAAAAAAATCGATATAAAAAAACTATGACAAATGGGATATCGTTGAATTGGTATTTAAAAATCATTTTTTAGGTGTCTCATATCGTTTTTCAATCAGGATTACTGTTTAGTAACTATAACGATTTGAAGTCTGTTAGTAATTATTCCACATTTATAATCTTGTAGACAGAACTGATATCGATACGGTACTACTGACTGTGGTCTTGTTATGGAGTCGTGTTTTTGATTTAATTTACAAATTTGTACGGAATCCTCATGATTGATTTCTTGAATTCATTTATCTCGTATAACTAACGAGATGTTACGATACTTGACATAAAAATCTGTACCAATTTTCAACTTTCGACGAGCTCGTCAATTGGTGCTAGCTTGCTAGGCAACGTCGTCCAAAGTGTTCGACATTCTAGGAGTCAAAATTCATAACAATGTTAAAATTCAAAGTACTAAAATCGGGTCAAAATACACGCAGGACCTACCGACTGAAAAATATTTTTTTAAGTCGGTAAAATACAATCTATTGAAAATTGTAGTTATCTGATAGCACCTATATAGCCACCATTAAACTCATAAACTATTGGTATCATTTTAAATAGAACTGAAATGGAAAATTTATCTAAATTACTCTTTATCGTAATCAGTACGACTACAGGTGCTTAAGGAAAACCGAGTTTTCTGTAACTTTTTTATATAACTACCTGTTCTTTGCGGTTTTACCTTTCAAGGTCACTGCTGCGTTTATCGTAGCGTGATGTTATATGGCCTATCACGTTCCTGAATGAACTACGTCAAAAGCAAAATGAATTTTCCAATCGGATTAGTAGATGGTGATTGATGAGGTAACCACGTTCAAAACAAGATACTTCAGCTGTATTAAAGTATGGAATTTCTATGAATTAAATTGCATATCCCGCAATCCCCTTCGTAATTAATTTTTAACGTTCATCACAAAAGCGTATGTTTACCAAAAAGTCTAATTACAGTTCTTGATATTTTGTGACAAGTTGGCCAGTTAGTGTTAAGGATAGGCTATAATACATGACGCTACGACTAACAGGAGAAGTAACCAAAACATCGGCTAATAAGTGATAGCTTTATATTTGGATGCTGATAAGCAATAATGTGTCAACCCACATAAAATCAAATTCGGAGATATTGATGTATTTTGATAATTGGTTAACTGTTTAACATTATTAAAATAAAATTAAGTCATCTAAACTACAAAAATATGAAAACAGTTTCTTAATTTATAGCTGAGAGGTTCGAGTGCGTTCCAATATTTTGCAATTTATACAAAAATCTCATATGTTTGAAAAACTTATTTTTAGATAAAACTTTTCATTACGCCCATTAGCTTCTATTAATTATACTTTTTATCAAAAAAGAAAAGAAAAGGTGGATATAAACGTCTTTAAACCCATTGGATGCTGATAAGCAATAAAGTGTCAACCCACAAAATGTCGAATTAGGTGATATTGATGTATTCTGATAATACGTCACGTATTTAATAATATTCAACAACTTTTCAAGTCAATCTAATATTTAGAATATCGAAGCGTTTACCATATTTTGGATTATGAATAATCTGCTAATTATGAAAAACTTATTATTAGGTAAAACACTTACTACATCGATCTGCTTCTAATTAATTTTACTTTATATCAAAATAAAAAAGAAAAGATAGACATATACTTCTTCAAACAGATTTATTAAGAATATGTTTGACATGTTTAGACGCCATTTTCTCAAAATGAAGTCCGTGTGGCTTGACACATTATTGCTTATTAGTGACTAGTTATGTACATAAGTAAAGTAACAGCCTGTAAATGTCCCACTACTGGACCGTCCCCTCTCCTATTAAGGAGAAGGTTTGGAGCTTAAAGCATTATAAATATTGAGAGCCGCGTTATATATCCAATGTATTATTATTCCCTTCATTAATAGTATGTAATACGTTTTGATCGTTATCAACACTTCAAGAGTATATATGAGATAAGGTGGTATCAATGTAAATGTGCTGTTGATAACTTAATTCTGATAATGTTCGCACGTGACGATTGTAAGTTAGTTTATACTAGTTTAAATCGCGATTTTGTTTATACAAGTTTCTTAATTAAATGTTTCGAATATTGACGTGTGCTCGATATTGTGTATTTATGTAATATATTTGAAAAATTTATTATTAGATAAAACTTTTCATTCTACAAATTTGCTTTTAATTCAATATACCATTTATTCAAATTAAAAAATGGATAGAAGAATAGGTTTGACATTTTTAGACGCCATTTTCTCAAAATGAAGTCCGTGTGGCTTGTCATAGTATTGCTAATCTGTGTTCAATCATAACTCTTCAACGAATACATTTTTTAAAGGAAGTTTAAATCTATACTAATATTATAAATGCGAAAATAACTCAATCTGTCTGTTCGTTACGTTTTACATATCCTATTTTACATAATTTAGCTCAGGTGAACTACAGCGGGAAAGTCATGACATGTTTAGTAAAAAAATATTTTTTTCAAGACAGTTCTTTGTACATAATACTAATTAAGAATTTTTTAACCCAAAATTTCAACAAACCTTGTCCAACTAATTACAAACATAACAAAAAAATAAGCACATAAATAGAAATTAAACTATTCTAAACGGATTCAAATCGCGTATATGAATTATTTTTATCATCCCGACGTTTCGAGCACTTTGGAGCGTTCGTGGTCACGGGTAGACTAAGGTGACATTATAATTAATATACGCGATTTAAATCCGTTTAAAATAGTTTTATTTCAATGAATAATAATAGCGAAAATCTAAGACAACGATAAGCACATAAATAGTACATAAAAGTGCTGATAAGCAATACTGTGTCTCACGGACTTCATTTTCAGAAAATGGCGTCCGAATTTCAAACCCATTTTTAATTAATTCGTTTAAAGAATGTCCCACTTTTGTTCTCTATTTTCATAACAGGCATGACGAGTTAAAAGCAGAGTGGTATAATGAAAAATTTTATCTAATTATAAGTTTTTCGCAAAATATGGAACACGCATTAATTATCAAAACATTAAATAAAGGATCTTTTTTCCGTACTTATTTAGTTTAGATGACTTTAAATTTATCGAATATTGTTAAATACGTGATGCATTGTCAGAATATAAAAATATCTCCGAAAGGGACCTTGTTTAACTGATTCGAAGCCCTACACACATTAGAATGGAGCCCTCAATTACTTTGACGTAGCACTATTTTATTAAAATACGTATTAAGAGAAGATAGAAGAAAAAAAAATGGTAACCGTTATGTTTATTTCTTTACTGTCAATGTAATATTTACAGAAAACCAATATTGTACTATCAATATTGGTTATCTGTATCCTAGGTGTCCTTTAAATTTTAAGAGGCGCAAAATTACTTCAGTGGGAAAGATTGGTCTGTCAGCATCTATACAGGGTCATTTGTAAAACATTAAAAACCTCGTAGGGTTTTATTCGTAACATCGTAAACAACAACTTTTGTTCTACGACTTTTAATAATTCATAATATTTTACTTTCATACAAAATTAAAAATATTTAAATTGATTTCTCTAGTTTTATTAAACTCTACGTGCAAGTAAAAGAAAGAAGATAAGAAACAGTCAAATGCGAAATGTAGGGGTGGGGATGCGCGCAGACAAAGCCGCTCGGGGCCGCCCCGGAGTCGGGAGCGATGCCTGAACTTGACCTAGTTAGCGGCGGTCGTCAGCTGCTCCGGTCGTTCGCGTTAATGCGCCCGCGCTGCGTGTCCTAGTAGCCCTACATTTCGGTTGTGTTTACTTAACAATAATTGCAGGATCAGTGTATCGATATTCGAAAGTTGAGTATACAGATGATGCGAATATTTGCTAGGTGTGACGACTATAACATTCGTAACAAACATTTGTAGTGATAACCCGTAAGAACCCACATAAAAACTTCAACGCCGCTTTAGTGTAAATGTGTGGGCAACAATTGCGATTTCAATTGTTTTGAAAAAGGATATACCACTCGCCATGATATGATATGTAGTACCTACGATCAACACAATGTAACGAGGCTTCGCTCAATGTTCGCCAAGTCAAACTAGAGAGGTATTGAATATAGTTTATCCTGGTCGAGGAATAAACACCACGAGCCGTAACATGATAATTGAAAATATATTTAAAATTTGGTCAAATTAAAATGAATTAAATTTTTTGTTATGGTCTTTATGTTAGTTGTATAGGTGATTATGTTAAATGCTATTTCGCCATAAGCGCGATACTCGCTGCCATGCACAAGACTTCACTTGGTAGGTAATAATCTATACTAATATTATAAAGAGGAAAGATTTGTTTGTTTGAATGAATAGGCTCCGAAACTATTGGATCGATTTCAAACATTCTTTCACCTGTGGAAAGCTCCATTATCCCCGAGTAACATAGGCTATATTATATTAAAAAAAAAATAGGGATCCTTACTAAAACTCTAATAATGTAACCCAAGGTGTAAAAAAATGACCTGAAAAATTCCTTACGTCGCGTGCGCTGCGAAAACTATTGATGATAGAACAAAATCATTTACTACGACTTTGCAGAACTCATCATTATCTACAAAAAGTGTCGCGACAGCATATGTCTAAATATTATAGTTATGTCACAGTAAGCGGTTTTTTGTTCTAAAAATTTAATTTATATGCCGCCGCTTGAAAAGGCTCTTTATTAATTGTACCTTGGTATTAATCTTTATCAAAATAAATTAATTATATTCAGAACGGCTTCAATACCTTTTTATAACTTATTGAATTATTCAATTCGGACATTTTATTCGGAAGATATCACGAGTTTAAAAATGCAAGTATTAGAAAAAAGTCGCGTGGTTGCCGCTCACCGCGCTCAGCTAGCCAGCATGCGATGTAGGCTCCATGTAAGCGTCACTGGGGTACGGGGGGGAGTCAATGTAATAAAATAAAGGGCCGCGAGTACACTAATAAAAACTATGAATAAAAAAAATCATTAAAAAAGAATTCAAACTTCCTTTATAATTTTACTTTTTTTTTGAATCCCGACGCAAAAAAGGGTGTATGTGTGTCTTTATGTACCCGTGCGAAGCCGGGGCGGGCCGCTAGTTATTCATAAAATTAAATTTAAATGGTAAGTAAAAAATAACTTTTTGTAAATAATGTGGTTTAATAAATACATTTTTTTCACAATAAAAATTATTAAAAATATTTTTTTTATTTAAATAAAAATTAACCGACTTCAAAACTGAATTTAATAGGTACAATAAAGTGTCAACTTAATTATAAATTAAGTCAACTGCTTATCGCCATAAACAAAATATTGCTTTTCCTAATGCAAGGCTGTTAATTGTTGAGAAGTTCTCCTGGTGTTGCACCATCAGCTCCACAATAACATAAATTGCTTAACATTCAAATTGAAATTATCGAATTGTAGCCTGTGAAACACAACAAGTGTTTCGAGAAGTTTGGGTGGCCATCCGAGGTCTTCATCATCAGTTCCACTTCACCAAATGTGGCAATTCAAGAGCAAACGCACGAGTTACTATCAAAAATACGTAAATCGCTACGAGTGTGGCTATAATATTTGAAAAGTTCCCTCGATTTCTCCAGAATCCCATCATTAGATCCTGACTTGGTGATAATGTGACCACCCTAGAAGTATACTCTTTCAGACAAAAAAGAAAATTTGAAAATCGGACCACAATCGACGGAGTTATCGGTAAGCATACATAAAAAAGCCCCCGACGAATTGAGAGAACCTCCTTAGTTTTCGAAAGTCGGTTAAAACTACACACTATGATTTGAGATTTTTTTTGTAGTCGGTTGAAGACTATTTCATGGATCCCTTTGTTTATTAATGAAAGGTATGTATAACAAAAAAAATGAGAGCCGAGATGGCCTAGTGGTTAGAACACGTCGAAATCAACCGATGATCGCGGGTTCAACCCCGGCTAGCACCGCCGTGTTTTCAAGTGCTAAATTTGTGTTTGAATTCATCTCGAGCTCGGCGGTGACGAAAAACATCGTGAGGAAACCTGCATGTGCCGGGAGAAATTCTGACACATGTATATTTGCCAACCCGCAGTGGAGCAGCGTGGTGGATTAAGCTCTAAATCTTCTCCATAATAGGAGAGGACGCCTTTATCCAGCTGTGAGACATTTACAAGCTGTTACTTTACTATTTTATAACCAATAATATGCCACGCATTTTTAACCGACTTCGGAAAAGGAGGAGGACCTATGTTCGGCTGTATGTATTTTTTTTATGTTTGTTCACCGATTTTTGTGGACCGATTTTGAATTTTTTATCTTGTTTGAAAGGGTATACTTCCAAGGTGGTCCCATTGTAATCAGGTCAGGATCTGACGATGGGATCCTGGAGAAATCGAGGGAACTCTTCAAATATTATAGGCACACCTATACCGATTTTAGTATTTTTGATAGTAACTTGTTCATTTGCTTTCGAAACACCACATTTAACGAAGTGGAGCTAATGATTCATCATTAGCTCCACTTCGCCACACATGGCTACCGGAACTACCCCATAACGAGCATTTCACTGGTTGCGATTCGATTACTTCAATATGATTGCTAAGCAATTTATAGTCGTCACAATGCATATGGTGAAGTGACCCTGATGATGCGATACTAGGGGAACTCCTCAATCATTAACAGCCCTGCATCGAGAAAAGCAATACTATGTAATGATTTTTAATAATTATTTTTTTTACTTTTTATTATACTTGTTTCGGTTTCGAAGTCGGTTTGTTTTCGAAGTTTTTATGAAATAGTAAATTATAACATGGTACGTTCAGTTATTCCCCGACCGAACCCTAGAGGGGACGGGAGGCGCGGAGAGTAACTGGGTGCGGCGACGTTAGTTGGTCGCGAGCAGCGCGCACGCATACAAGGAAACGCACCGGTGCCCCGGGTAGCCTTAAGTATCGTTATGTTTGCGTTTCGTAATAACCTTGTTAACTTTACGGACTCTTATTAAACACTATGAAACCTCGAGGTAACGAGGATGGCTCACAAAATTAATTAATAATTTTATTATTTTATCATTTTAAAGTGCGAGAAGAGGGTTTTTTTGTTTTTTAAAACTATCATTTAAGAAAAAAGTGTTAAAATACGCTGATTCCACTTTTTAAATACGCCTGCATTAAAAATTAAAATGAGAAATACGTATTATGTGTATGTATTTTAAAAGTAAGTAAATTATGTTTGATTTAGATGCTTACATACAGTTTCTTCTTATTTCATTTTTTAATGTAGCCAGTCCTAAGCCTGGATAAGTATGAAGGGATTGTGGATTCAATGTAATGTCATGTGTTTATTGGGGGAATATTAATAATCCCTAGTCAGTATAAATAATAACAAGACAAATCGACGATTGTCATTTACACTGCATTCTTAACATGGTCTATAATAAATTAACTGTTTGTAGGAAGAGGTAAACACAGAACGCGATGTTTGTCAGGTAATAATGTACTTTCCGTACACAAGCAATCATTTACATTTTACACGGTTAAATATTGTGATCGATTGAAATAAAACTATGAGTTATTGCTATGTATTGTTTTTTATTTTATTAAATAAACTATCACCTTAAAAGTGAAATGCGTAATGTTACATTAGATGAATATTATTGTTAATTATTCAACAATAATGTTTAATATTAATTTATTATTTCTTGTATTTATACAGTATTAAAACAATGCTGTCTAAATGACACGGCGGTGATAATAATAAATAAGTATATTTTTTTGTATTTGAAATTTAAAATGTATTTAATGATATTAATATTTTAATAATTATTTTTGGCTTTAAGATATTTTAAACCGCTATTGCATTGAATACTTAATATTCGTTCTTTATTTTATTTAAGAAAATAAATCCGCTTTCTTAGACTTTTATGAGACATTATTGGAATAAATTTAATTTCATATGTAATTTTTAAATTGAACAGAAAATGGAATTTTACTTTTTGTACTCGATTTGAATAATAAATTGTCTAATAGAATCGTCTGAAAATCAATTAATCGATTGATTTAATATGACGTTGCGCATCTCTTTTGCCCGACTTAAAAAAAGGGGAAGGTATTCAGTCCACCGAGGATTTTTTTTATGTATGTTCCCCAATTAAACAGCCTGAGCGATTTCCTTACTTTTTTACCTTGAATAACATTTCAGATAAGTTTCATAGCATTGTCATCAATATCGGTTCAGTACTTTGGTTTTTATATCAATATAACTTGATTAATTAAAACGAAATAAAAGAGGGACGTTATAAGTTTGACGTGTCTATCTGTGTGTCTGTCTATGTCATCATAGCTCCCTAATGAAGAGACCAATTTTAATGCGTTTTTTTTTTGTTTAAAAGCTGAGGTAATCGAGGTGGTTTTTAGCTATAATTCATGAAAAAATGATCAAACGTTTCAAGGTTATTAACTCTTTCAATTGTTGAAACGATCTGAGTAACTTCTACTTGTATCATCGACTCGAAATGTACTATACTATCAATGATATCAAAATAACATATTTGTGTAACCTTATCCTGATGCTGCAACATCAATTGGAATCAACAGGATACACAACTTCTCACGAATTTACAGCAGAAATATCGTTTGGAGGCTCGTTGAAATGGTCACAATAAGTAGATTGCGGTTTTTTTTTTTTTATTTTAAATCTATTATTAGCTTTTGGAGTCAGTTGGTTTATTTTTTTAAGTCTTTTATAATTTTCGTAAACGAACGGCAGTACTCCGCACCGTCCAATTCGGAGAACGGTTAGGTTTGTTTAGCAATTTAAACTTTAATTAAGTAATTAATACCTATTTTTTTTTAATTTATGCTGCTGAGTACTGCACTGAGTACACGATTTTTCGAAAGCATCCCACATTTGCTTGTAGCGCAGGTACAGTTCGATTAACGTACAATGAATGATCTGAATGACCTAGAGAGAAAGACGCGTGCGGCGTACATCCTTGACTCCCCGGCAGGCGGTCACCGCTGGCCAATAGCGTGCCACCGTTCGCGAAAGCTGGCATGCTATTGGTGAACGTTGCTTATAATAGAAAATACAGATGTAAAATATGTTAGAGAGTGCCATAAAAATTTTAAAGTCTATTTTTGGAAAATTTATTACGTTTTGTCTAAAGTCATAGAACAAAAGTTGTTGTTTATTATATTAGTAACAGCGTCCTGCGAGGTTTTTGACGTTTTAGAAATGACCCTGTATATGTAAAAAAATCACGTGATTAATGGACAGTCACAAAATAGTATGGTAAGGCACAGGCCGATTTACGTTCACACCGATTGTAACTCACCTCGGGTAGCCTACTGCCGGGCACGGCGGGGAAGTCGTGGTGTTCGTTGTGGTAACCAACGTTGAAGGTTATCCAATTTAGGGGTCCGTAGTACGAGTACGTTTCGAAACCCTTCCGGAACATGTAGTGCTCTGATATGAAATGGCCTGTAAATAAAAAAGAAAAAAAAATCAAGGCTAAAAACAGATTATAAAGAAAGAGGTTAAATTTTTTTATTACAGACTTCAAACATATAAGATTTTTTTTAATGGGAACTTCAAAATATGTAATATCGTTTACATGAATATTAAAACATTGGTTTTAACTAAACCGATTTTGATACAATTCTATGGGACCAATCTGAAAGTATATACTTTCGAATATATTTTGTTTATAATTGACAATGATAAAAAAACATACACTACAAAATGAAAAAAGGAAGCTCATTTTTTGAAGTCGGTTAAAAAATACTAAAGTTCCATTAGGGCTTAAAATTTATAAATTTATGCTTTTACCTTCGCGGCAATATATAAAAGTATTAGACTGTCTATAATATAATGGTCTTTAACATATTGATCTGACACAATACGAATATTTCAAATTCGATTCCAAAGATAAAAAAACTCAATTGTGTCATATTTATTTTCACATTTTTATAGTATAAAAAATCTTACCTACACAATGTGTAACTGTATAATATATTAATACAGATTAAAAACCATACCTGCTACAGGATGGATGCCCATAGACAACAGGGAGCCGATCAACAAGTACCCCAACACTTTCCAGCCTGAAAAAAAACATCATTATAATCATTCCATGGTAGAGTTATATCCTAATAATTACAGCTCGTATACCGGCTGACTCGACCGGGGCAGTACCTCACTCTCACAGAAGATCACGAAGTAGCTCATGTATTTCGTACAGTGAGTCAGAGAGCCGGAAGCCTAATCCACTCCCCTCTATTCCTTTCCTTACTTTCTATTCCCTTTTACCCCGTATTGCTTTTTTAGCTGGAGACGCATGACTCCTCTGGGTTGCAAATATCCAAGGGGCGATCCTTAACATCAGGTATCCCACCCGCTCCTTTGCCAGCTATTTTCTATAAGAAGAAAAGAGCCTAGCTGGAGCTTCGAGTGTGTAGATATCTTTCCTTCAAAGGCCGGCAACGCACCCGCAACGTCCCTGGTGTTGCAGATGTATGGATGGTAACCACTTAACATCAGGTGGTGCTCGTTTGCCCCCCTTTTTATATAAAAAAGCTTACAAGTCATATACAGGCTCCACCGGGGCGGTACCGTGAGAACCGGAAATCAACAATAAATAGCTAACATAGCTAGGTTTCGTACGGTGAGTGAGCGAGCCGGAAGCCTATTCCTTTCCAAACTTCCTATTCACCTTCATCCCTCATTCCCTTTTAACCCTTAAATACATTTAATTTGGATCAAAAACGCTTATTTCAAAGACTACTGTCAACTATTTTACTAAACTGATCAGATCAGATTTTGCTTACTTGTAATTAGATAATGATTTTTTTACAACTTTTCAATGGATTTACTGGTTAGTCTGCTTATAAAGAGTGCCAACTGGGCATGTGTTGAACATTCCAGCGTTAGCAGGATATTTAAAAGTAAAAACTGACCAAATTTTTATTGTTAAAAAAAAAACTTTATTTTTATTTTAAACATTTGATCTTGTAGGCTTGTGTAAGTATACATATAGGTATCATTTATGATTTTTTTTTTTAATTCTTAAATAATATGATTTATTTAGAAATAAAAAAAATAACTTTTTTTATTGTTCGGAAATGCATTTAAGCATCCCGCAAGAGACATAGTCTCAGGCGGGTATGTGGGAATCCCGGACTTAGACGTTGAACCGGACTACCCACTAAAAACCAACATCCTTACCACGCCTCTTTTGGAGCGTCATCGCTGAGATGCATTCGACCGTGTCAAGATAAAAAAAAGACACATTTGTGTCTTCTATGGTGTTACAATTGTTCATAGATGGGTGTTCACTCACCATGAGGTAATTGATTTGCTTGTTGGGCGGATATTTTTATAAAAAAGTAAACATTATCTATGGTGTAATGTATTGTTGATACAAACCGCTAGATAAGGTTTCGAGTGGCTCTTGAAATAGATAAGCGTTATCATTTTAAAACACTACGCCTATATTGTACAAGGATAATCAATGAAAGTTATTTCTTTTATAAATGGATGCTGATAAGCAATAATGTGTCAACCCACAAAAAGTCGAATTCGGAAATTTTGACGTATTCTGATAATACGTCAATTATTTAACATTATTCAAACAATTTTCAGATGCTTCAAATATTGAAGTCTGCTTAATAGTTTCCAATATTCAAAAATCCAATATATTTGTAAAAAATATTATTAGATAAAACTTTTCATTATCAATCCGATTTTAATTCATTATACCTATTATCAAAAAGGAAAAGAGATATATATATATATATATACGTCTCCAAATTAGTTTGTTAAGAATGACTTCGACATCTTTAGACGCCATTTTCTCAAAATTAAGTCCGTGTGGCTTGACACAGTATTGCTTATCAGCGTTTAATTTGATTATTTTTATAGACTAATTTTTTGGTTGTAATTTAAAACAGAAAAGTTAATTGTGTAGTCTTTTCAATAACCGTAAAGCAACTGATTGAAACATCTGACCAGTTCTTCGTAAATTATAGCTAAAAGCCATCTCAGTTACATCAGCATCCAAACAAAAAAAAAAATGTGTACCGATTTTCAAAATTTTTTTTTGTTTGAAAAGGTATACTTCCAAGGTGGTCTCATTGTCTTCAGGTCAGGATCAGATAATGGGATCCTGGAGAAATTGAGGGAACTCCTCAAATATTATAGGCAAGCGCATACCGATTTAGGTATTTTTGATAGTAACTTATGTTGGAACTGATGATGAAGACGATGGGTTAGTCTTATATAGATTTCTATAAGTTTGTACGGAACCCTCGGTGCGCGAGTCCTACTCGCACTTTACCAGTTTTTTTATTATATGGACGCTGATAAGTCCATATAATGCTCGTCTAATAGGTATTAGTATAAGTAATACTATCGAGTCACATGGATTTCAATTTGAGAAAATGGCATCTAAAGATGTCAAGCCTATTCTTAGCAAATTCCTTTGAAAACGTATACATCCGTCGACTCTCTTCTCTTTAAAAAATTTATATTAAAAGCAGATTGGTATAATTAAAAGTTCTATCTAACAATAAGCTTTTCAAATATACTAGATTTTTGTATAATGCAAAATATTAAGCACACTTCAATATTTTATTAAAATAAAAACATTAAATTGAGAACCTTTTTTAGTACTTATGTATGTATTTTAATTGATTCAAAAAATTTTGGGAATAATGTTAAATATATGACGCATTATTAAAACACATAAATCTCTGAATTCGACTTTTTGCGGGTTGACACATTATTGCTCATCAGCATCCATATTTGTATGTTTTACTCATAATTGACGTAACACTGCCAAAAGTAAAGACATTAAAGCTGACCGTAAAATCTTTCAGGTGTAAAATCTCTCAGGTGTAAAATCTCTCAGGTGTAAATGCCAATGAACTTACGTTAGTCTTTATGAAAGTCTTATAAATGTAATTCTCACCTTCTAAATCAAATTTGATTGAGACGAGATCACTCGTTATCGCTACATCACGTTGATCACAACCGATGATCGCGGTAGCCCCGACTAGCACCGCTGAGTTTTCAAGTGCTAAATTTGTATTTAAATTCATCTCGAGCTCGGCGGTAAAGGAAAACATCGTGAGGAAACCTACATGTGCCGGGAGATATTCTGACACATGTATATCCGCCAAGCCGCAGTTTAGCAGCGTGGTGGATTTAGCTAGAAACCTTCTCCTTAATAGGAGGAACATTTACAAGCTGTTACTTTATTTTACTTTAAATCGAACTTACCAAAAACTTTAACGACGATCGCGTCAAAGAACAGCTGTATAATCAGATTCACCAGCTCCAACGGATGAGGTGGCTTCGGTCTCACCACCAACGGCCGGAGGGAGTAGAAGAAAGGCTGTAGGATTATCCACACGAGCTTCCCTCCCGTCGTGCAAAACAGCTTCGCTTCTACCAACGTTGGTAAATCCACGTCAATTACTTCATCGCCTTGGTACTTGAAAGAAAAAATTATACTTTGCTCGTTATTTGGATTTGGAATTTTAGAGAGAGGCAAGCAAATCGGCCTTTCAATAAATTTTTTCATGCATGTTCATCCATTACACGAAATCGGCTTGATCAATTTGACCAATTTTTTGTTTAAAACAGTATTCTCTCCCAATGGTCCCATAGAGTTTTCTTCAAATTTGTTTTGGTAGTTTAGTCTCAAAAGAATTGGAATAAGTATGTCATACAATTAAACGAAATTGAGTACTTTGCTTTTGAAATATCATGCATGTTTCTGAATCAAATTAAATCAAATCAAAAAATACTTTATTTAAGTCGGCTTTCACGAGCACTTTTGAATCGTCAATACATGAAAAGACAAAAGAAAATTATATCAATAACGGAGCTACCACCGGTTCGGATCGTAGATTCGACCGAGAAGAACCGGCAAGAAACTCGATAAGCACTATTTTAAAAGATTATAATTTAATTATTTAAGCTACTTATGAATAATTTAATGTAAACAGTGCTGAAATACGAATAAAACACTTACCCTATGATGTTCCAAGTGATATTTCCTAAAGCTAATTGAAATGGGTATGCCAATTGGTAGATTCGCGAAGAAGCCAAACAAACGATTGTGGAGCGGACGATTGTGGCCGAACGCGAGGTTGTGGGCTATTTCATGAATTGCTGGAAAAAAAATTAGATTATATGTGTTATTATTCAGTGGCACAGTGGCGGATTTACACAGTAGGCTGGAGCCTAGGCCAGCAGATTTAGGAGCGCATTTTTGGGAGCCGTTTTCTTACATAAATTCTCACTCCACATTTTGGTAATTTGTTTCCTCATTTTTTTGCAATTTACGTGGTCGTGTTTGGCTGAGATATAAAAAAATAATTATTATATTATCCGTCTTGTTATACAGTGACACAGTGGTGGATTAACACAGTAGGCTGGAGCCTAGGTTGGCAGAATTAAGGGCGGCAAATTTGGGTATCGTTTTTGTATTACTGAAATTTTCACTCCAAAATGTGTTAATGTGTTTCACCACATATTTTTTCTTAAAAATTTACGTAGTCGCCTTTGGTTGCGATGCGAAAACGAATGATATGTATTATTGGAATATAATGTGAACTAGGGAATCGAATTGTAGGAGTCGGTAAAGCAAAATTTGAACAGCTTAAAGGCGGCAAATGTGTAATTCTTTGTTAAATTTGGAAATGGGTAAAAATTTTTAACGTTAAATTACGACAAGCTCGTCAATTGACTTACTGGCACAAAGATATTCAATCGCGTTGCTAAGCAACGTCGTACAAAGTCGTCGGATCTTTGCGTGCCAAAATCCACCTGCTTATAACATATAGCATTGATGTAACAACTACCGAATAAATTAATCTCAAAACCAAAAAAAAATCGATATTTTCCTTCTTTATTAAATAGTTTATCACATAATAGTTTCTCAAGAATCGATTAATCTTCATCGATCGATAGAAAGTTACAAGTAGTAATTATACACTATAACTCATGTTATCAGATAAGGACACTCGATATAATACACTTATTGTTTTCCCACTCGATACATCTTATCTATGAATCGAGTGTGATATGTATATAATCGATTTTCATCTTTACGTGTTAATCCAGAAAAACTAGTACCATAACTTGTGCATCATTGTACATATATGCAAATACAAATCACATAGTTAATTATATAATGTTTTTTGTAATAGGGCTTATGCGCAAAATATTCTGCCATATAGATACTGATAAGTAATAATGTGTCAACCCACAAATAGTCAAATTTAGAGACTACTGTTACGCAGCTATAAGTCGTATCGTGATGTAATATAGCCTATAATCTTTCTCAAGACGGTCTAACGCAAAAATAATTTTTGAGATTGAATGAGTAGTTTTAAATTTACATACAAATTTTACCATTTTATAATGTAAATAAAAGCGAAAGGTCACTCACTCACTCATCACGAAATCTCAGAAAATAAAGGTGCTAGTGGTATCAAAATTTGCATGGGGGTCCCTTTAAGAACGTAGGTGCTCATTAAGACGGTATTTTGAAAAATTCGACCCCTAAGGGGTTATAACGGGGGTTGGAAGTTTGAAACTCCTATGTTAAGCGTAAATTAGTATAAATTTAATCTTATTTATTTATTTATTTATTTATTTATACTTTATTGTACACCACAAGATACAGATTAAAATATGTTACAAAAAAAAATGGATATTATTGTAGAGTACAACGGGCGGCCTTATGGCTAAGTAGCCATTTCTTCCAGACAACCCAAATCTTCGATAGTGGACAGGAAAGTTACAAGTGACAATAGTTTCACTAGAAGTATAATTCATGTTAATTAACAGATAAGAACACTCGACATAACGCACTCGTGTTTTTAAGCTCAACGTGTTATCTCTGAAACAATTTTAATATGTAAATAATCGATTGTTATCTTCAGGTATTTAGAAAATACTTAAAGACTGCTCAGGGCCTTTTTTTGATAACTTTGAATGCTCTAGTATAGCTGGAACCTAATGACTACATCTCGTATACGCAAAACTGTTAAAAATAATAGCATTTTAGCATCTCATACATCATCTTAGCGCGTTTCAGAACGAAGTAAAAAGTTTATATTTACTAAAATTAAATTAATAAATTTAGATCCTAAGGACGCTGATAAGGAATACTATGTCAAGCCACACGGACTTTATTATGAGAAAATGGCATCTGAAAATGTTAAACCCATTCTTTTCTATTTTAATAAAAGGTAAAATGAATTAAAAGCAAATTGGTACAATTAAAAGTTTTTTTATTATATTTTTTTAAAACTTATTAGAGATTATATTACAAAATATTCAGCACAATTAAATATTCGTGACATTAAATTAAGAAACTTTAATCCAGACTTAAATAGTTTAAAAGACTTAAACTTTTTTTTTAATAATGCTAAATTCATGAAGCATTCTCAGAATACACCAATATCTCCGAATTCGGTTTTGTGGGTTAACACATTATTGCTTATCACCATCCATATATTATATTCAGACTTTCGGCTTACCTATTCACCGTATCAAACTCAGAAATACTTACTATTTTATCACCGATTTTCGGAGAATGTGGTACTGTCCCGATCGAGCCAGCCCGTATACGAGCTACATTCAGTGGGCAACACAAAAGCTTCACCAATCATCATTTCAGCCGTCGGAAGTCCACTGCTGGACACAGACCTCTCCTAAAGGTCTCCAAGGGGACCGGTTCGAGAGTCTTCCGACGACCTTAATAATTAACAAGAACAATTTCTCACCTAACATAAGAGAATGATTAATGACTCCCCCAAAGCAGTACGCTACAATGAGAAGCAAAGGCCAGCTCATGTGTTGCACCAGCGGCATCATGGCGAACTGGACGAGCACCATGCCCGTCACCACCCACTTGAACATGGGATCGAAGCCATAGAGCTTCTTGATTTCTGGGTATTTTTCTGAAAAAAAAAGAAAAGGTCATTTCATATCAACCGACTAAAAATGGTGTTCAATTCTTGTATGTTTACTGTTCACCGATTTCGAAAACGGCTTGACCGATTTGGTTATTTCTTTTTTTGTTTGAAAGGACATACTTTAAGATTGGTCCCGTAACATTTGCATCAAAATCGGTTCAGCAGTTAGGTTTTAAAATCGAAATAACTGGAACAAGTTCATTCAAGGAAACGAAATTATATATTATGCGTTAAAGAGTCGCCTTTTTCGGGAGAAGGTTCTCAATTCGTTAAGAACTTTTTCTTTTAAATTTTGTAATTTCAATATTTTCTATCACGGAACTAAATAATTTCTCAACCAATTATGAATATTATAAATTTCATTTTTTTATTGGTACCATTGAATTTTAAGTTTATACCTTAGCAGTACTTCCATACGCTTCTAGAACCTAGGTCGGAACTAAATTTCGCCTAAATGGTATAGGCGGGTTTATATTGGAAAACTATGATAGCTATAATACACTTTTTATCAAAAAATAAAATAAAAGATGGATATATACTTCTTCAAACATATTTATTAAGAATAGGTTTGACATCTTCAGACGCCATTTTCCCGAAATGAAGTCCGTGTGGCTTTCCTTATCAGCGTCCATGTGTAAACGTTTTTTTTAAACGACCTTCACATATTATATCAATCGTGCAATGTTGAACTCACGTTTTTGATACGCTATCGTAACACAAAAACGCGATTATTTCGATAAGAGATAAGACGTAATCGGTCATTATTATTGTGAGGATTATTTGTTTTTATGGAATAACGACGTCCATACTGTGTCTATACCTATATTATGAAGAGGTAAAATTTTTTGGAATTTTAATAAAGGAGTAATCACCAACTAATGATCCGATTTGAAAACTTATTTTTGCGTTCAATAGCTCGTTTATTAGGGAAGATTTTAGGCTATATTACATCACGCTACGACTCATGAAGAAGTAACCATAAACGTGAGTGAAACCGCGAAGGGCAGCTAGTAATATAATAAATATGAAAGTGACCGAGTTTGTTTGTCTGTTCGTTTCACGCTTCGCTGATGCGATTTTGATTAATTTGATATATAAGTTGAATCTCAAAGAAGGATGTAGTTTTTATAAGGAAAAAATACTTGAAACAGCCATTCGTAGTACTAAAGGGGCAATTTAGCAAATTTCAAGCAGATTAGAAGTTAGTCAGATCCTCATAAGCTATAACTAAGATCCATCCCGATTACATCAGTTTAAAAAAATCCTTATCAAAATTGGTGTTTTCGTTAGTGATGGCTTACTGCTGATTGCAGATGATGTGCATCAGGTCAAGGTAACTATGCTATTCTGATGACCATTCGCAAAATAGTAAATTTCAAGTCGATTAGACCAATCGACGTTGCTAACATTCTTTTGACTATTATAAAAGAGATCTTCGAACGACTGAATCTTCTTAATTTAAAGCTAAGAACCATGTCGATTACATCAGCTTTCAAACTATACAAAATAGGTCTATTCATTGGTGAACTTTGATGATACAGACACAAAAACACGTCAAACTTATTAATATTTATTTATTAATTATTATTACATAAAAAACATAACATATATGGATGATTAAAATATATACATGTCTTAGTGTTAATTATATAATATAGTAAAAAGCTATAAACTTATAACCTTCTTTTTAGGTTCAGGGCTTAAAAAGCCAATTTGAATAAAGTTTGAATTTGAAATTATTTTACAGACGAGAACGAATTAATGAATAAACATGAATAACATCAGTGTTAGTTTACGTTATCATTTCTTTTAATGTTGATTGATTGATCGAGGTATGAGTAACGGCTGATTGTAGGCTATATTTTATCACAAATATCTGTATACAAGGAAGGATACTGCAAAACCGCGCATCTAGCTTTTCCTATAAAGTCTAAATTTGAACTAAATAATAAATTACGTTATTGATAAAAATAAGTCATGACGGCATTTTCCATTACGCAGTGTATTGTATCTGTAGTTTCATCGACGATATATCAAATAGCTAGCTTCCGCCCGCGACTTCATCCGCGTGGAATAGTTACTTTGGGCTAATAATGCATTAGTTTAGAACAAATTTGGTTAGCATAAAAAGGTTATAGTAAGCTAACCTTAAAAGATAAACGTGCTTTCGTTGAATTTTTTTTAAGAATTTAAAGAGGGTACAATTCTGTCATACATGATTTTTGCAAAACTTTAACCGTTTACGCGGCCCACGCAGCGTAAGCTCTCTCAATAGGAAAATATCCCCCGATTTTAAAACATTCTTCATTGGTGCTTCGCTCCTTTTAGTCTTAGCGTGATAAAATATAGCCTATAGCCTTCCTCGATAAATGGGCTATCTAACACTGAAAGAATTTTTCAAATCCAACCAGTAATTCCTGAGATTAGCGCGTTCAAGCAAACAATCAAACAAACTCTTCAGCTTTATAATTTTAAATTAAGTTAAATATAAGTTTTACGAATATCGATTATCTAGTATTTAGCTAGCTTGTTATTATGAATAATGAAATTTAACAGTCAAAGATGACCTCATTGCAAAAGCTAGTTACGTGGTTTTGCACTTTCACCGGTGATTTTTAAGTATTATTTTCGAGAGCGATATAAAACAATTTTGTAACCTAGCAACAGAAACGTCATACGTAGTTACGAATTCTGTGAATGTTTAACATAATCTTCATCATCTTGCAGGTTTAAAACAATGAGAAATAAAAAATGATGTGCTTAAATCTTTATGAAATTATGCGAGCAAATATAAGTATATCCGTAAGCCTGCCATTTAAGTTAACGCCTTAATCGTTTAAATAAAAATTGGACCTTATAGAAGAATTTTTAAGTTCATAAAAAAATAGGAAAATAGTTAAAACTATTTTTTTCGCAATCCTTCCTATCGCGATAGATGATTTTATTTTTAACCAACTTCGAAAGGAATTCTTTAATGCATACATCTTGCGAGACGCACAGAAAACATATCCTACATCAAAAGCTAGTTACTTTAATATAGATAATAAAAACCAGTCAAGCGCGAGTCGGGTGTTAATGATACGGAACTCTCAAAGCGCGTCTCTGTCAGTTAAAATTCCCACGTTTACATTTCACTAACGCTTGTTAATTATTTTCATTCGCACTCATTCGCACTCAGTCTTGCGCTAATTAAAGAGTAGGTAATTGAGTTATATAGTACACTAGCTTCCGCCCGCGACTTCGTCCGCGTGGAATAGTTACTTTGGGCTAATAATTATTTTAGAACAAATTTATTTAGCATAAAAAAGGTTATAGTGAGCTAACCTTAAAAGTGAGACATATGCTGTCGCGGACACACGACATAAACACAGACACCCAGACCACGACAAACATCCGTATGGTCAATACAGACGGTCGCCGTGAGCGGGGATCGAGCCCGCGACCGTTAGCTCTTAGTCAGCTGCAGTGACCACTGCGCTAACGTGTCTACATTCGGTTAGCGTTCGATACGCCGCTCAGATTCAGCCAGAGGACAATTAACCGTTCACAATCCGTCTGACAGGGACATGGCAATGCGTTTATAAATTTTTCTCTACAATTACATATTTATTTATTTATTTATAAAGGGTTACCAACAAGACAGACAATCGTTACATGGATAAAAACAAGACAGCATAACACATTTATAAAAAGGCGCCTTAATTATAGGTAACACTACATTTACCATATCAACGAAATTTAATATGTAAAAAGTGACAGAATAAAATTAAATTTAAATTAAATAAACCTAAATTAAATAATATAAGTCATGAAAGAAAACATAAATAAAACAATAGAAACAAATATGCTAAACAACGAAATAAAATAATTACTATATTTATATTTTGTAAGGTTTTCTTTCGCGAGCGAAGTAAAACTCCGTAACCTAGTAACTGAAACGTAAGTAGTTACGAAAGCTGTAAATCTCAAAAAAGGCACAGAGAGTAAATTCTTTCAGGTGTAAATCAATGAGATAAATTAAAAGAAAGAAATTATAAAGATTTACATAAGTCGTTTGCCATTGCTTTACGCCTAAAAGGGTTTACTGTCAGTGCCTTATTCTTTACATTCACATTTTACATATCATATTAGTATAAACGGATGCTGATAAGCAATAATGTGTCAACCCACGAAAAGTGAAATCCGGAGATATTGGTGTATTTTGATTCTGCATCAACTATTTAACATTATTCAATAAAAAAAATAAAGTCATATAAAGTAAATAAATACGGAAAAAACGTTTCTTAATTAATTGTTTTTAAATTCCAGGTCGTTCCTTATTTTGTAATTTGTACGATAATCGTATATTTTTAAAAACCTTTGTTTTGATAATATATTAAATATATCAACCTGCTTTTAATTCATTACAGCTTTAATCAAAACAGAAAAGAAAATATGGATAAATACTTATTCAAACAAACTTATTAAGAATAGATTTGACATCTTTAGACGCCATTTTCTCAAAATGAAGTTCGTGTGGCTTGACACAGTATTGCATATCAGCGTCCAAATATAGATGGCATATGATCAACATTATAGTGTTCCTATTTATTTCAATTACATATCATTTACACAGGATCCGGGCTCAGTGAACTAATATGCAGATCTTGAGAATATTCTAGAATCAAGAGTTTATTTCAATAGAACTTTTGGTTTACGGCCCTGGACTCCCCCTTTTGGAAGGTTCTTCCAACGCCTCACTTAAGGTTTAGTATTGCCCGAATCTTTACACTATCCCAGGGAAATAATTACAACGAAAACCAAAATAGTAATAGCCTGTAAATGTCCCACTGCTGGGCAATGGCTTCCTCTCCTATTAAGGATAAGTTTTAGAGCTTAATCCGCCACGCTGGTCCTTCGAGTCGGATATACAAGTCAAAGTATCTCCCGGCACATGCAGGTTTTCTCACGATAGTTTCCTTCACTGAGCACAAGATAAATTAACATTTTTTTTAACTTATGTATTTAAACTCATTGTCATTGGTTCACTTTTTTAACCATAAGACCACGATGTTTTATATGTATAATCCATGTATATTAGAGAAATCCACTACGCTGCTGAACTGCAGCGCGGATATACGTGTGTCAGAATCTTACCCGGCACATGCAGGTTTCCTCACGATGTTTTCCTTCACCGCCGAGCTCGAGATGAATTTGAATACAAATTTAGTACAAAAAAAACTCAGCGGTGCTAGCGTTGAACTCAGTATCATCGACAGAGATCGACGAGTTCTAACCACTAGGCCAGCTCGATAGTTTTTACATTAAAAATATTCCTTGATATCTATACAAATAAATAAAATCGAAGTGTCTGTTTGTAATTTCAAATTAACAGCTTTTAACTAAATGCATATGAAAGTATACACGGTACTAACATCAAAAATATTTTTTTTTTCGTCTGTGTATCTGTCTGTTTGTTCCAGCTTATCTCTGAAACGTCTGTACCGATTTTGACGGGACTTTCACTTGTACATAGCTAATGTTATAATGAATAACTTAGGCTACCTTTATTTAAGAAAATATTTTAATTAATAACTAAACGCGCAAAAACAGAATGAAAACCAATATAATAGAGAACAATTATCGATTTAAGTAGGAAAGGCAAACATTATATGAATATTTCCCACAAATTAACTGTTAAACCACGTGGCACAGCCAGTGTAAATATAAATTCGTTGTCTTCCAAAAATATTACCCGAGTATTTAACTGTTAAATTAAACTGTAAGTAGCCTTTTAGAAGTCACCACAGGTCATTCATATTGCGGTCGTCAAAGTCCACGATTGATTTTTTCGTCAGCTGTTTAAACTATACATGAGTCACTTTACTCGTTAATGGCTAGACGAGAATCAAACTATGTAGTTTTTTATGTATAATTTTAGCGTTGTTTGTTTTATCATTTATTTAAATGTTTATAGATCGATCGAGGTTCAGTTTTAGTAACAGCCGATTGGGGGTCAGTTCTAAATAGAGAATTACATTTGGATACTGATAAACAATAATGTGTCAACCCAGAAAAAGATTCAGAGATATTGATGTATTCTGATAATGCGTTACATACGAAGAAATTTCACGTCATTTAAACTAAAAGTGTTTTTATTTAATGATAAGACTATTGTAGCGTGTACATTTTTTGAGATGTTCATTAATATCATATATCTGAATAACATATTATTAGATGAAACTTTTTATTATACATTATAGCATTCAATTAATTATAACTTTTATTAAAATAGTAAAGGAAAAATGGATATATACGCCTTCAAACAAATTTATTATCCGCTAACCCGCAGTGGAGCAGCGAGGTGGATTAAGCTCTAAATCTACTTCTTAATAGGAGAGGTGGCCTTAGCCCAGTAGTGGGACATATACAGGTTACATTACTACTACTAAACAAATTTATTAAAAATCTTTAGACGCCATTTTCTCAACACAAAGTCCGTGTGGCCTGGCACAATATTGCTTATCAGCGTCAATTTGTAAGTTTTACTTTCGAGAGCGATATAAAAAAACTCTGTAATCTAGTAGCAGATACGTCGTAAGTAGTTACGAAAACTGTTAATGTCACTGGCACTGATAGTAAATTCTTTCATGTGTAAAGCAATGAAATTCTATTTATATATTCTTCCAAATTCGATCGTGTCTCTTGACCTTCATGTCTTCTCTATCTACGTGACATTGGGGAAATAATCTGTGTTCGTATGACACAACTAAAAGCCATCAAAACAAAATTGAATTGAAAACAATGATTACTATTTTAGGGTGTTTTAAAAATGTTAGTTAAGGTTGGATTCTCGTCCGCATCGATCAATCTCCATCGTGTCTTCTCCATTCCACGTGACATTGGCGAAATAACATGTGTCTAATTGGCACAACTGAAAGCAATTAACCAAAGAATAGAATTGAAATAACAAACAACTGATGTAAATCTTTATGAAAGTCTGCAAAACTTATAAGTGTAATTCTCGCCTATTAGTTATTTTTATAGAACTTCGAGAAATTGGTTTAGAAGTTTACTTTTAAAATTTGTTTTTGAAGTCGGTTTTAATTATAAAAAGATCATTTTACAATTGACAAAGATATCGCGTGAAATACACACAAAAAATTCAGTCGTACTGAAAAATTCCTTATGCAGAAAAGTAATATCATAGTTTTAATTCAATTGGACGCAATTTTGGCAGATGGCGTCAAATGTCAGTGTGCTTTGACATTTATGATGTAGATATGTAGTCCAATTGGCACAACTAAAAGCCATAAACCAAAGAATTGATTTGAAATGAATAAATATTTAGTAACTAAATTGTCCTTCCCCAACATACGTGATATTAGCAGAATATTTTGTGCATAACTAGCGTGGATGCACGTCATACTATAAGAAAAAAAATCAATAAGCCATGGACTTTGCAAGACTTGAAAGCAAGTAACAAGCAGAGATCGAAGAAGAAATCGCCAATTTGGATGTTTTGCGAGCAACAATTCAAAATGTCGTAAAACTAGCGCAATTATAAATCAATACGAGAGGTGGCCATTTAAACGTTATAATTTCTTCCAATAATTAAGCAGCCAATTTAAACTATGTCATTACTTTTGCGTCCCCTTGTTTACTTATACTCCTCCATTTTAAGTCGATTAAAAAACCACGTTATGGCAAAGACGTAAAGTTTAAAATCCCAAAAATTTCCAGATTAGCTTCAGAAATGCTATAAAAAGTAGTGAAATATATATTTATAAGCAAAAATATGTCTTATAACTTAAAGAATACGGTTCATTATTAGAATAATCGCTTGTTTTTGCTTATCTGTTATTGAAATTTTTTGCGTCGAGTTATTTGCTACTTCTTGCAACATTTAAGATCTATGTAATTTATAATACATTATACTCATATAGTACTTTTTCCATTAATCCTATATCTTGGTCATAATTAACCGATTTCAAAAAAGGAGTTCCTTAATTCGTAATGGGTTTATCTTCTTATGTTTATTATCTCAGAACTCTGTCAATTCTAAACGGATTTCAAAAATTATTTTTTTTACTAGGTATCCCTTGCGTTTTGACTCGCGTTTATTCGCTCCTATGAGTCGTAGCGTGATGTAATATAGCCTATAACCTTCCTCGATAAATAAACTAGGTAACATAATATTGCTTGTGAAGTCGGTTTACATCAAATTTTAGTTACACACACATTACGCTTAAAGAATTTTATTTGTTCGTAGTTTAGTTTTGTTTAGCTGTACGTTATGTAATTCTATTTAATTTGTGTACAATAAAGAGTATTTTGTTGTTATTGTAGTTGTTGTTGTTGTAGTTGTTGTTGCAGTTGTTGTTGTAGTTGTTGTTGTAGTAGTAGTTGTTGATGTAGTGATTGTTGATGTAGTTGTTGTTGTAGTTATTGTTGTAGTTGTTGTAGTAGTAGTAGTTGTTGTTGTAGTAGTAGTAGTTGTTGTTGTAGTAGTAGTTGTTGTTGTTGTAGTAGTTGTTGTTGTTGTAGTTATTGTTGTTGTTATAGTTGCTGTTGTAGTTATTGTTGCTGTAGTAGTTGTTGTTGTAGTTATTGTTGCTGTAGTAGTTGTTGTTGTAGTTATTGTTGTTGTTGTTGTAGTAGTTGTTGTTGTTGTTTAGTGTTTAGCAAATAGTTACGCCATCCCAATCGGCTGATTCAGCAGCTAACGTGCGGTGTCAGTCGGTCTTCTAAGAAAGGAAACAATGCAAACTCACGGGTGGCATTAACGCGAAATGCGACTCGCGGGTGGCATTTACTTCGATTTAGATTTCATAAATAATATTAAGCTAGTCTTAAGAAGGTAGCCATAAGTGGTAGTTGTATTAATTAGTTGTATTAAGACATTTAAAATTATTAATAAAATTAAATTTTAGTCTTTTTAAAAAAGCTTTCCGCCGCACCGAAAACTTGACTAGATAGTCTGCTGTAAGGGAAAGGCAAATAAATGGATCCATTTGGTTATCATAGAAACAATAACCTCTTTTAAACTATGTCTCATATTATTAATGTAACTTATTACTTTCTTAAAAGAGAAGATGTTATTTTGAACGAAATTCATACTATATTTGGATGGTGATCAGCAATGTGTCAACCCACAAAAAAGTTAAATTCGGAAATATTGATTTAAATAACGCGTCATCTATTTAATATTATTAAAAAAAAATTCAAGTCATCTAAATACTAAGTACTAGACGCCATTTTCTCTAAATGAAGTCCGTGTGGCTTGACACAGTATTGCTTATCAGCGTCCAACTGTACGTAATAATACTTGAATTCTTAAAGCGTTTATTCCGATTCAGTACTCATTGTTTGTTATAACCTTCACAGTTAATTCTGACAATGTCATCATATCTTATTTATTTATACACTATTGTACACTACAAATTAAAGAAAATTATTTTGCTAATAAAAGATGAAATGTACAATAGACGGACTTATAAATTTTAGCCATTTCTCGGACAATGATAGTGATAGAGAAATTCAATTGATATGTGGTAAGTGGTGCAAAATAGACAATTACGTAGAAAACAAATAATACATCAAATACATAAGCTAATGCTCACTGAATATATACATATACACACATGGACGCTGATAAGCAATACTGTGTCAAGCCACACGGATTTCATTTTGAGAAAATGGCGTCTAAGTTGTCAAGCCTATTCCTAATAAAGTTTGAAGATGTACATACATATGTATATATCCATCTTCTATTTTTCATTTGATAAAAGATTCAATTCAATTCAATTCTTTGGTTTATGGCTTTTAGTTGTGCCTTGATAAAAGATGTAATGAATTAAAAGCAGATTGTCAGATGTCAAACATATTCTTAATACATTTGTATGAAGAAGTACATATATCTTATTTAATTACAAGTTTTATTTGGACGCTAATATGCAATACTGTGTCAAGCCACACGAACTTCATTTTGAGAAAACGGCATCTAAAGATGTCAAACCTATTCTTAATAAGTTTGTTTGAATAAGTATTTATACATATTTTCTTTTCTTTTTTTATTAAAGCTGTAATTAATTAAAAATAGGTTGATATATTTAAAATATTATCTAATAAAAAGTTTTTAAAAATATAAAATTATTGTATAAATTACAAAATAAGGAACGATATGGAATTTCGAAAAAATTAATTAAGATCCTTTTTTCCGTGCTTATTTAGTTTATATGGCTTTATTTTTTATTGAATAATGTTAAATAGGTGATGCAGTATCAAAATACACCAATATTTCCGATTTTCACTTTTTGTGGGTTGACACGTTATTGCATATCAGCATCCATTTAATAATGAGTTTTCAAATATAAGGGATTATTGTATAAATTGAAAAATATGGACGCACTTGAAATTCGAAACATTATATTAAGAAACTTCTTTTCGTACTTATAGTGTTTAGACGACCTAGCAGAATATATTAATATCTGCGAATTTGACTTTTTGTGGGTTGAAATTTTTATGTATTTTTATTTATCTCTTTACTAATATTACAAACGTGAAAGTTTGTATGGATGTTTGTTACACTTCCACGCAAAAACTACTGAATTACTTTCAATGAAACTACGATAATTATATTCTTATTATTTTTTAGTTTAATTTTGTAAATATGTTTAGTTTTAGTTTACTATTTTATTTTATTTTCACTTTTCATGTCTGCATCTGTATGTTGTCCTGAATAAATGATTATTTTATTCTATTTTATTCTATAATATCTATACATATAAAATCACTTATCCTGACTTACTGAGTCATCAATGCAGAGCCTAACCGCTGGAGCTACAAACTTAAAACTTTGACAGTACGTGCCTTTTAGGGTGTAGGCATCCATTAAGAAATGGTTTTTCGATATTCCACTCCTAAAGGGGTTAAAAGGGGTAATAACGTTTGTATGGAAAATCTTATCCCGTGGTCATATTAACTTAAAATTTAACACACATACTTCGAGATGATAGTAATGAAATGTGAAATATAAAACGTACGAATATCATTCCCTATTGAATTACAAGGAGGTGTTGAAGTTTGTATGGAGAAAATTTATTTTTGTCGATCGATTATCCTTAAACTAAGCACGTGTAACTAAAATTCTAAAATCGTTCCGTAGAAGGGGCGACTAAAGTCTATTTACCTGAAATATTGAATTATTGACGTAGAGATCAATAAAAAAGTTTTTTTGATATTTCACCCTTAAAAGGGGCGCGACGGGGTATAAACGTCTAAATGCAAAACGTTATTCTGTGCTCATATATACTTAAAACTTCATTCATACACTTTTTAATGCTAATAATAAAATTTTAAACAGAGAACGCAGTATTTGAATCGCTTATATCAAATTCCAAAATATACGCGGGCAAAGCCGATAGAAATTGTTAGTAGCTTATATATCCGAATAACACATAGGCTATAATTTATAAAGATGTGTTAATTATCAAAATATAACGATAAGTGTCAAGTGAGTAGAAAACAGTGACCCATCTGCGAGCTATTCTGGCGTGCGCGGCAAAAACCGTTAGAATTACAAGTATATAACGTGTAATGGAAATGTTTATATTAAACTAGCTATGCCCCGCGGATTCGTCCGCGTTGATTTGTGGAAAATTATATTTTTTGTTATCGCGTAACCCTTTTTATTTGTTGATTAAAATAAATACAATTTTTAAAATAAATGTGGCCTAAGATATTTCTTATAAGATTAGCCGTTTTAGAGATTAGATGGAACAAACAGACGGACTAATAAAAATTTTAAAAATTGGGTTTTTGATGTAAGTACCGTGTATACTTTAATTTTTTTAAGCATTTAGTTAATCTGTTAATTTGAAAGTACGAATAGATACTACAATTTAATTTATTTGTTTCGATATGATTCACCAGAAGTAGTAGAAATCATTTCATTTCTCATTTCACTACTTTATTCATTAAAGATATTATTTTTTCATTATTTATAGATGATCACAAATCCTGGGATTGAGACGTTTCCAGGCTATCTTGATACATAATTAAGTACTAAGCTTGGTATCAATCTTGACTTTATTGAAACAAAAGCTTCGCTGAGTTTCTTTTTCGGTTTTCCCTCAGGACTGAGGTTCAACTTTTACAAAATCGTGGTATGTGTTTATAATTGACTATCTGCCCCTCGTGGTTTCACTCGAGTTTATGGTTACTGCTTTTCTTCTATGAGTCGTAGCGTAATAAATAATCTATCTAACACAAAAAGAATTTTTCAATTCCAACCAATAGTCAGAAACTATTAGGATTAGAGTTCAAACAAACAAACTCTTCAGTTTTATAATATTAGTATAGATAGTCCTGCAAAAAGCCCGCGACAGTATATATCTATATTTTATGTGTAAGCCATTATCGCCAAAACTAATCCTGCACAGACGCGGGCACCAGCTAGTAAACACGTACACACAGTCATACATAAAAACAATTGAATAATTTACAAGCTTCAAATTGTCATCTTCAATTTAAACACGAGTTAAATAATAGTATTCATAATTGGTAAAGCAAATATTAGTTGTAAAAATAGGTACTGTTATACAATCCACATTCTGTTAATATTATCAATACGAAGATATTTTTTTTTTTGTTGTTTTCACACCTAAAGTGCTGAAATAATGTTGAAACATTTTTGTTTAGATCAGACCTTGAAGAGCGAGAAAGTTTGGATTAGCTATATATGTATGTTGATAAGCAATAATGTGTCAACCCACAATAAGTCAAATCCGAGATATTGATGTATTCTGATAATGCGTCATATCGATACCTCCCACGTAAGTTGTTGTAACCCCAAAATTACAATTTTACAGTAGAGCACTTTTAATCCGTTTTAGTTTGAAAGTTACAACAAAATACGCCTTTTTTCAGGCGTATTTTGTTGTAACTTTCCTTGAAAAAAAAAAAGATTTTTGGTATTTTTTCACTTTGAATGCATTAAGCAATGCAAATTCGTGTAGTATTCAGTAAAAACCCTAACGGAAATTTTGTGGCTTACAATAACTTACGTGGGAGGTATCGATATATTTAACAATAAGTATCAAAAATTTTTGAGTGTGTTCCATATTTTGCAATTAATACAAAATGAAATATATTTGAAAAAGTTATAATTAGATAAACCTTTTTTGGATACCAATCTGTTCTTAACTCATTATACCATTTATCAAAATAGAAAAGAATAGATGGATGGCTTACACATAATTTTAAGTTCTCATAATTTATAATTTCATACTAACATAGGATAAGTTAATTATGTACTAACAAAATTTGGACTGCAAATATTCTGCAATAAAGAATTATTATATTATTATTATAAAAGATAGATGTATATTGTCACGGCGTTTTTGTAGGAATATTTAAGATAAACATTTACAATGTTCATTACGTCGGTGTAAGTTTTTGCAGCACACGCCAGAATAGCTTGCAGATGGCGAGATTTATTCCTACTTATTTGAAACTTATCTGTAACATTTTGTATAAATAACTAAAATTTATCAAAAAGCTTTCTAAGGAGATGCCAACGTCATAGTAGCTTTATGCATGCAAAGTCTCAGCTTGATCAGTTTAAAATTGACTACGTTTTATACAAACTTTCAACCAATATTTTGTTTCCTTGGGGGTAGAATTAATTAAAATCCTTTCTTAAGGGATGCCTACATAATAACATCTACCTGCATGCCAAATTTCAGTCTGATCCATCCAGTGGTTTGGGCTGTACGTTGATAGATCACTATGTCAGTCAGTCACCTTTGAGTCATATATATTCAGATTACTGTTTCCATTTCAAAATTTCTATTGCTCTTGATAACATGGTTTATTGGAAATCCTTTATGAAAATTACGAATCAATAGATGTTATTTTTGTATGTAGTAATGTTAAATTTAAAAACAACAGGAAATTATGACTTTGCTTGCATACAATTTGATATTGTATTATTAATTTGCTGTTTATATTATTTTGAAGAGATAAATGTTGGAAGTTTTTATGTAGGTGAGGTTATCTTTGAAACTACTGTTATATATATATGGATGCTGATAAGCAATAATGTGTCAACCCACAAAAAGTCAAATTTAGAGATATTGATGTATTCTGATAATGCATTTCGTATTTTACATTATACAAAAATTTTTCATGTCATTTGAACTAAATAAGTACGAAAAAAAGTTTCTTAATCAAATGCTTAGAATATTGAAGTAAGTTCCATATTTTGGATTATGCAATAATTTAAAATATTTGAAAAACTTATTATTAGATAAAAATCTTTACTAGCCTATGTGCTATTAATTAATTATACTTTTTATCAAAATAGAAAGGAAAAGATGGATATATGCTTCTTCAAACAGATGTGTTAAGAATAGGTTCGAAATCTTTAGACGCCATTTTCTCAAAATGAAGTCCGTGTGGCTTGACACAGTATTGCATATCAGCATCCATATAGGCTATATAAAATCACACTATAAACCATTTTGGATAAGGATCAGTAATAAACGTAAGTGAATATGGGAAGGATAGTCAGACAGTTTATAATTTACTATAATCGGCAGATGGTAGTATTTTTCATATAAGTTATAATACTGAAAAGTATCAGTACTTGCATGAAAGAGTACTAAATATCCAACCATATTTACATTTCTATGCAAACTTTCAAATTTATAATATATATATAGTATGGCTTAACAAATTGCATGTATTTTAACAGTTTTTTTTTTTTTTTTTATAAACAAAGGTAACATTCAGTATGCCTTAAATATTTACAATGATGTCATATAGATGACTTATTTTTCATAGCCATACCTAATAATTTCAGTAACATAGTAACAATACATGTACTTTCAGTCTGTAGGGTGATGTTATATAGCCTACACACATGCCTCAATGAACAGACTAACTAAAGATTGTGTTCAAACAAATACACTCTTTAGCTTTAGATATTTTAATGGATATATATACTAAAGTAAATAGACACAAGATATCAGTTTATAAATAAATTTTATATGAACATACATAAGAACATTTAGAATAAAGAAATAAGCAAAGACAAAACTGTTGAATACTTAATTTTAGTCTGTTTGTCAATGGATTTTTTTTAATAGCAATCAATAAAAAAAAAATTGGAATCCATGACTTGTTTATATAGATAAGCAAAGACAACACATTTAAATGTTTTTGTTAAAATTTTTATAATGATTAATGTAAAATTTACACCATGGATAAATAATTAAATAATAATAGTTTTTTTTTCATATAAAGAAAGACATTATGTAGAATGCATTATTTATATGTAGGTTTAGAATGATGTCATATATTGGGTGACTTATTTTAAGTAAGGAGGTACTTAGAATAGTAAATATATACCTAAATAAATAAATAAGATTGTGATAGGGAAAACCTCTATTGTTATGTGACTGGATAAAATACATGTACATTGTAATTTTTTTTTTATTTGGTATATTTATTTATAATGTTGTAGTTTAATATAACTCCAATCAAATTGGCAAGGGCTTATGACCATATATACATTGTCATACATATTTTTTTTTAATTAATCATTGCTATTCTTATCACCACAGAGGTCAAATATAGGATTTTAAAATATTGTTTGTCTGAAAATATATAAGATCTTCTAGTTTCATTAGAACAAAAAAAAGCAAACAGGTTTCGCGAGAAATGTATGTATTTCAATTTCGTCTATAAGCTATTCCTATGCAAAGTCCACGCAAATGAATTAATAAAGAGAATCCTATTATTTTACAAGTAATAAAAGAAAATGTATCGAAAAGACTAAAATATGTTTAACTGGCGTTATTTAAATTCTTTCGGCATTAAACATCGTCAATTTAATTGGCGACAGTTTTATTTAAGGAGACTCTTTGGTAGTAATTAACTATCTTAAAGTACGATTACAGAATTTAAATGTTTATAAATGACGTAATGCTATACCCAGGATGATCTTCCGGCGTGTGGCATGCGGTTCCTCAGTGTGAACCCATTCGAAGTCGTTTCTTGATACCTTTGCACCCATTATTAACACAAAACTGTACAAGTTCACTTTTTATTTGTACACTTCACGGCTAGTTAAATAAACGAACACCGAATCTAAACAGCGATACGCCCTTTTCTATCACGTATCATTTGTATTCACGACCGACCGGTACTAATATTCGATAGTGACAAAACTGGAACTAGATTAAAGAAGTCGAGGCTTGTAATGCAATAGACAGGCGTTCGATTGTCACAGTCGGCTGTAAACGTCACTGAGCATGTGACATATTGTCAGAATGACGGTTGTCGTTCGGAAATTTGAAATATTTTAATCATTGTGATAACTAACTAAAAACTATAAACCATATATTGAAAATAAATCATTATAATATAATTTTATTTCATTAAATAAAATAACATTGATCTATTAATTTGTGTGTACCATTAAAAAAAATTGAAATAAGCTTGATATATATTATGTTAATAATTAATTATATTAAACTGCAGTAGCAACTTATATATCTACAGTACAATATTCGTCATATATTCATTTTTTTCGGAAAAGAAATTATTTTGCGCATTAGTAGTATATATTGACACAATTAAAAAAAACCGACAATCTACCCATTGAAACCATTTCAATAAGCCCCAAAACGATACTTCTGCTATAAGTTAGGGTCTTAGGGAATACCACAAAGACTCGAATATAGACAATTTTATTTAATACCCCTCTTTTTGGGTTGGAGGTCAAAAATAAATAAATTGGACAAGCTTTTAAAGAGGTCAAGTCTCCTCACCGCCTGATCATTGATTCCAAATGCACAACTGCAACATAGACAACTCCTCACCGACTTACAGCATATAGTGTTGAAATAGTAACTACTTATCGAGTTTTTTGCCGATTACCGATGGTAGCTTCATTCGTTTAAATTTTTTTGTTTGTTTTGTTGAGACGGGGGCGAGATTGGGTAATTTGTACCTACTAAACCCTCTTATTCTGTCCTAGGTGCTGATGGGAGTAAATTTCGTTTACTTGGGCGACACACTAAAAGTACCTAATATTTTGATTTAATAACCATATTAGAGAACCGATTTGGATGAAATTTCTATAGGTTTAATTTGGAAACATATCTTATGAAACAGAAAAGAATTTTCACAAACAGTTAAGGAATGACGGAGTTTAAAGTAACAAACATTAAAAAAATACTACGAATTGAGAACCTCCTCCATTTGTGTACAAAACAAACCCCAATTTAGATAGCGTTTACAATTTTTAACTTATTCCCATTTGAAGCAGCTATTAATAATTACTTCCCATTTTTTGTGGGATCACAGAGTATCAATTTCTGGAGGTTCCAACTTTTCCCAGACTTCCGCGTGCTTGCCGCCACCAACCTAGCCCGTGCAGTTCTTTCAGTTTGGCGATCTCGGAACGAGATCTCTTTTCTTAAGACCTAAAATTTACTCTCTAAAGCAATTTATTTCGTATTTAATTTTTAAGTGTAAATAATATCAACTTGCTAATTACCTATTTTTATGATTTATGCGTAGACTATAAGCAGAGCTAAGGGAGTGTTTTCTCTTCAATAACGGAAAAAAGGTATTACTAGAAAAATAAAACTTTTGATATATCTTATGTCATTCTAATTGTTTATTTATCCCCATTTAAAACAACATTTTTTTTTAAATAAAGGTATCACAGGGTACAGATCGAAAAAAAAACACCAAAAATCAGTTTTTTAACGTATATTAGACTTATACACTCTCTTGCACGGGCGGTTCGTATCCTTCCGGACGCTCCGACTTGTCCCCGACCTCCCCGCGCTTGCCGCCGCCTCCCTCGCCGTGCAGCTCCATCAGCTTGACGATCTCGAAACGTGGCCTCTTGAGTACTTTCACCTAGAAAACGTACCTATGTTTAGTTCTGTGGACGTTGAACTTGAGTGGACGTGAACGGGGAAGTTCTTCAGCGGTAAAATCAAAAGGGAACATGAGTTTTCATCATGTAATGTATCATTGCGAGCTAGGTGTGTCATCATATAGGTTTGTACATTATTAACTAAAATTCATGTAATAGAGTGAAATTAAGATTGTCAATATTGTGTAATTTACATTATATAATGTCAAGATAAATGGAAACTTAATCAATTTATACTTGATTTTAATATATCAAGAGATATTTTTGCATTTTGTGAAAGTTGTAGTGCTTTGTTTAAAAAATAATTGCTTCATATTCCATATAGATATTATTTTTCACTATACATTCTTACTTATGTACTTTTTTAATAGTATAATGATGAGCTGCAATATTTCTTAAATATTAATTTCAATTCTAAACATTTTTGAAGTATTATATATTAAACAAAATGGCAGCTTAACTCTATTCACATATTTAGAAATCATATATATAAACGGTTATTATTAATATAAATGATTTCAACATACCTTCCTGATGCAGACATCTCGTAAGGGATAGATGCTGTGACAGGCCTTTTCGATGTCCTTAGCGATGGAGTCGGGGATGAGCTTGTTGACTACTTCCCGGAGTTCAGAGTTGGCTACGTCACGGGTGATGATTTCACACATCTTCTTTCTGATCACACGCACCTATTATAAAATCATATAATTTTGAATCGTCATAATAAAGAAAAAATATTTACATCCATAAAGGCTACCCTCCACATTATATCAAAAACTTTTTTTTATTAACTAAGATTATGATTGTGTTAATTGTGTGGATAGCATACTTATTCCAGTTATTTTTTTTTTGACGAAAATTCTATGGGTTCAACGAGAGTGTCCAAATGAAAAAGAATTCACCAAATTGGTCCAGCCAATTTTGAGTAATTGAAGAACATAAATTATAGTCATAATAGAGAACCTTCTCCTATATAGGAAAAGTTGTATAAAAAAAAATTTGATTGTACAAATGTAGCAACGACACAAAGAACCTTTTTTCATATAACCAAAAGGCATTTTATTGTGTGGAGGCAATGCTTTTTGCAGTTTGTAACGATATAAAGGCGATCGATCATCCTTCATATAGCTGGACTGCAAATTTTATGGTTCTGTGTTAATTATTCTAACCACTTAATTGAGGTTAAGTAAACGCAGTTTATATGGGATCGAATCAGCGCCATCTCGTGTTAATGAGGAGGTACACTTAGCAAGTATAGCGCGTGAAAGTGATTGATTGATTTAAAAAAAAGCGGGTGTGATTGGCGGATTCTTGTATTATGTGAGAATGAACGACAATTTTGATACGTCCAATAGTTAACGTTAGTCAATTTTACGCATCGTGTATTTATCAAATAAATACTATTCTATTTGCGTCGTAACGCGTAAAATATATAACATATATAAAATGTGTTCAAATAACAAAATAATTATATGAATATAATCAAGATGAGAATTACATTTGTAAATTTTACTCTTGTAATTGACTAAATACCTCAATTTTTAGGAGTTTGTTAATATTTATTAAAACATCACATACCTGAGTGTGCTGAGCATAACAGGTCTTGCGCTGGCTGAGAGAATCCTTGTTGGTGAAACCGATGCAGAACACTCGGAGGAGGTAGCCGTCAGTGGTCTTCACGTCAATGTTGGCTTCAACCAGCGTCTGCCATTTCTTCACCATCCATCTGTGGGGGTGACGCTTTTGATGAGAATTATAACCATTAAATTATATCAATTATTGGAGTTAAATTTTTTTGAAAATGTTTTTGTTTGTTTGTTTATTAACTATTTTTTGTATTAATTCTTATGTCAACTAAAAATCTATTTTTAAGACTATTATTTTTTGTTATGCATATTTTCAAATGGAATTAAGAGACCGATTACCGAAAGTTAATTAACAAAATACTAGCACTAATCGTGACAAACAATTTGTTTAATTGTATATAAACAATAACAGAAGCCATTACATCTATTGTTCAAAATAAATATAATATTTATAATAATATATTTTATTCAAAGTAGGCTTTAAAAGCGCTTTTGAATTGTCAAAAAAAAAAAAAAAAATGATTGAAAAGCTACCACTAGTTGACACGGGAAGCTGATAAGGTATGACATATTTAATTAAAATATAAACCTGTAGCAACGACAAGAAGGGCCCGGACAGATAACTGTAGAGGCACTAGATCGAGTGGCAGCAGGTAATATATGCAGTTTGAAACGATATAAAAGCGATATACACTATTATATAGCTGGACTGCAATGTGGACGATTATATATTTGAAAAGAAAATCTTTAATGGGATGGATTATTACTATACAAATAAAGAATATTGACGTGTCTGTTTATAGTTTCAAATTAACAGCTTTTTAATCAATTCATATGCATACATATGGTACTTACATTAAAAATCTTACATCTCTTTTTTGGCTGGATGATTTTGACAAAATTTTCTTACAGGTAGTAATGTAATTGGGAGTGGTTTTGGCTACTTTAATTTATCCTGAACGAAGTCATGGACATTATATTAGGTGTTAATGTAATAGATTTTTGTAAAGTTTTATTCGTAATATAACAAAAAAAAAAAATATTTGGTTCAATGCTAGTTTTAGTTGAGAATCATTATTCCATCACTGCTTTTTATTTTATTATTAAAATTAAAACAGTCACTTCTCACCATCTGTATGCTAAGATCTTTTAAAACTATGCAATGGATTTTAATGCAGTTTTTATCAATAAACAGAGTGATTCAAGAGAAAGATTTACGTATAATACATGGATGTTACAGAAGAGAAACATCAAAAATTTCAAAGATTTGTAATGCAATGTCCTTAAAAGGTTTATTTCACTTATGGTTAATGGCCAAGGTAAGTTGTTTGTTTATTTATATTTATTAAATAGAACAAAAGAATATAACAAACCTGAGCTTGTCAGTGGTAAGGTCCATACCGTGGAAGTTGCAGAGCACATTGCGTCCCTGCACATCCTCGGCAATCAAACGGAATTTACGGAAAGACCTGAAAATAATGTACACAATAAGTAAAATAGAACTTTTTTCCTGTTTTATTAAAAGATTATTTCTTACTATATTATTAGACCAGTTTATTTTTGTTTTCAACCACTTTCATAAAAGTAGGTCATCAATTTTTTTGGTATTTTTTTTATGTAGTTCCCCTTTTTTTTATATGTTATGTTCTGTATAATTCTTTTTTTTTAAATAGTATTATTATATAGTACTCATTCCATTGGTCAAAAGAATTTTCATCGAAATCAGTTGTTTGGTGTTCAAATCAAAATAGCTGCAAAAATTATGTTATCCAAGTTGGAGCATAAAAATTCAGCTCACCTTTCCGCATCAGTGTCAGCTTGAAGGTCAGCCAGGGAGACCTCAAAGACGCGCCCCTTCAGGCCCTCGGAGGCGATTTTTGTTCCCTGCAAATGTTACCAACTGTAGCCAAATGTTTTCTCGTCTATTACTTATTTTAAGACAATTATAAAGATTCAGTGGTAAAATCAAAAGGGAACAAACGTTTTCATCAGGTTTGTGTCATTGCGAGCTAGGTGGATCATCATTTAGGGCATTTTTGATATTAATGTATGTATGTAATGATTTAACCCATATGCATGTTTAAGTTCTAACTCAATAAGTCAATGTTATTGACATGAACTTCATTTTAAATAAATAATTTTATTTATGCATAAGTGTTGTGTATGTTATGCATATTACAATTAAAAGCATACTATATGCACATGCTTATGCATGCATAATGCTATGGTAACTTTTCTGCTATTTTTAGTTAATTAAAATAAAAAAATTAACATCTTTCATTTGTTGAATCTTGACATTTATACTAACGCTAAAAATAATCAGTGAAAATCTATGAATTATAAACTTAATATGGTTTCAAGTCAATACTTCAACAGTTAAGAGAAATAACTAACCAAAAAAGCATTTTTAAAAAGTTTTGGATAATGCAGTTATATGTTAATAAAATATGACATTTATTATTTTTAAACTGTAATAAGAATAAATAAAGATAACTTTAGAATAATAAATAAAAGAAAATTACCACATGGATAAGCCATGTGCTTGTGCTAGTGAGCTGGTTAATAATAATATTTGATCAGATTTGTATTCTGTATACACCAATGTAAAATAAATAAAACTTATGTAGTTAATAATCACTCAATTATGTTACTTTTAACTTAAAAAAAAAACATACGGTAAATTGACTGACAAAACATTAAGTACTAATACTCTGTGTGCATTTTAAGAATATTTAGATATCTAAAGCCTTTACATACAATGGTAAAATGCCTTTTCGTAATATTTTAGGTTACTTGTATATAAAATGAGATACTAACCTGGGTACGGTTAACAAGTGTGGTGCCCACTTGCCTCTTAGTGAACATCGACGGTGCTTTAACATCATACCAATCCTTCCTTGTGAACGGATCGACACTGGAAACCAAAGAAAAGTATTAAAATATAACCTTAAAAAACTTACTTGAAAATGTTTGACACAAAATTGATAAAACAGATATATAACACTGGAGACTTAGAGAACTTTATATAAAATGTGCGAACTGTAAAAATAGTAGATATTACAAGGAAATAACGACAAGCTTCAAAGTTGCTTAAGTTCCAAGACAAGACACGAGTCACGATTTCATCCACATATATTTCGAACATCACACTTCTATTAAGTAATTTCGCGATATAAATGAAATTTATAATATTTAAAATGTTAAATTGTAAGCTTATTCCGAACTTACATCTTCTTTTTAACGCCCTTTTTGCCGCCTTTCGATAGGCCTTTATTTTTACCGACCGCCATGTTCAAACTCAAACTTGAGAAAGGCTAGGTTTTGTTTATGGACGGAGCAACTGTCAATTGTCAGTGTTTTGTTTATGGTGGGGAATGATACAACAGATTAAAAAAATAATCACACTTTTATTTTCTTTTAAGTCGGCTCTACACATTAATAAAAATTAACTATATTACGTTGAATACTTTCTTTACTTTCAATTTAAGTTAAAAAATACGAGGTACAAGGTAAAGTAAATAGTTTTAATTGCACAAGCATACAATTACGCTACGAAAAGAATTAGCGCAAATTTCTAATTAAAGTAATTAACTTTAAAAATTAACAAATATTTAAAACTTAATTTCAAATAAATAATTTCACTGTTATATAATTATTTTTGAATCGCTTAAATTACTGTATTTTCTTCTACATACTTTGTTTACAATAAACGCATAGATTAAAATAGATAGCATTGATTTAGTATTGCAACTAACGTTTTATGCACCCGAGGCGCGCTTCTATAAGTGCACATTTAAGAAATTTACCCCTATCAAAATAAATGTATCATAGGAAATACATTTTTTGTTATGTATGATTTAAAAATAGGCCACATTTTTTTTTGCGCCCCTTTAGCATCTGTAACTGCACCGCTGTAATTAGCTATTACCAGCACTTTCGTTGACTTTCATTTCGACGATACACAGTCTAAAATGTGTTTTGCAAAAATTTTTTATCTCTCAATATGAGGAATCGATTCAATCTTAAGTATGGAAACATTGACGCAAGTATTATGTTTTACTTATTAGCACCCAGAGTGCTACAACAACTGTGTGACCACATAAAGTAATAAGCAACGATAATTTATAATTACAAATATGTTACGTGGTGTTTCTTATTTATCTATATCGATTTATTGCAACAAAATAATATCGATGTCTGAAAAATGCCACGCAGTCTTATATGTCTACCATGTAATGTCAATTTATTACAAAAAATAATATGGATGTCTGAAGAATATTCCACGCTGCCATATATGTTTACTATGTCATATTTTTTGTCTCTTATTTGTCTATATAATTACGTTCATACTTTTTGGCGTTAAAAATCAATTCAATTTGATTCTTAGGTTAATGTGTTGAAAATCTGTACTTATTTTTAATTGTAACCAGCTTGTTCGTTGGTGGCCAAAATATACTCTCGCCAATCTTATCCAGTCGCTAGCTGTTTATTAGGAAATGTCATCCAAAGTAGTTAGCCAAAATCCATGAGAGTATAACATTTTCATTTTATGATTTCGTTACTTTTCCGTCTTTGCTTCTTAAATAATTATTTTGTACGGAATGTGTTATGATTCGTTGAAGGATGTGAAAAAATTAAACAAATAAATAAAAATTCACGTTTATAATATTAGTAGAGACTCGTATCATTTTTAGTTTTCATACTTTTCTTTCGAGTTAATTTCCAAACCGTTACAAATTTATAACTAGCTTAACATTATTAAAATACAATATAAATTTATCCTTAAATTAATATAAAATGTACAACAATCATATCAAACATTTTAAATTTCAATAAATTCTACTTTATACTTTCTATTAATTGAATCAGAATTTTAAAAATGTGCAAATGCCTCATAATTAAATACATTTGGCCTCTATGACGATAATACAATTTTACAATGTTTTATACATATATACATAAATAGGCTAAGTCAATCATATTTTATAATTATAGATATGTTACGTTCATTATATTTGATGTTAAAAACCTGATTGCTAGGCAACGTCGTCCAAAAATGGTCGGTATTGTAGTTGCCAAAGCTTAAAACATATCTATTTTTTGTAATATAAGGGAGCTAATTAAAAACAGTTCAATGTTTTCAAAAAAGTCACAATAATTAACATTTTTTAATTTTATCTTAATATACTTGGGTATTCGTAAAATTGCATAAATTATACAATTCTGTTGATATCTATACATGTTTTGTTTACCGTTGATTATTTATGTATAAGTAAGTCAATATATTAATTCTATATTAATTAAAATAGACAAGAAAACAATCACACACAATAATGTTACCATTTACACACTGTAACGGTAATTTATATGATAAATACGGTTACATATTAAATAAATCGAGCATGTTTGAATCAAGCCACAAAAATAGCGTTCCGTGATCTTTTTAATTACAAATAATAATGTTTATTGTATACATACAGAAATATAAAATGCACTGCAGCTGTTGCGCTAATGATCACGGGTTCGAACCCCGCTTACGACTAACATTTGTATAGGCAGTACGAATATTTCTCGTGGTATAGAAATCTGTGTGTATGCTACGTTTTTGGACCACAAGGTCATGTAATCTTATTTGTTTATTTACATTTTAGCAGAATATAGATGTACATATATTCCCAGATGCTTGGCCGAAATTAACTATTTAACATCTGGTGGAACTGATTATTCATTTGCCCTCGTTTTTACAAAAAAAAACTTAAATATTATGCGGTGATCATAAATTAAAAAGTGTCAAATGTCATTTTGCCACAACCATTACAAAACTAAACCATGTAGTTACATCGTAGTAATAATTCATCATACAGGAATTACTGCCACCAATTTTAATAGAATTTATACAAAATTATAACAATAAAAACGTTTAAAAAATGAAATTGTATGGTTGTCTATGGAAATAATATAATTTGATTGAAATAAAACTATTTTAAACGGATTTAAATCGCGTATATTAACTATTTTTATCATACCCGTTTCACGGGTAGAGTCTACCTGTGACCATGAACGCTGAATAGTGCTCGAAGCGTAGGGATGATAAAAATAGTTAATATAGGCGATTTAAATTCGTTTAAAATAGTTTTATTTCAATGAGTAATAATCCCGAAAATCTAAGACAACGTAATATAATATGGTTTCATAGAGACTATTTTTTGACATTGTAAAGCCAAATTGTTTTTTTTTATCGAAATAAGAAATCACAATCTATAATAAAATACATTCATGCTAACAAAAACTATGTTATTTAAGAAAGTTATACAAAAAAAAATTGATAAAAATTATATCAAAAAATGCCATTTTGAGGTTATTAACTTTCATCTTGTATAAATTCCATTGAAATGCAAACAAAGAAAAAAACCTGCAATAATTTCAGTTTATAACTTAAATATAAAGCAATACAATTATAATAACTAAGATTTTAATTCAGTATCTACTGGTATGATCTTCAAGGTCGCGCAAGGTTTTCTCCTTCTCCTGACGATCATGACGAACAGACAGATGGATGATACTGTCAGTGCTATTATACAGATAACTGTTAAACCGAGTTGAGCTGCCGCGGTGGAATACGTCCCGTGGTATACTAGTGATTGGAGACTCTTTGGTAGCTCTTCAACGGACTAAAATGAAATAAAAAGTGTTATTATATTTTATCTTGAAAGGGATAAGCATATGATATTATATAACTAGAGGCATGTTATATAAGCTCATATATTTAAGGATCGAAATTATTGTTATATTTTGGCTCCTAAAATCCTTAAAAGCTTTGGACGACGTTATCAAGCAACTAGCTAACGACTGACTATACAGTAAATCATAATCTTTGGGCCAACAAGACAATTGACGATCTTGTCAAAGTTGGTAATATATACAGATTAAATAGGTATCTATAGTTATATCATTGGTTTTATCTCAATAGATAAGCGAAAAAAAAAATACAAATAAATTGTGCAATTATATTTGTGTATTTAACGTTTTACTTATTTCTTATTTTTGTGAATATTAATTTGTGTTACAAACAGATATTCATTATAAATAGCTGATTCAGTTAAAAAATTAAAAAAGAAGAAATCATACCATTTCAATCCAAGCTATAGGTAACACAAGGCCTTGTTTCAAAAAGCTGAGAGCGCCGAATGTATCCGATTTCCTTATTTGAATGTTCAGTTGTAGACTAAAAATAAAAACATTGTACATTAAAAAAGAAATCATGCTAAGGCTTCATCAACGTTTATGATAATAAAGTGTTATCGCAAATATGACCGTTGCATAACTGTTTCTTTATAATTTGTATATGTGTAGGTACGACATAACAATACCGCCTTTACTATTGAAAACCAAGTTTTCTATACTTTTACTGTAAGCCTTTTTAAAAGTTTACTTTAATATCGTTAAGGCCCTTATAATTATTATTTTTTGGCAATATAATGGGTATGTGCCAGCAAGCCAGCATGCTGGTCAGTCTTATTGACACCTTGCATCGATTAATACACTAGGATTGTATATCTTAGTTAGCTAAGAACAGAACTAAATCGAGTGCGCTAGCGTGTGATCGCGAATACTTTTTTTATTTAGCAGGCAAAGGTAGTAGGCAGGCATGGTAAAAAAATAAAAAAACCGGCAAAAATCGTAATTAAATTTACAATTCACCTTAAAGATAGATTTAAACTTGCTCGAATATATTTTTTTACCTGTGTGCCTACCACTATGTAACTTGATATAATCTATGAATATTTAATATTGTTAAATAAGTTTAGCTCATCCGCCGTACATAGGTTTTAGTCTATGGAAGCCCCCCATCTTCTTACCTAGTATTGTATATTATTTGCTTGGTTATTTTTGCAAAACACAATGTATCGCCGGCCTTTAATAGTATAAATTAATATTATTTGTAATTTTCTTACCTAGATTTCCCACTCAAAGCAATCCCCAGTGTCGGGTGGATGTCTAAATAGGAATCGTGTTCGTCCGAGACAGGATTCAGACCCGTTATTTGCTCCCTCAGCATAGGATCTCCTCGGTGGAAATGTGGAAACGATGCTAGGGCTGGCGCTCCTGCAATAGAAAATAGAATTAGAAAGTGTTAGGAATATATCATAAAAATAAATAGACACTGTATTTTGTCTGTGGTATCTCGTTGATTAGATAGTTGCTGAAATATAACGGCAGTTCCCACTCTGTAAACTGGAGAATAGAACCTTAGTGCCAACATTACAGACCGCTAGAGTGTTATATGATTATAAATTATCTGACTGAAGTATTGAACTCAATGGATGACGGTATATCGCTAGTAATTAACAGCCAAATATTAAATATCAATCCACGTTATGAAGTCACGTTATACGACCTCGTCGGCACCCATAGCCAAGAACAAAACTAAAAGCGATCTTATAGTGGTGAGCCATCTTGTAGTGGCCACAAATGCCCGCTTAAAAAGGAATAAACGATGACAGGAAATAGAAAGTAAAGAAAGAAATGGCCTAGTGGTTAGAACACGTCGATCTTTACCGACGATCGTGGGTTCAAACCCCGGCTAGCACCGCTGATTTTTCAAGTGCTAAATTTGTGTTTAAATTCATCTCAAGCTCGGCGGTGAAGGAAAACATCGTGAGGAAACCTGCATGTGCCGGGAGAAATTCTGATACATGTATATCCGTCAATTCGCATTGGAGCAGCGTGGTGGATTAAGCTCTAAACCTTCTCCTTAATAGGAGAGGAGGCCTTTGCCCAGCAGTGGGATATTTACAGGCTGTTACTTTACTTTTTTTTTAGACCGGGGCAGTACCTCACTCTTACTCTTCCTTTTCGTCCCTCATTCGTTTTTTAGGTTGGCAACGCATTAGTTACTCCTATGGAGCTGTATCGTGATGTTGTTAAAAAAAACAAAAAAGTCCCGCTGAGTTTCTTTCGTGGTTTCTTCTCGGGTCTGAAGTTAAGCTTTTCCGAAACCACGGTACATTCATTTTGTTGGAATGTAAATTTCTATTTAAAACAAAAATATTTTGATTTTGACGTACCCATAGCACATTCGGTGACGTTGATAACTCCTCGCGGGGGACATTCGCCTGTGTCTATTTCACAATAGCATTGATTATTTGGGTTGTTAGCTGGGTCGTCGAAAACGTCGTCTGGCATGCCATATCGCATCAGTTGTATACCGTCTCCTACCTACGAGAAAAAATTATTACGACTTAAAAAAAAGCTACTGGCTTTAAATACAAAATACCTAATTTCTTTAACTTTTATGTATAAATTTTAACGTTTATATATTTATTCCAGTTATTTTGTCTGATTTTAAGACCAAATTAAACTGATTTTGTTAAACTGATTCTTTTAAACAATAATAGGAAGTAATCAAATTTATTTATTTATTAAATCAAATTTAATTTTATTAATAAATATTATTTTATAATTAGGCACACGCGTTGGCGCAATGGTCACTGCAACTGACTAAAGCGCTAACGGTCGCGGGTTCGATCCCAGCTCACGGCAAACGTGTGTATTGGCCATACGGATGTTTGTCGTGGTGGTGGATGTTTGTCTGGGTGTTTGTGTTAGTGTTGTGAGTGTTTCCGGATCCCCGACACAAGGTCATGAGATCTTAATGGGGGCCGTTGTGTGATGCGTTATTTATTTATTTATAAAAAATCGGCCAAGCAGTTTTCGAGTATTCTACACACAGGATGTCAAATGTGTTGGACCCATCGTTACCAGAATCGATATTTAAGTGTAAAAAAACCTGATTCAATTTCTTTTCATTCGTTTTCATAAATTATGTCTTTACGCATATCTAACGTAAAAATGTTTTTTTTTTTTTTTTAATATAAAAAAATATTTTTTTTTACTTTTAAATATCAATTCTGCTTACGCTGGTAAAACATTCAACACATATCTAATTGACATCTTGTCGTAATGTAAAAAAAAATCAAATTATAGCTGAGGCCTGAGGCTATACCTTTTCGGGGACATTAAACAATTATTTGTTAAAACGTTTATATTTCTCGTATATAATATCTTTTTTATTTTCATTTTAATTTTATTTATTTTTAAATCTTTTATCGCTGTTTTAGTTTTTCTTCTTAACATTGTGTTATTTTGTTTGTAATGTTATGTATTAATTGAGAAAGTCGAAGTTTATTTTTGCTTTTTTTAAAGTGTGTGTACTCAAATAAAGTTATTCTATTCTATCCTATACTAAATACTTACTTCCACATCTTTGATATATCTGAAGGGTACTCGTCGACACAAGTTGGGGTAGAACACGTACAACGTAGTGTTCCGGTCGAGGAGAGACGGCGGGAAGATGGTTCCGTCTGTTGCTTCTATACTGTAACCATAATTGGATGTTAATAAGCAATAATGTTCCAACCTACAAAAAGTCAAATTTAGAGATATTGATGTATTCTGCTAATGCATATCGTGTTTAACAATATAGAAAAAAATTTCATGTCATCTGAACAAAAAAAAAAAAAAATCTTAATCTAATGTTTCGTATATTGAAGTGTATTCCACATTTTGGATTATGGAATAATTTCATATATTTGAAAAACTTATTATTAGATAAAACTCTTTACTAGCCTATATGCTATTAATTCGTTATATTTTTTTATTAAAATAGAAAAGAAAATATGGATATATACATACATGTACATGTAGATAGTCAAATAGATTTGTTAGGAATAGGTTTGACACCTTTAGACACAATTTTTTCAAAATGAAGTTTTGTTTGGCTTGACAAAGTATTGCTTATCAGCGTCCAATTATATAAAGATTTTCCTTGTCTATATAAAGAGTAGTGATGTGCCGGAAATACGTATATCCACGGATACGGATCCGATTACGGATATTTTTCGTCCATTTCGGATACGGATCTTAACTTTCTTACTTAAAAAATTACTACTAACTTAACTTTGTTACCTGAAACGGTACTTGACTCTACTTGACACTTTGCGTTCTATGCAAGACATGTTACAACTAGCATAGCGTGTTTTTTTCTTTTTTGTTGATAATTTATTATAACACTGGGCATAGGTATGTATAAAATTTCATCTACTCATTAAAAATAAATAAGATGCAATATCCGCCACGCAGTAACGGATACAGATGCGGATCCGAATCTACTCCCACAAATATTCGCGGATACGGATACAGATATCCGGCACATCACTAATACAGAGTGATTTTTTTTAACGTAGTTTGCCAAATCCTGAAGCGACGTGTTCTAACCACTAGACCATCTCGGCTCAAATTTCATGTGTATTTTATTCGTTATGTAATAATTATACATATGTGTTTGAATGAGTAGACGCGCAATATCTCAGTTCGAAGTTTATCGCTAGAGATAATTGGATACTATTTAGTGCCTCATGTTCGGAATACTTTATTGCATGTTATTCATAAATTATAATAAACTAATGTTTATGTTCATTGATTAGAGATTATTCGAAAGTAAGGCGGGAATTACACTTAGAAGTTTTGCTCTCAGACTTTCATATAGTTTTACATAAGTTGTTTGTCATTGCTTTACACTTGAAAGAATTTACTTTTCGAAGAGGAGGTCACAAAGGACATGATCCACTGTTCTAAAAAATACGAACATTATAAAAAGAAATGTGAGCTAGCCGCAGTCATTTTATTTTGAAAACTCCTTCTTTTCTTATATCCTTTCTACGCTAAGAGCAAATAATAAAATGACTCTTTATATTTTATTATTAGTGACCCCGCCAAAATTTTGCACTGCGGTTTAAATCTTTACTTTAAACTACATCACCCACAACCAGAAGGGGGGATTGTAAGTCCAAAATATACAAAAATAAATTAATTTTTATTAGGGCATTGCGTAGAAAGATGGTATGATTCTAAATGCTAATCTCAGTCATTTAGAAATTATATGAACCATTGTCCTGTCATTCGTTCAATGTATGGTATTAGTAAGTCGTAAGGGGAGGTGGTCGGTACCACAAAAACCAAACCAAAATCCTTACCTATTACATTCGGGACTTCCCCAGTAATTGAGTGTTGGTTGACCGTTGAATTTTTCAATTATATTCATTCGGTTTTTATCATTCTCCCCCGTGTTGATTGTAAAACGATCGGACGTTGTGCCGTTTTTCTGAAAAGAAGGTGAAAATATAGATAAAAAAAATTTGGCAGAGTTCTATTGGCTATGTGTCATGTGATGCGAACTGTGAAATCTCTCGTAGCCAATCACAAAGCACGATTTAATGTACGTAATTTCCTATTTATTGACGTGATAAAAATATTCAAAATGGCTCTAATTTGCTCTTTGAAGTTACACCACCGTTTTTTATGTTTTTTAATCACATTTCGTCTTATCTATATTATTATTATTAAGAGGTAAAATTTGTTTGTAAGTTTGGATGTAGCTTTAAAACTACTAATCTGATTTGAAAATTGTTTTACACTACGACCAATAGGAGCCCAGTATCAATGTGAAATGTTCAAAAATGGGAAAAAATATTCCTTTTGACAGTTTCCGTTGCATGCACTGAATAAACGGTTACAGTATGGAATATAATTTAGAAGCATTTTTCCTCAAATAAACGCGAGTGAAAACGCAGAACACAGCTAGTCTATATACCGTACTCTTAGTATTAAAGTGATCGAAATAATAATCATATAATTTGATAATGTGTGACACGAATTACCTAAATTAGTAATTAAAATTTAGTGTAATATAAATCTGTGGGTAATAATCTATGATTTAAAAAAAACCTCTATTACCATTTTGTGACATTAAGCTCAAATAAACGGCTGAATTTCCAAGTGTAAAACGTTTTTTGTGACCGAAAAATTCAATTTTTGAATTAGGTCACTTTAATACTTGCGACAGATGCACATAAGCACGTGCTTGTAGACACGTGCACAATATTATTATTCACTATCGAAACAGTTATTCAGAACAAACGATACAGATAAAATTAAAGTAACATTTACTTTGTAGCATTACAATATATTACGAAATAACATTATTTAGTGACACTACTAATTATATCGATTACTAAGCTACACTCATATTAAAGAGGAATTATTTGTATTTCTGTACGTTTGTAATGAATAAACTCAAAATCTACTAGGCCGATTTCAAAAATTCTTTCACCATTAAAAAGCTAAACATATATTTAATGCTAGAAAAAAATTAGGGATCCTTACTAAAAATGTTAAAGCTTCAGAAACGTGTAAAAATGAGTCCTAGAACATCTTACGTCACATAAATGAAAGTTAAAAAGATTTTCAAGAACTTTGTCAACTCGAGCGAAGTCTGGACGGGCCGCTAGTTAATTATATACCTATTTATTTCCACAAGCTTACTGAGTACCGATAGACTGAGGACTAAAATACATACCGTTAGCGAATTTCTAATAGTGCTTAAGTCAAAATCAGCAGTTTTAAGGGAGAGCGAAAAAAACTGCATAATTTTACACCATTATGATTCAATATTTAATCTAAGTTTAAGTACACGAAGTACAAAAATACATTATTTAAAATTATATTAATATATAAACTGATTTAAAATAGTTTCCACGAAAAATGCAGTTATTTTGCTCTCCGTTATGTAAAGATTTTAATTTGACTCACGCGCTGTTAGAACTTTACTGACATTTTACGCGATGCGACGTTGCGTAGTGAGAATATACGATATTATAAATCATATTGTATCGCATTTTGGTACAATGATATGATTTTTTATTTAAAATCAAACAATAATTCACATGCGACGTCGCTTTCTGATTTTTACGATCCACGTCGTAGATTTTCACGACTCGGCGTCGTAAATTTTCATGACGTCATAACGCGCTACGTCGTAACATACATGAGTATGTTTTAGTGTTCTCGTAATTCATGGTAAATTACATGATTATGGTCAAAGTTTTATGCCAATTTTGTATTGATTTCATACGACTCGTATAATAAGTACACTTTATTAATAAGTAATTAATCTTTTAATATAGCGAATAGTTCTTGAGTTTCTTGCTGGTTCATCTCGGTAGAATCTACATTCCGAACCAGTGGTAGCTCTTCCCATTCATGTATATACATTATTATTTTTTGTATTAATGGTTGAAGAGTGTTCAAAAGAGAGTCTACTTGAATAAAGTTTATTTTTTTATTTTTGACCAATTAATTACTTCAAAATTGCAACTTACAGTTACTAAAAGTCCAAATTTTTCGAAATGCAGTTGTCCTTGCAGGCTTAAAATAGGTTTCGCCAAATCTATGATGCTGTCGTCGTAGCCCCAGAGAAATCTGAAATTAAAAAAAAGATATTGATCTGACTGGTACTATTATTTTGCTAGGGTTTTCGGATGATTTTGGTCATGATTCCATATGAATTTAGATAACGATCGTAAATAAATAATAAGAAAATATTATTAATTTAACACGAAAATATAAATAGAAAAAATAGTCACAAAACAATTTAAGAAAATTGAGATTACAGCTTTAGTCTAGATTGTTGAAGAGATGGAAGTTCCCAATTCTTTGGGGGTGTTTTTTTATGTATCTTCACCGATTTCTCGAGAACAGCTGGACCAATATGATTAATTCTTTTTTGTTTGAAAGGGCATACTCTTCGATTAATCACCTAGAATTATCATCAAAATCGGTTGAGTATTTTGTTTTTAAAATCAATAACTGGAATACGTTTCGTTCATTCACGTAAACGAAATTACATCCTCTGCTTTTAAGTCGAGTTTTTTCTAAAAAGTCTTGTTCAAAGAATTACTTGATCTTTGAAATCCTAGAATCTCCTTGCCCCATTCGGTTCCAATTTCAACAAATTACTGGCGATATCAAAACAATAGGTCTTACATAATTGCATTATCTGCATTTCAAAGTACAGCCGCAGTTCAATAAAATTGATAAACAAATACGATAGTATGGTCTCTTGTCATGTGAAAGTAACCATTTCCTATTGCGAATAAAAATAATTATGCTATCAATTTGCAGAATCTATTACTTTGTGTTATACATTAACTTTTGCTTGCGTGTTCGCTGACGTTAATTTAGATTATAATTGACAATTAAACGCATCACACTCAACAGCCCCCGTTAAGATCTCTTGGCCTTGTGTCGGGTGTCCGAAAACACACAACACTAACACTAACACCCAGACCACGACAAACATCTGTATGGCCAATACAGGGGTTTGCTGTTAGCGGGGATCGAACCCGCGAACGTTAGCGCTTCAGTCAGTTCCAGTAACCATTGCGCCAACGAGTCTGTCAAATTTATTTATTTTTAGTGTCTAGCTTTGCCTCTGTATAAAGATTTGCTTGCAGTACTTATTTCTTTAATACAGTCGTGCTACCTACACAATTAAAATATTTCAACTCGAGTAATAGTTAAAGAAATCATATTCAATGTAATTGTTTTACTTTGGCTTTTTAGTGAAGCGTAATTTGATGACAATTTTATATGAAAACTAACGAATTTAAAGGCCGGCAACGCGCCCGCAACGTCCTTGGTGTCGCAGATGTCCGGGCGATAGTAACCACTTAACATCAGGTGGTGCTATTTGCTCGTTTGCCTTTGTTTTTTATAATAATAAAAAAAAAATGATAAGGAAAATGGGAAATAATTCATGTTTTCTACGTTAATTTAAAGTAAAAAAAGATATGTTTGCTTTGGAATGATAATATCGGGCTTTCCCCGATATCGGCCTTAGACCCCGTTCTCAAACAAAACATTGTAACTTCAATATAAAATATCTAATAAGTGGAAGAACCTATGCTGATATTCTAGGCACATAGATGGACGCTGATAAGCAATACTGTGTCAAGCCACACGGACTTCATTTTGAGAAAATGGCGTCTAAAGATGCCGAACTATTCTTAACAAATGTTTTGAAGACGCATATATACATCTTCTCTTTTCTATTTTGATAAAATATATAATGAATTAAAAACAAATTGGTAAAATTAAAAAAGTTATCTAATAAAATTAAATATATTAGATTATTGCATATTGCAAAATATTAAGCACACATCAATATTCGAAACATTAAATTAAGAAACTTTTTTCGATACTTATTTAGTTCAGATGTCTTGAAAATGATTGAATGATGTTAAATATATTATGCATTATCAGAAAACATCAATATCTCCGAAGATTTTCTTTGGGTTAACACATTATTGCTTATCAGCATCAATTTCTCAAAACGAAGTCCGTGTGGCTTGACATAGTATTGCTTATCAGCATTAAATTAAACCTTAACAACTTACAAACTAATTTTACCCTATTATAATATTAGTATAGATTAAGCCTTAATAATACCTTTGTGCTGGAAGTTTCAAGAAGGCCTCTCTGTGGTTGGCAACAGTCGACAGTGTCGTCGCCAACGTCAGCTGTCCAAGGAATGGTAGATTCGCGCCTTTTGCTAGCACACCCTGAAAGCATTCAAAACATTACTCTACAGGGATCCATGGATGGATATGGACGCTGATAAGCAATACTGTGTCAAGCCACACGGACTTTATTTTGACAAAATGGCGTCTAAAGATGTCACACCTATTCTTAATAAATATGTTTGAAGGAGTATATATTTAACTTTTCTTTTATTTTTTGATAAAAGGTATAATTAATTAAAAGTAGATTGTTATATTTGATATATTGTCTAATAAAAAGTTTTCATAATATTTGAGATTATTATATAAATTGCAAAATATGGAACGCACTTGAAATTCGATACGATTAATTAAGAAACTTTTTTTTCGTTCTTATTTAGTTATATGAGTTCATATTTTTTTTAAATAATGTTAAATAGATGACGCAGTATCAAAATACATCAACATCTCAGAATTTAACTTTTTGTGGGTTGACAGATTATTGCTTATCAGCATCCATATAAGAGAGGAAGGGGTTCTAGAAGGTCCGGGAAGGCCCTTCCTTTATTACTGTTTTGTTGTTGGTAAACACGATGATTTTCAGGAACTGTTGTTGTTTATAGTGTGCGCGCATCGGAGTCACGTAGCAGAGAGCGAGCGCTGCAAACCGGATCCCAATAGTAATAATGTCACAGAGTATCACCGTCACAAATGTCACAGACTATACAGTCACTTGACAGCCCATAAACCTTACGCCGATTGAGCGCAAATATATGATAAAGAAACCTAATCAACGATTATAGAACAATTACTAGCATTAGTGGCCCGTACCAACTTCGTCCGGATTATACAAAGATTTTCGACACCTACTTCATCCTCATCGAGGTAAAATTTTGTAAAACGCCGATGTGCATATGCATTTGTTTTCGACAGACACGTTGGCGCAGTGGTCACTGCAACTGGCTCAAGCGCTAACGGTCGCCGATTCGATCCCCTCTCACGGCAAGTGTCTGTATTGGCCATATGGATGTTTGTCGTAGTCTGGGTGTTTGTGTTGTGTTTCCGGACCCCCGACACAAGGTCACGCGATCTTAATGGGGGCTGTTGAGTGTGATGCGTTTATTTATTTCTAACCAGAACTAACGATATTCAATTACGTTATTCTTACTTTGAAAATAACGGAATTTTATACAATCGTTCATCCCATATATTTTTAAGGAGTAAATCTCTCTAAATATTCAATATTTGAATTAATATATAAATTCAAAGGTGACTGACTTCTGTGATCTATCAACCCACAGCTTTTTTATATTTAATAATTAAAAAAAAAATAAAAGTAACTTCTTATAACTTAGTATACATATAACTGTTTTTAATAAGCGGTGTATCTAACACAAGAATCACACATATAATTCCTGAGATTCGTGAATTTAAACAAGTTCTTTTTCATTATTGACACGATCTAGTTATTAATGACTGAAGACCTGATAATATTTTAATGAGCGCATTTGTATGAGAGATGTTTATTTATTTAATGATTATGAATGTTTATATTAGGAACATTAGTTTGATATCATTGCTTAGCTGCAAGGCGAAAATTGCACTCATAAGTTTTGCTCTCAGAATTGTATTCATTTTATTGCTTTACACCTGAAAAGATTTTGTATTAGTGCCTTATTTTTGCCATTCAGTGCTTTTGTAATTATTTTTATCTGTTGCTAGGTTACAGAGTTGTTTTATTTCGCTATCGAGGTTTAGGCTTACGAAGTCTAGATGACAATCGGTGTAGATAAAACCAGTTAGATTTGGATTACAACTAACAGTAATTTTATTGGTAAATTAGTGTCATTACATTCGTCTCAACGAATGAGAGTTACGCAGGCAGTAACGATCTCGAATACCACTTTTAAAATATCAAAAATTCTTTCAGCAATTTTTTGGGCAGTACAACCTTTGTGGTTTAAACTATTTTAAATCAACGCGTGGGCTAATTTTGATAAATGACACGTCCTTAGATTTGTTGTGGTGGCGTTAATGTTGTGGAAAGCATAAAAATTTGAAAAAACAAAACAAAATAGACGATTTTGGTCATCAATGTGAAGAAGAAAACAATGAAAATTTACTTAGTCGAGTGAGGTATCGTTGAATAGGTATTTAGAAATCAATTTTAGGTTTCACATGTCGTTCTTCAATCAGAATTAACGTTTAGAATCTATAACGATTTAAAGGTAGTCGTTCTCACTTATAGGCTTTTAGATAGAACTGATATTGATACGGTATTGATTACAGATGGTCTTGTTACGCAATCGGGTTCTTCATTTTTTTAATTATTTATTAACTAGCGTGATATGGGCATAAATGCCACGTGACAAGAACAGCGATAGATATACGTGTACGTACGTACGTACGTACGTAGACCAAAGAAGAGATGCATTGTGTGAAAGCTGATACCAGTAAAAAAGAAATAACAGTTAAGATGACAGTTGATAAGTAAGAGTGAAAGAGAAGGATATATTGTACTGATCCCACATAGAACAGGGCAGGAAGAGGAAGGGATATAAATTACTGTCTGTTTTAATGATTTAATGAGTTAGATACAACCTCGCACTTCCTGGGGCTACGCGTACCGTACCATTAATTACTAATGATCTAGATCATTCGATACTCATTAATATATTCATCGTGTAATTAATGCTTACTAAAATATATTCACAATATTATAATATATGTTATAATCAATCATAGTAATCTATTGGAGCATTTCTCCTATCTATACTCAATAGGCTATCACACAATGTAAACAGATCACGCAGTTCGTTCGACGCCATTTTTTATGTGATCTTTAAAAAATAATATTCTCTATGAAGTGATTGAAAACGATATAAAAAACCTAAAAATGATTTTTAAATACCCATTCAACAATACCCCACTAACACAGTTCGACGATTTTCATTTTTTTTTCACATTATGGCGTCCAAATCGGCCATTTTGATTTTTCTAATTATTATAAATCAATCAAAAATCAAAATCAAAAAATACTTTATTCAAGTAGGCTTTTAAAAGCACTTTTGAATCGTCAAAATAAACAAAAAGTACTTAATTAAGGAAAAGCTACAACCGGTTCGGAATGTAGATTCTACCGAGAAGAACCGGCAAGAAACTCGATAGGTACTCTTTTAAAATTGTGTTATTAAGTATATACATTTTAAAAATTACAAATGTTTATATTAAACATCCTGTATGAAATTCATCTATACTAAATCCATGCATTATTATCATCTATATAATCTTGTACAGAATAATATGCTTTAGCTATTAAAGAATTTTTAATATACAATTTAAACTTATTGATTGATTATACTATACATAATCGGTTCACGCTTTAGTCTAAATAGTGTCACAAAGTTACAAACCTACATTCATAGACTGATAAACCGATTGCGTCTCATTGCGTCGCGCGGTCGGGTAAAAAATGAATTTCCCACATCGTCTTTTACTTTTGTAATTTAAAAATGATGAAATATATATAAAAGTTTAATTTGTGTCTTTTTTTTACTAAAGAATGATTTATCTTTCATATTTTTTATATCAGTCTCGTTGGGGTCAAAGAATCCGATTAGTTCTCAATATGTTTTCGTAAGTATGATAAGGGACTGAGTAACATCACATTACTTGATTACAAATTAATAAAAATAAGTTCAAGGTTAAAATTAATTATTTGTACGCGAATTCTGGTGGAGATGCAGTATATAGTTTTTCGAAAATTTTGCTCTGAGTTGGCGGTAGTTAACTAAAATTTTGTGGTTCAAAAGTAGACGCTGATTACTCAAGGAAAAGGGAGGGGGGCATTTTGAATTATTTTTCGGAACTTTTTTTTAACATAAAAAAATAATTGCCAAACAAGCAGACACGCTAAGAAATATTTTCGGAAATCAAACCCAAAAGGGGTGGAACGGGGTCTCTTTGTTACAATTTCGCGCCTAATCCGATTAATTAATTTCGATTAATTTTTGTACAGAACTATCTATCCTTTGCGGTAACACTCGCGTTTGTGGTTACTGCTTCGCTCCTATTAGTCGTAGTGTGATATAATATAGCCTATAGCCTATATATTTCAATTCGAACCAGTAATTTCAGAGGACGTTCAACAAACAAACAAAATCTTCAGCTTTATAATATTAGTATAGATTACTCAACCGATTTCGATGAAATTTCTATGAGTCAAATCTGAAAGTATACCCATTTGAATAATAGAGAAACTTTCAAAATCTGTTAAAAATGGCGCAGCTATGGGATAACAAATATTAAAAAAAAATAGCTACCAATTGAGAATATATTTTTTTAAGTGAGTTTGTCACTTTAAGATGTCGTTAACTCTGGTCAGTAATATGTGTACAATTGGCACAACTAAAAGCCACAAAACAAAGAATGAATGAATGAACTCTGGTCAGTGTTCCAGATCGTAATTAAAATAAAACTTACCAATAAAGGCAGATTGGGAACGAAAACTTGATCGAAATGCGCGCCAACACTCGCATCAGGTAGAAACTTGAAATTATTCCGCTCTTGAAAACTGAGATTGTCACCGTCAAATTCTATTTCGACCCTTTCTAAATGTTGTCTGTTGGAAAAAAGAAAAATAAATTTATAAGACGTTAACGATCTGTATCTGTGTATCATTTCTAACTTTGACAAGCTCGTTAAGATATTTTTCATTAACCTACGAATTGAACCGAAGATACTGGTTGCTAGGCAACGTTGTCCAATGTGGTCAGTATTCTGGGTGTCAAAATCAATGAGTTTATAGCGTATTTATAGCTATATAATACCATTGGCTTATATTATTCAAAATAGGAGTTTTAATATAGTTTATTATATAACTTTTGTAATAATAATTAAGACAAACACAAACTCCTCACTTTATGCACTATTACGATCAATAATCAAAGTCTACTAATAAATATGACACAATTATAAACAAACAGAGAATCACAAATGACGTGGATTCATTGAAAGATATTACGAATCAACGTAAATTATTGACGTTATGTTTAAAGTCTAAAAAATAAATCGCAAATAATGTGAATGAGATGTGAATAATGACACTAAATCCCGTCCAGACTTCTGTTTGATAACCTTGTGATTTCCATGATCTTGTAGGGTTGTATATACCTAAATAGATAGATACAATCCAGCAAGCAAGAGCAACGATCGCTATAATAAAATACTACATTCTTAGACAAGGCTAACGCTTATCTGTCATACTACAAAATACGCATTAAAACCATGTTCAACACGAGTCTAACTAAACAGTGTTTAAAAATTAAACATCGCTTAAAATATTATCTAAATTGCTTAACAACGAATAAACTCATAAAAAAGCTTATTGATAAAATGTTATACGTTACATTTGACAGCTGAAATAGGTTTTAGACATCTATTAAACTCACTTAAACGTTTGTTAATCTATATCTAAAGTACGTTTAACTCAAAACTGTGCGTAGACGCGGATTTGCAGTATGGATTTTTTTAAACACACGTTTAACGTCTGTTTAAATCTTTTGTAGTAAGGCAGTATAAGTTTAGCTCTCAGACTTTCATAAAGATTTCCATAAGCTATTTCTTTTTGCTTTACACCTGATAGGATTTACTGTGAGTGCCTTATTTTTGTCATTCACAGCTTTCGTAAGTACTTACTACGTATCTGTTACTAGGTTACAGAGTTGTTTTATACTCAAACTCAAAATATACTTTATTCAAATAGGCCTTTACAAGCTCTTTTGAATTGCCAATTTAAAAATTTGTGATGTCAGTTCCACGTGAAGCTACCACCGGAGTGTGGACTCTACTGAGCAGAGCCGGCGAGAAACTCACTCGTTACTCTTTTAAAAATATTTTTGTACAATATTGTTGGATACAATTAGCTACAGTTATCCTGCGAGAATGTCAACGCACTATTATTCCACGCGGTTTTATCATTAATGTAGTCATATACTGAATAGTATGTTTTTTTTCTATTAAGTGATTTTTTTTATAGAAACTTTAAATTTGAGAAGTGGCAAATTTAATATTGTTTCCGGGATTTTATTATAGAAGCGTATACTTTATCCCATAAAAGACATATTAACTTTGCGCAGTCTGAAACTAGGAATTCTTAGCTTATCTTTACTTCGCGTGTGTATGCAATGTTTGTCACTGTTATAATGTGTTAAATCTCGCCTTAGGCTAAAATTACGTTTGTAAGTTTTATTCTCGTAATTGATTTCAAGCAATTGATTGGGAACGTTTTTGGTAGTCGGGTAAAAATGTTACATTTTTACAGTTGATTTCTGATTTTAGTACTGAAACTCCTCATTTACCTGTCACAATGTGGCAACGACCCAAAATCAGGGTTATAAGTTTGACGTGTTTATCTATGTAACTGTGTGTCTGTGTCTGCATAGCACGTTAAGTTTGACGTGCTTATCTATGTAACTGTGTGTCGGTGTCTGCATAGCACGTTAAGTTTGACGTGTTTATCTGTGTAACTGTGTGTCTGTGTCTGCATAGCACGTTAAGTTTGACGTGTTTATCTGTGTGTCTGTGTCTGCATCGTAGTTCCCAAGGGAATGGACCAATAGTGATGCGTTTTCTTGTTTGAAAGGTAATCATGATAATTATTAGTGACATAATTTATGAAGATCTTTTTAGATGTGTCCATGTTATCAGCACTTTTCTAGTTGTTGAAAGCATCTGAACAAGTTCTACTGATTTATTCGACTTGAATTTCATTATATCGTGAATATAATGAAATTAATTCGTGAATATATTGATACCCTAAGAACATAGTTGCGTTAACGTGACCTGATGCTGCATCAGTTTCATCAATAACCAGAGTGATTCATGAGGAGGATTTATATATGGATGCTGATAAGCAATACTGTGTCAAACCACTTGGACTTCATTTTGAGAAAATGGCGTCTGAACACGTCAAACTTACTCTTACTTACTTTGTTTAATGAAGTTTATATCCATCTTTTCTTTTCTTTTTTTTTTAAGGTGTAATGAATTAAAAGTAAATTGATATGTTTAATATATTATCTAATAAAAAGTTTATCAAATATTTCAGATTATTCTATAAATTGCAAAATATGGAACGCACTTGAAATACGAAACAATTATTAAGACACTTTTTACCATACTTATTTAGTTTATATTACTTAAAATTTTATTTCTTCATAATATTAGTATAGATAATCCTAATGTTTAATATACTAATGAATTTTAACATAAAGTAAATCAAAATTAGCTAAAGAAAATATATATTAAACTATTTACATCTTAATTAATAAAAAAAATAAAAAAAGGATTATTTTTTACAAAACATTGTAGACCTCATCTAAGCCACTGCATCTGGGTAAAGTTCCCAAAATACTGGCAGCATTACCCCGTTGAATGGCCAAGCTGATCCTTTGACCGAGGTAGCTGCCAGCTCTTGGGTCCCCAGTTGACTCCCAAAGCCTCTTTGAGAGGTCTAATTATATTATCTAATTTATATTACTTGATTTTCCTTTGAATAATGTTGAAAAGGTGAGTATCAAAATACATCAATATCTCCGAATTTGACTTTTTGTGGGTTAACACATTATTGCTTATCAGCATCCATATGGGGTAATACTATGTCAAGTCCCACGGACTTCATTTTGAGAAAATGGCATCTAAAGATGGTTAACGTATACTCAATAAATTTATTTGAAGACGTTTATATCCATCTTCTCTTTTCTATGAGATTAATGAATAAATAGCAGATTGGTGAAATAAAAAAGTTTTATCCCATAACAAGTTTAACAAATGTATGAGATTATTGCATTTTTCAAAATATTGAATACACTATTCTAAGCATTAAATTAAAAAACTTTTTTCCGTACTTATTTAGTTTAGATAACTTAAATTTTTTATGAATAACGTTAAATATTTAACGCATTATCAGAATACATCAATCTCCGAATTTGACTTTTTGTGGTTTGACGCATTATTGCTTATCAGCATCTATATAGATTATGGTACAGAAAAGTTGAGAATTACAAAGATTTGTAATGTGATGTCGTAATTACATTGCACCCGTGAGAAGCCGGGGTCACAGTAAATAATAAAATCAGTATTATGAAAGTAAGATTAAATTTTATCACTTCCGAGGAACATAACAAATATTTATCGTGACCGACGGACGTTCGTATCGCTGTATACAAATTGTCTATGTCGAATGGAAGATAAGATTTTGAACAAAACAAACCGGCTTATAGATAAAAAATAGTTTAGGCGAAAATTACCTTCCGCAGATCCGTTCAACAACTAGACAAATTTAATTAAAAAAAAAAAAACATCAAAAACCCGACTGCGTAACAGTAACCTGCAGTCAGCTGTACCGTATCAATATCATTGAAATAAAACTATTTTAAACGGATTTAAATCGCGTATATTAATTATTTTTATCATCCCGACGTTTCGAGCACTTTGCAGCGTTCGTGGTCACGGTTAGAAGTCGAACCGTTTAAAATAGTTTTATTTCAATGAATAATAATCGCGAAAATTTAAGACAACGATACGTATCAATATCAGTTCTGTCTAAAGCCTATAAGTGAGAATCGTTACTAACAACTTTAAATCATAGGTCCTTAACGGTAATTCTAATTGAAAAACTATATGAGAAACCTTAAAAAAGGTTTCGTAAATACCTATTCAACGATACCCCACTTGACATAGTAAGTTGATTTTCATTTTCTTATTATTCCGATTATGGCGTACATTATCGGCCATTTTGATTTTTTAAATTTCTTTGACATTTGCTCCTAGCAAATTAACCTCCTTTGCGTCGCGCAGTCGGGTAAAAAGAGATAAAAATAAAACGTCTAAACAGAGCTTTAACTTATAGCTGAAAACCATCTCGATTACATCAATTTTCAAACAAACAACGCACTAAAATTAAATTAAAAAAAAGGGGGTGCCTTTTTTGATCGGGGATATTTTGGAATTTCATAGAAGCGATTCAGGCAACTCGTAAAATACTACCGTTTTTCTTTTATATTTCATAATTAGCATCAAATAATATGTGAAATAAATTTTAATTAAAATAGATACGATCCTTTTTACCCTTTTAGGGGTGGAATATTGAAAAACCTTTTCTTAGTGGATGCTTACAAGCTAAAAGGCACATACTGCCTAAATTTCAAGTTTGTTACCCCATTTACACTCTGCGTTGATAAAATGCAGGAAAAAACTCATCCAAATCGGTCTATTCGTTAGGGAGCTATGATGTTACAGATACAGATATATATGTAAAACTTTTAACACCTTCCTTTTTAGGTCGGGTTAAAAAATATGTAAGTATACTTTGTTTTCTAATTTTTAAAAATATAGAATAAAATTTCGCGATTTATATTTAACAAAATGGGTCTAATGGTAGTAATACCTTTTTATTGCCCGACTGAGTCACAGTCAATCTCACTCAGCCCAGTGACTCCATTATTACTACCATTAGTTATCGCGATATACCGTTATGTTAAATAAATTAAAAATATATATATGTAATGAAACTGTGCATTAGTTAGACTACGGTCATTAATATGAATAGTGAGTTGGATAAATAATTAATTTAAGTTGAAGACAATTATCAGAAAGGTGACACTGGTCGATATATGAAAGTATTTTTAATTGAATTTAATTTATCGTTATATAAAAACAATATTATCAATGTTATTAAGTTTATTAATAAAGGGCAACTCGGTCTAGACTCAACCGTGTAGAAATAAATAAAATTGAGTGTCTGTTTGTATTTTCGAACAGCTTTCAACTAAATGCATATGAAAGTATACAGGGTACTTAGATCAAAAACACACTTTTTAAATTTTTTGTTTTTCTGTCTGTTTGTTACGTTTTATCCCTGAAAAGGCTGGACTAATTTTGACGGGACTTTCACTTTCAGATAGCTAATGTTATAAGGAGCAACTCAGTACTTTTAATAAAAAAAAATTATCTATTTTAATTACTACGAAAACAAAAATGAAATATTTATTTATTTATTTATATACTTTTATTGTACACCACAAACGATAAAAAACATAACACAAAAATTAAAAACAATAAAAAAAGAAAATATACATATATGATTTTACAATAAGGCGGCCTTATCGCTTAAAGGCGATTTCTTCCAGGCAACCTTAGGGTTAGACAATTGTGAAGAAGAAATAGTGAACGATATTCGATTTAAGTATTCCTACTATCAGTAAACATTGTATAAACATAATTTTTCTCAAACTAAAGCGGGTTAAACCGCAGGGCACAGCTAGTTCATATTAATATTGTCAGAAAGGTATGTTTGTTTTGAACTGCTTGGTGCAGTGGTGACACGTGACTGATGCGCCAACGATCGCGGATTCGATCGCCGATCATAGCAAACATCTGTATAGGCCATAGGGATGTCTGTCGCGGTCTGGGTGGTTGTGTAATGTACCGCACCCTTGACACAGGGTGATGAAATTTTGATGATTTGCTTATTTATTAATTGTTTGAAGTTTATTAGTGCAGTCCATAAAAAAATACGATAGAACCATTTCGGAGGTGTAATATTGTGACGTTACAGCACGTTGAGAAGGGATTTTTGATCAACCCCAAAAGGGGTGGAACGGGGTCTCTTTGTTACCATTTCACGTTTAATCCGCTTAATTAATTTCGATAATTTTTTGTATAGAACTAGCTGTCCCTTGTGGTTTCACTCGTGTCTATGGTGCTTCGCTCCTATGAGTCGTAGCGTGATGTTATATAGCCTATAGCCTTCCTCGATAAATAAACTATAAGTAACACGAAGTGAATTTTTCAATTCGAACCATTATTTCCTGAGATTAGCGCGTTCAAACAAACAAACTCTTCAGCTTTATAATATTAGTATATGTAGATTAGACCTTGGAAAAGATATAGGTCACTTTTTGACGTGCAAACAATGCTTGATGGGGGTGAAATAGGGGATGATAATGTAGTAGTTAAAGGGCCCTAACTTGGTAACAATTACCTGGATATCCTAAAATGTTGTAGAAAATATTTATTTTTTGCCTTTTAGTTTATATTTTTAATATTTTTAAAATATTTTTAATTTAATAGATTCATCATGTATCTATTAAATTAGTCTTCGAAGTCGGCAAATTTTTTTGTAAAAAAAATTATATGTAAATCTTATGGAAGTGGAGAACAAAACTTACAAATGTAATTCTCGCCTAAAAAGTCTTAAACAAATAGAGAACCTCCTTTTTTGAAGGCGGTTAAAAATGGCGCTATTGTTTTAAAATACGAACGTCGTAATTATTAATCTATTAATCTATGATTTATAGATTGCGTGTGTAAATAACGGTGAATAAAAAATTAACTCCATAATAATACAATAAATAATTAATATTTTAAATTAATAACTTTATTGTGATATGTAAAGTGAAGTAAAGTAACTGCCTGTTAATATCCCACTGCTGGGCAAAGGCCTCCTCTCCTATTAAGGAGTTTAGAGCTTAATCCACCACGCTGCTCCACTGCGTGGCGGATACATGTGTCAGAATTTCTCTTGACACATGCAGGTTTCCTCAAGATGTTTTCGTTTACCGACGGGAACGAGATGAATTTAAACACAAATTTAGCACTTGAAACATCAGCGGTGCTAGCCGGGGTTTGAACCCGCGATCATCGGTAAAGATCGACGTGATCGTGATATGATTATGAAATAATATGTACTGTTTCAAGTAATTAGATTAACTAATTATGTATACAGTTATCGTATTAAGGAATGGCTAACGCCTAAATTGCTCAAGTTATTGACAAGTGATAAACGAAAACACAAACATAAAAATATATACTATATATTAACAAGCCTAATTCATTAAAGATATTAAAACCCCGACTGCTTAACAAGACAGTCTGCAGTCAGCAGTACCGTATCAATATCAGTTTTGTCTAAGAGCGTATAAATGGATGCTGATAAGCAATAACGTGTCAACCCACAAAAAGTCAAATTCGGATATATTGGGTTATTTAGATACCGCATCACCTATTTAACATTATTCAAAAAATTTCAAGTCATTTAAACTAAATAAGTACGGAAAAAGGTTTCTTAATTTAATATTTCGAATTTCAAGTGCGTTCCATATTTTGCAATTTATACAATAATCTCATATATTTGAAAAACTATTATTGAATAAAACTCTTTATTATACCAATCTGCTTTTAATTGATTATATCTTTCATGAAAATAGAAAAGAAATCATGAATGTATACGTCATCAAACAAATTTTGTTAAGAATAGATTGGACATGTTTAGACACCATTTTCTCAAAAATGGAGTCCATGTGGCTTGACATAGTATTACTTATCAGCGTCCAAATATTGACAAGCTAATTGGTTAAGAATATCAAAAACCCGATTGCGTAACTAGATACGATACTGATGACTGATGTAGTCATCAGTATCTCATCCATAGCGTATAAGTAAGAATCATTGCAAACCCACTTTGAATCGTTATAGATCCTAAACGGTAATTCTGATTGAAAAACTATATGAGAATCTTAAAAGTGATTTTTCAATAATTCAACGATATCCCACTTGTTTTCTTTCTATGTCACGAAGAATCAAAAGATATGTAATTTATAAAAATTGACTCACGCGTTTGATTTAAATAGTGCCATAAAATTAAACCACACAAAGGCTGCTAAACACATTATCCTTCTTTACATCGCGCATTTGTATAAAAAGTATATAAGGCGGAAATGTATGCGGCTATTATAATCAAGAGCTATTGCTTAACGCGACGTTTTTCTTCTGTAACGTATAATTATATATTAATAGGAAACGTAGATGATGCAGCGATAAATCATTTACTCTTGTGATTAAAGGAAATGTATATATTGTCTCGTTGAATTAAATACGTCTTGCGAAATGAATGAGTATTGAATGTACTTGTAAAAGGTTCATTACTTAATCTATACTAATATTATAAGGGGATTTGATTGTTTGTTTTCGAATTGGTTCCGAAACTACTAGACCGATTTGAAAAGTTTTATGAATCCGTCAATTGAGGAAGGTTATATTACATGTCACTATGACTCACAGGAACGAAGTAACCATAGGCGTGAGTGAAACTGCGAGGGACAGCTAGCTAAATTAAACGACACCGAAATAAGTAAAGTAAAAAATAAATGTTTTCTGCAACATTTGAAGCCCGTGCCAAGTAAAACTTTTCTGGTGTTATTTACTTGTGTCAGTAAACTTCAAAATGTTGTAGATATTATTTATTTTTTTAACTTTCTAGTTTATTTGCTTCGTTTTCAAGGCGGTTATTATTTTTTTTTGTATTTTATCAATAAAAAATAATAAATAAACGCATCACACTCAACTGTCCCCATTAAGATCTTGTGACCTTGTGTCGGGGGTCCGGAAACATACACAACACTAACACAAACACCCAGACCACGACAAACATCCGCATGGCCAATACAGACATTTGCCGTGAGCGGGGATCGAACCCGCGACTGTTAGCGTTACAGTCAGTTGCAGTGACCACTGCGCCAACGTGCCTGTCGAATAATACATTCCAACATAAACAAATAATTCTATTTAAAATAAAAAGAAGAAAGAGAAATTAAAAATAACTATATTAAGCCTAAGTAACTATCGATGTCTCAGTGAGGCAAGGTGCCCAAAACACTGGCATTTTTTTTTGTTTGAAGTCTAGTTGAATTGAAGTCTAGTGAAGTCTAGATAAATATGTAAGCTAGTAGGTTTGTAAGCGAGTGAGTTCAAATTCACCTTTGTGCAAATAAATATACTTACGAGTAAACATAAGGTCCAACATCATGTACATGCAGTTTTTCATCCAGCCCATCTCGGACCCTCTGCCAATTGGTGTAGTTGAAGATATGGACCTTCATCAGCGGATGGACCGTGGGCCGCTGCCACATCGAGTACGCGATGCTATTGTTCCTTATTACCATGTTCTGTTAAAACAAATGATTAATACAATTTTAAACATTTTAATCTGGTACTATTTAATATTGAGGTTACTTTTTCATGCTTTTGCGAATGTATTTTAGTAATGTAGATTGGAGTTAGGAGAAAGACATAATCTACGTTTTGTCGCTACGTAATAAATAAAATTAGAAAAACCACGACACAAAATCTTTAAAAGGTAGAGAAAAGAGCTTGAAATAGCCGGACTGATTTTGGTAGAACAGCTCTAAGAACTATCGCTAGAAAACGCTCTTTCAAAAAAAAAAGCGCATTCAATTCGGTTCACAGATATACACAGACCCACGTAACGGTCAAACTTATAACACTCCTGTTTTCGGGGGTTAAAAATTTAATGTAAATTACTATAAAATAGTTATTTCCTAAAACTATTAAACGTAGGTTGTAATATAATACTTACAGATAAAATAGCATCATTGATAGTGTTTGTAAAGCAGAAGAATATAGTGCCGATGAGACTTAGCGCGAACGTCGCAGAGAGCAGCACTAGCACTGAAACAAAACATAAAATAAATAACTAAAGCTTAAAAAATGACAATCGATATTATGACCATTTTAACAACCTCTAACACGATACTGCGGCATCAGGTCAAGGTTACTTAACTATGTTATTTTAATCAAAATCAAAATACACTTTATTCAAGTTGACTTTTGCAAGCATTTTTGAATCGAAAAGTTACTACTGGTTCGGAACGTAGATTTTACCAAGGAGAACCGGCAAGAAACTCGATAGATACTCTTTTAAAATTTTTGTTAATACATACATTTATAAATTACAAAGTTCTCTTTAAAAGCCTGTAAGTGAGAATCGTTACTAACCAACTTTAAATCGTTATAGATTCGAAAAGGTAATTCTGATTGAAAAACGTTATACGAAACATAAAATGGTTTATAAATACCTATTCAACGATACCCCACTTGACACAGATCGTCGATTTTCAATTATTTATTTTTCATATAATAAAATAAATTCCGATATATATATTTACAACCTCCCACACAACAAGTGTAAAGAGCAAATAATAACGTTCCTTTTAAAGAAAAATTATGAAGAAACAGAAAATTACATTACTATCAATAAATAACTCACACACACACACACACACACACACACACACACACACACACACACACACACACACACACACAAGTGTAACAGTTTTTTTTTAATATATACATATTAAGTCTTTATATAGATGCAAGTGCTATAAATCTTTATACTGTGTAACATTATTGTTCGCTAGGGGGTGGGCTGTTTTATCCTTACACAGGTTATTATAATAACCCACTTAGGATAAGCAGTTGACTCATATAAAATATTGGTTTTCAATAATGTCAAAAATTCTAGCATGTTGTATAAAGAATATATAGTATATCATGTAACATTTACTTTTAAGGATTTCATGTAACAACCTTTATTCTTTATGAAATAAATGATTATGATTATGATTATATTATGGCGTCTAAAATCAGCCATTTTGATTTTTCCAAAATTTATGCTTTCACCCTGTAATGACAAGTCAAATGACGTATCATTTATTAAAATCGGCCAAAGCGGTTTGTCCAATTAGTGCCACTAAGATACAAACCCACATACGTACATACAAAATCAAAATAAAAAAATACTTTATTCAAGTAGGCTCTTACGAGCACTTTTGAATCGTCATACATGAAAATAACAAAAAAAATTACATAAATAATGAAGCTACCACCGGTTCGGAACGCAGATTCTACCGAGAAGAACCGGCAAGAAACTCGATAGTTACTCTCTTAAAATATTGTAAATACAACACAGTTTATGATTACAATTTAATTATTTATCCTGTACGAAATTCAGCATATACTAAGCCCACGCATCTTTATCGTCAACGTAATCTTGTATAGAGTAATATGCTTTAGCTATTAGTGACTTTTTAACATATGATTTAAATCTATTCATTGAAAACTGCAAACATGTCTGGGGGATTTTATTATAAAGACGAATACCTTGCCCCAGAAAGGAAACATTTACTTTGTGAAGTCGAAAACAAGGTGTTGTAAGTTTATCTTTCTTTCTCGTGTTAATATTATGTTTATCTCTATTTCTTTCATACATAGGCTGATAAACATATAACTCTCCTTTTCGTTGCGCAGTCGGGTACAACGCTCTTGTGTTTGACAGTACCCGGGACAGTCCAGAATTTCCCGGGTAATTTGTCCGGTGTCAGTGTCAATCGATGTCCATTCAATTCTTTGATAAGTGCCTTTTAGTTGTGTCATAATCGATATCTTCATTGTGAAGTGAACGTGATGATCGTACGATATTTGTTTTCATAACTTTTAAGGTTAAAAGTTGTACGCCTAGATAAAAATTTGTTTAAACATTTTTTTTATGTTTGTCAACCGTGTTGACGAAACTTGACCGACAAGCAGACATAATTATTTATCTGTGGTAAACAGTTTTTATCATTTATACATATAGTCCATTTCTCTTTTTTTGTCTTATTTGGTATAATAATAATAATAATAATAATACAATACCTGGCACGAAATTTCAGGAAATTCACGAATTTCCGAGGGTTATTTTTTATTATAATTTTTTCGTTATAAAACACGATTCAGTCCAATCATTCGGTCGATAATTTCTCTAAACTCTTATGTGTGGTTAGAAGTATGCCATATTTATTTCAAACCCCGACTAGCACCGCTGAATATTCAAGTGCTAAATTAGTGTATAAATTCATCTCGAGCTCGGCGTTAAAGGAAAACATCTTGTGGAAACCTGCACGAGCCGGAAGAAACTCTGACATATGTACATAGCTCCAAACCTTCTCCTTAATAGGAGAGGAGGCCTTTGCCCAGCTGTGGGACATTTCCAGGCTGTAGACTTTACTTTTTTTACTTGTCCTGACCAACTGACTGATTCGTAAACGCAGAGTCTAAACCGCTGGGGTACTGAAAATACTACTACAAAAATAAAATTTGTAGATGGCTTTTAGGTTGTAAGCATCTGCTAAGAGAGGGTTTTTGAATATTCCATCCCTATAAGGGTAATAGGGAGTAAAAACGTTTTTATAAGAAATGTGTTTTTTTGTAGTCATATCTAATATAATTTAAAATTTAATACACATTCCATTGGATGCTAATAATCTAAATATACATATATAACGCAAAGGTAACTGGCTGACTGATTGACATAGTGATCTATCAACGCACAGCCCAAACCACTGGACGGATCGGGCTGAAATTTGGCTGCAGGTAGATGTTATGAGGTAGGCATCCGATAAGAAAAGATTTTGATTAATTCTACACCCAAGGGGATAAAATAGGGGATGAAAGTTTGTATGAAACTTTGTCAATTTTAAACTGATCGGGCTGAGATTTTGAATGGATATAGCTTGTATTACATAGGCACCGCAGACGAAGTCGCGAACACCATGAAACAAAAACAAAAATTATTTTACCAGTTCTCTGAATCACTTTTATCAAATTCCAAAATATCCCCGATCAAAAAAGGGGGGTGTTATAAGTTTGACGTGTATAACTGTCTATCTGTGTGTCTGTCTGTTGCATTGTAGCTTCCAAACGGATAGACCAATTTTAATGTAGTTTTTTTTTGTTTAAAAGGTGATGTAATCGAGACTGTTCTTAAGTGAAATTTATGTTTCAAGGTTATCAGCTCTTTTATGATTGTTGAAAGAATTTGAGTAATATCTGGTCTGATCGATCGAAATTTACTACACTGTGACGGTGATAGTAAAATAACATAGTTACATAACCTTGATCTGACACAGCATCATCTACAATCAGCAGGAAACACAACTCCTCAACAACTCACAGCAAAACTCAACTCAAACTCAAAATATACTTTATTCAAATGGACTTTTAAAGCTCTTTCGAATCGTCAAGTTACATGTCATATTTTAATTTTAGATTTTTATAAAGCTACCACCGGTTCGGAATGTAGTCTCTACCGAGAAGAGCCAGCAAACTCGATATTAACTCTTTTAAAATCATTTATACATAATGTATTTTTATTACATTTTAATTATGTTATCCGGATAGAAAATCAACGCTTGTCAAATCCACGCCTCTTTGTCGTCAAAATATTCTTGTATGGTATAATATGCTTTATTTATTAAAGATTTTTTAACGTAGGCTTTAAACTTATTAAGTGGCAAATGTAAAACTGTTTGTGGGATTTTATTATAGATGCGAATAAAAAGTATCGTGTGCTCGTTGAAATGGTCTCAATTGATAGAATGTCAAGAGATTTTTCAATTTTAAATTTAAGATTATTTATATTATTTTAAATATAAATTCTATAGCAATAGCTAGTTTATACTGTAAAAATAATGTATAAAAAAACAAAGAAACATTTTTTTATAAATATATAGATAAAATAAATGAATTTATATGCAATTATAAGTTTTTCTCATAGAAATAATTCATGTGTACATTATATTTTAATATAATATAATTTTTTTTGGTTAGTCAATTTTAGGCGTTGCACAGACGAAGGACGTGTTGCCCCTTAACATATTTTATTTTATATAACAAAAAAAAAAGAAAACTAAAACGTAACTACGACAAAAAACGACGCTGAAATATTATAGAAATTTCACAATTATCGAATGAATACGGACAAAGTCACTAGAAAATGCTAATAATGCATATATTTTTTAATTTACAAGTAACGCTTTTTCGAATGATAATAAACACGGTATATTAATCTCATTTAATTTTCTAAGAGTACTTTATGCCCACCAAAGGGCGCCACATTATTTTTAGTCACACGTGATGTGGTTTATGACCGGCGGACGATCAAGATGCTTCTTACAACCTCACTTGTCCAGATCTTGTAAATAGTTTAGGAGTTAACAGGGAACGTGTACGTATATACATAGCCTGTCTAGCTCTGTCGAGCCAAAGGAGAGTGATGAACTATTTTTTACCCGCCTAGTGTTCTAGAATCCTCCCCCTGTTCGAGAAGAGGGGGAGTTCTCTCGTATACTTATACGACGTACTCAACTTGTACATAATGGATTTACCCCCCCCCCCCCCCCCTGGACGGACCCCTCCCATGTAAAAGCTACGTGCTTGTGATCACTGCCGCCCATGGAAATTTGCAAGAATCTTAAATACAAATAAAATAATAAGCCCCTCGTCTGTGTAGGTCCTAAGGCAAAAAAAAATATTTAAAATATGTAAGTAATAAAATGGACAATTATTTTTGTTTTAATCAGAGTTACGCAGCGCATAAATTTTTGTTATGTACATAATTTTATTCATAATGTATTTGCAGATAGATTAGAATTTTTATGAATAGTAATAAAAGTTTTTATTTGCTAACTTAATGCAATTTAAATAAAATCCACAGATTGTATTTATTTCATTAAAATTATATAAAACACAATTTCTTAGTTAATATTTGTGTTTTACGAATTAATAGGCTAAATTTTTTTTTTCGATTTTGGGAAAAGTATCTCTTTAAATAATATAATAAAATAAAATACCTACTTTAATTTCGTTTCATTCATTTGGGGTCCGCTTTCTACATTATATTATAAAGAAGACATATTTGACTATTTGGTTGATTACATAGACACAATAGACACGTCAAACTTAAAACACTCCTCTTTTTCGGCGGGGGAATAAAAAATAGAGAAAATTGTTCTCTTTTTCTTAATAAGTAATTAATTAGTAATTAGTGCGAAGCCAGGGCGAGTAGCTATTTCACTTAAAATCTCACACAATTGTTTGTTTCTAAATGAATATAATGTAATACAATAATTAGCATATTATATTAACATATGTATGTACTATTATACAATGTAAATGCGTCAAAACATTTTTCGGGAAATAATTTTTCCATTAAACTACGAAGTAAAATAAAAAAATACTTTTAATAGTTTTTTTTTTTTTATGAATTCGTCGGATTTGATTAAATCATTTTTAAAATAAGATATAAATGTATACAAAAAATATTTTGCTAGTTTTTCTTTTTAGTGACGAATGAAATACTAAATATTATATAATGATACAAGTGTGCCCCGCGATTTCACACATATAATTTAATATAACGGGTCTTATCGCGATAACTATTGGTAGTAATACCTTTTTATTGTCCGACGTTTCCACGAAGTTACATTCGTCGTAGTCACGAGCTGACTGCGAGTCGAGTGCGAGTGAGTATAAATCGCGAAAGTTTAAAATATATTAAATAAATTTCATTCTATATTGGCCGTAACATGTTGTTACAGAGCCTATAGCCTTCCTCAATAAAGGGACTATACAACAAAAAATAATTTTTAAATTCGAATTAGTACTATCTGAGATTAGCGCGTTTAACCAAACAAACTCCAGCTACCAGTATTGTTATGGTTCCAGTTTCGTTTCTATGAGTCGTGGCGTGATGTAATATAGCCTATAACCTTCCTCGATAAACGGCAACGCAAAAAGATTTTCATTAAATCTAATTTATTTAGTTTTTATATCATATAAGTTGATAGTAAATCTTTTAAAGGAAAAGTTTATATTATTATTATTAGCGCTTTTAAATAAAAGCTTTTTTTTAAACATTTTATTACTTAAATTTTTTATGACAATTACGTATAATTTTTGTTCAAAATTACGTCAATCCTATTAGCGGAAACAACAGAAGCTAGATTAAATTTTTTTTTTTACAGATAATAAAATAATAACTAAAATATAATAAGAAAAGACGACAAAAAAAACTTAAATTTATTAAGATGGATTTTTTAAATATTTCGATTTAAATAAATAAAATAAAAATTGTATTTTAATTTATTATTATTTTATTTTATAAAAACATCAACGCAATAAAAATTTTTAAACCATAAATATGTTGTAAGCTTAGATTTGGATGACGTTGCCTAGCAACCAGACAGCGACCAGTATGACAGGCGAGAGCGTATTTAGGCAGATTGAAGTTTTATCTAATAATAAGTTTTTTAAATATATTTGCATATTGCAAAATATTGATCACACTTCCAATATTCGAAACATTAAATTAAGAAACTCTTTTCCGCACCTATTTAGTGTAAATGACTTTATATTTTCTTGAATAATATTACACATCAATATTTGCAAATTCTACTTTTTGTGGGTTGACACGTTATTGCTAATCAGCATCCATATATACAGAATAATCTTGTGTTAAGAGGCGAAGGAAAACGTGTCGCCGACGATATCGTTACCGATATCGGTCAATGAAAATATGCTTTAACGTTTTGTGCTTATGTCATATGTATTTATGCGCATAGTTAATAGATATATAATTAGACACTTTTCAACTACAAGTTGTAATAATAACGAACCAATTTAGCGTTTGTTCATTTAGTATACATAGAGGAAATACAATATTCTTTATTAGAATCATTTATTATGATCATCACTTAAATAAATTTTATAAGTTCAAAAGCATTGTGTAAATTCGTGTCCTTGCATCACATACTAATTTTAGTTATTTTGGTTTACAAAATTATCTTGTATTTATACAAATAAATGAAATTTAAGTATCTGCTTGTAATTTAAAATTAACAGCATGTACACTGATATCACAATTTTTAAAATTTTTGTCTGTCTGTCTGTTTGTCCGGCTAATCTCTGAAACGGCTGGATTGATTTTGATGGGACTTTCAGTCACAGATAGCTAATTTTATAAGGAGTAACTTGGGGCATTTCAAAAAATTTATTTCTTTTAATTAGTAATTAAAAAACAAAAAAAAAATTCGCGAAAACGAAATTGAAACCATTGAATTAATGAACAGTATTCGATTTAATTAGGGAAGGTATATTTAATAAAAAATATATATATATATATATATATATATATATATATATATATATATAAAAAAATATATATATATATATATATATATTTTTTTTAATTATTCTTTTTTAAAGCTAGTCGCGTGACAAAATCTTATACATCTCCTAACAAAAGCATTACCCACTCGGCATACCGGTAGCATGTATACCGAGTTTATTCTTGCTTATGGATATCACTTTATTGAGAAACAAGTCAATATTACTTTACATTTTCAAGAAATAATTGACCTGACCTTAGACGAGAATTACACTTAGGTATAATAATTATAATTTTACCTCTCAGACTTTCATAAGGATTTACGTAAGTTATTTCTCATTGCTTTACACTTGAAAAAAAAAACTGTCAGGTCTTTATTTTCGACATTTGTAGCCTTCGTAACTACTTACGACGTATCTGTTACCTGGTTACAGAGTTTTATATCGCTTTCAAGAGAAAAACTTATATTTCTACTGTAATTCTCGTCTTATATATTAGACTAGCTCTGCCCCGGGGTTACAACAGCGTTAATTTGAGGAAAGAATCTACTAAAATTTACTTTCATAAATCCACCTCCACTAAAATTCCATACTTGCAACATTTTTCATAGATGCTCCGCTCCTATTATAGAGTGATATTATAAAGCCTATAACCATCTTCGATAAATGGATTATCCAACACAAAAACAATTTTTCAATTCGAACCAGTTGTTCCTGAGATTAACGCGTTCAAACGAACAAACTCTTCAGCTTTATAATATTAGTATTTATAAAATGAGATTAATCAAGCATTTAAAATACATCTACATATTCAATCCAACACAAGGCTAGGCTTTTGCAGTAAGAAAGATAGTTTATGAGGAACAACTTATAAGGATAATATTTTAATTACACCTCGATATCCTTAATTACTATGTCAATCGATTAAACTACGAGCAAAACGTATTTTTGATAAATATTTATAGAAGTGGGACAAAGTGACATATTTTTATGATTATTAGTACAAACCTACCTTACTACAAAAGATTTAAACAGACGTTAAACGCGTGTTTAAAAAAATCCATACTACAAATCCGCGTCTAAAAACAGTTTTGAGTTAAACATGCTTTAGATATAGATTAACATACGTTTAAGTGAGTTTAATACATGTTTAGAACCTATTTCAGCTGTCAAATGTAACGTATCAATACGTTTTTTTATGAGTTAATTCGCTGTTAAGCAATTTATATATTTTAAGCAGTGTTTAATTTTTAAACACTGTTTAGCTAGACTCGGTTTCAACATGGTTTTAATGCGTCTTTTGTAGTATGACAAGTTAGATAAACATACATTTAAGTGAGTTTAATACATGTTTAGAACCTATTTCAGCTCTCAAATGCAACGTATAACATTTGTATCAATAAGTTTTTTTATGAGTTCATTCGCTGTTAAGCAATTTATATATTTTAAGCAATGTTTAATTTTTAAGCACTGTTTAGCTAGACACGTGTTCAACATGGTTTTAATGCGTCTTTTGTAGTATGACAAGTTAGATTAACATACGTTTAAGTGAGTTTAATACATGTTTAGAACCTATTTTAGCTGTCAAATGTAACGTATAACATTTGTATCAATCCGTTTTTTTATGAGTTAATTCGCTGTTAAGCAATTTATATATTTTAAGCAATGTTTAATTTTTAAACACTTTTAGCTAGACACGTGTTCAACATGGTTTTAATGCGTCTTTTGTAGTATGACAATAGATTAACATACGTTTAAGTGAGTTTAATACATGTTTAGAACCTATTTTAGCTGTCAAATGTAACGTATAACATTTGTATCAATCCGTTTTTTTATGAGTTCATTCGCTGTTAAGCAATTTATATATTTTAAGCAATGTTTAATTTTTAAACACTGTTTAGCTAGATACGCGTTCAACATGGTTTTAATGCGTCTTTTGTAGTATGACAGTATATCTGTAGTTAGTATATATATAGTTTTTTTTTACTTGTATTATTTAATAGATAAATATGGCGTTTTTTCTAACCACACACAAGAGTTAGAAATGAAGAAGTGTCGATCAAATGGATGCTGATAAGAAATAATGTGTCAACCCACAAAAAGTCAAATTTGTAGATATTGATGTATTTTGATACTGCGTTACCTATATAACATTGTTAAAAAAAAATTCAAGTCATCTAAACTAAATAAGTATGGAAAAAAGTTTCTTAAATCAATGTTTCGAATTTCAGATGCGTTCCATATTTTGCAATTTATAAAATAATATCAAATATTTAAAAACTTCTTATTAGATAACATAATAAATAAACCTATCTACTTTTGATTCATTATACATTTTATCAAAATAGAAAAGAAAAAATGAATATATACGACTTCAAACAAATTTATTAAGAATAGGTCTGACATCTTTAGACGCCATTTTCTCAAAACGAAGTCCGTGTGGCTTGACACATTATTGCTTATCAGCGTCCAAATAATAGAACTGAATCATTTTTTATAATAAAAAATTAAAATAAAATGAAAAATGATTTTCGATTCTTTTTTCGTTTCTGTAATGTTGCCAAATAAGATATGTAAAGAAAAATAGACCACAGAGGGTTATCTAGACTTGGTAAACTTCGTATTACCTACATATTTAGTTTAGTAGTATTTGTGGTCTTGGCGAATGAGCGGGACACCGAGTAATACGGGTCTCTGCCTAGTACAGGGGCCCTTGTCACTTCGTTGCTTGGTTGTATAATATAAGGCTGTTAATGAAGTATATATTTTTTTATTTGCGTTAAATATGGTTGGAATGGCGAACACACTTTTTTATTAAACAAAACTTTTTTGTGTTTCAACAAATCAAAGAGATCGGACCTTAAATTAAAGTTATAAATTAGACAAATTTCTGAACGCATTTATATAGGAAAATTAAGAAAAAAACCTATAAGTTTTGCTTTTAGGCTATTACACCTGAAAAGAAGAAGTGTTTACTATCAGTACCTAATTTTTAACATTCACTTTCGCAACTTACGCTGTATTTAAAAATCAAAATATACTTTATTCAAGTAGGCTTTTACAAACACTTGGATCGTCTATACAGAAAGACAAGAAATACGTAAATTGATAAATTTGCCACCGGTTCCGAATGAAGATTCTAGTGACAAGAACCGGCAAGAAACTCAATTGTTACTCATTTAAAATGTTTCACAATACATACATTTAAGAGCTACAAATATATTAAATACCCTGTGAATCCAGCTTATACTAAATCCATGCATCCAGGCCCGCGCCGTCCATACGTGCAAAGTCGAGTACCTACCTATTCAACGATATTCCACTTGATACATAACATACACACATAGACCGATAACCACATTACCCTCCTTTGCGTCGTGCAGCCGGTTAAAAAGGCGCATATTAGACAGTCGCACGACAGCGCCGATTAGGCTTGGCGCGGGCCTGCATGCATTTTTATCATTTATATGATCTTCAAACAGAATAATATGCTTTCTTTATTAAAATTTTTTTAATATCTATTTAAATTAAATTTATTATTTGTAAACTGTAACACTTTCTAGAGAATTTTATTATAAAAACGAATACTTCTCCCCAAGGACTTTGCGAAGTGGAAAATTCTGTCTGTTTTCAGGTTACAGAATCAAATCAAAATCAAAATATGCTTTATTCAAGTAGGCTTTTACAAGCACTTTTGAATCGTCAATACAAAAACAAAAGAAAACTAAACACTAATTAATTAATTAATTTACCACCGGTTCGGAACGTAGATTCTACCGAGAAGAACCGGCAAGAAACTCGATAGTTACTCTTTTTAAAAGTTTTACGATGGGTACATACATTTATGAGTTACAAATATATTAAATACCCTGTGTGAATCCAGCTTATACTAAATCCAAGCATGTTTATCATCTATATAATCTTAAACAGAATAATATGCTTTTGCTACTAAGGATTTTTTAATATGTACTTTAAATTTCTTTTTTGTAAACTGTAACACTTTCTGCGGAATTTTATTATAAAAACGAATACTTGCCCCAAGAAGGTAACATTGACTTTGCGGAGTCGAAACTTGTTCGTTATATATCGCTCTCAAGAGTAAGACTTACGAATGTATTTCTATCTTAATACCTGTTAGAATTTACTGTCAGTGCGTTTAATTTTGCCACAGTTTAAAGGGTTACCTAAGTAGCTGTTTCCAGGTTACAGAGTTGTTTTATGTCAAGTAAGAGAATACAATTTACAAGTGTAATTCCTAACAACAAGGTCATGTCGACTCGCGTAAATAAAGTACTAGTTTTAATTTAGACAAAGTTTAAGTGATGGATATTTAATCTCATTTCAATATTACGCTATATGAATATTTAAATATATTTGCATTACTATTAACTAGTTTTTAATCGCAGCTCTCGTTTCCTACGGCCATTTTGATTTTACCAATTCTTTATACTTTCGATGATGAATCAATGTGTCATTTATCGAAATCGGCAAACGCGTTTGTTAAAAATAGAGTTACAAAAATACAAACCCAAATGCATACATACATATATACATAACTGATAAACACATTACTTTCTTGGCGTCGCACAGTCAGATAAAAACTCTTATGAATATAAAAAAAATACAATGAAATAAAACTATTTTAAACGGATTTAAATCGCGTATAATTATTTTTATCATCTCGACGTTTCGAGCACTTTGCAACGTTTGTGGTCACGGGTAGACTACCCGCACTTTGCACTTTACAGCGTTCGTGGTACACGGGTAGTCTACCTGAACGCTGCAAAGTGAAAATAATTATACGCGATTTAAATCCGTTTAAAATAGTTTTATTTCAATGAATAATAATCGCGAAAATCTAAGACAAAAAAATACAACTTTGCAAAACTCTTAACAAATTTAACTCGCAAAATTATTTAGATGTTTGTATGTCAAATACAATTGCACGATATATGGACGCTGATAAGCAATACTGTGTCAAGCCACACAAACTTCATTTTGAGATAATGGCGTCTAAAGATGTCAAACCTATTCTTAATACATACGTATGTTCGAAGCAGTATATTCACCTTTTCTTTTATATTTTTGATATAAGAAATAATGAATTAAAAGCCGTTTGATATTTAATTATATTATCTAATAAAAAGTGTTTCAAATATTTGATATTATTATATAAATTTCAAAATATGGAACACACTTGGAAATCTAAACAATTACTTAAGTAACTTTTTCCTGTTCTTATTTAGTTTCTATGACTTGATTTTTTTTAATAATGTTAAATAGCTGATGTAGTATCAAAATATATCAATATCTCTGAATATTTGATCCATATAATTGTAAATATAGACAATTAGTTGGCAAAGTTTTATCGTTATCAGAAGAACGGCGAACGTGATACGAACAAACAAACATTGATTTTCTATTATATATTCCTATCATGTATTACTATTGTAATAGGCTAATAGTATTCGTAAGTAAATGAAATATTTGCCTTTGTTTGAACTAACATATCATCCATGCTTATTTGGAAGCTGATAAGCAATACTGTGTCAAGCCACACGGAATCCTATTTGAGAAAATGGCGTCTAAAGATACATATTCTTAGTAAATTGGTTTAAAGACGTTTATATCCATTTTACTTGACTATTTTGATAAAAGGAATAATGAATTAATTACAGATTAGTACAATAAAAAGTTTTATCTACTAATAAGTTCTTCAGATATGTGATTTTCTTGAATATCTCAAAAAATGTAACACACTTCAAAACTAATCAATAAATTAAGACACTTTTTTCCGTACTTATTTTGTTTAAATGACTTGATTTTTTTTATTGTAATTAATTTAAAAGCGAACGAGTATATATGTGTGTGTGCGTCAGATATACATTGCTATGCATTGGCCTTTAAGTAAGTAAATGGCAAAAGGGAGAGGGGGGTTGGGGGGTTCGGAGTCCCACTTTAGTATTTTTAATGTTCTGGCAGGGGATATCTTTGAAAAGATACCCGATACCTGGGAGATCGGGTTATGTGGCGATTTATAATCAATAAAACCCTTGTGATGGCCTTTCTCAGCACGAGAAATGGAGAAGCCGCGGGATCGCTTGCGCATGCGCATCCGTAGCTTCTCCCGCCCCAGTGTACCACTTAGTATGGCAACGGTTAATATAACTTCTAGATAACTGAGATTGCCACTTAGAATCATATCGCGTGATGCTCGGATAATAATTAGTATATCATTGAACATTTTGGTAATACCGGTGAAAATTAAAAAAAATGGTTTTGGTGATAATTTCTGTATTGTAATAGTTACTTAATAAATATATATGCAACTAACTTTTATGACAAAATGGAAAATCGGGGGTCCGTTTTACTGTGATCTCACCAATATAGTCAAATAGTCTTGAAAAAATAAAAAAAATATTGAGCGATTAAAACCCAGTTTGTAAATAAATTTCATCAAAAAAGGTTCAGCAATTAGTAGTAGTTAGTAGTTCAATTTAGAGTCTAGATGTGCAAATAGACACATATAGCCAGTTAAGTTAACAGTTCTAAGAGATATCCAAAAAAAACTGCATAATTTTACAGAAATACCAATTTAAGAAATATAATTTTAAGTATAGGTATGAAGTAAAAAACACATCATTTAATGACACGTTATTAATTCAAAATGATGTTTATGAAAAATTGTACAGTTTTTTCGCTCTGCTTTAAAGCTGATAATTTTGACTGACGCGGTGTTAGAACTTCACTGACGATATGTCAATTAAGTTATTTTGAATGGAATCCAAAACGGCTTGATCGACTTTGATAAAACTTTAAAATAATCTTCAAATTTTTCAATCACAACGTTTTTTGGCTTTTAGCATCATCTGACTATTGAAAAAATGTAAAATTATTAAAACCAAGCGCGGTTCCACCATTGCCGGCACGATAGACCTACCCCTAAAAGACTTGCCACATTCATGCCTTGATAAAATAAAAAAAATATTGAGCGATTCAAATCCAGTTTGGAAATACATTTAATTAAAATTGGTGCAGTAGTTTATAGTTTTAATTAGAGTCTAGATGTGCAAATAGGCACAAATTTACATGTTGAGTGATTCATAAATGCAAGTGTATATTTCTCTCGCACTTGGCCGATTTTCGGGTTGTTGTGACATAATTAAAACAGACTCAAAATTTTGCTAAATAAATGAACGCTGATAAGCAATACTGTGTCAGCCCAACGGACGTCATTTTGAGAAAATGGCGGTCAAAGATGTTAAACATACTCTTAATAAATTTGTTTGAATAAGTATATATGTATATACATATAAAGACAAAAACCTTTAAATTGAAATTCAAGTGATTTTTTTTCGCATGATAGACGTAACACATTATTCAACTTTAACAAACAGTAACAACGATTGAGAAAGGTTTCAATTTGTAGCCATGGCAGTCAAAAAACCTACTAAAGAAGTAATTTTTCGTACTTTTCACATAATGGCTCCTATCTCAGAAACCAAGGGACTTTTACAAAAACGATTTTTTGTCTACAGACTCGTTATGACCTGGCCTATATCCTATTTCAATTTAATCGTTGACTTTCGGGAGACCCTGTATAATTAATCAAAAGGCGGTTGGTTTAATGAATAGTTTAATAGTAAGTTTTTCAAATATATGAGATTATTAAAGATTTAAAAGTATGTAACACACTTTAATATTCACAACATTCAACGAGAAACTTTTTTCTGTACTTATTTAGTTTTGATTGTAGTTAATTACTCTGTGGAGTTGTGCATTGTATCTATAACGTTTGATTACTCTGTGTTCTCTCTCTGATTGTGGCTCGCTAATCTTAACATGTCGCTGCTTTTCAAGAATATCGATGCAACTAAAAATGATGAATTTTAGGGAATGGGGTTTTTAAATTTCTTTATAATTGTGTTGATTAAAATTAACAAATAAAACTAAAATAAAATTAAAACGATGTTATAACTTGATTGATTTGAAGAAAATTCACCATCGTAACTCTTTTCATGATAAAACATCAAAGATTTGTGGTCTTTTGAACTGGATTTCTTAGTTCAATTTTTAGAATTTTCATTTTCAAACCAGCGATGGGTATAAGTACTGCTCAAAATTAAGATTAATTATTACAAGAACTATCATTTCTCCTCCCCTACATGGATGATTTGAATTTTCTTTGAATAATAAGTTAAATACATGACGCATCATCAAAATACATTTATACCATAAAATTTGTTTTTTGTGAAATATAATTTGCCCATAGAGTGTAAGCGCATCATCTGAACGACACCTAATTGGCTAATATATTTTTCGTTGCGTTTGTAAATTGTCAGAACGAGATTTGTATGAAAGGAAATTTGTAAGAAATCGGAGATGTGAAAAATTTAGTTAAATTTTTTTATGTTTAAAAATGATTAATTCTTAATCAAGACTTCAAAAAAAGAGGAAATTCTCAATTGTTTTTGTAATTTCTTCTTTTATTTGAAACATCTACTTTTGTATACTTTTAGTATAAATATCATATTATATATAAAACTCAAAATAATTGAAATAAGTATGCTATCCAAGTTAGCGATAATTACGTATTTTGCTTTTAAAGTAGGTTACTATTTTAAAATTTTACTACTATATATATTTATAGTACTAAAAAAAAGTAACAGCCTGCAAATGTCCCACAGTTCAAAGCCTCATCTCCTATGACGGAGAAGGTTTAGAGCTTATAATTATAATCCACCAAGCTGCTCCACTGCGGGTTGGCGGATATACATATGTCAGAAGCCGGCACATGCAGGTTCCCTCACGATGTTTTTATTCACTACAGCTCTAAATGAATTTAACCATAAATTTAGCACCTGGATAACTCAGCAGTGCGTTTGCCGTAGTTTAGAGAATTTATAATATTCAGTACTTACGACAATAATATTTCTTTTCCGACTGCTTCCCCCAGCACAGCGCCGACCACTGTTTTCTAACACCCGAACAAGCGAACTGTGTTTTACCACATCCGGCACAGCCTTGCAAATTAGCCAGAATCGTATCCTCCCTAATCAATATCTTCCCCACCCCGTTATTAGGGGTTATTATAACCACTTTCTCCTTATCCTCCTTGGACAACATAGGAGTTGTTGATGTAGTTTTTTCCAAATTTTGATGATCCATTTTTTTCGGACACTAAATCATATTTTTTTTAATTTTCCGAGTCGGCGACACGTCCGAACGGCACGGAATTTTGTGGCAGACTGGTTCTGAACTCTTGCACCGCAGGTCGCATTGATACGATATTTTTTTTTTATATGATACATAAGGTTATCTTCGCGTTCGTATGATGTTCTTGTTTTAAATTAACTGATGTTTAAATAATACTATTTCGAATGCATTTAAATCGCATATATCAATAACTGATACGTCAGACGACTTGTCTAAATTAAAGTTTAATTACGTTCATATTATTTGACGTTAAAAATCTATATCTATTTCCAATTTTGAAAAGCATGTCAATCGACTTTTTGGCCTAAAGATGCTCTTGCCTGTAAAACTCAGTCGCAACTCAGAGCTAGGCAACGTCGTACAAAATGATCGGCATTCTGGATGTAAAAGACAATGAGTTCGCGTTTTACATTTATTGTTACTGCTAAGCTCCGATGAGTCATAGCGTGATGTTATATAGCCTATAGCCGTCCTGAATAAACGAGCTTAGCAACGCAAAAAAATTGCTTTACTAGTGTCAGAGATTCGTTCGTTTGTATGTAGGGGACAAACAAACTTACAAAACAATTTCATTTTTTTTTTAATATTAGTTAAGACTAGTTGTGTTTCACGGTTTCACTCATTAATTTCTAATTCATAAACATTTGTATTGATTTAACTTTAAAAGTGTAACTATCGAGTTTCTTGCCGGTCCTTCTCGGTAGAATTTACATTCCGAACCGGTGGTAGCTTACTTATTACTTAATAATACTATCATATTTTTTATTGTGTAGTGAGTAGTGACCATTCAAAAGTTCTGGATAGCCTTTTTGAATAAAGTATAGTTTGATTTTGATTTTGATTAATTTGAGGAAAAATTGTATTTATACACCTAACTAGCATTTTCTCGCGGCTTCGTCCGCGTAAATTTAGGAATTTGATAGAAGCAATTAAAAAAAACGGGTAAAACCATCCTTAAAGGGATTTAATTACTAAACGCGTATATATAATAAATATTTAATTTAAAGAATTTATTTTTTCAAATATATAAACTAAACTACCCCATTGCACCTCTGTGGCCAACCCACAACCCAGGTTGATATTGATACGATGATTTGTTTTTTATATTTCATTATTAGCATAAAGAAGAATTAGTATTCAGTTTTAAGTAAATATGACCACAGGATAACATTTCGCATACAAACGTTTTTACCCCATTGCACCCGTTTTGGGGTGAAATATCGAAAAGCTTCAGCTAAATAATTATTACCGTTAACCGGCGAAATTATTACCGTTCCAGGATTTAATACCCCCTAGCGTCACTACAAGGGATGATTTTGAAATTCTGGGATACATGTATTTAGTTATTCTCCCTAAGTAATGTTTATGCTGAATCTAAGGATAATCGGCCAAAAAAATTAATTTTCTCCACACAAACTTTACAACCCCCTTGCGGGGTGCAAGGGGGTTGTAAAGTGTGGAATAATAGTACCCTTTTTTCTATTTAACATTTCATTACTATCATCCAGAAGTATGTGTATTAAGTTTTAAGTTAAGACGACGACGGAATAAGATTTTGCATACAAACGTTTTTACCCCTTTTCACCCTCTTAGGGGTGAATAATCAAAAAACGCTTTCTTAGTGGATGCCTACAACCTAAAAGCCACCAATTGCCAAAATTTCGAGTTCGTAGCCCCAGCGGTTTAGGCTCTGCGTTGATGAATCAGTCACCCCAAGTGATTTTATATATGTAGATGTTGTAAACATTAGGTATATAAATACAAATTTTCCCTTCCCATATTTAATATAACTGGTCTTATCGCGATAACTAATAGTAGTAATACCTTTTTATTGCCCGACGTTTCGACGAAGTTACATTCGCCGTGGTCACGAGCTGACTGGTGTACCGCGCGCCCTCCGGCAGCGAGTGCGCGAGTTTTCTTCGCCTACCCTCAAAATATTAATATTGTCTTTACCGTTATTATAATGCTGGGAGCACACTACACTAACACAATCGGTTCGCGCGAACATTGTTCGAGGTACTTCACTTTTGTTAAATTTATTTATCACCGGGTTCCAAGCGGCCGACAATTTAAATCCGTCATCGCGATTGAAGGTTTTATGTTTTTTAATTTCAATTCAATTTTAACTTGAATCGGATATAGTCGACTTTATTATTACATTCTATCAATACTTTCTATTTTGATTTTGATTAAACATATTTTTATTAATTAATTAAAATAAATAATATTACATCAATAAAAGTAAGCCTAAGGTACTCTTAAAAACATTAGCTAACAGACAGACAAAAATTTTTAAAATTTCGTTTTTGATGTAAGTACCGTATATAGTTATGCATTTAGTTAAAATCAATTTGAAATTACAAACAGACAATTTAATTTTATTCATTTGCATAGATTAATTGCTATAGAATATCATTGGCCTAAACTTAAGAATTTTGTTTTTTTAATTTTCAATTTTATCTATTTTTTTGTTTATGTAAATTAAAACAATGGATTCATATTTTATATAATTTTTTTTACAGGTATATTGTAATTAAGCTATTGTTTTTATGTTTATGTGCGCAAATAGTATAAAATGTATGAATATTTTAAGTTAAAAATTTATTATATTATATATAAATTATAATATTTTAATTTATAATATTATGTATGAGAAAAAAAAATAATTTTTATCTTTTTATTTTTATCAAAAATTTATTCTAATATAATAAATTTTATTTTTATTAAAGGATGCTAAACAGCCTTGAGAAAAATAAATTATTTGTACATAATATATGGTTTGTTTGTTTTAACGCACTAATGAGGATCTAATTCCACTTTTAAATTGTTTTTTGCGTTCCATAGCCAGTTGATCGAGGAATTTTAGGTTATATTACATCACGCCACGATCTGTACACGCGGAGCTGTATAGTGTAAACCTATACCTAACTGCTAAAGTGATATATTTAAAATAAGTCTTCTAAAAAAAGCCATCGCAGATTCGGAATGTAGAATCTTGTGAAAAGAACCGGCAAGAAACTCGATAGGTGATATTTTTAACCCATATCGCAAAAATTGTGATACCTTACCTCTGTTATAAGTTTGTCTTCCTGTGGCAACGTAGCTCTTAAACGGGTGAACCGATCTGGATGCGGATTTTTCATTTAAAAGAGCGTTTTCCAGCGATAGTTTTTAGACATGTTCTACCAAAATCGATCCAGCCATTTCAAGATCATGATCCCTTTTCTTCTTAGCTACCTAGGCATTTTAGATGTACAATAAGTATTTACTTTCAAACATATGTGTGACCTAAAGTTTTAAATACTTATACATGTTACATAACTATGGAAAATTATGGAATTCTTACACATACATAACTCCTCACCAACTTACAGCAGGTATCGTGTTCGTGCTCGTTGAAATGGTCTAAATGAAATTGTCGGTGGGATTTTGATCAATTTTAGTCAACTATAAAATAAATTTATACAGTGTGTATTTTCAATACAATAATCAATAAACAATAAATAAACGCATCACACTCAACAGCCCCCATTAAGATCTCGTGACCTTGTGTCTTGGGTCCGGAAACACACAACACTAACACAAACACCCAGACCACGACAAACATTCGTATGACCAATACAGACATTTCGTGAGCGGGGATCGAACCCGCGACCGTTAACGCTTCAGAATAATATATACTAACATGAACAAATAATAAATTAAAAATAACTATCTTAAACCTAAGTAAATATCGATGTCTCAGTGAGGCAAGGTGCCCAAAACTCTGGCATTACCTCTTTGTATGGTAGACTGATATGCTGGCCAAGGTAGCCGCCAGCCCTTTGGTCACCTGTAGTTTCAACGAGGCGAGACAGTTCTTTGAAAAACTTTTTTGCTTCCAATTACATTCCAATTACATAATTACAATGTACATATGTATGTATGAATTTAGTATGTGATAGTTTATGTAATTGTCTTAATATTTATATCTAAGTATGTAGTTTTTTTTTACCCCACCTACCATCTCCACCCACAATGCAGTGGGTTTTTTCTCTATCACCACGGTTGTCTGGAAGAGATCGCTATAAAGCGATAAGACCGCCTATTGTACTATTTTTTTTTTCATATTTAATGTAATTTTTCTTTTTCTGTTAAAATGTGGTGTAGAGAGTATAAATAAATAAATAAATTCTATTACAGCTCATTTTCATTTTAACATCTCAACGTGTCCCGAATTTCCGAAATAAAATTCTGAATATTGGTTAGAGGTAACATCTCGTATTCACATTTCACACTCTACGATAAATACTATTGTATGCGATGCTTAAAACATAACCTAACAAATATAAAAGTACAATTATCTATGCTAATATTATAAAGCTGAATAGTTTGTTTGAACGCGCTAATCTCAGTAACTAGTGGTTCGAATTGAAAAATTCTTTTTGTGGGAGATAGTTTATTTATTGAGGAAGGCTATAGGCTATATACATCACGCTACGACTCATAGGAGACAAGCAGTAACCACAAACGCGAGTGAAACCGGAAGGGACAGCTAGTTATAATATAAGACTTTTAAAAAGCAACCGACTTAAAAAGCTCAAAAAGTAATTTCATTTACGTGGACGACACATTATTTATTATTTTGACTTTTAAGCCGAATTGCTGAAGACATTTTAATTAAATTGCTTTGGAACCAATCTGAAAGTTATACTATTTGAAATAATAACAGGATTTTTAAAAATCGAATACGATTTTTTTTTATTTTACTTTTAATTGACTTTAAAGGAGGGTCTAAATTCGCAGCGTGTTTTTTATAATGTTTGTGACCCCAGAACTGCGTTTTAACTAATTTTGAAACTTCTATAACAGATTGGTTCCATTGAATTTTAATCATTGGTTTTTTAAATAAAAAAAAATTAAATTAGCGTGTCATCCTAGCGAACGAAATTGCGTAATTTATATTCGAAATCAAAATTTTAAAATCAAATAATACAATTGTTAGGAATATATCATAAAAGTAAACAATACTGTATTTTGTCTATGGTAGCTCGTTAATCAGTTAATATTATATATCGGCAGTACGCTCCATCTCTCTAGGATAGATCGCTCGTCATTACTCTCATAAATATATTCATAATTACAAGTAAACTAGTGTCTAGGACCCCAGAGATAACTTAACAACAATATTAAAAATAGACATAGACTATATTTTATGTACATTGACGCGAGACGTCAAAAGCTTGTCATAATTATTTAAACCATACAAAATGGTGTCCTCTCTTGATGTTTTTATTCCCTTATCAACGAATAGGGTTGGCGTATTAATAGTGAGATAACAGCAAAACAGAGGACTGATAAGATTGATAATACAAATATTATTACTTCCGTTTCTTCTAATGATATGATAATAAAGTCTAAAACCAAATAAAACGTGTATTGTAAGGCGAGAATTACACATAACTTTTGCTTTCTGACTGTAAAAGAGATTTACTTATGATTCATTTGTTGTTGCTTCAATTCAATTTTGTAGTTGTGCCATATGAGCACAGATTATATCACCAATGTCACGTAGGATGGAGAATAAACGAATGAGATTGTTCGGTGCGGTCGAGAATCCAACCTTAACTAAATTTTGAAAACACCGTAAAGTAGTGTAAATTTCATTGTTAGTCCTTAACCTAGAACAACTTCTTCTTCTTCTTAAGGTGCCTCTCCGACTAGCGAAGGTTGGCAGTCAGCTCCAAAAAGATGGGCAGCACTCGCAATTCCAGTCCACTCTGATGTTCCGTAGCCATGACTTTCTTCTACGACCGACACCTCTTCTACCGGCGACTTTTCCCATCATAATGAGTTGGAGGAGTTCGTATCTCTCATGACTAAGCACATGTCCGAGATAAGCGACTTTCCTCGTCTTGACGGTATGCAAAAGTTCGGGTTATTGGTTGACTAGAACAACACAAAAATAAATATAAATATTATACATAATAACATAAAAAATACAGGTAATTATAATGGGACAATCACATGTCTTATTTACAGTTTAATATTATTATATGGATGCTGATAAGCAATAATGTGGCAACCCACAAAAAGTCTAATTCTGAGATATTGATGTATTTTGATACTGCATCACCTATTTAACATTATTAAAAAAAATTAGGGTTATATAAACTAAAAAAGTACGGAAAAAGGTTTCCTAGTTAATTATTTCGAATTTCAAGGGCGTTCCATATTTTCCAATTTATACAATAATCTCTAATATTTGAAAAACTTTTTATTAGATAATATATTAAATATATCAATCTTCCTTTAATTCCTTAATTCATTTATCAAAAAATAATAGAAAAGATGCCTATATACTTCTTCAAACATATTTGTTAAGAATAGGTTTGACATGTTTAGACGCCATTTTCTCAAAATGAAGTCCGTGTGGCATGACACAGTATTGTATATAGGCGTCCATATTTAATATATTTACACAGATCACTTTTAAAACAGTTCTGTTACCTGATAACAGTTGTTAAAGCTGTGAGTCTGTCAAAAATAAGTCTCTGACAGTAAATTCTTTCACGTGAAATAACATGTGTCTAATTGGCACAACTAAAGGCCGTTAACCATAGAATTAAATTGAAGATAACGCCACTAATGTTTAGACAAGAATTATAGCTCTAAATTTGCTCTCTGACTTATATAAAGATTTACATAAGTAATTTCTCATTATTTTACACCTAGAAGAATTTACTATCAGTGCTTTATGTTCGACATTCGCAGCTTTCGTAATTACTTACGACGTATCTGTAACTAAGTTACATACTTTTATTTCGTTCTCGTGAGTAAAAGTTACAAATGTAATTCTCGCGTTAAATACGAATACCCCAAAAATTGGGCAATAATATATGGATGCTGATATGCAATAATGAGTCAACCCACTAAAAGTGGAGATATTGGTGTATTTCAATACGGCATTACCTATTTAACATTATTCAATAAAAAATAAAGTCATATAAAGTAAATAAGTACTGAAAGAAAAATCTGAAGGTCGTTCCTTATTTTGTAATTTATGCAATAATCTTATATTTTTAAAAATCTTTTTATTAGACAATATATTAAATATATCAACCTGCTTTTAATTCATTACAGCTTTAATTAAAAAAGAAAAGAAAATATGGATAAACACTTATTCAAGCAAGCTTATTAAGAATAGGTTTGACATCTTTAGACGCCATTTTCTCAAAATGAAGTCCGTGTGGCTTGACACTGTATTCCATATCAGCGTCCATATAATAAATATTTTTTTAAAAGTTTCCACTGTGTAGTCACAAGAGGAACGGCTTAAAATATGCAAACTTTGAAAGATCTTCATAGTCTGACCGGTCTCCTTTTGATTGTATACAGGGCTAACATTTTTTAAGCATAATTAAAAAAAGATAATTTATTACAAATGATTTTAGACCTCGTCCAAGCCACTGCATCTAGGTAAAGTTCCCAAAGTACTGGCAGTATTATCCCGTTAAATGGCCTTTTGGGTTCCCAGTTTAATATAAACATATTTCTTTTATTTTAAAGTTTATATTGTCTAATTTAATTTTTATTTCCTTTGCTTTTTTTTATTGTATTTATTTTGCATTTTTTATGTAGTCTGTGTGTTCGTTAATAAAAAAAATTTCTTTCATTCTTTCAGATGAGGATAAAAATAATACAGCGTTATAATATAATTATCTTGTATTCTCCGGTTAAAGGCAGAATAATGTCTTATTAGATATTGCCCGTCTGTGTCTAGACCGAAACTCGCAGGAAGTTACAATTTATTCGTTCGCATCGTGATTCGTATTATTTAGGGCTGTCATGTTTAGAAAAGTGTAATAAATAAATAACACGTAAAATATTTTACTCAACAAACAGGCTAATAAACAGGTTTCCAAAGATTTGAAAATTATTGCCAGAAGTTTCGACGAAGTTGCGAGTGCGCCCTCGCCGCCGGAGGGCGCGCGGTACACCAGTCAACTTTTGACGATCACGACGGATGCAATTTTGTCGAAACGTCGGGCAATAAAAAGGTATTACTACCATTAGTTATCGCGATAAGACCCGTTATATTAAATGTGAATAGTATAAATCGCGAAAGTTTAAAATATATAATTTGAAAATTAATAAAGATTTGTATTAGAAGTAGATTACTATATCAATAAAGATTAATGGTTAAATTGAAAGATTGGTAAGTTTAATTCGAAGGCAAATTCGCTGGAAAATTTTATATTCGTCACTATTATCTAGGGGCGTTGTAAAAATGTTCATGAAAGCACATTTAAGACTTGTGTGTTTAATGTGTTGTGGTTTACGGCTGCGTTGTTCTATTAACTCCCCACCAAAAAAGGGGGTGTTATAAGTAAAATGTGTATCTGTCTGTGTCTTAGTGGCTCCCTAATGAAAAGACAAATTTTGATACGTTCTAACTTAACGGCCCCCATTAAGTTCTGTGTTGGGGCCCGGAAACACACAAACAAGCATAAACACCCAGACCACGGTAAACATCTGTATAACTAACTAGTTCTGTGTTGGGGCCCGGAAAAACACAAACAAGCATAAACACCCAGACCACGGTGAACATCTGTATAACTGGATGCTGATAAGCAATAATGTGTCAACCCACAAAAAGTCAAACTTGGAGATATTGATGTATTTTGATACTACGTCACCTATTAAACATTATAAAAAAAATGTAGTCATATAAATTAAATAAGTAGGGGAAAAAGTTTCTTAATTAATTAGTTCGAATTTCAAGTGCGTTTCATGTTTTGCAATTAATATAATGTAATATTAAATATTTATATAACTTTTTATTAGATAATGTATTAAATTAAATATGGATATACATATATTTCTTCAAACATATTTGTTAAGAATATGTTTGATATGTTTAGACGCCGTCTAAGTCCGTCTGGCTTATATATATATATATATATATATATATATATATATATATATATTATTATAGACGTTTTTAAAATTTTGCATCCTAGGAATATAATTTGCGGCGTCGTCATATATATATATAGAAACTTATAGTGCAGTAGGCATGTAGCACCCCTATAACCATTTATGTGAAACAGGCCATTGACCGGCACACATACATATATTAACACACCTTACAATATATTTGACCTTTCTGTAATTTTAATTACGAACAAGCGTTGTTGCTAGAAACGTCTGATTTGATTACATTAATACGAACGGCCCTTCGCAGTTTATTTGTTTCGTTTTCGTAGCTGTTTATTTAAAATTTTTAGAATTATTTTTTTCTAAGTTATTCGCCTTTTATTACGCATTGTTTCAAGAGGTGACTAGCATTCTGACGCACACTATAGTTTCGGCCTGACGTCTAATCAACGTTGATTGCGCTGTATTCAAACAATCATATATTGATATTATAATTACGAAAACGCCACGTGACCAGTTTAATTTACAATGATATATAATATACGATTACTAGCAGTTCCCCGCAGCTTCGCCCGCGTTTACTTTTCCTAAGTACCTTTAAACTTGATACATAATAAACTTTCAACCCTTCTAACCCTTTAGGGGATGAATTCAAAAATTTTTTCATAGTGCACATATACGATGTAAGGAACGTTTGTGCTTAATTTCATGTTTATAGATCCAGCGGTTTCAGCTCTGCGTTGATCGATCAGTCAGTGGATATGTCAGCCAGTAAGTTTTGCTTTTTATGTATATAAACGCATCACGCATCACACTCAACGGTATTAAGATCTTGTGACCTTGTGTCGAGGGTCCGGTAACGTACACAACACCAACACAAACACCCAGTCAACGACAAACATCCGTATGGCCAATACAGACATTTGTGAGCGAGGAACGAACCCGCGCTGTTAGCGCTACAGTCAGTTGCAGTGACCACTGTGCCAACGTGTCTGTCAAATTCAAATGTTAAAAAATATAGATGTATAAAAAACCCAGACAAGTGTCTCACGCTGATTTCAAATGACACAACGCCGTGGAACAACGTGGAGGATTAAACTAAACCTCCTTGATAAGACCAAACCAAGAAGTGGAACATTTCATACTGGTACTCCACTTACTTCCAGTATTTATAACCTCATGTGCTTCAGTTTCCCTTTCCAAGTTAACCCGATCAATAAAAGATATTCCAGGAATCCATAAAAATTATTTTTTTTTATTCAACACAAATAATGTATCATGCAATGACTTGTACGTAATAAAACTGACAATGACATCACAATATAAAAAGATGTTCATTTTATCGAATGACGGTTCGATTATTATAATTACTAGGACAAAAACACAATATTACTTGATATAATTTATTATTCAAAATCAAAATATGCTTTATTCAAGTAGGCTTTTACAAGCACTTTTGAATCGTCAATACAAAAACAAAAGAAAACTAAACACTAATTAATTAATTAATTTACCACCGGTTCGGAATGTAGATTCTACCGAGAAGAACCGGCAAGAAACTCGATAGTTACTCTTTTTAAAAGTTTTACGATGGGTACATACATTTATGAGTTACAAACATATTAAATACCCTGTGTGAATCCAGCTTATACTAAATCTAAAATATTGTAATGTATAAAAATATATGAATATACAGTTTAATGTATACAACTAAATGTTAATTCATTTGTTTGTACCTTATGCTAATATATTTGTAACTTTTAAATGTATGTACATATTGTAAGACTTTTTAAAAGAGTAACTATCTGACTCTCTCGCCGGTTCTTCTCGGTAGAACCTACATTCCGAACCGGTGGTAAATTCGTTATTTAATTTTTTTTGTTTCCTTATTGACGATACTAAAGTGCTTGTAAAAATCTTGAATAAAAGTTAAAAATAATGGACGCTGATAAGCAATACTGTGTCAAGCCACACGGACTTCATTTTGAGAAAATGGCGTCTAAAGACGTCAAACCAATCCTTTAGAAATTTGTTTGAAGACGTATATGTCCATCTTTTCTTTTTTATTTTGATCAAAGGTAAAACGAATCACAAGATATTGGTATAATGAAAAGTTTTATCTAATAATAAGTTCTTCTAATACATTAGATTATTTTATACTACAAAATATGGACCATTCTTCAGTATTCAAAACATTAAATTAAGGAAATTTTTTTCGTAGTTATTTAGTTTAGATGACTTTAAATACGTTTGAATATTGTTGCTTACATAATGCATTATTAGAATACATCAATATCTCCGAATTTGACTTTTTGTGGGTTGACACATTATTGCTTATCAGCGTCCAAATATTTTACGCAAACGATGCTGTAGGAATTAATGGGTGAATTAAATATACAAAACGTAAATAACATAAGGTGCCTCAGTGTGACTTTGATAGCTACTCAGGCAAAACATAGTTATTTTAAATTTCATCTTTTTATTTTTAACTAGCTGGTGCTCGCGAGTTCGTCTGCGATGTCTGTGATGCCTACGTCACAGTAGCTTTATGCATGCAGAGTGTAAGCCCGATTGGTTTAAATTTCTCAAAGTTTTATACAAATTTTCATCCCCTATTATATCTCCTTGGGGGTAAAATTAATCAAATTCCTTCCTTAGTTCGTTAAATTTTTTTTGTTATGCACCAACACATTAATAAAGAAATTTAAAAACCCCATTCCCTAAAATTCTTCATTTTTAGTTGCATCGATATTCTTGAAAAGCGGCGATATACATATGTATAGGCTAATAAATATTATAAAAAAAGAGATCTGACTTCAAAACATAATGTCATTTCGTTTACTGGAATATCAAACTTTTTCACTTTAATATTTAAAACTAAACCACTGAACCGATTTTGATAAAAATTCTATGAAATCAATCTGAAATATACTTTCGGACAAAAAATTATAATTTAATCAGTCTAGCCGTTTTCTAGTAATCGATGAACATATGGAATCTGATTAGCAATACTATGTCAAGCCACAATTCATTTTGAGAAAATGGCGTCTGAACATGTCAAACCTATTCTTGATAAATTTGCTTGAAAAACTACATCTTTTCTTTTATATTTTGATAAAAAGTATAATTAACTAAAAGCAGACTGGTATAATAAAATAATCTAATAATAAGTTATTCAAATATATGTTATTATTGTATACATTGAAAATATGGGACACATTTGAAATTCGTTCGAAAAAGTACTTATTTCAATTAGATGACTTGATTTTTTAAATTATGTTTAATACGTGACGCATTATCATACAACAATATAATTTATGTTATTTCCTTTTAGTGGATTGACACATTATTGCTTATCAGCATCAATATATTTGACATTGGCGAAATAGCATGTGTCTAATTGGCACAACTAAAAGCCATTAACCAAAGAATTCAATCGAATTGATACAATATATACAGCAATAATTTTTCCATATAGTCATTTAAAAAAAATCTGTAAACCCATTTCATATTATTTAATTTTTTCCGCAAATATAACAAAATATTAGCATTAAAAAAACAGAAAAATACGCAGAATTAATCGCGTGTTAAATTATGAGTGTGTAATTTATTGTTACAAATTAACTTTATCGTGCTCTTAGGGTGTAAGGTCAATATGAAGTTATCAGCTATTACGCCTCTAAAACGTGACTAAATCTTATTTTTTTTGGGTTCCTCACCGGAAGGGTGTCAATGGATGATAGAGTAAAGTAAAGTAACATCCTCTAAATGTGACACTGCTAAGCAAAGTCCTTCTGTCCCATTAAGGAGAAGGTTATAGAGCTTAATCCACCACTCTGCTTCTGATTCGCGGATATACGTGTTTTAGAATTTAGAGAAAATAAAGTTAGAGTACATTACTCCTTACAACATTAGCTATCTGTGAGTGAAAGTCCCGTCAAAATCGGTCCAGCCATGTCAGAGTTTAACCAAAACAATCAAACAGACAGACAACAATTTTAAAAATTGTGTTTTTAATGTTTTAATGTATATACTTTCATATGCATTTAGTGAAAAACTGTTAATTTAAAATTACAAACAGACGGTTAAATTTTTATATATATATAAAGTCTATTTTTCTTTATTTTTCTTATACATATACATACATACATTATCCAGCACGAAAATCACATTTCGAATATCATTATTCATTTTAATTTTTCAATATAAAAAATGATTTAGTTCAATCATTCGATCCATAATTTCTCACTTCAACTTTTATGTCTGGTAAAACTCGCGCCGTCCCATCGCGGTACACCAGTCAGTTCGTGACCACGACGGATGCAACTTCGTCGAAACGTCGGGCAATAGAAAGGTATTTCAACCATTAGTTATCGCGATAAGACCCGTTATATTAAATATGAACAGGTCTCATGAATAATGGCTTAAAAAAAATCTCATCAAAATTTGTCCATTTGTAAGGGAGCTACGATGCCACAGACGCACAGATACATAAATACACAGACAAAATCAAAATCAAAATATACTTTATTCAAGTAGCCTTTTGCAAGCACTTTTGAATCGTCAAAACAAACAAAAAATATTTAAACTAATGAAATGCTACCACCGGTTCGGAATGTAGATTCTACTGAGAAGAAACGGCAAGAAAAGCGATAAACACACACATACAGACACACATGTCAAATATATGTGTAACACCTCTTTTTGAATCGGAAGTTAAAAAATACAGTCTTTATATATTGTTGCGTCAGGACCTTTCGTGTGCGAGGCCGACTCACGCTTTACCGGTGTTATTTATCAAATATAATTGAGCTAAATATTTTTATATCGCTTATAAATCGGTCAAGCATTTTTCGGGTCATGGAAATGACGAGTAACCAATCAAAGATGTAAAGATTTTAATGATCGCGTCAAAATACTAGTCACCTTCGGAGGCCCAATCGGGTGATGGGATGTCAAAAAACTGCCATATTCTTGTTAGGAATATATCATAAAAGTAAATATTACTGTATTTTGACTATGGTAGCTCGTTGATCAGTTATATATCGGCAGTACGCTCCCTCTCTCTAGGATAGATCGCTCGTTTTCACTCTCACAAATATATTCATAATTACAAGTAAACTAGAGACTAGAACCACAGAGATAACTTAACAATTCTATCAATATTTTACAGCCCAAGTAGAAAAATTAGATTATGAAGTAACTAACATTAAATGGATGCTGATAAGCAATAATGTGTCAACACAAAAAGTCAAATCTGCGATATTTATGTATTTTGATACTGCATCACCTATTTAACATTATTCAAAAAACTGTAAGGTCTAATAAACTTAAAAAACAACGGAAAAAGTTTACTAATTAATTGTTTCGAATTTCAAGTGCGTTCCATATTTTTCAATTTATACAATAATCTTATATATATGAAAAACTTTTTATTAGATAATATATTAAATATATCAATCTGCTTTTAATTAATTATACCTTTTATCAAAAAATAAAAGAAAAGGTGGATATACATATACTTCTTCAAACATATTTGTTAAGAATAGGTTTGACATCTTCAGACGCCACTTTCTCAAAACGAAGTCCTTGTGGCTTGACACAGTATTGCATATCAGCGTCCATATATTTAATATTATAATATATTTAATATATTTATAAGTCATCTTTATTTAATTATTAGAAATATCCATGTCTCGAGGAAACTTTGAATACAAAATATCGTCTGAAAAAGATACCATCGGGCCATAAGTTACAGCTATTAAACAAATATATTTTATGCTTCGGTATAAATATTTTATAAGTTCATAATCTTTTGAGGTTTTCCTTTCAATCTACTCGGGTAGTACTAAAATTTTCCTGTGAGTGCAAATCTTTTGAAACATTATACAGTAGATATTCAACTTTAACGTCGGCTGTTTTGAAATTAGTTTTATATGGATCAATAGGAACGGTTCCCTTTTTAACAACAAAACGAGATCGTTTCTTACGTCCTTTATCGTAGGTACTAATTTTAAGCCTATAGTCTATATAGTTAGATATGTTAACCTCATTCTATTCGTTAATACAAATTTCTAGCTTTAACACACTATTCAATTGACTTATTAGCCCATCGATACTCTCGTCCGTTATGCTCAGTCAATTGTTGGTTGCTAGGCAACGTAGTCCAAATTGATTGGCATTCTGGGCGCCAAAATATTTATGTTTATAAAATATATTAATGTATTCTGATGATGCATCACGTTTTTAACATAATTCAAAAATTTTTCAAGTCATCTGAACTAAATAAGTATTGAAAATTTTTAATTCATTATTTAGAATATTGAATTGTGTTCCATATTTTGTAATAAGCAATAATTTCATATGTTTCAATAATTTATTATTAAATTAAATTCTTTACTATACCAATCTTTTTCTAGTTCATTATATTTTTTATTAAAAAAAAAAGAAAAGATGGATATATACTTCTTCAAACAGATTTATTAAGAATAGGTTTGACATCGTTAGACGCCATTTAATCAAAATGCAGTTCGTGTGGCTTGACGTAGTAAACCTTATCAGCGTCCATTTGTAGTTATAAAATCCTGAATTCACTACAGAAAGACACTCCAGACTCACCTTTTGTGACTTAAGAAATTCGGTTCGTAATTACTTTCTACAACAAGACCACACTTTGCCCCTACAGAGCTCCGTCAGCCACGAACAGAGCGACGCTCGGTAGGGACTGCGGATGCACATGCATGCGCGGGCTCTCCATTTCCGTGCTGAGGCTGGCCATCGCAGGGGCTTTAGTAGGTACAAATCACCAAAAAATGCGATCAACCTCAGTCATCGGGTATCTATCGAACTTTTCCAGAAATGGTATGGAATATAGATATATAGATAAATTCTTTTTTTTGCACACTACACGAACAAAAAAAAAATACTACCCAGGAATAACATGATTGTACAGTCAGGCGGCCTAATCGCTTAATAGCGATTTCTTCCAGGCATTAGAAATTTGCAGAAGGGATAGGTAGGTGGTGTATGAATAAACATACATACTAATAAATGCAAAATATAAAAAAAATTAATATATATTAACGTATAATTGTAAACACAAAATAAATAACAATTGTATACAGAAATAAATTAATTGAGTATATGACGATGCGTCTTATGTATACAGTCAAACACATTCAAAAACAAAACTTTATTTAAATTTAAAAACTACAAAAATATTTCCAAGACACAGCAAAAACAGTAAACAGAAATGAAAATAAAACAAAACTTACTTTAAATAACGCGTACAAATATAAAGGAAACAATATGTAGTGAATGACTTTCAGAAACACTTGTTTCCTGAAAGCGTATTCTCTATTTTTCATGTCGTCTTTGATTATGTACCTTCCAACTCCATACACCCATATACAGATGAGCTCATACAAGTTTACGGATGACATGTCACAATTGTAGATTATTTTGTCCGTCTGTGACAATCTATTGTAGAGCCGTAAGGTATTTTTATCTTCGAAAATCCAGTCGTTGTTCGTGAAATATTCGAAAACGGACGATATCGAGTTCGCCAATTTGTATATATTAAAGAATCTGAAAATAAAGTTAAATATTAATCTAATTACATTTCTTGAAATTATGCATTGGCACCCAGAATGCCGACTTGGACGACGTTGCCTAGCGACCAGTGTCTTTACGAGCTTGTTAAATCTTTTTAAAGGTTAAATAACGATAGTGGTGTCATAGTGGTTGGTATTCGTCCAAAGTTCATTTTTAACCGATTTCAAGATTGACCACAGATAATCTATTCTCAATTTTATCACAGACTAACAATTAACAAAAGAGTGTATATGTGTTTGAAATACGTGATAGTGTGTGTAATGTTTTTTTTTTATTGATTGAATGTATTTTTATGCATAATAAAAAAATAGCGCTCTCCACTCCTTCGTCCACGCAATTTTCGTAAAAAAAGTTTTTGCGTCACGTATTAATATACAGATAAAATGTCATCGATACCCCCAAAAATCCTTATCCGTTGGGATATCACGAGCAAGTGGTATCGATATGATCCATCTAGTCTATATTCAGCGACCGTGATACCTATTGTCAAACGAATACAATTTTCCTAACTATAGGAAGGTTTAAAATACATACCTTGGTCTCTGGCCAATCATCATGCAGAGTCCATCAATTATCGCGCTAGGGATGTAATGGAATAGGCACGAAAGTAGGAAATAAAGGACTTGAAAACGTGTCTGCACGACGAAGCAATACCACAATGTCCGAGGTGTCAGTATCGTTCTGCATTTATTGTCTAGCGTGTAATGAATTTCGCCTGAAAATATAAACAAATATGTAAGTGACATTTCGAATATCTCGTGTTAGAAACCCTATGTATTGTCTATTTTTCAGACATATGGACGCTGATAAGCAATAATATGTCAACCCACAAAAAGTCAAATTCGGAGATATTGATGTATTCTGTTACTGCATCACCTACTTAACATTGTTAAAAAAAAAATTGAAGTCATATATTCTAAATAAGTACGGAAAAAAGTTTCTTAATTAATTTGTTCGAATTTCAAGTGCGTTTCATATTTTGCAATTTATACAATAACCTCAAATATTAAAAAACTGGTCAAGTGCGAGTAGGACTCGCGCACCGAGGGTTCCGTACAAACTTATAGAAATCTATATAAGACTAACCCATCTACGCCATTTGTGGTCTTCATCATCAGTTCCAACATAAGTTACTATCAAAAATACCTAAATCGGTATACGCTTGCCTATAATATTTGAGGAGTTTCTTCAATTTCTCCAGGATCCCATCATCTGATCCTGACCTGAAGACAATGGAACTATACCTTTTCAAACAAAAAAAAAATTTGAAAATCGGTACCCAAATGGCGGCGTAATCGGCGAACAAACATAAAAAAAAAATTAAATACAAGGTCGAATTGAAAACACTCCTTTTTAGAAGTCGCTTAAATATAATCAAATATTATGTAAATATGGATCACGTCCCAAAAACTATTTTGAAACTATTTAGGAGCACTTTAATTTAAAACACGATCATGGATGCAATCCATGGAAACACAAAATTTTATTTTAAGTACTAATACACCTTATACTTTCAAAAAAAAAAGTAATAGCGCGATTCAGGATAGCGCCATCTCTCGACAATTTCAATGAACTAACTTGTTGACGTTGACATTAACAACATAATTATAGTATATTTTATTCTCGTTTTATTTTTATTTATATTCTACTACACTCCACTACCCCTGCACAACGTTCGTAAAATATTTAGATTTACATTATCAATCAAAATATCGAAATATATATTAGTGTTGCCAAGACGAAAATAATTAGTCCTAAATTCGAACAAAACTAATTGTTTATTTATAAATAACTAATTATATTACTAATAACCAGAAGACTTATATGTGTAGATAAATAGGTAAATTAAATAACTCGATCTGTTTGAATTTAATTTTAAAATTTTCGTACTAAGTCAATACGAGTACTTAAATCAAATCGCGTGAAGCTCTTATATTGAATGTTAATTACGTAATGACGTTATAAATCGACGATAAAACTTTTAAATGAAAAGTTTATTTTATAATTTTTAGCGCGTTTAAATAATAATTAAAATAAAAATTTTTATTAATCGAGCAGAATTATATCACAGTTAATGTCATAATGTTGTAATAGATGGCATTAGCTGTACGCTGCATCGCGCTATCATTTTGTTAGCTGCGATATATAGATTGCATTGCGTTGTTTATAAAGGTTTGCTGCTTTTTAATGTTTTCGTATCGATACAAATTTCTTCTCAGTGTTTGTAGAATTGTTTTTTTGACCATGGTCAACTTCTATGTTAATTTGTTACAAGTACATATAATTTTAATTCTAAGATTAATATATTTTCCGCTTGATCAATTTACAACTTGATACATTTACGCGTTCCTGAGAAAAAGGTTGAAAGACAGACGTACAGACTGACAGACACACGAACAGAAATTTACAGTTTTCGGATTTTTTCCTTTATGTATACTAAAGGACCTTGCTCCTGGCCAAATTTCATAATGCTTGGTCAATGGGAAGTACCCTATAGGTTTTGATTCCCTTGCGAAAACGTTAAAAACGCTATCATACTTAAAATATGTGATATAAATGACCGTATGTTTTGATTGCGTTAACTTAGAAGTTTGATTTTTTCACAGCTCTTAGTAATTACAACTCTGAGTACTTGACGTTGATAAAAATTTGTTACCTTCACGCGTTTCTGAGAAAAAGGTTGAAAGACAAACTTACAAACAGACAAACATACATACAAAAATTTACAGTTTTCAGATTTTTCCCTTTATTTGTACTATAAGATCTTACTTCTTGCCAAATTTCATCGTGCTAGGTCAATGGGAAGTACCCTATAGGTTTTGATTCCCTTGCGAAAACGCTAAAATGGTCAAAATATACGACATATTTTCCATTATCTTTTGATTGCGTTGACTTAGAACTTTAATATTTTCATGGCCGCATGTCATCGTAGACTTGAGTATATGATATTAATTTCAACATGATACGTCAATGCATTTCTGAGAAAAAAGGGTTGACATCCCGACAGACAGACAGACAGACAGACAGACAGACAGACAGACAGACAGACAGACAGACAGACGGACAACAAAGTGATCCTATAAGGGTTCCGTTTTTCCTTTTAAGGTACGGAACCCTAAAAAAAAACTTTTTATTAGATAATACATTATATATATTAGTCTGAATTTAATTAATTTTACCTTTTATCAAAAAATAAAAGAAAAGATGGATATATACTTCTTCAAACAAATTTGTTTAAAATGGGTTTGACATCCTTAGACGCCATTTTCTCAAAATGAAGTCCGTGTGGCTTGACACAGTATTGCATATCAGCGTCCATATATGGCGTACTTCTAACCTCGCAAGAGTTATAGGTGACAAATTATCGATTCAATGATTGAACTTAATCGTTTTTATAATGAAAAATTATAATGATAAATGAACGCTGATAAGCAATACTGTGTCAAATAAAAAAAAGAAGTATATATTCATCTTTACTTTTCTTTTTTGATAAAAGGTATATTGAATTAAAGATTACTTATTATATGGATGCTGATAAGCAATAATGTGTCAACCCACAAAAAGTCAAATTTTAAGATATTGATGTATATTAATACTACGTCACCTATTTAACATTATCCAAACAAATTTCAAGTCATCTAAACTAAATAAGTATGGAAAAAAGTTTCTTAGCTCAATGTTTCGTATTTCAGGTGCGTTCCATATTTTGCAATTTATAAAATAATCTCAAATATTTCAAAAACTTATTATAATATAACATATTAAATAAATCTATCTGCTTTTGATTCAATATATATTTTATTAAAATAGAAAAAAAAAAGATGAATATATAGGTGTTCAAACTAATTTATTAAGAATAGGTTTGACATCTTTAGACGCCATTTTCTCAAAACGAAGTCCGTGTGGCTTGACACAGTATTGCTTATCAGCGTCCATATATATCTAATAAAAGTTCTTCAAATTTTTGATATTATTGTATAAATAGCATATCTTTTTTCCGTACTTATTCAATTTATATGACTTGATTTTTTTTAATTACGTTTAAGAAGTTATGTAGTATCACAATACATCAATATCTCCGAATTTGACTTTTTGTGGGTTAACACATTATTGCTTATCAGCATCGAAATAATGTTCGAAAATTAGTGATTATCGTTTAAAGTATGGTCACTAAATGAGACAAGTCAAGAAAAATATTCTATAAGTTGGGATGTTTTTTATACATAAAATAGGGGCAAACGATCAAATAGTACCACTTGAGGTTAAGTGGTCTCTACCGCTAATGGATATCTGCAACATTACAGGTGTTGCGGGTGCGTTACCGGCCTTTGATGGAAAGGTATACACTCGACGTTTTAAAAAATTATAGAGAGAAAATCACTGGAGGAAGATCATTCCACAGGCTGCAGGAACAAGGACCGTGAAGCCGGCAGATTGGCTGCCGACCACGCATTCAGGTGATGTGGATGATACTAAGGCGAAGGGTGAGATAGACATATTATAGGCATTTACTTTACTTTTCATTATTTTTAGATTTATTCACAACATCTTCAATTCATGTTATCATCATTCTCTCTCTCTCTCTCTCTCTTTCTCTCTCGACATCAACATATCGTTGCTTGTCAACTCTCCGGGTCATGTGTATATTAGTCCAATTAACATTAGGTTTAGCAAATTGTATACGGGCATTGCTCAATGTTCGTTTGTGTTTTGTGTTTTCGGACCCCCAACACACGATCATGACATCCTAATGAGAGGCGATGAATGTGATGATTTAATATAGCCTATGACCATCTAGAATGTATCTTCCAAATGGTGCCATATTTAATATGTTCAGAGGTTTCAGAGTTTATTCCGCACATAGATAATTTGCTTAGTCATGAAAATCTACACAGTACATACCCCACGTGATCGGTTTCCTGCTACCAGTTACTGTATATATACGTGTTTGTTTATCACCAGCGTCATATCTGAGACGCGTCTCCCATGCTGCGGCAATTATGGCATTGTTCAGAATATCAACCGGTATGGGATCAATATTTATCTCATCACGAGCGAGTATAGTATGCGTGATGCCTAATGTTATTCCAAGGATGAGCTGAAAATGAAAGCAAAAATTATATTATCTGTGCTTCGTTAGTAAACAGATGATGATTTGACGGAACTAACGTTTAATGAGTTCGTGCATCGGAAGAATAGAAAGAGATAAATTGGATCATGCCACAGAGTTATAATGACATTTATATCACAGACTATACAGCCACTTGACAGCTCATAAACCAAACGGTAGTAGAGTGTAAAGAAAAAGCAAAAAGTGTTTCTGATAAAGAAACTTCATGCCACAGAGTCACAATGACAATAATGACACAGATTATACATCTATACAGTCTATTAACAGTCCATAAACCAGTTTACTAAAGCGTTATTATCTAATTTTGAAAGTATTTAATTAATGACTACAGAAAAATATATGGCCGCTGATAAGCAATACTGTATCAAGCCACGCGGACTTCATTTTGAGAAAGTGGCGTCTAAAGATGTCAAACCCATTCTTTATATTTTTTATTAAAGACGTATTCATATATCAATCTTTTCATTAATATTTTGTTAAATGGTATAATGAATTGAAAGCAGATTGATATATTTAATGTGTTATCTAATAATAAGTTTCCAAATATTTGAGATTATTGTATAAATTGTAAAATATGGAACGCACTTGAAATTTGAAACATTAAATTAAGAAATCTTTTTTCGTAATTATTTAGTTTAGGTGATTTGAAAATGTTTTAAATAACGTTAAAAAGGTGACGCAGTACCAAAGTAATATCTCCGAATTGAACTGTTTGTGGCCGATTACAACTGGCAGAATAAATATATAAGAATATTTTGATGACAAAGAGGCGTGGATTTGATACGCGTTGATTTTCTATCCGGATAACATAATTAAAATATAATAAAAATATATTATGTACAAATGATTTTAAAAGAGTTTCTATCGAGTTTCTTGCCGGTTCTTCTCGGTAGAGACTACATTCCGAATCGGTGGTAGCTTTATAAAAATCTAAAATAAAAATATGACATGTAACTTGACGATTCGAAAGTGCTATAAAAGCCCATTTGAATAAAGTATATTTTGAGTTTGAGTTTGAGAGTTGACATAATATTGCTTATCAACATCCTTATGTGTATCATTGTAGTAAGGCCTAGTTTTAGTCTATTCACTGGAATCCGTATACGAGCTCAATTGGGTAAGCTCATAGATGATCCGGACGCATCTAGATTATTAAGATGTTTCATATGATGTTCAGACTCCCTATGAAATGAAAAACGTTCCCTAAAAACAGCTTCTGGTAAAGTGCAAATTTAAATTTGCCGCGCGGTTTCGAAATTTTCCTCGCCTTGATCGAAAAAAATGCTTTTTCCTTGTCACTGACAATCCCTACCATACCTTGGAGAGCGCTTAGATCTGTCGTTTGGTCGATAAGCAATTACAAGTAACACACTTGGGGAAACTTTGGGTGTCACTGAAAACCAGTTTTGGAGCTAAACTCCAATAATAACTGAGGGACATTCCTTTTCGGGGACATTGCACCATTTTAGATAGAAAAGCATTAATATTTGTTAATACTATTTTTAAAATAAGTTTTTTTTTTAATAGTTATGCTATTTTTTTTTTAATTTTTCTTTTTCGTTGTAGATTTAAGGATTGCATGTTATATTTGTTTTCCTAGCTAGATTTTGTTACTATTTTTTATATGTGCTATTTTATTTGTAAAAGTGTGTGTTCCCGAATAAAGGTTAAAGGCTATTCTAATAATCTTAGTAAGAAATTTATCTAATCTAAACGGTTACTGATTTGAATGCTGGAGCTACGTAGTAAAGTAAATATCCCATTGCTGGGCTAAGAAGGTTTTAAGCTTAACAATATCTCTTCTACAGCGCTGCTCAGCTGAGAGATGGATATACATGTGCCAAAATTTCTTACGGTGAAGGATCACCGAGCACGATATTCATTAAACACAAAAGTCCTTGATAACTCAGCGATGTTAGCCAGGGTTGAGATGTGTTCTAATGTGGCTGATAACGATTAAAGTTTGGGTTACGAATGTTAGATGGCAATCGAAATAAACATCATTATTTCAATCATTAAGTGAATGGAGAATTCAATATTAAAAATTGGTCATTCAAAGATTCAATGCCGCCAGCGGTTTGGGCACTTTGCCTCATTGCAATGACATCAAAAGATTTCTAGGTTTTATAAAGCTTATAATTCTTTTATTAATATTTTTGTATCTATTATTATTTTAATTTTATTTGCTAATGAAATTAATATATATTTTTTCCATAATTATATTTGTGATTATTTAAATAAATCATTCTCTGCGTTGATATATAAAAATATATATTAAATTTTTTTATCTATGTATAAATTCTCACCCCACTTGGTCCATATGCATTTTTGACATCAACCCAGCCTAGACATGGCTCATTGTTCGCTGATATCACTGAAATGAGTCATGAAATATAAAGAATTAAAATGACTTAATTAGAAATTTTGATTCCAGTTATTTTGATTTTAAAAACCAAGTACTGTAACGATTTTGATAAAAATTCTATCGTTTAAAATAAAAAAAAAATGTTTTTCAAAATTAATTAAGAAGTTTCGGAGTTCTGAGGCAACAACGAACATTAAATGGACGCTGATAAGCAACACTGTGTCAAGCCACGCTTCATTTTGAGAAAATGACGCCTTAAGATGTCGAACCTATTCTTAACAAATTTGTTGAGATGTTAATTAGCAAAACTAAAGGTCATTAACTAAAAAATTGAATTGAATTATCTGATAATAGGATAATAAAAGTTTTATCTAATAGTAAGTTTTTCTAATATATCAGATTAATAAAGAAAATGTGGAAAACTCTTCATTATTCCAAACATTAAATTAAGGAACTTTTTTCTCTACTTATTTGGTTTATATGACTTCAATTATTTTTGAAAATGTTAAATACGTGACGCATTATCAAAATATATTAATATCTACGAATTTGGCGTTTTGTGGGTTGATACACAATTGCTTACCAGCGTCCAAATAACATATACTACGAATTGAACACCTCCTTTTTTAAAGTCGGTTGAAAAAAGATATTTTACCGATAGCTGGTCGAACGACGCAGATAGGCAGGTCTTCTCCCATAACTCTTACGAGTTCCTCGGCAACAGCCTTCGTATATGTGTATATATTTGGCCAATCGCGCATAAGCCTGGAAGAATTATAATCATTAATTAAGTAAATAGCTTAAGACTTTCTTTTTACTAAAGATGTGCTACATTGTTAATAAAATAATAAAATGCTTTAAAATGTGTCTAATTGGCACAACTAAAAGCCATTAACTAAATAATAGAATATAATTTAATCCCGACGTTCTATTTATAGGGACCTCTTCAAGTACCTTAACACGATAATTCTGCTGTGATTTGATCAGGAGTTGTGTCCTGATGATACCGATGCAGAAGTAAGTTAAGGTCGCGAAAGTATGTTACTTTAATATCGTTCATGGTATAGTAAATTTAGCGTCGATTAAATCAATCAATAGAAGTCACTCAGATTCTTAGTAGAGAAGAGCTTCTAATGTCTGAACTCTGAACAGATCTTCATAAATTATGGTAAAGATCCACCCCGATTAAATAAGCTTTCAAATCAAAATTGTTCCATGCGTTAGGAAGCTATGATGCAACAGACATAGATACACATTTCAAACTTATAACATCCTTCTTTTTTAGGAGGAGTGAGGATATCATAAGGAGGATCGCACGGAAGGAGAGGGATCAGTTTCTGCTGATCCTTAAGAGAGACAAGAAAGAATTTTTAAGATTTAAGAATTAATTAAGTGGTGGAGTACGCCGGACAGTCATGGTGGAACACATCTCAGCGATCCCGTGACGCTCCAAGACCAGCGACTTCTAAGTGCGGGTGTCTTTAAGAATATGTCTCTTACGGGATAGATAAATGTATTTTTCAAACATAAAAAGAATCATTTAATTTTACTAACCAAGCTCGGCTTAACTGATACATCTGGTGGGTTCAACGAAACGTTTTTTTTTACATACTATGTTCGGATGGTGTAGCTTTGGAATAGAGCACGGTTTATTTGAAGAGATGAGAATAATTTACCATATAAACTTCCTCAATATGCATTATTTGTTAATAAATGTTTTAATTGAACATTTCGTTGCAGAGACATTTTCAAGACAACAATTTATCAAGAAATATTAATTGCTATAAAAAATGACAGGCGCTTTACTCTTCCTTCCATTTTTCCTTTAATACTTCTTTTCTAGCATACCTAAGTGTATGTTTTTGTATTTTATATTTAATCTTGTATGTACTTTGTATACTCGTATTATGTAATTTCTATTTTGTTTCAAATCAAATTAAAAATTTTATTCAAAATAGGAATTAACATTGACTTTTTCAACGTCAAACAAATAAATTGACCACGATTTCGGAAAAGTTGAACCTCAGACCTGAGAAGAAATCGCGAAAGAAATTCAGCGGGAATTTTTTTGTTATTTTTTCTCTGCTGTTTTATGATACACCTCGACACTTACTGTCATACCACAAAAGACGCATTAAAACCATGTTGAACACATGTCTAGCTAAATAGTGTTAAAAAATTAAACATTGCTTAAAATATTATCCAAATTGCTTAACAGCGAATAACAACGAAACTCATAAAAAAACTTATTGATAAAATGTTATACGTTACATTTGACAGCTGAAATAGGTTTTAGACATCTATTAAACTCACTTAAACGTATGTTAATCTATATCTAAAGCATGTTTAACTCAAAACTGTGCGTAGGCGCGGATTTGTAGTACGGATTTTTTTAAACATGCGTTTAACGTCTGTTTAAATCTTTTGTAGTAAGGAAGTTATTATTTATATCATATACTAACTGGTTACCTGGAAGAGATGGCTTAGGTATAAGTCCACCGATTGTATTCTCTGTGTTCTTTCATATGACTTATATTTATATTTCCTTCTGTACAAAAAGTATATTTTATTCATTAATTCATTTATTTACTTCCAAAATAAAAGTTCTTAACTACGAGTAGGATAGTGCTCACCCTTTCACCCATGTCAATGTAGATTTTGTTTCAATTACGCATATACAGAATGAGTTTTTTAACTGCGCGTGGTAGGCCAAATCCGAAAGTAATAATGAATAGCGTAAAATACCTAATGGACCCTGGGAGCTGATTTTAATGAAAACTAAAACTGCATCATTAGTTTTTTTAATTAATTTTACTAGCCAAGCATATGTATATGTCGCAAAGATCCGAGATGGCTTATTGGTTAGAATACATCGATCTCATTCGATGATCACGGGCTCAAACCACGGCACCGCTGGGTTTTCAAATGTTAAATTTTGATAACATCGCGAGAAAATATGGCTGGGAGAATTTCTATCACGTGCATATCTGCCAACCCGTAGTGGAGCAACGTGGTGGATTAAGCTTTAAAACTTTCTAAATAGGACAGGAGGCCTTTGTCCAGTTGTGGCTGTTACTTTACTTTACTTTTATCAAAATCAATATCAAAATCAAAATATGTTTTATTCAAATAGGCTTTTACGAGCACTTTTGAATCGTCAATACAGAAACAAAAGAAAACTAAACACTAATTAATTAATTTACCACAGGTTCGGAATGTAGATTTTACCGAGAAGAATCGGCAAGAAACTCGATACTTACACTTTTTAAAAGTTTTACGATGTGTACATACATTTATGAGTTACAAATATATTAAATACCCTGTGTGAATCCAGCTTATACTAAATCCAAGTATCTTTATCATCTATATAATTTTGGACAGAAAAATAAGCTTTAGCTACTAAGGATTTTTTAATATGTCTCTGGCAATTAGGTTAATAATCCGTTTAGTTAACAGTTCCTTTTTGACTTTATAATTAAAGTGTCATTTAATTCGTTTTAATTGTGTGAATGACATTGAGCATATTAATATATAATAATAAATGTCAAAGAGACCGCAAGATATTCAAAAAAGTTATATTTATTTATTTTTGTCATGTATATTAATACTCATAGGTAGTATATAACTATATTCTAATGTACTTATTTTTTACTTAAACAAACTAGCCTAAATTTGAATGTCTTTCAATTTATTTTTCTTAACTTAAAGAGTTTTGTCACAAAAAAGCAAATTTGAGCCGAGGTGGCCTAGTGGTTAGAGCACTTCAATCTCAACAGATGTTCGCGCGTTCAAACCCCGGCTAGCACCGTTGATTTTAAGAGTTTACACGATATGCATCTCACATAAACTATAATACATATATACATAAATACGAAATGTAAATAAATAGACTACATTCATATAGGTATAGATCTGAAGACCATTTAATTTACTTACGGTGTCATGATAGAGGTAAGTGTGTCATCGTCTATATTTTCAGCTAGGTCTATCAGCGTTCCAGGGGATATTGGACTATCGTAGAATTCCTCTTTAATCTCTTTTTTGAAACGACTCCTTGTAGCGTAGGCATATGCGGTTGAAACGTAGACCACAGATCTGTGGACATTTATGAATTTACTAGCTTCCACCCGCGACTTCGTACACGTGGAATAGTTACTTTGGGCTGACGCTGACTTTAACTTGCTTATGTGTATAGGTGAGTAAGTACTTTGCACATTGTGCGCGCAGTACTCGATCATTAATTTGCTGAGATGTTGTTTTAAAATTACAATATTTCCTAAGATACGCATTTAAATCGAATGATGTAAAGGGAAATTTTGTTTTAAATTAAATACTTGTTATGAATAATGTATTTATTTGGATAAGGATTAATATCATATGTATAAAATCACCTTCGCAAATAATGCATTATATTAGAACAAATTTGGTTAGCATAAAAAAGGTTATAGTGAGCTAACCTTAAAAGATAGACATATGCTGTTGCGAACTTTTTTTAGAACTTTTAAAGGAGAATAATTCTGTCAAACATGATTTTTGCGAAACTTTAACCGTTTACGCAGCGCACGCAGCGTAAGCTCTCTCAATAGGAAAATGTCCCCCGATTTTGAAACATTCTTCATTGGTGTTCCGCTCCTTTTGGTCTTAGCGTGATAATATGTAGCCTATAGCCTTCCTCGATAAATGGGCTATCTAACACTAAAAGAATATTTCAAATCGGACCAGTAGTTCCTGAAATTAGCGCGTTCAAGCAAACAAACAAACTCTTCAGCTTTATAATATTAGTATAGATTACCGCCCGATTCCTGCCGAGCTACATATAGTCTGTTTTTTTTACTCGTCTTATTTAGCAGATAAATATGGCGTATTTCTAACTACACATAAGAATTAGAAAAGAAATTATCGATTAAATGCTTGAACTGAATTATTTTTATAATGTAAAAAAATTTAATTCGGTTTTTTGTCATCAAATAAAGACAAAAAGAAAACGTCGGGCAATAAAAATGTATTACTACCATTAGTTATCATTTAAAAATTTAAAAGTTTAAAATATACAAATAGATTTACAACCTTTTAAATCTTCTTCAGGTTACATAAAAAAAAAAATACATGTGCATTTATTTTTTATCAGAAGTAACGTAACGCAATACGAATCACAATTTTGGTTACATTACAGGCGAATGTTCGTCAGTCAGTGAGGCAGTAATTTAATGATCAAAATCTAAAGTTAAAACAAGTATTTCATTCCAATATTAAAATCCCAAACCAAAAATTAATTAATATAAATAATTCCCCCGAATTATGAAAATATCTGACTCTAGCGAATACTTTAAGCTTCCATCGAAAATCAACCTATCTCGGAAACAAGTCCAAGCATATATTAAATTGTTTATCTTGATCAGATATAAACATGTACAGAGCAATCTTATCAAATCTTGATCAGATATTAATCAGTTGTACACAAATTACTCTCAACGGATTAGGGTCTCATGATGCTGTGTCTGGAGTCCGGAAATACAACACAAACACCTAGATAATTAATCCGTACGGCCAAAACAGACCCAGACATTACCCGCGACCGTTAGCGCTTCAGTCAGTTGCCCCTAGTGAATTATCTTCATTATTGGTGTTTTAGATAGTTTAAAAATTACTCACTTTATCTGTTTACAAGATTTAGCTAAACTCAGCATTTCCCTTGACCCTCGTACATTTGTTAATGTTGCTGTTTTCATTGATTCCCGAAAATTAATCGTAGCAGCTGCATGAAATATTACGTTGACCTAGAATAAGGAATTAAATTTGTTATATTCAATAATTGTTTTCGCAGAAAAATGCCCATTCCTCCCCCAACTTCATATTACCTATTTTTTATTTCATTTTTATACAAGACTTTTTTTAATGAGAACCGGCTGGGAACAAACTAAATCAAGCTTAAAACCAAACGTCTAAACCGATTTAGATAAAGTTCTATGGGACCAATCGGAGAGACCTATTTAAAAAAAAAAGAAATAACTAAATCGGTGTCACGTCCCACGATAAACGTCGCACTGCTGGCCTCCTCTCCTATTAAGATGAAGGTAATCCACCACACTGCTCCACTGCGGGTTGGCGGATATACATGTGTCAGAATTTCTCCCGGCACATGCAGATTCCTCGCGATGTTTTCCTTCACCGCCGAGTTCGAGATGACTTTAAACACAAATTTAACACTTAAAAAGCGGTGCTAGCCGTGGTTGGAACCCGCGATCATCGGTTAAGATCGACGTGTTCTAAACACTAGGCTATCTCGGCTTCCACTTTAAAATATATCAGACAAATTGAACAGCATCTGACGTTAAGTGATCACCGCCATCTATGGATATTTGCAACATCATAGGAGTCACAAATGTGTTGACCACTCTAAAAGAAATAAGGGATCAGATGAGAAGGAAATAGGAAGTAAGAAGAGAAATGGAGAAAGCGATTAGTAGTTTCAGCCCTCTCATGATGGCTATCTGGCATGCTGTGTGTTAGAAACATACCTGCGTCAGTGTTTTGGGACCTTTAATAAAATGTTATTACCTCATCGGAAAGGATCTTCCAATTCTTCTCATCAATGCCCAAGTTAATTTCTTCAGAGTCACCTTCTATTGGGATGAGTTTATTCACAAAGTTCGGCTGTTCCCTATGAAGATCTGCGTAAACCTGAAAGTGATCAATATTAAAACGAAGTTCCTTATGGCATTCGCGAGCTCAGGACGCCATCGTCATTTTTCTTTATCCAATATAAATTGACAGACACGTTGGCGCAGTGGTCACTGCAACTGGCTGAAAAGCTAACGGTCGCGGGTTCGATCCCCGCTCACGGCAAACGTCTGTGTTTCCGGACTCCCGACACAAGACCATGAGATCTTAATGGGAGCCGTTGAGTGTGATGCGTTTATATTTTCACATAATTCTGGTAACCTACATATATGCTAAAAAGTCCCCAATCGCTAAAGCTTACGTTAAAGATAATGATGTGTGAGTTATGTATACGCTAAATTTCATATAGAATCCTTAATAAATGTGTAATTCATAATAAATCTTAGCGACTTAATTTTAAAAGTATAACTATCAAAGTTCTTGCCGGTTCTTCTTGGTAGATCTACATTCAGAACAGTGGTAGCTTCCTTATTAATATATGTATATTTTTGTATTAACGATTTACAAGCGCTCGTGAGAGCCTTCTTGAATGAAGTATACTTTGATTTCATTGCTTTTATATTACATTAAGAAACAATATTTGGAAATTTCACTCCTATATCACCCTGAATTAAGGATTGTAAGTTTATATATAATCAGGCCCGATCCCATTTAATGTGCTTTGACTGAACCGTACGTGGGCTCTATGTTAAGGGAACGAACAAATTCACTGAAATTTACGCTCAAAACAATTTTTATTATAGACGTTTTTAAAATTTTGCATCCTAGGAATATGATTTGCGGCGTCGTCTACCCGAAAACAATAATTTCATTTGGAAGGATTGAAGAATATTCTTAGTTTTGGCAACATGAAGTTCTGTTAAGTGGTTGTTTTGGTCTATTCTGACCAAACTTATCTCTATATCAATACGTAAATCAAAAACTTTCTACCCATTTTCACTGATATTGCGCGGACGGAAGAATATGAAATTTCGCACTTATCTACGCTAATATTATAAAGAGGAATGTTTTGTATTTTTGTACGTTAGTGATGAATGAATTCAAAAACTACCGATTTCAAAAGTTGATATAAATTCCGAACGAAGCTAGATCGTGCTAAATCTTTATCTAAAAAGTAATATTGTTTTAAAGACTGTTTCAATTCCTATAGATTACTTTTTCAAATGTTAAAATCGGTTATTCTATTCAATATATATTACGAATTTAATAATTCATAGAACTTGACAAAATAAATTATTATTATGCTATTAACCTTTCTGTACCCGCGTTAATTGATATGTATATTCATCTAAATCCGTGTGAGGTGCGACAGTCCGAAAGTTTAAATATATTTTCTATTTTTTTAGGGCGATCTATAGATACACGGTTTTTTAATGTTGTAATTTTCGTGCTTTATAATAAAACATACCTTTTTTTGTAAAATGTATTTTAGTCGGTCTCACAGACCAATACGCGAGTAAAGTTAAGAAATTGAAGCCTCCAATATGTGTAATGACACCAGAGTATTTTCAAGGAATTACGAGACAATTTAATAGCAACTATCATCATTGGGCACGGATATTATCTTTAAATATCACTGCCTACGTAACTGCCCAAAATGTACAATACAATACAAAATTAAACATAGTCCCTGAAGGAAGCATACACAACATGATACAGAAATAGAAGAAATTTTAAATGTATAATAATAATAAATAAACACACATAAATCAACAAAAAAAAAAATAAAACCAATACAAAAAAAAACATTAATTAAAAATATTTATAACAAAAAATTGGAATTATAATTACGATCAGATAAAAATGTAAATTTTGTAAGAAATACAAAAGAAGGATCTCACTTAATAAATCCGTTACTTAAATTTAAAAAAACGGCGACGAAATTCGTATTGTAAGTAAGTATAAATAGATAATGATTAAGAAAATTACCTTAAAAGATAAAAATAATATAACAAAAAAAAAAACATAAATTAAATCTTAAAAGGTTTTGAATATTCGTCGTCTTTATTTCGTCTTCAAACAAATTTATTAAGAATAGATTTGACATCTTTAGACGCCATTTTCTCAAAACGTTTGGCTTGACACAGTATTGCTTATCAGCGTCCACATGTGCCCACTAACCCTTATTAGCACATTTAACTATACATATAACTATCTACATATATATATTTAGTTTGTTAGTTTAATAAGGAGAGAAAAATGCTAATATATTCTTTTATTAATTATGCAAAATACATTGTTTCAATAAAAAAAACATTACACACTTCCGTGTCTTTGATATACACGCATAAGTACAGTTTTGTTTATTAACCCATTAAGCGCCAATATGACTCTAGCAGCATTTTAAACCCGAATCTTTTATTTTTTAATTATTAGTGAAATATTTAAATACGAAAGGAAAACAAAATATTTTTCTATTATGGATAGTCACAAGCTTACTGCATCGTCTATGCAAAAGCTAAGTTACAAAAATAAACTGTACTCAAACGAGTACGACAGCGCTTGATGTGTTAATAAAATCTGTGGTCAAATTGAGAAAAGATTAACTGTGGTCAACTTTGAAATTGGTTGAAAATTGAGTGAACTGCGGTCGAATTCCGACTACTAGGCGATTATAAGCTGTGTCAATGAGGGTTAGGTAAAGTAAAGTAAAGAAACTGGCTGTATATGTCCCACTGCTGGGCAAAGGCCTCCTCTCCTATTAACGAGAAGGTTTAAAACTTAATCCACCACGCTGCTCCACTGCGGGTTGGCGGATATACATGTGTCAGAATTTCTCCCGACACATGCAGGTTTCCTCACGATGTTTTCTTTCACTGCCGAGTCGAGTGAATTTAAACACAAATTTAGCATTTGAAAAATCAGCGGTGCTATTGTACTTATAACCCACATACTTATACCGATTTAGATATTTTTAGTTACTTTGCTTTCGGAAAGCAGCTTTTGGTAAGTAGGACTGATGATGAAGCCACTGGAATTACTTAATAGCAAGTATTTCACGGTTCGCGTTTTAATTACTTCATTATGCCCGCTTATAAATTTATGCTTGCCATAATGCGTATGGTAAGGTGGGGCTGATGTTGAAACACCAGGAGAACTCCTCAATAACTAACAGCCTTGCATCGACGAAAGCAATATTTTTTAAATGGCAATAAGCAGTTAACGTTAGGCTATTGTAACTTAGGTAAATCACAATCTGTTCTTTACTACTTCGTAACTTAAAAAAGTGTTAAAAAGTCTTACAATATTTTGCTTAAAAGTGTTCAATTAAAAAATCGAAAATCTCCTCCTTTTTTGGAATTCAGTTAAAACAAAACTATTAATTAATTTATTGTCACCTACCGGATCCTTCAGGATAGCTGATAGTCTTTCTTGTACCGTCCTTCCCTTTTTTACTCGCAATAGAACGTAAATTTTTCTGATGTTACATGATCTGAAAATGCCAAAAACAAATAGTTTTTAAAATATTGCAAAGATTGACCAAGATTGAGATGTGACCAAGATACTCGAGTTTCCTTTTTTGGATCGTTTTGAGTACCTCTGTGGACTTCCCCATCTCATCATCATAAATAAAATATATTATATTAATATTGTATATTATATATATTATATTAAATATACTATATAAATAAAATTGAATTGTCTGTTTGTAATTTCGAATTAACAGCTTTTCACTATATATAAAAGTATACACGGTACATCAAAAAAATTTCAAAATTATTGTCTGTCTGTCGGAACGGTTGGACCGATTCTGACGATACTTTTATTTGCAGATAGTGAATATTATAAGGAGTATTGTAAATATTTATATTATAAGGAGTATTATAATTTATATTATAAGAAATATTATAACTTAGGCTACTTTCTATTTTTTTTTATTTTATACCATCAACAGCTAAATAAAGCTACATTGAAAAAAGCCAGATATCTCAGTATTAGCGAGTATATAAAATTTTATCATTTAGCTGATCCCGCGACTACGTTCTCCTAACTGGCTTACTACATACGATGATATAAAACCATGTTTAACTCATGTTTCAACAGCCTTTTTTTCACTCACGCAGATCTTCTAAAAGGTACCCTATTCCTGGGGGAAATTGGGTTATGTGGCGATTTATATCCATTAAAACCTCTGCGATAGCCTTAATTAACACGAGAAATGGAGGAGCCGCGGGATAGCTTGCGCATGCGAATCCGCAGGCCCGTGCGACGCTCCGTTCGTGGCTGACGGAGCTCGTCTCGATACAGCTTAATAAAACATTCTTTAAAATCTTGTCGAAATATCTTTAAAGCGTGTTTTATTAAAAATATATATTATTAAATATTATCTAAATATATATAGCTCAAAGGTGACTGACTTAGTGATCTATCAACGCACAGCACAAACCACTGGACAGATCAGGCTGAAATTTGGCGTGCAAGTAGATGTTATAACGTAGGCATCACTACCATTAGTTATCGCAATAAGACGCGTTATATTAAATATGAAAAGTTTAATGCTTAGAATTTTTGTAATAAGCAGAAATTGTTTTCATTGCTTTGACCGAATCATGCAAAAACTATCTCTCAAATTCTCACTGAATATTAACAATGCAGGTTAATATCTTGATAATATATTTGTAATTTTCATTGTTAAAATTTAGTGAGAACTTTAATTCAAGTTATTTGATTAAAATTGATTATTTTTCTTTTTCATTAAACGTAACGGGGGAAGTGTAGTACAAAACCTCACCGCGTATCACCAAGGGGGAGGAGGGTTAAAAAAAAGTTGCTAATTACATCACGTGATTAATGGACGGCCCGTAAGTAAGTACATATCTATTTTAGAATCTTACCTTATGAGTTTCTCCATGAGCTGTTTCCCAACGAATCCCGACCCACCAGTGAGGAACACAACGGTATCGTCGTAAAACTTCTGTACCACAGAATCACCGTTTGAAATTGCTTTGTTTATCTCATTGTTCCGTATTAGTCCTTCTTCTAAAATCTCGTCAATTGTTCTTATCATTTCACATTGTTTCATCTTTGCTGATTTGCCTAAAACACACGATATTTTTATTATTTTTTTATGAAAGAATAGTTGGTCAACGAGCAGCTGGGCACCTCATGTCACAGATGTAGTTATAGCTTTCAGATGGGAGGGGTTCGTCCAAGGAAGGGTACGAAGGAGGTTATAAGTTCAAAATGTACGAAGATAAACTGGTTTTTCTAGGGATCACGCAGTAAGATGGTATGATTCTAAATACGAATCTCAGTTATTTAGTAATTATATATACTACGGCCGATCGTCCAATGTGCTAAGTTTAAGTAGATCGTATACTAAAGGGGAGGGGGTCCCGAAATTATAGAACTGTTCGCGATGATTTCACATAAAATATAACTTATGATTCTGACTAATATCTGCAGTCTGGTGACGTTAGTGGGAATAATGAAATTCATTAATAATATATAAATAATTATTACCGTGTAAAAAATGACATCTTAAAAGTTCATTCTAACTCTGGTTTCACATTTGTATATTCGAGTCCAAATTTATATGACTATGTTTTTTATTTAATTTCAAATTAGATTTTGATGTATCTTTAGCTTACTCACCATTATAGTCCTTTTTAACCTGACTGCGCGACAAAGGAGGGTGAAAACATGGCGTTTGATTCGTCGTAATAGAAAGTATGAGAATTTGAAAAAATCAAAATAGCCGATTTTAGATGCCATAACGTGAAAAAAAAATGAAAATTGACGAACTATCTCCATTAGGGTATCGTTGAATAGTTATTTAAAAATAATTTTTAGATTTATTTATTTTTTATACAGTAATAATTATTTTTTAATTTTTAACGAATTTCATTATTCTCACTAACGTCACCTGACCGCAATTAAAATCATAAGTTTTATTTTTTCATAATACATAAACATATGACTAACAATTCACACTATTTTGGGGTGTTTTCAAAACTCAGTTAAGATTGGATACTCGACCCACCGATCAATCTCCATCGTGCCTCCATTCCACGTGACATTGGCGAAATAACATGTGTCTAATTGGCACAACTAAAAGCCATTAACCTAAGAATTGTATACATTAACATATTTACAGTTGTACTTTATTTCGGAACGTTTCATATGAAAATTTTACTACTATTTAATTCACCTAATACAGTAGTAGTTTCACACGTTGCTTATTTAATTTACATAAATTATAATCAAATTCAATTGACAATGTAAGTTAATTCTGAAATCTGTGAAAAATGAAAGTAATTATTAATCCAAAAAAAGAACAAAAATGAAATTTAATGACGATGTTAGATATAAATACTGTATTTTATGTAATTATTAGGTTTAAATACAATACATTCTATTAAAAGTAAAAAGAAGAGGAAATTAAAAATAACTATATTAAGCCTATGTAACTATCGATGTCACAGTGAGGCAAGGAGCCCAAAATAAAGTGCCCAGGTTATTAATATTATGTCTTTACAATGGAGCAATGCAAGGGCGGATCCAGCTTCGCCGCCAGGGAGGGGGGGTCATCGAGTTTGACCACAACTCATAAGAAGTAATATTTTAAGTTTGATAATAATTGATACAGGTAAAAAGTTATCACTTCCTCTACTTCGATGGGTACGTTTCTATGGACGTAGAGAAGTGCCAGTTCCGTTAAACGTTCTTCACACATACAAATTATAGTAAATTAATTAAATATTAAAGGTACTTACATAAAATCCATATTGTGACAAAAAAAATATATATAAAAATTGTATTAATCATCATCATGTTTAACAATTATAATTAGTGTTCTACCTAGGTCTTGGACCCAGCCCAGGGGGGGGTCATGACCCCCATGACCCTCCCCCTGGATCCGCCCTTGGAGCAATGACATATTTTATCCCGCAGACTATGTTACCCGCTACAGTATTTATCTCCCTGCTATTTCACGTTGCAGAAACGTACAGATTTGCTCTGGTGCGTCAAATATATATATTGTTTTGTAATCACTAACATATTAGAAATTGAAACAATAATAATAAAATTGTATCTTTATTTTGATGCTGATCAGCAATAATGTGTCAACCCACAATAAGTTGAATTAAGAGATTGATGGATTCTGAAAAATATATTCTTAATTTTTACGTTTTCAATAATGAAACGTGCACAATATACTGCAATATGCAATAATGTAATATATTTTAAAAAGTTATTATTAGATAAAACTCTTTACTGTACCAATCTGTCTTTAAAAAACATTGTTTTCTGTGAATTTTGTTTGGTACATAAATAAATAAATAAATAAATTTAATTCGTCATATCTTTTATCGAAATAGAAAATGGATTTATACGTCTTCAAACATAGTTAAGAATAGGTTTGACATCTTTAGGCGCCATTTTCTCAAAATGACTGTGGCTTGACACAGTATTGCTTATCAGCGTACATTTATAGATAGTACTTTTTGACTTCGATATTAATGATTACCTAAAAAAATAAAATGAAATAATGTCCTACCACAATTTATGGATCGTGGATAATATTTCACTAAACTGTATTTTGGTTAACAGCTTCACGCAAACTGAATACATACTTAAATTTATTATTATTTATATAAATTACTCTCAGATTTACATAAAGATTTACATAAATTGTTCGTCATTATTTTACACCCGAAATAATTTACCGCCAGTGCCTTATTTTTGACATTCACAACTGACGTAACTTACGACGTACATACATATATGTTACTAGGTTACAGTATTATTTTTTACTAGTTGTCCCTCGCGGTTTCACTCGCGTTTATGGTTAATGCTTCGCTCCTATGAGTCGTAGCGTGATGTAATATAGCTTATAGCCTTCCTCAATAAATAAACTATCTAACACAAAAAGAATTTTTCAATTCGAACCAGTATTTCTTGAGATTAGCGCGTTCAAACAAACAAACTCTTCAGCTTTATAATCTATACTAATATTATAAAGCTGAAAAGTTTGTTTGTTTGCTTGAACGCGCTAATCTCAGGAACTACTGGTCCGATTTGAATAATTCTTTCAGTGTTAGATAGCCCATTTATCGAGGAAGGCTATAGGCTATATATTATCACGCTAAGACCAAAAGAAGCGTAGCACCGAATGAAGAATTTTTCAAAGTCGGGGGATATTTTCCTATTGAGAGAGCTTACGCTGCGTGCGCTGTATGCAGGCGACGTTTTTTTTAATTTTATCCCTAAGTGGGTGAATTAGGATAAATTATTGTGAATCTGTATGTAACTCTGGCGAAGCCGGGTCGGCTCGCTAGTATAGATTAACTGCACGAGATTGTAAACAATAGTTAATGAAAAATACCATAGTAGACATATTATACAGTGGCGTGCAGTTCATAAAGACAAAAAGACACTGCCTACCCTAAGTAACTCAGATAAATATATATTGCATTATTTTATATATTTAAATCATACACAAGTAAAACAGAATTTTATTTTAATATTTTATATTGATGTCTTATATTATACCAGTAACGCCATCTATCAATTCACGGCGGTACCACGATGTATCATCGATAATTCCTGTGTTGTGTATTAATTGTCTATTAATTTTGGTCGCATATTTCTTTTTCTTTGGACGCGAGTTCTTAGTCGCCATTATTATTGTTTGTATTCATTTTGCGGTCTAAAGCATTTAACTTTTTAATTTAACTTTGAAAAAAGTGTGAAAAATAGAATTTGTGATCTGTGAAAGTTTTTCAGGTGTTGTGTGTGTACAGAAAATAAAAAGTGTTGAGTTTTTAAAACTATCTTTCAGTGATGATAACAGTGATCGAGGCCAAGTGATTGATTTGCAATTAAAATGAACTAAAGGTAAAGTCAATTGTAAATTCAAAAAGAAAATTATGATTCATATCATTCTTACTGAAATATCGCCGATATTATTAAATATAGGCGTGTAGATTTAATTTACAAATAATTAAAAAATCTATAAAATTCTGTATAGTTCAGTATACGCATAACGGACGACCATTTTTGCTGTAAATATTATTAATTTTGCATTTACGTAAACAACATGCAGTGAATATTTTTGGTAATTATGCTTTCAAAATATTCTGCCTACCCTGTTCAAAAACTCTGTGCACGCCACTGCTGGATTGACAAGCAGTAGCCCGTATTATTTAGTTACATTTAGATCGCGGCTTCGTTCGTCATTTTACCCGACTACGTAACGCAAGGGAGTGTAATGTGTTTCTCAGCCTATGTATGGTAGGGTTTGTACCTTTGTGGCACTATTTAGACCAAACACGTGAATGGTTTTGATAAGTGACACGAAGTTTAATTCGACATAACGGTTCGAATGTCATAAAAAGTACAATATAATTATTTGAAAAATTAAAATGGCCGATTTTAGACGCTATACTGTGAAAAAAAATGAAAATCGACGAAATGTGTTGAATAAGTATTTAAAAATAATTTTTGGGTTTCTTATATCATTTTTCGATCAGAATTACATTTTAGAATCTATATCGATTTAAAGTTGTTTATTAACGATTTTCTATGGTCTTGTTATGTAGTCGGGTTTTTAAATTTTTTAATTAATTGCTCATATACAAATTTAAAGCCTTAATTCCATCCACCCTTTTAAGGGGTAAATATTTGAAAATCTTTACAAAATATCTTTGTGTCAAGTTTCAAACAAAATTGACACCAATGAAATAGTGAATAACATTCGATTCAAGTAGGGATGGTAAACATTATATAAAAAAAATTATTCCTCAATGCGGGTGAAACTGCGGGACACAGCTAGTTTAAAAATAAAGTTCAAAACGATTTCTTAGCTCTTGTTTAAATAGAAAATGACGACACTAACCTCATAAATTAGTTCAATTGTATTTATGTTTGACTGTATGTATTTATATATGTATATAATCTTGTATGTGTATAAATATGTATGTAATTAGTGAGCAATAGTTTACTTATTCGATATATAATTAATAATAAACGCATCACACTCAACGGCCCCTATTAAGATCGCGTGACCTTGTGTCGGGGGTCCGGAAACACTCACAACACTAACACAAACACCCAAACCACAACAAACACCCATATGGCTAATACAGACGTTTGCCGTGAGCGGGGATCGAACCTGTGACCGTTAGCGCTTGAGTCAGTTGCAGTGACCACTGCGCCAACGTGTCTGTCAAAAAGTCGTTCCGAGCACACTCCACTAAAATATGGACAGCATCTACTACAACATTACATATACTGCAATTTGGCGAGTTTACTTTTTTCATGAGGTAAGCCAATGGAATATGCCCGGAACGGAGACGCAGCATAAAAGATAGATCAGTTCTTTGTAGGTGACTATTGTCAATCCATAGCGCGGTCGGAGGCAGTGGCTGAATGGTTTTGTACCATATACCCTTTTCTATCGAACTTTGATCAAAGTATTCAGACCATAACTCGTAGCAAGCCCTTCTTATTAAATATGTGAAGTCAGCGAAGTATGGTCTTATGAACACGTCAATTCTGTCGGTAAGGGCCTCTTTAGCTAATTGATCAGCTTTTTCATTCCCGGGGATACTAACATGTGATGGAATCCATTGCAAAACAATAGATCGAGACTTACAATTGAATCGTAGCTGTAGTGTGGTGTAGGCTATCGGGTTTCTTCGAAAAGTCGAGGTACACCGAGCAATGCTGAAGCGAACTTTTTGAATCCTTATAAATTACAACTTTATTGTTATTTAGCGTTGCAGCATATGATAACGTCTCAGCTATTGCGAAAAGTTCTAAATACATTATTGACACGTCAGCGTTAATTTTAAATTTACAACCGTATCCCAGTCGTTTATCAACAAAAGCAGCCCCTAAGTTATCCGAATCCTTTGATCCATCTGTATAAATTTTAGTACGTAGTTTCAGCTCGTAGTTCCACACAATTTATTTTAGCTTTGTTAACTGATTTAATGAAATAATATTATTAGATAGGTCAATATTAGTAAACCAAGAATCCAAGGAAAACATTTCTAATTTACTAGTGAAATGCAGTGTAATACTATTAAGATCGGCATAAAGCAAAGCCAAACGAGGTTTTTTCTTCCTTCGCCAAAATTGACTATTATCATAAGATACACAAAAATCTTCCAAAGATGGTACAACTCCTCTATCATGTAATGATTTGAATTTTAATAAAAACTTTAATGTCTTCGAATTTACAGCGGCTGCAAGCAAAGTTCTGATTCCATCACATGTATGGGAGTAGTTTTAATGAAACCGCCTATCACTCTCATTGATTGATTCTGTACCTTATCAATGATAATCTCTCATCTAATATTTTAGTATATAAGTTCCAATCGGCTTTTTCAAATTCCTTTTTTTAATGTATGAAAAATCAGAATTAGCACTAATAGATATTTGTAATATAAGATGATCACTACCAAGTGTTTCATTCAAAATTTTCTAATCGTATTCAATTGCAACATCAGGAGAAATGACAGTAATATCAAGTGAAGATTGCTGCAGTACTCCGTTAACTAATTTGATACGTTAGTTAGTGTATGTTGGTCGGCCATCATTTAGGGACATAAAGTTGTAATTAAGTAAGGAATCAAATATTTAGATGTCTCCGGTGTTTTATAGGACCAACTACACGAATGGCCATTCACTTTCCCAAGTAGAAGTGTTTTTTCTTTGAACATAGAAAAAAGGTCATCCCAATCTTGTTGACAGGTAGCGATGGAGGGCGGATGATGTGTATGTCGTTTAATAAAAGATCGTATGTACAATCGCAATGGTCACTCTATTACTGGCTTGTTACATGCTACATCAGCTATTTAACTGACACACACACACGCAGGTTTCATAGTGTGCGGAGGCTACGTATACATCAGCGGACAATAAATTGAAACAATGTACTCTAAATATTCTGAGTTAAATATTTTAACATAAATCAGTTCGATACCGGAGTTGCGATTTGTTATGTTTTGAACTAGCGTTTTAATGGAGTGATGAGTAATAATTGCCACTCCACCGTAACCGTAATTTCTATCATTACGGAACATATTATACCCGTTAATCCTTAAGTCTGTATTAGAATCGAGCCATGTTTCGTTTAACGCTGCTATATGAACCTTTTCCATAGTTAATAGCTGCTCTAGTGTAATAACTTTATTTTTTAAACTTTGACAATTCCATTGGATAATGTTTAATTAAAATTTTTATGATGTACCATCCATCAAATAACAAATAAATTTTTATGGAAATTCACATCGGGGATATAGCTAGCCATCATATGGACGCTGATAAGCAATACTGTGTTAAGCCACACGGACTCCATTTTGAGCAAATGGCGTTTAAAGATGTCAAACCTATTCTTGACAAATATGTTTGAAGAAGTATATAGCCACCTTTTATTTTATTTTTTATAAAAGGTATAATGAATTTAAATCAGAGTGATATATTTAATATATTATCTAATAAAAAGTTATTTAAATATTTGAGATTATTGTATTACTTAATTGCAAAAATGGAACGCACTTGAAATTCGAACCAATTAATTAAGAAACTTTTTTCCGTACTTATTTAAATTATATGACTACAATTTTTTTGAATAATGTTAAATAGGTTGTGTAGTATCAGAATACATCAAAATCTCCGAATTTGACTTTTTGTGGGTTGACACATTATTGCTTATCAGCATCCATATAATACAGCCATTTGAAACAGATCTTTAAAACTTCGTTGACTTTTTCATAAGTGGTATTATTTTTGTTAAGTATAAAGTTTCCTATTCTTTTTAATAATTCATAAAATGACATATAGCCTCATTCTTTTTATGTATGTTTTTTAGATTTCCTGTTTTTTGTAGTACTTTCGTCTAAAGATTCTGTGGCTGGACCTTGATTTATTTCTTTAAACCAATTAATATCATCTTCATCATCTTTGTGTTTTGACAGACGCCTTGGCGCAATGGTCACTGCACCTGACTAAAGCGCTAACGGTCGCGGGTTCGATCCCCGCTCACGGCAGGCACGTGTGCAGAACGAACATTGTGTTACAGGGAACTTACTCCGTATACATATACATAGGCAGGTAAAGACAATCCCTTAAAACATAAGAGTATGGTTTCGCTTGGCGTCCATACCAGATTTCCATTATTGTCTCTGCGGTTAAGCCGTTTAACTGCAATTAACTGCGTGCTTGTTATACTTTCCAATATGTCACTTTCAGACAAGTCTAATTCCACATTTTTAATAGTGCCTTATGTAACACCGACCTGTAACGTTCGTTGCAAGTTCCATCCCTTATTTTTTATCTCCTGGCATCCTAATAGGTTTGTTAATCCAGATTCGTTTTCAAATTGTATTATTAACTTGTAAGGGTTAATATATCTAATTCGCAGAATGTCTGTAATATTATTAATCTTAAGTAGGCGGGCCAAAGCTAATTGCTTAGGTAGAAGGTCTTTAGATGTGATGCTAACCTCAATTTTTTCCTCTGGTATTCTATCATTCTCATGACTACGACCTTATCGTTTACCCGATTTGGTCACTACATGCCAAATTTCTGCTTCATCAACATCACGCGTCCTCTTGTTGGATGTATCAGACATATTGGTGGTATTGGTTTGCTGCACTTCGGTGATCGGACACAAGTGGGAGTGTTCCTCAGCGTTCATGTAAAGACTCTCATTAATAGCGTTATTAGGAACATAGGGTTGTTCTATATCAATATTCGTAGAAGTCTCGTAGATATAGTTATCATCAAACGACGGGGAACGCGGCATATTAAATGTTTCATAATATAGTCTCGCGTAAGTTGCAATTGTGTCGGCTCACACGGGCCGCACTCACGCACACTCGCGCGCAGCGCTTATTGATCGCCGGTACTCGTAAACGGGGTCAACAATATAATCGACACGACGCGTCTACTGCCGTCAGCGTATGACACGAAACTGTGTTCCATATTTTGTAATAAGAAATAATATTTGAAAAACTTACTATTTATTATATACATATATATTAGATAGCACAGTTAATATATCAATCTGCTTTTAGTTCATTATATCTTTTATCAAAATAGAAAAGAAAAGATATATATACACGTCTTCAAACAAATTTATTAAGAATAGGTTTGACATGTTTGGACGCCATATTCTCAAAGTAGTCCGTGTGGCTTGAAATAGTGTTGCTTATTAGCAATCAAATAGTAGCGCGCATATTTGTTTTCAGTAAAAATTTTCTGTAGTTTTTATTAAATAATTATTTAAATGAAAAATGAGATGGAAAGGAGATACTGTAAAAAAACTGTTTCTGGGCGCCATTTTTCCAACATGGTGGTGCGTCGATAAAAACATATGAGGTGGCAAAGTAGAGATTTGGAAAGATCATGTCGAAATATATGATACGACCATGCCCAATTTTCAAAATTATATTTTATGTAATTGTGTTTATTTATCAAATAAGTAAAGAGAAATCTCTATATATATATATACATATATATATATATATATATATATATATATATAGATTTGGTTTTTAGGTGGACGTGGTTTTTAGGTTGTAGGCATCCATTAAGGGTTTTTCGATTATTCACCCCTAAGAGGGTGAAAAGGGGTAAAAACGTTTGTATGCAAAATCTTATTCTGTGGTCGTATTAACTTTAAACTTAATACACATACTTCTGGGTGATAGTAATGAAATATAAAATAGAAAATGGGGTACTATTATTCCAAATTGGGGTGCAAGGGGGTAGTAAAGTTTGTATGGAGAAAAAATATTTTTATTTTGACGGATTATCCTTAAATTCAGCACAAACATTACTTAGGGAGAATAAATAAATGTATGTATCCCAGAATTTTAAAATCATCCCTTAAAATGACGCTAGTTGGTAATAATAAATCCTGGAACAGTCACAATTTCGCTGGTAGATTTATTTAGCTGAAATTCCAAAATATACGCAGGCGTAGCCGCGAGCAACTCTAAGTATATTATAAATGTCAATGGCTAAAAATATTCAATAAGATTATAACAATAGACACGAATGTCATATACATACGATGTTTAAAGTCTTGTTTACTCGATTGCATCCTGCGCGAGTTCGGACTCGCCTCGTGTTTAGACGAGCGCACTCGACACGAGGTGTACCTACCATTAATGAATATTGGCATTTAATTAACCCGCCATTAGTCAGTAAAGTCTTGTTACAAATAACCCAATAATTAATGGCCGAAAAGAAAAAAATAAACGTACTTCTGTACTGAAATATCTATAATAATATAACACCTTTCTGAACTTTAATGTGTTTTATTTTCTTCCGGGTATTATAAGTAATTAAAAATAAATAGCGGTTAAAATAATTTTTAATTACAATTGAAGACATATGTGGAAGAAGATAATATCACGAATTATTATGTTACAAGAAAATTTTGAATCTTAAATCCACCTATTTTGAAGCTATTTTCAAAATATTCTATTTTTTGGATTGTATTTAGGGGAGAAGTGGCATGATAGAGCCAGTTTTCTAAACAGAGCAAAAAATATACTTTTAATGAAAGAAATGACGATTTTCTTGTCTTAAATTAATATTTATTTATTAAAGTAAGTAATTTCATACAAAAAAACATAAAAACTACAAAAAAGTCAACGAAATATTCATTTTAAAAAATGTGTATTTCGGCTCTTTCATAACTTTTCGGTATTGAAAGAGCCACTACAAGTTATGAAAGAGCTAGTCTGTAATATAAGATATAATTGTTAAAATTATACAAAATAGTAATAATTATACTATTGAAAAAAGACAATTCTAACAAATCTCTTTTTTTAAAGTAGACATTTTTGACAAATTTTTCGTTCCATCAGTCATTTTAAGTAATTCTAATAAACGTTTTAATCTTAATACATTATTCAGTCATTCTTATTATATATATTATTATTATAATAAAATTAAATAACAAATAATATCATCTATCAAAACCAGCATCGTAAAATTTTTAAGAGATAAAAAAAATATTAGTCACTTTTGTTTACTATACCGCTATAAATCCGGCTCTTTCAAGACGTATTCACCCGGCTCTTTCATAACTCATTCTCAAAAAAGATAAAACCTTCAAAATAACAATAATATCAAAATTTTTGTTGTTCAGCTTTTACGCAGCTGCAAGTCCAAATATATGCACAAACCGAATCTACAACCCATTTATCTATATTTGTTTACAAAAAAATACCAAAAAACAACTTAAATGTAGTAAAACACTTTGTAGTGCCAAAATCTTTGATTTGATGTGCCGGCTTGGTTTTTTTTGCGGCGAATTGTCAAATGTTTGTGGGTGACGGGAAATCAGATCTACTACTTTAAAAAAAATTACCAACCAAATCCGTTCGTAAACTACCAAAATATTGTAAATTTGTTTTTAATATTTTTGGTTGCTATGTTACGTTGTTGACTTTTAGAGATAATAAAAGAATATTAATAATATATATATATATATATATATATATATATATATATATATATATATATATATATATATATATATATATATATATATATAGTTAAAAAAGAATATTAATAATATATATTATAGTTTTTTTTTATTTTATTTATTCCAAATTTATATTTACAAATTAACAATTTTAAACCTAAGATTGGGGTGCGTGAAATTAGGCGCACAATATTATGGGCATCTAGAAAACTCTTTGATAACGTCAAAATAGGTTTTATTGGAAACCTTGCACATTATTTTAGGTATATAGGGAACATACCTAAAATTAATAAAACAAAAAAAAATGTCAATACGTGTCACGGAGGGGGAGAAGGTTTGGAAGTTTTGGTGGGATTTAGGAATATAGGCAATATTTCCGATGCCAATACGTCGAGGGGGGAGGGGGTAGTAGTAGATTTGTTTCGGTCATGAGCCAGAGGGATTGCCCCTATTGCCCCTCAAGGATTCGCGCCTGCTCGGTCAAACCCCTCACTCGAAAGCTGTAACTACGCGCGCGATGGAGATACACGTTAAAATTAAATAAGCGCCCAACTTCTATTGATTTCTTTTTTGTTATACTCGATAACTTAACTCTCATTAAACTAAGCTATTGCCTCACTTTTTCAAACATCAGGGTATCCGCTCAAATGTTTATTTAAACTTTCGTAAATACCTAAAACGTTTTATTATCCTACCTTGTTGATGTTGCGCCTGTGCAAAAGTTTGGCTGTTAATAAAAACGTTTTCAACCTATACTAGAGTAAAAAGAAATTGAAGAACTCGTATATATTAAATATAACAGCACGTCAAGTGTAAGCTGTTTGACGATAAGTGTTCCGTACTATCAATTACATCATACCATATTTGGACGCTGATAAATAATATTGTGTCAAGGCACACGGACTTCGTTTTGAGAAAATAGGATCTAAATATGTCAAATCCATTCTTAATCAATTTGTTTGAAGACGGATGTATCCAACTTTTCTATTTCGATAAAAGGTATAATGAATTAAAAGCAGATTGATATATTTAATAGATTATCTAATAAAAGGTTTTCCAAATGTTTGAGATTATTGTATCTATTGCAAACTATGTAACGCACTTGAAATTTGAACCAATTAATTGAGAAACTTTTCTGTCTTGTTCTGTCCTTATTTAGTTTATATGACTTCAATTTCTTTATATTAAATAGGTGATGAATTATCAAAATTCACCAATTTCTTTCCGAATTTGACTTTTTGTGTGTTGACACATTATTGCTTATCAACTTCCATTTATAGTAAAAACAAAACAAATATACCACAAAGTAAAAAATAAATATTTTCTACATTTAAAGCAAAATCGTATATTTTATAATCATAATAATCATGTCAGGGGCATTCTGAAAGTGGATCCAGTGACAGATAAGTTGAGCGGACAATAAGATTAGCGGGGTGTGGGCATGTTATGAGGAGGGATAAATGCCACGTGACAAGAAGAGTGCTAGATATGACTGTGGACGGTTATATCACTCGAGGTAGACCAAAGAAAAGATGGATTGCGTAAAAGGTGACATGAGTAAGAAAGGAGTGAGTGTTGAGATGACGGCTGATGAAGGAATAGAAGAGACGAAGGATGAAGATGAGGATGATTAAAAAAACTGGGTTACTAAATACCTAAATCGATATAGTAAGATAGTAAGTGTGCCTATAATATTTGAAGAATTCCTTTAATTTCTCCGGGATTCCCATCTGATCCTGGCCTGATGACAATGGGACCAATTTGGAAGTATACCCTATCAAACATTAAAAAATTCAAATCCGGTCCACAAGCATCGGAGAAAGAATCTCTTCCTTCGAGGTAAGTTAAAAATAAAGTATAGATTATGTACAGACGTCCCAAAAGTAAACAATTAATTGTATATATATATATATATATTATTTTAATCTAATAAAAATCAAGGCCAATGGCCCATCTTGGGTGCCACAATAAGAAGACTTAAAAAAAATGGGAACCAACTTCAAAAACAAAATACGTTATTTCATTTTCTTGGATGACGAACTTAGTCCAGTTATTTTGATTTAAAACCAAATTGCTGAAACGATTTTGATGAAAATTCTATGAGATCAGAACTTTCTTCTTTACTTACTCAGGCAAATATTAACAAATTATATCCTCCGTTTTTCTGACCGGCATTTTCACATTTTTAACAAAAATATATGAAACGCACTCGTAAAATATACTCGCGTAGTTTATTTATTATTTATTTTTATAAGGGAGCCCTAATAATCTAAAAAACATTGTCTTATAATTGTCATGTAAATACTTAAATTTATACGGAAAAGCACGATAAATTCTGTTAAATAATTTATATGAATAATTAATGCTTAACCTTTAACCAGTGACAAAAAATGGAGTCAGCTGTCGCACGTTTTGCGAATTCTTAAATTTGACCACTTTCTCCGTTTGCTATGACCCATGCGTCTTAGAAGCTTTTGTTTTAATAGTAAAACGATCGTGGTGAGGATTTGTTGTCGGATATATGGACGCTGATAAGCAATACTGTGTTAAGCGACACGAACCTAATTTTGAGAAATTGGCGTCTAAAGATCTCAAACCCATTTTTAATCCATTTATTTGAAGACGTATGTATATGTCCATTTTTTTTTTTTTAAAAAAAGTAAAATAAATTAAAAGCAGATTTATATATTTAAGGTGTTATGTAATAATAAGTTTTTCAAATATTTGAGATTATTGTATACATTCAAAAATATGGAACGCACTTGAACTTTTTTCCGTACTTATTTAGTTTGGATAACTTGGAATTATTTCTTATAATGTTAAATAGATGACAGAGTTTAAAATTACATCAATATCTCCAAATTTGACTTTTTGTTGGTTGACACATTATTGCTTATCAGCATCCATATAACAATTTGTATAATACTTATCAAAAATCAGACTTAGTCAGTTAGGCTACTTGCCCTAATAGCCGTACAAAATATGTTTTGAGGAATTTATTTTATTCTCATATTTTCTAATTGAATGTGGCAGAAAACAATAAAAATCGTTAACGTCCCACTATAAGTTCTTTCGAGTCAACAAAAAATAATTCAGAGACCTAGACAAAACGCATAGTGATTATCGAAATTTAAAAAAAGACATAAGTTTTCGTAAAGTCACGTGATTGGGTGAATAATGATTGGAGGAAATAAAATGCATAGACAATTGCTTATTTTTAAGCGATTTAATTGTTTGTTATCATATTTCTAGATTATCGAACGACATGAAAATGAGACCTAACGACTGAGACAATCAATTTTGTCTCTCATCGAAACTCTTTGATAAATAATGTGACTAATCTAAAAAATGTATAGAAAGGCTTATGTCCAAGTTACGAGACTTTTTTAATTGAGTTTTCCATAAAAGAACTTATTTTTGTTACAATTCAAATCGTTTTAAATAATAGCTAAAAATGGTGTATTTTTAATTTGGTCGAAGTAAAACTTGCGTCTTGATTTGTGTTTTAAATTGACGAAGAAGAGTAATCTCAAAGTTCAAAGAGAGTGAGTTATAGAAAAACCGTTTAAAAATGAGAATGTTTAACTTGCTGAATCAACATATTTTTATAACATCGGTAATATATAGCCATCAATCTTAATGGTTTGTGAGAAAAAAATATACAAAAAAAAAAAAAATGTTTCATTATATTCCTAATTTCATAAGAAAATAAAATTGAGTCATTTTCTATAAGTATTCTTAATGATCTCCATTTAATCATTGGTAAGTATTTTTTTAAATTTTAGAATTGTATAAAATACTAGCTTTCACCCGCGACTTCGTCCGCGTGGAGTAGTAAATGCAAATCCAAGATATAAGCCATCTTCATTTTAAATTACAGTCAAATCAGTTCAGTACTTTCTTGGTCAGTTATTTCTATGGGAACTTCTAATTTTTTCGGGATAAAATTTAAATCCAAGATATAAGCCATCCTCAGTTCAAATTTCAGCCAAATTGGTTCAGTCGTTTTTGTGTAAAAGAGTAAAAAGTACCGTTTGAAGTATTCCTGTGGGAACTTCTAATTTTTTCGGCATAAAATGTAGCCTATGTATTAATCCAAGATATAAGCCATCTTCCTTCCAAATTTCAGCCAAATCAGTTCAGTAGTTTTTGCGTGAAAGAGTAACAAACATCCATCCATCCATCCACACATACAAACATTCACATTTATAATATTAGTAGGATTATTACAAATAAATATCTTACTAAAAACATTTGTTTTATTAATAATATAAACTTTAAGTGCGCGAAATTTCATACACTTCCTTACGCATAATTTTCGTCAAAAGCGATACAAAATTTTTCCTTCACGTATATAGATAATTAATTAATTCGGGGATATAATTATTTATTTATTCACTCTTAGAAATATCTATGCTAAGTTCATTGAAAAAAATTTGTCCATACAAACATCACCACCCCCTTGCAGTTCAATAGGGGATGATATTCGTGCGTTTTATGGTTCACATTTCATTACTATCATCCAGAAGAATGTGTATTAAATTTTAAGTTAATATGACCACGGAATTAGATTTTCGATACAGATATTTTCACCCCTTTTAACCCTCTTAGTGGTGGAAAATCGAGAAACCCTTTCTTAGTGGATGCTTACACTCTAAAACAGCCAAAATTTCAAGTTTGTAACTCCAGCGGTTTAGGCTCTGCGTTGATGAATCAGTCAGGACGAGTGATTTTATATGTATAGCTAGATACACGCGTATGATATAAAAGAAAAGTCGAGAATTTAAAATATTTGTAATGTGGTGTCGTAAAAACAACATTACACATTCTCACGGCGAAACCGGGGCCACGTGTCCACGTGGCAATTAATAAAATGACTAACCTAGTTTTTATTTTATTTAAATACTATGCACACAATACTTTTAACTTGCTTTTAAGTCAGACGTATATACCATATATTTACATAGTTTAAATACTATTTAAAAGTATACTTTCTGCATTGTTAATAAAGAAAAAATAATACATTATACAATGTATTACATAATTTAAACGAATTAATTTAAAATGTAGTCTTATTACGCACTTTTGCTTTTTTTTTTAATTAATGTATCACAAAAGTGTTTCAATGGAAGGTCTTGTTTGTTAATTATATTCTATAACAAAATGACGACTGGGCTTCCTTGTTTTTTTTCTTTTCAGTTTTGAATAAAGGAAATTTCGGTCGAGCTTTTTATTTTTTTTTAAATTATTTTTTCTTTTTAGTTAGAATCAGATATTTACTAAATTTCTTAGCTGTATATATGTAAAGGGAATAAATTCTTTTAATTTATTTTTTGATACTGATATTTTTGTATAGAAATGAATAATAAGTTAATTTTATATATATATTAATAAAATTGAAGTGTCTGTTTGTAATTTCAAATTAACAGCCTCTAACCAAATGCATATGAAAGTATACACGGTACTTACATCAAAAACATATTTTTAAAATTTTTTGTCTTTCTGTCTATTTTTTCAAGCCGATCTGGACACGGCTGAACCGATTTTGACGGGAATTTTACTTACAGATAGCCAATGTTATAAGAAGTAACTTAGGGTTTTGTAACTTTTACTAAAAAAAATTACTTTAATTAATAAATAAAAAAGGGTTATGCGAAAATAAAATTGAAACCAATAAAGTAAATTATTATATAAATATAATTTTTTCTCAAATTAACGCGGTCGAAACCGCGGGGCTCAGCTAGTCTATACTAATATTATAAAGCTGAAGAGTTTATTTGTTTGTTTGTTTGAACGCGCTAATCTCAGGAAATACTGCTCCGATTAAAAAAAAAATCTTTCAGTGTTAGATGGCCCATTTATCGAGAAGACCAAAAGGAACGGAGCACCAATGAAGAATGTTTCAAAATCGGGGGATATTTTCCCATTGAGAGCGCTTACGTAAATGCGTCGTGTGCTGCGTAAATAGTTAAAGTTTCGCAAAATACATGTATGACAGAATTGTTCCCCCTTTAAAAGTTCTAAAAAAAAGTCCGCGACAGCATTTGTCTCATATATCTTTAAGGTTAGCTCACTATAACCATTATGCATTATTAGCCCAAAGTAACTATTACACGCGGACGAAGTCGCGGGCGGAAGCTAGTAAATAATAAACGTAAAGGTCGTTTCATAAAACAAGGCTCGGTTAATATAAATAAACGCTCTGTAAACCAAATTTTATATCCTTAATTATAGGTACAACATTTGCATATACATATTTCGGAACGAATTTTAAAATCTAACATTTAATGTGCGTCAATTTTGCGATTATTATTTATATAAATTAAATGAATAATGTGTGAATTTGATGAATGAATGAATACTAAAATTTTCATAGGATATTTTCCAACTTTCTTTTTTATTGAACAGTTTCAATAAAACCATATCAGACACGTTTGCGCAGTGGTCACTGCAACTGACTGAAGCGATCCCCGCTCTGATGTTTGTCGTGGTTTGGGTGTTTGTGTTGGGTGTTTCCGGACCCCCGACATAGGATAATAAGACCCTAATGGGGGTCGTTGAGTGTGATAGGTTTATTATTATGTATAAACGTGCCAGAAAAATTTTACAGAAACATACAACTCACAGGAAAATAAATTTAAAGGTTTCTAAAAGAGATTTCTTACAGAATACCCGATAAAGAATTAGACAAAAATGTAGAAGACAATTAAAATCTCTCAATATTATTTAACATTATTGAAAAAAAATTCAAGTTATATGAGCTGAATAAGTACGGAAAAAATATTCTTAATTATTTCGATTTCCAAGTGCGTTCCATATATAGCAATTTATACAATAATCTCAAATATTTTAATAACTTTTTATTACATAATATATTAAATGTATCAATCAGCTTTTAATTCATTATACCTTGTATCAAAAAAAGAATAGAAGAGATGGATATATACTTCCTCAAACATTAAGAATAGGTTTAACATTTTTAGACGCCATTTTCTCAAAATGAAGTCCCTGTGGTTTGACATAGTATTGCTTATCAGCGTCCATATAAATGGTATCTTAATTAAAGGCGATAACAACATGACGAGTTGAGCAACAACTAAAAAATGTAGACTACATCAAAATTGATGAAATACAGACACAAGTTTACAGATTAATAAAAGAAAAAAAAATAGGTATTTAAAAATCATTTTGAGGTTTTTTATATCATTTTTCAATCAGCACTACCGTTTAAAATTTCATTTGTTGTATTTTGCGGCGATATATAAAATAGAGTATCATAAGCGTTCTGTGGCTTAAGTCTCGTTTACTCGACTGTACCTTGCGCGAATTCGGACTCACCTCGTGTTCAGACCGACACACTGACGTGAATCGAGGTACACCAGTGCGAACAGTAGGTACAAGGCATTATTCCACAATCTCTGGGTTTACACAGAAAGTGTAAGAATAAAAATTTAATCTATGGGAAGGACAGTTCTACACTATACTCTGGCACTAGAGAATAGCGGCCAGAGCGGTAAAAATTTAAGGTGTGAGGGTTTTTTTTATATTTTCAATTAAAAATGTATTACTTACACCCTGCTAAACTAGTGCCTTTATTTTTAAAGAGTGCTTTTTCTACTACAAAATATACATACATAATGATTTAGGTAAAGAGGCGGCACTTAGAGTAAATCTGGGCTTAAGGAAAGGATCCGATAAAAGTTGGACGTTAATGCGGCATGGAGAACCAGGAGGTTGCAAGAAAATGAAACACTCTTAAAGGTAACTGGGGGATGAGGGATTAAACAGGATATAATATAGGAAACATAGAACGAGTCCAAAAATAAACGCATAGATGTCGTAGCCTCTCAAGTTTATTGAGTAATTCTTCAGTTAAGGAGCCAGAAATCCGATGGTCTAAAAGAGTTAGCTAAGGAAATTGGACATGAAAAGTTATAGTTTCAAGAGGAACAAAGAATTGAAGGTTTTTAAGAGAATCAAAATCACAATCTGCTTTATTCAATTAGGCTTTCACGTGTACTTTTGAATCGTCAGTACAAAAGGTAAAAAAAAGTATTTACATTAAGGGAAGCTACCATCGGTTCGGAATGTAGATTCTATAGAAAAGTACCGGCAGGAAACTTGATAGTTACTTTTTAAAAATTAATCTGTATATATACATTTACCAATTACAAATTTATTGAACGTCTGTAGCTAATAATCATTTTAATATAATCATATATTTTATGATTTTATATGATTTTAATATGATCATTAAGTGAAAGGAAAAATGGATTTTTTTATTTACCTCATTGTCATGCTTAGACCAGGGCACTGCTAAAATGAAGATCCAGATTTTTGGTAGTCGGTGTTATTGTTAGGTACGCCATTTATATTTTTATACATCAAAGGAGGATTTTTTTTTAAGGTAGAGAATTTTGGTCATATAACGTCTACCAACAATCAAGGCCTGTGATTTTGTAGGATTAACTACAAGACGGCACTCAGCCCTTCTGTCTATTATAAAAAACAAAAATGAAATAAATGCAATCAGGTAGCATTAATAGATTAATATAAAATCAATAAAATTTAAGTGTCTGTTTGTAATTTCAAATTACAACTTTTAAATAAATTCATATAAAAGTATTATTATAAGCTTTATTTTTTCTCTCCCTTACAATTTTGATATACATTGGTAATTTGTATAATAGTTATGTGCTTATTTATTTGTTAGTATTGTTAGTATTTGTGCTTAATCTAAGGTTAATATTATTAAGTATATCTGTTTGTTTCGGTTAATCTCTGAAACGGCCAGATCGATTTTGACGAGACTTCGACTTTTAATTTTATTTTTATTTAATTAAAAAAAAATAAATAAATAAAAACGCATCACACTCAACGGCCCCCATTAAGATTCCGTGACCTTGTGTCGGGGGTCCGGAAACACTCACAACACGAACACAAACATCCAGACCACGACTAACATCCGTATGGCCAATACAGACGTTTGCCGTGAGCGGGGAATGAACCCGCGACCGTTAGCGCTTGAGTTAGTTGCAGTGACCACTGCGCCAACGTGTCTGTCAAATTTTAGTTCATAAATAAAAAAAGGTTTACGCGAAAATAAAATTGAAATCAATGAAATAGTAATCAACATACGATTCAAGTAAGGTAATAAATTTTCTCAAATTATCGCAGGTGAAACGGCGGGAAACACCTAGTTTAAATATATAAATATGTATTATCTTGTAAAGAGTGTCGTGCCGTCCGTTAAAAAGTTTATAATAACTCTGGTTCCACTTTCGTCCAAGTCCGATCATACTGTGTTCATTGTAACAATTAGTTGTTGAAATACAATTTAAGTTTTACTCAGCATTATAATAATTCTAATCGTAAACGTTATTATTTTGTGTACATCATGTCAAGTTATATTTTAAATCATGTTTAAACACCAATTTTTTTTTATTAAATTTAAATCATCTAAATAGAATAATTCGTTCAACTTCGTCGAAACGTCGGGCAATAAAAAAGGTACTACCATTAGTTATCGCGATAAGACTCGTTATATTAAATATGAATTGTATAAATCGTGAAAGTTTAAAACATGGAATAATTCGTAATTTTGTTTTGACCCCCTATGTTCTATTATACATACAAACGGCTCGAATTTTCCACAATCCCGTCTTAGTGAGCACCTTTCTAAAAAGATCCCCCATGCAAAATTTGAAACTCCTTATAGTTTTTGAAATGTCGTGATGGGTGAGTAAGTGACCTTTCTTTTTAGTTAATTTATGAGATTAATAAACACATTTTGTAAAAATTAAGCCTTTTACTATAGTTATTTTTATATATTACTTCCTATAAGTTGATCCTTATAAGTAACTTTATCAGATAGTGCAATATATATATGTGTTTTTTTTTTCAAAAACAGTGGGTTCGATTTCTGGCTAGGCAAACATTTTTTCAAAATCGGCCCCCAGGGTCCTTTAAGTATTTTTCGCTATTACTTATACTTTCGGATTAAGCCTACCACACGCAATTAAATAACTCATCCATGTACAAGAAATGCTCGTTTAAAGGTATTTGATTACTGTCGTTAAAACACGTCGATCCTAATCGATGATTGCGAGATTGATCCTCGGTTAGCACCGCTGAGATTCCAAGTGCTAGTATTGTATTGCTTATAAATTTGTGTTTAAATTCATCTCGTGCTCGGCGGTGAACGAAACATCGTTAGGAAACCGTAACAACCGAAATACATGCATGTATCCACCCCGCAGTAGACATTCAAAAATAGATGATTCACTGTTGGTCAAAGATTGTTTGAAGTATCCTAATTCCTCAGACAGCTAGACGATTTAGTTAGATTTTTTCTTTGAAAATCAGTTCATTTCGATCATTAAAATTGAAATAACAAAAATATAATCTCAGTAAAGGAAATTAATTATTCTGGCATAAAAAAATTCTTATTTATTTTCAATTATTACAAATTTTTAAATGAGTTTCTTATACATTTTAATTTAAAGCCAAATTAAAGATATCGCAGTGGGTATATTTTTTGAGAACTGGCCTTCATTTTGTTTATTGTTTTTATAGGATGGGAAATTTAAAATTTTTCAACTTTGTATGCATTTTATCTTAATATAATTAATAATAAACACTTATAATTTTTAATGAACGCATTTTATAATTACTCTCAAATGGATGCTGATAAGCAATACTGTGTTAAGCCACACGGTCTTCATTTTGAGAAAATGGCGTAAAATATGTCAAACTATTCTTAATTCATTTGTTAGTAGAAGTGTGGAACGCACTTGAAATTCGAAACATTTAATTAAGGAACTTTTTTCCGTACTTACTTAGTTTTTATGACTTGATTTTTTTGATTAATGTTGAATAAGTGACGCAGTATCAAAATATATTAACATCACCGAATTTAACTTTTTGTAGGTTAAGGTAAATGTCCCAAAGTTCGTGACAGTACGTTTTTTCGTTCGTTTTGTTTCTGACGCAAAAAATAAGCAATTCAAATATTATTTATTTAAATTATGCATTCATAAAAGATGTATATCATTAAAACTGTCTAAAAAGTCAAGTACCAACGTTTTAGCGATCAAACTGAGAGTTGTATGAAAGTAAAAATTCTAAGTCGACCATCACTGAAGCTTAACACTCGTATTCCCCAAGCTTAAAGATAGATAACGATAGATCTATTTGAATAAATCTTTTAATAAATTTCTATCGTATTTTTCTGTGTTTCTTAACAATTGATATTATGTAGAAAAATATTATCCACTAGCTAGTGCTCGCGACTTCGTTTGCGATATCTGTGATGTCTACGTCATAGTAGCTTTATGCACGCAAAGTCTCAGACCGATTGGTTTAAAATCGACAGTTTTATAAAAAACTTTCATCCCCTTTTTTATCCTCTTGGGGGTAGAATTAATCAAATTTCTTTCTTAGCGGATGCCTACGTCATAACATCTACCTGCATGCCAAATTTCAGCCCGATCCGTCCAGTGATTTGGGCTGTGCGTTAGATCACTGTGTCAGTCAGTCACCTTTGAGTCACATATATATAGACTCACTCACGAAATAGCGTTTATATCTTTCATTTGTCCCCTGGTTCGTGTCACTACTGAATTAATAATATTCCAGATACCTTTTTGTTTCTTATGAATGTTTAAAATAATTTAAATGTCAATTCAAAAACAAATAATGTATTTACTTAAGTTTTTTATAAGCTAAATTACAATATACGTATTATTTACTACAATTCTTAAATAACGTCATTTGATTTACATTTTAAGGTAAATTCTCATAGGTACTTTCAGCATATATTAGTTAATTATTCGTTTTGTTCAAATTAATATAATATTTTATGTATGGGATGTTGAATGGTTAAATTACATAATATGTTATCTCCGGGGTTCTAGTTACTAGTTTATATGTAATTATGAATATATTTCTGAGAGTAAAGACGAGCAATCTATCCTAGAGAGAGGGAGGGTGCGTACTGCCGATATATAATAATAACTAACTGATCAACGAGCTACCATAGACAAAATACAGTATTAATTACTTTAATGATATATTCCTAACACATAATTGAAACATCTATATACCAACGTACATATATAATTTGTTCTAACTGACGGATCCATCAATGCAGAGCCTAAACTGCTGAGGCTAAAAACTTGAAATTATGACAGTTGATACATTTTATGAAGTATGCATTCGCTAAGAAAGGTTTTTTAGAAAATTCACACTTAAGTGAGTGAAATAAGGGATGAAATTTGGAAAATTCTTTCTTCTTTATATTAGTGTAGATTTCACTGTGAATACAATTAGGAATGTACAACATGTGGGATGAGGACTTAATGTGATGAGTCTTCTAAATTATTAATTCCTATTCCTTAGTTTGACTCGCGTTTATGGTTACTGCTTCGCTCCTATGAGTCGTAGTGTGATGTAATGTAGCTTATAGCCTTCCTCGATAAATGGACTATTCAACCTACAAAGAATATTTTCATATCAGATCACTAGTTTCAGATAATATTTACATACACACTTACAAACAAATTTTTCCTCTTTATAATTCTTTAAGAAGTAGAAAGTGTAGTAAAAATTTGGTCCTTATCTTCTACGTGTTACATTTCTTTTATTTAATATATTTTTACCGCGTTCTTTATTTTTAAATATTTTCAATTATCTTTATTAACGAATTATTATAACTCTACCATAAAAATAATACCTCGAAACAAGGGCCACGAACTCACGAACTTAGAAACAGAGCCAAATTTCATTACGAAATAGCGTTTGAACAAAAGGTCGCAAAAACATTATTATTAAAATAAATTCAAACTAAAAGTACATAATTCATACATTAAATTACTGAAAAAATACCAGTATACAACTTAAAAAAGGTTTCATACTGCTATCATATTTAATAATATATTTAAAACATCTTAAAGTTGTAAAATTGTTAAGATGTCGAAATATGGAACATTTACCTTAACATATTGTTACCTATCAGCATCCAAATATATAAATTATTAACTCTAGCTACTTACTATGCTGCCGTACGTCGCCAAGATTAAGTTTTAGTTAATAAGATAAAGAATTTTTTAAAAAAGGAACCGAATTCAAAAGCAAAATATGCAATTTACGTGGACGACCAGTTATATCGATTTTAAAATCAAATTATTTAACTGATTTCGCTGAAGTTTCTATGAGATTAATCTAAAAGTCCTTAAAAAATCAAAATCGGTTGATAAACAGCGGAGCTATGAGGTAATAACTTAGACCACAATGCTAATGGACGCGTCTTATACGACCCTCGGCAGCAAAAAATATTCAAATAAGACTTTTTAAAATTATTTAAAAATATCAAAAACCCGATTGCGTAACAAGACCTGCAATCAGTAATACCGTACCAATATCAGTACTGTCTAAGAGCCTAGTGATAAGCGTTAAGAACCAACTTTAAATTGTTTATTTATTTATTTATTTATAAAGGGTTACCAACAAGACACACAATCGTTACATGGATAAAAACAAGACATCATAACATATTTATAAAAAGGCGCCTTAATTATAGGTAACACTACATTTACCATATCAACGAAATTTAATATGTAAAAAGTGACAGAATAAAATAAAATAAAATTATAGTTAATTAAATTAAAATTAAATAAGCCTAAATTAAATAATATAAGTCATGAAAGAAAACATAAATAAAACAATAGAGACAAATATACTAATCAACGAAATAAAATAATTACTATTCATGCTTGGTAAATAATAATGACCGTAAACATTTTTTAAATTTAATATTGTTTACACCAAAAATATCAATATTGGAGGTTTTTGACAAACAGTTATATGATCGAGTTATTCTAGTAATGGGGGCATTATGTCCTAGGTTCGATTTAACTATTTTACTATGAAACAATGAAAATTTATTAGATCTTGGCAATCTTAATGGTGTAGAAATGTTAACAAGGGAAAGTAAATAATTAGAACACATAATATACTAAACGATAAGATACTAAACGGTAATTCTGGTTTAATGATACCACACTTGACATAGTTCGCCTATTTTCATTTTATTCTTTAAACATTGGACGCGGGCGGGAAATGAGCGGGCAAGATGGCGGGTGTTGTTTTTTTTTTATTTTTTCACAGCTCACACGGGACAATACGGTACGTATCTATATTTTTCCTTGTTAATTGCTTATAAAAGATACTAATTGTTGTCTAATAATGTTCGTAAATGACTTTTGTATTTAATGTATTATATTTAATAACCTTAATTCCAAAATCAGCCATTTATCAAATAATTGTTTTTTAGGTTATTTACACCGTCATGACGAAAAAAACCACGCCACCACCAAGGTTCACGCTTTTTGTCTAAGTAGTGCCATAAATCTACAGTTCCACATACATACATAGGCTGATAAACGCATTAACCTCCTTTGCGTCGTGCAGCCGGGTAATAAAGGATCGATCCATTTTGATGAAAACTAAAAGTAAAAATCATTACTTTTTTGAAAAACTATTTTTCCTAGTCAGGAATAGAATCTGCTATTTTAGAAAAAAAGACATCTTTATTATTGCACCATCTGATAGTGTTACTTATAAGGAACAACTTCTGGGAAGTAATAGTATACAGCAAACTAAAGGAGAATTCTTTTTTTTACAAAATGCTATTAAATGTATACATTAATTAATTGGACGCTGATAAGCGTTAAATATGTCAACCCACAATAAAACAAAATTGAAAATATTGATGTATTCCGATATAGACACACGATATTTAACATTATTTAAAAAAAATTAAAAGTCATTTAAACTGAATAAGTACGGAAAAATGTTTATCTATTTCATGTTTTGAATATTATACAAACAACTTCGTGTTTCATATTTTACAAGTCTCATGTATCTATAAAACTAATTTTTAAAATAAAACTGTAGTGTAATATAATTACATCAATCTGCTTTCAATTTATTTAACCGTTTATTAATTTAAAAAAAAAGAAAGATATATACTTATTCAAATTAATTTATTAAGAATATATTTGATATTTAGCCGAGATGGCCAAGTGGTTAGAACACGTCGATCTTTACCGATGATCGCGGGTTCAAACTCCGACTAGCACTGCTTATTTTTCAAGTGCTAAATTTGTGTTTAAATTCATCTCGAGCTCGGTGGTGAAGGAAAACATCGTGAGGAAACCTGCATGTGTCGGGAGACATTCTGACACATGTATATCCGCCAACCCGCAGTGGAGCAGTGGTGGATTAAGCTCTAAACCTTCTCCTTAGTAGGAGAGGAGGCCTTAGCCCAGCAGTGGGACATATACAGACTGTTACTTTACTTTTTACTTATATTTGATATCTTTAGACGCCATTTTCTCAATATGAAGTCCGTAGAGCTGGACATAGTATTGCTTATCAGCATCCAATTATTATATATCGATACCTCCCACGTAAGTTGTTGTAACCCCAAAATTACAATTTTACAGTAGAGCACTTTTATTCCATTTTAGTTTGAAAAAAAAAAAGATTTTCGGTATTTTTTCACTTTGAATGCATTAAGCAATGCAAATCCGTGTAGTATTCAGTAAAAACGCTAACGGCAATTTTGTGGCTTACAATAACTTACGTGGGAGGTATCGATATGTTTAGGTTCAATAAAACAAGAATCAATTTTATAATTTCTTTATAAGACGTTAATGCATAAATTAAGTTCAAGATGTATAATTTTGAACTTTTTGGACTTGAGTTACATTTTTAAGCCTTTTATTAATCATTACAATACTTTGATACTGATGAATAAATAGTACTTTCAGTTTTCGGAACTTTCGGATTTATAGTATAATTTCTGCGTTCGGAAACTAAAATTTTGGATATCCGGATTAACAAAATTAATAAAGCTAGTAACACAAAAAAAATCAAAAAATTATATTAATTATTATTTTACTGAAATAAAAATTTAATTTCCATATGATAATGTAAATTTATTTCTACAGTAAGTTCGTTCAGGTGTAAGACGAATGTTTTACTTCTAAGTAATGATTTTATAAGACTTCCACGAAGATTTACATAAGTTCTTTAAATTGCTGTCCTTATTTTTGACACTTACAGCTTTCGTGAGGTAACCGTTACCAGTCAGCTTGTGACCGCGACGAATGCAACTTCGTCGAAACGTCGGGCAATATAAAGGTATCCATTAGTTATGGCGATAAAACCCGTTATATTAAATATGAATAGTAGAAATCGCGAAAATTCGAAATATATTACTGTTACCAGGTGACAGAGTGGTTTTTATAACAGTTACGAGAGTACAACTTACAAGTGTAATTCCCGTGTAACAGTGATTGAAAGTAACTTACGTAAATCTTCGTAAGTCCGTAAGTAAACCTTACGAGTGTAACATTCGCCTTAGATTATTATGTCATTTCACTATATCCTTATAATTCTGTAATAATTGAAAAATCTGTTTGTTTGTTTGAACGCGCTCATCTCAATAAAGACTTATCATGTATATATTTTAACATTGAAAAAAAATTAATGAACCAAAAAAAATTACTATCCATAGACAATTTATTATTATATAATTGCGAATTGTTTGTAATGATCCATATATCTTTGTTTGACATTATATACGTATAATAAATATTTTCGTCCGTCTAGTTGTCCCATTTCTTGAACTCGAGTCCATCCGGCGGTTTAACTTCGACTTTTTCTTTGGCTACTTGATTCCAATTTGTACTTAAAACTGTACCACCTGACTCCACCTGTTAAAGAAATAGTTAAGTTAAATTTTAACCTTTTTACAAGCTTTTATTAATGGATGCTGATAAGCAATAATGTGTCAACCCACAAAAAGTCAAATTTTGAGATATTGATGTATTGTGATACTACGTCACCTATTTAACATTATTCAAAAAAATTTCAAGTCATCTAATCTAAATAAGTATGAAAAAAAGTTTCTTAACTCAATGCTTCGAATTTCAGGTGCGTTCCATATTTTGCAATTTGTAAAATAATCTCAAATATTTAAAAACTTATTATTAGATAACATATTAAATAAATCTATCTGCTTTTGATTTATTATACAATTTATCAAAATAGAAAAGATGAATATCTTAAAAATGAACGTCTTTAAACAAATTTACTAAGAATCGGTTTGACATCTTTAGACGCCATTTTCTGAATACGAAGTCCGTGGGACTTGACATAGTATTACTCCATATATAAATCCTCATGATTCACTCTGGTTATTGATGGAACTGTTGCTGCAGCATCAGGTCACGTTTACGCAACTATGTTCTTAGGGTATCATTATATTTACAGACTTGACACAGTATGTATATATGTTTATCTGGGTGGAATCTTGCAACTTAACGCGAGACTTAAGTACGTATTAAATTAGTTTGAAAATTGTATAAATTAAAATCAATCGGATGAAGTTTACTTGTTATCGACACAGTTAAATCTCGCGTCAAGCGTCTGTATAGTAGCTGGACCTCGCGACTTCGCCTGCAACGTCTGTGATGCCTACGTCATAGTAGCTTTATGCATGCAAAGTTAGCCCGATCGGTTTAAAATTGACAAAGTTTCATATGAACTTTTATCCCCTATTTTATCCCCTTGGGGGTAGAATTAATCAAAATCCTTTCTTATTGGATGTCTACGTCACAACATCTACCTGCATGTCAAATTTCACCCCAATCCGTCCATTGGTTTGGGCTGTGCGTTGATAGATCACTATGTCAGTCAGTCACCTTTGAGTTATATTTAGATAAATTGTATAATGAGTATAAATTAATAGTAAAACTTTTAAAGGAAAATTTTATTTCATTATTTTAGCGCATTTAAATAAAAACTTGTTTTTTTAAATAATATTTTTAGTTATATCTACAGATGCATTGATTTAATTTAAAATCATTAATAATTAAAAATCTGTACCCATTTCCAACTTTGAGAAACTCGTCAATTGTCTTGTCAAAGATACTTTTCTAAAAGGCCATTTGATTAGAATAATATACCTCTTCAGAGTATCTATCATTATTCGTTTACGTGATATCCGAGGCAAGAAAGAAAGAAGAACAAGATATTGTTATCAACCGACTTTAAAAAAGGAGGTAGTTCTCAATTAAAAGTGTTTTTTATTAACGTTTGTAACCTTAAAACTACATCAACCGTTTTTGAAAAGTAAATTTAATGAGATAATCCGTTCAGTTTGTTTTTAAATAAAAATGATTGGAAAAGCGTTTTATTTTTCCATTTTTAAGTGTCAGTTATAATTAATATATACGGAATACTCACAAAACTCTTGTTCATAGCTCGCCTGACTTCATCCGAACCTTCTCCGTATATCTTTTGGAAGAGAGCGTTTAAGGCTGCGTCTCCTTCTGGCTTCTCTTCCTCCTCCTGAAATGAGAAGAGTTTATATATTAAAAATCTAATACTTTTATACAAGTAATTATATACTTATATATATAAGGAGTGTTAATAACACATGTATTGGACATTTTACCAGTGTTCACAGAATCGATATTTAAATTTAAAAGATAAATGAACTATCTAACACAAAAATAAATTTTCAAATCGGAATAGTAGTTCCTGAGATTAGCACGTTCAAACAAACAAACTCTTCAGCTTTATAATATTAATATAGATTATTGTATTATTCCCCACTTGCCCTTCACGATTTCACTCGCGTTTATGGTAACTGCTTCGCACTTGTGAGTAGTAGCGTGATTTAATATAGCCTATATCCTTCCTCAACAAACAGACTATCCAACCCAAAAAGAATATTTCCATATCAGATCAGTAGTTTCAGAGAACACACCCTAAATACAAACTTACAAACAAATTTTTCATCTTTAAAATATTAGCATAGATAAATTTATCTATGAATTTAAAGTATGTTGCCGATTCGACTTCATCCTTCACCTCCATAGGTTGACTGAGTGAGATTTCTTTTAGAGATAAGTCCACCATTACATACATTCTTTGTAAATATCTGTAATTTATTCAGTACAATAATATTATTATAGAATTCAATGATCTACAGTAATCTTTAAATTTAAAAAATATTCTATTCATTGAAACCATTTCAACAATTATATTGCAGCATCAGGTCAAGGTTTATGTAATGTTATTTTAATATAATTGAAGTCATAATAGTAAATTTCCTATATTTTTAAATTATAACTAAGAACTACCTGAATTACATGAGTTTAAAACAAAAATAAATGCATCAAAATTGTCCAATTTGTTTAAGAGATACAACTCATAAACGTTTCTTATTGGATCGGGAATTAAAAATACATACCATTTTCTTAATGTCTTTCTCGATTTTATCCCAGTCTTTTTTGAAGATTTTCGGTGGCTTCTGAGGTCCGGATGCGTCTATAACGGCTGTATGGAAAAAAAAAACTAATTATGTAGAAGACACAAATAAGAAAAATATGTTGCCAAGTTTTGTTAGGTTAAACCATATAGTGGTTACTTTATAAAGGACAATTTTGAAATGTTCCATTCTATTTATAATAGACAGACAGACACACAGTTTCTGATGAAGGAACAGATAAAAGAATCGTTAGATTCATAAGATACATTCTGTAAAAATTCAACTCAATATATGTTTGGGTTCTTAAAGGTCAAACAGAAAAACAGGCAACACTGGCTTAGTAATGAAATCTAGTATCTTTTCAAAAAAGCAAAATAAAAAAAATGCTTTATTCAAGTAGGCTTTTACAAGCACTTTTGAATCGTCAATACAAAGACAAAACACAAATTAATTAATTAATTTAACACTGGTTCGGAATGTAGATTCTACCAAGAAGAACCAGCAAGAAACTTGATAGTTACTCTTTTTAAAAGTTTTACGATAGGTACATACATATATGAGTTACAAATATATTAAATACCCTGTGTGAATCCAGCTTATACTAAATCCAAGCATCTTTATCATCTATATAAACTTGAACAGAATCATATGCTTTAGTTACTTATGATTTTTTAATATGTATTTATAATCTAAATGACAGATCAACAATTTCGTTTTGGAGAGGAGGTAAGGAGAGATGGCTTAACTATTTGTATTGGATTCAACCAAAATGAGCTTATTTGTTAAATAATATAATTGTGACTCTTTTTAGTTTTAAAATTCACTAACCCTGCGGTATTGCCTTGATCTTTTCTTCTTTACCCTCCCCTTCTAGAACATTCCATCGCAATCCATCCTTCTTACGAAGTTTAACTTCTATCTTTGACGGTGTAACAACATGGGTACACATAGATGGTACTATTTCATGCGCTAGTTCTAGTTCAAGACTGTATTCCGAGTCTGAATCCGGTATTACGCTGGATACGGAGAGCTGTAATATAGAAAAGATTATTTTAAAATGTATTTCTTTTAGTATGGATGATATTATGTATCTGTGGATGTGTTATAAGGTTATAAATTTTGGCACGCTGAGCGCCGACAACATTGGACGACGTTGCCTAACAGCCTTGGCTGACTGAGTCTGACAGGCGAGAGTTATCTTTAGATAACCAACAAGACAATTGATGAACCTTTCATATCTATAGTTATTAAATATCATAGATTTTTATTATTTTTAATTTAGAAATAACAATTTTGTAGTTTGACTTGGATTACAAAATTACATTTAATGGGAATGTATATTCCCATTAAATGTAATATATATTCAAATTAAATTATGTCTTCGGAATTAATACTATTATTAATACTTTATATTAATATTGGAAATAAATAAAATAAGCATAAAATTATGTCTTACACTCCGATCTCCATAATGCACCTTCACTTTGTCACTTGAAGCATTCTTGAGCAGTATAGTCACTACTACAAGAGCGTCTGTTTGGTACCAATCATGTTTAATTTTGGGTTTAGCTGGCTGTAATTAAAAAACATTTTAATGTTTTATTGTTAACCAGTATATATGTGACTTTGAGCAATCAAACAGATATTCAGATCATCATTTCAGCTGTAGGAAGTCCACTGCTGGACATAGGCCTCCCATAAAGATCTCCAAAGGGACCTATTCGACGCGGCCTGCATCTAGCGTCTTCCGACGACTTTAATAAGTAAAGTAAATGCAAAATGCAGTAATTGTAATTCGTATAGGGTGGCTGGCAAGAGCTGGTTGAGAATGGCCAAGGATTATACTTCTTGCACTTCAAGAGTCCTTTGTTCAGCAGTGGATGAACATAGGCTGATAATGAAGAATGGAATGGAGTTTGTACCTATACATTTAGGACTCAGGTTTAGCACACTAAAGGTGACAATTGTAAGATTTGGGTTTAACAGTAGGGTTGTTGATTGAAATTCATTTTGGGATTAGAATGTTAAATGTGTTTTTATAATTTGATGACTTTAACTTTAAGGACTGGATTTTCTTATAAAGAAATGTCAGTCCTTAAAGTTAAATTTTGTTAAGAATTTTTTAACAAATATAACTATATTCAACAATAAGTTAAGATTTCAAATGGAACTTTATGAAAATAATTTTTTTTTTATTATTTTTGAATAAAAATTAATATTATGTAAGATTTAGGAACATTATATTTTTTTTTTCTTTTTTTTTAAACTTTGTAAAGAATTGTAGGCATAAGAATTAGGAGAAAGTGTTTTAGTGCTACTTTTGTATTTAAAAAAGTATATTGTAAATACATTTAATACAAAAAGTTTTTTTATTTAACATTGAGACTAACCTCTGCCGCCGTTACACTCATAATTGTTCGGTAGTTTTACTTAAATCCTATTGTTTCAGAGTCACCGCAAAAATACTAGAAATAGCAACTGCTGTTTATTTTTACGACTAATGACATTTGACAAATATTAGGAAAGTGAAAATTTCTTGCCAACGATTGATATATTTTACCCGAAAATTTATTTTACCGGTGACATAAATAAAAAAAAATGTTTTAGTATTTATTTACTTATTTAAGTAACATATTGAAAATACAATTCTCAAATGGGTATATAATCATTTATATTTTTTACTTTTGAAGTAGTTAAAAATAATCATTAATTTATTGATACATGCTTAAAAAAAATTTATTGTTCTTACTTTAAGGGTACCAGTTCTAGGCTGGTAACTTTCAAGAGGGAAACGTCAAGTGGGAGATTTTTCTAGACCTGTCAATAGTAAAGTGTAAATTTGTAACTTTTGCGCTTTACGATTCTTAGTCATACTTTTAAAAAAGACAATAATTACGATTGTTTTTAACAAAACATATTTCACTTGTTATTAAAATTGCGTTTCACTACATTATTATTTTTTTATTATTTAGTAAAATAAAATAAATAATTAAGTAGTGAAACACAATTTTAACAACTTACAAAATGTAAATTTTATATCATATTTAAAAAATCTTCTCATCAAATATAATTTATTGTAGATTAAACAAACATTTTTATTTTTACGGTTTTATAAATCGGTACAAAACTGTTATTAAATTATACACATCATTAAAGAAGTCAAAAGTGACACCGTATTGATTGTGACAGTTTATATTTTCTAGCTCAGCTGTTTATAAAATAAATGGCCGGGTTCTGGCTTAATATTAATGAAAATTGAAAGAAAATTAAAATAAATTAAAATCAGGTATTTTTTCTTTCATCCGCTGTTTATATTAAGTATCATGCGGGTAAGCGTTTTTATTACGGTTGTGACAGTAACTGATAAGACTTATCATTAACATTTCATATGCTTTTATATGTAATATTTACCTATTCAATAATAATTAATATTTGCTTTAATGTAACGTCTATTTTAAAGTAGTCCGATTAACACGCAATAAGGTTTTCTAATCAATGGTATGAAATATTTGAATGCAAATGAATGTTTGTAGTACTTCAAATTGAATCTATTGTGGCGGTTTTAAAGCAAAAATAATGGATACCGATGTATTATAATTACGTCAACTTTGTAATGAAATTGATAAAGTCTGTTCTTAACTCGCGACCCAAAAAGAGTAGTGTTATAAGGCCCAGAAAGAGTATCTCTGTCTGTGTGTGGCGTTGTAGCTCTAACGAATAGACCATTTTTGACGCGGTTTATTATTGAAGCCTGCAGCCAAACATAGTTTTGACTGATTTTGCCAGCTAAAAGTACTATTGACTGATTAAGAGTTTTGACACTAACATATACACTATTTTCTCGCTCAAACCCCATTCTAACTTTACGATAACTATTTCAGTATTGGCCAATATCGTTTCTCAAACGAATATCAAGAGTACAAGTGAAACGTCAAATATCTATGATGAGTAGCAAAAGAATAGCAGTGTGTCAAATGACTTCAGTAGCAGATAAGGCAGCGAATCTTAATGTTGTCAGTCAATTAATTAGTGACGCTGTTAAGGATAATGTACAGGTATGCATTAAAATTAAAGATTAAAATTAAATTCAAAATATACTTTATTTAATCCATATGTACTTCTACATACATTTTTATTGTAAGTATAAGTTATGATTTTTATGGGGATTGAGAGAGATTGATGCCTAAATCCTTTCCTTAGCCCTAATTCTTTTCCAGTGTAACAATCTCTACTAAAACTAAGGACCATTTCAAATGGTTTAATTCCGTAATTGACCACTAATCAAAACATTACAAAATTCCCAAAGGAATATCTTAATATAGATTTTGGTTTCAGATGATATTCTTTCCGGAAGCATGCGACTTTATCTGTGATAATAAACAAGACACACTAAACTCAGCGGAGTCAATATTAACTGGAAATACAGTGAAGAAGTATAGAGAGCTTGCCTCTGAGCATAATGTGTGGTTATCTATGGGCGGTGTACATGAAAAGGTAGTTTATTTATTAGGTAGTATTGAATGCTAACAAAGTATAAATTACATAAAGATAATAAAAGAAAATCAGTTAAGACTGAAAGGGAAGAGAGTTATAGATGAAGAATGTTATCAAAAAAGGTTTTCTTATCTATTTAGTTACTCTCAACGGCTTGACTGATTTTTTAAAAAGCAATTTCGGTAAATTATTGGAAAAGTCAGATATTTGGATTATTTCTAGCTTTATTATACATTAGCTTAATAATTTTTAAAATAAATTATTAACTAAGATGGCCCAGTAATTAACATGGCAAACTCAGCTAATAGTTACGAGTTCAAACCCCTGGTGTTGCTGAATTTTCAAATGATAAAGTGTTTAAATTCATCTCATGCTCGGTGAAGGAAAATATCGTGAGGGGTTTTGACACACGTATATTCGGCTCGAAGGACCAACTTAGTGGATTGAGCGCCTAATTTTCTCCTAATTAGAAGAAGTCTTTGCCCAGCGGTGGGACATTCTCAGGCTTGTTTTTTATATAAAAAAAGGGTAAACAAGCAATGCAAAAACAAGCAACGCAAAGCAACCTGATGTTAAGTAGCTACCATCGCCCAGGGACATCTGCAACACCAATGGTGTTGCGGGTGCGATGCCGGCTTTTGACGGAAAGGACGGATACACTCGACGCTTGGAAACACCAAATTATAGCCCTCTGGGAAAACCTCAGGAATTAGTAGGAAGTCCAATCCTCTCACCGATTTCTTTACATCCCTTACAGCTCTTATTCCTATTTTAAGTTGGCAACGCATTTGTGGCCCCTCTGTTGCTGCAAATGTCCATGTGCGGGTGATCACTTGACATCAGTTGTCTCGCCTGCTTATATACCAGTTATTATTATTTTTTATAAAAAAATGCCATGCTATGGGGTAACATTGCCAATATTTTGGGTACTTTACTAAACGCAAGCTTTGATGAGTTTAACAATTAACAATTTTATTTATAAAATACCATAGATTCACTTTTTCATTGCAGGATGAAAAAAATCCTAAAAAACTTTTCAATACGCACATTATAATAAACAATAATGGAGAAATAGTTCAAACGTACAGAAAGTTGCACTTATTCGATGTTGAAATACCGGAGAAGAATATTCGACTGAAGGAAAGCGACTTTTGTAACCCCGGGAACCAGGTTGTGGCGCCCGTTGATACACCGATAGGGAAGATTGGTAAGCTTTAAAGATTACAATCTTTTCAAGATTATTATCTATATGGAGTGATGTGCCCTAGATATCCGTATCCCTATCCGCGGATATCCGAGGCAGTAGAAAGATCCATATCCGTTATTTTTTTGGCAGATCTTTTACCTCAATGATTTTAAAAACTGATTAATTTTAATATCCCCAGTATTACATTAAAATATAAACAAAATAAAAGAAAGACTCGCACAATGCAAGTCGAAACATGTCAATTATCGTTTCAAGGTCTCGTGCGCCGACATTTATTATATAAAAAAGTTAAGATCCATGACACTAAATATCCGTATTCGGATCAGTATCCGCGGATATTCAATGTTGACGATCCGGTATATATTGAACTATTCGATACTAATAGAATATAAAGCCGAGGAGTATGTTTGTATGCGGTAATCACAAGAATTACTTCGAATTCCAAACAAATAAGCCGGTCCTCCAAATATTTAGGGACTTTTTTAAATGTACGTTCTTCGACTTTAAAATGAATTGACCGATCGTTAATTCTTCTTTTAGTTTAAAAGTATATTCTATATGAGTGTTCCAAAATTTAATCGAAATCTGCTTAATAATATGGTTTTAAAATTGAAATAAGGGGCTCTCCATTAATCATGTGATGTTTTTTAGCAATTTTGAGACCCCCTCTCCACCCAGTGTTACGTGGTGCTACCCCTCCTCCCACTAAGATCACGTGTATTTTTTTGTACATACAAACTCAGTGGAAATTTTATTTGAAAAATGTTTATTTTTAAAAACAGATATACAAATTGTGCATAGGTATAGCATACAAGGTTTTCGAGAATAAATACCCTCTGGTGATATTTGGTGAATTTTTACCAGACCCAAGTCCAAAGGAGGGAGGGAAGGGGGGGTCCTTTCCCTCCTTTGGGCCTCACGTGAGTAATGGACAGCCTCTAACTGGTAAAAATGTGCTGTGTAATAAATTAAATTGGGTATTTTGCTTTTGTTATTTCTTTCTGTGTATTTGTGTTACAGGTCTAGCAATATGTTATGATATGCGGTTTCCAGAATTAAGCACAGCGTTAAGTATAATGGGAGCTGAGATACTAACTTATCCGTCTGCTTTTACTTATGCTACTGGGTTAGCACATTGGCACATTATATTGAGGTAAGTTTGGTATAATTTTATGTTATACGAGCTGCTCCTTGCGGTGTTACTCGCGTTTATGGTTACTGCTTTTCTCCTGTGAGTCGTAGCGTGATGTAATATAGCCTATAGCATTCCTTAATAAATAAACTATCTAACACAAAAATTATTTTTCATTTCGAACGACAAAAACCTTTATAATATTATGTTCATGTACGGAACAGTAATGAGTTTAATGCTGATTATTCTCGGTAGAATCTACATTCCGAATCGATGGTAGCTTCAGTATTTTTGAATTTTTTTTTTTATTGTATTGACGATTCAAAAGTGTTTAATTTAATTTTATTTTGTTATTTTAGTATTTTTATTGTAATAATTTATGTCTGCATTTGTCAACTTTGTTGTAAATAAACTTATTCTTATATCAAAATGTATTTCTTTCAGATCAAGAGCAATAGAGAACCAATGCTATGTGGTAGCAGCAGCACAAACAGGACACCATAATAAAAAGCGTCGTTCCTATGGCCACGGGGTTATCATAGACCCATGGGGCGAAGTCCTAGCCGATTGTGGGGAATCAGCCCCTCATTACAAAGTCGCTGAAATAACTGACAGAATCACGGAGGTTAGAAGAAATATGCCGGTTTTTCAGCATCGGAGGTAATTTTGTATTTTGTTAGACGACTTCGAAAGAGGAGTTTGAGAGGGTACTGATTGGTCTCATAGAATTTGAAGTAGTTTGGTTTTTGAATCGAAATAACTGGATTAAATTGACGCTGATAAGAAATACTGTGTCAAGCGACACAGACTTCATTTTGAGAGAATGGCGTCAAAACATGACAAACCTATTCTTAATGAATTTGTTTGAAAAAGTATCTCATCTTTTCTTTTCTATTTTGATAAAAGGTATAATGAATTAAAAGAAGATTGATATATTCAATGTGCTATCTAATAAATATTTGAGATTATTTTATAAATTGTAAAATATGTAACGCAATTTAAATTTGAAACATTAAATTGAAAAACTTTTTTTCGTACTTATTTAATTTATTTATTTAGATGACTTGAATTTTTTTTGAATAATGTTAAATACGTGACGCAATATTAAAACACATCAATATCGCCAAATTTGACTTTTCGTGGGTTGACACATTATTGCTTATTAGCATCCAAATATATCATTTAAGTAAAGGAAATAACGTATTGTACCTTTGAAGTGTGTTTCCTTATTTTAAAGTATTGTTTCGATGTATGTATGTCTTTATAATCTAATAATCGGTTGATCCGTTAAACTCCGAAAACATTTATAAGTCAGAACTTTTGTAATAATAAGTAAATAAGAGCGAATTGTTTAGAGCTATTTTTGTTTTGAAGAAGAAAAGTTGAGAAGAAAAGAAGAGACCGATCGCGGGTTCAAACCCCGGCTAGTACTGAGTTTTTAAGTGCTAATTTGTTTGAATTCACCTCATGCTCGATTAAGGAAGACATCGTAAGGAAACCTACATGTGCCGGGAAACATCCGGCTCGAAGGGCCAGCGTAATTAAGTTCTATACCTTCTTCTTAATAAGAGAGGATGCCATTGTCAATTTACAGGCCGTAATTTTACTTTATTAAAGTTGTTTTTAACAATTAAATAATACTTCATACCTTATTATACAAAACTCACAATTTAACCTTGAAACAAACAAACAAACAAACATATACCAAAAATATCTTAATTTTTCAGACCAGACGTCTATTCACTATACACATTGAGTTTACGTAACACACTCTTACAAGAGCATTCAGAAAAAGTGACTTCAGCCGAGAATCGAACCCAGCACACGACTAGTGGCCCAACGAACGCCTTCGGTCATGTCAAAGTACCAGAATCTTGCGTCTTTTATAAGACGAAATTGACATACGCGTTTGTCAATTTGAGGTAAGTTTATTAAACACTAGCTGTGCCCCGCGGTTTCGCTCGTTAATTTGAGGAAAAAATATTATTTATATAAATGTTCACCTTCTCTACTAGAAATGGATATTGTACACGATTTTATTGGTAAAAAAAAATGTTTTTTGTTCTCGTAACCCCCTTTTTATTTAAATTTAAACAATATTAAAATAAAAGTAGCCAACGTTATTTATTTATTATTTATTTATTATTACAAAATCCACAGCTTTATATTAAGTAAATAATATAAAAGAATATAAACAAGCCAAAATGAAGCTAATTTCGGATTTACATTATTTATGTTTAACAGTTAAGGTAAACTAAGTAATTTTATAAACATTAGAATATATGATTTATTTCATATAACATTAACTATCTGCGAGTGAAAATCAAGTCAAAATCAGTCCAGCCGTTTAAGAGGGTCTTTGGGCCTCACGTGATTAATGGACAGCCTCTTAGCGGAATCGATATTTAAAAGTTAAAAAGAATTGTTCCTTTTTTATTTAATAAAATAATAAATTGATACGTTGGATCTTGTAGGCTCGTACAGTGTAGAAAAAAAGAAATGCCCACTTCACATCTGTATTCTTCAGTTATATTTTTCAATAAAAAACAATTATTTTTCTTTAGATGTGTTATTCCGGGGCACGTGTTAGTGGCTCCGATACGTCTCGTGGAAAGAAACAAAGATTTAACCGATGAAGAATCTGATGACTTCTTCAGGACAGTGAGATTAATACAAAATGTAAGTTAATATAAACGCATCACACTCAACGGCCTCCATTAAGACCTTGTGACCTTGTGTCGGGGGTCCGGAAACACTCACAACACTAACACAAACACCCAGACCACGACAAACATCCGTATGGCCAATACAGACGTTTGCCGTGAGCGGGGATCGAACCCCGAAATATGTTATGTATATTTTAAAAAGAGTTATATATTTAAAGTAAAAGAAAAGAGAGATTGAAAGAAAGAGGACAGAAGGGTAGTGAAGGGGAATTGAAGGGAGGTAGGGATGTAGATCATAAATATGATTTTTTTGTAATAATCTTTTTTTATACAAAATTAGCCTGATGACTGCGACTTAAAAAACTGTCTTTAAATTATATAAAAATATAAGGTTGGCTGGGCGACAATGACTTAAGCTCGCCATTTGCTCAATGTATTTAAAATTTGATTGATAAAGTCAAATAAGTAAATAATTTAATTTCGATTGTTATTTTAGTTAATGGAAAGAGTGCACGAAGCGCAATCCTGTACAGTGACGATACAAGATGGACCCGATGCTGGGCAAACTGTTAGGGTAAGTTTTAATAGTTAATTACTAGCTGGTGCCCGCGGGTTTGCCTGAAAAATTAAAAAGAAAAATTAAAAAAGAAGTAGACTTAGTTATTCCTTATAACATAGGTTATTTGCTAGTGAATGTTCTGTTAAAGTCCAAACGTTTAAAAGATTAGTCGCAACAAACAGACGGACAGATAGACAAAATTTTGATTTTTTTTTAAATATAAGTACTGTGTATACTTTCTTATGCATTTAGTGAAAAGCTGTTAATTTAAAAAAACAGACACTTCAATTTTATTTATCAGTATAGAATGTGTGAATGTGGATTTTACACGCTTTCTGACTAAGAAATGGATGCTGATAAGCAATAATGTGTCAACCCGCTAAAATTCGGAGATGTTGATGTATTTCGATGCTGCGTCACCTATTTTTATAAAATTACAAGTCGTATAAACTAAATAAGTATGGAAAATAGTTTCTTAATTTAATTTTTCGAATTTAAGTGCGTTCCATATTCTGCAATTTATACAATAATCTCAGATTTGTGACACTTTTTATTAGGTAATACATTGTATTTATCCTTCTGCGTTTAATTTATACCTTTCATCAGAAAAGAAAAGATATATATACTTCTTCAAACATATTATTAAAGAATAGGTTTGACATGTTTAGACGCCATTTTCTCATAATGGAGTCCGTGTGGCTTGACACAGTATTGCTTATCAGCGTCCATTTAAAAACGTATTCAAAAGAACATAGAATTTGAAATTAATGTTACAAAAAAAGAAAAAGTACGCATACGAAAAAAAAACAACAATAAAAAAACCGGACTCCATTTTGAAAAATGGAGTCCGTGTGGCTTGACACAGTATTGCTTATCAGGGTCCAAATATGTAGTAGTAAAGTAACTTTCCCACTGTTGGGTAAAATTGGCTGGCTGTGGTTTTTACGCAAAAATGCCTGTGTCCTTTCTCATATTCTAGACTTTTCTATACTAAATTTCCTTCAAATCGGTTCACAGATAGAGCTACTTTCGCATTTATAATATTACTGAGCATTAAAAAATATTAAATTGTTTTTTTTCTAGCATCTACATTGCCACATAATGCCAAGAAAGAAGGGAGATTTCATCGAAAACGATTTAATTTATTTGGAGTTAGCGAAACATGACCAGTAAGTACATTTTGATGTTACCACTTTTCAGTTACTAGCTGGTGCTCGCGACTTCGTCTGCGATGTCTGTGATGCCTACGTCATAGTAGCTTTATGCATACAATATAGCCCGATCGGTTTAAAATTGACAAAGTTTGATACAAACTTTCATCCCCTATTTTATCCTCTCGGGGGTAGAATTAATCGAAATCCTTTCTTAGCGGATGCCTACGTCATAACATCTACCTGCATGTCAAATTTCAACCCGATTCGTCCAGTGGTTTGGACTGTGCGTTGATAGATCACTATGTCAGTCAGTCACCTTTGAGTTATATATATTTAGACTAGCTGCCCCTCGTGGTTTCACTCGCGTTTATAATTACTGCTTCGCTCCTATGATTCATAGCGTGATGTAATATAGCCTATAGACTTCCTCGAAAAATGAACTATCTAACACGAAAAGAATTTTTCAATTCGAACTAGTAATTCCTGAAATTTTCGCGTTCAAACATATAACTCTTCAGTTTTATAATATTCGTGTAGATTTTAGCTAGTTGGTGTTGCCATAAAAATAATTTTTAACATAATATCGCTTGTTTTAAATACTAAATAATAATTTACTGATTATTTAAAACATTTTTGTTATTTTTTTTATATTAAGCGTATATTCAATTTTTAAGACTGTTTCAGCACATACTGTTGTATATATTTGATATTGTCGGCATGAACGGGGACAACGATTTTTTTATTTTATTTTCATTAAATCTATTTATAAATAACAACATAAAAAAAACAATATGATTAAATCATAAAAAAAATACAAAAAAAAAGATTTTATTTGAGAACCTTTTTCTACAACTCTTTAGTCACTACATAGTATAAAACAAAGTCGCTATCCGCCGTCTGTCTGTCCCTATGTATGCTTAGATCTTTAAAACTACGCGACGGATTTTGATGCGATTTTTTTTAATAGATAGAGTGATTCTTAAGGAAGGTTTATATGTATAATGCATGCATAATATAGTAGAGAAACGCTGATAAATTTAGAGGTTTCTAATGTGATGTCGTAAATAAGCACGTTTTTTTACGCTTATATTGCAAACGTTGGCTGAACCCTACCAGATAGACCAAAATAATGTACTACAGTATTGTCCACCTTAAAAAGTTCAACAAAAAAGTCCGCGATGGTATATGTCTATCTCTTAGGGATAACCCACCATAACCATTTTTTATCCTTTACTAAAAAATGGTTATTTACGAAGTGATTTTAAACAATACATCATTAATCCTTATCCAATTAAGTACCTTAAATAAATTGTGCATTTATTATAGATCAATATGCTTTTTACAGCATGTAATTTAAGTGAATATTTCCGAAGATATTACAAATTTAAAATGCAGGGACGTAGTTATTGCGGCGCCGCGGCGGTACCGACCCGCGGCCGGCCGGGGTCGGGCGGCGCGTCCTATGAATAGCGCGTCGATGGCCGCGCTTCGCCCTCTCACTAGGAGACACCCTTAGACATGGGCGTCCATTCTGAGCCCCAACAGGGGCTCCCAATTTCAAGGCCGAGTCTCAGTAGTAACCAGAAAGTCCCCAAATCCAAAGTAATTATCTCCTTTCTTGAGAAGCACCGCAAACTGCAGCCTTGCTTTGCATGAGACATACTAAGCATTCTGTAATCCACGCGAACGAAGTCGCGGGCACAGCTAGTATTAAACATAATAAATATATTTAATAGAATTATTTCTTTATATTAATGAAGTATACTTGAAGTTGTAAAATAAACCTTTTTTTTAAATCGGATGAAAACGAAATTGTTAATAATGAATTTATTTCCAGGATAAAACCTGGACATCCATCGAAACCAGCCAGGAGTTTGGAAGAAATGGAACAAGAAGCCGCCATGTTGAGGGAAGAATTGAAGAAGATGGAGCAGAGTTAAATTAACTCGAATTTTATTACATTTGTAAATAAAGTCGATAATATCGTCGCGTATACTGCAAAACCATGTATCTAGCTTTTCTTGTAAACTCTAAATTTGAACCAAATTTTATATTACATATTAATACTAGCGGCCCCTCGCGGATTCACTCGCGCTTAACATAGGATTTTCATACAATTTCTAACCCCCGTTTTATATCGAATTTTGCAAAATCCTTAAATAGTTTCAGTGATTATCGCCTACATACAAACTTACAAACATACAAACAAACTTTACCTCTTTATAATCTATATGGTTACTGATAAGCTATAATGTGTCAACCTATAAGAAGTCAAATCCGCAGATAGTGATGTATTCTGATAATGCATTACGTACTTAACGTTATTTAAATAATTTTCAAGACATCTTAACTGAATAAGTACGGAAAAAAGTTATTTAATTGAATGTTTGTATGTGTGCTCAATATTTTGCAATATACACTAATCTAATATATTTGAAAAACTTATTTTTTAGATAAAACTTTTTTTTAGACCAATTAGCTTTTAATTCATTACACCTTTTATTAAAATAGAAAAAGGAATATGGATGACGACCGCTCTGGTGTAATGGTGCTGAAGGTAGCTCTAACGCGTCGCGTCGACGGTTGCGGGTTCGATCCCCGCTCAGGACAGATATTTATATTTGTATAAATATTTGTTCCTAGGTCTGGGTGTTTGTCTTTGTGGGTCTCCCCACCGTTTCTCGGAGAGCACGTAAAGCTGTCGGTCCCGGTTGTTATCACAATCACTTGATAATGATCGTTACTCGTAGTAGGGAAATTATTCTAGTCTAAATGGTTACTGGCTTGCCCTCAGGGGTTGCGGAGGTCAGATGGCAGTCGCTCTGTGTAAAAATCAGTAACTCGTTAATATCTGGACTAGAATTGAAAGCAGACCCTGGTATAAGCGTGAAAAATGCTAGGTAGATGATGATGAGAAAAGGGAATATGGATAATATCTTCGAACAAATGTATTAAGAATATGTTTGACATCTTTAGACGCAATTTTCTCAAAATGAAGTCCGTTTGGCTTGACATAGTATTGCTAAACAGCGTCCAAATATCGATTATATAATTTTTAGCTAGGTATTTTTTTATCAATAATGTAAATCAACATTTGATTCAAAGATAGACCGTATTGCAAAAGCTAGTTACGAGATTCTTTTGACATATCGTCAGGGATGATATGTCAAAATTATTAACCAGTTACAATACTTTTAACTGTCAAAATTACTTTTCACAGCAGATTGGGCCAAAGAGGCTGCCCATTAATCACGTGAGGCCCAAAGAGGGGGGGGGGGGTGGTCTGGGAAAAAATGTTTAAATATTACAAGGGAGTAGGGGATTATTTTGCCAGTTAAAAGTATTTTGACCGGTTAAAAATTTTATCTGTAACATATAATATGTAAGGCTGTGGTTTTTATATACATAGATATGTGTGATAATTAAAAAATTGTTATTTTTGTTATCTTTTAATTTTATTGTAATTAAAAAATATAATATAGAAAATATATTGTTTGATTGTTTTTATTTTATACGCTGTCATCGATAGCGATAAAATTTTTTAACCTATTATTCGCATTTGCGAGAAGATTATAGGCATAGTACAATTAACTTCCACTAGGTGGCGGGTGTCGTACTTATCAGAAAACAAAAAAAAGTTTTAGATGGTGGTTCAACATAGCAATATAAATGTTATATTTTTACCCGAATGTACAACGTAAAGGAAGGTAATGTGTTTATCAGTGTATGTATGTGGGTTTGTACCTTTGTGGCACTAATTAGACTACACGTGTGGGCCGATTTTTATAAATGACATGTTTGATTCGTAATGAAAGCATAAAAATTTTGAAAAATCAAAATGGTAGAATTTTAGCGCTATAATGTGAAAAAGAATTAAAATTAAAATCGAACTATGTCAAGTGGGGTATCGTTGAATTATTTAAAAATCACTTTTAGGTTTCTCATATCGTTTTCAATAAGAATTACCGTTTAGGATCTATAAAGATTTAAAGTTGGTTAGTAACGATTCTCTCTTACAGGCTTTCAGACAGAACTGATGTTGATACGGTACTGCTAACTGTAGATGTTCTTGTTCGCACGGGTTTTTGATAATTTTTAATTAATTACTTGTTAATTATTGATCCATGTTTAACATAGACAAATCTTTGGTATCGATTTTAACATCTGATTTTAAATAAGATTTGAAATATTGCATTTTTTTTATACATAGAAAATTGTTGACTAATGAGCTGGACATCTGCTGTCATACTACAAAAGACGCATTAAAACCACGTTCAATACGTGTCTAGCTAAACAGTGTTTAAGATTTAAACATTGCTTAAAATATTATCTAAATTGCTTAACAGCGAATAAACTCATAAAAAAACTTATTGATAAAACGTTAAACGTTACATTTGACAGCTGAAATAGGTTTTAGACATCTATTAAACTCACTTAAACGAATGTTAATCTATATCTAAAGCATGTTAAACTCAAAACTGTGCCTAGACGCGGATTTGTAGTACGGATTTTTTTAAACACGCGTTTAACGTCTGTTTAAATCTTTTGTAGTAAGGCAGCTGATGTTTAAGTATTTACCGCCGCCCTGGACATTTGCAACCCTGAGAAGCCACAAATGTGTTGCCAGCTAAAAATAAGGGGTAAAAGAGAATATCAAGTAAGGGAGGTAATGGGGGGAGGGGATTAGGCTTCCAGCTCTCTCTCACCGTACGAAAAGCAGCTGCACGCCGATCTTGGAGAGTGTGTGCCCCAGTCACACCCGTATACTAGCTGTAGTCATTAGGATACAGCTAGGTTTTACCTCATATATTGTAAAAGAGCCTGAAAGTAAATAATATGACATTAAAATATTAAAATTAATTTGTATATGTAATATGCATAATAAAACTCGCGCACTCGCCGCCGGAGGGCGCGGTACGGTCACCTCGTGACCACGACGGATGCAACTCCGTCGAAACGTCGGGCAATATAAAGGTTACTACCATTACTTATCGTGATAAGACCCGGTAAATATGAACAGTATAAATCGCGTTTAAAATGTAATATGTAGCCAGAATTAGACTAATAAGTTTTGTTCTCAGACTTTTATAAAGATTTACATAAGTTCCTTGTCATTGATTTACACAAAATTATTGATTTTTGCAGTTTATTTTTTTTAATAGAATACTCTTGGAAGATGTTGCCAATGTTGACGGGAATGTCGTTTTGAATAGTAATACAGATAATAATCAAATCAGAGAGTCCAATTATGAATCTAAGGCTAGATATAAAATATCTCTGTAACCTGGTATCTGTTATTTAGGTGGGGCTGCCATATAAAAGTTCACCATTTCCCGGACAATTCTTGGGTAATAAACTGAAACGGTAATAAATATAGTACAATAAAAATAGAGATTTATTTAACAATTTTTAATAATTTTCGAAAGGTCTGAAAAATGGGTGTACCGATGTTTCAAACAAAGATTTTGAATATGCTTATTTTAGCGAAGTCGGAAAAATACTTTTTCGAGCAGACTTTTTTTTCAAAAATCATCTACAAGCTATTCCCAAATCGGATAACACTTCGCTCATATTTTTTGTTAAAACCTTGTAGCTAGGAATCCGGGACTGTAAAGTCTAACTTTTGGAAACAGGATAAGGCGAAGTTGCGGGACAGTCCCGGATTTCCCGGACATCTGGCAAGCCTATATCTAGCTTTGGCAAGTCAACCAAAGCTATGTCAAAAATACGGCATCTTTCGATTTAAAAAACAAAGTACTGAACACATTTCGGTACCTCCCACGTAAGTCCTCCCACGTTTTGCAAGCCACAAAAATGCTATTAGCATTTTTACTGAATATTACGCTAATTTGCTTTGCTTAATGCATTCAAAGTGAAAAAATGTCAAAGGTCTTTTTTTTTCTCGAAGATTTTTTAAATTATTTTGTTATAACTTTCAAACGTAAACAGACTAATAGTGTTCTCCTGTAAAATTGTGGTTTTGGGGTTACAACAACTTACGTGGGAGGTATCGATTTATATTTTCAAATAAAACAAGAATTTTCAAAACGATTAGTAAATGGCGGAGTTACGAGTTAACAAACATTTATAACCCTTTTTTTTGGAGTTGGTTGAAAATTATGCTAAATAGCCTCTTTTATAGCGGACGAAAACAATCAATTGAAACTTTCTCGATAGATTTTCAAGTAGCAATAAAACTTAGTATCGGATGAAAAATCGATTTCGATTCGAAGTAAGTTCGACTGAAGTGTAAATTGCATTCGATTACTTGACCTTTTTCAGCATCCTTTTGTTCGGACTTATGTAAGGCTGAAAGTTCACAGCTTGCGTAAAGCTATGCGATAATATACAAAAAAGTATAGTGATAATCAACTGCGGGGACAAGGCCTGCTCACCTTAAGGAGTGTGTTTCCGAGCTTAATATACCACTGTGGGTTGGCGAATTTATTATCAGAATTTAACCCGGAACATACAGATTTCATGACGTTTTCCTTCACCAAAGAGCATGAGATGAATTTTGACATAAAACCTCAGCGGTGTTAGTTGGGGTTTAAACCCGTGATCATTGTTAGAGGTGGACATGGTTAACCACGCCATCTTGGCTCGTCTATAATACTATACAAAACTGTCAAATTATCGTTTCATCTCAACTCCGATGTATATAACTCTGATGCAATCATGAAGATCTGCTAAGATGTTTGAAAGCTCTTTTATGGTTGTTAAATGGATCTAGCAAATTCTACTAGTCTGATCGAATCGAAATTAACTATACTGTGACGTCAATGATACTAAAACAACATAGGTAACGTTGTCTTAGATTTTCGCGATTATTATTCATTGAAATAAAACTATTTTAAACGGATTTAAATCGCGTATATCAATTATTTTTATCATCCCGTTACGTATCTTGCATGTTTCGTTTTCAAATAGTCTATATAGTATTTGAAAACGAAACATGCAAGATACGTAACGGGATGATAAAAATAATTAATATACATAGATAACCTTGATCTGATGCTGCACTTTATCAGCAGGATACACAACTCCTCATCACCTTACAGCAGAAGTATCGTGTTTTGGCTTGTCGAAATAATCTCAAAGAAAAGCCTATCGTTAGTTTTTTAAATTTACAATTTTAGTCAATTATACCCAGGATTTTGTCCATGTAAAATTACCGTTTGAGTATGTTTCCTGTAAAACTTACAATCCCTTAAATGGGAGAGTAAATGTTTTATAGTGAGACTTGACGTGCCGTTTAATCTGCAGACTTCTCTGTACCTAAATTTACTAAGCACGCATCACTTAACTAAGTAAAAAGGCGAGTATAAGCTTGTAAGCTATACTCTCGTTTTATATAAAACGACTCTGTTACATAGTAACAGACACCTATAAGGTAGTTACGAAGGCTGTGAATATAAAAAATAAGGTAAATTCTTTAAGGCGTAATGCAATGATAAACAAATTATGTAAATCTTTATAAATGTCTGAGAGCAAAACTTATAAGTGTAATTTTCGTCACGTCGTCGATTTTGTAGTTAAGAAAAACTATTCAAAATTATTTATTATTCTAGTTGAAAGCTACGCCTAGCTTAGTGTACGTCTCGATCCTTATTATAAAACGTTTTTTATTAGGTTATCCGTATAATTCCGTTCCGCGGGGCGAATTCTTCAGCTTATAACATTACCCGCACATTGAGTTGGCACGTAATGGTTTCGAAAGATGTTCCTATTACCTAGGGTGTGTTTTTTTAGGGTTCCGCACTCGGAGGGTGCCGACAACCCTATTACTAAGCATTTACTATCGCTCCGTTTTTAAGTGGGCTAAAATGCTATACGTAATAGCACGTAATAGCATGCGAAGTTATAGATTTGTCTGAAAGGAAGAGGAGAGGGGGGAAATGTAAGTTATGAATCATAATGCAGTAAAATGGTATGATTCTAAATGCTTATATCGGTTATTTAAAAATATATATTTCCAATAATTCAAGTTCAAGTGGTATACTAAGGTGAGTGGTTGGGACTTCCTCTCCCTCCCCCGTCCCTCATATGTCCATGTGTAATATTATGACTTGAAATTTTCACAATAGATATCTATTTCTGCTATAACAACAAGCAAATAAAACCCTAAAATTCCCTAATACTCAGTCACCGTTGTCTGTACGTCTGTCTGTCTGTCTGTCCGACGAACAGATACACAGCGGGGACTTAGTAATAGGGTCCCTTTGGCACCCTTTAGATACGGAACCCTAGCAAGTATATAAAATCAGCTCACAGCGTTGAAACATAGGAGTAGGGTTGCCAGATACAATTTTTTAAATTTTCGCGATTTATACTATACATATTTAATATAACGGGTCTTATCGCAATAACTGATGGTAGTAATACCTTTTTATTGGCCGACGTTTCCACGAAATTCGTGGTCACGATGACTGGTGTACCGCGTGCCCTCCGGCGGCGAGTGCGCGAGTTTTCTTCGCCTGCTCTAATATTGTGAGGGTTATATTAATTATGAATAGTCAGATACAATTTCACAATTTCCGGGACAATTCTACTACTAATTTAATTTACTACTGTACAAAATAACACGGTAAGCTTAAAAATTAAAGAAATTAAAAACCCGACCGTAACATGACCATAGGGAATCGTTATTAACCAAATTCAAATAGTTATAGATTCTAAACGGTATTTCTGATTGGAAAATGGTATAAGAAACCTTAAAATGATATTTAAATACCTATTCAACGATACCACTCTTGGCACACTTGGCTGATTTTAATTTTTCTGAAATCGGCCATTTTGATTTTTCCAAATTATTATACTTTTCACGTATCATATATCAACATCGGCCCATGCCTTTGGTCTAACTAGTGTCACAAACGTATAAACACACATATGTACATATATAGACTAATAAACACACTACCCTCTCTTGCGTCGCGCAGTCGGGTAAAAAAACGAATAAAATTGTTTAGTCATTTCGAAAGTCGAAAGGTCATGTATATTTTAATAAAACATAATCAAAATATTTAAAAAAATGGAGAAAGCTTATAATTTCCCCAGAGTGATGAGAATTTAATTATATTCATAGAAATCGTCTTCAAATATTAAAAAAATATTTCGTATTCTATTAATTATTTAAAGTTTTATTATAATGTAATATATAAAAGAAAAATATTAAAAATAACTATATTAAGCCTACGTAGCTATCGATGTCACAGACAAGGTGCCCAAAACACTGGCATTGCCTCTTTGTATGGCCACACTGATATGCTGGCGAAATCACCAATTGATTTTACCACATTAAAGAAACAGATAATTAAAAAAAAAACATTTCTCTAAAAAACTAGCAAGCGTTCGAAATCCGTGACAGTATAACCTAATTCCTGAACACGAGACAATTCCGGAATTCCCGGCTATCTGGCAACCCTACATAGAAGTCAAAGTTTGAAATTAAAAAAAAAAAACAAAATAGTTTTATGAAATCTGTGTATTTGTTAATGGAATTCAGTAAAAGTTTCAAATTATGTTATGAGTTGTAGATGATACAGTTTCATAGAAAAGTAAATTACAGTAAAAATATTTCGTGCAGCGTTTTTATAGAAGTAAAATAACAAGCTGTAAATGTCCAAGTGCTGGGCAAAGACATCATCTCCTATTAAGGAGAAGGTTTAGAGCTTAATCCACCACGCTGCTCCACTGCGGGGTGGATATCTATGCGAATTTCTCACGGCATATACAGTTTTTCTCATAGTTTTCCTTCACCACCGAGCTCGAGATTAATTTAAACACAAATTTAGGATTTGAAAACTCAGCGGTGCTAGTCGAGATTTGAACTCATGATCATCGCTTGATACGAAGTTCAAACCACTTGACCATCTAGGCTCAAGCTGATTAGTATATTTTATGAGTTATTACCTGTGGTGTTAAAATGCTTTTATGCATGAATAACACTTACAAGTTTTGCTCTCAGACTTTCATAAAGATTTACAAAAGTGGTTTGTAATTGCTTTAAACTTGAAAAAATTTATTGTCAGCGCCTTTATTTCTTTAATGTATGTTACCTCAAAGCTTCCTCATTTCTTAAGCGAGTTCAATTTTTTTATATGAAAAAGTAATCTCTTAGATTGGTCCCATATAACATCCATAATCGGTACAGTAGTTTGATTTTTAAATTACTCGACATGTAAATTCTATGTAAATTCTCGCAGTATAATATATTGTAAAATAAAAAAATGATAATTGTTTTTTTTCAGACTGTTTTTAGTTCTTCCAGTTGTCCATAAACCCATTCCGAACCGCTTTAGAATTTTTGAATACTAATGCGATCATACAAAAATAACATTCATTCAATTCGAATGCAGTCTCCATTTTTTTAAGTCGGTTAAAAAAGGTTTATTTCACTTTATCTCAAATTTAAAGAACATTATGGTAATTCAAAATTGCACGAGCAACATGTTAATTTCATGCAAAATTTTAATGCATTCAAAACAATTGAACGCTACGCGAAATAATTTCGATGTTATGATAACTATGAAGGTATTTTACCGTCTATTATTTTTACCCAACTGACCCAGAAGGAGGGTAATGTTATTTTTATTTACATATAACAGTTTACAAATAAGAAATTTAAAGGACATATTAGGTCTTTAGTAGCTAAAGCATATTATTCTGTTCAAGATTATATAGATGATAAAGATGCTTGGATTTAGTATAAGCTGGATTCACACAGGGTATTTAATATATTTGTAACTCATAAATGTATGTAACAATTGTAAAACTTTTTAAAAGAGCAACTATCGAGTTTCTTGCCGGTTCTTCTCGGTAGAATCTACATGTAAATTAATTAATTAACTAGTTGTTTTGTTTTCTTATTTGTTTCTGTATTGACGATTCAAAAGTGCTTGTAAAAGCCAACTTGAATAAAGCATATTTTGATTTTTTGGTTTTTGTTTTTTTTTTTTATGAAATAAGGTGACATTGGATTCGTATTCTTCTCTGGAGTGTCATGGCGTCACGTCAGCGAAAAATCAAGATGGACGAACACTATGGCGTGTAAATATTATATAATTAGTTTTGAAATAATTCTATGAATTTAAATTCAGTTTTTAATAGTTACTAAAAATAACAAAAACATGGTCGTCAAAATTAATACGTTTTACTTCTCCTATATAATATCCTGCATATATTATCAATATCGATAATATTGTTTACAATTTCCTCTTTTAGCCAAAACAGTTTGACGGATTTTGAAGTGCGAGGTGTTGTTATTACATACTCCGGTTATTATTTTATTTAAGTTTTGTTTACTAAGAATATTTTTGTGATGTATTTATTTAATTAGCATGTTACTATGTGTTAAATATATTATGGAATAATAGGGCGTTGACATTCTCGCAGGATAACTGTAGCTAATTGTATCAAACAATATTGTAAAAAAATATTTTTAAAAGAGTAACTACTGAGTTTCTCGCCGGCTCTTCTCAGTAGAGTCCACACTCCGAGCCGGTGGTAGCTTCACGTGGAACACGTGGAACATAAGTGATATCACAAATTTGTAAATTGACTATTCGAAAGAGCTTGTAAAGGCCTATTTGAATAAAGTATATTTTGAGTTTGAGTTTGAATTATAAACGACACATATGTTGCGTCGGCAGCACTAAATGTGTTCATTTGTAATATTGAACACATAAAGTTATTATGATGTATGCGTCTTACGAAAATATTTTCAAAAATTCATTCCCTACGACGATTCAAAGTTTGTATTGAGAAATCAAAATTAAAAGTAATGTAACGATCTGTAAATGTCCCATTACTGGGAAAAGGCCCTTCTATTAAGGAGAAGGTTTGGAGCTTAATCTACCACGCTGCTACTGGTTGGCGAATATACGTGAGTCAAAATTTCTCCCGGTATAGCTTTCCTAACGATGTTTATCTTCACCGTGGAGCATTGCAACGGAAAACAATATTATTGCAACAATGTTTAATACATAATTTCACGTAACAAATACAGCTTCACGATGTTTCGCATCACAGCGCAGCACGAGGCGGATTGTGAACACAAATAAGCTTTTACAAAGCTTAACGTTAAAAAAATACAATATTTTTTAGTCCATTAAAAGTTATTTAGCTTGAAGGACTATGTAAAATAGTTAGTTAATAATATAATGTATTACTTCAATATACGAATATAAGTTATAAAATATAATATACAAATAATAAAGTTGAAGTGACTGTTACTGCATATAAAATAAACACGGTACTGACATCAAAAACAATCATTCACATTTTTTTTAATCGTCTGCCTGTCTATTTGTTCCAGCTAACCTCTAAAACCGCTGGACCGATTTTAACGGGACTTTCACCCGCAGATAACTAATGATATAAGGAATAACTTGCCTAATTTTATTTTAGAAAGTTTATTTATTTTAATTTTTTGCAGACGAAGTCGTCGTAACCAGCTAAGTATATTATAATATATAAAATATGATAACAAACTCACTATGCAATATAAAACTATTTTATACAGAACATCGACGTGGCAGAGAGTTCTGAGATGACAAACATTAAAAAAACATAATCTACGATAGATTTTGCAACCAATTGCATTAAGGCGAACAAAACAAAAAAAAAATACAATTACTCAAATCGGTTTAGCCATTTTCAAATAGTTGCACGGCTATTGATTTTATTTATACGAGTATATACAGTACATAGTAATAATATTTTAGAAGTATACGTTACGTTCATATTATTTGACGGTAAAAATCTGTACCCATTTCCAACTTTGACAAGCTCGTCAATTGACTTGATAGCCTAAAGATATTTTATATGCCTGTCACTAGCTGGTTGCTAAGCAACGTCGTCCAAGATGGTCGGCATTCGGTATGTCAAAATACATACGCCCTAATTTATCTATAGTTATAAAATGTAATTGTTATCCAAAATACACGTTCTTAATTTCAATATGTACCTTATAATATATCCCTTCATATTAAATTTTACTTTAATCCATTTAGATGCCTTTACGCGAATTCACTAATATATCCATTCACTTACAAAGTATTTAAGAATTATATGATTTTTCTTTTTAGAACTTAAATTTTTATCAATTATGCATTTACCAAAACTTAAAATAAAAAAAAACACGACCGTCTAATTATCGAGTTCATTCATATTTAATATAACGTGTCTCATCGCGATTACTGACTGTCAGCTCGTGACCACGACGAATCCAACTTCGTCGAAATGTCGGGCAATAAAAAGGTATTACTACCATTAGTTATCGCGATAAGACCATATTAAATATGAATAGTATAAATTGCGAAACTTTAAAATATATTATTGAGACCATTTCAACGAGCGTCATCATGACACATCTGCTGTAAGTTGATGAGGAGTTGTGTATCCTGCTGGTTATATAGTGCAGCATCAGATCAAGGTCACCTATGTTGTTTTAGTATCATTGACGTCACAGTATGGTTAATTTCGATTCGATCAGAATAGTAGAATTTGCTAGATCCATTTAACAACCATAAAAGAGCTTTTAAACGTCTTAGAAGATCTTCATGGTTGTATCAGCATTACATACATCATAGTTGAGATGAAACGAAATTTGACAGTTTTTGTATATTATTATAAACGAGCCAAGATGGCGTGGTTAACCATGTCGATCTCTACCCGTGATCACGGGTTCAAACCAGATGATGCAGCATCAGGTTAACCCTGACCGTAACTATATTATTTTAGTATTATTAGTTTGAATTAACAGTACATTAACTTAATAAGATCAATAAAAGTTGATCCTTTCAACAGCCATAAAAGCCGATAAACTTAAAACGTCTGTACAGATCTTCATAAATCATAGCTAAGATTTTATAACACTCCCCTTTTTAAAAAGGTTAAAAGTTTTTTTATTAATAAAAACAATTTTGTCGAAATGAAAAACATATATTCAAAATACCTACAAATTACAAACAATAATAAGAGGACACTCATGTTTTTATTAATACAATGACATGTTTTTAATAATAAAACGTATAAAAAACATAATTTTGTTATATTATATAAGTTCTATATGTAAACAATTTCAGTAACACATATTTCGCATCGAGTCCTTCCAGCTTCAGGGGCGCCTTAGTTTCCTGACTCGCGTCGTAGCGGGCGGTCGCGTTGCTACGAACAAACACAAAAGTTTATCAAGCTCCGTGCTTTGTGTGTGTTGCGTGCTGTGTTTCTGTGCTTTTGAGATGTAATCGTGTATGTGTCTTGTGCAGATGATGTTCTAACTGCATTCGAATTGAGGTATGTACTTTTTTGTATTAAAAGTTTATTTATTAAAATTAATGTTTTGAAAAGTATTTTATATTAAACTATTATTAATAAATATTTTAATATAAAATTTAATTACTAAATTGTGTTTAATTATAAGTTTATCGTGTTTTTACGTTATTGTAATAATAGGTATTTACAGAAATACGATCTGACGTATTAGGTATGGCCTAATGACATTTCAATTAGAAATTTTTAGACGTCTTACGAGAAACTTGCGATTCGGCGTCAATACACGGTGTCTAAGACTGACCTGCAGGTGAAATTGTACTTCGCAATAAACCCATAGTTCTTCTACCACGTATACATTAGTAGCGACTGGCGCACCCCTATAGGGTGTGACTTCAAAACCGTCGTTATAAATGTTAAATTTATATACCTTTATTAGATATGTATTTACTGAAATTATGAATATAACCTTTCTTGACTAAATGGCTGCTTAATACAGAATAAAACACTGGTGCATAATATGATTAATTTAATTTAATATAATTTAATTTAATTTAAACAATAAAAAAAAAAAAGTTTTTTGAGTAGTTGATTAATTGACTTATTAATATGACGTAAAGAATTAATGAATTGATGATATACGCTGAAAATATTTATACATAAAAATATTTAATGTTTTTTAATTATAAATAAACAAAGACTTTCTGACTATTTGATTGGCCAATTGATAAATAGGATATAATGCTGTTAGTTATACAATTAGACTTTTTTATTGTTTAAAAATATACTTTTTCTGACAGAACTTGTATATAAATGAGTTATATTTATAAATAATACAAGAGAGAACAATATAATAGTGATAGAAACTTACTATTTAAAAAAAAGGGTAGATGCGTTTTGTGACGTCGTATTCAATGGTTGAAAGAAAACAGATTGGCCTTACACTTCATATATATGATGATGTTTTAACATTATTAAAAAAAGAAATCAAAGATAAGAAAGTCCCACTGAGTTTATTTAAAAAAAATTATTTACGAGAATTTCATTTTAAGAAATAAAACCCTTTGATTTCAGCTTTGACAAGAAATACTTACCTAAGCGTATAATATTCTATAAATATATTTTAGACGACAATTACAAATGTAAGTTTCACTCTCAAGAGCGAAGCCTATATGGATGGTGATAAGCAATAATATATCAACCCCAGAAAAGTCAAATACTGAGATATTGATAAAATCTAATCATGCATCACGAAAATAACATTATTCAAAAAAATTCAAGTCATCTGAACTAAATAAGTACGGAAAAGTATCTTAATTTAAGTGTATTCCATATTTTGAAATATCCAATAATCTCATATATCTGAAAAAGTTATTCTTCATTAAATTTGCTTTTAAATCATTATACATTTTATCAAAATAGAAAAGAAAAGATGGATATATACTTCGTAAAATAAATTTATTAAGGTTTGCCATCTTTAGACGGAATTTTCTTAAAATGAAGTCCGTGTGGCTTCACACAGTACTGTTTATTAGCGTCCATTCAATAAAATCCGTAACCCAGTAACAGATACGTCGTAAGCTGTTACGAAAACTGAGGATGATAAAAGTAAGGCACTGACAGTAATTCTTTCAGATGTAAAGCCATGAAAACAATGTAAGTTTGAGAGAAAAACTTATAAGTGTAATTCTACCCTTACAATATATAGGGTAATTGGATGCTGATAAGCAATAATGTGTCAACCCACAAAAAGTCAAATTCGGAGATATTGATGTATTTTGATAATACGTCACCTATTTAACATTATGCATTCTAATTTCAAGTCATCTAAACTAAATAAGTATGGAAAAAAGTTTCTTAACTCAGTGCTTCGAATTTCAGGTGCATTCCATATTTTGCAATTAATAAACTAATCTTAAATGTTTAAAAACCTATTATTAGATAACATATTAAATAAATCTATCTGCTGTTGATTCAATATACATTTTATCAAAATAGAAAAGAAAAGATGAATATATACGTCTTCAAACAAATTTATTAAGAACAGGTTTAACATCTTTAGACGCCATTTTCTCAAAACGAAGTCCGTGTGGCATGACACGATATTGCTTATCAGCGTCCATTTATAGTATGTATATAGAGTAATAAGTTTTCAGAGGTCAACCTCTCTGTGCTTCTAATCAAGATGTATCTAATTATGTCTGTTGTGTTTGAATCACACTGGTTCACTACATACACTGAACTATACCAATAAACAGATTAATATTCAGCTAATACTAGCATTTGGTTGCGACTTCACTCGCGATAATATAGATTTTGTTTTGAAATAATAATAAGATACTCGCTTAGATGAGGTCTACAATCTTTTGTAAAAAAATATCTCTTTTTTATTTATTTTTTGTATTAATTTACTTTAGTTTATTAAAATGTTATATTCTGTACATATATTATGTAAATCGTAATAATTCTAACTTTTTTTTTATTTTTTTATTTTATAATCTTTATTTAAAGAGCTTAGTCACCATACGTGACTATGCCGCTCTGTTTTTTCTGATATAATTTTAATTTCTTAATCTAAAATACTTATTAACTAATTTATATAAGGCTCTAGCTTTATCACTTAAAGGAAATGCCAAAAACGTCATACAATCGGTTATGCTTAAATTATTACTATTAAATAGATTAGAAATACTAATTCTAAATGCCTTGTTCCGAACACATTCCAACAAAACGTGGTAAATGTCCTCAATTACTCCGCAAGGGATGCAATTTGGTGTATCGGATCTTTTTATAAGGAAGGCAAATTTGTTTGTTGGAATATGTCCGGCGCGAAGCCTTAACGCCGTTATTACTTCGCAGCGACTAAGGTCACTGTTGTCAAACAATTCTAACTTCAATAGTAAAACACGAATGTATAGTTTTAAGATACTCATATATACATAATATGGAATAAGCAATACTGTGTCAAGCGGACGTTCATTTTGAGAAAATGGCGTCTGAAGATGTCAAACCTATTCTTAACAAATTTGTTTGAAGAAGTATATATCCACCTTTTATTTTATTTTTTGATAAAAGGTATAATTAAATCAGACTGATACATTTAATATATTATCTAATAAAATGTTATTTAAATATTTAAGATAATTTTATAAATTGCAAGAAAATGGAACGCACTTGAAATTCGAAGCAATTAATTAAGAATCTTTTTTCCGTACTTATTTCATTTATATCACTATAATTTTTTTGTTAATGTTAAATAGGTGATGCAATATCAAAATACATCAATATCTCCGAATTTGTCTTTTAATGGTTGACACATTATTGCTTATCAGCATCCATATATAGCCTAGAATAATGTACGTTCCAAATGGTACCTTAATTTTTAAAATAGGTTCTGTGGTTTCTGAGGTTACTTCGCAAATACAAAAAATGCTCTCCCTTTTATATATTAGCATACATAGATTATATAAAAGCTATATAGTTCCTATGGATATAAATATATTAATTGAAAAAACCAAAAACTCGACTGCGTAACAAGATCTCCAGTATCAATATCAGTTCTGCCTAAAAGCCTATAAGTGAAAATCGTTACTAACCAATTATAAATCGTTATATACTCGATTCTAAACGATAATTTCGATTGAAAAACGATATGAGAAACCTTTAACGATAACCCTTGACATAGTTCGTCTATTCCTTTTTCATATTATGGGGTCCATAATCTAATAGAGTTTAACAATAGGTACATACATTTAAGACTTACAAATATATTAAATACTCCGTGAATCCAGCTTATGCTTCTGACATTCCGTCGTGACGTCAAATGACGAGTCATTTATCAAAATCGGCCACAAAGGTACAAACCCACACACATACAAACATACTTATATTGATAAACACATTACCCTCCTTTGCTTTGCACAGTCGGGTAAAAACTAAAGGCATTTAAATTTAATCTTATCAACAATGTCATGTATTTACATTGTTTTTGTAATATAAATTCCGACTTGTATTGCAGCTGGGCGTTTTGTTTCCGTTCTCCAAAATTCCATTTATTATGTAAATAAGGGAATGCATTTCGCTATCCGTATTAAGTAAAGGAACTTTTAATATTTTTATAAACACACTGGCGTTATATATTCGTGCGTAATGTATGTATATTTTACTTATTTATGTTATTTTATACGCTTCCTAACCGTTTAATTCAATTTCATGTCCTTTGCCAAAGGTTGTCCGGAAGAGATCGCTGTTTTAGCGATAAGACCGCCTTTTGTAGATTCTCTTTTTCTCCCATCTTCTTTGTTTGTTTTTGTATATATTTGTTGTTTGGTGTACAATGAAGCATGTTTGTATTGTATTGTGTTAGCGTCAACTGTAGGTGATTATTTGAACAACTGTGACGTCACTTAGCGTTTAGCTTTTGTGTTGTCTTATCACCTCCGCGTATATCCAATAAACATACTTTAATATAATAAATACGAAAGTTACCCTTTTTATATAATTATTAAAATGATTTTTTTAAAAGCTATATCGTTTACGTAGACCAATCTGGAAGTATACTGTTTAAAACAAATAAAAAAAATATAACTTCCTTTTACGAAGTCGTTTAATGACCAATTTCTGAAGTAACATTCATTGAATGATACAACGACTGTCACGATTTATATCAAAACGATATAAATCGTGACAGTCATTGTATTAACTCGAGAAGAAAGGATAAACTTATAACGCAGAATTTTCGACTTCGCAAAGTCAATGTTACCTTCTTGGGACAAGGTTCGCTTTTACAACAAAATCCCGCAGAAAGTGTTACAGTATACAAATTTAAAGTATATATTAAAAATTCCTTAATAGCGAAAGCATTTTTGTAGCAATTTGCACCTGGTGTGATGGCCCTTCTCACATTGGGACAGACGCGAAGTCGATGTAATCGATATATACATTTTTCGATATATACAGATATTTGACAGACGCGTTGGCGCAATGGTCACTGCAACTGACTAAAGCGCTAACGGTCGCGGGTTCGATCCCCGCTCACGGCAAAACGTGTTTATTGGCCATACAGATGTTTGTCGTAGTCTGGGTGTTTGTGTTAGTGTTGTGAGTGTTTCCGGACCCCCGACACAAGGTCATGAGATCTTATTGGGGGCCGTTGAGTGTGATGCGTTATTTATTTAATTAATTAATTTATATAAGGAACTAGACAATAGCAAGCACAATGCACGCACGTACTGCTACTGGACTCGATGATCCACGCCTCCGTCACGATGGTGCAGGGATTTTCGGTTCGCAAACGGTTTTCGGTTTTGAGGCGCGCGCGCGAGGTCTGTGTCTCTTTTTCAAGTGACAGGTGTCAAACCTTTGCATTTTTTTTTTCGCTTTTTTCTTTCCTTAGAGGGAAAAGGCAAAGGTATTACACCGTACAGCCAAGCCTTTTGTAATTTTTATTCATATTTAATTAAATTGTAAGGCATAAAGCCATGTCTTCCGTTTAATCAAAGCTTTGCAATCGCTCCAAAGTTTTGACAAATACGCCGCACATGACAGCCGGATGGCTGTGTTGCTATTATACTAAATTGTTTTACATATCGATTGTTATGATACAATTGCGTTTCAATTATGGTAATGAAACAATATTATTTCGTTTAAGATATAATTAAATTAAATTAAATGTAACTATTGTAAAACTTTTAAAAAGAGCAACTATCGAGTTTCGTGCCGGTTTTTCTCGGTAGAATCTACATTCCGAACCGATTTTTTTTGTATTGACGATTCAAAAGTGCTTGTAAAACGTACTTGAATAAATTAATTTTGTTAAAAAAATGGTAATGGGTGGCGGTGATCACTCAACATCAGCTGACCTGCCTCTTCATTTGATAAAAAAGTCATTAACGATTTTTTGTGCATAATACTTTTGCATTATTGTTTCAATGTTGTAAACTTATTCAGTTTCGTTGTCAATGTGTCGCGGCATAATTTAAATAAATTTATTTTCATAAGTGGTCGTACTTTATCATTTTAATGAACACTCGTGTTGTTTTTATTCCACGATTTTACGTTCAAATTAATTTTCGAGACGTTTTCGGTTTTCATCAGATTTAAAAAGTGGATGCTCAGAATTCGTTGTGTATTTTTACGTTTGTTTCCTTAGAACTTAATTATTAATAATTGATTTCGATTTTATCTGAATGATGAAAAAAATCGATTTTAAATAAAATAAGAATTTGTCAAAGAGGAATAGAACGGAGCTATATGAATATCAAATTAAAAGACATAGTCAAGAGTTCACTGTGTCGTTGTCTTATATTTTCGCTATTATTATTCATTGAAATAAAACTGTTTTAAACGGATTTAAATCGCGTATATTAATTATTTTTATCATCCCGACATTTCGAGCACTTTGCAGCGTTCGTGGTCACGGGTAGACAAATATCATGAACTACATAATCCGTTGGCGGTAGTTGTAAATAATATTCTCAAATCTCAAATAGACAAATGTCATCTTAGTCTCTTATTATTATTCTCTTTTATTGTATCTTTTTCCTTATTTTATACATTTTTAAATACATTTTGTATACATAATAGAAAAAATATTTAAAAATATAAAAAATAGCTGTCCACCGGTGGCAGAATGTGAACCAGGCCACCGGCAGTTAGGGCTCCAAGTTGAGGAATCTCCTCACTATACGTGCCGTCTCAAGTAATACTGCCTTCTGTATTCGGCCCTTGATCCAACTACCAAGCGAGAGTTTCTGAAGATGTTGGTCGAAACTCTTCGCTAATAGCCCGTTAACCGAGACGACAACAGGTACAATAATTGTTGAGTCCACTCTCCACATGGCTGTAATCTCGTGGGCAAGATCTAAATATTTACTAATTTTTTCTTTTTCAGCCTTCAGGAGATTATCGTCATGTGGAACAGTAATGTCAACAATTATTGCTCGGCGCGCTGACCGGTCCACTATAACTATATCAGGTTTATTAGCTGGAATATACCTGTCAGTGATAACAGACCGGTCCCAGTAGAGTAAAGCACGGCCATTTTCGAGAACCGGCGTCGGGTTATACCTATAGTAGGGCACCTCAAAGTCTATGAGATCGTAAAGAAGAGCAAGTTGTTGGTGTAGTATCCTGGCTACCTGATTGTGTCTGTGCAAATACTCTCCGTTAGCAAGATGACTACAACCGGAAATAATATGTCTGAGTGACTCGCCAGGACGATGACATGCTCGGCATACATCGACGGTTCCGTCTTTCATAATATACTTCCGGTAGTTGTTCGTCTTGATAACTTCGTCCATAATTGCACAGACAAAACCTTCGGTCTCCCCAAAGAGGTTTCCGTATTGTAGCCAGGATACAGAGCTTGTCTGATCTACATCCGGCCCCATCAGGGCTTTGTAGAATCTTCCATGTAGCTCTTTGCTCTTCCATACGGCCACACGATCAAGTGTGCCCATTACTAGGGGTTTACGCCAGTTCTCTTTGCCTAAAGACAGCGGAGTAAAACCCTTGTCAACTGCTACAACATCCTTGTGCATATCCCCGTTCATATTAAGAAAGTACTCTCGGAGATTATACACCACACGATTGTGAAGATTCTTAGCACTAAGAAAACCACGACCTCCAAGTTTTCGTGGAATGTATAATCTCATCACAGATGAGCGAGGATGATGCATTCGGTATGCTGTCAGCAGCTTACGAACCTGGCGGTCCAGGGAATCCAGTTCAGTCTGAGTCCATCTTAGAATGCCAAAGGTGTAGACGAGCAGGGGCATGACCCAACTGTTAAAGGCACGCACCTTATTTCCGCCAGATAAAAAGCTATTAATAACTTTCTTCAGTCGGCCAAAGAAACGTTCCCACACCAGCTGTTTCATTGCTACACCGTCAATACCTAGCGCCTCTGACATTCCAAGATATTTGTAGGTTTCGCCCACGTTGAGAGATCTGAGAAACAAATTGTTTGTGAGATGGATATGCTCAGATGATACAATCCTACCTCTTTCTACGTGGATAATAGCGCATTTATCCACACCAAACTCCATACCTATGCAACTACCAAAGGATTCAGTTATCTTTAATAGTTGTATTAGATCTGATCGTTTTGATGCGTATAGCTTGAGGTCATCCATGTAGAGCAGGTGAGATATAGGTTTGCTCTCTCTACGAAGGCGAAAGCCTAACCTTGAATCCTCCAATAAAGTACCAAGAGGATTCAGGGCCAGACAGAACCACAAAGGACTCAAACTGTCACCTTGAAATATACCCCGCTTAATCTTTATCGGCTCGGTCGACCCAAAATTATCAGCAGTTCCTGGATGACGAAGAAATGTGACCCACTGCCTCATACATGAATTGAGAAAAGAACATAGAGTTGCATCAACCTTATACAACTCCATAACTCTCACGAGCCATGAATGTGGCACCGAATCATAAGCCTTCTTATAGTCTATCCAAGCAGAAGCAAGATTTTTTCGGTTTCGACGTACCTGTTGGCATATGGCCATGTCTATGAGGAGAAGCTCTTTTGTACCGCGACTACCGGGCCTACATCCATTCTGAGCCGGGTCTAAAATATTGTTAACAGTTACATGTTTTATAATTTTTGCGGCAAGAATGGATGTAAGGAGTTTATATATGGTTGATAAACAAGTTATCGGACGGTAGTTCTTTGGGTCTGCGGTACATCCGGATTTGTATAGCAGGAATGTCGCACCAGTCGCCATAAACGTCGGTAATGAACCTGAAACAATGGCGTCTTGGAATTGCGTTGCCAAAATGGAGTGTGAACTACGGAACCACTTTAACCAAAAATTGTGCAACCCATCCGGGCCAGGACATTTCCAGTTCGATGTCGAACGGATTGCACAACTTACATCATTTGGGCTAATTATGACTGGGTCCATTTGCGGTAGTGATTCACAACTCCTCTCGACAACGCTCATCCAATCGCCTTCAGTGTGGCCAATAGGGCACGACCAAATACCACGCCAAAAATCTGACATTAAATTTGGCGTTGGTAATACACTACTAGTCACACTATCAGTGCATTTTTCCCATTCCATTATTATTATTATTATTAAAAAGGATAATAGGAGTCGAGATGGCGTACTGGTTAGAACCCGTCGATCTCAGCCCTTGATCGCGTAATCAAACCCCGGTTAGCTCTGTTGTGTTTTCAAGTACTTTTGAATTCAAATTCATCTCGAGCTCGGCGGTGAAGGAAAACAGCGTGAGTAAACCTGCTCATACCGGTAGAAACTGTGACACATGTACATATATCCGCAAACCCGCAGTGGAGCAGCGTGGTAGATAAAGCTCTCCCTAGCCTTCTCCTAACCTTCTCCTTAATGGGAGAGGAGGCCCTTTGCCTAGCTGTGGGACATTTACAGGCTGTTACTTTATTTTTCTGAAACGATAATATACTTTTAGATATAGGATATATATCAGTAATAATATAAAGAGGAATGATTTGATTGTTTCTTTCTTTGCATTGAACCGGCTCCAAAACTATACATTTAAAAACGTATATTTCTAGATTGGTCTCATATATTTTCATTAAAATCGATTCAGTAGATTAGTTTTAAATTTAAAATAACTAAAATTACTAATTATTATATTAAAAAAATGAATTAAGAACCTCCTTCTTTTGAAGTTTGCTAGATATTAAAATAAATATTCTGTTTTATAATTTTATAATATGAAAGGATTTCCTTGAAACTGTTGGAAATAATTATATGTAAACATCTCTTGATTTCCCTTACTTCGATTCACAGTATTTTCCGGTAATTATGTTATTTTAATGTTTTATAATATTAAAGCGGATGTCTCCTTAAATTAAATGTTTATATATTTTTACTTTTACTAAATAAATATTTACCCGACTGTGACGAAGTGAAGGGTTATGTTTTTGACTCGTATATATGTATGTATGTTCGTTCCAATGTCAGCTACCCTTAAAGGTTTAACCGATATTGATTAATAATACGTAATTACATTAGTTTTGATGGCGAGCGTCACTGGTTACTAAAAAAAATATTAAATAAGGTAAATTTTATGCTTTTTTATTAGGTTGGGTTTTTTTTTAATTTTTATAATAATAACTTTAGCCTTGATTTGACTTAATAAAAAGTAAATTTTAAGTAACGAAAGTGGTAAGACTTTTTTTTAATATATAAAGCTGGCAAACGAGCAGGCAGGACATTTGATGTTAAGTTATCACTTTAACTATAACTTTACCCCCTAATTTCACCCTTTTAAGTTTTTCGCAATATATCCTTCTTCAGGGTATCTATATGTTTATACCAAAATTCATTCAATTCAGTTAAGTGATTTAAGCGTAAAAGCGTATCAAACAGACATATACATTTCACGATATCATTATTTAGCCTTTAAAAAAAACAGATGATGATGTATAATTTTTTTATGCCTGATGAATGCATTAATGCATCCCGGCCAATAACTCAGGCGGGTTTGTGGGACTCCTGGTGATGACAGATGCACCAGACTACCCACTAAAACCCAGCGGTGCGCTCAACGTCGTAGTAGTGCGCCACAGGATCGCTATATGATGATGCATCAGGTCAAGGTTACATAACTATGTTATTTCATCATTGAAGTCTCAGGATAGAAAATTTCGTTTCGATTAACCAGGAGTTCAGATCCTATCAACAACCATAAAAGCGCTCACAACCTCCAAACCTCTGATCAGATCATCATGAATTATAGCTCAGAACGATCTCGATTACATTAGCTCTTAAACATAAAAAACTATTTTAAAATCGGCCCATTCGTTAGGGAGTTACGATGCCACAAACAGACACAAGTCAGACTTATAACACGCCTCTTTACGCAGGTGATGTCGTGAGATTCAGTTGGTGAATTTAAACATACAAATTGCAAATTGAAAGACGAATTAAATACTTGAAAACATTTCTGTTTTTCTAAATATGAATTTATAGTTGTTTTATATAAATCTGTTTTTAATACACATGTACCATTTGTTGTTTTAAAATTAACTATGCAGGTTTTATCGTCTATGATATTCGTATTCATAATGTTTTAATTTAGTAATAAGTAAAATTATAGTTATTTATAGAATAGATTCTGCAAGTGTGCTTTTATCATATGGACGCTGATAAGCAATACTATGTCGAGCCACATGGACTTCGTTTTGTAAAAATGGCGTCTTAAAATGTCAAATCTATTTTTTAATACTTTATTTTGAAGAAGCATATGTCCATCTTTTCTTTTCTATTTTGATAAAATGTATATTAAATCAAAAGCAAATAGATTTATTTAATATATTATCTAATAATAAGTTTTTAAATATTTGAGATATTGCAAAATATGGAACGCACTTGAAATTCGAAACATTGAGGTAAGAAACTTATTTATCCATCTTTTCTTTTCTATTTTGATAAAAGGTACAGTGATTTAAAAATAGATTACAAATTAGTATAATTAAAAGTTTTATCTTATAATAAGTTTTTAATTATATGAGGCTAGCTGTTCCTTGCAGTTTCACTCGCATTTATGGTTACTGCTTCGCTCCTATGAGTCGTAGCGTGATGTAATATAGCCTTTAGCCTTCCTCAATAAATAAACTATCTAACACAAAAAGATTTTTTTTAATTCGAGCCAGTTTTAGTTCAAATAAATTAACAAACTCTTCAGATACTTCACTCATATTATTAGAAGATTATTCAATAAATTTCAAAATAAAGAACGCACTTGAAATTTGAAACATGATCTTTAGCTTCCGTACTTATTTAGTTTAGACGACTTGAAAAAATTTTGGATATCGTTAAAAAGGTGACGCGTTATTAAAATGCATGAACACCTCTGAGTATGACTTTTTGTGGGTTGACACATTATTGTTTATCAGCATCCTACTTTGTCAAGTTTATCAATTGACGAACTAGTTTTTTGTTTTTTTTTAGTCAGGTGGTTGCTAGGCAACATCTAAAGTGGTCGGCATTATGGGTGTTAAATGAATTAGCTTATGACATTATTAAACGGTTACAGAGTATTTTACATCACTTACGAGAGTAAAACTCACAAATGTAGTTTACGCCTTAGACATATGAGGGTGGTGTAGCTTCCATAGTCAAGGACAATACTAAATTGAGCGCGCAACCGTATAATGGCAGATATTTGTTTTCAATTAGCAGACAAAGGAAGCAGGCAGGCACGAGTAAATAAAAAAATATTGGCCAAATTGATAATTGTAATTGAATTCAATTAACTTTTCTGCACTAATGTAATAGTTTTTCAAATTAAACTAAATTTTAATTTGCTTGAATATATTTTTTAAGCCGCGTCCAAAAAAAAAGAGAAATGTTATAAGTTTGACGAGTCCTTGTGTCGGTCTATCGCATTGTAGTTCTCTAACGAATGCACTGATTATATTTTGTTTTTTTTTTTTTTTTATTATAATTCATTTAAAAATATTTATGTATGTGGCTACCACTTGATATAATCTGTGAACATTTAATATTAGTAAAGAAGATCAGCGCATTCGCCATATATAGGTTTTTATCGACGGATGCCTCACCTCTTTTTCATATTATATGTATTGTCAATTTAAGATGTCATTTGTTCTGGCCATGATGCTAGAGTGTAGTTTAGTACACACCCTAAGGCGCTGCGCAAATGAAGACACTTTTAACCGAGTTTTAAAAAGATGCAGGTTTTCGATTCGAATATTTCTTTTTTTATGTTTGTTATCACCACCGATTTTGAAAATTGTTTTTTATTTAAAAAAGTGTAGTATAAAATTGTTCCTAAAGAATTTTCATCAAAATCAGTTGAGTAGTTTAGATTTTAAGACGAAACAACTGGTATTATTGTGTTAACCAAGATGATAAACTTATGACGCCGAATTTTCGACTTCTCAAAGTCAACCTCCTTGGGGCAAAGTATTTGTTTTTATAAAAAACATCCCGTAGAAAGCGTTACAGCTTACAAATAATAAATTTAAAGTACATATTAAAAAGTCCTTAATAGCTAAATCATATTATTCTGTTCATATTATTCTGTTCATATTATTCTGTTCTGTATATAGATAATAAAGATGCTTGGATTTGGTATAAGTTGTATTCACTCAGAGTATTTAATGTATTTGTAACTCATAATTGTATGGACTTATTGTTAAACTTTTTAAAAGAATAACTATCGAGTTTTTTGCCGGTTCTTCTCGATAAAATCTTCATTCCGAACCGGTGGTAATTTCATTAAATTAATTTTTTGTTTCTGTAGTGCCGATAAAATGCTTCTAAAAGCCTACTTGAATAAAGTATATTTTAATTTTGATTTTGAAAACGAAATTGCATATTTTTGACTGCCTAGTTAAGGGATTGCGTTGAAAGTTGCACCCTGATAATTATTACGACGCAGGTACCCGCTAAGAATAAATTCACTCCCTCAGGGGATGAAATAGGGAACCAAAGTTTGTACAGAAAGAAACCAAATTGAAAAATAAAATCAAATCCGTTATCAAAAGCTAGTAAGTGTCATTACTGCTATAAATAATTTATTGATTAGAAATTTTATCAAACGAGGGTATCAGATTTCATAGAAATTACGTAATAAATAGAGCATTGATAATACATATTTATTTTAGATTATGTAGTTCGTAGAAAACAAACAAACACGAGACTACGTCTACATATATGGATGCTGATATGCAATACTGTGACAAGCCGCACGGACTTCATTTTGAGAAAATGGCGTCTAAAGATTGCGAACCTATTCTTAACACATCTGTTTGAAGAAGCTTATATTCATCTTTTCTTTTCTATTTTGATAAAAAGTATAATTAATTTATAGCAGATAGACTAATAAAGATTTTTATCTAATAAAAAGTTTTTTAAATATTTTAAATTATTGCATAATCCAAAATATGGAACTTACTTCAATATTCTAAGCATTTGATTAAGAAACTTTTTTGCGTACTTATTTAGTTGAAATGACTTGAAAAATTTTTGTATAATGTAAAATACAATATCAGAATACATCAATATGTCTAAATTTGACTTTTGTGGGTTGACGCATTATTGCTTATCAGCATCCATATAGTATCGTATAACGATTATTTACTTTATCCTTACCCTTGATCCCTTACGGTCAAACCACATGACCACGTTCTTAAGTCACGCCGTGACGCGTTCTGACGCCGTGAAAAGTTATAACGTTACGTCAAGAAGTTTGACGTTTATCGTAAACGCTATGAGTTTTTGTTTAATTAAAAAAGACATGTCATCGTACCACGTAGCGACGTCACGTAATGATTTTTTACAATGCACTTCCTAATGTTCCCGGCATCAGAACGAACCACGGCGTGACGTCAGAACGTTATATTTTGGCCATTATCCCTTTGTAATCCGACAACACACTGTGGTCCTTTGTACGCAATTTATTTTAATGTGCTCTCAGAGGAGTATGAAGGCATAGTTAAAGTTTATTTAGCATCTCTAAAGTGAGAACGTAGAAGGCTTTAATTATATAAAACTAGCTACACCTCGCAGTTTCACTCACGCTAATGGTTACTGCTTCACTATAAGTAGTAGCGTAATATGATATAGCCTATAACTTTCCTCAATAAACGGGCTATCATTTTGACAGGCACGTTAGCGCAGTGGTCACTGCAACTGACTGAAGCGCTAACGGTCGCGGGTTCGATCCCCGCTCACGGCAAACGTCTGTATTGGCCATACGGATGTTTGTCGTGGTCTGGGTGGTGGATAGTGTTGTGTGTGTTTCCGGACCCCCGACACAAGACCACGAGGTCTTAATGGGGGCCGTTGAGTGTGATGCGTTTATTATTTATTATTTATTTATTATTATCATTAAGAATTTTTCAAATCGGATCAGCAGTTTCAGAGATTACTCACAAACGTATTTTACCTCTTTATTGTATTAGTATAGATATTTACGTGGAAAGTCGTGCATGCAACATTTATAAAGATTCTATAAAATGTACTTAAAAGGTGGCGCTAGCACAAAGCCAATAATTTCATCAAAACATTCCCCATTACAAAGCCAATGAATATAATATACCAACATGCTTCGTAGACTCCCCGTAGACCACTCGTAGATCCCTCGTAGACCCCATTAATAAAACCGATGGACTTTTTATCGTTAATCGATATCTCGACTACCGATGTTTGTAATCGAATGATCACATTATTGGTCGAGTCGAGTTTACTAATTGTGGTCTAATGATATTAGTTTTGGGTTGGTACAAAAATAATTAAGGCTACGATGTATTGCTTACTACTTTTCGCGCGTGGGTTTACTTGTGTCGTGTAATCTTTTTTAATTTAATTTATGAAATTAACTATAAAGTTCCTGAATCAGCTGTAGCTCTATATTGACACAACAAGGCTATATAATTGGACTCAATGTCATTGGTCTCAAGTCACACGGACTTCATTTTGAGAAAATGGCGTCTAAAGATGTCAAACCTATTCTTAACAAATATGTTTGAGGAAGTATATATTCATCTTTTCTTTAATTTTTTTTTATAAAAGGTATAATGAATTAAATTCAGACTAATATATTTAATATATTATCTAATAAAAAGTTTTTCAAATATTTGAGGTTATTGTATAATTTGCAAAATATGAAACGCACTTGAAATCCGAACCAATTAATTAAGAAACTTTTTACCATACTTATTTAGTTTATATGACTTCAATATTTTTTAATAATATTAAATAGGTGATGCAGTATCAAAATACATCAATATCTCTGAATTTGACTTTTTGTGGGTTGACACATTATTGCTTATCAGCATCAAATTAAGGCCTCCCACAAGGGTACTAGCGACTCGCGTTTGTATACTCTTTAAGTTGCTCGCCAGAAGCCGCCATACAACGAGTTGAATCGTTTTGCACTATAGCTGGTTTTGTAAGAGGTCGGAAGCCTAACCCCTTTCAAGATTCCTTTTCATATTATCCTTCATTCCTTCTAAGCTGGCAAAAAATTGCGTTTACGTAGTGAACACTTAATGTACAATTGAATGGTATTACTTGGCATAAGCGCCGGCCCACCCATCTCCAGGAGGTGTGTCCATAAGTACTTAGGATGTTCCGTTGTCGAAGTAAAACATGTTAGTATGTGTGGTGTCTTGTGGTTTCAATCCTTGCCTGTTTGCATGTTGCTTGCCTGCTTGTGCTCAATGTACGTTTGTATATGTGGGAGGGTAGATGTTGCTTGCCTGCTTGTGCTGCATGTGCGTATGCATATGTGGGAGGGCGGGTGGTGCTTGTCTGCTTGTGGTTGTGCGTATGTGAGAGTTTGGGCTGTGCTTGCCGGCTTGCGCTGCATGAGCATGTGTGTATGTGGGAGGATGGTCGGTGTTCATACTGAATGATAGCAGATAGCTTTTTATCGTTTCGCAGATTATAGGAAAATAATGTGTTGTGATTATTTATGAAGGACTTCCGCAAAGTAACGCCAGATTCAATTGATTGTTTTAAATTGAAACGTTCGTTAGTATTATGAAGACTGATCAGTATGCTGGAATATATTTCTGAATATATTGTCTATTAGCTATAGTTAAGCCCCACCACGATTAAAATGTTAATAATGAAAACGCATTACTCTTTTTATATCATTGTATCGAAATATTATAGTCATGAAAGCATCCGGTTTCCAGATTTCAACGGAAATGTCTGTTTCGATAATTTCTGAATTCATTTTTAATTAGGTTCAGATTTATTGTGTATTTTTTTTATGTATACGTATATGTATGTATGTATATTTATCTCAATATACCTCCTAACTGTGATTGATAATTAAATTAATTTTAATTTCTATACGCCTATCTTAATTATTTTTCTATTCTAATATTATAAAAAGGTAAATTTTGTTGGTAAGTTTGTATATAAAAGGTAATGTCTAATACATGATAACTGACTGATTCGAAAGATTGTTTTTGAATTGATATAGGCTGTATTTCATTACGCTACGACTCATATGAGCAAAACAGTAATAATATATGTAGTGAAACCGCGAGAGGCAACTAGTGCAAAATAAAATGTATTTTATGTCATTATGAAATATCTCTATTAACACTGCATCAAATTAATAAACGATGACGTTTGAATGGTGATTACATCAGCAATATTTATTTAAATACCATATCAATGATTTGCTTTACTAAATATTAAATATGCATTTAATATATAGGATAAAATATTATTCAAGATTTCATAACTGCTGGTAAAAAATACACATATTTATAATCAGCTATGTGTCTAATTCAGGGTCATATACCCTGGATTAGACACATAGCTGATAAAAATATTTTTTGAATACGAATATGAAGAACCGCAATAGTGCCAGGAGTGATGAAAGCATATGCTATAACATGCACAAAATTGGATTTTTTATCATCTGTTATAATATGTAATAATCTAAATATATATAACTCAAAGGTGACTGACTGACATAGTGATCTATCAACGCACACACAAACCACTGGACGGATCGGGATAAAATTTGTCATGCAGGCAGATGTTATAACATAGGTATCCGCTAAGAGAGGATTTTGATTAATTCTACCCCCAAGGGGATAAAATAGGGGATGAAAGTTTGTATAAAACTTTGTCAATTTTAAACCGATTGACCTGAGATTTTGTATGCATATAAGTACTATGGCGTAGACATCACAGACATCGCAGACGAAGTTGCGAGCACTAGCTAGTGTTAAAATAAGCATAGAAATGAAATAAGAGCCTTGCTTTTTTTAATTGAAAAAGGGATATACGTTAATAATTACTGTAATTACGTTTGTTAATTTGTTCTCGGACTTACATATTAGATTTACATAAATGATCATTGCATTTAGTGATAATTATGCGTAGAAGTTTTGCTCTCAGACTTTTATCTCATTTAAGAGAGTATCATTACAAATATAATTTTCGTCTTACGCTTGAAAAAACCTACCATCAGTGACTTATTTTGAGTCAAAGATAATTTTAACGTTTTAGTTACTCAACTTATAATTATATATTTTAAGCTTTCGCGATGTATACTATTCATATTTTAGTACCTTCAACAATGTTCGCGCGATCCCATTGTGTTAGTGTAGTGGGCTCCCAGCATTATAATGACGGTAAAGCCGATATTAATACTGAGAGGGTAGGCGAAGAAAACTCGCGCACTCGTCGACGGAAGGCGCGCGGTACAGTCAGCGTGACCACGACCGATGCAAATTCGTCGAAACGTCGGGCAATAAAAATGTATTACTAACATTAGTTATCGCGATAAGACCCGTTATATAAAATATCAACGTATACTGTTTATATTTGTGATAAAAATTGTACCTATGTTTCAATAAACAAAAATAAATATTAAAAAAGATTACGTAATTTTACGTAGGTAATTTATAAGGTGACAGAGTTGTTCTAAATCAGAGTAAAATTTACGTATTAATTTTCTCCTCAGTATAATAATAATTGGGGGATTTCAAGCGTCGAGTTTATAGACACCTTTCCGTCAAAGGCCGGCAATGCACCCGCAACGTCCCTGGTGTTGCAGATGTCGGGGCGATAGTAACCACTTAACATCAGGTACTATTTGCTCGTTTGCCCTCCTTTATATAATAAAAAAATGTAACGTGACACATGAAAGATATTATAAAGTCTAAGCTTAGGAACGTCAATGCTGACAGACTTCAATTAGACTTAATTTATTACAGTCTTAAATTACCTAAGAGAAATCTTTTATTACGTCCTTTGGAAGATAGTCCTTCGTCAACTTAATTAAGTTTCAGATTAAATGTTAAAAAATTCTTAACCGTTTAAATTTAATCTGCATTTTTATTTACGTAAATCAATTAATTTAATCTTCTGAATTAACAAAGTCATTTACGTTATAAACTAAGTGAATTTCTTTGCATATACTTCTTCGCTGGGTGCAATGTAGTTTTTTTACGCCATATCATTACAAATCTTTTAAATTCTCGGTTTTTCTCTAATATAATATGCCTGTATGATACATATAAACTTTGCTCTTGAATTGCTCTGTTTATTGCTGAATACTGCATTAAAATCCGTTCCGTAATTTCAAAGATTTATGTAAGTGCACAGACCACGGAAAGTGACTTTAATTTATACGATGTAAAACTATACAATCTTAAATGAACTACTATAATTGATAAAATATGTGATTATGGATGATTATTTGCTCCCATTTCACGGACACTATTGTTTCAACCGATATTAAAAAAAAAGTTCTTAATGCGTAATGTGTGTCCTTGTAAATGTTTGTTACCACAGAACTCCGTCATATCTTAACTGGTTTTAAAAATTCTTCTAAGACTTTTTAATTAACTCGATTACTTGAAAACGGGTTAACTGATTTGGTTAATTCTTTATTATTTGAAAGAGTGTCATGTTAGATTGGTTTCATAGAATTTTTATTAAAATCGGTTAAGTAAATTGGTTATAAAATCAAAATAATTGAAATAAGTATGTCATTCAAGTCAAAGAAATAACGTACTGTGTCAAAATTTTACGTATGAGTATTAGAAGAATAAATAGGTTACATTTCTATATATATCATGCGCGCGAAGCCATCGGCAAAAGCCTGTATACTACATAGTAGTTACATACATTTTAGTCGTAAAGTTTATTAAAAAATCAAAACACAATTGACAGTAAATTTTAATCTCGCCTTTACTTATTCAAAGAATATCGATTTTTATATAAATACTACTTGTAATACGGGTTAACGAAAGGCATGAATATTTTAATAATGTGACCCTTTAAAGTTTAACGTTTAGGGTGTAAGGTGAAATTATCACTTGTATGTTTTGATTGTTATAAAACATATGGGATTTGGTTATTGTCTGTTCCCTATACATTTATATAGACTTAAATTAACCCGTAATACAAACTGTTTATATCGTGACTAGCTGGTGCTCGCGACTTCGTCTGCGATGTCTGTGATGCCTACGTCATTAGTAGATTTATGCATGCAAAGTCTCAGCCCGATCGGTTTAAAATTGACAAAATTTCATACAAACATTCATCGCCTATTTTATCCCCTTGGGGGTAGAATTAATCAAAATCCTTTCTTAACGGATGCCTACGTCACAACATCTACCTGCATGCTAAATTTCAGTCCGATCCTTCCAGTGGTTTGGGCTGTGCATTGATAGATCACTATGTCAGTCAGTCAGTCACTTTTGAATTATATATATTTAGATTGTGAAAAAGACATCGGTCATATTATTTCTTATTGTAAAACATATAGCTTAAACAGGTTATTATTTGCGGAACTTGTATTATCAAGGGTTCTGAAACTTGTATGCCTCGCCATCCAAGGTTAATGTCCAATCCTGAATATTTTGATTCTATTTATAATTTCGTAAGTAAACATCTGTTTAACGTTATATTTTTTAACAGTTATTTATTTATTAGTTACTTATCCAGAGTCGTTAAACAAAATAATAAAAAAAAAGTTTTGGTCACGAATTTCCATAATATTTACTTTAATAATATTAATAATTTTAATAATCAGCAGTACCGTATCGATGTCAGTTCTATCAAAAATTCTATAAGTAAGAATTATTACACAATAAATTTAAATTTATAGTTATAGATCGTAAACGACAGCTCTGATTGAAAAGCGATATCAGAAACCTAAAAATGATACCTATCCAATGATACCCCACTTGACATAGTTCGACGATTTTCATTTTTTCTTTTTTTATATGATATTTTGAATTAGAAAATTATTATTATTATGAATTTATGAATGTTATAGGCTATATAACATAACCGGAGCGTTATACATTCACAGAAGCAACCATAACAGCGAATGAAATCGCAAAACAGCAAGTTATCTACGAAGACTGAAAACTTGACGCTCAAGAAAAGTAATTAATTTAAATAAACCGTGTTTAATTTTACGAAAAAAACTAAATGAAATCATTAAGGAAAAATGTTACAAAACACAGGATGAGTAATTACTTTTTAAGAGCGTCGAGGGGATAATTTCTTGTATAACTGACTAGAATAACATTTCTAATTAATGGAACAACTCCAAGATTGTCCAGAGTATAAAATATCGACGGTGGACTGGCAATTTATGTTAAAATTTAAGCTTTTAATGGCATTCCATACTAAATAATCACAAAACTACTTTACTATAGTCCACGTAACAATATACAAGCGTCTGGTATCATGCAGCAAGAGCACCACCCGTCCTCCCACAGACGTACACGCATACGCAGCACAAGCAAGCAAGCGCCACTCGCTCTCCCACATAAGCACACGCATATGTATCCCAAGCAAGCAAGTACCACCCGCCCTCCCACATACGCACACGCATACGCAGCACCAAGCTAGTACCACTCGCTCTCCTACATACGTACACGCATATGCAGCACAAGCAGGAAAATAGGCGGGCCTACTTTAATTTCGAAATTTTATTTTTCTAGCCAGGAATTAAAAAAACACATTCTTTATTATTGCTTTACCTAATTGTGTGTCATTTATAAGGACCAATTTCTGTGAAGTAATAGTATACAAAAAACTAAAGAAAAGGCAATTTTTTAAATGATAATAATTAATGCGAATACAATGCAAAATTTTACTGCTGTACCTCTTAAGAGAGAGCCTCTTAAGAGGTACAGCAGTACAATCTTGCTTTGTATGAGTCATGCCAAGTCCACGCGAACGAAGTTGCGGACTCAGCTAGTTTAAAATAATTCCTAAGTTTAAAACTATTCAGACCTCATTCAATAAGTTTCTAACAATAGTAACGAGGCATATTCCTATTAGTAAGCTGGTTTCTGTCGTATCTTCAACGGAATTTGGAACTGAACTTAGTTTAAAGTTAGACTCTAAACTGTAATGTTCTTATAATGACGTTGAAGTGCTGCTAATGATTTTATGATTTGAGTTTTGTTTAGTTTTTCTTTTAGTCGTTTTAAAATTACTTAGACTTTAAAATTAACCTATTTTGATAAAAATTCTATGACACCAATTTGAGAATATCAAAAATCCTTTGAAATAAACATGTTTAAAATTGATTAATAAATAACAAAATTTTAAGGTAACAAACCATAATAATTAAAAAAAAATATACACAAAAACTGAGAAGCTCCTTTTTTTGAAGTTGGTTATAAATCTAATTGTAAGTCTTAAGTTTAAATAAAAGGTATAAAGTCTAAGATTTCAGTTTGTATACGTGAAATGCATTTACAGTAAAGTCCATAATCTGCAATCTTAACAATGACGTCATTGTTATCTTATCTGCTAATTGCATCACATACATATTTATAACATATGACTACGACTGTATTAACAAACTACGTAATGATACTAGCCGACCTTCGTCAAATATTAATTCCAATATTTTTTTTTATATTATCAACCGCTGAACCAATTTAATATGAATACATGATACGTTCCGATATCCGCACGAAGCCTTATTCTTAAAATTCCAGTTCATAACAGTAAATTTTACAAATATTCATTTACTGTTCAGGCAATAATACTTTGGAACGACTTACCACTAAGCATAAGGCAATCAAAATCATTAGTTACATTTAAAAACAGAGTGAAAAAATTTTATCTTTTAAATCAATGATAATGATGACATATAATATGTAAATTAAATATTTTTATTATTTTTTTGTTTGTAACTATAATATATGTATTAATATATCAGTTAAGTATATATTTTGTATATATTATTTGTGTACTTTTTGTATGTATTGGGTTGTAATTATTGTTATGTTAGTTTATAATTGCACCATCCTGAAATCGTCTTCCAAACACAATCCTTCTGACCCAAAGGTTGTCTGGAATAAATGGCTAATAAGCCACAAGGTCGCCTTTTGTGTCACCACATTTTTGTTTAATTTTAAGGATACTAACTCTGTACCTATGCATATAAGTGGTGTGCAATAAAGTGTTAAATAAATAAAAATAAATAAATATTATATTCTACCAAAATAAACGAACATCGCGGATTCAAACCCCAGCTGGCACCGCTGAGTTTTTAAGTGCTAAACGTGTGTTTAAATTCATCTCATGCTCGACGGTAAAGGAAAACATAGTGACGAAACGTGCATGTGCTGGGAGGAATTCTGACACATGTATATCTGTCTCGTATTTTGTAAAAATAAGTAAATAAGAGCGAACTGTTTAAAGCCATTTTTGTTTTGAAGAAGAAAAGTTGAGAAGAAAAGAAGAGATCGATCGCGGGTTAAAACCCAGTACCCCAGTAACCCAGTACTGAGATTTTAAGTGCGAAATGTGTGTTTAAATTCGTCTCGTGCTTGGTGAAGAAAAATATCTTGATGAAGAAAAACCTGCAAGCGCCGGGAGGAAACACATGTATATCCGTCTCGCAGTGGAGCAGCAATCAGGATTAAGCTCTTAACCTTCTCCTTAATAGGAGGAGGTCTTTGCCCAGCAGTGGGATATTTACAGGCTGTTACTTTAATTTTTATTTTATCTATATTATATCCCTTTGAAACAAAAAAGAATTATACAAATCAGTCAAGCCCTTTTCGAGTAATCGGGATAATAAAAAAAGTTCCCGACGATTTGAGAAGTTATTTAACAAACGTAATTGTGCCTGAGTCTGGGAAAAACAATATAAATCAACAAAGTTCTCGTTTTTGAACACACATTAAACAACGGTTCTCAATTTGTTGCTTTTTTTTTATTTTTTTTTTACGCATCCATCTCAACGGTCCACATTAAGATCTTGTGGCCTTGTGTCGGGGTCCGGAAACACACAACACAAACACCCAAACCACGACAAAAATACGTATGGCCAATACAGTTTGCCGTGCGCGGGAATCGATGTTGCAGTGACCACTGCGCCAATGTGATTAAAATGATTTTTTATATATTTATCTGTCTGTCTGTCGGATGTGGTTCATTCTTTCTTGCTTGTTTTTTTTAATTTGAATTAAATTTAATTTTATTTCATTGAGTTTAGTTTGATTTGATTTCGTTTGATTTAATTTAATTTAACTTACTTTAATTAATTTATAAACGAATATGGATCTGTGTGGTCTGAAATAAATAAAAAATATTATTATCATTATATACTTTGGTTTGAAAACCAAATATCTAGTAAGAATATGTCATATTAGTAATCGGAATTATGTATATTATTGCATTTGAAGTCGATTTCCCATTTTAAAAATGTCCAGCCAATAGTATTGATTTAATAAACGCAACAGCCATTCCAAATTCTGATCCACCAATGATTTATGAAGAGAAAACGACATTACGTTTATCTACCAATCATTGCACTACACGGCAATTTAACTCGCCAATTAAATTCATGCACTGACTGGCTGATTCATCAACGCGGAGCCAAAACCGCTGAGGTTATAAGCTTGTAATTTTGGTAGTTGATATCTTTTATTTTGTAAGTATCCACTTATAAAGGATTTTTGGAAATTTCACATCCAAGATTGTAAACTAAGTGATGAACATTTGTATGAGAGCTCGTCATAATCAAAGTAAGGAACACGAAATTTAATGTATCTCTGGTTAGAAATAAATCGACTGATGTAAATTAAAGTGTTGTCTCAACTCAACTCAACAGACTATGTTTCATCAGTACAAGGTCACTGTCAATTGTGTTATTTTAATAAAATTGAAGTGACGATATAGTAATATTGGATTTTTTTCAAGCTTCATTCAAAAAGTTTCGTCACAAATAAAGCAACTAATTCTATATCTATGCCACTCTATACATTTTCCTGAAATAATATCTATCTCATTCTCAAACCCAGCCTAACAAGGTTGTATAGCGCTCTGACTCCATCCGTTGAAGGATAAGCCAAGACACTGTTTACTCCACTGACTTCTTTAATAATACTATGGGAAATTGAGACTTCATAAAGGAAATTTTCATTCATATTTAATATAAGGGGTTTTATCGCGATAGCTAATGATAGTAATACCTTTTTTATTGCCCGACGTTTCGACGAAGTTGCATCCGTCGTGGTCACGAGCTGACTGGTTTACTTTTGACGTTATTATAATTATGGGAGCACACTACACTAACACAATCGGTTCGCGCAAACATTGTTCGAGGTATATACTTTCGTTAAATTTGATTATCACCGGGTACACCAGTTAGCTCGTGACCACGACGGATGCAACTTCATCGAAACGTCGGGCAATAAAAAACGTGTTAAAACCATTATCGCGATAAGACCCGTTACATTAAATATGAATAGTAAAATCGCGAAAGTTTAAAATATGGAAATTTTCATTCCGAACACATTCAACTAAAATGTAATATATGTTTTCAATTACTGTTTACATTTCAACAATAAGCTGATAACATTTAAATGTCTAAACAAATCTTCATAAATTATAGCCAATAACGATCTCAAACAAAAAAAAACCCTCAAAGTTTGTCCATTCGTGGGGTTACAATGACAGACACACAGAAACTTATAACACCCCTCCGTTTATTCGAGTTTTATAAAGTATACACAATAACATCTCCCTCAATGGACTCAAGACTCTTTTCATCCACTTATTCGAGATATCTCAGAAACCACTGGCGGTAGTTGAAAATAACTTTTTAATTCTGAAGAACCATCGTGACGTCTACGACCTGGGATAACGATCGCGGAAAGTATACGAAAGTGTATGCCTGACCGCATATTGTAGGAAGATTCTGTTAGGCTAAAATCATACTTGTAAGTTTTGCCTTTTACATTAGTAACAAAGGCCTTCCCTCCTATTAAAGAGAAGTCTTTAATATATTTCTTTGGCGCACTCAACAATTAAGCTGGTTCATGGATTTCAACGAGCCGAGATGGCCTAGTGGTTAGAACACGTCGATCTCAACCGATGATCGTGGGTTCAAACTCCGGCTAGCACCGCTGATTTTTCAAGTGCTAAATTAGTGTTTAAATTCATCCCGAGCTCGGCGGTGAAGGAAAACATCGTGAGGAAGCCTGCATGTGTCGGAAGAAATTCTGACACCCCGCCAACCCGCAGTGGAGCAGCGTGGTGGATTAAGCTTTAAAACCTTCTCCTTAATAGGAGAGGAGGCCATTGCCCATCAGTGGGATATTTACAGGCTGTTAATTTACTTAATTTTATGGATTACAATATAAGGTAATAATAAAATAAAAATACAGCCTGTAAATAGCCCACTGCTGGGTAAAGGCTTTATATGTGTCCCATTTAGGATAACGTTTAGAGTTAAACCCAGCGCGCTGCTCCACTGCGACGCGGATGTACATGTGACAGAATTTTTCCCGGCACATGCAGGTTTCCTCCAGTGTTTTCCTTTACCGAGCTTGAGATTACTCAGTGGTGCTAGCCGGGCTTGAAACAAGGGCGGATCCAGGGTGAAGTTTATGGGGGTCATGACCCCCCCTGGGCTGGGTCCAAGACCTAGGTGAGCACTAATTATAATTGTTCAACATGATGATGATACATGATTTTTATAAATTTTTTGTCACAATATAGATTTTATGTAAGTACATTTATTTTTTAATTAATTTAATATAATTTGTATGATTTAAGAACGTTTAACCGGACTGGCACTTTTCCATGTCCATTAAAACGTACCCATCGAAAAAGAAGTGATAACTTTTTACCTGTATCGATTATTAACAAACTTAATTATTATTTCTCGTGATTTGACCAAAACTAGGTGACCACTTCCTGGCGGCGAAGCTGGATCCTCCCTTGGCTATGAACCCACGATCTTCGGTTTAGATCGACGTGTTCTGTTAAATATAAATCTCGCCTAATTGTGTAGTAAACAAAACGCGAGAAGTACCTAGCATTCAATCACATTGTAGTCCCAATCAGAATCACATTCAATTTGAACATGTCTATCGCAATTAATGCATGTTGTCCAGTTTGCGAGTACACGACCTACTTTACAAACGAATTTCAGGAACTAATGATATTGGGACTGAACGTGTAATGTTAACTTTATCTCAGTTGTATATACGTTCCAGTCGAAACTCCTAAGCGGTCGGTATTTTGATACTGCGTCACCTATTTTACATTAGTGAAAAAAAATTTCGAATGATATAACTAAATAAGTCAGGAAAAGAGTTCCTTAATATAATGTTTAGAAGTGTGTGTGTTCTATCAAACGTTAGAACGTTTTATCAAATAATACTTTAAATATATCAATCTGCTTTAAATTAATTACACCCATTTATCGAAATAGAAAAGAAAAGATGGATACATACTTCGTCAAACAAATTTTCCCAGAATAGGTTTGACATCTTTAGACGTCATTTTCTCAAAATGAAGTCCGTGTCTACTGAAGTCTACTCTTCAATATTTGAAACATCAAATTAAGTAACTTTTATATTCATCTCCACATTAAATCATTATATCTTATGTTAAATCATTATATGTATTTTATACCTGTGTGAATATGCGAAGGTTGTGAATATGCGAGTAGCTTAACGTAATTAAGCTTACAATAATTTATTGTCTGTGACATTTTATTCATACTCAGAGCTTACATAACTATATATTAATTATGAAATAAAAAACTTACTAGTGTCATTCCCGCCTAATATTCAAGGATATAAAGTCTAATTAAGAAAATTATGATCGAAGTTCCATAAGTAAAGCGGGCTTTATTAAAGAAACTAGTTGTCCCTTACGGTTTCACTCGCGTTTATGGTTACTGCTTCGCTCCTATGTGTCGTAGCGTGATGTAATATAGCCTATAGCCTTCCTTTATAAATAAACTATCTAATACACAAATATTTTTTTTATTCCAACTAGTAGTTCCTGAGATTGGCGTGTTCAAACAAAAAAACAAACTCTTCAGGTTTATAACATTAGTAGAGATGAATTTAGGCTATAGAAATTTATTATTTGTCTGTTAAATACCTATATCGTGTACATATGCGAAGTCGAGGCGGGTAGTGTTTGATCATTACTTTTAATTCAATTCAATTAATATTAAATATATTAAAGACAAACACTTTAGCGCAGTGGTCACTGCAACTGATTGAAGCGTTAACAGTCGCGGGTTCGATCCCCGCTTGCGGCAAACGTCTGTATTGGCCATACAGATGTTTGTCGTGGTCTGGGTGTTTGTGTTAGTGTTGTGTGTGTTTCCGGACCCCCGACACAAGGTCATGAGATCTTAATGGGGGCCGTTGAGTGTGATACGTTTCTTATTACGTTTATTATAATTCTTTGGTTAATGACATTTAGTTGTGCCAATTAGACAAATGTTATTTCGCCAATGTCACGAGGAATGGAGAAGACACGATGGAGATTGATCGGTGGGGTCGAGAATCCAACCTTAACTAAATTTTGAAAACACCCTAAAATAGTGTGAATTTCATTGTTAGTCCTTAACGTAGAACACAAATCATTTATTTTATACGTGAAATAATTTATTGATACTCAGAGCTTACGTAACCTACGTTACCACGTTTCACAGATGTTTTGTATAAATTGTAAAAAAAGAATTACTAGTGTAGTTCCCGCCTAATATTCAAGGATATAAAGTCTAATTAAGACAATTATGATCGAAGTTCCATAAGTAAAGCGGGCTTTATTAAAAAAAATAATTCGACTCCATTTTAGTAGCTATCATTTGTGATTAGTCTAATTGCCTAAAATTCTTCAGGTGTCCTGCCTCCCATATAAATCGATACGTCAAGGTGAAAAATAAATGGAGCTATCAAAATACATTAGAAATTCTTATTCGTTTGATATTAACTAATATTGAAAATGTAAATTTGTTTGTTTGTTCTTTCACTATTACTCAAGACTCAACAGATTATGATGAAATTTCGTATACATCTTTTCAAGATACGAAAAAGGACACATCCAAAGCTTAGTTTTTAGGTTATATATTTTAAACTTTCGCGATTTATAGTATTCATATTTAATGTAACGGGTCTGTGACGTCACTCGTATAAATATAGGGTAATAAATCAAACAAATATTGGTTTTTATGTATAGCTGTGTCGCACGTCCACTCGGTTCGATGACATCTAGCGACTGTCCCCTCACCTCGCGTCCATGCGCTTTCGTCTATAGTTTTTTATTTTAAAAATACGTCACAGGGTCTTATCCCGATAACTAATGGTAGTAATACCTTTTTATTGCCCGATGTTTCAACGGAGTTGTCTCGTCGCGGTCACGAGCTGACTGTACCGCGCCCTCCGGCGGCGAGTGCGCGAGTTTTCTTCGCCTACCCTCACAATATTAACATTGTCTTTACCGTTATTATAATGCTGTGAGCACACTACACTAACACAATGTTTGTGTACTTCGAAACGTTGGACAATAGAAAGGTATTACTACCATTAGTTATCGCGATATCACCCGTTATATTAAATATGATTAGTTTTAAGGTGTCCGAAAACAAAAATTCACATTTTGGACACAAAACGTGAAAACGTTTTACACTTAGAACTTTGGTCATTTAGACTTTAACGTCACAATGTTGAAAAAATTGTTATTTCTTTTTCCCAATATCATGGATTGTGAACCACAGAATTATAAGAAGAAAAAGTAGTAAAAGTAAAGTAACAGCCTGTACATATCCCACTGCTGGGCAAAGGCCTCCTCTCCTACTAAGGAGAAGGTTTAGAGCTTAATCCACCACGCTGCTCCACTGCGGGGCGGATATACATGTGTCAGAATTTCTCCGGGCACATGCAGGTTTCCTTACGATGTTTTCCTACACCGCCGAGCTCGAGATGAATTTAAACACTAATTTAGCACTTGAAAAAACAGTGCTGCTAGTTTGAACTCGCGATCATCGGTTGAGACTGACGTGTTCTAACCACTAGGCCATCTCGGCTTTCATTATATTTTTTATTAAATTATAAAAAAAACTTCATTTTAATTACTAACTTAGCTAACTCGTTTCACACATATTTGAAATTCTATGGCATGCAAAACAACTTTCATTAAAAAAATATATAAGTAAGTTAATTTTTAGACGATCGTGTGTTGTAGCAAAATGTATATTAACGCGAGCAAAGCCACGGACAGAGACTAGTTAATCTATATCTGAATCCATAATTCATTTATTCATGTATTCAAATTATGGGTTGTTTTGAAGAATGGTATGTTATAGCCGTAATTAGGTAAAGTTTTTACCCGACTACCGAAGGAGGATAATATTTTTAAGCATATGTATATACAGGTGTCAGGCGGGTGTCAAAATTTTGGAGACGTGATAGATGAGGTAATTTAGAGTCTATTTAACGTCATTTACCTTAGTACAAAGTTTTACAGTTTTCGAGAAAATCGCGATTTTGTACCTTTTTGGGAAAACTCTACTTTTCCGTCTGTAAACGCTAATAAAACAATTATAAATGATTATTTCTTTTTTTCTTTTTTTATAATTACTTACTATGATAAGTAAGTGTTCCGTACCACCCGTTCACTGATAATAAATTAACTAATAAACATTAATAAAATTGCTTTGAATGTAGTCAAAATGATTAGGTTACTAATGTAAATGACGTTAAATAGACTCTAAATTACCTCTTCTATCACGTCTCCAAAAGTTTGTATCCACCGGCCTGGCACCCTGTATACATACTCGTATGTATGTATCTAAGTATGTATATCAACAATAATATTGATTTTTTTGATAAAAACCGTAGCAGGCATTGTATTAGTACACGAAGAAAGGATAAACGTTTAACGCCGAATTTTCGACTTCGCAAATTCATAGCTACCTTTTTGGGGCAAGGTCATTCGTTTTTAACCGACTTCGAAAAAATGCCGTTCTATGTTCTGCTGTGGGTATTTTTTTAATGTTTGTTTATTGTAAAAATAAATTACACATAAAAGGTTTTATTCGTTACCAGTTTCGATTTCGGCACCGAAAAAACGTTTTAGAAAATATTTATTTTATACTTTTTAGTTTTCGAATTTTATTAAAAAAAAGTTTTGTTATAATAAGAAATCGCGCAATTTTGCTCACAAATTATAAATTTAAAGTATATATTAAAACGTCCTTAATAACGAAAGCATTTAATTCTCTACAAGATTATATAGATGAAAAAGATGCTTGGATATAGTACACGCTGGATTCATACAGGATTTAATATTTTTGTAACTCCTAAATATATTATGTAGGTATTGACAAAATTTTAAAAGAGTAACTATCAATTTTTTTGATAGTTCTTCTCGCTAGAATCTGTATCCCGAACGACGTTGTTAATTTAAATATTTTTGTTACTGTTTTGACGGATCAAAAGATGTTAAAGCCTACTAGAATGCAAACATTTAGATTGTTATGAATATTTCATTGAATTAATCTCTAAACCGTCTCCTTAATAGAAGAGGAGGCTTAACCCAGCAGTGGGACATTTACAGGCTGTCTACTTTTTTGATTACGGAGGGAAAATCTTCGAAAAGATAGATCGGGTTATGTGGCGATTTATACCCACTAAAACCCATGCGATGGCCTTCCTCAGCACGGAAATGGCCTCGGGATCGCTTGCGCATGCCCATCCGGTGCCCCTCCCGTGGGTTATTACTTTAGTTGTACTTTATATTATTACGATGTTCCATGTTTCGACGACACGACATCGTAAGTGTGACGTCAGAACGTGGTCATGTGTGGGATTAGTTTCTAATTTCAAGCACACTGAAAATTTTTGTTCCCATTTTCTTGCGTCACCTCCATATATAAACCAGTTTTATCTCATATGAAAACGCGTTCATGCACTTAGTTAATGAAATATCGTGAGATAACCGTTATCACTTATCAGCGCTCGATACTCTTGGAATATACCAATGTGCTTTGTGTTTATTTATTTTTTAATAACTTTGTTTTTTATTATGAATTTAACAGGCAAAGGAGCTGGTTAACTTCCTTATTTTGAAATAAACTTTATTATTACGCCTAGCTGTAGCATACTGACTACACGTACATTTTATTGATTTACATTTAAATGTTTAGCGAGATATCTCAAAATCAAACGCAAACTCAAAGTATACTTTATTCAAAATGAGCTTTTAAAGCACTTTCAAATCGTCAAGTTAAATGTCATATTTTTAATTTAGATTTTTATAAAGCCACCGGTTCGGAATGTAGTCTCTACCGAGAAGAACCGGCAAGAAACTCGATAGTAACTCTTTTAAAATCATTTATACATTATGTATTTTTATTTAATTTTAATTATGTTATCCGGATAGAAAATCAACGCGCATCAAATACACGCTTCTTAGTCGTCAAAATATTCTTATATGGTATAATATGCTTTATCTATTTAATATGTTTTATATAGGCTTTAAACTTATTAAGTGGCAAATGTAAAACTGTTTTATCTTTTCGATTGCCTATTTTTTTTGTAATTCTTTACGAGATTCTATAATATTCTTTTTAATTCGTTTCATAATTGTATCGAAAGAAATGTATTGCGTTGAACTGTTTTCAATAGTGTATCGAATATGCTTAAATAAAAAACAAAACGAATACGTTTTTAAAAGCTTAAATAACTCGCAATGTATGAATGTAAGGATGTTCGGGTGGAATCTTGCGACCCGATTTTGAAGCAGATACTCTCAACCGATTAAGCTGAAATTTTGTATTTCAAACAAGTTTAAGCATGTTTATACGAGAGTCTAAGGAACTTGTTATTTCTAAAACACAACACATAGATATTGGACAATAATTATACGGTTTAAGTAGGTAATGAGTTATAATTTTAAATAAAAACACATAAGATTTGAAAAACTTTGGACACTAATAAGCAATACTGTGTTAAGCCACAGGGGCTTCTTTTTAGAGAAAATGGCATCTAAAGATGTCAAGCCTAATCTTAATGGATTTGTTTGGAGCAGTATTTGTCCATCTTTCCTATTTTACTTTGTTAAAAGGTATAACGAATCAAAAGCAGATTGGTATACCCAAAAGTTTTATCTAATTATATTTTTTTCTAATATATGAGATTATTGTATATTTCAAAATACGGAACACACTTCAATATTGGAAACATTAAATTAAGAACCTTTTTCCGTACTCATTTATTTTATAGGACTTTAAAAGTTTTTGAATAATGTTATTTACATGACGCACTATCAAAATTCATCAATATCTCCGAATTTGACCTTTTGTGGGTTAACACATTATTGCTTATCCGCATCGATGTGATTATATTTAAGACGACAAAAAATGTGAGTGTACTGACTCAGTTTTGTCCCTTACTTTGTTTGTATATGGTTGATGAGTGGATTTAGTGTAGCTGGATTTCGTATAGAATGTTTAATATACATATTTATCATTTATAAATGTATGTATTAAAATATTTTTAAAGAGTACCTATCTAATTTATTGTCGGTAGAATTTTCGTTCCTAAACGGTGGTAGCATTTTATTGATTTAAATAATTTTTTTTTTTGTTTTGATTCAAAAGTGCTTTTAAAAGCCTATTTGAATAAAGTATTTTTTAATTTTGATTTTGTCTAGCTGTAATATATATTTCGGAAGTCTAACCACTTCATCCCTTTCTTTGTTTCCGATTCTCTTTCACCTTTATCTACACTACGAATTGAAAACGTTCTCCATTTTTGAAGTTACTTGAAAATTCGCATAACAGTAAATACTAGAACATTTCATTAATATCAAGATATAAACAATTTTGATATTTGATTTTGTTTAGTTTAAATTCCTCTTGTAGAAGTGAAATTGAAATACACATTATTCCATATTCCACGAGGTTGTTCAACCACAGCTCAGTTTAATTCTGAGTAGTGTGATAAGGATTATAGAACAAATCAAATATTTCGTTGAATTAATATGAACAGTGGTCGTCTAGTAATCGGAATTCGACCGTAGTTGATTAAATTCTGAACCGATCTTAAGATTGACCACAGATAATCTATTCTCAATTTGACCACAGATTAAGAATAAACTAAAGAGTATGTGTGCGTATGCTCGTCAAATACTTTAGTAGTGTGTGTAATGCTTTTTTTTATTGATTTAATGTATTTTATACGCATAATTAAAAAATCTTAGCATTCGTCTATCCTTCTGAAAATAACTATGAGTGTGCGAAAGGGGATTGGGCGTTTTTGGTTTCACTTTTATACGCGTATAGCCATTTAAGTAAATGTATAAATGAAATTCATTCAAATCAATTGTGGGGTTTATATTTTCAATCTAATTAGTATTGTATTTGTAATATAAATAATTAAATAATTATGTCGTTTGTCACTATAGTGAAGTCTTTTTTCTTGAAAAGAATCGATCGACTAACCGGCATTAGAAACTATATAAAAATATATATACTACCTATAACTTATAAAATCATTTTTAAAGCGATTTAAACTTTTAAACATTTTCAGTTTCAATTTTTGTGTATAAAAAAACATTCGCTATTTCGAGGGGGTAAACGAACACGGATTTCTGTGTATTTTTCACTCAGGTTTGTTTAAGCCTTTTTTGTTGCATTGTGAACGATTATTTTTGGGTGAATTCTCAAAAACAGATTGTATTGTCATTTTTTTTAGATTCATGTACATTTATTCGTATATATATGTACGAATATTATAAAGCTGAAGCGTTTGTTTGAACGCGTTAATTTCAGGAACTACTTTGAATTGAAAAATTGATTTTACCTTATATAGGTTATACATCGAGTTTCTTGCCGGTTCTTCTCGATATAATCTACGTTCTGAACCGGTGGTATCTTCATTATTGATGTATCTTTTTTTTCATGTATTGACGATCCAAAGTGCTCGTGAGAGCCTACTCGAATAAAGTATTTTTTGATTTTGATTTATTGAGGAAGGCTATAGGCTATATTACATCACGCTATAACTTTGTATAAACCCGCAATGGGATAGCTCGTATATAATACATCTAAAAACTAACACGTCTCTAACTCTGTTTTGTTTATATTGTATTGTAATTTTATTTTCAACTAGCTCGCGGTTTCACTGATGTTTATTGTTACTGCTTCGCTCCTATGAGTCGTAGCGTGATGTTATATAGCCTATAACCTTCCTCAATAAACGAGCTATTTAACGAAAAATAAGATTTTTCATATTAGATTTGTAGTTTCAGAGATTACCCCCACATACAAACTTACAAACATACTTTACACACAGAAAAAGGAAATAAAAAATATTTTATTAATATTAAAAAAAAACGATTTTTTTATGCAGGATGAATGATCTTCAGATCACTATCCGCTTAAAAATGTCATTTTATATTTACCTGACAATTTTTTTTACCCGACTGCTCAACGAAAAGGAGGGTAATGTGTTTATCAGTCTGTTTATATGTTTGTTTGTATATATGCGTTTGTGTGTATCTCGATTAGATGTTATTGTGTGTAAGTTTCTTTTATTGATTTAATGTATTTTTATGCATAATTAAATGTATATTAATATGAATCTCTCCTTCTTTATATAAACTATAAGTTCCACGCGTATTTCAAACTTCATAAATAGGAATGCAAGGCTTTTGCTTCACGTATTAATATAAACAAAGATTTATATAAATTTCGTTATATGTTTTATTAATCAAATCTAGCGCTGTCTTTACGTAATTCTCTCAAGGTGAGTCGAATCGTAAATTTTACGATTGAGAGAACTCAGAACATCATAACCCAGTCAAAAGGTTTTTTATAGCCATATGCCTTGATAAATTTACATTTGAAATCTGTAAATGTATAAAAGATTTATTTTTATATAAACTTTGGTATATTAATATACAGTTAGGTAAAAGATTTCATTGCTGTTTTGGTTGTTTTTATTTTATTCTAATCACGAATTTACACGAAGTAATGATCCAGTGGTCGAAATTCGACCATAATGAATTTAAGTATTTCAGTAATAAATAATATACGTCTATATATATAAATACGAAAAGTCACTCACTCACCATGAAATTTCAGAAACTACAAGTGCTAGGAGTTTAAATTTTTGGATGGGTGCTCCTTTTAGGAGATAGGTACTCATTCATACGGAATTTTTCTTAATTCGACTACTATGGGGGTGGAATGGGAGGGAAGGGGCCGCTAGTATAGTAAATAAAATTTAATTCAATGAAATTACTTCTAAAATTCTCGTTATAAATAACTTATTAATTTTCATACATTTAATATTTTCGCCTTATTACGATTTGATGACAAAATCATTTAAAAAAATATTATTTATATTAAGGAGTTTCAATTTCGAACTAACCTGTCAAAGGAATAATTACTTTATTTAATAGGTCGTAAGATTGTAAATAATTAATTTCGCCAAATTGCAGATCTCTAGCTGTTTAACGCGAAATTGTACGTTCTGTGATAATTTTAATTAAAATGTTTGGATGTGACCTCCTTTTCGCGACACTAAAGCTTCGAGATAAGCTCGTAATTTTCGGATAATGGATACTGTTCTTGAAAACAGTAAGAGATTAAATTTTTTGTTCTAGAATCCGTATAATTACAATATGTCTACTTATATTATGTAACAGCGGTTTGGAATACTGGCCATAGTACTATATTTTTCTGGATTTAAAAAAAAAGAAGAAAAAACAATATGGCGGAAGGGAATATGATTTGAAAGACGATTATAAAATATGTTGATGTATTTTTAAATTGTAAACTGTAAAGGAGTGTATAAATAAACTTTAATTTGCGATTAGAGTGATTTGAATAATTTGACACGATTGCCTTCTGAGATTATCTTTCAATTATGAAGAGGTAAAATTTGTTTGTAAGTTTGAACGAGGTAATCTAAAACTATAGAAAAGAGAACAAAAATCATTATAGACTAGCTCTGCCCCGCAGTTTCACTTGCGTTAATTTCAGGAACAATTATGTTTATATAATGTTTACCTTCCCTACTTGAATTGGATATTGTTCACTATTTCATTGGCTTCAATTTTGTTTTCACTTAACCATTTTTATTAATTTATTAAACAAAATAAAAAAATATGGAAATAAAAGTAGCTTACGTTACTCCTCATAACATTATCTATCTGTGAGTGAAAGTCCCGTCTAAATCGGTTCAGCCTTTTCAGAGATAAGCCGGAACAGAGACAGACAACCATACACAATTATATATTATTGAACAATGTTCGCGCGAACCGATTGTGTTAGTGTAGTGTGCTCGCAGCATTATAATAACGGTAAAGACAATATTAATATTTTGAGGGTAGTCAAAGAAAACTCGCGCACTCGCCGCCGGAGGGCGCGCGGTACAGGCAGCTTGTGACCGCGACGGATGCAACTTCGTCGAAATGTCGGGTAATAAAAAGGTATTATTAACATTAGTTATCGCGATAAGACCCGTTATATTAAATATGAATAGACATACAAAAAATTTTTAAATTATATTTTTGATATAAGTACCGTATATACTTCCATATGCTTTAGTTAAAAGCTGCTAATTTGAAATTAAAAATAGACACTTTTATTTTATTTATAGTATTTCTATAGATAAATAACAATTGAAGATTTAATTCCATTAAAGTCTTAGTTGAGAACTAAATAAATATTAACTAAGCGCTTCTTATGTATAATCCATTTAAAATGTATTATATTTTATTCCTTTCTAGATCTGACTTAAAAAAAAATAGGTACTGTGTGTCGTAAGTACGTGTCGAAGTTATTTACGGTTATATTTTCGTGACTTTCTTTAAAACGACTAAAGCTATTTAAATAATAATAATAATAAAGAAGTTTATTCACCAAGCATAGAGGATATTAACAAATTTCTTTCTTCTAAATACAGCAACACAGAAACAAAAAACACATTAATATATGCCGGTAAAAAGGTCGTAGACTCAGCTTAAAGCTGCTTTTCAGTCTGCACCTACATACATACAAATGCTGCCAACACAAAGTGTAAACTACTTATTTTATACTTACAAAGTTTAGAAGAAAATAAATATATATAGGGTAACAATATATTGTGATAAATTTAAAGTTAGTAGTGAGCTGCCTGAGATAAAATTTTGTAATTAATGTAATATAATAAATCATGTTAAATTTGTAACAAAAAACTGTCTGTTAATACACAATTGCCCGCTTGCTTTAAATTAGGTATAGTGATAGAATCATGTCGGTAGTCTCGCGCTTAGCCAATTTGACTGTGACTAAATGGGGGTTTCGTCATTTAAATGTATACTTTTAAGGAAGGTTTCAGTATATAATACAATATAATAGAACGATCTGACAATTATCTTCGGAGATAAACAAATGTACTCCTCAATAACTAACGACCCGCGATCAATATCAAATGATATCAAAATATACTTCATTCAAGTAGGCTCTCACGAGTACTTTTGCATCGTCAATACAAAATTAAAAAGAAAAAGAAAAATGTATTTACTATACAGATTCTACCGAGAAGAAACTGCAAGAAACTCGATAGTTACAGATAAAAAAACAGTTCTGTTTGAAGTTATATTTCTACGGAAACCATTATTTGTGATATTTATATTTATATAACGGGTCTTATCACGATTGTTAATGGTAGTAATACCTTTAATTAGCGACGTTTAGACGAAGTTGCATTCGTGATAGTCAGCTCGTGACCACTTATGATTACCGTGATTCAGTCATTATAAGCACTAAAAATTGTTGAGTTTAAGTTATGCTTTTTTTTCTCTGTTAGTAGTACATTTGTACCTGTATTGCATCGATTAGTTTTTTTAATCTATTTATTTTTATTAGAGGGTTGTAATCCATTACATTTTTTAGTTGTTGCTCATCTTTAACATTGTCATGTTGTTATCGCCTATAAGATACCACTTATACTTATTGTATATTCATGTGTTTGTAATATTTCAGTGTGTATTTTGTTGCTGAACTAATAAATAAATAAATTCCTATGTGTTTTGAAAGGGTATACTCTCCGATTGATCCTGTATAATTTTCATCAAAATCGATTCAGTGCTTTGGTTTTAAAATCAAAATAACTCGAATAAGTTTGTCATTTAACTAAACGAATTACCTATTTTGCTTTTGAGTCAGTTAAAAAAAAATTGAATAATAATAAGGGTTGCCACCCTTGTAACGTTGTTAAGGTCAGGTACACATTTACGCAATATATATATATACCTACTTGTGTAATGTTATTTATATATTGTATAATTTTGTATCATCCTATCAGAAGCGTAATCGTGTGGAAATAGCCTTTACACTTGAGTGCTCTGAATTATGTACTTGGAGCAAGATGTGTTATGAAATTTTAACTTCGAATAAAATTATATAATAAATAAATTAATGCATCACACTCATTAAGATCTTGTGACCTTGTATCGGGGGTCCGGAAACACACACAACACACACACAAACACCCAGACCACGACAAACACCCGTATGGCCACTACGTTTGCCACTGCGCCAACGTGTCTGTCATACGATATACATGACATGATGTAAATTAATTTAAATTATTTTATAATAGTTAAGAGCGTCTGGCTAAAGTTGATTTTTTATCATCAATCATCTATACAAATAAATAAAATTTAAGTGTCTGTTTGTAATATTAAATTAACAGCATATTACTAAACGCATATGAACGTATATACGGTAATTACATCAAAAAACAATTCTTAAATTATTTGTGAAACGACTGGACCGATTTTGATGGGACTTTCACTCGCAGATAGCTAATATTATAAGGAGTAATTAAGGCTAATTTTATTTTAAAATTTTTATTTTGTTAAATTAATAAACATAACAGAGGGTTACGTGAAAACAAAATTGCTTTACGTAAGACATGCCGAGCATCCTATTTTCCACGCGAACAAAGTCGGGGCCATATATAGTTAGTTAACAAAAGCTTTATCTTTATTATAAACTAATATTATGACGAGGTAATTATTTTTTGTAAGTTTGTGAGTGAGGGGTAATCTCTGACACTAATAAACCGATTTAAAAATATTTTTAAGTTACATAATACGTTACAGAAAAAAAAACAACAGAATTCAAAAGCAAAATACGACACAATTATATCAGTTATTTCGATTTTAAAAACAAACTGCTGAAACGATTTTGATAAAAATTTACATAGAATCAATCTGTAAGTAAAAAGAATTTTCAATATCGATTAAGTAATGACGGTAGGTAACGAAGATAAAAAACGTTTGAAAAGCTTTTATTAAAAAAACCTATTTGAAATAAGTCTGTAGCTTTATTTTTTTATTCAAGTTATTTTCCATTTACAAATAGAATCATTCGTTCTCCATAGAATTCCATTGTTCTTTTACGCTTCAATAGACGTCCGTAGATGTCTACGTGTGTGTGTGCGTCGACTGTTGCATTTTCTAATACATTAGGAAATACGGGAAACGAGGTGCACATTAGATCGGAAAACAGTGTGTTATTCTATTTTCCTTTACTTTATCTGGAACTAAGATTACAAATTTTCAAATATTAATTTTTCATTAAAATATTTCATTATAAAAATGATTCAGTTCAATTTTTGATCGATAATTTCTAAATCTTATGTGTGGTTAGAAGTACGCCATATTTGGACGCTGATAAGCAATACTGTGTCAAGCCACACGGACATCGTTTTGAGAAAATGGCGTCTAAAGATGTCAAACCTATTCTTAATAAATTAGTTTGAAGACGTATATATTCATCTTTTTTTTCTATTTTGATAAAATGTATAATGAATCAAAAGCAGATAGATTTATTTAATATGTTATATAATAATAAGTTTTTAAATATTTGAGATTATTTTATAAATTGCAAAATATGGAACGTACCTTAAATACGCAACATTGAGTTAAGAAACTTTTTTCCATACTTATTTAGTTGAAATGACTTGAAACTTGTTCGGATAATGTTAAATAGGTGACGTAGTATCAAAATACATCAATATCTTAAAATTTGACTTTTTGTGGGTTGACACATTATTGCTTATCAGCATCCATTTGTCTGCTAGATAAGACGAATTAGACTATATATTGTTATTTAACTACGTTTTACCACCTTCAAAAAAGGAGGTTCTCAATTCGTAGTGATTGTTTCTTAATTCAAAAAAGCATTCACAACAAATTGAGACTTGACGTGTGTAACACAGTCTGTGGCATCTTAGCTCGATACAATTTTTTCGCTCGAAGGCTGATATAATATGGATTGTTCTTAGCTATAATTTATAAATATCTGTGCAGACGTTTGAAGGTTATTAGCTCTTTTATTGTTGTTCATAAGAATCTGAGCACTTTCTAGTGGTCTAATGTACTTGAAATTAATTATACTCTGAATGATATTATAATTACATAATTACCTTGAGCTGATGTTGCACACCATTTGCAATCAGCAAGACCCAACTTACAGCAGAAAAACGTGTAGGAGCTCGCTGAAATGGTCGCAATGAGTAGATTGTGAAAGGTATTATTTAATGATTTATTTTAAATTATATGTGACAGACGCGTTGGCGCAATGGTCACTGCAACTGACTAAAGCGCTAACGGTCGCGGGCTCGATCCCCGCTCACGACAAACGTGTGTATTGGCCATACAGATGTTTGTCGTGGTCTTGGTGTTTGTGATAGTGTTGTGAGTGTTTCCGGACCCCCGACACAGGGTCATAAGAACTAAATGGAGGCCGTTGAGTGTGATGTGTTATTTTATTTTATTTATTTATTTCATAGATTGAGTCGAGATGGCCTAGTGGTTAGAACATGTCGATCTCAATCGATGATCGCGGGTTCAAACCCGGCTAGCATCACTGATTTTTCAAGTGCTAAATTAGTGTTTAAATTCATCTCGAGCTCGGCGGTGAAGGAAAACATCGTGAGGATACCTACATGTGCCGGGAGAAATTCTGACATATGTATATCCGCCAACCCGCAGTGGAACAAAGTGGTGGAATAAGCTCTAAAACCTTCTCCTTAATAGGAGAGGAGGCCTTTGCCCAGCAGTGGGATATTAACAGGCTGGTACTTTCCTTTATAAACTCAAACTCAAACTCAAAATATACTTTATTCAAATAGGCCTTTGCAAGCTCTTTCGAATCGTCAATTTACAAATTTGTGATGTCAGTTCTACGTGAAGCTACCACCGGCTCGGAGTGTGGACTCTACTGAGAAGAGCCGGCGAGAAACTCAGTAGTTACTCTTTTAAAAATATTTTTGTACAATACTGTTTGATACAATTAGCTACAGTTATCCTGCGAGAATATCAACGCCCTATTATTCCACGCGGTTTTATCATTAATGTAGTCATATACTGAATAGTATGCTTTTTCTATTAATGATTTTTTTATGTAAACTTTAAATTTGAGAAGTGGCAATTTTAATATTGTTTATTTAACGTTTGCTACCTAAAAACTGTGCTATTTAGTGATCGATATTGAAATTTATTTTGTTTTGGAATCAAAATAACTGGAATTGAAAAACAAAATTACTATTTTGCTGTTGAAGTCGGTTTTTTAAAAGTCTTATTGTATTTTCAAATTAATTTAAATCTTATTTAAGTTTAAGTTTGAGTTAGAGAACCGAAATATATATTTTTTAGTTTAATTTTTCCTATACCCACTACGTTTCATACTTTATTAAAACTCATCATTAAAGTCCTTTGAACCATTAAGAATTCTTTTTGAAAATTAATCTCTTATGCAATTTAATTTTTATTTAGTTTTCTCAAGAACAAGAAGCGAGTTATAATTACTGGCGCTTTACCTTTTGTCATTGTAGAACAAAACACAGCATAGTTATATTTTATAATTCTAGAAAGTTCTTATTAAGTGTTGTGAAAATCTTAGGTTAACTGCGAAGCTCATTTTAGTTTTGATTATAGGAAATTGACTGTTGTTTCTACTTATACGAAGAGAATTACATTTCTAAGTTTCACTCTCGAGAGCGATATAAAACAACTCTGCCTAGTAAAAATACGTCGTAAGTACTTACGAAAGCTTTAAATATCAAAACAGTGAGGTATAATATTCATACCAATCAAAATCAAAAAATACTTTATTCAAGTAGGCTTTTAAAAGCACTTTTGAATCGTCAAAACAAATAAAATTTATAATAGATTTATAATAGTGTTTATTTATTAGATTAGTTATAATTATTTATTAGTCTATAATATTGATATATATATATATATATATATATATATATATATCTATATATATATATTGTATTTATGTACATTGTATAAGTATTTACATGTAGATATTTGTATGTAAGTGTAGTTATAATACTGCCTCAGCACCACCTACCCAACTTCCATTCAACCTCTCTCTTTATTGGGTTGTCTGGAAGAAATGGCTACTTAGCCATAAGACCGCCCGTTGTACTCTACAATAATATCCATTTTTTTTTTTGTAACATATTTTAATCTGTATCTTGTGGTGTACAATAAAGTATAAATAAATAAATAAATAAATAAATAAAATTTACTTAAATTAATGAAAGCTACCACCGGTTCGGAATGTAGAATCTACCGAGAAGAACCGGCAAGAAACTCGATAGATAATCTTTTAAAATTATGTTATTAAGTATATATATTTAAAAATTACAATATACACAATATTGTACATCCTGTATGAAATCCAGCTAAACTAAATCCACGCATTATTATCATCAATATAATCTTGTATAGAATAATATGTTTTAGCTATCAAAGACTTTTTAATATACAATTTAAACTTATTCATTGAAAACAGCAAACATTTCTGGGGTATTTTGTTATAGAAACGGACACCTTGCCCCAGAAAGGAAACATTTACTTTGCGAAGTCGAAAGCTTGGTGTTATGAGTTTATCCTTTCTTCTTGTGTTAATACAATGCGAGTCACTATTTTTGTCAAAAAATCAATATTATTATGGATATGTATAATATTGTTATAAATAATATATGAATGACAGTCATACTATGACTTATGTAAATCTTTATGAAAGCATAACTTGTAAGTTTATTTCTCGTCTAATAAAAAAGTGTTACATTGTAAAGAGCTGCGAACATATAAACTTACAAATAAATTTTATTTTAAAATCTTACGATAAAATAAAGATATCTTAAAAGCCTTTATTCTCTGTTAGGGCCTTTATACTCAATATCGATTATTAAGTAACGAGTTTGTTTAAACTAACTAGTGTTAGAATTTATAAATCTTCTTCAAAATGTAATTAGATATTCTGAATTTTATGTTCTGTTAATATTAAAGTTCTAACGAAATATTACAAAGATGGCGATATTGTCACCTCAAACGGTGCTCTTTCGAACGCTGGTATTTTCATGATCTTTTGGGGGTAGTTGTCAGCTTATAAACGGAGGCTGATAAGCAAAACTATATTAAGCCACACCGACTTCATTTTGAGAAAATGGCGTCTAAAGATGTCAAACCTATTCGTAATAATATATATCTATATTATTTTATTTTGATAAAGATATAATAAAAAGTTTTATCTAATAATAAGTTTTTCAAAGGTATGAGGATGTCAAGCCACATCGACTTCATGTGAAGAAAATGGCGTCTATATTTAGTTGTTGTTTCTTGAGACGGCTTATTAGTGGACGGCATAAGTTCAATTTGCAAGTCTGATAGTTAATATGAGAAATTATGAAATTAAGTATTGTAAGTGTAAATGTGAACTGTATCGTTGAGTGTCACTTAATTAAACAGTTCGCGTTTATTTGAGAAAAAATGATATTTATATAATATTTACTTTCCCTATTTAAATCGTATATTGTTCACTATTTCATTAGTTTCAATTTTGTTTTCGCGTATATTCTTTATTTATTAATTAAAATAAATATAATTTTTAAAATAAATGAATACGTTACTCCTTAACACATAAGTTATCTATGAGTGAAAGACTCGTTAAAGTCGGTCCAGCCGTTTCTGATATTAGCCGGAACAAACAGACAGTCAGACAAAAGTATTAACTTGTGTTTTTAACGTAAGTACCGTGTATACTTTCATATACATTTAGTTTAAAGCGGTTAATTTGTAATTACAAACGGACACTTCTTTTATTTATTTGTACAGAAGAGGTCGTTTAAATTGTGCATTTCCCTGAATGTAAGAATCCGTTGCTTATTCTAGTTTCATGTTTTATGAATTTCGTGTCTACTGTATGCCTTTGTTAGCTGGACACGTTGGGAGTGACAGTTTGTTAAAAAAGGAGTGACTGTGTTTTAAAATCTCGCGATTTCGCTCGTCAAAAAATTGGAGTGCTATAAGTTTGACGCATGTGTCTCTCTGTGGCATCGTCGCTTCCTAATGAATCCACTAATTTTAATGTTTTTTTTTTTACTTTGAAAACTGATGTAATTCAGGTTGTTCTTGGTTATAATTGAAGATCAGTTCAGACGTTCGTAAGTTATAGGATCTGAGCAAATTCTAGCGGTCTAATTGATTTAAAATTAATTATGCTATGAATTATGTTAAAATTACATACACAACTCCTCAGCAACTTACAGCAGAGGTATCATGTTGGGGCTCGTTGAAATGGTCCCAATGGATAGATTGTAGATCTTTTTTAATTTGCAATTTTATATTATGTGGTAAAGAAAAGGCTCCGCTAATATGAAAACAACGTGGTTCCTGCTAGTAGTTCTCGTTAAATAAACCTTTTTTTTGTCGCTGGGAAATGCTTCTATGCGTCCCGCCCGGTGTGATTCAGATGGATATGTAAGACTCCAGGCAGGGTATGTACCAGACTACCCACTAAAACCCAGCGGTGCCTTCATCGCCTTTAGATGGACGTCACGGGATCGGTTACGCATTCTTCCGTGGCGCCCAAGCGGCTGCTCCGCCTCTTGTTAAATAAACCTTTTCTAAGAGTTTTCGTTAAGTAACTGTTATGAAAATCTTTACTTAACTTCGTAACCTTAGTTTCGATTCGAGGAAAGCTCAAAGTGAAATTGTATATGTGTATAATTACTTAATTTTATGAAAGTAACAGTTTATATGGATTCATGTGGTCTGAGAATTTGTATACTATTTTGATTTAACCTTAAGTTTGATTTTCATATATATATATTTATATATATTCAGTTTGAAGAAGAATACATAAATTAGCTGTACCTCACGGTTTCATTCGCGTTTTAGTTACTGCTTCGTTTTTTTGAGTAGTAACGTGATGTAATATAGCCTATAACTATCCATATAAAACAGGCTTAGAGATTATTCGTTACACACAACTTAACAGTTTAAATTTTTATTATAAAGAACGACATATGCTATTTTACGGGTGCATGTATGTATTTTTCATCGATATCTCCGCTGTCTGTGGACATATTTTGATTTTTTTTTACAGTATTTTGTTTGATCAACAATCTCACAGAAGACCGTTAACGTAGCTAGTGTAGCTGCGTGGGTGAGAGGAGAAATACTCCATTCATTTACTTACTCCTCTCTCCTATTTCTTTTTAGCTTGGCAACGCATTTGCGACCTCTTTGTCGCAAATGTCCGTGGGCGGCTTACTTAACATAAGGTCTTCCTCGTTAGCCAGCTATATTTATAACCAATTTCCAATAAACAAGGTTCTTAACTCGTCGGGAACTTACGCCGTACCTACTCTAAAACACTTGGATCGATTTGGTTAGTTCTTCCTTTGTTTGAAAGGGTATGCTTTCCTATTAGTCCATAACAATTTTGATCAAAATCCATAAAGTAGTTTTGTTTTAAAACCATAATAACTGGAATTAGTTTGTCTTATATGTATGAAAACAATTATAATAGGTTACAGAGGTTCGACCGTATACGTCCGCCATGTTGATTTTTTGCTGACGTCACAATGCTATGACACTCTGGGTGTCATTAGATTCGTATATGTACGAATCTAATGACACCTTAGACTCCAAAATTGTTTAAGTCGTTTAGGATGTGGAAGACACAATGGAACAGACATATTCTCTATCTTGGCTAGTTGGGTAAATATTCAGGTAAAATCGGGAAGCATATATAGTTCAGATGTGAAATGAAACGTACAATGGTTCTTATGTGAAAGATAATTGAAAAAGTTTTTGACTGCCAATGCGATCTGCTTTGAGTTGGGTGTAAGTTACAGGATCAGTATGTCTGTATATTAGGGTGGAAAGGGGTGGGAAATAAGGGTGCATTTACTGCTATAACTATTTAACCAGACTTTGTTTAAATGAGGAACCGACTTTAAAAGCAAAGTATGTAATTTGGTATAATATGAATGAATACTTATTCATATTTAATATAACGGGTCTTATCGCGATAACTAATGGTAGTAATACTTTTGTCTTGTCGGACGTTTCGACGAAGTAGCATTCGTCGTGGTCACGAGCTGACTTTACAGCATCCTCCGGAGGCTCCTCTCCTATTAAGGAGAAGGCTTTAGAACTTAATCAACCACGGTGCTCTAATGTGAGTTGGCAGATATACATGTGTCAGAATTATTTTTGCCACATGCAGGTTTTCTCACGATGTTTTCCTTCATCACCAAGCTCGAGATGAATTTAAACACAAATTTAGCACTTGAAAACAGCGGTGCTAGCCGGGGTTTGAACCCGCAATCATCGGTTGAATCGACGGTTTCTTACCACTAGGCCATCTCGGTTCTCAAATTTTTTATAGTACATCCACATTTATTCTACAAAATCCCTAATGGACGAAGCCGTAAGATTAATAGTATTAAGCTAAACTTACATTGTTTTACCTTCGTGAGTGATATTAAATAAATCTCTATAATGTAATATAATATGATACTGATAGTAAATTCTATCAAGTGTAATGCAATGAGAAATAACTTATGTAAAAGTCTATGAAAATTTAACAGTAAATTTATAAGTGTAATTCTTGCCTTAAATCTTAATATGTATAACTGATTGACATAGTGATCTATTAACGCACAGCCCAAACCACTGGACGGACCGGGCTGAAATTTGACATGCGGGTAGATGTTATGACGTAGGCATCCGCTAAGAAAGGATTTTGATTAATTCTACCCCCAAGTGGATAAAATGGGGGATGAAAGTTTGTATGAACTTTGTCAATTTTAAACCGATCGGGCTGCGATTTTGCATGCATAAAGCTGCTATGACGTAGCCATCACAAATGTCGCAGACAAAGTCGCGAGCACCAGCTAGTTAAATATGTATTTAACATTACATATTCGCTTATCAATATATTATGTTCCAAGTCTAACGTCATTTGTATTCTAATAATAGAGTAAAGCCTCCCTGAATGGGTGAACCGTCCCAATGCTATCGTCCTCGAACAGCCCTTTGGGGTCTAACTTCATTTACTAATCTAGAAATTTCCACGCAAAATTTTAACTTTATAGCTAAAGTCAGAAAATGTTTTCTATTTTTCATACAGAATGTTAATAAATTTTTAATTCATTAATTTAGATGTATATTGACGAAATTTTTAAATTCAATATCAAAAGCTACTACCGGTTCGGAATGTAGATTACATTCCGAAACGGTCGGTGGTAGCATTGTAAAAACTGAGAACAACCGGCAAGAAACATGATAGTAATACTTCTTAAATAATTCATACATAATCTATTTTTATTACAGTTTATTTTTAATATCCTGGCAGATAATCAACGCATATTATTATATGTTTTAATAATAATTAAAATTAAATCATCAAATAGTAAGCCCTTGCTCTTCAAAATCGGTCAAATTATTTAGACTATAAGAAGTCACAATGGTTCGATAGTTTTGACAATTTACGTCCGCCATGTTGATTTTTTGGTGACGTCACATAGCCAGCGACATTCCGAGTAAGAATACGAATTTAAAGACTTGCAATTTGATATCGGTCAAGCTGTTTAGGCTATAGGAGGTTACAATAAAACGGACATACGAGTACATTGTCGCAAAAACATTACATTTCGTCTAAGTCAAATGGGTAGTCAAATAAAATTAGTGATTTTGAGCGTAAGAAGCCACGAGCACTATACAATATAATGTGAGATTGTTTTAAAAATATATTAAAAATTCCTTCGCTTATAAATTGTACCATGTTTAATTTTAACTACCACAAAAAGTATATTAACGACATTTTGCAAATGAATCCCTCTTTAAGGGTGAGTTACGCGTCTAAATTTTAAAGGGATACTTAATTTTACATATATAGTCTACTAGCAGTTGCTCGCGGCTACGCCCGCGTATATATTGGAACTGCAGCTAAATAAATCTACCAGCGAAATTGTGATTGTTCCAGGATTTATTACCCCCTAGCGTCATTTTAAGGGATGATTTTGAAATTCTGGGATACATATATTTAATACTTCTATTTAATACTTCTATAATCGGTCAAAAAAGTACATTTTCTTCATACAAACTTTACTACCCCCTTGCAACCCAGTGTGGAATAATAGTACCTCGTTTTCTATTTTATATTGCATTACTATCACCCAGAAGTACATATGTGTATTAAGTTTTAGGTTAATACGACCATGGAATGAGATTTTGCATACAAACGTTTTACCCCTTTTCACCCTCGTAGGGGTGAAAAGGGGTAAAACGATAATCGAAAAATCCTTTCTTAGTGGATGCCTACAACTTAAAAGCCACCTACTGCTTAAATTTCAAGTTCGTAGCCCCAGCGGTTTAGGGTCTGCGTTGATGAATCAGTCAGGACAATTATTTATATATATATATATTTAGATTATTCTTTACTTGTCGATACGATAATCATAAATTTTCGAACATTATTTGTCATAATAATTTTTCATTATAAAAAAAGATTCAGTTCAATCATTCGATCTACAATTTCTCAACTCTAACTCTTGTGTGATTAGAAATACGCCATGTCTGAAAAATAAGACACGTAAATAAAAATAGACTATACAAAGACATGGCTTTCATTATACTGCAAAGATGAAAAAAAAAATTAAATAAAGTATCATTTTGTCCCGTGTTCCTTTTTAAGCTGGCAACGATTTCGTGGTATCTTTGGTGCATATGTGCATGGATGGTATTGATCACTTAATATAATATTAAATGAGTCTGCTCATTTGCTCACTATTTTCAACCGATTTCATAAAGGAGTAGGTTTTCACTTTGTAGTGTGCTGTTTTGTGTTTGTTAGTTCAGAACTACGTCATTTCTTAACCGATTTTGATATATTTTTTTAATTTGATTTCGTTCAAATTAGTTGGATTTTATCAAAATCGGTTAAGTAATTTGATTTTAAAATCGTAATGACTGGAATAAGTATATTAGCGAGTAAACAAAATTACGTATTTTACTTTTGAAGTCAATTCCCTTTAATCCGATTGCGCGACGCAATGGGTATTGTGTTAATCAATATAAATATGAATGTATGTATGTATAAGTGTTTGTACCTTCGTGCTACTATTTAGACCAAACGCGTGGGCCGATTTTAGACGAGATAACGTAAAAAAGAAAAAAAGAAAAATCGACGAACTGTGTTAAGTGGGATATCTTTGGATAGGTATTTAAAAAATCATTTATAGGTTTCTTACATAATTTTCCAGTGAGAATTACAGTTTAGAATCTATAACAATTTAAAGTTGATAAGTTACAATTCTCTATGGTCTTGTTACGCGGTCGGGTTTTTAATGTTATAAAAAACAATATTTTGAGACCCGTCAGTCCGTAACACCTTACATGATCTGACGCCATTTCCACCAGTGCCGAATCTTATTTGCGCTTCTAGAGAAAAAAAAATGAATTCCGGGCCCTAGGTTTAAAGTTTGGAATACAAAATTAATTGTGATGTTCTAGCTGTCTAGCATGATTGATTGACATTTAAACGTCATATAAAAAAAAATTGCAACCATAATATCTTAAAAGACTCGTGAAGCTTAAACTTTGCACGTGAAAAATTGTTTTACGCACAGTTGCGGGGCCCCTTGAGGCGCGGGGGCCTTAGCGTGTAATAATACCTGATCTGTTCTTAATCCGTCCCTGATTTTGACGACAGACATTGAATAAAATGACGCCAGAATGGGCGTGTAAGAAAAGGGAAAATAAAGTCAAATAAAAAGAAAATTAAATAAAGGGTTTCTCTTTGAAAAAGAAACTTGAAATACTTCTTTATATCGATATTATATTAAACGTTGTCCAGAAGATAGAAATATAAGTCGTATTTATATTGGATCTAGAAAACTAGGCCAACGTTGAGACCTTTCTCTTGAAAGATAAAAACGAAATTAGTATTTAGACAGGATTATGTAATAATCTGTTATTTGGAATCCTTTTAGGGTTCCTTACGATATACTATTGATAATCAGTGTTGGAATCTTGTTTTTCTTCTTTTGTTTCTGTCTTGATTTCTTTCTTTTTGTTGATTAGGTTCAAAATCAAAATATACTTTATTCAAGTAGGCTTTTACAAGCACTTTTGAATCGTCAAGAACTAACATTGAATAGTTCCGATGGATGTCTGTGGTCTTCATCATCAGTTTCATTTCACTATATGTCAATTTTCGATGGCAAATGCACGAGTTACTATCAAAAATACCTACTTTAGTATAAGTGAGCCTATAATATTTGAAGAGTTCCCTCGATTTCCCCAGGGTCCCATCATCGTATCAAAAAGAAAGTACACACAGCCGAACACAAATCCATCTCATTTTTCGCAGTCGGTTAAAATGTTTATAGCATAGTTATTTGTTTATTTTAAAATCATAGATTATGAACCACATAAACTAGATTTTAATAACTTAGCTAAATCGTTTCATACATATTTTGAATTCAGTCACTTTTATTCTAAGCGTGCGACATATGGACGGTACGGAACTCTTTGTTCCTGAATCCCAGTTTGCGGCTTTTATTATCCTCAGGGATGGTTTTAATAGAAGCAAGAGTCAGCCATTTTGAAACACTCCTTTCTGTCATACTGCGACATTTTGTACACACGTTGTAATTAATACGAGACAGACGTTGAAAAGCTTCGAGCTTTGTAGGCATGATTATTCTTGTAAATTATGTAATTTCAGTAATAATTTCACTTATTCATTTACATTATTGAACTAATAATAAAATTTAATTTTTAATTAAAATAACACAATGTACACACAGTTGTGATCCTGCTAAATGGAAAACCTTTTACGTTTGGGCTGACTAAGTTTAATTTGAACGCTGATTTTAAGTGATTACTTGGCAATAGAATAATTATATTAGCTCTCCCTTGTGGATTCATTCGCGTTTATGGTTACCGCTTCGCTCGTATGAGTCAGCGTGATATAATACAGCCTAAAGCCTCCTTCAATAAATAAACTATCTAAAAAATAATTTTTCAATTCGAACCAGATTAAATAGTTCCTGAGATAAGCGCGTTCAAACAAACAAACTCTTCACATATCGTTGTCTTAGATTTTCGCGATTATTATTCATTGAAATGAAACTATTTTAAACGGATTTAAATCGCGTATATTAATTATTTTTATCATCCCGACGTTTCGAGCACTTTGGTAGACTACCCGTGACCACGAACGCTGCAATGTGCTCGAAACGTCGGGATGATAAAAATAATTAATATACGCGATTTAAATCCGTTTAAAATAGTTTCATTTCAATAAACAAACTCTTCAGCTTTATAATATTAGTATAGAACAACCATGCTGTTTTCAGTCGGTTATATTTTTCTACGAAAACAATTAATACGTAAAATTACATTAAGTTCTCATAACTGAAATGATCGATGTGTTTCTAATGGCTCTACATTTATAGTTTTTTTTTCTTTACTAGTCTTATTTGGTAACAATCACGAAACGAAAATTACGTATTTTCGAACATTATTTTTCATTATTCTTCATTATTTTTCAGAACCTACGTTCCGGATCGGTGGTGAATTAATTAATTAGTTTTTTAGTTCTCTCATTTGTTTCTGTATTGACGATTCAAAAGTGCTTGTAAAAGCCTCCTTGAATAAAGCATATTTTGATTTTGATTATAATTATATATTCATTATAAAAATTATTCAGTTTAATTATAATATATTAATTTCTCATCCTTAACTCTTGTGTGGTTAGTAGTACGCCATATTGGTCTGCTAAATAATACAAGTAAAGAAATATAGACTATACACTATTTCTTCTTGTCACAATCATCATTCTATTCACGCGTCCCGTTTTGTGAGCGAACATTTTGTACGACTTCTTAATCAATCAAGATTACTAACTTAATTAATAATGTTTTAGATTCATTTATATGAAATTTTCTTATTTATTTCGGGGTTGAATAATCTATATATTTATGCTGATAAGCAATACTATGTCAAGCCACATGGACTTCATTTTCAGGATATGACGTCTAAATATGTCAAACCTATTTCTAATAGATTTGCTAGAAATATGTAAATCCATGTGTTCTTTTATATTTTGATGTAAGGTATAATACATTAAAAGTAGATTGTTATCATAAAAAGTTTTAGCTAATAATAAGTTTTTCAAAAACGTTAAATTATTTCAAAATATGTAAAACTCTTTAATATTCGAAACGTTTTAAACAAAGAAACTATTTTACGTATTTCATTAGTTTATATGGTTTGAAAGATTTTTGAAAAATAATAAACGCATCACACTCAACGGCCCCCATTAAGATCTTGTGACCTTGTGTCGGGGGTCCGGAAACATACACAACACTAACAAAAATACCCAGACCACGACAAACATCCGTATGGCCAATATAGACATTTGCCGTGAGCGGGGATCGAACCCGCGACCGTTAGCGCTACAGTCGGTTGCAGTGACCGCTGCGCCAACGTGTTTGTCATAATGTTAAATACATAACACATTATCAGAATACATCAATATCTTCGAACTTGACTTTTTGTAGATTAACACATTATTGGTTATTGGCATCCAAAGATGATATAAGGTACTGTTTTTGGCACCTAGGCTGTCGACCAGATTGGACGACGTTGCCTAGCAACCAGTTTGTATGACAGGCGAGAGTAATTCAATTCAATTCTTTGGTTAATGGCTTTTAGTTGTACCAATTATACGCGAGAGTGTCTTAGGTCAATCAAGTCCATTGACAATCTCGTCAAAGGACTTGATTGACCTAAGATATTTAACGTTAAAAGTATGAATAAAAATATAACAATTCTATAGTTATAAAGAGTTATAGAATTTCTGCTCGAAAATCTAAATGTATATAATTTAAAGGCGACTGACTGATATAGTGATCTATCAACGCAGCCCAAACCACTGGACGGATCGGGCTGAAATTTAGCATGCAGGTAGATGTTATGACGTAGGCATCCGCTAAGAAAGGATTTTGAGTAATTCTACCCCCAAAGGGATGAAATAGGGGATGAAAGTTTGTATAAAACTTTGTCAATTTTAAACCGATCGGGCTGAGACTTTGCATGCATAAAGCTAATATGACGTAGGCATTACAGACATCGCAGACGAAGTCGCGAGCTTCAGCCAGTGTGAATAATTCAATATTGAATCCGTGTTGATTTATGCTACAGATTTCATGCTTATTTATGCCAAGATTTTGTTTTAACCGAAAACATTTGAAGGAAATGTAATAAATTTATCCAAACCCAAGAATCGATTTTACATCAAATTCTCCGCCCAAATAAATTTACATAGCGCTAGAAATGTATGAAGCAGAAAAAATAACATGAATCTATAAGGAAAACGTCTTTTTTAGGGTTCCGTAAAAGTGTTAATGGGGCCTAATTACCGTAAGGCAAAAATTACATTTATTTGTATAATTTAAGTTTTATTTTCAAACTTATGTAAGGATGTACTCTTTTAACTGTCGAAATGTGGCATGTTTTGATGGTGATTTTCATCATGACTATGACAATGATTATCTAACAATGAAGTTTTTTTCGCTTGCGTTGGCTCTGGTTGACACACGTGTTAGAGAGATTTAATTGTTTCTTTTTCGTTTTTTTTGTTTATTCACTATGAAAATAATTTGTTTTCATTGTTTATCGTATTTACTAACAGTATCGGCTGTGGACTAACAATGAAATTCACAGTATTTTAGGGTCTTTTCAAAATGTAGTCAAGATTGCATTCTCGACCCCACCGATCAATCTCCATCGTGTTTTTTCCATTCCACGTGACATTGGCGAAATAATATGTGCGTAATTGGTACAACTAAAAGCCATAAACCAAAGAATTGAATTGAATCTAACAATGGAATTCACACTATTTTAGGGTGTTTCCAAAATTTAATTAAGGTTGGATTCTTAACTCCACCGATCAATCTCCATGTTTTCTCCATTCCACGTGACATTGGCGAAATAACATGTGTCTAATTGGCACAAGTAAAAGCTGACTGACTGGAGGAAAAAATAGTCATTGTTAATGACTATTTTTTCCTTATTTTCCAAAAAATTCTATCATACATATCAGCCACAAAACAAATAATTGAATCGAATTGAATCATACATATCGATAATTATTAAATATCATGGGACTAACGGACCATACTAAGCTTACCTCGTCTGTCTATGAGTCTGACCTTTAAAGGGCTTTATCTATTGAACCGTTAACAAGGCCTGTTAAGTCTGTTTTACATTAGTGTCGTAAATAAAATTAATTTCATTAAATAAAATGTATTACTCTTAATTAACCATATGTTACGTTCATACTATTGGACGTTATGAAACTGTATCCATTTCTAAGTCTGATAAGCTCGTGATATTCAAAATCAAAATATACTTTATTCAAGTAGGCTCTCACGAGCACTTTCGAATCGTCAATACAAAAAATATGACTATAATAAGGATGCTACCCCCGGGTCGCAATCTACGGAGAATAACCGGCAAGAAACTTAATAGTTACTCTCTTAAAATGATGTCAAGTTTTTTTACGAATTACAAATTTATTGAACAGCCTGTATTAAATTCAGCGTATACTAAACCCAACCATCTTTATCTGCAATGTAATCTTGTACAGAGTATGCTTTGTGCTTTATGCTTTAGCTTTCTGAAGTCGAAATATATTAGAGTTAACTAGCTGTCCCTCGCTGTTACACTCGCGTTTATAGCTACTACAAAGCTTTTATGAGTCGTATCGTGATGTAATACAGTATAGGCTGTATTACATTACGATACGACTCATAAATAAGCCTTCCTCAATATATATACTTTCTAACGCAGAAATAATTTTTCAATTCGAACCAGTAGTTCCTGAGATTAGCGCGTTAAAACAAACTCTTCAGCTTTACAATTTTAGAAAGTCTCGTTGGCCTAATAATACTCTTGCTTGTCATAATCAGTCGCTAGCTGGTTGTTAGGCAACGTCATCCAAAGTGGTCACCACACTGGGTACCAAAATCCATTAGCTTATAATATACCAGCTGTCCTTTCCGGTTTCACTCGCGTTTATGGTTACTGCTAGAAGTCGTAGCGTGATGTATTATAGCCTATAGATTTCCTCAATAAATAAACTATCTAACACCAAAAGAATTTTTCAATTCGAACCAGTACTTCTCGTAATTAGCGCGTTCAAATAAACTCTTCAGCTTTGTGGTATTAGTATAGATATATTAATCATCATAGTCACCTAGCATTTTTCCCGGTTATACCAGGGTCTGCTTTCTATTCTAGTCCAGATATTGACGAGTTACTGATTTTTACACAGAGCGACTACCATCTGACCTCCGTAACTGAGGGCAAGCCAGTAACCATTTAGACTAGAATAATTTCCCTACTACGAGTAACGATCACTATCAGCTGATTGTGATAACAACCGGGACCGACAGCTTTACGTGCTCTTCGAAGCACGGTGGGGAGACCCACAAGGACAAACACCCAGACCTAGGAACAAATATTTATACAAATATAAATATCTGACCCGAGCGGGGATCGAACCCGCAACCGTCGGCGTTAGAGGTACATTCAGCACCACTACACCAGAGCGGAAGTATACATAGATATATTAATATTTACAGTTACAAAATCAAAATCAAAATATGCTTTATTCAAGTAGGCTTTTACAAGCACTTTTGAATCGTCAATACAAAAACAAAAGAAAACTAAACACTAATTAATTAATTAATTTAGCACCGGTTTGGAATGTAGATTCTACCGAGAAGAACCGGCAAGAAACTCGATAGTTACTCTTTTTAAAATACATAATGTTGTTCAGTGCCATTCGGTTACAGAACCGTCAAATTAACGAAAATCTCGCAGGAAAAGTCCATTTTTACAAACTCCACAGCGATATTTACATAATTGTTCCTTAATAATTCAGAAAACCGCAATTCGAAGGGAAAAAATGTCTTAAAAACACATTTGAAATTCGTGGAATAGGCTATTTTTTATTTCAATATTTATTTTTACCGTTTTTCTGTAATGAGAGGAAGTCCAGGATTTTTTTATTGCAAAATTAGTTATGAATAATCATTTGAAAGCGGAGTTTCATATCTTTAATTGGTCTTCGTTTTTTATTAAATATTAAATGAATATTATTGAATAGATGCTCTTTATGGGAGCTTAATGACTTGTACTCGGCCTGGTTTCAGCGGGGCGGTATTACACTCCCACAGAAAAGTGTGAAGTAGCTAATATAGCTTTTAGTACGGCGAGTGAATAAGCACGAGTATGTATAACGAGTACGGGGAACTGAGAACCTTAACCCCATTTCATGTCCCTTACTTGGGCCATTGGACAAGGTGACGTCTTTTATACGATATATACTATTTATTTTACAAAAATTATTGTTATAAATTATACAAAAGGTGATTACATCTAATTTTGTATATTTTTTTTCATTACGTTTTTAATTAATATTAGGAGTAAGCGAACTCAAAAAGTAGTTATAAGTTTGAAATGTGTCTGTGTATCGGCTATTGTATCGTTACTCCCTGGACCAATTTTAATGCGGTTTTTTGGTTTGAAAGTTAATGTCATCAAGACCGTTATTAACTATAATTCATGAAGATCTCTTCACTCGTTTAAAGTAATCAGGCCTTTATAGTTCTTGAAAGGATAATGTGAGGATCTTCTACCGGTCTAATTTAATCGAAATGTACTATATTGTTATGTAGCTTTGACCTGATGCTGTACTAACTTTATAAAATGTTCCTTTTTAAGCTAGTGACGTAAAAAATAAAGGTATTTGTATTAAACAAATAAGTGAAAATAACTGATTACTTCAAAACTTTCCTATTTTTATTTATTTTTTGTTTGAAAGGGCATAGAGCAAAGGGCCGAGCCGAGACGGCCTCGAGGTTAGAACACGTCGATCTCAACCGATAATCATGGGTTCAAACCTGCTAAATTATAGTTTAAATTCTTCTCGAGTACGGCGGTGAAGGAAAACATCATGAGGAAACCTGCATATGCCGGGATATTCTGACACATGTATATCCGCCCAGCAGTGGAGCAACGTGGTTGATTAAGCTCTAAACCTTCTCCTTAATAGGAGAGGAGGCCTTTGCCCAGCAGTGGGATTAAAGAGGCTGTTACTTTACTTTTTTCCTTTTTTATACAGCAAAGGATATCCCACAGAATTTTCATCAAAATCGGTTAAGTATTTTCGTTTTAGTATAAGCAGTAACATAGTTATTGTATTATATGAAAGTGTTTTACTTTGTAGTCAGCTCTCCTTTTATTGAAAAGTCTTGTTGTATATAAAAAATCATAAAGTACTAACACTTGATGAAGCTATTCATATAATTTATGTGGTTTCAATGTGACACATTTCCGAGGTGGCTTAATAGGACATAAGTTAAAATTGACGTCTTCGCGACAAAGTCGACAACAAGAGAAAATGTAATCTTTAACTTTTATTTAGATTCTTCAAGTCTTTGAAATTTATTGAAAGTAGATTTACGTTATAAGGCGAGAATTACATTTGTAATATATGTATATATTTTTTTATCATTGCCTTTTATTATGTATTTTATCTAATTTATTTTTGCGTATCGTGACGTGACATTTTTAATGAAACTTACGTACGTACTTGTAAGTATGTTGTTCGTCGAGTATTTTCGTCGTTTGTTAATTGGTTGCTGATAAGCAATAATGTGTTACCCACAAAAAGTCAAATTTTGAGATATTGATGTATTGTGATACTGTATTACATATTTAACATTTCTCAAAAAAAAATTAAGTCATATAAACCAAATAAGTACGAAAAAGAGTTTCTTAATTAATTGGTTTGAATATCAAGTGCGTTTCATATTTTGCAATTTATACGATAACCTCAATTATTTGAAAAACTTTTTATGTCATAATATATTAAATATAGCAATTTGCTTTTAATTCTTATAACTTTTATCAAACAAAAAAATAAAAGATGGTTATATACTTCTTTAAACAAATTTAATAAGAATAGGTTTGAGATCTTTAGACGAAGTCCGTGTGGCTTGACACAGTATTGTTTGTCAGCGTCCAATTAACAAAAGAGAAATTTTAATAGTGACAACTCATTCAATTCTTTACCAATCATGTCCGTGCGGAATGGTGGCAAGACTGTTCGCAGCATTTCCCCTTCGAATCGCTATTCCGATTCTCTGGACGAAAAATGAGTCTAATCCTATCCCCAATGAAGTCATTACACTTTTTAGAAATGATTAGCACTATTATATTTAATAATAAATTACAATAATCCACACTAAGTTGACTTTAAGATTTTAATTAAATTAAACTTATACAGGAAAACACCGTATCTTGGACGTAGCATAAAATTCATAACGAAAATCTTATGCCAATTTTCACTTCTATTAGGCGAGAACAACTCTGTTATCTAGTAACGTTTTACATCTTAAGTAGTAACGGAAGCTGTGACTGTCAAAAATAAGACTCTGACAGCAAATTTTATCAAGTCAAAAGCCCAAAGAATTCATGACCCTGAATTTGGCACACAGCTCACATACAAAATATCGACATGTACAAAATTGGTTTTTTTTTTGTCTGTCAAAAAAAATGTATAGCCAAAAATAAATTTTGGAGAACTCTCTAAAAGTACTGGATCAATATTATTACTCAAACACTTGTAGTTTATAATGATTTTCAATTGTTTACATGTACATTTTTGCGATTTTGATTATTTACGCGAGAAGTTTTGGATCGCTATAACTCTTAAATAAAATTTAAAAAAAATTCAAAATCGATAATTGTACATAAAGTTTTTACAATTGTACCTAAAATACTTTTTTTCTTTCTAAAAAAAAAAAAGAAAAATGTACATATGTATTTCTTTTCATAAAATCTATCTTAACATTGTAAAAGAACAAAACAACTAAATAAATTTCAATATTCACATACAAATACAAAGATATTTCGAGTTGTATAACAAAAGTTGAGTCGTATATCAAAAGTTGAGTTGAGTGACTTAAACAATGGATACACGAACTTCTTCAAGTGATCTTGAGTTACTTGTCGAGATTTAACATAGCTGTGGTTTGCACTTTGAATTGTAACGATCTAGTAGTAATACTAGCGGCCCTTCGGGGTTTCACTCGCGTTTAAAATAGGACTTCCATACTCCTCGGAGGTCGAATTTTGCAAAATCGCGTCTTAGTGAGCACCTACGTTCTAAAAGCAACATGAAAAATTTCAAACTCCTAGCACTTTACGAACTCCTAGTAACTGAGATTTTGAGATGATTTAGTGAGTGACCTAAATAAATAACAAGTATATTATTAAAAAACAAAAAAAAAACAAAAACCCGACTGCATAACCAGAGCACCTGCAGTCAGCAGTTCTGTCTAAAAGTCAATAAGTGAAAATCGTAACTAACCCAACTTTAAATCGTTATAGATTCTAAACGGTAATTCTGATTAAAAAATTCTGTAAAAAACCTAAAAATAATTTTTAAATACCTATTCAAAGATACCTTATTTATTTTTTTAATTTTCACATTATAAAAATGGACGCCATTTTGATTTTTTCAAATTTTTATACTTTCTATGACACTCACGCTATTAAGACGTAGAACGTAGAAGTCTATCGAAATATGATGTGTTTGAGATGTTAGTTTTTTTTTTTATGCTTTCAAACAAAATTCAGCATTAAAATCAGTCCATTTGTCAAGGACCTATACAGACAGACACACGGATAGATCGTATAACACCCATCTTTTGGGTCGGGGTTTAATAAACGCTGAAAAGTCTTAAATATACATTCTGCGACGAAACCAGGAGGCTTTATAGTGTTAATGTATTCTTAACTCCGCCGGCATCTTTAGCACAAAGCGTTTAAAATCTTTGTCTCTTTGTGACGTAGCACAAAAGACATCGTTTATTCTATTTAGGTGAGGTGTTTATGAAAAGTAGGTGATTTCTCGTTTAAAATAACATCTTTACTTAAATTTACATTTGTATACAGGATGTTCTAATAGTAAACTTTTTAACTTAGGTAGAGCTTAATGGTAGTCCATAACTACAGCTCGTATAAGGACTGGCTCGTTCGGGGCAGTACCTCATTCTTACAGAGAATCGGTGTAATTATATGTAGTTGTGTTTCGTACGGTGAATGAGAATGGGAAGCCTAACCCTTCCCCCATTCCTTTTCTTAATAATTATTTAATAGTAAGATGAATATTTGGACGCTGATAAGCAATACATTCTGCGACTACGAATTCTGCGATTCATTTTAAGAAATTGCGTCTAAAGATGTCAAATACATTCTTAACAAATTTGTTTTAAGGTGTATACATATATCCATCTTTTCTATCTATTTTGATAAAATGTATAATGAATTAAAAGCCGATTGGTACAGTAATACTAGTGTTACTAATGTTTATGGAGAGTGGTCAAAAGCTTGTGCCCCTCTTAAGCTTTAATTTATATCTATACCAATCATTATATATTTTAATCTTTCGCGATTTATACTATTCATAAACAACACATCCCGCGGTACACCAGTCAACTCGTGACCACGACGAATGCAACTTCGTCGAAACGTCGGGCAATAAAAGGGTATTACTACAATTAGTTATCGCGATAAGACCCGCTATATTAAATATGAATATACCAATACTTATCAAAATTAGTTTAACGGTTTATACGTGAAAACGTAACAAACAAACAAACAGACAGAGTCAAATTTATATGATTAGTACGGATTAAGGATATGACATAAATATATACAAGTTTCAGAATAATAATACCTTGAATGGGATCTTCAGTTATCCTATTGTCTATAAGTCAAGGTATTATAGTCTGAAGGGTTAGGAAGCTGGTACTATTGTACTAGAAATAGGAATAAGTCATATTTACACGAATCCAGTTACTAGCGCCAGTTAGAGGAGAAGTGGCATGAAAGAGCCGGTTTACTAAACAGATCAAAAAATATACTTTTAATGAAGGAAATGATGATTTTTAGTCTGTAGGGTTAGGAAGCTGGTACTATTGTACTAAAAATAGGCATAAGGCATATTTACACGAATCCAGTTACTAGCGCCAGTTACTTACCAGTACAGTCATCAATACAACTGTTTTCCTAAAAATACTGTGGCTAGCTGTTGCCTGCTGAATGCAGTTCATATATAAACACTGATAAGCAATACTGTGTCAAGCCACACGGACTTCATTTTGAGAAAATGGCGTCTAAAGATATCAATCCTATTCTTAATAAATTTGTTTAAAGAAGTATATGTCCATCTTTTCCTTTCTATTTTTATTTAAATTATAATGAATTAAAACAGACTGATAGAATAATTGTTTTATATTATTATTGTTATTATTGTATAAATGGCAAAATATGGAACGCACTTGAAATTCGAAACATAAAATTTTTAATTTTTTTTCATACTTAGTTAGTTTAAATGACTGATGAAATGACTTGAAAAATTTTTGAATAACGTTAAATACGTGACGCATTATCAAAATACATCAACATATTTGATTCTTTGTGGGTTGATTCATTATTGCTTATCAGCATCCATATAACCTGGTTCGAATAGCAGTACTAAATGGATAGTTTAGCGTTTCGTATGGTGAGTGAGGGAGCCGAAAGCCTAAGTCTCTTCTTCATTCCTTTTTTTACATTTTATTCCCCGTTTTTAATCATTCCTTTTTAAGCTATCAACGCATTTGTGGCTCCTCTGGTGCATTTAACATGAGGTCTAGAAGACTAGTATATTTATTTAGTTTAGGATTTCCATTATGCTCTTCAGTTTAAAAATTTACTATTGAACATTTAAATTCGTATCGGATCGTTCTGAAGCGGAAACTGTCACACAAAAATACAATAACCTAACCTAACCTAATCTTATTTTTTTTATTTTTTTTTATTAGTGGACTATTGAATACAAAGCTGTTAGAAAGAACAGAAATAGCATAAGGAAAAATTTACACGGAACTACTGAAGCAGTACTAAATACAATGTAATTCCTAGTTAGTGTAACTGACGCCAGTCAAAATCGAAATCAAAATTAGCTTTATTGAATTAGGCCTTCACAAGTACTTTTGAATCGTCAATACAGAAACAAAAAAAAAATAATTAATTTGATTTGATTGAATTTTAGATTCTATCGAGAAGAAGCGGCAAGAAACTCGGTAGTTACTCTTTTAAAAGTAACTATCTACGTCTAAACACAGAATAACTACTGAGGTAACAAGCCAAAGAGTATTGACAATAGTTTAGAAGTTATATTCAAGTAAATGTCATTCATACGAGCAGGTAACGTAAACAACGTTACCTTAGAAGTTTATATTATACTAGCTGGTGCTCGCGACTTCGTCTGTGATGCCTACGTCATAGTAGCTATATGCATGCAAAGTTTCAGCCCGATCGGTTTTAAATTGACAAAGTTTCATACAACCTTTCCCGTATTTTACTTCTTAGGGGTAGAATTAATCAAAATCCTTTCTTAGCGGGTATCTACGCCATAACATCTACCTGCATGCCAAACTTCAGCCCGATCCGCCCAGTGGTTTGGTCGAGGTTTTATGTGTTGTGTTTTTCACAAGTTTTTTTATTACCTTTTTCATTGCGGACCTTACCCTTGCAAGATTTACTCTCGTTATTGATAAACAACTCTGTAAACTAGTATCAGTTACCAAGTCACTAACGTCTTTCAGGAGTACAAGAAATGGTGAACAATTTATGTAAAGAAATTGAAAGTTTGTGAGCAACGCTTAGAAGTGAAAATATCGTCTTAAGTTGTGATAGCCTAAATAAATAATTTTATCAACTTTTACTAGATAAAATTTAAATATGCTATTTATTTAATAATTTAATAAATCATAACCTACACTGCCTAAGAAGACCATCTGCAGTCAGTAGTATTGTATCAATATCAGTTCCGTCTAAAAGCCTATAAGCGAATCATTACTAACCGACTTTAAATCGTTATAGATTCTAAACGGTAACTCTGATTGAAAAACGATATGAGAAACTTGAAAATGATTTTCAAACACTGATTTATACCCGACTTAAAATGGTTCGTTCATTTTTATTCTATCTTTTTACGTTATGGCGTTTAAAATCAATCATTTTTATTCTTTTAAATTTTATGCTTTCTATGACATTCTCGCGACAAATCAAACGAAGTGTCACTAGTAAAATCGATCCACGCGTTTGGACTAAATAGGGCCATAAATGAACAAACCTTTATGCCTATATACATACATACATACACGTGGGTAGCTATAGCTTTTACATGGGAGGGATCCGTCTAAAGGAAGGGTCCGAGAGGGAAGGGACGAGGGACGGGGTAAATCCGTTATGTATAAAGATTAATTATCTTTGTACATCATGGATTTTTATCAGGCTATCACGCAGTAAAAGTGCTTCTGAATGTTAATCTCAGTTAGTTTCGTCCAGTGTACTAAGTTTAAATAAATCGTACACTAAGTGGAGGAGGTACCTTATATGCTCACGGGCTGATAAACACATTACCCTTCTTTGCATTACGCACACGTGTAATAAATAAGTACATTATAAGGTGTAGTTTCGCTTGCACGTTTGTGACCTTTCCAATAATAAACCGAGGCAAGTAGGACGTGCAGTGCATGCAAATATGCGCGCTAGCGTGCAAGCTGATCGTAAAATCATAGCGAGGTACGCATTTTACTTTTTAATAGAAATTCTAAGTGAAATATTTATGTAATAGTATACTGGGTATATTATATATTTTCAATTTTCGCGATTTATACTATTCATATTCAATATAACGGGTCTTATCGCGATAACAAAAGTGAAGTACCTCGATCAATGTTCGTGCGAACCGATTGTGTTAGTGTAGTGTGCTCCCAGCATTATAATAACGGTAAAGACAATATTAATATTGTGAGGGTAGGTGAAGAAAACTCACGCACTCGTCGCCGGAGGGCGCGCGGTACACCAGTCAGCTCGTGACCACGACGAATGCAACTTCGTCGAAACGTCGGGCAATACAAAGGTATTACCTTTAGTTATCGCGATAAGACCCGTTATATTAAATATGAATACTGGGTATTTGCTTGCATTAGGTATGTTGTTGGTTTCACTTTGGTTACAAAAGTTAGGTAACAGTGAAAGTAAAAGAGGGACCGATTTTCTCTTAAATTAAAATTTAATTAATTGAACAATACTACAATTTTGTTATTTTTTTTAAATTATGTAATAAGTTTTATTGTTTTAATTTATTTTTTACATGGACTAGATTCAATAACGTTGTACCAAAAATATATGTTTTATCAACAAATTTATAAAATGTAATTATTATGAATTTAATAAAATATTTATTTTTTAATTATTTATAATATTATAATTATTAGGCAAGACTTAAAAAAAACTGTCATAAGTGTCATTTAAGTAAAACGAAATTTTGTATTTTGCTTTCGAAGCCTGTTTCTGTATTTACAAGTTTTTTTAATTACTCAAGTCTTTTAATATCATACACCCGTTTCACTGGAAACCTATAAAGGTTCTACCAATACATAATAATGTCAAAATCGATAAAGACCTTTGCCAGCGAAGTGAATACAGGACAGCTGAAGTGCTACGTAACCAACCTGTGTACTACCTTTATTGTTAACTAATATACTTAACTCTGCTACCGTATCAAAGTATATAGTCTATTTTTTTTCCATGTCTTATTTGATAACAATACCCCGAACGAAAATCTGGAATTTTCCAATATTATTTTTCATGGTAAAAATGATTCAGTTCAATAATTCCATCGATAATTTCTCATTTGGGAGGTTACAAGTATTATTTTTGCCTGATAAATAAGACATGTAAAGAAATACAGACTATAGTAATGTAATGAACGTTAGAAGACAATCGTAATTCTAATGCCTGAAAGAGATCGCTGTCTTAGCGACACGGCTGCCTCTTGCACAAGTCTATTTCTTTTGTACTATTGTTTTTCGTAAATATTATGATGGTGTACAATAAAGAAAAAAAGTAACAATAAAGAAGGCATAAAAAACTTAGTCCGCCATCTTTTAAAGTTCGCCATATTGGATTTAAAGTGACGTCATTTTATTTTTCGAGTTATTCTCAACAAGCCCTTTATTTGATACCATTATTGTAGGAGTGCATTAAAAATAATGGGCGCCATCTTGGGCGTTCCGGCATTTTGTATTTAGGATGACGTCACAGGCATAATCAAACGCATCACCAAACTAAACGTGTTTATAAAATTTCTCCTCAATTAGTTAAAAGATATCTGCTTCATAATTAAATAATACATATATACATTGCAAGTTAAATAAAATCTTGTAAAAACAATAACTCAATAACAAATAAGTAACCCATTAATAATAATAAACCTTCCAATTAATGCAAAGTAGGCAGTAGTGCTTAACACATGCAGGCTGGTGAGAAAATTCCTCCAGTGTGAATCTGACCATGCACACTGAACCGCACAAACCAATAAATTTACACATTTTACACGACTTACATATATGTATTACAATTAGAATCAAACTACTCTGGTTCATAACTTCGTTGATGTACACTTGGTTTAGGCCCGTGACGTCAAGTTCCCGGTTATCCAAGAAAAAAAAAAGAATGAAAAATAATAATAATAATAACCATTTGTTACGTTGAGCATGAGAATTCCAAACTACACGGGAATACGTAACAAAATATTTATTCACAAAAGTCAAATTTCTGTAGCTTATCCAGAAAACAGATTTCAGGGCCGGGTCCGTAGAATCTTGTCAAAGAGTCCTCTCACCAAGTCTACGCAGTAAAGCTCCTGTGTCGTTCTTGTTAGTAATTCGACGGCAGATCATGCAGCGAAACGGTAGTCAGTTGCTGCACAACATGAGCATGCAGCCATTTACATACAACAGACAGCAACTTATATTATTTTAAATCCGATAAATTAAAAATTAAAATCAACGTCTCTCCTCGACATCCAGACCTCAACCCCTTACTTTTTATATAATAAATATAATATATTTTTATATAATAAATAAATTTATAATAATAAATAAGACTTGTATATACAATTTACATCGTCTATTTCACCCGGACCAGTATTACGAACATCTTGACATCTCATTCATTAAAATCTAGTAGTTTAGGTGCCAGAGCTCGAACATGTATACATAGGGTGCTAAAATCATTACCTATCTTGTCGCACCGTAATCGGGTAAAAAGAAAGAGTTATTAACGGAATGAGTTTAAAAAAATCCGGATTTCATTGTATGGTTTAAAATGTGTCATTTTTGATGTAACATAAGCTTAAAAATCAATACTTGAAATGTTACCGCATATATCTGACCTCGTCAGACAAATTAAGAGTCGTCGAATTGAAAATCGATACCCGTAAACTTTTAACGATGCCAAGCGATTAGAATAGTTTTATCGTTTTCGGACAGTTTTATTGGCAATTTTTATTTATATCCATAGTAATATATTTGAAATGTTCATTTGATTGGATGTACTAATCTCAGAAACTGGCTGTTCGATTTGAAAAATTCTTTTTGCGTTAGATTGAGGAAGGTTATAGGCTATATTACGTCACGCAGTAACCACAAATATTAACCATTCGGACATAAATATAACGCTTAGAATAACTAGTCATGAATATTTTGTGCTATATATTTATGTTTATGTATATGTAAAAAAATAATAATATATAATCATCTGGATAATAATCATCCGGCGTTCAAGCCTAAAAATGTAAACTTTCAATTGGACGCTGTTTGAAGAAGCTTATATCCATCTTTTCTTTTCTATTTTGATAAAAAGTATAATTAATTAATAGATGACACGTTAGTAAAGAGTTTTATCTAATAATAAGTTTTTCAATTATATTGAATGATTGAATAATCCAAAATATGAAACTCACTTCAATATTCTAAACATTAGATTCAGAAACTTTTTTCCGTATACTAAATAAGTTAGAATAAGAACTAAATAAGTTCAGATGACTTGAAATTTTTTGTATAATGTTATATATGAAATGTATTATTAGAATATATCAATATCTCTGGTTGAGCGTATTTTGGGCAGTATGAAGTAACTGCACTGAACTTAGTCCTGAGTGACAAGTTCGTACCGCGCCGCGTTGTGTGAACGCGGCGCCACTCTCGCGACGCCCGTCGCCCGCGCCGCGTCGTCTTCTCTCGAGCGTTCCGCGAGAAGCCGCGCCATCTGCCGCACGCTTGGACTATCGTTCTCCGTCGCCCGCTTCATATGAACGCTGTGATTCTGCCTGTGCTATGCATGTGCATGTGCTTTTTATCCAAGAGGAACGCGTCCTCCGATAAGGTAGGTGTGGTGCTTTTACTGTGCAGGATACGCTTGATTTTTATTAGGGACTAGGGCCAAGGAAGCAGAACCAAACCGCGTTTCCCTCCAATCTCTAAATTTGACTTTTTGTGGGTTGACACATTATTGCTTATCAGCATCCATTTTATATTGAAATATATGGAACACACTTCAATATTCAAAACATTAAATTGAGAAACTTTTTTTCGTACTTACAAATACAAATATTCTTTATTGTACACTAAAACAAAAAAAAAAAACAAAAGATACAGAATAAAGAAAGAAATTAAAAAAAAATGTACAAAAGGCGGTCTTATCGCTAAAACAGCGATTTCTTCCAGACAACCTTTGGGCAAAGGATATGAGATTGAATAAAATGGTTAGGCGGCGTACGGAAATCAGTACATATTAAATTAAACGCTGATAAGCAATACTGTGTCAAGTCACACGGACTTCATTTTGAGAAAATGGCGTCTAATGATGTCAAACCTATTCTTAACAAATATGTTTGAAGAAGAATATATCCATTTTTTCTTTTATTTTTTGATAAAATGTAAAATGATTTAAAATCAGACTTATATATGTAATATAAAAAGTTATTCAAATATTTGAGGTTATCGTATAAATTTCAAAATATGAAACGCACTTGAAATTCAAACCAATTAATTAAGAAACTCTTTTTCGTAATTATTTGGTTTATATGACTTGATTTTTTTAAAATGTTAAATAGGTGATGCGGTAACAAAATACATCAATATCTTCGAATTTGACTATTTGTAGGTTGATACATTATTGCTTATCAGCATCCAATTATTGTACATAAAACAAATAAAATAAATTAATATATAATAACATAAATTAATAATACTTACTTAGTTTAGATGATTTTTTTTAAATAATGTTAAATTCAATTCAATTCTTTGGTTAATGGCTTAATAATGTTAAATACGTAACGCATTATTAGAATACGTCATTCACCTAGCATCTATTCCCGGTCACACCAGGTTCTGCTTTCTATTCTAGTCCAGATATTGACGAGTTACTGATTTTTACACAGAGCGACTGCCATCTGACCCCCGCAACCCCTGAGGGCAAGCCAGTAACCATTTAGACTAGAATAATTTCCCTACTACGAGTAACTATCATTATCAGGTGATTGTGATAACAACCGGGACCGACAGCTTTACGTGCTCTCCGAGGCATGGGGATACCCATAAGGACAAACACCCAGATCTAGAAACAAATATTTATTGAAATAAAACTATTATAAACGGATTTAAATCGCGTATCTTAACTATTTTTATCATCCCGACGTTTCGAGCACTTTACAGCGTTCATATTCACGTTATTTCAATGAGTAATAATCGCGAAAATCTAAGACAATATTATAACAAATATTTACACAAATATAAATATCTCTCCCGAGCGGGGACAGAACCCGCAACCGTCGGTGTTAGAGGTGCAGTCAGCACCGTTACACCAGAGCTGTCGTCTATTATCAGATTCTAGACACGCGGTAGCATGTCAAGCCAAGTTCAAGAAACAGAACTGGCGAGCAGCACCGTGTGTAATATTACACGAACCATTGGGAGCCACTTTTGATCCCCTCATAAATCAAAACTCTATTTCACATAAGCGTGTCAAATTTGGCTCATGAATTATAGCCTTCGCAAGTTCTAAACCTACAAGTATTTGTCGGTTCTTATTTTATAATTCCGAAAATTTGGATTGTTGGTACAACTTGGCACCCATTTAGATCTCACTTCTTTTGTCGTTGAAGTCAGCAACTAAGGCATTTATTATAATATTGAACTTGGCTTTCATATCACATATATGTTTTTGATTAACAAATAACTCCAATTTTGACATTACCTGGGTTGAAATTATTGCTTATAAGCATCCAACTATAGTACTAATATTATAATATTGTATTTATATAACAGTCGAATCCCTGTAGTGTAATACATATTTTTTTGTGCCCAAAAATGTAAATTTTCTATTCACTTTAGTACTTAGCGTGCAACGTTCAAATATTCCACACAAGCAAAGGGTCATGTAAAAACATGATTAATTAAACAATTGCCCCCAACAGAGGTCCCTCTAGAGCACCTCCGTCTAAAACAACGAAGACCCGATGAGATTAAATCTTTTATAACGTGTCCATAAATGAGTAGAATTTAAAAGCGGTTTGTAAACGACCCTCGAATTTACTGACCAATTTTATCTTTGATTAGCTATGCCCCGCAGATTTACCCGCGTTATCTTGAGAAAAAATTATATTAATATAACGTTTACCTTCCCTGGTTATTTCGTATATTGTTTCAAATTAAATTAGTATTAATTTTGTTTCCGCGATTTTTTTTTATTAATATATAAATAAATAAAATTTTTTAAAATACGAGTAGCCTAAGTTATTCCGTGTAACATCAGCTATATGCACGCTGATAAGCAATACTGTGTCAAGTCACACGGAATTCATTTTGAGAAAATGGCGTATAAAGATATCAAACCTATTCCTAACAAATATGTTTGAAGAAGTATACATATGTATATCCACCTTTTCTTTTATTTTTTGATGAAAGACATAATTAATGAAATTCATACTGATATATTGAATATATTATCTATTAAAAAGTTTTTAAAATATTTGAGATTATTTTATAAATTGCAAAATATAACGCACTATAAATTCGGACTAATTAATTAAGAAACTTTTTTCCGTACTTATTTAGTTTATATGACTTAATTTTTTTTGATATTGTTAAATAGGTGGCACACTATCGAAATACATCAATATCTCTGAATTTGACTTTTTGTGGGTTGACACATTATTGCTTATGAGCATCCATATGTGAGTGAAAGCACCGTCAGAATCGGTCTAGCCGTTTCAGAGATTTGTCGGAACAAACAGACATACAGACACAAAAATGAAAAAAAATGTGTTTTTAATTAAAGTACCGTTTACACTTTCATATATGTATTTAGTTAAAAGCTGTTAATTTGAAATTACAAACAGACACTTAAATTTTAGTTATTTATATAGACTAAGTGTCCCCCGCGGTTTTACTCTTGTACTGCTTCGCTTATGTGAGTTGTAGCGTGATGTAATATAGCCTATAGCTTCCTCAATAAATGGGCTATCTAACGCGAGAATAGATTTTTCAAATTGGATCAGTAGGTTCAGAGATTTGTTTCTAATATATAAACTTACAAATTTACCTCTTAATAGGATTAGAACAAATTAGCTGCCAACTGTGGTTTCCCCCGTTTTTCTTGTTACTGCTTCGCTTCAGTGAGTCATAGCGTGATGTAATATAGCCCATACCTGTCTCAGTGAATGGGCCATATAACGCAAAAAGAGATTTTTTAAAACTGGATCAATGTATGTGGCGGGAGAAATTCTTCACTATATCCGCAAATTCGAAGTGGAGCAGCGTTGTGGATAAAGCTCTAAGCCTTTTCCTTAATCGGAGAGCCTTTTCCCAGCTGTGGGATATTTACAGGCTGTAACTTTTCTACTTTACTTTATACAAAATTCGCTTTTTCTTTGTTCTTTGAGTAAAGAATTTTTCTTTTAAGTTTATTAACCCTAATAAAGTGTTGATATTAATGAAATAATTTTAATTAACTTAACTGTTTTGACGTAACGGTCATTATACCGTTACATGTTACAACACGAAATGGTTCATAAATGAATATTTCATACACCACCACGATCTACGTCACGCGATGGATGTTAGTCGAATTTTGGTATGGTTTTAGTAAAGGCAGAAGCGGGAGCGGGTAGGATAAGGTGAGAATTATACTTGTAAGATTTACTCTCGTAACTGATATAAAACAAATCTGTAACAAGAAGGTAGTAACGAAATCTGAATTGGACGCTGTTAAGCAAAAATGTGTCAACCCACGAAAAGTCAAATTTCGAGATATTGATATATTCTGATAATGCGTCACGTAGTCATCTAAAGAAAATAAGTGTCAAAAAAGTTTTTTAATTTAATGTTTCGAATTTCATGAGTGTTCCATATTTTACAATTTATACAGTAATGCCATATATTTGAAAAATATATTATTAGTTCAATATAATTTTATGATACCATTTGATTTAGATTTATTATACTTTATATCAAAATAGAAAATAAAAGATATACATATACGTCTTCAAATAAATGTATTAAGAATAAGTTTGACATCTTTAGCTATGGTTTGCTTATCAGCGTCTAATTATTTGATAAACCGGTTGACGCAGTCACTGTAACTGACTGAAGCCCTAACGGCAGCAGGTTCGATTCCCGTTCACGGTAAACGTCTGTATTGGCCATACGGCTATTTACCGTGGTTTGGGTGTTTGTGCTTGTGTCCTTCGTATTTCCGGATCCCCGACACAGGATCCTGAGACCCTTACGGGGGCCGTTGAGTGCGATGCGTTTGTTTTATGTTTATTTATCTTAAAAATTGATTTTTATTAAATGTATGTGTACAATGTATACATACACAACATAATTCTAGGTACATATATTATAAGCATTGACTTTAGTACCCAGATCACTTTGGACAACGTTACTTACCAAAGAGGGCAGCGAGTCGACTATTCATTGAGCCCATTTTTTCCATCTCCGAGGGTGCATATGTACCCTTTTCACCCCCTTTCCAGAGCTTATAGCATCTTCAATTTTTTATTGTATTCTCGGTATTACAGTCTGTCTTCTTTTGGGATATGAAGTAGTACTTAGGTAAGGAAGTAGTGAAAATAGCGGCATCTTCGGTTTCGATCTTTGTCATATCTTAGTAATTTTATTTATGCGTGACGTTCGAAAGGGTAATGTGTATATAGTCTATGTATGTCTGTTTGTATGAACCTGAACCTTGACCTGTCAACCATAAATCGTGATCCGAGTCAATTTTGACCTCGTAAGTCATTTTTATATCCCTTTTTCGGAGGCGTTTGCTACATATTATAGTCAAGGGCCGAGTCTATAAATATGTTTTAAGAAGATTTATCTTGGGGTACTTTATTATCAACACATAAGACTTCTGATGTGCTTTAGCGTTAAGTAAGAAAGGATGTGTCCCACGATATTTGTAAAGGCACAGTCACATACTTGATTTGTTACTCGACTGCGCGACGCAAGGGAGGGTAATGTGTTTATCAGTCTATGTATGTATGTATGTGGGTTTGTACACTATTTATAACAAACGCGAGGGAGGGTTTTGATAAATGACTCGTCATTTGATTTGTCACGACGTCGTAAAGGTAATAGAAAGTATATAATTTGAAAAAATAAAAATGACCGGTTTTCTACGCCATAATATGAAAAAGAAAAAAAAAAGGAAATCGACAAGCTGTCTTGGGTGGGGTATCGCTGAATAGGTATTCAAATATTATTTTTAGAATATATAACTTTTTAAAGTTGGTTCGTAGCGATTCTCTATGGCCTTGCTATGCAGTCGGGTTTTTTTTCAATTTATTACTTGTATACGTTTTGATATTATTGTTCTATCTTTTTTTTTATTTTGTACAAAAATGTGGAGCGTTTCATCCTTGCGCAGAGGCTATGCTTATCTTTCAAAAAATTTTATTGCAATGATGCAATGAAATATTTGAAATAAAACTATTTTAAACGGATTTAAATCGCGTATATTAACTATTTTTATCATCCCGACGTTTCGAGCACTTTGCAGCGTTCGTGGTCACGGGTAGACTGACCACTAGACTACATGTAGACTGACGGATATAGGCGATTTCAATCCGTTTAAAATAGTTTTATTTCAATGAGAATAATCGCGAAAATCTAAGACAACGAAATGAAATATTTGTTTAACAAATAATCAAAAAACAGTATTCTATTATAAATTTAAAGTTAGGCATTATGTTCAGGAGTGTACCCAGCGTTTGTGTGTGAAAGCTAGTTTGTCTGTGACATTTATTGACGCGACAATCTGCTAGCGTGTGCCGAACGACGACTGGGTGGGCGTTGTACGAACGAACTCGATTTTTTTTTCTCTTTTTAAACTGTAAAACTGTATAATAAGGCGAAAATTACACTAGTAAGTTTTACTCTCATAATTTTAAAAGAGTAATCGAGTTTCTTGCAGGTTCTTATAAGTTGCTACTGTGCTACTAGACTACACTAGTCAGAAATTATATAAAAAAAGTTTTATTTGAATTAACTAAAAAATTAGAAAACTTTAATGAGAATAAAAATAATTAATACAATACATTTTTTCATATAATTATTTTCATAGAATAATATAACCAAACCGCCGGTTCGGAATGTAGATTCAACTGAGAAGAACCGGAAATTGAAACTTCATAATCCTCCATCCGCGCAATTTTCGTAAAAAGTTCTTGCTTCACGTATTAATATATAGATAATAATAAACATTTTACACTTAAAAGCCCAAACTAGGACCGTGATAGCCATCATATAGAATAACAATATTTATAAATTTGGTTATATTATTATATATTTTACACTTTCGCGATTTATACTATTCATATTTAATATAACGGGTCTTATCGCGATAACTAATAGTAGTTATACCTTTTTACGCCGTGGTTACGAGCTGACTGTCAGCTGAGAGTCAGCTCGTGACCACGGCGAATGTAACTTCGTCGAAACGTTGGGCAATAAAAAGGTATTACTACTATTAGTTATCGCGATAAGACCCGTTATATTAAATATGAATTGGTTATATTATTCTATGAAAACAATTATAAGAAAAAATGTAGTGTATCAATTATTTTTATTCACATTAAAGTTTTCTTTTTTTTTAGTCAATTCAAATAAAACTTTTTTTATATAATTTCTGACTAGTGTAGTCTAGTAGCACAGTAGCAACTTATAGTAAGTCGATTCATAAATCGTAACATAATTATGTCTAGACCGCTATAAAGAAATTAATATCAGCGGGTCAATTGTCAGACGACTGCTCTGGTGTTGTGGTGCTGAATGTACCTTTAACACCGACGGTTGCGGGTTCGATTGCCGCTCGGGGCAGGTATTTGTATTTGTATAAATATTTGTTCCTAGGTCTGGGTGTTTGTCCTTGTGGGTCTCCCCACTGTGCCTCGGAGAGCATATAAAGCTGTCGGTCCCGGTTGTTACCACCTGATAATGATCGTTACTCGTAGTAGAGATATTATTCTAGTCAAATTGGTTACTGGCTTGCCTTCAGTGGTTGTGGAGATCATATAGTAGTCGCTCTGTGTAAAAATCAGTAACTCGTCAATATCTGAATTAGAATAGAAAGCAGATTCTGGTATAATCGGGAAAATATTAGGTAAATAATGATGGGCTAATTGTGAAACGCTATGACATTAAAAACACGCTATTTTTGAAAGTAAAATGCGGCGCTTTAGAACAAAGAATTGACTCAAAATGTCCAAATGTTACACGTTATGATAGCGATAGTGTTCTTTAATGGGTCCCTTGAAATTTGTGTCGCATTTTCGTGTATTACATAAAGCTTAATACACTTTGTGTTTTTATTAAAATCTATACAAGTAAATAAAATTTAACTGTCTATTTGTAATATCAAATAAACAGATTTTAACCAAAATTTATATGAAAGTATACATGGTATTTATATCAAAAACACAATTCTTCAAAATTTTATCTGTCTGTCTATCTGTATATTTGTTCCGGCTAATATCTGAGATGGCTGTACCCATTTTGATAGGACTTTCAAAGATAACGAATGTTATAAGGAATAAATTAGACTCCTTTTGTTTTAAAAAATATATTTATTTTAGTTAATAAATAAAAAAATACGCGAACACAAATTTAAAATCAATAAAATATTGAACCCGATTCAAGCAGGGAAGGTAAATATTATATAAATACAATTTTTCCTCACATTAACGCGGGTAAACCGCGGAGCACAGCTTGTAAACAATATTTCACTTAAAACCAGGATAATCATAAATATTACATACGAGTACCTTTTCCTTTCTTTTTTGGCGCTGGGAAATGCTTTTATACATCCCACTCGGTGTAGTTCAGGGTATGTCTCCTGGCAACGAATGTACCAGACTAATAATCAGAGGTGCTCTAATCGCCCTAGTGTGACGCCATGGGATCGGAAGGAAGGGTTGGAGAGTGGAGGGAGGGGGTCGTAAGTCCAAAATGTACAAAGATAAACTGGATTTTATTCAAGTATTACTCAATAAGATGCTATGATTCTAAAGGCTAATTTCAGTTATTTAGAAACGATATAAACCATTGGTGGATTAAGCTAAACCTTCTCCTTAATAGGAGAGGAGGCCTTTGCCCAGCAGTGGGACTTTACTGGCTGTTACTTTACTAAATAAATAACTGTCAATTAACAACACTTCGCTTTTAAAAATCAGTGAAACTGTTTGAAATAGTTAGTATACATTATTAGTTAACTGTTTGAATTGGTCACAAGAGTTCGCCAATTTTAACAGTTTACGTCAGCCATGTTGAATTTTCGCTGACGTCACATCTATACTAATATTATAAACAGACAAAATTTGTGTGTAAGTTAGTACGTAGTAATTTCTGAAACTAATAATCCGATTTGAAAAGTTCTGTTCGCGTTAGAAAGCCCGTTTATCGAAGATGGATAGGCTTTGTTACATCACGCTGAGACTCAAAACGATGAAGTAAACAGAGCCTAAACCGCTGGATCTAGAAAGATGAAATTTTGCACAAACGTTCCTTGAATGTAGTAAATGTCCACTAAGAAATATTTTTTTTAATCCATTCCCTAAGGGTTAAAAGAGGGTTGAAAGTTTGTTAGGTGGCAAATTGCTAAATCTATAATAATAAATAAAATTCAAATGTCTGTTTGTAATATTCAATGAACAGCTTTTAACTGAATGCATATGAAAGTATATTCAGCATTTACATCAAAAACACAGTTTTTAAAATTTTTGTCTGTGTGTCGGCCTATTTGTTTCATTTAATCTTTAAAACGGCTGGACCGATTTTAAAGGGACTTTCACTCACAGATAGTTAATGTTATAAGGAGTACTTTTATATAAAAAAAAAAAAATTAAAAAAAAAATGCTACGAAATAAGTATTGAACAATACACGATTCAAGCAGGGAAGGTAAAGATCATATAAATATAATTTTCCCTCAAATTAACACCGGTGAAATCGCTTGGCAGAGCTAGTCATAAATATTTCGTGAGAAATATCGTTCAAATAAGCGATTCATATCGGTTCAAAGCGGATACAACCAATTGTGTTGTGTTGTTTTGGATACGGTACGTAATTTGATTTTCCTGAATTTTAATGGAAGTTGATTTATTTTGTTTCTTTGATTTTTTTTTAATAAGATTGTGTTTTGTTTTTGTTAAACGGTTAATGTATGTAAAAACATAGCAGCGATTCCGATGTATTGTAAAAAATGTTTAATATTTGCTGTTTTTATACAAATATAAATATCTGTCCCGAGCGGGAATCGAATCCGCAACCGTCGGCGTTAGAGGTCAATTCAGCACCACTACACCAGAGTGGTAATCAGAAATAATAATCTAAAAAGTATAAAATAAATATTTTGTACACCATTTTGTAGTCGGTGCCAGTAAATGACACGTAAAAAGTTTTACTTGGCACAGACTTCATAATGTTGAGGAAAATATATATTTTATTCTTATAAGTTTAGTTGTTTCGTTTTCTAAGACAATTTCTTTTTAGTATTTATTTAAAATCGTATAATAAGGCATACATGGATGATAAGCAATAATGTGTCAACCCACAAAGAATTCGGAGATTTAGATATACTTTGATAATGCGTCGTGTATTTAACATTATTCGAAAATTGTTTAAGTTATCTAAATTACATTTCTATGGAAAAAAAAGTTTCTCAGTAAAATGTTTCGAATATTAAAGTGTGCTCAATATATTGCAATATGCAATAATCTAATATATTTGTAAAATTTATTATTATATAAAACTTTTTAGTATACCAATCTGCTTTAAATTCATAATAAATTTTATCTAAATAGAAAAGGAAGATGAATATTAAGAATAGATTTGACATCTTTCGACGATATTCTCAAAATGAGTTCCGTGTGGCTTGACACAGTATTGCTTATTACCGTCCATATATGATGTGATATTTATTAAATTTTAAGTTAAAATAGTATTATTAAATTTTTCAACGTCTACCGTACACGATATTAAATTTTAACTCGATTTCGAAGTTTCCGATTACCGCATGTTATAAAAATATAAAAGCTTCAAAAAACCTTTTTGTAACGTTTTTTATCTACACTAATATAATGAAAGATTTTATTGATTATTTATTTGCATTAAATATGCTCTTAAACTACTGTAACAATTGATTTGATTTGAAAAATTATATTTCGCGTTCGTTAATCAGTTAATTGAGGAACTTTACTACAGGCTGTATTACATCACGCTACGACTCATAGGAGCGAAGTAGTAACCATAAACGCGAGTGACACCGCAAGGCACAGCTAGTACGCAATATATTCAACTCACAACAACAAGAAACACAAATAAACACAATTCAAAACAAGCACATAAATTTCTAATGTGTTTGTTGATTTGATCGTATGGGGTAAACAATGTGACGTTATGAGACGGGGAAGTTGTGTCTGTATATATAAGGCTGCTAAGTTTGTTTGTACACGTCAATCTTTACAGATAATTAAAATTTCAGTCTGTTTGTAATTTCCAATTAACACCTTTCAACTAAAAGCATATGAAAGTATATACGGTACTTACATCAAAAACACAATTTTTTAAATCTTTGTCTGTCTGTTTGTTTGTTTCGGCTAATTTCTAGAAATTTTGGACCGATTTTGATGGGATTTTCACAAGCAGATAGCTATTGTAATAAGGAGTAAGTTAGGCTACTTTTATTTTATAAATTTAATTTTACTACCCAGGAATCGAACCTGCTAATTTTGAAAAAATAAATTATAAGATTAAATTAAAAATAAAATTCCTAAAATAAAATTAGCCTAACTCACTCCTTATAATAATAGCTATCTGGTAGTGAAAATCCCGTCAACATCGGTCCAGCCGTTTCAGAGATTAGATTGGAACAAACAGTCCTATACTAGGTGTTACCTATATATACTTTCATAATTTATTTTAAACCTGTTAAATTGAAATCACAAACAGACACATCAATTTTATTTATTAAAAATATTAATGTCTTATAACGGCTGAGAATATTCAATAAATCGTAACGTGGTGTAATATAGTTGTTCGGTGTTTAGGCAGGTTAAAGAAAGACTTCTTTGGTATTGCTAAATACTTTTACTGAAGATACAGGTTAAGACAAGAGATCGTAGCGGAATGAATTTCAAAATTTGAGTATAAACGAGAATAACGTATTTACATAGACAAACAGAATTATGAATTTTTACATAGATTATTTTAAGTAACATAGATCAAAATAGACAAGAATGTCATATGAAATAGATATATGCAGCTACACACATAGGCGCCAACAATAGTCTATACACTCTACGACTCACATGAGCGAAATAGTAATTATAAACGCGAGTGAAACCGGGTTTATGGCTAGTTAAAGATAAAATTAATAATTGTTCAGAGAATATCTATATCAACATGAGGGAAATTAAAACAAAAGATAGTGTTGTATAAAAATATAGGCCACAGCCACAATAAATAGTAAAAAAAGCCATTTTTCCCCTTTAATGGAATTAGTGAATTCATGTGTGAAACTCGGGTCACGTGACGCTGTCTAATCGATCCTAAGGACTCGTGACGAAAGCGGTTTAGATCTTCTTTTCAATTGGGTAGTTTCGTAATTCGCAGTTTAGGTTTTTTTGTAATGTTGTTGATGTAAATGAGTATTATAGGTTATAGCTTTTTGGCATTATTTAGTCAAAACGTGTGGACTGTATTGATAAATGTGTCGTTTGTCATGATGGCTAGAATTTCATAGTAGAACGTCATAGAATGTAAAACTCAAAATGGCGGATTTTAACGTCATAATGCGAAAAATAAAAAAGACGAATCGACGAATGATATTATGTGGGGTGTCGTTGAATAGGTATTTAAAAAATATGTTGTGGTGTCTCATATCGTATTTCAATTAGAATTACCGCTTAGGATCTATAACGATTTAAAGTCGGTTAGTAACGATTTTCACTTATAGGCTTTTAGACAGAACTGATATTGATACGGTACTGCTGACTGCAGATGGTCCAGTTCCAGTCGGGTTTTTGATTTTCTTAAATTATTATTTTTTATTATTCCTAATTATTAAGGGTTTTTTTTTTCTATTTACCAATTATCATCTTCATGGTCCTACAATTAAAATTTTCCTTGAAAATATAAATTATCTTATTACCGTATAAACATAATTTGTCTTGTTTTAATGTTTTTTATAACCTCCGTCATTATTTAATTGATTTTGACGACTCGAAAAGGTATTTTTTGGTTTCTTTAAGGGTATTTCTTCGTTAGGTTGGTTATATAGAATTTTCATAAAATTCGGCATAATAGTATCTTTTAAATCAGTATACATATATATTTTTAACATTCTAACTCTTAGCTGTAATCAATGTGCTACAGCTAAGCTACATTAATTTTAATAGAAATTTTATCGAAATCAGTTTAGTAATTTAGTAATTTAGTTTTAAAATTGAAATAACTGCCTGTCGCACTATCGTACCTAAACAACTAACAAACCAAATTGCGTATATCGCTTTTAAAGTCACTTTATTTAAGGTTTTCCATACAAGAACATACGGCATCTAAATCGTACAAAATACATAAAATATAAAATGCAAATGTGTTAGTAAAGTCACGTGGGAATACATCATTTATTTACGCACACAAGAAAATTTACGTCGCGCCTGTATGCATTAATATTACATTGTGACCTCAAAAAGGTCCCTTGCGAACGAAAAATCAAACAAAATTTGTTTTTTAGCTTTCGACCGCGTAAATGTAATATTAAATATGGATAAGTCTGTCCGTCGTTGCATATTAAAGTTGTATAGATGGAGTCACGTCAGCAACATATTGTTGCTTTTATAACCAACCAAAAAAGAGGGTGAAAGAAAATTTGCAATTTTTTTTTGCAAATTTGCCAAGATGACCTAGTGATTAGAACACGTCGATCTCAACAGATGATCGCGGGTTAAAACCCCGAGTAACACCGTTGACTTTTTGAGTGCTAAATTTGTATTTAATTTCATCTCGAGCTCGTCAGGAAACCTGCATGTGCTGGAAGAAATTCTAACACATGTATATCCGCCAACCCGCAGTGGAGCAGCGTGTTGTATTAAGATGTAAAAACTTCTTCTTGATAAGAGAGGAGGCCTTTGCCCAGCAGTGGGACATTTACAGGCTGTTACTTTACTTTTTACTTTTAAAAATCCCCTGACCATCTACTCGTTGAGACCATTTCAACGAGCCCCAAGAAATTATGTCTGCTGTAAGTTGGTGAGGAGTGAATCCTGCTGATTCCAGCTGATGTTGCAGCATGAGGTCAAGGTTACGAATGTTTTTTCTGTATAATTGTAGTCACAGTATAGTAAATTTCAATTCGATCAGACTAGTAGAAGATCAGATCCTTTCACCAACCATAAAATAGCTGATAAAATTATAACTTAGAACCTTCCCAATTACATTAGTTTAAAAAAACTCCATCAAAATCGGTTCTTTCGTTGGAGAGCTAAGATGCCACAGACAGACAAACAGATACACTCGTCTAGGATTTAAAAGATTAAGCAATTCTTTGATCCTATAAAAGTTACCAACTGAAATCAGCTAATCAAATGTATATATATATAAAAGCGAGACTTACTCACTCACTCACTCATCACGAAATCTCAGAAACATTCAGTGCTAGGAATTCCAAATTTTACACTAAGGCTGAATTTCGCAAAATTCGACCCCTAAGAGTGTAAAACGGGGGTTGGAAGTTTGTATGAAAGTCTAATTTTAAGCGCGAGTGAAACCACGAGAGACCGCTAGTAATATTATAATAACAGCTAAAAATTTATTTGTATGTACGTTTGTATATAGGGGGTAACCTCTAAAAGTACTGATCCGACTTGAAAAGAATTAATACTTTTAGTGAAGAAGATTATTGGCTATATTACACCATGCTAGTAACTAAATCTATATATATGTATATATATATATATATATATATATATATATATATATATATATATATATATATATATATATATATATATATATATATATATATATATAGACGCTTGTCAATGCGTCACTTCCCTAGTGTGTAATATCCTTGGCTCATATCTATTATTCAACATTTCGTGTTACGAATTTGAAATACATCAATATTATTCCATTTATTATTTCCGTGGTGTTACTTCTGGGGAACTTTCCTCGTAAAGTGATATTTTTTAACCTACGATCAAAAAAGAGGGGTGTTATATGTGTATATGTCTATCAATGGCATCATAGCTCTTTAAACAATAAAACGATATTAATGTAGTTTTTTTCGTTTTAAAGTTCTGTTTGAGGGTTATCAGGTCTTTGATGGTTGTTGAAAGGATTTGAGCAACTTCTGGTCTGATCTAATAGAAATTTACTATACTGTGACTTCAATGATACTATAATAACATAGTAACGTGACCTAGACCTGATACTGCATCATCTGGTATCAGCAGGATATATAACTCCTCACCAATTTACAGCAGAAGTACCGCGTTGGGTCTCGTTGAAATGGAATTTTAATTTTTAATTTATTAGACTATTGCTTTACACTATATAAATTATTTTTTTTTTCATACCGCACTCGAATTTTTAAATTTAAATATTAGGGTAAAAGTTACTGTAAACATAATTTTGGAAGAAACTCTAGAGTATACCATCAATTTTAGGATTTATCAGACAAGTTGGCGCAGTGGTCACTGCAACATCTGAAGCGCTAACGGTCGCGGGTTTGATCCCCACTCACGGGTATCGTCTGTATTGGCCATACGGATGTTTGTCGTGGTCTGGGTGTTTGTGTTCGTGTTGTGAGTGTTTCCGGACCCCTGACACAAGGCAACGATAATGGAGGCGTGATGCGTTTATTATTTTACTTTAAGTTATAAAAATTCGGTCAAGCGTGAGTCGTGTGAGCGGTGCAGTTTCACGTGTGACTCTGTCTCATATATTTTATTTAAATTCTGCCAATTCTTATCTTGACTTGAATTTTAACGTTACATAAAAGTGAGAGGCTCGTAAAATATGTACTGCTTGTAAATTCGAATGAATTTTTAGCTTTCATTTTTCACGTTTATTGTTTGCTAGCAAGTTATTCTTGCGGAGTTTTATTTATATACTTTGAAATTTACAAGAAATGGTAATATTTTTTTATTATATAGATATTATATAAGTATAGATATCTTACGTTACAAATGCGTTGCCACCTTAAAATTAATGAGGATTGAAGAGTTAAAGAAAGTAAGAAAAGCAGGATGAAAGGGGGTTACGATTACATCTCGCAGGATAACTGTAGCTAATTGTACCAGCTTGAGCACCAGCTAGTGCTGTATATGAGAGTATGTGTGCAAAGGACATCTTATTAATTACAAGAGATCTCTTCCAGAAACCGTCGAGGATAGGATAACAATATTATAGATTTGGTGCAGGCACAAAAGATTACGAAGTAATTAAGGTGAAGAAAAGAAAAATCTATATATAAGAACAATACAATACTAAAATAATAATTATATTATAGTAAATACTTTAATATATTAAATATAATATTAAATAAATATATTAAATAGTGATAGACACGTTGGCGCAGTGGTCACTGCAACTGACTCAAGCGCTAATGGTCGCGGGTTGGATCCCCGCTCACGGCAAACGTCTGTATTGGCCATACGTATGTCTGTCGTGGTCTTAATGTTTGTGTGAGTGTTCTGAGTTTCCGGACCCCCGACACAAGGTCACGCGATTTTAATGGGGGCCGTTGAGTGTGATGCGTTTACGTACAATTTTTTTTTAAGTAGCTACTGAGTTTCTCGCCGGCTCTTCTCAGTAGAGTCCACATTCCGGTGGTAGCTTCACGTGGAACTGACATCACAAATTTGTAAATTGACGATTCGAAAGAGCAAAGGCCTATTTGCATTAAGTGTATTTTGAGTTTGATTTTGATTTATGTACGAAACAAAGATATATTGGACATATTGGCGCAGTGATCTCTGCAACTCCCTGACACATTAATGGTAACGGTTTTGATCCCATTTCATGATAAACGTTTGTATAGCCCAGACGAATTTTTGTCGTGGTCTAGGTGTTTGCGTTTCCTTTGTGTATTTCCTGAAACAGAATCATGAGAACCTAATGGGTTCCATTAAGATGCATCCACCAACCCGCAGTGGAGCAGCGTGGTGGATTAAGCTCTAAACCTTCTTCTTAATAGGAGAGGAGGCCTTTGCCCGGCACTGGGATTTATACAGGCTGTTTCTTTAAAATGCGTTTATTGGTTTATTATTTTTATCTTATCTATTTCCAACTTTGTTATAATTAGTTATCATTATCAGTCACTAGCCGATTGCTGGGTAATGTCGTCTAAAAAAATTAAAAACAACAATACATACATACATTGCAAGTTAGATAGAAGCTTTTAAATTGGACTTCTTTAAATAATAATACTTTACTATCGTTGTCTTAGATTTTCGCGATTATTATTCATTGAAATGAAACTATTTTATCCCAAATCCCAAGTCCAACAGACTGCCAGACCAAAAGATACAGTTAGTGCCTTCTGCGTGCAACCGGAACGTTATTCAAGATATCATTTAAGAAACCGTTGGCGGTAGTTGTAAATAATATTTTCTAAAATCTCAAATAGACAAATGTCACCTTAGTCTACCCGTGACCACGAACGCTGTAAAGTGCTCGAAACGTCGGGATGATAAAAATAATTATACGCGATTTAAATCCGTTTAAAATAGTTTCATTTCATACTTTATTTCATACTAATTTTATCAAAATCAAAACAAGTCAAGTGTGAGTTGTTGTACGTAGATGTAACACTATGTATTTTGAAATAGTTTTTAGTAAATGTATTTTAAATAAACCGACTACCAAAAAAAAACATAAGTAGAATAAAAATTATAAAATATTTTTTACAACACTTTGAAGTCGGTGCCAATATATAAAACGTCGCTTCCCGAGACTTTGCCTGTCTAAAATTTTTTGTATTATTTTTATAGTTTATTTCTTTGAGAAATCTTGCAATAAAATGTCACCTATGACATTGTCCATGGTCCAATTAATATATATACCAAAATTTATCGAAAATCGTTCAGCAGATAACAAACAGAAAAACAGAGTTACTTTCTCATTTAATATAATAAGGAAATGTATAATAACCTTATTAATTTTATTACGACTAAATATCACACACTACGTGACAAGTGTGATCAAGACCTTATAAGCAATACGGTATCAATTATTATGTTTTCTTGTTCCGAATTTAAAATAGTTCGTTGTAACTCTGCCTATGAAACGACATTTTACATTCTAGGTCAATCGAGCAATACAATTCGAAATTGGAATACCGTTCGATTTTCGAATTTAAATATTCAAATTTTATTTTTTTCTATGCATGATTTAGGCGAGAATTACACTTGTGAGTTTTACTTTCGTAATTGAAATAAAACTATTCTGTTACTTAACAGTTAAGAAGTAAATTGTAAGTTTCGATAAATAAGTCAAAATAATAATTTCTTTTTGGTGTACAAGCAATGATAATAAATTTATTTAAATCTTACGAAAGTGAGCAAAACTTACAAGTGTAGTTCTCGCCTAACACGCTAATAGACGTCAGATCTGTTGATAATCGTAGTAAGATTTACGTCAAAATGATTGTCGATTATGACGTTCCTGACCAAAAGTGTGAGAGCTGGAAGCCTATTGAGAGGGTTAGAGTGGATAGGTCTATGTAGGCTAGGCATTCGTTTGTAGGTTTAAGCATTTACCGTGCAGATAGTATGGTAGACTAGCTGGTGCCCGCGACCTCGTCTGCTTAATAAGTACTTCGAGTGGCTAATTTTCTTCTGAAATCCTATTTATCTTTATGTATTTTAAGCTTTTGCGATTTACACTTTTCCTATTCTATATAACGGGTCTTATCGCGATAAATAATGGTAGTGATACCTTTTTATTGCCCGATGATTCGACGAAGTTGCATCCGTCGTTGTCACGAGCTAAGACCCGTTATATTAAATATGAATAGTATAAATCGCGAAAGTCTAAAACATTAACTGCTTTACTACAAAAAATTTAAACATAGGTACGTTAAACGCGTGTATAAAATCCTGTACTACAAATCCGTGTCTAAAGACAATTTCGTTTTTAACATATTCTTAAAACGTATTTCAGCTGTGAAATATATAACGTGTGATATTTTATTTCTATATAAGTTTACACGCAGTGTAACAATTTTGACAACATTTTAAACAATGTTTAATTTTTAAATATACGATCGCTCTGGTGTAATGGTGCTGAATGTACCTCGAATGAATGTAACGCCGACGGGTTCCATCCCGCAATATTTGTTCCTAGGTCTGGGTGTTTGTCTTTGTGGGTCTCCCCACCGTGCCTCGGAGAGCACGTAAAGCTGTCGGTACCGGTTGTTATCACAATCACCTGATAATGATCGTTACTCGCAGTAGGGAAATTATTCTAGTCTAAATGGTTACTGGCCTTCAGAGTTTGCAGAGATCAGATGGCAATCGCTCTGTGTAAAAATCAGTAACTCGTCAATATCTGGACTAGAATAGAAAGCAGACCCTGGAATAATCGGGAAAAATGGTAGGTTAGATGATGGTGATGTCTAATTTTTAAGCACTGTTTAGGTAGACATATGATGAACATGATTTTATTTCATCTTTTATAGTAAAGAAGATTACTAAGGTATTTTTAACAAAAATTTTCAAAGGTGCAAAATTATACGCTTAAAACATCGTCAAAGTAAACCAATACCATGCATTATTCATAAAATAATAATTACGTTGGCGCTGTAATTAACTACCAACTTTGCGCCTAAAATATTAATTGCATTGGAAGGGCGCGAATGTTCCTTTATAACAATTATTTCTTAATAAAGAGTGACTCGTTTTGAGGAAATTTCTAGAAAGGTTATTGCGAAATGTATATTATCTATACAATTATTTTTAATTTAATTATTTGACAGACGCGTTGGCGCAATGGTCACTGCAACTGACTAAAGCACTAACGGTTGCGGGTTCGATCCCCGCTCACGGCAAACGTGTGTATTGGCCATACAGATGTTTGTCGTGGTCTGTGTTTGTGTTAGTGTTGTGTGTTTCCGGACCCCCGACACAAGGTCATGAGATCTTAATGGGGGCCGTTGAGTGTGATGCGTTAATCCTGTAATGCGTTAAAGAGTGACTCGTTTTGAGGAAATTTCTAGAAAGGTTATTGCGAAATGTATATTATCTATACAATTATTATAAAGAGGTATTTGTTAGCAAGTTATATGTAGGGAATAAATACTGATCTGATTTGAAAACTTCTTTTTGAATTAGCCTGTTCATTGAGGAAGGTTATGTTTGATACTCAGATAAAGGATTATTTTAATAAAGTTAAATTAAATGGACGCTGATAAGCAAAACCATGTCAAGCTACACGGGCTTTATTTACAGAAAATGGCGTCTAAAGAAGCCCATTCTTAATACATTTGTTTGAATAAGTGTTTAACTATCCTCCTTTTTGGAAGTCGGTAAAAAGGATCTATCATACAAGTGGGTAGAAATTTCAATCCAAAGATTAACAATAAAATTATGTAAAATATTTCCTTGTCACATATCAGGCGAAAACTGCTTAATGGAATTTCAAGTGACATGAAAGTTGCTTGTACGAACTTAATTACGATAAACGCCTCATATTTGGATGCTGGTTAGCAATAATAAGTCAACCCACAAAAAGTAATATTTCACGATATTGATGTATTCTGATAATGCGTCACGTTTTTAATTTTATTTAAAAAAATTTAAGTCATCTAAATTAAATAAGTATCTTAACTCAATATCGTTGTCTTAGATTTTCGCGATTATTATTCATTGAAATGAAACTATTTTAAACGGATTTAAATCGCGTATATTAATTATTTTTATCATCCCGACGTTTCGAGCACTTTGCAGCGTTCGTGGTCACGGGTAGACTGTCAGTCTAACGCTGCAAAGTGCTCGAAACGTCGGGATGATAAAAATAATTAATATACGCGATTTAAATCCGTTTAAAATAGTTTCATTTCAATCTTAACTCAATGTTTCGAATTTCAGATGCGTTCCATATTTTGCAATTTATAAAATAATCTCAAATATTTAAAAACTTATTATTAGATAACGTATTAAATTAATGTATCTACTTTTGATTCAATATACATTTTATCAAAATAGAAAAGAAAAGATGAATATATACGTCTGCAAACTATTTTATTAAGAATAGGTTTGACATATTTAGACGCCATTTTCTCAAACCGAAGTCCGTGTGGCTTGAAAAAGTATTGCATATTAGCGTCCATTTTATGTATATACATACATACATAGACTGATAAATACATTACTCTCCCTTGCATCATGGAGTCGTGTAAATAAATATTTACTTGCATCTAAAAAGGGATAAGAAAAACTAAATTAACTTTTATCCAATAAAGGAAGTACACAAAGGATTTTAGATGAGCACACCTTGGGAATAAAGCGATCGCGGCTTGGACTGGGTAAACTGGTATGTTGACAGAGGAAAACAAATATGGCTGATTGGAAGTTTTAGGTATTCCCTACCATAAAGTGTTTTGTTTTAACGGGTTTGCAGTAAAACACACATTATACTTAAAGATTTATTTAAAACCAAAGTTACAGAACTTGTATTAATCGTGCCGATGGTAAGAATCGACTAAAATTTTCCACCATTCCAACTACCAACAAATGGAGTGGGGATCACGTGATCGTAATCAACTGACTGTCTTTTAGTAACACAAATTAATTAAACTAATATATTAATATTATATAATGTTTATAATATCACACAATATTAATGAACGCTAACATTTGACAGTTGAGAATATTTTATGGAATTATGGAGATCATGGGATTGTATGTATCTTTCTCTTTCTTTTTTTATTAATATCAAATTCCTTTTCTTGCTTCCTTCTCTTTTGGATTGAAAATGCCATAGGTGGCGGTGTCCACTTTACATTAGATATCCTTCATGCTCGCTCTTAACATAAAATAATTGCTTTCGTAAAGTCAATTAAAATCAAATTTAAATATCGTGAGTCATTTGCTGTAGAGTTTATTTGTGTATCTCCAAAGATCTTCGTAAGATCCTAATATGTTATATACCAAAACCTTCCCAGAAAAATATGTGTTTAAATAGCGGAAACACCATACAGAACGGATGAGTAACTTTTGAGAAAGTCTTGGGCATACGTAACATACATACGTACTGGTCGAATATAGAACTCCTTTTTATCCCGTTAAAAAAATCAAATATCGCCGATGTGGGTCATAGAACCACATAGTCTGAGCGGTCTCCTTTTGACAGCACACAAGGCAAATATTTTTTTATTTTAATGTTTTATAAGGACGCTGATAAAAAATTCTGTATTAACATCCACGTAATATTTAATTTAATCTTTATTTCATTTGTTTTTTTTTTCTTCCATTTCCTGTATATTCATTTTTTTTATTTGTGAAGTCAGTGTGTTTGTTTATAAAGTTTTTTTTATTCTTTCTTTCTTTCTTTAAATTCATTAATTTTGGTGTAGCCTAAATATTGTCTCAATCTTAAGATTATCTGTTGTTTACAGAAATGGGACGTTCGTCGTTTATGAGTCAAAGAACCCTAAACTGTAAACGTTCAAAGTTAACGACACCGTATGGAATATCAGTACGAGTAACCCATTTCGCCTTTATGACCTTAAGGGTTACCACGCACTGAGGAAAAATCCCGGGATCAAAAATAGGCGAATTTGTGAATTTTAAATAATCATGAGTATTTATGCCTGCTCACTCGCGTTCATTGTACTACTTCGCTCCTGTGAGGCGTAGAGTGATGTAATATAGCCTATAATCTTCACAATTTTCTATCCAACGCAAAATCATTTTTTTCGATTGGATGTTAGTTTCAAAGGTTACCCTATATATATAAATTTACAAACAAATTCTACTTCTTTATAATAAATTGTAGAAAGATAAAATTTAAAAAAAATGCTGACAATCTATTCTTTGAAATCATTTCAATGAACCCTAACACGATACTTCTGGTTTAAGTTGGTGAGGACTTGTATATCAATCAATCAATCAATCAATCAATCAAAAAATACTTTATTCAAGTAGGCTCTCACGAGCACTTTTGAATCGTCAATACATGAAAAAACAAAAAAAAAATTACATCAAATAATGAAGCTACCACCGGTTCGGAACGTAGATTCTACCGAGAAGAACCGGCAAGAAACTCGATAGTTACTCTTTTAAAATATTGTCAATACATCACAACACAGTTTATGATTACAAATTGATTATTTATCCTGTACGAAATTCAGCATATACTAACTATTCTACAGCATCCAGATTGTGCTGCATCAGATCAAGGTTATTTTTATATCATTAATATCACAGTATAGTAAAGCTCAAGGCCACTTGACCAGTAGAAGTTGGTGTGATCCTTTCAATAACTATAAAAGAGGTATTAACCTTTAAGCGTCTGAAAAGATCTTCATTAATTATAGCTAAGAATCAATCAAAATACGTCAGCTTTTAAACGACAAAAACCTCATTAAAATCAATAAATTCTTCAAGAAGCTATAATGCCACAAACAGACACGTAGACACATGTGTCCAACTCATATTCCTTTTCGGTCGGGAGTTAAAAAAATCATCAACCAAAGACGTGAAGAGGGACGAAGAATTAGAGATAACTAAACATGACTTTCAAAATTCGCGAAAGAAAGCCAAAATCCTTTAGTACTGTCTGATTGAAAAACGAACGAAAGAAATCTTGAGTGCGGTATGAATAAGATGGATCAACTTTATCGGGGAATTGAATCTCCGTGTTCGAATCTATTGAGATCATTGAAATACACGCGAGCGTCGGTGGGAATTTCCTTGACTTTATCGACAAAGAGGCTGATATTTTGTGTAGTAATTTTAACTCGTGAGTTCGCTTTCAACTGCGCGATGCATAATGAGTTTTTTTGATTACGCAGTGGAAATCTTCGAAAAATTACCCGATTCCTGTGGGAATCGGGTTATGTGGAGATTTATACCCACTTTAACCCTTGAGATGGCTGTTTTAGCACTTAATTGAAGAGGCTCATGAGTATTTATATGCGCATTGGCATCCGTTGCCCGTCCCTGCTATCTCCTTCTATACCATGACGGTTTCACAGAAGGAGACTATGGTTACCACGTCGATTCCCGATCATCGCCGACGCAACTGCTCGTAGAGAGAGATCTTGCCCAATCTCCTGGACCTGCCTCTCGGTGGCCCACGCAGCAAACTCTCCCAGCATATGCTGGGCCTTGTGTGCCTTGGTCCATCATGCAATCGTGGCAAACTACATGCATAAGGCGGAAGGTGACTCGTCGCTTTTTCCTCATCCATGCCTCCAAGGCCGGCAGGACCGTAGCCACGATGCGTTTGTACGCCGCTTCTTGCAGAGACGGATGAACCATGTCGTAAGAGCCCTTCTATGCTCCTGCCGCTTCAGCGCTGGGAACTCACTGGAATGGAAAACCTACACCGTTATAGAAGTTGATTAAGATTTAAGCTAAAAGATTAGGTTTTTTTACGTTTCGCTGGTACGAGCTAATACGATATAATTTGTAAAGTAAATAAACATTGGATAAACATACAATTAACTTTTAATCTATTGCATGATTAAACTCTAATATTAAAGTGGTATAAAATTTTATTTTAAAGAAAATTTTTACTGAGTGTATTAAAAACACTAAGGAGAAGCGTATACTGAGTAAAAGGACGTATATACAGCCAAGTTTTCCTTTCGTAATTGATACTAGCTGTCCCTTGCAGTTTCACTAGCGTTTATGGTTCTGCTTCGCTCCTATGAGTCGAAGCGTGATATCATATAGCCTATAGCCTCAATAAAAAAACTATGAAACACTAAAATAATTTTTCAATTCAAACCAGTATTCCTGAGATAAGCGCGTTCAAACAAACAAACAAAAACTTCAGCTTTATAATATTAGTATAGATAAAAACACAATTCTAACCTAGTAACAGTTACATAGGTAGCCTTAGGATAGCTGTGGTTGTTAAAAGTAAACGCACTGACAGTAAATTCTTTCAAGCTTAAACCAATGAAAAACACCTTCTGTAAATCTTTATGAAAGGCTGAGAGCAAAATTTATAAGTGTAAGATACTTGTAGCCCTTTTTACGAGGACAATGAAAGAGAAATAGTAATATTTTTTTTAATATGCATAAAAATATATTAAATCAAGAAAAAAAAAACATTACACACACTTCCATACATTAAAAAGACAAAAACAGACTCTTTTATTTATTTTTAAAGTCTATGGTCAAATTGAGAATAGATTATCTGTGGTCAATCTTGCAATTTGACCGTAGTTCATTAAGAACTACGGTCAATTTGCGACCGATAGGCGATCACTAGTAATAATAAAAGCAAAAGTAACTCTGTTTTTAATATTTTCACGCGGAACCGCTGAAGTAATTTTGATGGATTTTGGTATTGAAATAGACATGGGGCTTGGACAGAGGCTTTATTACCGTGAAAATCTCTTTTTGGTAATAATACACTGATGCATGCCTTTTTATGTTTTTTTTTCTCTGATTTACACAGAATCTCTTTTATCTTAGGTAATTTCTAGTTTTTTATTTTTCTTCCCTTTCTGATATAATTATGTATATTTTTGTCTTGTTTTTTTAATGATGTATTGTGTGATTGTAATATAATATATATTTACTAGAAAAAAAAATTCTAAAATAAGAAATAAAATGTTTTTAGATAAACGTGTTGCATGGTTAAAGTAAAACTTTGAATTTCATTTCACGAAATTTGAATATTCCACCCATGTCTTCAAATGTAATTAGCTTACTTATAAATACTTTATTATGTGACCTTCGTGACACTGAGTAGAATAATAATATTGAATTGCTATTTCTTTGGTAAATGATGCGGTCTCCATACAAATTTTCATCTCCCATTTCACCTCCTTTAAACTTTATTACGCATCAAACAGTAACTCTTCTAGGTTGAACAAACAGACAAATATATTTTATATACATTAAAATAAATAAAATTGAAGTGTCTGGTCGTAATTTCGAATTAATAGCTTTTAATTAAATACATTTGAAAGAATATACGGTACCTATTTAAAAACACAATTTTTCAAGATTTTGTCTGTCTGTCCGTCTGTTTGAACCGGTTAATCTCTTAAACGGCTGGACCGATTTTGACGGGAGTTTCACTCACAGATAGCCGATGTTAGGAGTAACTTAAATTATAAAAGATAAAATTTTCATTTATAATTATTAATAAATATAAAAGTAGGTTACGCGAAAATAAAATTGAAACCAACATCTGATTCAAGTAGAAAAGATAAACATTATATAAATACATTTTTTTTTTCAAATTAACGCGGGTAAAACCGGGCACACTAGTTTAACCGGCCAATTTTAAATTTGATTGTGCTGCACTGCGCAGCGAAATGTCTCTGTTTCAGTATACGCTTGGTCTAAACTATGGTATAGAATATTGCACCCACATTGTATCTAAAATTAATAGAATTATTAGTTCACGTGAGTGAGGAAGCGGTAGTTAGTTCTAAGGATCTAATATTATTATATTGTAATTTAATTCAGGCGAGACTCATATAGAATATTTGATTTTATACTTAACTAGTATCTTGCTCTTGCTTCGCGCGGGTGCTATATTAATTTTCATGACATCACATTACAATTCTTTAAATTTCTCTACTTTTCTCTACCATACTATACATGTATTATATATGCACGCTGATAAGCAATACTGTGTCAAGCCACACGAAGCATATTTTGAGAAAATGGCGTCTAAAGATATTAAATCTATTTTTAATTAATATGTTTGAAGAAGTATTTATCCATATTTTCTTTTCTTTTCGGTAAGGTAAGGTGTAATGAATTAAGATCAGATTAATATATTTAACAAATTACCTAATATATAGTTTTTCAAATATCTGAGATTATTGTATAAATTGCAGAATATGGCACGCACTTAAAACTTTTTTCCGTACTTAGACTTAATTTTATTTGGATTATGTCCACTAAATTATCTTGAATAGTTTTGGAAGAAAAAAAATAAGTTTAAGGTGCATTACCTCATATATCTCAGTAAATATAAGTGTTAGAGGTTAAATTTTTTGATTTTATCTAGACACTAAAACAGCCCAAAAGGCTTTGGGCCCGATTCGATGTACTTAACCAGCATACTCCTTACATTTTAGTCAAATATTATGAAAATACGCTAGAAAAGAGCTTTGTTATTTAGGAAACCGTTGCTTTGACCATTTTTACTCAAAAATTAATCGATAATATAATATAAATTTGCTGATCTTAATCGACCACAATGGTTTGAAAGTTGAAAATGTAAGTTAGCATAAAATATTTGCTCCCAGATGTTACCAGCAGAAACCGAAAACATTTCTTTTTCGATGAGTTGTTAGTTTTAGGCATCGCAAGATTACAGCCGGGAACTCATGCAGGTATACTTTATGACTGATTACTGATTTAGATTTTATATACTAAAACTATGGGTCTATCGGCTTAAGGAAAAAAAGTTATAATGTTTGTAAGGACCCTTTGGTCGGGTAAAAAAAAAGCAGACCTGGGCAAAGGCAGGATCCTGATAGGAGAAGGATATGGTAATAAACGACTGGGCAACGGCGGGTTCTTGAAAGAGGAAGGACGACGAATGCTTATTGCTTAATTAATGATAGACTTATTTGGGATTGGCTGTTGAATTTTTTTTTTTGTTAGAAAAAACATTTTTCTAATATCTTGAATCTAACTATATAAATGTGTGAACGTCTCTTGTGGTTGCAGGAGCATATAGTTTCTAACTTGATTATAGCCAATCAAACGCCTCGGGTATCCTATTACGTAGCAAATTGCCGTCATAAGTTGTAGAGGAGCTTTCATTTCAGCTTTTAGCTGATGGAAAATGTTCTTGCCGGATATTGTAGACGACGCTTATAATTTTGTTTATGGGTATCGTAAATGTATTGAAATGCTTTACTATTATATAGAGAAGTTGGTATTCATATTGGGGTATTATTGTGTTAAGTAGTAATTAAATGAATGGGTATAATGTGTCCGTTTTGGAAATATTCGTCGGTTTATATATTATTTAATAATAATATTATTAAGAGGTAAAATTTGTTTGCAAATTTGTATATATGGGGTGATCTCTCAAGCTACTGATCCGATTTGAAAAATTATTTTTCTGTTGGATAACCTTATGTGTATTTTTGTGATAGATGGCGTTTATTGAAGAAGGTATAGGCTATATAACATCACGCTAAAATCAAAATCAAAATATGCTTTATTCAAGTAGGCTTTTACAAGCACTTTTGAATCGTGAATACAAAAACAAAAGAAAACTAAACACTAATTAATTAATTAATTTACCACCGGTTCGGAATGTAGATTCTACCGAGAAGAACCGGCAAGAAACTCGATAGTTACTCTTTTTAAAAGTTTTACGATGGGTACATACATTTATAAGTTACAAATATATTAAATACCCTGTGTGAATCCAGCTTATACTAAATCCAAGCATGTTTATCATCTATATAATCTTGATCAGAATAATATGCTTTAGCTACTAAGGATTTTTTAATATGTAATATGTATGCTACGATTCATAGGAGCGAAGCAGTAACGACAAACGCGAGTGAAAACGTGAGGGACAGCAGGTCTTTAATAATATTTTTAAATAGCCATGAATAGTATACGAATGATCAGGATTCTCCGATTTGGTCTAAAGTTATCATTTCTATTATTATTACAAGATTTTATTTGACTCAGTCTATTGATGTGTCAATCTTGCAACCTAAATTAGAAGAACCTTCTCTAATATTTTTAATTGGCAACTGACGATTGTAGAGGCTATTTCTCCTGAGAATGCTCCGGTGTCGGAGTGAAATGTGCGTAGTGTTTATGTGGTGTCTTGTGGTGTCGACGCTTTTCCGCTAGTGTGTGTGTTTATGCGTATAAAGCAGGCGGTGTTTGCCTGCTAGTGCTGCATGTGTGTGTACGTATGTGAAAATGCAGGCGGTGCTTGTTATCTTGTGATGCATGTTCGTGTGCACATGTGGGAGGGCGGGTGTTGCTTGCCTCCTTGTGCTGCATATATGTCTGCCAATGTGGGAGTGGCAGCTGTATTTGTTTCGCGAATTATAGCATAATTATTATGGTAACTATTTCTACAAAGGGTTGGCTCCGAACGAGGGAACTCCTCAATGATCAAGGCTATAGACACAATTATTTTTTTATATACATTGATTTCGATAGCTCTTTCGAAGTGCATATATGGCTGTTGTATACAGCGTTGGCACCCTTCAAGGAAACGGCTCAATACTCAACAGAACATAAACACGAAATTTTCATGAAAACCAATGATCGCGGGTTCAAGCCCGCTGAATTTTCAAATGCTAAATTTGTGTTTGTCACTCAAGCTAGACGGTGAAGGAAAACACTGAAAAAACCTGCAAATGCCGGGAGAAATTCTGACATTTGTATATCCGCCACCAGTGGAGCAGTGTGGTGGATTAAGCTTCTGAACCTAGTCCCTAATAGGAGGCCTAGTCTAGAGATATTTCTGTGCTGTTACTTTACATTACCTTAGCTATTATCATGACATAGCTAAAAGGCTTTTATACTAAAAATTTTTCACTGCGCTCAAAATTTTTAATACCCATAAGTCCGCTTGTTGTTATATACATGTATATGTGTTACGTCAAATTCTCTTAAGTGCAGAACCATGTCACGACACGCTCCCACGAGATACAGTATTAATTTATTGTTATGAGTAGTTTAAGGCAATAATAATTCGCCATTAAACAGGAAATATTGCATTTTTAACCTCCAACCAAAAGAGGAGTGTTATAAGTTTGTCGTGTGTACCTGTGTGTTTGTCTGTGGCATCGTAGCTCCCTACCGATTTTGATACGATTTTTTTTGTTTGAAAGCTGATGTAATCTAGATGGTTTAACAATTTATGAAGATCTGTTTAGACTTTAAAAGGTTATCAGCTCTTTTCCAGTTGTTGAAAGGCATCTGAGCAACTTCTTCTGGTCTAACATAGACCTTTGAGAGATTTTGAAATAATTTACTTTACTGAAAATTATGTAAAAATAGCATATTTTTGTCACCTTGACCTGATGCTGCATCTGGAAGCAGCAGGATACACAACTCCTCACCAACTCACAGCATGCATGTCGCGTTGGGGCTCGTTGAAATGGTCTCAATGAAAAGTCTGTCAGGTTTTTTCTTTAAATATTTAATTTTACATTATAATATTAAGAAGGCCTAGTAGTTAAAACACGTCGATTTCAACCGATGATAGCACCACTGATTTTTCAAGTGCTTAATTTGTGTTTAATTTCATCACGAGCACGGTGGTGAAGGAAACCATTGTGTGGAAACCTGCATGGGTGAAATTCTGACACATGTATATCCGCCAACCCGCAGTGGAGCCTAAACCTTCTCCTTAATAGGAGAGGAGGCCTTTACCCAGCAGTGGGATATTTACAGTCTGTTACTTTACTTTACTACATTATTAATGTAATTATTTAAGTTTTGTTACAAAAAAAAACGCACTATACTTTACTTATACTTAGATGATAGAATACGGCCCATGACTATCTAGAATCATTGAGGTGAAGCGTAGTTGTAGCCCAATGACTTCAGTTCGTATACGGGCTGGCTCGACCGGAGCAGTACCTCACTCTTAAGGAAGATTGGTGTGAAGCACTTCATGTAGGTGTATTTCGTAGTGAGAGCCGACAGCCTAACCCCGTCTTCCCATTCCTTTCCTTCCTTCCTTTTCTCTTTACCCCTTATTTCTATTTTAGCTGGTCACGAATTTGTGGCTTTTCTGGGTTGCAAATGTTCGTAGGCGGCGGTAAACACGTGATATCAGGTGTACCGCCTCCTCGTTTGCCGGCTAATTTCTATATAAAAAATGTAAATTTGCTATCTATTATATTATAAACTAGCTCCTCGCAGTTTTACTTGCATTCATGGTTAATACTACGCTCGTATGGGTCGTAGCGTAATGTAATATAGTTAATAACCTTTCTTAATAAACGAGCTGTCAAACGCAGAAAGAATTACTCTAATCGGACCAGTACTTTCTTAGACCTCTTACATACAAACCTAAACAAATTTTACCTCTTCATAAAATTAGTATAGATGTTCATAGGTTATATTTTATGTATTTATGCGTATTATTAAAAAAAAAACCTACTTCTAATAAATAAATATAAATGGAGCAAATCAATAAATACAATTTTATTTAAATACTTATTTCGTAAATTGAAATCATTTACATAAATCATGTGCAGAATAAAATACAATAATACCGAGAGGTTTATGAATAATACATTAAGATTTGCTGGCTGTGATTATGCTAACACATGTATAGGTTTACGAGTGTACTGGATTTATATGAACTTCAGACATAATAAAGCTACGTCGGTTATCTTTTAATATACAGAATGAAACATTTAGATGGACGAATGGGGAGAAATCTGTACCTATGAGAGTTAGAGTAAGTTATTCATTTGAAATTTTATTTATTTGATTCTAAGACACATATTGGACACTGCTTTGGAAACTGCTTAATTCCCCGCGTTTCCCGTCTTATAAAATCAATTTACAACGAACCTAGCATTGATCTATTTTGGAGCAATATAAACAGTGTAATTCGTCAATTAATAACAACATTTTTGGAGCAAAGTGATTATAATGATGCATAGTAATAACTTACTCAACTCTCATTATACATATATATCTTGTTGTTATACATACATTAGTACTCCATAGTAATATGTAGGTATACTTGCGCCCACTTTGGAAATGTTCAATAATTTTACTTAGTTGCTAATTGTGAAAACTTGTAATTGGCTTATAGTTGTATATTTTAAGCAATAAATTATTGTAGCTGTAAGTTTTCCTAACAAAATAAAATAAAAAATCAAAAACCCGACTGCGTAATAATACCATCTGCAGTCTAAAAGCCTATAAGTGAGCTATCGGTACTAACTAACTTTAAATCATTATGAATTCTAAGCTTTCTGACTATGATTGATGAAAAACGATATAACAAACCTCGTAATGATTCTTAAATGCCCCATTTGACATGATTCGTCGATTTTCATGTTTTTGCTTTTGTGGAACGATTTTGAATTTCTTTTTTTGTTTTGAAAGGGTATACCCTTCCAAGACGTCATTGTCATCAGTTTAGAATCTGATGCTGTGACCCTGGAAAAATCGAGGACTGGAGTGACTCTTCACATAATATAGACACACCTATGGTTATGCCTATATTATTTGAAGAGTTTCAAATTTGAGAATTATTGAAGGTATCGGCATAATGATTTAGGTATTTTTGATAGGAACTCTTGCATTTGCCTTCGAAAAGTCATTTGAAGTGGAACTGATGTTGAAGACCACAGATTACCACCGGAACTGCTCAATAACAAGTGTTTCACAGGTTGCAATTCTATTACTTTAATTTGATTGGTAAGCAATTTATGCTGATGTATGTGGTATAGTGGAGCTGATGGTGCAACACCAGGAGAACTCCTTGACAATTAACAGCTCTGCATCAGGAAAAACAAAATTTTGTTAATGCCGATAAACAGTTGACGTTAGGCTATTGTAACTTAGGTAATTAGGTACTGCTTAGGTAAGTATGTAACAACGCACAAAAGGTTTTACTTGCCGCCGACTTCCAACGTTTTCTTGGCACCAAATAAATGAAAATAAAATGCCATTTCGTTTATTTTGTACCTATTAAATTCGTTTTTTAAATTGGTTCATTTTTATTTAAAACATTTTTTGATATTATGGCGTCTTGTTACTATATTAAACTTCTTATTATACTAATCTGCTTCTAATATCGTTTGCCAAATAGAACAGAAAAGATTTGGATATATCCATCTTTAAACAAATTTATTAAGAATAAGTTTGACATCTTAAGACGCCTTTCTGAAATTGAAGTCCGTGTGGCTTGACACAGTATTGCTTATCAGCGTCCAGTTATAAAATATCAGTCGAATGAAGCCATATTGTGTCGAATCTTTTTCAGTCTTACTCCGAGGGCGTCAATCCTATATTAAGTCAACGTTGTTTGTTTGTCTGTCATTTAAAGGGCTATCTTAATATTATAAAGAGGGAAAATTGTTTTGTATATTTGTAAGTTTGTATTTGGGGGTTATCTCTGAAACTACTAATCCTTTTGTATATTTGTTATTGATCCGATTTAAAAGATTATTGTTGTGTCGGTTAATGTGTTTATTAAGGATGGTTACATCACGCATATACTCATAGGAGCGGATCTATAATTATAAATGCGAGTGAAACTGCGAGCCGCAGCTATGTTACTATGAATGCACATAGACACCGTGAATAAATCTTATATGAAATATTTATTTATATAAAAACGCTAGTGCTTGCTGGCGGCTTCGCTAACATAAAACCGACCCTCAATACGTGCGCCACTGAAAGTTAATGCCTATAATTTTCGTTACAAAACAATAAGTTGACATAGATTTGTAGACATATAAACAAATAATCATTTTTATATATTAGGTACCAATAAAAATTCATGATCGCTCTGGCTTACTGAATGTACCTGTAACGCCGACAGTTAAAGATATTTGTATTTATATAAATACGAACTGCCCCTCGCGGTTTCCAACCTCCGTTTTACCTCCTTAGGGATTACAAACACCCCTCTTAGGGTACTTACGTCCTAAAAGAACGCCCCCTCCATGCAAAATTTGAAACTCCTTGCATTTGTAGTTTCTGAGATTTCGTGATCTGCCTTTGCTTTTATACATATATACAAAAGTAAAGTAAAGTAAGAGCCTGTAAATGTTCCAATGCTGGACAAAGGCCTCCTCTCATTAGGGAGGAACCTAATCCACCAAGCTGCTCCACTGCGTGGCGGATATACATATGTCTGAATTTCTCGCGGCACATGCAGGTTTCCTCTCGATATTTTCCTTCACCGCGGAGCTCGAGAAACAAATTTCGCACTAAAAACTCAGCGGTGCTAGCGGGGAGATTTGAACCCGCGATCATCGATTGAGATCGACGTTTTCTAACCACTAGGCCGTCTTGGGTCTATGTATATTTTATATAAAATATAAAGCTTTATTCGACGTTGTTGTATAAATTAGGTTAATTACTCGAGAAACCATATACATAATTACATAACACTTTGTCAGTGTAAAACCAATCTAAGTTTTAACTTAGTTGCTTAAAGTTGTGTTTGTTAAGTAACATCGATGCCTTTAAACTTGTTCGAGCGTTGAATTATTCACAAGGTTCAAATTATTTTGTTGTTTCAAAATTGAAAATCTATTATATAAGTTATATACTTTTAATTAAATTTAATTAAAAATCAATTAAGATTAAAAAAAATACATAATGTTATTGACAGGTTGTTACTATTTGAATAAAGAAGTGGCCGCTTAGCGGTCGGAATTCGACCATGGTTCATTAAGTTTTCAACCCATTTCGAGTGTGACCACAGATAATCTATTCTCAATTTGATTACAAACTTTAACAATAAACAAAAGAGTCTGTCATATACGCGGTAAGTGTGTGTTATTATTTTATTGATTTGTATATTATGTATAATTAATAAATATATATTAGCATTTTGCGATCCCCTTTATAAACTATAAATGTGCAAAATTTCGTACTCTTCTGTCCGAGCAATTTTTCCAAGTATTCAGTTCCAAATTTTTATTCCACGTATTAATATATCGATAACGCAGACAAGTGTGTTACATGCTCGTTTACGTTCTCAATTTTGCAACCTAACTTATATTGTAAATGCGAATTTGAGTTTGTTAATCTTTCACGCTTCGATTAGGAAACCGATTATCAAGAAATTTTGCATACACTATATCACTACAGAAGTGGATAAAGAGGACAACGAAGAAGACTACAGTTCCTAAGCGATAAAATATTTTTATGACAAAGTTTACATTCACTGAGGTAGACTAGGTGAATGTAGCTCGTATACAAGTTAGCTCGACCAGGGCAGTACCTCACTCTCACAGAAGATAGGCATAAAGTAGCCGATATAGAAACCTTCATCATCCTTTTTAAGCTGGCAACGCTGTGGCTTCTCTGGTGCTGTAAATATCCATGGGCGGCGGTGATCCCTTTTTTATATTATAAATGACAATATAGTCACATACATGTCTATGTTTTTTTATTTTCATTTTTTTTTCTCTTCACAGTACAATTCTTATAAATGACAAGAAGCTTACCTTAGAATCGAACTTACGATCTCGTTACGATGACGTGAGTCCGGACCTGATTGTCTTTGTCTTGGCGGTGATCACTAAACATCTACTGTCATACTACAAAAGACGCATTCAAATCATGTTGAACACGTGTCTAGCTAAACAGTGTTTAAGATTTAAATATTGCTTAAAATATTATCTAAATTGCTTAACAGTGAATAAACTCATAAAACAACTTATTGATAAAATGTTATACGTTACATTTGACGGCAAAAAGGTTTTAAACATCTATTAAACTCACTTAATCTATGTCTAAAGCATGTTTAACTCAAAACTGTCTTAGACGCGCGTTTAACGTCTGTTTAAATCTTTTGTAGTAAGGCAGCTAGTGTTTTTGCTCGGTTGCCATCTTTAAAAAAAAAAAAATACAACCGAAGCCACTGGTAAAAGGTAGTCGGATAATGGCCGAAATTAAATCAAAACATTCGATTCGGCTTACCAAATCTCTTTGCCCTGGTTCGCTTGGACGCACAGGTGTAGGCGTAGCATTACGTTTTCGCTCCACTTGACACCGCAGATGTGGTTGCTCTATTAATAACAGCTTATGGATCTTTGTGATATGAATTGAGACCATTTAATATGCTTTGTTGAGCACAGTCTTAGCCTAGTATTTAGGTAGTAGTGTAGTAACAGCCTAATAGTGTCTTCTATTAAGGAGAAGGTTTAGAGCTTAATCTACAACTGTGTAAAAAATTCTCCCGGCACATGCAGGTTTTCTCACGATGTTTTCCTTCACCGTCGAGCTTGAGATGAATTTAAACACAAATTTAAAAACTAAGCGGTGTAAGCCAGGGAGTGAACCCGCGATCATAGGTCGAGATCTATGTTTTCTAACCACTAGGCCATCTCGGCTCTTGTAGTATTTAGGTAGAAATAAATAATTGTGGTTTTTGTAGATTATCTATACTTCCATACAGTCCATAATAATATTATAAGACTTTTAGAAATAAATCAGTTATTTTGACTTTAAAACTAAATTACTGAACCGATTTTGATGAAAATTGTATGAAATCGGAGAAAACATCTATTCCAACAAAAAAAGAATTAGTCGATTAAAAATAGTAAGAAAGACTTCTTCTAGCTCTCTGAGTATAAAAAACCAAATTATACTTTATTCAAGTAGAGCCCTCACGAGCACTTTCAAATAGTTAATACAAAAAAAAATAGTTTAATAAGGAAGTTACCACCGGTTCGGAATGTAGATTCTACCGCGGGGAACCGACAAAAGTGACTCTTTTAAAATTATGTCATTACAATTTTTTATGAATACCAAATTTATTAAATATCTTGTATGAAATTCAGCGTATACTAAACCCACGCATCTTTATCGTTAATGTAATCTGGTATAGAGTAATATGCTTTATGCTTTAACGTCTTAAGGTTGTAAGTCACCTCAAGTAATTTTTAGGCCCTTCAAGCATTAACCCACAAATCCCCTATGAGAGTATTTCTTCTATCTAGTGAATAAAAAATTCGGGAATAAAGAAGCAAGATCAGCTGTTCGTTACGAGTATTTACGTAACAGGCCCACCCCTGTCTTCGAACCGTGACTAATATTTTGTAAATATCGTTGTACAGACGGAATTATGTCGTTTAATTTCCTTCTTACATTTCTAGAAATTTCTCGAACATTATCATGAAATATTGACAATTATTTTCTTTCTTGTGAACGTTTTTAACCGCCTTCCAAAATATGTGGACGTTCTCAATTTGTCGGGGACTTTTTTATCTATGTTCATCAATTATTCAAAACGACTGGACTGATTTGGTTAATATTTTTTTACTTGAAAAGATATACTTCTAGATTGGTTCAATTGAATTTTCATTAGAATCGGTTTAGTAGTTTCGTTTTAAAATTCTAATAACTGGAATAGGTATGTCTTTCAAGATAAATAAATTGCGCATTTTGCTTTTGTAGTCGGCTCCCCTGTTAAAAAAAGTCTTGTTTTTCTTAAAAAACAGACCAAATTGTATAATACCTAATAATATTATTAATGCGAAAGTAACTCTGTCTGTCTGTCTGTTACGCTTTGCCGCTTAAATCTCTCAACTGATTTTGATGTAATTTAGCACAAACAATCTTAATACCAATTAATAAAACAATAAAATAAACAATTTTTACATAGGTAACCTTTTATTGCGAAAAGCGAAAAAAGCGAAAGGTCACTCACTCACCACGAAATTTCAAAAACTACAATAAAAATGGGAGTTAGAAGTTTGTATGAAAGTAAAACGTATATAAACGAGATTGATGATGGTCACATGATGTTAAGTTATCACCGCCATGATATGTCACGCCATGAATATGGTATGAAATTTATTTTTTTAATTTCTACCACCATTTGTATTTTACGAACGCCATTTCGTTTGTTAAAGTTATTCCGAAATCCCCTAAACCCACCTTCCTCTTATATACATCAAAGCCAACGCCAATTTTCTGCGAGAGTGTGGATGTAACCCGAGCGTACCCGTTTACCAGCCGTAATCAGTTTATGCTACAGCCACACAAAAATAAAATACACAAAAATAGCGAAATAAGTCATTTATTTTTCTTGTATGACTTCCTAATACCAGGTATAATGATTTAAAACCAAATAAGCTGATTTTGATAAATATTCTACGGGACCAATCTACGAAGTAAGAACCACCTTATTTTGCAGTCGCTTGAAAACCGTAAGCCACCTTAAATACAGATAGATATATATCTATATATTAAACCGAAAGTTCACTCACTCACTCACTCATCACTTCCTCTGCTGGGTAAATGTTCTCCTAGTACGGAGAAGGTTAAGAGCTAACAGACAGACAGTGGAGATTTAGCAATAGGGTCCCGTTGGAACCCTAAAAATACTCAAATCTTGTATCGGACGTGCACACTAAGACGGGATTTTCCAAAATTCTAACCCTAAGGAGGTAAAACGGGGTAAAATACCTGTGTTAAACGGGAGTGAAACCACGTTCTCAACGTTAGTAGTATATTTTCATTAATTGTATGACCTTGGAAAGATTAGTGTGACCTTCCGAAAGTCAGAAGCGTGACCGAATACAAAAGCAATTAGTAATGAAATATGAATTAGAAATCAATTAATAAGAGATTAATTATAGATTAGGTAATTTCGTATATTAACGCTGATAAGCTATAACGTGTCAACCCAATCCAATCAAAAAGTAAAATTTGGAGATATTGATGTATTTTGATACTGCGGCACTTATTATATATGTCGCAAAATCGACCAAGTAGGCATATAAAAAAAATAAGCAGAACCGCTGACCTCATTTGGGCCATCGATTCTGATATAGCCATATAACTGGTATTTTAATAGGATAAACTAATTATTTAACAATTCTTACTTATTGAAATACTACATTAGTAAATTAATAGAATAATAGAAATATTCTAATGTAAAAGGTTACGGCATTAAAAAAAAAAACAAGCTAACAAAATATTAATCCAATAATTTTATTAAAACTGTCATAGATTTTACTTACAATGTTTTCTGCTCAAAATCCCACACTTGACTGAATCATTTTTTAACAAATCACCCTGCCTTTCCTTCATTTACCCTCACCATTAAACGTAACACGATAAAAACACATTTTTCAAGCTTCTCATAGATGTCGCTACAGAGCTTAGCATTTTAATACATTTAACAAATTATAATTATTATTTATCATCTTAAAAGATCCAAATTTTATTCAAGCAATTAAAACTAAAAAGCTTTTTCTATAAGCAAAACAATGAAACCATTATAATACACACTTTTTACAAGTGGGTAGTCAAAACCATTTAATTAAATCTGGAATTTGTTTTTCATAAGTCAAAAACCATTCTAATTATTGATGTTTACTAATGTAAATAATAACAATAATTAATAAATAGATTTTAAATTAAATCAACTTATAATTTAATTCTTAAATAATCTTCGCGGCGACATATATTATTCAAATAAAATTCAGGTTGAATTCGGAATTCAAGTGCGTCCTATATTTTAAAATTTATACAATCTCAAATATTTGAAAAAATTATTATTAGTTAACACATGAAATATATCAATCTGCTTTTAATTCATAATAGCATTTATTAAAATAGAAAAGAAAATATGGATGGATATGGATATGGATGCACCTTTAGACGCCATTTTCTCAAAATGAGTTCCGTGTGACTTGACATAGTATTGCTTATCAGCGTCCATATGTGCGTATTTTCAAACAAAATCTACATTAACTGAAAAAATGCGCGAGCAATAGCTAATAAATGTATTAAAACTGGAAATGTTTTTGTATAAAAAATGATTTCCATATTTCAGATGAAAGCCGGTTAATATTATAAATATTAAAACTGGATCATACGTCAGACTTTAGGTATCGTACGCACAGAGGAGATGAGGCAAAGCGTAAACCGAAGAGATTGAAAATATATAAGATGCTAAATTGTGTAGACTATACAGTATAGATGGAATTTAGACAAGATCTTTGATACATATATTTGTAATTTACTAATGTATTAAAAAATGCTTGAAAGAGTATCTATCGAGTTTCTTGACGATTTTTCTCGGTAGAAATAGAACCTTCCGAATCGGTGTTGTTTTTAATTCATTTAAATATTTTTAATTTTTTTTTAATATTCAAAAGTGCTTTTAAAAACGTATTTGAATAAGTATATTTTAATTTGATTTGAACTAGCTTGCGCTAGCTTCGTATGTGTACAAATTAAGCAAAAGAAACCAGATTTCGTATTCAAAGTTATTTTTATAAATTAAAATGGATGGCAAACGAGCAGGTGAGCCATAAAACATTGATATCCATTAACTTGCAGTAAATGTCCCAAAAATTATTTTATACGTTTCAATGCGAGCAAAGCCGCAAGCATACTGAGTATCTTTGTCAATTAAAAAAACCTGCATAACCTTCTTATATTTTAAAATTTAAAAAGTCCATAATTTGGATTGAGAATAACATAAAATTTTATTATAACTTTTTATATAAAAATATTTCGCAAATGAGCTGGCAGATCGCCTCGTGTTAAGTGATTACCATCCAAGAATATTTGCAGCACCAGAGGAGACACAGACGCGTTGCCAGCTTATTAAGGAATAGTGTATGAAAAGAAGTAGGAAGTAAGAAAATATTGCAGAGGGCTAGCTTCCTATTATATTAGCTACCTCACACCGATCTGTGAGGTTGACTGACCCGTATATAGTCAGAGGACTATAGCTAAGCCACAGCCACAATACGAACATTTCATTTTTCAACTCTAAACGTAGTCTTATATTATTGCTTCGCTCGCGAAAGTGTGCCTTAGCCTTTATGTACGAAATATATTATTAAAGCATATAACCATAGAATATTCATATTTTTGTTATCTAGAGCGTGTACAATGTACATTGTTCTTTGTTTAGGATTAATAGAACAGAACTTCAACGTCATATTTTTTTCTGTATATTAGAATAAATATGTAATATTAATTTCAATTATATTTGCAAATGTATGATGAGTATTAAATATATTCAGTATGTAATATGGCAGATTTATGCCATATTAGAAAAATTGTTTGTGTGCAGGACGGCGTTAATTAAACTAACAAATACTCATAGTTAAGATAAGTGTAAATATTTTTTTTATTAAATAAATATATAATGAAAATAGTTAATATTTAAAAATAATATTGTAAACAGTTTGAGCATGGTGAAAAAAGCGTGCTGATTGTTCTCGCGCTCTTATTGGGCGAGCGTTGTGATTGGTCAACGCGCAGTCTAATCGCTCTAACGAACCTACCTATAGTGCCCTAACGTAATTGCCTAAAAGCAGCGTATTATAGTAAACAGTTCACTACTATTTCGACATTCAGAGCGATAACAGGAAAATAAATGGTGTATGTGGTACTTAGCTCAAAAACAATTTTTTTTTTTAATTTTTGTCTGTCGGTCTGTCTATCTATCCGTTTGTCTGGCTGTCTGACCCAGCTAATCACTAAAACGAATTGACTGATTTTGACGAGACATTCACTCATACATAGCTAATGTTATAGGAGTGTCATGACTACTTTCATTCGTAAACTTTTATTTATTTTAATGAATAAAAATAAATAAATTGCGATTACAAAATTGACGTATACCCGCGGGGCATAGTATAATTATAATTTCAAGAAATACGTGTTCATTGGGATGTTATATTTAATTAATACAAATATAAATAAACGATAACTCTCTTGGCAGTGTTACAGCCTCACGTCGTAAAGTATTTGAACTGTTTAATAAAGCTGGTGCATTCAATGCTTTTCAATACCACGCGTTATTAAAATTGTAATATTACGGACGAACTTTTAAGCTCGTTCCACACTAGGTCGAGTATTTTCATTTAAACTAGATATTACCCATGTTTCTATCTTTAAAGCAAAATGATTCATTAATTTTTATGAAAAATCTTGAAAAGATTGGAATTTATTTTTTTTTAATTTATTTTTTGAGCTTTACACCTATGTCTAAACTTGTATTATTAAGAGGTAAAATTTGTTTGTAAGTTTGTATGTAGGGTATAACTGAAGCTACTGATCCGATTTGAATTTTTTTTTTGTGTTGCATGACTCATTTATTGAGGAAGTCTTTAGGCTATATTACATCACGCTACGACTCATAAAAACGTAACCGTAACCATATACGTTAGTACACACAAAAGTATTTTTTTAAGGTTTTTATAATGTATACTTCAACGGAGGAAAATAGTTTAACAAGCGCTCTATATAGATTAAATTTTGAAAGGAACAGTGAATTTAAAATATAACATTTATTACAAAAGTTAAATTTCATTACAAAGATCTCTTAATTCAAAAATTGTTTGTATACGGTTTGTTAAAGGAATTTCAACAAGATTTGGTCCTTCTAACCGGATATTTATCCAAGATTCGGAACATCAATGCTAAAGACCGTTTATTTGTTTACTGTAAGCAGACTTTTAATATTAGGAAGACTTTAAAAAAAGGGAAAAGGTACTTTAGACGCAAACTACGAATTTTCATTTAGTTTGATGACATATTTATAACAGTTGGACGCTGAAGCAATACTAAATCAAACCATGCATTTTGAGAAAATGGCGTCTAAAGATGTCAAACCTATTCTTAATAAATTTGTTTGTAGAAATGTATATAATAATAATAATCTTTTAATTCAGACATTTTGTCCATATACAAAACATGAAATATTACAATAATTAGTTAAAAATTTTAAATACAAAAATAAACATAGAAATAAACATAGAAAGTGTAAGTAACAATGATATTCTTAACCTATGTTAGTACTTACACCTAAACTTAATGGTACCTATTTACTAAGCACCCCTATATGTGCATCATTCCAGATCCTCCAGAGTGGGCTGTCCAATATATCTTCGTTTCTATTTTGATAAAAGATACAACGAATTCACATTCGTATAATAAAATGTTTTACCTAACAATAACTTTTTATAATATATGAGATTATTGTTTAAATTGCAAAATATGGAACGCACTTGCAATTCAAACAATTAAATAAAGAAACCTCTTCCCTTACTGATTAAGTTTAGATGACTTGATTTTTTTTAATAATGTTAAATAGGTGACGCATTTTCTAAATACATAATTGGTTGACACATTATTGCTTATCAGCATCCAGTTATTTGAATTTTAATTCTGATTTTAATAATAATTCAATTATATCTGAAAGTATATCTTTCAAAGAAAAAAAAATCAAATTGGTCCAGCGGTTTTCGAGTAATCGGTAAACATACATAAAAAATTACCGGACGAATTGAGAATCTCCTCCTTTTTGTGGAAGTCGGTTGAAAATAAAAGTTCAATATTCCTTTCATATTATAACTGTCTCGGAATGTGTCATGTGTGGAGCAGGATTTATGAAACTCAATATACCACTTAACGTCTCGAGTATAAACAGGGTTGCCAGATTGTCCCGGAATTTTGCGTCTTGTCCCGTGTCCAGGAATTAGACTTTATTGTCCCGGATTTCCGAACTAGATTTTCACAAATAATATCAGAGAGGTATTATTTATTTCTGAACAGCATGTAAATCTTTTTTTAAAGAAATTCTGTTTTTGCAGAACTAAAAACATTTGGTCTAACAAGTAATTAATTGAAAAAATCAAAACGGAGTCTGCGTAACAAGACCATAGAGAATCGTTACTAACTAACTTTAAGTTGCTATAGATTCTAAAAGGTAATTCTGATTGAAAAATAATATGAGAAACCTAAAAATGATTTTTATATACCTGTTCAACGATACCACACTTAACACAGTTCGTCGATTTTCATTAATTTCTCTTTCACATTATTGCATCCAAAGGCGGCCATTTTGAATTTTTCATATTATCATTCTTTCTATAACATTCGCGCTGTTATGTCAAATCAAACGGCTTAAATAGTGCCACAAAGGTACAAACCCACATACATACATAGACTGATAAACATATTACCCTCCCATGCGTCACGCAGTCGGGTAAAAAGCATATTATTTGTTTAGACTAAGTGATTCAAAATTATGTGAATAAGAAATCCGTACGCCCATTTTTCACTCACATAATATAACAAGAATAGTGTTTTTCATTTATGTTTTAACAGTAGTATATTTGGATGCTGATAAGCAATAATGTGTCAACCCACAAAAGGTCAAATTTGGAGATATTGATATATTTTGATATCAAACATTATTCAATAAAAAATAAAGTCATATAAACTAAATAAATACGGAAAAAAGACTCTTAATTCATTGTTTCGAATTTCAAGGTCGTTCCATATTTTGTAGTTTTTACAATAATTTCATATATTTAAAAAACTTTTTTACGAGATAATATTTTAAATATATCAACCTGCTTTTAATACATTATACCTTTTATTAAAAAAGAAAATAAAATATGGATAAATACTTATTCAAACAAATGCATTAAGAATAGGTTTGATATCTTTAGACGCCATTTTCTCAAAATTAAGTTCGTGTGGCTTGACACAGTATTGCTTATCAGCGTCCATTTATGCTTGGTCACCTAAAAATTGTCTCAGACATTGTTCAGATTTTCTGGCAACATTCTGGCAACAGACATTCTGGCAACCCTAAGTGTAAATAAGATTTTAGTATGAATGTCGTTATATTGACATACACGTGGTCGTCAGTTAAGAGAATAATGGAGCATTTAGTTTAATATTAAGACGCTTCTAAAAATGTAACAAAGTATCGTCAATTTAAAATTCTATTTCGAGCAACGCGAGTAAAATCGCAAGGGACAGCTTGTTTGTTAACAAACAAAACAAACGCATCACACTCAACGGCCCCCATTAAGATCGCGTGACCTTGTGTCGGGGGTCCGGAAACATACAACACTAACACAAACACCCAGACCACGACAAACATCCGTATGGCCGATACAGACGTTGCGAGCGGGGATCGAACCCGCGACCGTTAGCGCTTGAGTCAGTTGCAGTTACCACTGCGCCAACTTAAGAAATTAATCTATATATATAAAATCACTTGGGGGTGACTGATTCATCAACGCAGAGCCTAAACCGCTGGGGCTACGAACTTGAAATTTTGGCAGTAGGTGGCTTTTAGGTTGTAGGCATCCACTAAGAAAGGGTTTTTTGATTATTCACCCCTAAGAGGGTGAAAAGGGGTAAAAACGTTTGTATGCAAAATCTTATTCCGTGGTCGTATTAACTTAAAACTTAATACACATACTTCTGGATGATAGTAATGAAATGTTAAATAGAAAACAGGGTACTATTATTCCACACTGGGTTGCAAGGGGGTTGTAAAGTTTGTATGGAGAAAATTTATTTTTTTGGCCGATTATCCTTAAATTCAGCATAAACATTACTTAGGCAGAATAACTAAATACATGTATCCCAGAATTTCAAAATCATCCCTTATAGTGATGCTAGGGGGTATTAAATCCTGGAGCGGCAATAATTTCGCCGGTAGATTTATTTAGCTAAAACTTTTACAGCGTATTTCTATCAAGACAAAGGGAAGTATTAAAAAAGAGCTTTTCGATATTTCACCCCAAAACAGGTGCAATGGGGTAAAAACGTTTGTATGCAAAATGTTATCCTGTGGTCATATTTACTTAAAACTGAATACTCATTCTTCTTTATGCTAATAATGAAATATAAAACACAAAATCATCGTATCAATAGGTGCAATGGGGTAGTTTAGTTTACATATTTGAAAAAAAAAATTCTCTAAATTAAATATTTATTATATATACGCGTTTAGTAATTAAATCCTTTCAAGGATGGTGTTTTACCCGTTTTTTTAATTGCTTCTATCAAATTCCAAAATTTACGCGGGCGAAGCCGCGAGCAAATGCTAGTACTGTATATTTTCCTGTTTTATGAGGATGGATAATAAAATAAAAATCAAAATTAAAATATGCTTTATTCAAGTAGGCTTTTACAAGCACTTTTGAATCGTCAATACAGAAACAAAAAAGAAAACGAAAAATTAATTAAACGAATTAAAAACCGGTTCGGAATGAAGACTCTAGAAAACCGGCAAGAAACTCGATAGTTACTCTTTTTAAAAGATTTACAAAAAGTACATAAATTTATGAATAATTCATTCGTATTAAGATCGGTGTAACTGAATCATTAACATTTTCGTCTGAAAGATAGAATAAAGAAAGGAAAGAATGGGTAATTCATACCCAAATTGTTTGATATTTTATTCAAGTATTCATCTATACTAATAATAAAATTCTAACGGGTCGCTGTCTGTACATGAAAGATATGAAAAAAATATTATGGGGGCCTATACCAACGCAATAGGACCCAAAGCAATGATTATTAGAATTTTTGTCTGTTTGTCTGTTTATCTGTGTACTTGTGCACAATAATTTCAGAAACGGCTTATCCGATATAGACGCGGTTTTCACTAATATATTGCAGTAAGCTTTACTTAACATTTAGTGTTTGTTTTATGTTAATCGGTTCCTAAATAAAAAAGTTACGCTAATTTCAAAATCACATCGAACATTTGTTTTAGTCTGTTGGTAATTTCAATTATACAGCTTTTCACTAAATGCATATGAAAATATATAAGGTATTTAATTTTTGTCTGTCTGTCTGTTCTAGTATTTAATATAACGGGTCTTATCGCGATAACTACAACTGAATCAGCTTGTGACCACGACGGATGCAACTTTGTCGAAACGTCGAGCAATAAAAATGGTATTACTACCATTAGTTATCGCGATAAGACCCGTTATATTAAATATGAATAGTATAAATCGCGAAAGCTTAAAATATATAATTACAAACCGATACAGATTTTGTTTATGAAATAAAAAAAGAATACGCCATAATCTGAAAAAAAAAATGAAAATCGACGAGTTTCATTAAGTGGGGTATCGTTGAATAGGTATTTAACAATTTTTAGGTTTCTTATATAATTTTTCAACCAGAATTACGGTTTAGAATCTAGAACGATTTAAAGTTCGTTAGTAACGATTCTCACTTATAGGCTTTTAGACAGAACTGATATTGATACTTGAGATCTTGTTACGCAGTTGGTTTTTTTTTAAATTAATCAATTGTTTTATTTATATTAATTCAGACATCAAGCCCATAATTTAGTTAATATACAAAAAAGTTACAATATTTTGATTCGAGTTCTTGTAGGCTGATTTTATTTGTCCCAACCAAATGACTTCTCAACAAAAATGGCGGCCGGAAGATAAGGATGATAATAAGGTACTGTGTTAGTCATAGAATGGATGATTTTAGAAATGCCATCGAAAAAATTTAGGAGCTATATTTTACTTTTAATGGGTTGATAGTTACATTTACAGTTCCTTTTTAAATTATTATATTTAGTTCGTAGAAATCGTTAGTATTGAAGAGTTTGATTGTTATTTCCGAAGAACTTTATTCTTTATCGTTACTTTTAATATAATTACGAAAATAACTCTGTTTGTAATACAATCACGCCAAAATTCTAATGAAATTGAATCTATTTAAATTTCAAGATCACGAACTATGGTACAGAACTATGGTACAGATATAGTCTAGAAACTGAGAAAGAACATAGGCAACTTTTTATTTCGAAAAAGGGCTATAAATGGTTGAAATAGGGGTAAATAATCCTGCGTAGACGAAATCATGGACGCCATCTATTATATTATTAAACTTTCTATCCTTTCTTGATACATTTAACTAGCGAAAATCTTATCCAATTATTGAAAAAATACAAACGGTTATACAAACTCAAATACAAATATAAATCCTACTTTTGCATACATCTTCCACTGTAGTTATTAATCTGAGGTCTCGAATCTCTAAAGATAACTGGCGATTGTCCTTCCATCTTAAAACTCCTCGAAAATAAAGTATATAACTACAAGCGATTATCGTGTTTCTTAACCACATCTTAAGGTACATAATGGCGTGTTTATCAACTAAATGAGATTGCTGTGGCAATGTGTATGATTTCTTTATGACGCCACTTAGATTAGTTGAGAGATAGAAATGTTTACAAAAGAGGAACTTCAAGAGAATACGTAATTTCGTTCACTTGAATGACATAGTTATTCCAGTTCCGATTTTAAAACGACACTGATTTAACTGCAGGCGGATAAACGAATTTGGATTTAATGCAGGGCAGTCTTGGATAACAACATGGTGACAAGACTTTTTGAAAAAAGGGTAAACTACTTCAAAACCAGAAAACACAATTTCGTTTACTTGAATGACATAGTATACATAGATTATGTAACAGCAGTTTATATAAAAAACGGGCAAACGAGCAAATAGTACCAGCTGACGTTAAGTGGTTACCAGGGGCGTTGCGGGTGCATTGCCGGCCTTTGGCGGAAAGGTGATACACGCTTGGAGGTTCCAAACTATAGTGCTCTGGGATAACTTCAGGAAGTCGATCATTCCACAGCCTGCATGTACGATTGAAAAAAGATCGTGAACTAGCATATTGGATACTGATCGTGCATCCAAGTGGAGTGGATGATATCGGGTCCTGAGATGAAGAGTGCGATGGTAAAAGCAAGACGATGGCACCATGTCAAAAAGTTCATCAAAACACTCCCCATTGTACAGACGGTAAAGAAAACACAGAGAGCCAACGTCTCTCCGTACATTTAAAGGTTCTAAACCGTCTGTGATATTGGGATTTTCAACAATGCGAAATGCCCGGTTCTTTTCTGTAGAGACTACATTCCGAACCGATTAAAAATATGTATCTATAACCAATGGACCTGTAAAATTGACGATTTTAAAGTGCTTAAGCTACTTGAATAAAGTATATATCGAATTTAAATTTGACATTATGATATAAACTACGAACATTTGCATTTTACCCAAAAGTCTATTTCCCTATACACAAGTTGACACACATATTGATAAAGGATGTCCAAAATTTCCAATTTCCGACATGTGTTTTGTACTCGATTGACTTTTCAAGCTGACTGTGATTAATTGGATGCTGATCAAAGAGAATACAATAACTAGATGCTGATAAGCAATAATGTGTCAACCCAAAAAAATCTAATTCCGAGATATTGATGTATTCTGTTAATGCGTTACATGTTAAACATTATATTAAAAAAATAAGTGATTTGAACTGAATAAGTACTGAAAAAAGGGTCTTTAATAATTAGACCATTGAAGTGCGTTACATTTATTGCGATTTTTAATATCATGTATCTGAAAAAAAAATTGTTAGAGAAGACTATTTATTATATTAATCTGTATTTAATTCATTATACCTTCTATCAAAATAGAAAAGAAAAAATGGATATACATATATGGATAGATATATATATATAATCTTCAATCAAAAATATTAAGAATAGGTATGATATCATTAGATGCCATTTTCTCAAAAGAAGTCCTTGTGGCTTGACATGGTATTGCTTATTAGAGTTCAATTATGCTCTGCTATTTAACTAAGGCCGGTCTATTGTTATATTATGAAACAGTTAATATAATTTAGGTATATTTTTAATCGAAATTTGAACAGAATCGATTGAGTCTGAGCATATTTTTATTAAAAAAATATTATCAGATTGGCGCAGTTGTGCAGCAATTGGGTGTAGCGCTTACGTTGCGGGTTCGATTCCCGCTTACGACAAAAAGTCTGTATGGCCATTGTCGTGGTCCGCGTGTTTGTGTCCAGACCCCTGACACAGGGTTAAGACCCTAGTGGGACCGTTGAGTGTAATGCTTTAATTTATTTTATTTATTTACATATGAGATGGATGTATACAGCTACTTTATAGCTATACTAATATTATAAAGAGGAAAACTTTGTTTGTAAGTTTGTATGTATGAGGTAATCTTTGAAACTACTCATTCAATTTGAAAAGTTATTTGCGCTTCATAATCTGTTTAATGAGGATGATCATAGGCTATATTTCATTACGCTACGACTCATATGATCGAGGCAGTGACCATAAACGCGAGTAAATTCGCGAGAAGTAGCTAGTAATACATATCAAAATAACCAGAATTGTTCAAACATATGAACAGAATTTCATAAAAGTTGCATCAAAATTGGTCCATCCGTTAGATGCACACAAACAGACACACACATTAAACTTATAACACCTTTCTTCGTCAGGTGTTAAGAAGAATGTCCCTGACTAAAAAAGGACTTACTATTTTAAGTTAGCTAGGGCATTCACCTTCTCATCTATTTTAACATTAATGGACAGTAGTGATCCGGCTCGAGGGACCAATTTATAAAAGTTTTAATTAATGTCAGAGTACAAAATTTTTGGTCACATTCTAAGTATAATAGGTCCCTGATGGTCAAAATAGTAAAGTCGCGCATACTCTTCTATAATTAGATGCCATATCCTTACTCCGACATTTTTACTATATACTAATAAATATAATTGTGGTGTCTGTTTGTAATTTCAAAGTAACAGATTTTCAACAAATGCAAAATAAATATACTCACATAAAAAAAAAAAAACATTTCCAAATTTTTTGTCTGTCTGTCTGTTTGTTTCAGCTAATCGTTGAAAAGGCTGGAACGATTTTGACAGGACTTTCACTCGTAGTTAATTAATATTATAAGGAGTAACTTAGGCCACTTTTTGGCTACGAAGTAGCGGGTACCGGCTAAGTTTTATAAAATGTGTATTTTGCTACGAGTCGAACCGCAGGATGTAACTAGTTAATTCATAAAACTGTTAGTTTTAGTCGCGAAGTGTTTTATAAAATAAATCCTCCAGAAGCTGCCAACGTTCATTCTACTCAAGACAAAGTACATCCTTAAGCCGTTCTTTATCTAAGTTTTTTAATATACCAAGCATATTTCCCAACTAAATCTCAGCAGAACAAGTAAGCTTAAAATCCAAGGGATTTAGTAGTCTAGAAAGTTTTTGTAAAATTATTTAGGCTATAACGCGGAATTATTTGGTATATGGAATAAATTTTGGGGTTTTGGAGGCACGAAACACTGAGGTTGAGTCTCTGTCGCTAATTTTCTACAGCACGTATATGCTTCACTGGACCGAATAGCTCACACTCACAGACGTAAAGTAGCTAATATACTGTTTCATTCGTGAGTGAAACAGATAGAAGCCTAATCCCATTTCTTTCCTTAGTTCTTAAGTTTCATCTTTTATTCCTTTTTAAGCTGGCATTTGTGTCTCCTCTGGTTCTGCTAATGTGCATGGACGACGGTAATCACTTAACATCAAGTGTCCCGCCTGCTCGTTCGCCAACTATTTTTAAACCAAACGGAAATCAGTTATTTCGAAATAAAAAAAAATCGAAACAATTAAGTGAGAGTTGGATTCATACATTCCGTAACATTTTACAAAATATATCTATAGGTATACTGGCATAAGATTTTTTCAATGAATTTTATATAATGTCAAAACGGATATTTATTTTTGAATTAACTTAAATCAGTTAAAGCTTTTAAAGCCAAGGCACATATTTCGGATTATTAAAATTTATTGTTAAATGTAGTACAGCAAATAATCTCTAGAAGATATTAGGTCTCCACTGGATGACAGGAGGAGGCGCATTTTTCAAAAGCAAAACCTATGATTGTTATTCTCGTCTAAGAATCACAGGTTAATATTTGTCCAGAATCTCTTTACATATAGTCTATTTTTCTATACCTGTCTTATTTGGCAGATACACATGGCGTATTTCTAGCCACACATAAGAGTTAGATAAGAAATTGTCGATTGAATGATTGAACATTTTTTATAATGCAAAATTATAATAAATTCGTGATTTTAGTTAGGGTTATTGTCATCAAATAAAGACAAGTATACAAAAATTGACTATACCCTGTTTACTTGCAATTTTGGTAGTTAGGTGGTTTTATATTTTGGAAGTGAAAAACTTCTTTAGGCGCCTTGAGCGATTTGTGGCAGGGGACGATGAGGGTTCGCGTCACCATTACGCTAATGTTCAGAGCCGAGAAGCAAGAGCGGAAAAACGTTGAGGATTAAAGATTTTATTTAACAGTTTATTAAACATGCCAGAGACATTACAAAGATATATATACATATGTCACAGGAAAAGAAAGTTTAAAAGGTATACTTATCCCTAGAAGAGATTTCTTCCAGTATACCCAAGAAAGAATAAATGTAGACAGAAACAGTAACAGGTAGATAGGCAGGTTTCCACATAAAAGAAATAACAACCATAAAACTTAAATTATATAAAAAAAAAAAAAATAACAGTTTAAACAAATACTTAAATACATACATATAATCATATTATAAATACATACATATATAATTATATATACATTATGCCATAAATTAAGATTGAGATAAAAAGTGCTCTTTCAATTTCTTCTTGAAAATATGAATTGATTTACTAGTGCGAATTGTGTACGGCAACGAATTCCACAATCTCGCTGCGTGCACAGTAAAAGAGTGGGAGTAGAAGTTAGAAGTGTGGGATGGGATACGGAGTAGAAGCTGGACATTAGGACGACAGGGAGAACCAGGAGGATGCAAGAAAGTAAATCGCTCACGAAGGTAACTGGGTAACAAGGGATTAAATAGGATATTATAAAGGAAACATAGAACGTGAGTATCCCTGCGAAGTCGTATAGGAAGCCACTTGAGTTCAGCTCGAAATTTGGAGATATGATCAAATTTACGGAGTCCAAAAATAAAGCGAATGCATAAATTTTGTAGCCTCTCAAGTTTGTTAATAAGTTCTTCAGTAGCGTCAAGGAAACAGGTATCTGCGTAGTCTAAGAGAGGTAGCAAAAGGGATTGGACAAGTAGAGTTTTAGTTTTAAAAGGAAGGAAGTATTGAAGGTTTTTAAGGGAGTGAAAGGAGAAGTGGATCTTTTTACTTACCTCATTAACATGCTTAGACCACGACAAGTCACTACTAAAATGAAGACCTAAGTTCTTAGCAGAATCGGTATAATTGATCGGTACGCCGTTATAAACCAAAGAAGGAATATTATTTAGATTTAAATAGTTGCACATATAACGACTACCGACAACTAATGCCTGTGATTTTGCAGGATTTAATACAAGACCAAAGCACTCAGCCCAGCTATGAATTCGTCTTAGGTCCTCATTAATACCGGCGATAGCAGACGTAACATCCACGACACTAAAATGGCGATACAATTGTAGATCATCAGCATAAAGGTGAAATTTAGAAGAGATTACCGCCGAAATGGTGTTAATGAAAATAGAAAATAATAAAGGAGCTAGCACACTGCCTTGAGGGACACCCGATTTAAGAGTGCTCCAATTTGAGTGCAGTTCACCCAATTGTATGCACTGCGAGCGCCCTCGAAGATAAGAGTCAAACCAGCTGCACGAAGAGGATGAAACATTTAAAGATCTTAGTACGCTTAAAAGAATGTCAAAATCTACGGAGTTGAAGGCATTACTGAAATCGAGTAATACGACCACAGTAAGCTGACGATTCTCCATAGCGTATCTAATGTCTTCTGTAACTTTTAGGAGTGCTGTTACAGTGCTATGTCCAGGTCGAAACCCAGATTGCCAGGAATTCAGAAGACGATTAGACTCAAGGTACTGTGCTAATTGTTCGTGAACGATACGTTCCAGAACTTTAGAAAGGAAAGGAAGGATTGAAATAGGACGATAATGTGATGAAGAGGTAGGATTAGCTATTTTAGGTAAAGGAATAATATGAGCATTTTTCCATGCTGTCGGAAAGGTGCATGAAACTATGGAAAAATTAAATATATGTGTCAGTATAGGAAGGAGCTCAGGAAAAATAAGGAGAATCATTCTGGAACAAATCGAGTCACTACCAACTGCATCAGATTTAATTGACAAAATGTGCTTCTTTACATCATCTTCGGCTACTGGCTTTATTGAGAAAGAGGAACACTGCGGTAATATAATTTTGGATAAATCCGAAATAGTTATTGACTTTTTGAGATCATCCAACACAACAGGAGATGTGGAAAAATGTGAGTTTAATGCATTGAGATCCACTGAATTCTCACCTGAAACGGGAGTCTTACCAATACCGAAAGATTTTAGGAAATTCCAGACCTGTTTACTGTCAGAATTGTGAATAGTATCGTGGATATACCTACGCTTCGCCTCTCGACATAATTTGTTGCATCGGTTGCGCAGCAACCTGTACCGGTCTAAGTTATTATCCGATGGAAATTTTTTAAGGCGAGCTTTTGCTTTGTCGCGTATAGCCATCATATCCTTAATGCTGGTAGTAATCCAGGGCGCAGGACGATGTTTTATTTTAATTCGTTTGATGGGAGCATGGTGGTGATACAAGTTATTTAATTTGGAGTTAAAAATGCTAACTTTAGACTCCATGCTACCCTCATTCAAGACTTGTGCCCAGTCAATACTACCAGCGTCATGTTTAAGTTTATCAATGTCTATTTGATTAAAGCAACGTCGAGTGGAATAATGTGATTTTAGTATATATTACAAGCAGTTCCCCGCAGATTTATGGTTAAAGAAGTTTATTCTCATAAGAATTTTACAATTCACTTAAAATGATATTACAAAATATACGAGTATACAATATTAACAATTTATAGTTCTCGTATCTCGGAAACATGCACTACTAGGTATAACTAAAACAAGAAGCAAATGATACGGTATTACAAAATCATTAAATTAAATAAAATACGTATAGGCTGGTTACAATAAGAATTTTTCTTAAACATATAGTTTTAGTTTATTTTTAAATAAATTAATATTTTCAACTTTTTTAATGTTATTTGGCAAATTGTTGAATAGCTGCGCTCCCTCAAAAAGTATATTGTTCTTTCCAAACGTCTTTGTTCATGGATGACGGACATAAATTTTATATTTATTTCTTAAATTGTGACTGTGAATTAGTATGTATATGTTTTGTCATAATTTTTTTTACTAAAATACATGTCTTGAATGAAAATAATTGTTTGATATTGAATTTACCAACGTTTACTTATAATTTGATACCTAACAAACTTTCAACCTTCTTTTTAACCCCTTAAGTTTTCCAAAAAAAATCCTTTCTTAGTGCACTCTTACGACATTTAGAAACGTTTGTGCAAAATGACTAGACTCAGATAGTTTCTAGCCGATTCTGCTCTGCGTTTCATAGATCAGTCAGTGATTATGTCAGCCAGTTCGTTTTATTTTTATATTTGTATATAGATTTCACTTTATTTATAGCTTGAAGTTTTTATTTCCTTTGGTAATCATGGAGACTGTATATTTCTCTAAACTATATTTAATCACTTGCTCTGACTGACTGACTGATTGATGCATCAAAGCAGAGCCTATACCTTAACAGCTTTTATGTTGCAATCCAATAAGAAAGAGTTTAGGAAATTTCACCCCTAATAGGGTAATAAGGGACTAAATGGTTGTATTGAAGTCCGTCATTTTTAAAGTGAATAATACGAAATGTATTCACTTTAAAAATGACGAATGAATGAATGAACTTTAAAAATGACGATGAATGAATGATTTACTTTTGTTTAGAAATAAATGCACATGTACATCGGCGTTCTTTTAATGTTACTCCTAAGAGGGTAAATTAGGTAGCTAGAGGTAAGTGTAAATCTATATGTAATGGCCGGGCAAAGTAGGTGCAAGCCGCTAGTGAATTTATATTAATATATAAACTAGTTCTTGCTCGCAAAATTCTGAAAAATTAGAATAAACCAAATTTCTAAAAAAAAGTAGCCTATGTTACTCCTTGTAACGTTGGCTATCTGCTAGTGAAAGTCCCGTCAAAATCGGTCCAGCCGTTTAAAAAGCTGGTCTGTCTGTCTGAATGACAAATATTTTAAACTTGTGTTTAAACATTATTCTTTATAACATTGGTGAGTGAATGTCCCGTCAAAATCGGTCTAGCCGTTCCAGAGATAAGCCGGAATAAACAGACAAGCAAAAATTTTGTTTCTGATGAAAGTAGCATACAAACTTTCATATGCATTTATTGAAAAAGCTGTCTATTAGAAATAACAAATAGACATTCCATTTTTATTTGGACGCTGGTATGCAATACTGTGTCAAGCCACGCGGATTTTAAGAAAATAGCGTCTAAAGATGTCAAGCCTATTCTTAATCAATTTGTTTGATAAAGGTATAATGAATTAAAAGCAGATTGATATACTTAATGTGTTATCTAATAATAAGTTCTTCAAATATTTGAGATTATTGTATAAATAGCAAAATATGAAACGCACTTGAAATTCGAGGCATTAAATTAAGATACTTTCTCCGTACTTATTCAGTTTATATAACTTAAAATTATATTTAATATTGTGAAATAGGTAACACACTATCAAAATACATCAATATCTCCGAATTTGACTTTTTGTGGGTTGACACATTATTGCTTATCAGCGTCCATTTATCAGTATAAAAGATATGGGGATACATGTCCTCACAATAACGTTTAATAAGAAACAGCTGGTGTTAATAAATTTATTCGAATAAATTGTCACAATTTAATAAATGTACGAGTAACACAAAATGTGTTATGACCTTATGTTTTAGTTTATTATGGCAATATGAGTTAGGATCCGTCCCGAACAGCTGTGACGAAATTCGACATTGTGAGAAATATTCTCAGTCTTTTTATATCGGTTAGGTGTATTATTTACAGATATATATTAAAGTAAAGTAACAGCCTGTAAATGTCCCACTGCTGGGCAAAGGCCTACTCTCCTATAAGGATAAGGTTTTTAGAGCTTAATCCACTGCGGGTTGGCGGATATACATATGTATGTACATGTATTAGAATTTTCCGACACATGCAGGTTTCCTCACGATGTTTTCCTTCACCGTCGAGCACGAGATGAATTTAAACACAAATTTAGCACTTGAAAACACAGCGTTGCTAGCCGGGGTTCGAACCCGCGATCATCGGTTGAGATCGACGTGCTCGAACCAATTCGATTTTAAAAGAGAACATATGTAGTTTCTTGTCGGTTCTTTTCAGTAAATTAGAAACTACATTTCGAATCACCAAAACGCTTGTAAATTGACGATTTAAAAGTGATTTATAAGTCTATATTTATTTATTTATTTATTTTATTTTTAAATAAAGTATATTTATAATTGTAATATAAAAGAAGAAAGACAATCATAATCAAAATATTTAACCTCAGGCCTGAGAAGAAACCGCGAAAGAAACTCAGCGGGCCTTTTTTTTTGTTAATTCTTTTAACAACGTCAATATTGGTTACAATACGTAAAATATATTGCGACAGCCTGGTAGCGATCCCATTATTCCCAAGGTGTGTCATCATCTATAAAATCTTTAATATTATAATAACCTTTAAAACACAAACGTTTCTTTACATTTTTTTTAACTTTGCTATAGAAGCATTTTGAACGTTTTCTGGGATCCTCTTGTAAAATCTTATGCATCTCCCAACAAAAGAATTACTTACTCGACGTAGTCGAGGAGCAGGTACAATGAGTTTGTTCTTGTTCCTCGTATTGATATCTGTGTTTTGTCTATGGTAGTTCGTTGATCAGTTAGTTATTATTATATATCGGCAGTACGCTCCCTCTCTCTAGGATAGATTGCTCGTCTTAACTCTTAGAAATATATTCATAATTACAAATAAACTCGTGACTAGAACCTCGGAGATAACTTAACAATATGATGGATATCACAATTTATTTTTAACAATATTAACAGCTTGATATCTTGTCAATATTAGTATTAAATCAATGCGCTTTCGTTATAATACAGTTAGTCATTTGGTTAGTTAGTTTTATCTTATCTCATAGATTTTGATGTGCTCTTTTAAAATTTTTACTTTGAAAAATCTATATAATATCTCTTTCAGATGCGACGCCATATTGGAAAAGTGACTCTGAAAAATTATTTTTGACAATATCCTCTTTTGTACTCATTTAATGATGAAAATAGTTATGTAATTAATGAAATTAATGAAATATCTCAGAGTTAGTGTTTTTGTCAGTGTTTCAGTTCAAATTTTGTTAGTGTTTCAGTTCAAATTTATTACATACCTAATACTAATGACATGAAATATTCCCACGGGTCACTTCGTGATAGTTTTTTATAAAGGGATGCTGATAAGCAATAATGTGTCAACCCATAAGAAGGCAATTCTGAGATATTGTTGTTCTGTTAATGCATCATGTAAACATTATTCGAAAAAAATCCAAGTCATCTAAATGAAATAAATATGGGAAAAAGTTGTTTAATTAAATTAAATGTTTCGAATATAAAATAATATTACGTATTAGAAAAACTTATTATTAGATAAATCCTTCCAACCAATCTGTTTTTAATTTATTACACCTTTCATCAAAACACAAACGAAAACATGGATATATACTTCATCATAGATTTGACATCTTTAGACGCCATTTTCTCAAATGAAGTCCGTGTAGCTTGACTTTGCTAATCAGCGTCCAAATAACACTCTTTATCTAAACCCGAACACAAAACATTCAATACCCAACGATTCTCCGTAATTATCGTTCTGGAAAACGGCACGAGACTTTATGGCACTGTCCTATATAACAAGGGAGTTCTCTGTAACGAGGATATTAGCAAATTGACAGCGTTAATTGGTAGCCTTGTACCTAGCCTAACATTTCTCGATAAATCGTCTCCGAAGTCAATTCGAGCCACGTGTCAAATTCAAGAGGAGTAATGGACATCAAATGCAAAATGGATTGGTAAATTTTCGTTCCTATTTTTTTTTTACAAGCACTGTTTATATGGATGATGATAAGCAATAATGTGTCAACCCACAATATAAAGTAAAATTCGAAGATATTGATGTATTCTGATAACGCGTCACCTATTTTACGTTATTAAAAAAAAATTCAAGCCATCTAAACTAAATAAGTAAGGAAAAAGGTTTCTTAATTTAATATTTTTAATTTCAAGTGCTTTTTGCAATTTATACAATAAATAGATAAAAGTTTTTATTGGACCAATCTATTTTCAATTCACTTTAACTTAAATTAAATTATCAAAGTAGAAAATTAAAGAAGTATATATATTTCTTCAAAGTAATTTATTGCGAAAATGTTTGACATCTTTAGACGCCATTTTCTCAAAATAAAGTCCGTGTGGCTTGACACAGTTTTGCTTATCAGCGTTCATATATACTACATAGATACTACTATATTATAGACTTGCTGCCTCTCCCTGCTTTACTCCTATAAGTCATAGCATGCTGTGTGCCTATAATCTCCCTCAATAACCGCAAAAAATATTTTTCATATCGTATTAGTACTTTCCGAGATTATTCCCTACATACAAACTAACATATAAATAAATTTTACCTGTACCTAAACATAGGACCCCTTATAGAAACTCCTAGCACTTGTAGTTTCTGAGATTTCGTGTTGAGTTAGTGAGCTTTAGCCTTTTAATCGACTTCCATTAAAGGAGCTTCTTAATTCTTCGGGGATTTTTTTATGTATATTCACCGATTACTAAGCCGATCGTGGACCGATTTTCACATTTTTTCTTTTGTTTAAAAGGGTATACTTCCACGGTGGTCCCATTGTGATCAAGTCAGGTTCCGATGATGGGATCCTGAAAAAATCGAGAAAACTCTTTAAATGATATAGGCATACCAACATTGATTTAGATATTTAGATAGTAACTCATTTTTACTAAATTTTCAGAGTAAATGGCTCTCGGAAAGCTATACTTGGTGAAGTTAACTGACATCAAGACCACAGATGGCCACCGGAACTACTCAATAACAAGTATTTCATTTGCGATTCGATTATATTAATATGTTTGCTAAACAATTCATGCTCTTCACAATGCATACTAAGCTGCAGCTGATGGTGCAACACCAGGAGAACTCCTCAATAATTAACAGCCCTGCATCGGCAAAAATTTTTGTAAATTGTGATAAACAGTTGACATTTTTCACTCTTCAGTTTCCTTGTTATGTTTTTGAAGTTGTAGTTATTAAATTTTTAAGGTTTTCTACAGCAAGTATTTGACATTCACATTTACATAACCTGAACCTTGACCTATAAACCGTAAATCGTGACCCGTGTCAATTTTGACCACGTAGGTCATTTTTATATCCCTTTTTCGGAGGAGATTGTTATGTATCATAATAATATAGTCAAGGGCCGAGTCTATAAATATGTTTTAAGAGGATTTATCAACTATCTACTAGGTACTTTATTATCAACACATAAGACTTCTGATGTGTTTTTAGCGTTAAGTAAAAAAAGATATGTTCCACAGTCAAGGCAAAACCACACACTTGATATTTACCCAACTGCGCGATGCAAGAAATGGTAATATGTTTATGATTTAACAGTCTATGTATGTACATATGTATGTTTGCGGGTTTGTACATTTGTGGCACTATTAAGACCAAACGCGTGGGCCGATTTTGATAAATGACGTGTCGTTTGATTCGTCACAATGGCGCGAATGTCAAAAGACAATCTTTGCCAGCCACGAGTGGAGCGTCGCATGGGAGGGGCAGCGGATGCGCATGCGCAAGCGATCCCGCGACCTCTCCATTTCCGTACTGAGGAAGGCCATCGCAGGGGTTTTAGTGGGTATAAATCACCACATAATCCGATTTCCCCTGCGAAATCAAAAAAAAAAAATCATAGAAAGTATAATAATTTAGACAATCAAAATAGTTGATTTTAGAAGCGATAATGTGAAAAACAGAACTACCTTTTAGAATCTATAACGATTTGAATTAGATTATTAACAATTCTCTATGGTCTTGTTACAGAGTCGGGTGTTGATTGTTTCAATTAATTATTTGTCTTTTTATTTTCAATATTAATGTCGCCTTGTACTATGATATCGTATGTTTAGTTTTAAAGGGATCGAATTAAAAAAATCACATTTTTAGGCACAAAACGCAACAAACTTTTTCCAGTTGGAAATTCAACTATTTATTTAGACTTTAATGTAACAAGATATTGATAGAATTGTTAACTATGTTATTTTTAAATGATAAATTCAAATCAGATCAAGAGATTCACTACTTAAACTATACAAACTTACATAATTTAACCTTTATAATATTAGTATAGTATATAGAGTGGTAACCATGGACGCCATAAATAACACGCGTTTGAAACCGCAAGGCACAGCTGGGATAATATTTACATCTATACGAATAATAAAGGCCTGTTTCACAAACTACGATTAAAGCTCACGGTAGCTTAATCGGAACTTTTCCTCCTAATAAAATGCAATATTGGGTTTCAAAGGTCTCGATTAAAAATGGGTACATTTTTAAATTAGGATCGTGAATGAAAACGTTTAGAGGCAACGTTCGATCAAATTGTGAATGCCAAATTTTTTTTTTATAAATTTTTCAGTGTATTTGTTTTTTTAATTTCAACTAAATTTAGTGTGTAATTGTTATATAAATATATACTTTTTTATTATATGTGTTTTATGTGACTAATCTTACTTTCTACGTTTATGTCTGCAGTGTTTGTCCTTAACAAAAACTCTTTCTTTCTTTCTTCAAGTTATTTTATTTATACCTTAATTTACCAGGGAGGTCGATGGTGAAACAGAAATATAATCACACTTTAATTGTTGGTTATCGTTAATCATCGGTTAGCTATTTACTGCCTTACTACAAAAAATTTAAACAGACGTTAAACGCGTGTCTATAAAATCCTGTACTACAAATCTGCATTTAACGATAGTTTTGAATTAAACATGGTTTAGACATAGTTTAATTATGTACGAACATACGCTTTGGTATTTTTAATATATGCTTAAAACCTATTTTAGCTGTCAAATATGACGTGTGATATTTTATGAACAAGTTTCTTTATAATTTGACACGCAGTGTAGCAATTTTGACAATATTTTAAACAATGTCTAATTTTTAAACACTGTTTAGCTAGACACGTGATCAACATGGTTTTGGCAGTTAATATTTTAACAGGAACCGGAGAAACAGACCCTATGCATGATTATTTGGAGATGGTAACTGTATTTATTCGACCGCTCTGGTGTAGTGGTGCTGAATGTACCTCTAACGCCGACGGTTGCGGGTTCGATCCCCGCTCGGGGCAGATATTTTTAGTTGTATAAATATTTGTTCCTAGGTCTGGGTATTTATCCTTGTGGGTCTCCCCACCGTGCCTCGGAGAGCACGTAAAGCTGTCGGTCCCGGTTGTTATCACAATCACCTGATAATGATCGTTACTCGTAGTAGAGAAATTATTCTAGTTTAAATGGTTACTGGCTTGCCCTCAGGGGTTGCGGAGGTCAGATGGCAGTCGCTCTGTGTAAAAATCAGTAACTCGTCAATATCTGGACTAGAATAGAAAGCAGACCCTGGTATGACCGGGAAAAATGCTAGGTAGATGATGATGATGGTAACTGTATTTACCTTGATCCAAGTGTGAACATGATTTTGCTAATTGAACTACACTATTTATTATTGACTAGCGGCCCGTCCTGGCTTCGGGTCGCCAAAGTTCTTGAAATCTTTTTAACTTTCATTTATTGTTTTTTTTCTTTTATTTTTATACTTTAGTAAGGATCCCTAATTTTTTCTAGTATTAAATATATATGTTACTCAGCGTGAATATAGGTTTTCAATGGTGAAAGAATTTTCTAGTCGTTACAGTAGTTTTTGAGTTAATTCATTACAAACATACAAACATTTCCTCTTTTAATATTAGTGAAAATTTTATTTGCATAACATAGGTAATTCGGTAATTTTTTACATTTGTACGTACTCTTTTCAAATTTCTATTTTGCATCATCATGTCTTTCGCCATTTGTCCAATATGGCGACATATCAGACAAATGGCGCCTGATAAAGTTTTCTTGACGATATCGCTTCTTCCACTCGATTTAAGATGTAAATAATTATGTAATAAATTAAAACTCAAACTCAAAATATACTTTATTCAAATTGGCTTTTAGATTTTCGAATCGTCAAGTTACATGTCATATTTTTTATAGATGTTTATGAAACTGCCATAATAATATTGATAATTTCCTATTATATGATAAATTATGTAAAAAGCGTTTTGTAAAATAAATAGTTTTAGCGTACGAGCGTTACACAGTCGATTCAAAACGCCCTTCATTTATAATTTATAATAAATTATTTCATTACCTTCGGTTTAAGCTGTACATTTTGACTTACGTACTGTTAGAATAAATAGAAGAAGATTTATTCTGTTTGTTATTAGGCGAGAGTTATACGTATAAGTTTTGCTCTCAGACTTTTGTAAATATTTACATAATTATACAGACATGACGCAATTGTCACTAGTAGTCATTTCTAGCGCTAACGGTCGCGGGTTCGATGCCCGCTCATGTCAAACGTCTGTATTGTATACGCATGTTTGTCGTGGTCTGGGTGTTTGTGTTGTGTGTTTACGGATCACACATAATCATGAGATCCTAATGTTAAGTGTGATCAACATGCTTTACGCCTGAATGAATTTAGTGTTAGTACCTTATTCTTTACATTCAACTCGTAAGTTCTTACGACGAATCTGTTGCTAGGTTACAGAGTTTTTATATATCGCTCTCGAGAGTAACTTACAAATGTAATATTCGCATAATTCTTAGACCCGTTATTAAAAAAAAGTTAAAAATAAATCTTATCTACATAATTTTAAAGTCGATGCTAAGTAAAATCTTTTACGTGTTACTGCCATAATCGGCGGAGAAATTTTTTGAACGTAAACAATAATAAATAATACCGCACATAGAACCTCCTTTTTCGAAGTAAATTAAAACCCGAAAAATATGTGTGGTTTTGTACAGTTGTTAAGAGCTTGAGTTGTTAAGAGTTGTTTTAAATGTTGTCTATTTTATGAGACAGTAGTGACCGTCTCGACTTCGCATTGTGTTGATGAATCAGCTTGTTAGTCATGTGTATACATAATATAAGCTGCAGTAGACCTTTTTTCAAATTTTTTGAGAGGAAAAATTTCAAAAAAAGTTAATTATTTACACAAAGCTCGCGGTGGTAGCGCTTAAGCGGCATGTTTTTTAGGGTTCCGTAGTAAAAAACGGAACCCTTATAGTTTCGCCATGTCCGTCTGTCTGTCTGTCTGTCTGTCTGTCTGTCCGTCTGTCTGTCTGTCTGTCTGTCCGCGGCTTTGCTCCGAAACCCTTAATACCAGAAAGCTGTAATTCGGTATGAGTATACATATGAATTACGCCGAGAAAGTCGTACAATAAAATCTTAAAAATATTTTTTTTTCAGGGTGTCTTCCCTATGTGTTAAGAGAGACCAAAAATTTTTTTTCTCATTTATCCCATGTTGTGGGGTATCGTTAGATAGGTCTTTTAAAAATATTATAAGTGTGGGAAAACCATTTTTCCGAACGACGAACTGTTTCCGAAATATTAAGCTTTGAAGTGTCAATTTTTCTTAGAGTCAAGTGTCCCCCCCCTCTACCCACTAAACTGCTGCGTCTAAAAATATGAAAAAACTCACGATAGCGGTACATATAATGAATTTAAAAGGAAAATTATCACGGCTATGTTGGTTCTTATGGTTATCGAGTTATAGATGATCTAAGTAAAAATAAATATTTCACTTTTTAAAACATCACATTATGTAAATATTAATAATTTTAAATTAATATATGAATTTAAATGAATAAATAAATAAATATTTAATAAGTTTAAATTAAAATAAAATATAAAATAAGGTATAAAACAATGTCTCAATAAAACATGTCGCGAGTGATTCTGAATCGCGCTTATGAAGTTTTCAACCAAATCACCATAGATTTCATAGATTTCATAAGTATATTTTACAAGTGTTAGAATAATAAATAATCGACGAACATTTAATGTTCAAAATCGTTAGTATAATTCACATTCAAACATTTTTACGAAAATAGGTACTCGAAGATTGCTTGACCGATGTTGACAATTCTGACAACTACGGAACCCTACATTGTGCGTGGCCCGACACGCACTTGGCTGATTTATTTTAATTAATTGTTAAATATCGTCATTTTCTTTATATTATATACATCTGTACTAATATTATAAAGAAATAAAATTTGTTTATAAGTTTGTATATAGATTATCTTAGATGCGATTTGAAAAATGTTTCTGAGTTAGATTAGGCTATATTACATCATACTATGACTCATAGGAACGATGCAGTATCTAACTAAAAATGAGGGAAACCGTGAGGGTATATATATATTAAATTAACTTACTAAAATGAAAACGAAAATAAGATACCTTTTGCTTGCCGCTTCGTTCGCGTCAAGTTTGGTTTTTCCATACACCCGTTTCATCCCCTTAGGGAGTGAATTTCGAAATCTCCGTTCTTAGCCATCATAGTAACCACCTGCTTGCTTTTCATCGCAATCTGTTCAATTGTCTTTGGTGCGTGTTGATAGATCTGTCAGTGATAGTCAGCCAGTAGCAGTTTTCTTTTATGTATATATCGCTTTTAACAGTAAATTGGTTTCGTTTTAGTACAAAAATTAGAAATTAACTTTCAAAATGTGTTGCGATAGCTCATCTTAATTAGCCTGCAGATTGTACAATTCAGGAATAGCGACTATAAATTTAGTTTTATATATTAGTATACTGACAGACTGACAGTTTTTTTTAAGCAGATAGATATCCCGGAACATCTGCGACCATCCATCGCCATGTAAATTCATTCCCGCCGGACACACGGATAGAATACGAAAAATTTATTCGTTCGAAAAGCGGAAATTTCGACCAATTTTTTCCTCTATTTTTGTAAATAAAAACTGGATAGCTTTTCGAGATAAAACGCGCTTTCTTTACTAAGGTTTTTTAAAGTTAAGTATTTTTAATATATTTTAAACTTTACCTATAAATATTATTCCTATTCTAAAACAGGTCTTATCGCGGTAACTAATCGTAACAATACCTTTTTTATTGCGACGTTTCGACGAAGTCTTGGTCACGAGATGACATCACAGACAAAGTCAGCTCGCGATAAGACCCCTTATATAAAATATGAATAGTATAAATCGCTTAAAATATATGAGAGATAATCTATAGTCTGTATATATTAAAGGCAACTGTTACTGATTCACTGAACTATCATTACACACCTCAAACCACTTAATATTAAGCAATCGGATTGCGCTAAAATTTGCTACACAGATAGGTGTTAAGAAATGATTTTTCAAAATCCACCCCCTAATGGAGTGAAACGGTTTGTATCAGAAGACATCGGGTAAGACAACGATTTTACAAAATCTACCCCTTAAAGGGTCAAAACGGGGTCGAAAGTTTGTATGGAGATATCGAACTTAAAAATGCTAAAATTAAAAAAAAAAAATCTCCTCACAAAAATCTTTAAAAGGTAGAAAAAAAGAGTTCACGATCTTGAAATGGCTGGACTGTTTTGGTAGAAATTATTTAAGGACTATCGCTAGAAAACCCTCTTTCAAATATAAAAAAATCGCATCCAAATCGGTTCTCCCGTTTAGGAACTGTTCAATCTTATCACAGCCCTCTTTATGTATGTATTTATTTATTCTGTATCGATTTTAACCGAACGGGGATTATCGGAAACGTGTTTGTTACCAAAGAACAATGGTTTGTAGGATTACAGACCGAAGAGTAATAATTTTGATTGTAAATTTGCGGTTACCATTTTCATTCTAGTGGCTTCGTTATTTGTATTGTCCGTGTATTGTCATTGTTCCATATACTGTGGTATAAAAAGACATTTTGAATGCTGATAAGCAATAATTGAAATAATTGAACCCACAAAAAGTTGAATTCGGAGACATTCATGTATTCTGATAACGCGTCATATATTAACATTATTCAAACAAAATTCAAATCATCTTAACTAATTAAGTAAGGAAAGACTTTCTTAGTTTAGTATTTAAACAGCAGAGCTGGCGCAATTCTCGTCCAAAGAATCGGAATTGCGATTCAAAGGGGAAATGCTGTTAACATTTTTGCGACCATTCCGCCCGGACATGATTTATACAGTATATATAACGATTTATAAATATCGAAGTTTCTAATTTTTATATGCATTATATTGTAATTTCATTTTCAAAATTTTCCTTATACATTAATGTTTCTTTTTATATATTGTACATAGTTTATTCTAGTTAAATTATTTCAAAGTGTAAAATAATTGTGACGTAACGGTAATTGTAAGTAATACAATAAATTTATTCATTATACCTGTTATTTAAATAGAAAAGAAAAGATGATGACACATATATGTGATACGAAGTTTACCGGGTCATCTAGTATTAGTAAGTAAAGTAACATCTTGTTAATTACCAATTATTGGGCAGAAGTTTACTCTTCTATAAAAGGAGAAGCTTCAGAGCTTAATCCAGGAGAAGCTGCAGGCCGGATATACATGTGTCAGAATTTTACCCGGCACATGCAGGTTTCCTCACGATATTTTCCTTCACCGCCGAGCTCGGGATTAATTTAAACAAAAAAGCACTTAAAAACACCGGTGCTACCTGGGGATTGAACCCGCAATCATCGGTCGAGATCGACGTCTTCTAACCATAAGGCCATCTCTACTTACTCTTACTCTTAATATAAATTGTAAAGTAATATAACTAAAGTTATATGGTACAATCTAATAATGTTTGTCTGTTTGTTCGGTTAATAGATGTTGTTTCAGTTGACACCCTGAAGGCTATTAGGGGTTTCTAATTTACTTGTATATACATACTCCTCGTTAATGTTTGAGGGTTGAAAAAATATTTTGTTAACCCTTCTTTGTATATTGTCAGCAGTTCTCCTGTGTGTATTATATTGGCTGCCTCACGCGGTTTCTCTCGCGGAGTTGCAGCGTGATGTAATATAGCCTATAACCTTATCCAATGCATAAAGATTTTTTTTAATCGGATCAGTAGTTTCAGAGATTACCCCCTACATATAAACTTACAAATAAATTTCACCACTTTATAATATAAGTAAAGGGTAGCTGTATCCCGTGGTTTCATCTTCGTTAATTTAAAAAAATATATATATTTACCGTCCCCATTTGAATCTTTGAATCGGGTATGTTCATTTTTTTATTAGTTTTAATTTTGTTTCTCGAGTATTTTTTTATTTATTAATTAAATAATAATAGTAATAAAATAAAAGCAACCTAAGTTACTCCTTAAAAACTTAGCTATCTGGGTGTGAAAGATCCGTCAAAATCCGGAACAAACAAACAGACAGAATTACAGACAGACGGACAAAAATTTTAAAAATCTTGCCTTTTTGTTGTTAAATGGATATTATAAACAGACACTTAGATATATTTCTTCTGTCCGTCTGTATGTCACTGAACTCTTACTAAATGTGTATTTTTATTTGTTTATGGGTCCCCTCAATACTTTAGATTCATAGTTGTTCTTGGCCGCTAGGTGGCGCTGGTATACGGCAAGACATTAGTGAAGATAAAGTTTCAATTTGAATTGCTGATCATTACTGAATCTAGCCTTGTTATCAATAAAATTATCATCCATTAATATCACTCAGTCGTCCCCAGCGATAACCAATTGCTCAGTTGAAAAAACAAAGCTAGAGTTTGTATATAACACAAGCAATTCCTTGCTGTTTCACTCGCGTTTATAGATGCTTCTATGAATCGTAGCGTGATGTAATATAGCCTTTAATCTTCTTTAATAAACGTAAAAAGATTTTTCAAATCGTAACAGTAGTACATCACGCTACGATAGGATCGAAGCAGTAACCATAAACGCGAGTGAAACCGTAAGAGACAGCTAGTTAATATAAATTATCGCGTCCATTATCGTAAACAGCCGAACCGTTAACTTACAGTAATTAATGGCTTGTATTTAATTATTATTGATTTTTTTGTGTTAGATAGTTCATTTATTGAGGAAGGCTATAGGCTGTATTACATCACGCTACGACTTTTAGAAGCGAAGCAGTAACCATAAACGCGAGTGAAACCGTAAGAGACAGCTAGTTTAATATAAATTATCGCGTCCATTATCGTAAACAGCCGAACCGTTAACTTACGGTTATTAATGGCTTGTGCTTAATTATTATAATTGGAATCGAGCAATCAAATTCTCTCCAAGAAAATAAATATGAAAGCGAAATAGAGCAAATCAAATTTTGTAAAATGCGATTTGGTTCAGTATATTAAAATGATTTAGAAAATTTAACTAGCCAGTTCGTTAAATATTGTAATAGACGCTACGGCTGAATACCATACACTAAGCTACTTCCACGGCGCCGACACTAAGTTGTTAATTGATCGGCTTATTAAGCCAGTTGCCTACGACATATATATTTATTTATTTATATATTAATAGAAAATAGTAAAAAAAAATTGTTAAACAGTGCAGGCTTATTAATAATTTCCAAAGACCTTTACCATAACGGAACCCTAAAAATGTACGATACTGATTAATTCTAGCGAAAATTCCCGGTATTTATTATGGTTTGATTATACAACTGAATACTATAAATCATTCATTAACAGAGAAAATGTTACTCTCTACCGCTGGAGATAAATTGTCTGAAAAGAAATTTTTATTACCCGACTAAAAAGAGGGGTGTTATAAGTTTGACGCGTGTATCTGCGTGTCTGTCTGTGTCATTTTTAATTTTATTCATTTGTATAGATTACTAGCTATCCCTTGCGGTTTTACTTGCGTTTATGATTACTGTTTCGCACCTATGAGTCGCAGCGTGATGTAATTTAGCCTATAGCCTTCTTCAATAAATAAACTGTCTAACACAAAGAAAGTTTTTCAATTTGAACCAGTAGTTCCTCAGCGCGTTCAAACAAACAAACTTTTCAGCTTTATAATATTAGTATATATTATCATCCAGAAGTACGTATAGTAAGTTTTTTATTAATACGACTATGGAATAAAATTTTTTATATAATCGTCATACCACTTTTCACCCTCTTAGGGGAGAAATATCGAAAAACCCTTTCTTAGTTCGGAAATTTTTAGTCTGTAGTCTCAGCGGTTTAGGTTCTCGGTTATTGAATCAGTCAGTCAGACTGATAAACATTACAATGTCAAGCAACGCGGCGTTTATTATAGAAAAATGGCGTCGTAATATGTCAAAATTATTCCTAACATTAAAATTTGTTAGACGTAATATATCCATCTTCTCTTTTTTATTTTGATAAAAGGTAAAAAAGTTTTATCTAATAATAAGTTTTTAAAATATATTAGTTAAATGCATATTACAAAATATTGAGCACACATCAATATTCGAAACATTAAATTAAGAAACTTTTTCCGTACTTAAGATAATTTAAATTATTTAGAATAAGTTAAGATGATTTAAATTATTTAGAATAATGTTAAATACATGTCGCATCATCAGAACATCAATCAAAATCAAAATCAAAATATGCTTTATTCAAGTAGGCTTTTACAAGCACTTTTGAATCGTTAATACAAAAACAAAAGAAAACTAAACACTAATTAATTAATTAATTTACCACCAGTTCGGAATGTAGATTCTACCGAGAAGAACCGGCAAGAAACTCGATAGTTACTCTTTTTAAAAGTTTTGCGATGGGTACATACATTAATGAGTTACAAATATATTAAATACCCTGTGTGAATCCAGCTTATACTAAAACCAAGCATGTTTATCATCTATATAATCTTGAACAGAATAATATGCTTTAGCTACTAAGGATTTTTTAATATGTACTTTAAATTTCTTTTTTGTAAACTGTAGAACTATCTGCGGAATTTTATTATAAAAACGAATACCTTGCCCCAAGAAGGTAACATTGACTTTGCGGAGTCGAAACTTATATACCCGAATTCGACTTTTTCTGGATTGATTGCTTATCCGCATATATAGATATAAAAGGCAACAATCCACTAAATTTCATAGCCTTATTTACTCCACCCAATAAATCCTTTTCTGTCTGTCAATAAACAAGAGTCATAAATCCAAGACAGTCCATTACGCGAAGTGTTTAATTATAGCGCGTAAAATGTTTATTACAGACTGTAGCAGGAAATTTCATGTCACATCTATTAAGAGAATTCGGAAAGAGTGACGAATGACGTCACTGACGAATACCTACCCTTTAATTTTTAACCCACCACGCAGAGAGGGGTGTTATAAGTTTGTCTATTTGTGGTACCGTAGCCCCTAAACGGGACCCGATTTAGTTGCGGTTTTTTCATTTCAAAAAAGGTTTTTTAGCGATGGTTCCTAGAAATGTTCTACCAAAATCAATCTAGCAATTTTAAGATCATGAACTCTTTTCTCTACCTTTTAAAGGTTTTTATGTCGGGGTTTAAATTTTTATATTATTAATGATTCAACTGCAAAGGTTTTCGCACGTTTTTAAAAAAAGCAGGTGATGTATAGTGTAGGTTACCTAAAAAAAACTAAAGATCCGATTTTAAAAAAATATTATAACGTTAGATAGCTCGTTTATTAAAGAAGATTATAGGCTATATTACATAGCGATAGGTAATTAGTTAAAATGCAAAAAAAAAAAAAAAAAAAAAAAAAAAAAAAAAAAAAAAAAAAAAAAAAAAAAAAAAAAAAAAAAAAAAAAAAAAAAAAAAAAAAAAAAAAAAAAAAATGTCAGTGATTGTCATTGCAACGCGTATTTGATCCTAAAAATATATTGATTATATTAATCATGTGCCACCTATAACCCGCATAGTGATTCAATTTCGCAAAGAACATATAACAATAGCGCATATATTGTGTGGGCAAGCCATGGCGGATTAATAAAACAGCTAATTTTAATCAATTTATTTGACATACAATTTGGCTGACCAATCCATTTTTTGTATCAACAACTGCTGACGCCATCCTGTTAACAATTGTTATTGCTGCGAACGAGGAGCCCGTATTGGTTTATTCGACTACGTTACCAACGATTATTTATCAGCGCAGGCCTACATCGCCACGTCTGCGCTCTGCGCCTTTTATTTGTTTACATTTTTGACATCAAATGTCTTTTAAATAGTATTTAATTTTTCACTATTTAATGATGTAAATATTTTTTTATATTGTATTTTACATTATTTTTAGTTACTCATAAGTTAGTTATTTTTATATTTCCTTGTCCTGGCACCAAGCCTATGCATCGAACGATTGGCAGCCAGGCCGATGTTTCTTTGGAAAATCATATACGATGTGAGCAGTGTTCCCAGCCCAGGTTTTTCAAAAATCAAAAAGGACTTAATATACATAAAGGTAAATTTCATAAAAATTCAATTCCGCGCCCTTCACTTAAATCTTTAAATTCAAATTCAAGCAGTGTTTCTCAAAATAATTCTTCACAACATCCAAATCCAGTATGGGAAATTTTAAGTGATTATAAAAGTAGAATTCCTCTAATCAGACGTATTCCCCGAGGATGTCGTGCTACTGTAGCGAACGCCCTCAAAAATAATATAGATAATGTTGTTAAAAATAATTCAACACAAAGCTGGGAACTTTTATTAACATTTGCATATCGTATACTTCACGTTGATAAAAGTAATAAAGAAAGTCACTCCCTTACACAAATTATTAAAGAAAATTGCTCAAATTTATTGAATGAAAACAATGTTTTCAATAATACAACTAAAAATTTTAAAAAGGAGGTCACCTATAAAAAATATATCGAGAACAAAATTAACGACGGAGATATTAAGGGAGCGGCTCGTCTTTTATTTTCCAACGATACTATCGCCCCCAATACAGCGGAGACTTTGGATTGTCTCAAATCAAAACATCCATCACCCATCAACACTATTTGTTTTCCTGATCCACTTTCAATTTCGGTTTCTCCTTTTCAGGCCACTGTTGACGACGTGCTTGGGGCTGTGATGGCTTTTAGAAACGGCTCTGCCGGGGGTTTAGATGGTCTAACGCCTCAACACTTCAAAGATCTTCTGTGTAAAGTAAACGGTGAAGCCGGCGGTGCGCTTCTAAAATCCATCACAGATTTAGTCAATCTAATGCTGTCTGGTCTAGTACCCTCAAATATCTGTTCGATTCTTTATGGCGCTAATCTGTGTGCTCTAAAAAAGAAAGATGGGGGTATTCGTCCAATAGCAGTGGGTTCCACTATCAGGCGCGTCGTATCCAAAATTTGCTGCAGAAAAATTTTACCTTTTCTTTCTTCTTATTTTCAGCCCATTCAATTAGGTTTTGGGTCTAAAGGAGGTTGCGAAGCTGCCGTGCACGCAGCTCGTACCTACCTTCATAATTCAGACTCAGAAATTATTTTAAAAATAGACGTCCAAAATGCTTTTAATTCTATTGATCGTGGTTTTCTTCTTTCAGAAGTAAAAGGTAAAATTCCGGAGTTTTTTCCGTATCTTTGGCAATGTTACGGTCGAACTTCAAAATTAATATATAAAAACAATCTGATAGACTCCGCTGTTGGCTGCCAACAGGGAGACCCGCTGGGACCTGCCATTTTCAGTTTGGCGATCCACCCTTCTATATCCGGTTTAAATTCTAAATTTAATGTTTGGTATCTTGATGATGGGACTTTCGGCGGAAAAGCGACAACAGTTTTAAAAGATTTAATATCATTAAAAGCTAAATTTGAAAATATTGGCCTACATTTAAACTATTCAAAATGTGAAATTTATATTTCGAAAAATATTAGTCAAACAGATAGAGATACCATTTTAAATCAATTTAATTCAGAGACTCCAGGCATCAAAATTTTAAGTGACTCTTCTCTTCGCCTTCTGGGAGCTCCCGTCCTTGATGATTCCATTCCACCTTTTATTGTTGACCAAATTACTAAATTCAATGACAGCTCTGATCGCCTGTATGAAATAAATTCACACATGGCTTTGGTTATTATTCGGTTTTGTTTATTTTTACCAAAATTTATGTACGCTTTACGCTGTTCTCCCATTTGGAAATTCGATTCTTTGTTAATTACTTTGGACAACTTAATTCGGAATGTGTTGAGCGAAATTCTAAATTGTCCTATAGACGATTCAATTTGGACTCAGGCCTCGCTTCCCATTCGATTCGGAGGTCTAGGGGTCAGGAAAATATCTAATGTCTCCTTGCCAGCGTTTTTATCTTCTGTTCACAGCACGCACATGCTTTACGGTAAAATTATTAGTCCTTCATTGGGCTCCGTTGAGGTGTCGTCTCTGAAAGAAGCTAAAAGCGCTTGGTTAGAGATATGTCCTAGCGGTCAACCAGTGTCAGCTTCCATTCAGAAACAGTGGGATGACTTGCTATGTAAGAATATTTTTAACCAATTGTTGAACCGGTCTACTACCATCACTGACCGTGCTCGTCTTCTAGCTGTTTCTGAGCGGGAATCTGGCTACTGGTTACATGCTCTGCCGTCTTCCAATCTTGGCACCCTTTTAGACCATACAACCTTAACACTTTTAATAGGTCTTAGGCTTGGTGCCAAAATAATTCAACCTCATTTTTGCCACTGTGGACAAAAAGTTGACGAGTACGGCCACCACGGTCTTTCTTGTTTTAAAAGCGCTGGCCGTCTCTCTCGCCACCATGCTATAAATGATATCATCCGTCGGTCTCTTGCCAGTGCAAAAGTTCCGGCAACATTAGAGCCGATTGGCTTAATCCGCAAAGACGGTAAGAGACCAGACGGTATGACCCTTGTAGCCTGGAGGCTGGGTAAGTCACTGGTGTGGGATGCTACTTGTGTTGACACCCTAGCAGCATCTCACATCCAGTCGGCGGCATCGATGGCGGGAGCAGCGGCAGCAAGTGCCGAACATTCCAAGCGGCGCAAATATGAAAGCCTTGACGAGGCTTTTATCTTTGCTCCGTTTGGAGTGGAAACTCTTGGTCCGTGGGGCCCAGACGCTCGTTCTCTTTTTAAAGACCTCTCAAAGAGGCTTTGGGAGTCAACTGGGGACCCAAGAGCTGGCAGCTACCTCGGTCAAAGGATCAGCTTGGCCATTCAACGGGGTAATGCTGCCAGTATTTTGGGAACTTTACCCAGATGCAGTGGCTTAGATGAGGTCTACAATGTTTTGTAAAATATAATCCTTTTTTATAGTAATTAAGATGTAAATAGTTTAATGTATAATCTTTTCTTTTATTTTTTTTTAAATTTATGTATATAAATTAATTAAGATCTTAAATTTTATGAATAAACATTTACAAGTTAAAATGCAAAAATATAGTTAACTTTTATTCAATAATTTACAAGCTACCGTTTCTAGTTTCAACAAATTGTATTACTTCTATTACAAATAACTTTCAATACAAAAGGGCACTTTTAAATCTATTCAAATGAAATGCGAAGAGTTTTCTAATTAATGTTTTTTTCAATTCAATGTAGCTTGACAATGAATGAATTTAATATGAAGATCTTTTTTAATTAGTCTAGAAACTATTTCCAGCTTACAATTCATTTATGTGAATATATTTTTCTATTTTATTGAACTAGTGAATTTTTTGGTAGTAGTAGATATACTTAATAATGTGTATATAATATGTATGTACGCATATATAAATATTTTATATTTGTTTATTATAATTATTGTATATATTTGTATGAATATTCATTCAATCATACACCACCCACATCTCTTCTTCACAAATTTCTTTGTGAAGAATATTTTATGCCTCGAAGAAATCGATAATAAGGCCGCCTTATTGTACAATCATATATATTTTTATTGCTATTTTTTATTTGTGTTATATTTTTTTTATCGTGTGTGGTGTACAATTAACCCATTAAGCGCCATCGTACTCGTTTGAGTACAGTTAGTTTTTGTAACTTGGCTTTTAAATACGGACGATTCAGTAAGTTTTTGACCGCTGTACTCGTACGAGTACACCCTTCTAAAACTATTCATAATAAGAAAACATCTCTATTTTTCTTTTGTATTTAAAAATATTACTAATAATAAAAAAAAAAGATTTGGGTATAAAATGCTGCTAGAGTCATATTAGCACTTAATGGGTTAAAGAATATAAATAAATATAGTGGTCGTCTAGAGGTCGGAATTTTACCGTAGTTCATTAAATATTTAATCGATTTTAATATTTTCTTCAGACTTTATCAATTACAAGAAGAAATGCTATGCCTTCTATATGAATTAATTTATGTAAAATCTACGTTTGTTTATCCATTTTTGTCTCATTCTAGTTTTGTTATTGTTTTAAATAGTTTTACTAATATTAAGTTAATTCTGTATTTTCAACTATATATGTACGTTGATAGGTAATATTGTGTCAATCCACACGGAATTCATTTTGAGAAAATGGCGTCTAAAGATGTCAAACATATTTTTAACAAATATGTTTGAAGAAGTATGTATCCATCTTTTCTTTTTTGATAAAAGGTATAATTAATAAAAATCACACTAATATATTTAATATATTATATAATAAAAAGTTTTTCAAATTTAAACCAATGAAATAGTGAATCATACGCGATTAAAGTAGGGAAGGTAAACATTATATAAATATAATTTTTCTTCAAATTAACGCAGGTGAAACCACGGGGCACAGATAGTATTCAAAAAATCAATCACAATTGGATTAATCGCATAGTATTAAAAAATTGATAATAAAATTAAATCTCACTTTAGTCACTTAAAAGTACCTGAAATAGATATTATATACTAGATGTGTTTAATGTAAAACGACCTTGAATTCCCTACCCCTTTGTAATTCAACCTTGATTTTCAAATGAATTCAATGTAAAATGGGTCCCTTTTTGTACACAAAAGATTTCTTGACTGTATTTTATCGGCGCTTATTATACGACACTAGCTACCTCTCGCGGTGTCACTCGCGTTTACTGCTTCGCTCCTATGAGTCGTAGCGCGATGTAATACAGCCTGTATGTTGTAGATACATACTCAGCCAGTTCTTAACCTATTTTTAAATGTGTTTGATTAATTATATTCAGGTTGAACATATAGAAATATTATCAAAATTGGTTCAGTAATTTAAACGTACGTACGTAAACGTGTAAACGAAATTTCTTATTTTGATTTTAAAATCAGTTGCTTTTTTAAAGTCATAATTATTGCGATAAAAAGTAACCTTTGAACTTCTCCGAGGTTCTATCTATCCTATTCCACAATTCATCAAAATTAGTTCAGTGGTTTAGGCGTAAAAACATAATAAACAGACAGAGATAGACAGATATATTTTTATATTTATTTTTGCTGATAACGCACATAAATAAAACCTTTAACCATGTTATTCTGACGTATAATGTAAAGCTCCATCAAAATCGTTTCAGTCGTTTTGCGTGAAAGACAAACAAACATCTTCACAAACTTTTTGTATAATAATTGCTCAAATTTTTCATAAAAATAATCTATATACATAAAAGTGAAAAGTTCCTCACTCACTCATCACGAAATCTCAGAAACTACTAGTGCTAGGAGTTTCAAACTTTGCATGAAGGTTCTTTTTAGGACGTTGGTTATCACTGAGACAGGATTTTGCAAAATTCGATCCCTAGGGGATTAAAACGGGGGTTGGAAGTTTGTATGGAAAATCTTAACTCTGCATGGTGTATCAAAAACTTAAATCTCTGCATGGTGTATCAAAAACGAAATGCTAACCAAATTCCACTTTCAACTAAAAATGATACTGAACGTATAAATTGGCTGTAAGTTATATTTTAAATGACCTGAAATTATATGCTAATTCTTGTTTACTATTTTGCATATATCTATTGATTAGTCTGCTTATATAAATTGCTTTTTATTTTAAAGAAATTAAAAAAAATCTTGCATTTAAGGATTAAAATCCGGGCGAAACCGCAAGAGGCCGCTAGGTTAGTTGTAATCGTGATTTATTTCTACAATTCATCACAAATTTAATTAACGATTTCTTGTTTCAGGTAAAAAGTCTGGCGGTCGAAGAAAAACCTTCGTCCGAGAAGTTTTAAGCCAATAGAAACTTTACTTTCGGATTTCAGACCAATTAGTGAGTTTGTTTCGAAATAGAATTCCCGGTAATTTTATTTGGAGTAAAATGGTCACTCTTTTACTAAATAATGAACTGACACTTTATATATTACTAGCTGGTGCATGCGTCTTCGTCTGCGCAAGATTACTTTTGATGATAATTGCACATAAAAGATAGATGTATGATGTCACGGCTTTTATGTAGGATTATTTAAGATAAACTTGTAGTACACGCAAGAATAGCTCGCAGGTGGCAAGATTTTTTCCTACTTATTTCACACTTATCTTTATATTTTGTATAATTCAATGGAGGAAATACTCTTTCTTAGGGGATGTCTACATCATAGTAGCTTTATGCAATCCCGAGGCCTCTCCATCTTCGTTCTGAGGAAGGCCATCGTAGCGAAATAGCAACGAAAAGATTGATATATACGTCTCCAAATTTATTTATTACGAATAGGTTTGACATCTTTAGACGCCACTATTTCAAAATGAAGTCCGTGTGGCTTGACACAGTATTGTTTATCAGCTTCCAAATAGCTCCCCTTACAAATACCGCATTCGATGTAAAATCGTAATTTAGCTGCTCATCAATCACATAATGATTGATGGTGTATAAATTACCATCTTAACGTTTGAAATCGATTTCCCTTTGAGTGTCTCGTAAGACGTTACATTTTACGTACAAAATTACTCTCAGGTATACGAAATTAAAACCTTTTTTTATAAACCCATTAAGTGTTGCTCGTCCGAAATAACTATGGGAACAATTTTGGAATTTTATTCAATTTCGAAAAAGGAGGAGGTTCTATCTTCGGCTGTATGTATTTTTTTTTATGTTGGTGCACCGATGTTTTCGCCGTTTGTGGTTTTTTTTTTGGTAAGTTCCGTGCTGTGGCGGCCATCGCAGGTGGTTTTAGTGAGTACAATCTCACATAACCCGGTCTCCCCCCCAGGAGTCGGGTATCTATGAAGATTTACCCTGCGTAAAAAAAGGGTATACTTCTAAGGTGGTTCCATCGTTATCAGGTCAGGATCTGATAATATGATCCTGGAGAAATCGAGTGACCTCTTCAAATATTATAGACACACATATACCGATTTAGATATTTTCGAGAACCTATCCTATCGAGTTTCTTGCAGGTTCATCTCGGTAGAATCTACATTCCGAACCGGTAGTAACTTTCCTTAATTTAAGTACTTTTTGTTTGTTTTGACGATTTAAAAGTGCTTTTAAAAGCCTACTTGAATAAAGTATTTTTTGAATTTGATTTTGTAGTATAGTAACGTAAAAGCTTTATACTTGGCGCTGACTTCTAATGTTTTACTTGGCACCGACTTCAAAATGTTGTGGAAAATATTCATTTTTTACTTTTTAGTATACTGGTTTCGATTTCGAAGTCGGTTTGTTTTTTTTTCAAAAAGTTTTTATTTATTTCCTGAACGAAAAAGAGGAGTGTAATAAGTTTGACGTATGTGAGTGTGATCTGTGTATTTGTGTGCCTGTCTATGTATGTATGTGATGTAGCTCTCTGATGAATGACCAATTTCGATGCGTTTTTCTTGTTTCAAAGCTGATAGAAATAGAAATTTACTATACTGTGACTTCAAATATTCTTACTAATATTATAAATGCGAAAGTAATTATGTCTGTGTTACGCAATCACGCCTAAAGTATTGAAACAATTTAAATGAAATACTTTTAATCTCGACAAAAACTCACGGTCCTTGTGCCATTTAAATAGGAACGCGATATAAATAAATTCTACGCGGACAAAGTCGCGTAGAACCTGGACCTGATGCTGTAGCATCAAAATTATTAGATTACTATAAAAGATTAATAAGATTGGTCTTGATGGCTCAAGTATTATTAGGTATATACTAGAGATGTTTTGGATATCCGTATCCGTACTCACGGATCTTGACACCTCACATATCGTCACATCACTAGTACATACAATTGTACATAAATGAAAATGTCAGATTTGATGCAATTAAGCTTTTTCCCACTTGTCGGGTGAAAAGTAGGAATGCGCCCATATTAATCGGAGGTTCCAGAAGTAGAGCGTTTTATATGAACATCTTGTAATCTCTTACAGGAAGACTTAGCTTCGCACCTTTCGCAATTAGAAAGGTTAGACAACTAACTGATAAATAAATCAAAAAAATAAAATACTGATATTTCAATTTATAATATCTGTAACGCCAAAATATTTATAAGAAAATAGTGTAAATGATAGGAAGTAGTATGAAATGCCATTAGAAATGTTACAGATTTTTTAAGATAAGACATATTGCCGACTCACATAATATGTTAGCTTAATAAAAGAGCCGAGATGGTTTATTGGTTAGAACATGTCGATCTCAACCGATGATCGCGAGTTCAAACCCCGGGTGGCACCGCTGAGTTTCCAAATGCTACTAAATAAGTATTTAAATTCATTTCGAGCTCGGCGGTGAAGGAAAACATCGTGAGGAAACCTGCATTTGCCGGGAGAAATTCTGACACATGTATATCCGCCAACCCGCACTGGAGCAGCGTGGTGGATTAAGCTCTTAACCATCTCCTTAATAGGAGAGGAATCCTGTGTCCATCAGTGGGACATTTGCAGGCTGTTACTTTACTATATTACTTGACCATGTCAGTTTATTATCCACAGTAGGCTTTTTAATTAATTTTTGTTCCCGAAACGGACCCAAAAAGTGTATTAAAATAAATAAACACAATTGCTGTTTAAACTAGGCAACTGGGCTGTTACAGAAAGTTTTAGCAGTTTCACGCTTGACGGCTTTGAGAATGTTGCCACCAAACTTGCCAAATTTCGTTAGCATTATCAAATAACTTGGCAATGTGACACGTTGGAACATCTGCGTACTTGAAACTCTATTACCCGTATATACAGGCTGATCCGTTTTGACAGGTCTGTAGGGATAAAGCGTGTTGTAATATAGCCTATAACCTTCCTCAATAAACGAGCTATATAAGGTAAAACAAAATGGAATACATACAAAACAAATATATTTTATTTATTTATAATATTAATATAGACTAGCTCGCCCTCGCGGTTTATTTTGCGTTTATGGTTACTGCTTCCCTCCTATGAGTTCCTTCCTATGAGTAACAAACGCCACTGTCTACGAACCCGAAAAGTGTATTAAAATAAATAAACACAATTGCTGTTTAAACTAGGCAACTGGGCTGTTACAGAAAGTTTTAGCAGTTTCACGCTTGACGGCTTTGAGAATGTTGCCACCAAACTTGCCAAATTTCGTTAGCATTATCAAATAACTTGGCAATGTGACACGTTGGAACATCTGCGTACTTGAAACTCTATTACCCGTATATACAGGCTGATCCGTTTTGACAGGTCTGTAGGGATAAAGCGTGTTGTAATATAGCCTATAACCTTCCTCAATAAACGAGCTATATAAGGTAAAACAAAATGGAATACATACAAAACAAATATATTTTATTTATTTATAATATTAATATAGACTAGCTCGCCCTCGCGGTTTATTTTGCGTTTATGGTTACTGCTTCCCTCCTATGAGTTCCTTCCTATGAGTAACAAACGCCACTGTCTACGAACCCGAAAAGTGTATTAAAATAAATAAACACAATTGCTGTTTAAACTAGGCAACTGGGCTGTTACAGAAAGTTTTAGCAGTTTCACGCTTGACGGCTTTGAGAATGTTGCCACCAAACTTGCCAAATTTCGTTAGCATTATCAAATAACTTGGCAGTGTGACACGTTGGAACATCTGCGTGCTTGAAACTCTATTATAATACAGGCTGATCCGTTTTGACAGGTCTGTAGGGAGAAAGCGTGTTGTAATATAGCCTATAACCTTCCTTAATAAACGAGCTATATAAGGCAAAACAAAATGAAATACATACAAAACAAATGTATTTTATTTATTTATAATATTAATATAGACTAGCTCGCCCTCGCAGTTTCTTTTGCGTTTATGGTTACTGCTTCCCTCCAATGAGTCGTAGCGTGATGTAATATAACCTATAGCCTTCTTCAATAAACGAACTATCTAACGCAAAAAGATTCTTTTAGATCGGACTAGAAGTTTCAGATATTATTCCTTACAATTCATGTTTAATATAACGGGTCTTATCGCGATAACTCACGAGTCAGCTGACCACGATGAATGCAACTTCGCCATAACGTCGGGCAATAAAAAGGTATTACTACCATTAGTTATTAATTAATCGCGAAACATACGAACTTACAAACAAATATAACCTCTTTATAATATAAAGTATAAATAACATATACATATATATGGATGTTGATAATCAATAATGTGTCAACCCACAAAAAGTCAAATTCTGAGATATTGATGTATTTTGATACTGCATTTGATATTTAATATTATTAAAAAAAAAATTAAGGTCATATAAACTACAAAAGTACGGAATAAGTTTCCTAATTAATTGTTTCGAATTTCAAGTGCCTTCTATATTTTGCAATTTATACAATAATCTTAAATATATGAATAACTTTTTATAAGATAATATATTAAATATATCAATCTGCTTTTAATTCACGATACCTTTTATCAAAACAGAAAAGATAAGGTGGATATAGACTTCTTCAAACATATTTATAAGAATAGGTTTGACACATTTAGACGCCATTTTCTCGAAATGAAGTCCGTGTGGCTTGACACAGTATTGCATATCAGCGTCCATATGCATTTATACATGACAAAATATTCACACCAGTAAAGTCGCAAAACTCGCTTCTTCCTTCGCACGCCCTAACCTCAGGATGTGGGTGACGCAAAACATTGTTAGAATATCTGCATTACTAATATATGTACATACACCAATCCTTAGTGGAAAAACATGGTGGATTAAGCTCTCTCATACTTAGAAAGGAAAGTATACCCAGGGGATAACTTAACGTGGAGTAAACATAGTGAGGATAAGTTAATAAGTCCCATGACGGTGTGGCTTCTTTAGGATATCGCGGATATTAGCTTCTGTATTACAAAATCTTATATTTTTTTCTATACTTATTATTCAAGATATTTCTGATTTTACCAGTGTAAGTCCTGTCAAAATCGATTCAGTCGTTACATTAACCGGAACAAACAGATAGAGTAGACAATTTTTTTTTTAATTATGTTTTTAATGTTAGTGTCGTATGTACTTTCATATGCATTTAGTTAAAGGTTGTTAATTTGATATTACATACAGACACTTTAACTTTATTTAATTGTATAGATTTAATTATTGCACACACGAGAAAAATGAAATACATTAAAGAAAACATAGAAACAACGGAATGCAAATGTGATGTTATTACCGGTAGTGATTTCTTACACACAACCCTGTATGCATAGAAAACACATCACATAGAACATCCAGGTTGCAAATCCTACATGTTTTATATGATGCCCGCATAAATAAACAATAACCGCATCACACTCAACGGCCCCCATTAAGATCTCATGACCTTGTGTCGGGGGTCCGGAAACATACACAACACTAATACAAACATCCAGACCACGACAACCATCCGTATGGACAATACAGACGTTTGCCGTGAGCCGGGATCAAACCCGCGACCGTTAGCGCTTTAGTCAGTTGTAGTAACAACTGCGCCAACGTGTCTGTCTTCATGCGTTCAAGATAAATATTTGGTTGTAGGTAACAATGGTATGCTGTAATTAATACTTATGCATTAGGAAAACGCTACGAATTAATTTCAACACATTTTAAATTAATACAAATCTAAAATACTGTATGGACGCTGATAAGCAATACTGTGTCGAGCCACACGGATTTCATTTTAAGAAAATGGCGTCTAAAGATGTCAAACCTATTCTTAACAAATATGTTTGGAGCAGTATATATCCATCTTTTCTTTAATTTTTCATAAAAGGTATAATGAATTAAAATCAGACTGATATATTTAATATATTATCCATTAAAAAGTTTTTCAAATATTTGAGATTATTGTATAATTTACAAAATATGGAACGCACTTGAAATTCAAACCAATTAATTAATAATGTTTCCTTGCCAAGCCTTTTTCCGTATTTATTTAGTGTATATGACATCAATTTTTTTTAATAATGTTATATAGGTGATGCAGTATCAAAATACATCAATATTTCCGAATTTGACTTTTTGTGGGTTGACATATTATTGCATATCAGCCTCCATATGATACCTGCATGCCTTATTTATAAATTAATGCAAATCTAAAATACTATATAATTAAATATATATAATATAAAATACAATAATTCTTATTTATTTATACCGTTGGACTTTTCTCGTTTCAACCATTAGTTACAATTTTAGGCACTAAGTCAAACTACTTTTGCCGGGTTGACGTCTGATCTTTAAAAGAGGCCATGCACTAAAAGTGTAACTATATAATACTAGCAGTTCCCCGCAGCTTCCCCTGCGTATACTTAGGAATTTGTTACTACGAAATTTTTAAACCCATATATACACTTATGACGTTTAAGAACGTTTGTGCAAAATTTCATGTTTCTAGCCCCAGAGGTTACAACTCTGCGTTGATCGATCAGTCAGGAAATATGTCAGTCAGTCAGTTCTGATTTTTATATACATATATTAATATACATTGACCTGATGCTTCATCATGTGGAATCAGCAGGATACATAACTCCTCACCAACTTACAGCAAATGTGTCAGGGCTCGTCAAAAAGATCGTAATGAATAGATCGTCTGCTTTTTTTTTTTTAATTTACAATTTCTTATTATCTATACGTAAAAATGTAATTGAAGTATCTGTCAATTATTTCAATTAACAGTTTTTTTAGGTAATGCATATGAAAGCATATGCCATACTTACATCAATAATATTTTTTTTTAATTTTTTGTCACTTTATCTGTCTTTCTGTTTGTTCCGGCTAATCTGTACAGATTTTAACGGGATTTTCACTTACAGATAGCTAATGTTATGAGGAGTAACTTAGAATAATTTTTATTAAATAAATATTTTAAATAATTAATTTTAAAAAAGGGGAAAGCGAAAAAATATTGGAACCAATGAAATAGTAAACAATATCCGATTTGAGCAAGGAAGGTAAACATTATATAATATAAGTTTTACTCAAATTAACGCTTGTAAAATCTTTGGGAATAGCTAGTTTATATAAACTCTGAGTGGGCCATGACCTTTACGTATAGTGGGCGGCAACCCTAGCCCTATTGTATATGTCATACACAACACTACTTTAGAAGGTTTCTCCGAGAATCGTATCATGAATGGTGGCCTTTATTAATCTGGCATGTGAGTGAGTCGGGTCAGATGTGACCAACATTCGGAACGGACAGAAAGATTGATAGTTTAGTATATAATTATATCAGAGTGAACACTTTTCACCCGCCAAAGGTACTTTTAACTGACAAAATTCCTTAAAAGTATTATGTGTATGTAATAAACATATATATTTTAAACTTTCGCGATTTATACTATTCATATTTAATATAACGGGTCTTATCGCGATAACTAATGGTAGTATACCTTACCTAGTAAAACCTTTATATTCCCCGACGTTTCGACGAAGATGCATTCGTCGTGTTCACGAGCAAACTGACCAGCTTATATTAAATATGAATAATAAACATTTGTTTCTAGGTCTGGGTGATTGTCTTTATGGCTTGGCCCACGGTGCCTCGGAGAGCACGCAAAGATGTCCCGGATATTATCACAATCACCTGAAAATGATCGTTACGCTTAGTGGGAAGATTATTGTAGTCTAAATGGTTACTGTCCTCACCGGTTGCGAAGGTCAGATGGCAGTCGCTCTGTGTAAAAATCAATAACTTACCAGTAACTAGAATAATAATCATATTCTTGTAGAAAAATAATTAATTAATAAAACTAAAACCCCGACTGCTACAGTCAGCAGTACAGTATAAATATCAGTTCTGTCTAAGAACCTATATAGTCTATTCTTCTTTAATTGTCTTCATTTGGTAACAATACCCTGAACGAAAATGACGAAAAAATGATTCAGTTCAAACATGCTATCGATAATTTCTTATTTATCTATGGCTAGAAATACGCTATATTTTTTGTTAAATAATACAAGTAAAGAAAAAAAGACTATAAGTGAAAATCGTTACTAACCAACTTTAAATTGTTATACATCATAAACGTTAATTCTAATTGAAAAACGATATAAGAATTTTATTTATTAATATGAATAGAAACTATAATACTCTCAAAACGATCTAGAATATTAGCAGTATAATTTCCACGTCAGCCGGTATTACTAGGGTCTAACAACGATTTGTGCTAATCCTAGCATCTCGTTTCGTTTGCACGTAGCGCTTCGCCGAGGATTAGCGCGTGCGATGATTGAAAATATTGATACTAATTATGATAGGGTTTTAAATTGAATATAACTAGCATTTTTTATCGGACGCGCAACGTAAAGGTTGGTAATGTGTTTATCAGACTATGTATGTATGTAAGTGGGTTTATACTTTGGCATTATTTAGATCAAACACGTAAGCTGATTTTAATAAATAGTACATTGTTCGATTTATTATGATAGCACAAATGACATAGAAAGCATACAAAGGGTAAAATTAAAATGGCCGATGTTAGATCCCATAATGTGAAAAAGAAAACAACGGAAATTTACAAACTATGTCAAGTGGAGTATCCTTGAATAGGTATTCAAAAATAATTATTAGGTTTAGGGTCTATAACGATGACCGGTCTGATGTAGTGGTGCTGAATGTACCTCTAATGCCGACGGTTGCGGTTTCGATCCCCGCTCGGGGTAGATATTTATAGTTGTATAAATATTTGTTCCTAGGTCTGGGTGTTTGTCCTTGTGGGTCTCCCCACCGTGCCTCGGAGAGCACGTAAAGCTGTCGGTCCCGGTTGTTATCACAATCACCTGATAATGATCGTTACTCGTAGTAGGGAAATAATTCTAGTCTAAATGGTTACTGGCTTGCCCTCAGGGGTTGCGGAGGTCAGATGGCAGTCGCTCTGTGTAAGAATCAGTACCTCGTCAATATCTGGACTAGAACAGAAAGCAGACCATGGTATAACCGGGAAAAATGCTAGGTAGATGATGATGAGGATCTATAACGATTCTATAACGATTTAAAGTTAGATAATAACGATTCTCACTTATAGGCTTTTAGACAGAAATATTAGTGATACGGTACTGCTGACTGCAGGTGGTCTTGTTATACCGTTTTGACTTTTTCAATAAAATAACTTGTTATAAAAAAACTGAAACAATCCTGTACGCGAGGCACGCGGGTTAAATGTAGATGTCTGCAAGTATGAACATAGTATACATATCCAGTAAACGCTTACCCACGAACGCACAGTCGGTAAACGCCCAATATATTGACGTGACATAAATGAGATAACCCGAGCTATGCCATTTTTAAACTCAGATTAAAGCAGCACTTTCTTTCATTGCCTTCTTAATTTGTATTTATTATGTATATATTTATTTACCAGCAGTTGCTCGCCCGCGTATATTTTGGAATTTCAGCTAAATAAATCTACCAGCGAAAATGTTACCGTTCCATAATTTAATACCCCCTAGTGCCATTATAAGAATGATTTTGAAATTCTGGGATACATATTCTCCCTAAGTAATGTTTGTGCTGAATTAAAGGTTAATCGGTCAAAAAAATACATTTTCTCCATACACACTTTACTACCCCTTGCACCCCAGTGTGGAATAATAGTACCTCGTTTTCTATTTTACATTTCATTACTAACTCAGAAGTATGTGTATTAAGTTTTAAGTTAATACGACCACGGAATAAGATTATGCATACAAACGTTTTTACCCCTTTTCAAGGTGAGAACGTTTGTATGCAGAAATTAGACATTAATCTTGAAAGTGAAAAATCAAAAAACCCTTCCTTAGTGGATGCCTACAACCTAAAAGCCACCTACGGCCAAAATTTAAAGTTTTTAGCCCCAGCAGTTTAGGTTCTGCGTTGATGAATCAGTCGGGACAAGTGATTTTATACGTATAGATTATAGATTGATTATTATATTTAGTATATTAAAGTATTTAACGATAATTATTATTTTAATATTGTATTGTTCTTACATAAAAATTAGTTTTTTTTCTTCACCTTTGTAGTCTTTTGTGCCTGCACCAAATCTATAATGTTTTCCTATCCTCGAAAGTTTCTGAAAGAGACTTCTTGTAAGAGATAAGATGTTCTTTGTACTCCTGATATACATATCCCACCAGCTGGTGTTTGCGACTACGTCTGCGATGTCTGTGATGCCTACGTCATAGTAGCTTTATGCATGCCCGATCGGTTTAAAACTGACAAAGTTTCATACAAACATCTCATCTCCTATTTTATACCCTAGAGGGTAAAATTTATCAAAATCCTTTCTTAGCAGATGCCTACGTCATAATATCTACCTGCATGCCAAATTTCAGCCCGACCCGTCCAGTGGTTAGGGCTGTGCGTTGATAGATCACTATGTCAGTCAGTCAGTCATCTTTGAATTATATATATTTAGATTGTATTTAGTTTTAAGGTATATAAATAATAATAAATAAAAATAAGTAAAACCTTCTCAAATAACCATAATTAAAGCATTGATGCGTTAATATATTGTGAAATGAATTATAAATTAAGCCGATGACAGAGATTAATTATTTAAAACGGATTTTCGGAATAAGTGATAACTCGTTCTGTTGATAAATGCTTAATATGTCTGATTGCCTCATTATTATTTTATCATATAAGTATTTATGATTATTTTATTTTATTTACTAGCTGTGCCCGGCGGTTTTACGCGTTCATTTGAGAAAAAAATATATTTATATAATGTTTAACGTACCTTATTCGGTTCAATATTTCATGGGTTTCAATTTTGTTTTCACGGTATGTTTAATTGTTTTATTTATGATGAATATGAAATAAAAGTAGCGTTCGTTACTCCTTATAACATTAGCTATCTGTGAGTGAAAGTCTCGTTAAAATCGGTCAAGCCGTTGCAAATATTATCCTGAACAAACAGCCAAACAGACAAAAAATTTATAAATTTTTTTTTTTTGATGTACCTTGTATACTTTCATATGCATTTAGTAAAAAGGCGTTAAATTGAATATACGAATAGACACTTCAATTTTATTTATCTGTATACATATCATTGTTCGTATGGTAACTGTTAATGAAGCTTAAAAATTCTTGTTCCTGCCAAGTAATTAAAAGCACCGTTAATTTACGCGGGAAAATGTTTTCGCGGTATTTTATGGCAGCCATAAATCTTCTTAATTCGTGTCATGTATGTAAATTTTTTACATATAAATTACGTTTCATATGACATGCGACTTAATACTGCTACTATGCGTTCAATGTATTGTAAATGGACACGACTGCAATGTCGGTTTGTGAATGTGTTAATACGCCGATTCCAGACACTTTTGAAAGTAGACATTTGGAGAAGCGTGTGACATTTGGAGAATTTCTCGTTTAAGATCTGATTCACACTTTGTGAAAGGTTCGGCTTCCGACTCTCTCACTCACCGAATGATACGAAGTTACTTCACGGACAATTTCTGTAAGAGTGCGGTACTGCAAGGTAAACATAAATATAGTTTTTTCCGCAAATTAACGCATGTGAACACACACATGCACAGATAGTATATTATATAACTACTAGCAGCCCCTCGGGTTTATTGTTACTAATTCATTCTTATGAGTTGTAGTGTGATGTAATATAGCCTATATGCTTCATGAATTGAAAATAATTTTTGCAATACGAACCAATAGTTCCGGAAATTAGCGCGGTAAAACAATCGAACCAACTCTTCAGCTTTATAATATTAGTACAGGTTTGACTTTTTGTGGGTTGACATATTATCGCTTATCAGCATCCTAATGTGAGTTTGTGATGATGTATGGATGTTTTTTATGTTTTAATGTAAAACCATTGAACGGCTTTTAATGAAATTTTACAGTATCATAGCTTATACATCAGAATGACGTATCCATGCTAATATTAGTCATATAGTAACTCTGTTTGTTCGTCTGTTTTTTTGTTACGTTTTAACGATAAAACTGCTGAACCAATTTTAATGAATTTTGCTATAAATATAGATCGAAGTTTGAAGAAGAACAAAGGCTAAATTAAGGAAAAAAACTTAAATGACCATTTGTAAGGAGAATCCATAATTTCGTAAAGAAATAGACTATTCAAAATTATTATTACACGCAGAGAAAGTCACAGTACCTACTAGTAAAGTATAATTCAATTTCCAGTTTCTGAGTCAAAATCAAAATCCACTTTATTCACGAAGGCTATTACAAGCACTTTTGTATCGTCAATACAGAAACAAAAAGAAAAAAAATATGAAATTACTACCAGTTAGGAATGTAGATTCTACCGAGAAAAACCGGCACGAAACTCGATAGTTACTCTTTTAAAAAGTTTTACAATAGGTACATACATTCAACATAAATTCAAGCATCTTTATCATCTATATAATCTTGAATAGAATAACTTTTTAATATATACTTTAAATTTATCATTTATAAACTGTAACACTTCTGGATGTTATTATAAAAACGAATACCTTGCCCCAACAAGGTAACATTGACTTTGCGAAGTCGAAAATTCGCGTAGACCACCCGTAGAGCTTTCGTAGAACCCCGTAGACATTAATAATCCCGATGAAATGTCGTGAATGGCCTCGAACCAATCAACAATGGCCCGACTTAAACCAATTTAACCGCGCTGTGAAATGGAATCGATGTCAGCGATACAAATTGACTTACTTTTGCTGTATCATTGGTTCATTGATATTCTGATGCATTTTATAGTGAAATTGTCGATTCGATCCAACTTCATATATGAAGTTTATTACATAATATAAGCTTATATAGTATTTTATAAACGCGTCACACTCAATGGCCCCCATTAAGATCTCATGATCTTGTGTCGGGGGTCCGGAAACACACAACACTAACACAAACACCCAGACCACGACAAACATCCGTATGGCCAATACAGACGTTTTCTGAGAGCGGGAATCGAACCCGCGACTGTTAACGCTTCAGTCAGTTGCAGTGACCACTGTGCCAACGTGTCTGTCAACTATAAATGTATCTATACTAATATTAGAAAGCTGAAAAGTTAGTTCGTTTGAATACGCTAATTTCAGGAAGTACTGGTTCGAGTTGAAAAATTGTTTTTGTGTTAGATAGTTTATTTATTGAGGAAGGCTATAGGCTATATTACATCACGCTATGACTCTTAGGAGCAAAGCAGTAACATACGCGAGTAAAACCGCAAGGGACGGCTAATGTATTATTACGACACGTTGGCGCCGTGGTCACTGCAAATGACTGAAGCGCTAACGGTCGCGGGTTCGATCCCCGCTCATGGCAAACATCTGTATTGGCCATACGGATGTTTGCCGTGGTCTGGGTGTTTGTGTTAGTGTTGTGAGTGTTTCCGGACCCCCGACACAAGGTCACGCGAACTTAATGAGGGCCGTTGAGTGTGATGCGTTTATTTAATGTATTATACATGTTTATGTATAATACACTAGTTATCCCTTGCTCATTCCTCTAGAATCACTCAATTATCTGTTTTTTGAAGACTATCTGCGAATAATTGTATTGCCGTGTATTTTTTTTTTTTTCAATTTATTTATTAAAATATATTTTTTATAAATAAAATTAGCCTAAGTTATTCCTTATAACATTAGCTATCTATGAAAGGCCCGTCAAATCAGTACAGTAGTTATAGAGATTAGTTAGAACAATCAGACAGTCAAAAATTTGAAAAATATTGTTTTTGATGTAAGTACAATATATACTTTCATATGCATTTAATTTAATGACGACCGCTCTGGTGTAGTGGTGCTGAATGTACCTCTACCGCCGACGGTTGCGAGTTCGATCCCCGCTCGGGGCATATATTTAGTTGTATAAATATTTGTTCCTAGGTCTGGGTGTTTGTCCTTGTGGGTCTCCCCACCGTGCCTCGGAGAGCACGTAAAGCGGTCGGTCCCGGTTGTTATCACAATCACCTGATAATGATCGTTACTCGTAGTAGGGAAATTATTCTTTCGCGATTTATACTATTCATATTTAATATAACGGGTCTTATCGCGATAACTAATGGTAGTATACCTTACCTAGTAATACCTTTATATTCCCCGACGTTTCGACGAAAATGCATTCGTCGTGTTCACGAGATAACTGACCAGCTTATATTAAATATGAATAATAAACATTTGTTTCTAGGTCTGGGTGATTGTCGTTATGGCTTGGCCCACGGTGCCTCGGAGAGCTCGTAAAGATGTCCCGGATATTATCACAATCACCTGATAATGATCGTTACGCTTAGTGGGAAGATTATTGTAGTCTAAATGGTTACTGGTTCACCCTTAGTTGCGGAAGTCAGATGGCAGTCGCTCTGTGTAAAATTCAGTAACTCGTCAATATCTGGACTAGAATAGAAAGCAGACCCTAGTATGACCGGGAAAAATGCTAGGTGATGATGATGATGCATTTAATTAAAGGCTGTTAATTTGATATTATAAATATACACTTCTACTTTATCTATCTGTACAGCCTATATTATTTTTTTAAATAGATAAGGTATAGATAAAGCGTATTATACTATACAAGACAAGGACAAGACAAGACAAAGAGGCGTAGATTTGATACGCGTTGATTTTCTATCAGGATAACAAAATGAAAATGTAATAAAAATACATTATATATAAATGATTTTAAAAGAGTTACTATCGAGTTTTTCGCCGGTGGTAGCTTTATAAAAATCCACAAAAATTGGTATGTGACTTGACGATTCGAAAGTGCTTTAAAAGCTCATTTGAATAAAGTATATTTTGAGTTTGAGTCTGTATAAAACAACATTAAAATCCGTTGTGTAGTTTAAAAGATCTAGACGAAAAGACGGCGAAAAGCGACTTTGTTTTATACTAAGAAGATGTACATAATATTGCTATATAGCAGACATTAATTATGTGTTGATTAGAGAATATAATTAAACAAATAATAATAAAGAATTAAAAATTAGCTAATTTTAACCCTTAAATGCATGTTTTTTTTTATTTAATCAAAATAAAAAATAATAAACAATTTATATAAACAGACTAACGAGTAGATTCATGGAAAATAGTAATAAAAATTACTGGTCACGTAAAATATAAACAAACAATAAATAAATACAGCCAAATTAGGCGTTTAGTAAAATTTTTAGTTGACTGTCTTCGAAAAAAGCGTTTCATTTTTGTTACACCATTCATTTAATGGGTAAAATCGCCTGTTTTTTTTTTCGTAAAATGCTATTTCCGTTTACTTAAACGACACACATCCTAGACCATTTTCAAACTAAATTACTAAACCGATTTCGATGAAATTCGTATAGGACTATTCTGATTGAATATCCTTTCAAATAATCGTAAAATAATATCGTATTGGGCTCGTTGAAATGGTCTCAATGAATCGATTGTTGGTTTTATAATTTTCGACTATAATTTTTTTTACATTTATATTTATAGACAAAATTTTAAAAAAATAACTATCAAGTTTCTTGTCGGTTCTTCTCCGTAAAATCTGCATTCCTAACCAGTGGTAGCTTTATTAATTGATGTAATCTTTTTTTTACGTTTTGACGTTTCAAAAGTGCTCGTGAGAGCCTACTTGAATAAAATATATTTTGTTTTTGATTTTAATTATTATATCAAAATAGATATAAGTACCTATGCCGAATAAAAGTAGATTTTAGATTTGTATTAAATGATTGTAAATGACTTTGAACACACATTTTCACAATTTCCTTTGTCTAATTGTAATCAGCGATTCTGCGTGGTCCTGCATTGCGGATGTGCCCCGTCACGTGCGCAGGGCTGGGTTGGAAGATAGTACACTTTTTTTTCGAAGCGAAAATTCTAGTTGGTTAAATTATTTTGGCTTTTGTTTCGAGACTTTTTCAGTTTTTATGGTGTTTAAAGGTATATTGGATATATGTACATATACAGTATATTTAATGAAAACACACATACATATGTGTGCTGATAGGCGATAATGCGTCAACCCACAAAAATTCTCATGCAGAGATATTGATATATTCTGAAGCACGTAGAGAAAAAAATATCGATATAATGTTTCGAATATTGAAACGTGTACAATAAATAGTAATATGTAATACTTGAATATATTAAAAAAGCTTATTATTAACCAATATTCTTTTAAGTCATTATACCTTTTATCAAAAAAAAAAAAAACAAAAAAAAAGATGGATATATACGTCTTCAAACTAATTTATTAAGAATAGGTTTGACATTTGTAGACGCCATTTTCTCAAAATCAAGTCCGTGTGGCTTGACACAGTATTGCTTATCAGCGTCCAGTTATAATATTATCATAAAGCGTAGCGATTCTACGTCTTGTTACAAAAATAAACTAATATTATAAAGAGGTAAGATTTTTTTGTAAGTTTATATATAGGGTTATCTCTGAGCCTACTCATCCGTTTAAAAAAATCTTCTTGCATTGGATAGCTCGTTTATTGACGAAGGTTATAAGCTATATAACATTACGTTATGTCTTACAGGAGCGAAGCAGTAACCATAAACGAGTGAAACCGGGAGGGTTAGCTAGTCAAAAGAAAAGCTGAAAGAAGTGGCAACCCTACACGTTCCTACTTATTCATGTACATAATATATTATTTCCTTTGTTCTTTGTGTCACGACATACTGTAAATTTTGGTAATATAAAGTTAGTGAAAGGGAAAATTGAAACGTATATTGAACACCTAGGACTGAATTATTTTCTATTTTGAAGAATATAATTAACTAGCTGGGCACCAGCGACTTAACCTGCGAAAATTTTAAAGTAAATAAAATTAAATTAATTTATTAATCTTTTAAATAAAAGTCTCTGTGAGTGAAAGTTCCGTCAAAATCGGTCAAGCCGTTTCAGAGATTAGCCGGAACAAATTGAATTCACAATCTGTGTAAAATGTTTGCTAAGTTGGTAAATAAAATTTTGTTTCATATAAATGGTTCATAATTTAGGATTTCGGAAAAAAAATAACAACTATTCTATCAACATTTTGTATAAAATATAAAATAATCTGAATAATCGGCTGAGTATATTTTGTGTTTAATAAATGTGAATTTTCGAAAACTTAAAAAATAAAACTCTAACAAAGATAGCACAAACTAACTGAAACAACACCTACTATTAAAATACAAACAAAAGAAAGAAAACTTAAACCAATTAATAAAAAACTTGAACAAGAATGTCATATTTCCACGTTATCGTATAGTGTCCCTGAAAATGTGCCTTGGCTTTAATTTGACTTGTTTTCATTATTTAAAAAAGGGGGGGTGGGGGTACTCCATTCAAACTGAATTATTTTTAAATATTTGTTACCTCATAGCTCCGTCATATCGTAATCGATTTTGAAAATTCTACTTACGTTTTAAATAATATACTTTCATATTGGTGCAATAGAAATTTCATCGAAATCGGTTCAGTAATTTGTTTTTAAAATCAATATAACTTGTAAATGTGCGTCGTGTAATAAATTAAATTGCGTGATTGATTTTTATTAATAAAATAATATTATATTTTTTATACATTTAAAAAATAATTTTGTCCTCATCAAGCTATTACGCTACAAAATAGTAAAACATAGTAATTAAACAAACATAAAAATATTATTCTAAGTTCACCATTTATAATGTAAAATAATATTATATTTCAGATTTTATTATCTGTGGACTTGTTTCACGATGACAGCATATTTTCGTCACCAAAAAAAAAAATCCCTCAGTTTTTTTTGGTCCCAAAGTATGATTCCAACATTTTTTTACTTATATTAGAATTTGGTCTCTCTGGTTGTACTCTTTAACTGAAGTCGGTTAAATATTAATGGTAGGAACGCGTGTGCAATTTCGCGAACCGTTTTCCTTATACGACTAATTTGAAATACCGCAAACGCGAACGATGTACGAATTAAAAATGTTTTTGAAATAAATTTAACCAAAGCGGAAATAATAAATTTCGTTAATTTACGAAAAATATGTCGTACTAACTGTCTCTTACGGCTTCACTCGCGTTTATGGTTATTTATTTACTGATTCACTCCTATGAGTCTTAGTGAGATGTAATATAGCCTATAGCCTTCCTCAATAAATAAACTATCTAACACATAAAGAATTATTCAAATCGAATTAGTAGTTCCTGAGATTAGCACATTCAGACAAACAAACTCTTCAGCTTTATAATATTAGAATAAATTAAGCCAATAACGAACTAGGCGTTTCTGAGTACGCGTACACTGAAACGCGCTCTTCTTATCTGCAAGTGCATTAAGATGATGAACACGATCTGATCAAGGCCTTAGATATTTTGTGATTTTGTTTTGTATAAATAAATCTCGCTATTTTCTTAGCCTCGGACTATTGATATTATAACAACACTGGTCTTCGTCTCCGAATACTTAAAATAAAAAATAAATTAACATTTCTAATCTAAATAACATTATATTTTAATATTTTATTATCTTCATTTAAAATTTTACTTATAAAACACAAAATAACAACAGAGTAACTTTATACTTTCAACATTATCATGGACTATTTTAAACGAGGTCTCCCCTTAAAAACATAGTGCGGAAATATGTTAACCGACAGCCTCTTTGAATACATCAAACAAGGTAAAAATACACCTTCAATAACGATGGAGTTCGATCAATAGGAGCATCACTTCAGCTCTATGCAAATACTTACAATTTGTCTTTTGATAATGCTGGCGTCGTTACACGGGAGCTATAAGCAGATATCAAAATTTATTTTACAAGCAGTTTCTCTGCTTCTTTCGCGTATATTTTGTTATTTTGTAATTTGATAGAAACGTTTCAGAAAACTAATAAATTTGTGTTTTATATTTCATTTTTAGCATCAAAATGTATATGTGTGAAGTTTTTAGTATATATTCATTGTGAAATATCAAAAAAAATCTTTTTTAATAGCACCCCCTTCTATATTTATAAGGGATGATTTTGGAATTCTAGTATGCACATATTAAGTTATTCACCCTGAGAAGTATTTACGTTATATTTAAGGATAATAGGTAGAAAAAATCTCTATACAATTTCACAACCCCATTACAGTCAAACAGGGGATATTCGTACGTTTTATATTTTACATTTCATTACTATCATCCAGAAGTATGTAAGATAAATTTTAAATTAATGCGATTACGGGATAAGATTTTCCATACAAACGTCTTTATCCCTTTTAACCTTTTTAGGGGTGGACTGTCGAAAAACCTTTTCTTCTGGGATGCTTACACCCTTAAAGGCATCTTAATTCATAACAGCTTTTATCAAAATAGAAAAAGATGGTTATATATGTACTTCTTCAAACAAAATTATGAAGAATAGTTTTGACACCTTTAAACACCATTTTCGCAACATTAAGTCTGTGATGACATAGATTGACATAGTATTGCTTATCAGCATTCAAATTAAGTAGCTCCGATGTGGATTATGTGTTAATTAGAAAGTCCTCATATTTTTCTCGAATTGATAAGAGTAGATTGAACTGGTACATTACCGTGGATAGTACAAGGCACGAGAACTGTTTATGTAACTATTTTATAAACGAGTAAAAACGTCCTACATTTTATTCGCATATAAACGCTATATTATCGCTTAACAGTTACAACTAAAGCTTAAGCGAAGCTAACACGAGTCTTGCATACTAAGTTGAACATAGACTAAGTTGTAATACAATTATGAGTCCAAGCTTGTGATTACTTTATGAATGGGGACGAAAGTATACAGATATATAAGGCTCTCACACTTCTTGTCGCTTAACATATCATAACATTATATATTATATATTTATGTTTGTTTATTAATGTGTATATATTTATATAAATATATATTTCTGTATGCATATTATTTATAAATCATGATGTTACAAATTCATGCTTTGTAAACCTCCAACCTGCTGTCGATATGCTGTGATCTATGCCCAAAGGTTGTCTGGAAGAAATTTCTATCTCAGCGATAAGACTTTTCTTACTTTACATGTAGTTATTTATACTTTCCGTTCTTGGTGTACAATAAAGAATATTTGTTATTGTTGGCGATACATTATGTATACGTTTATTATTCACTAGCGGTCCTTCGCGGTTTCACTCGCTCTTAACATAAGACTTTCATACAAACTTCTAACCCCTATTTTTATTGTTACGTTCTAAAAAGAATCCTCAAGCAAAATTTCGTGATGAGTGAGTGACCTTTCGCTTTTATCGCTTTTCGCAATAAAAGGCAGCCTATGTCCTTTCTCAGGGTCTAAAGATTGTCTGTGGCGAATTTCATCAAAATCGATTGAGAGGTTTAAGCGGGAAAGCGTAACAGACAAACAGACTTTCGCATTTATAATATTAGAAGGGATATATTATTATCACTCGTTAGTTTATCTAGATTTTAGGTCTTTAAATACTTTTATTTAACAACTAATTTCTATCCGTGGGTTGGGTTACGTTTTTAACCGACTTAAAAAAAGATTTTTATAATTATTTTTTTATATATCTTATAAAAAGGAAAATAACTCGAATAAGAATGTCATCCAATTAAAGGAATTTTTGTATTTTTTTTATGCTGTTCTCCGTGATTTTACCCGCGTTAATTTGAGAACAAATATATAAAGTTTAAATTCCCTGCTTGAATCGGATCTTGTTTAATATTTCATTGGTTTCAATTTCGTTTTCGCTTATTTTTTTTATTTATTAATAAAAAGTTCTTCAAAGATCTGTTTTCCCGCCTTGCCGAAACTACAGGTGACCGAAGGGCTGGCGGCTACCTTGGCCACCATATCAGTCTGCCATACAAAGAGGTAATGCCAGAGTTTTGGGCACTTTGCCTCACTGTGACATCGATAGTTACTTAGGCTTAATATAGTTATTTTTAATGACTCTTTATTTTTAATAGAATTATTTGTTTTTGTTGGTGTTAATTATAATCTTTATTAATTAGAATAAAAGTAGTAAAATCAAATTATAGATAAACATTTATTTATGTATAATAACGTTTGGAGGTTATCAGCTCTTTTATGGTTATTGAAAGGAAACGAGCAAATTCAACTTGTTAATTGACTCGAAATTTACTATATACTATAAAAGATATTACATTAACATAATTGCGTAACCTTGACCTGATGCTGCACCAGCTGGAATCAGCAGGATACACAACTCCTCACCAATTACAGCAGAAGTACCGTGTCGGGGAATTCTATTTTTATGGAGAAAAGATTGTCGAAGGTTTTTAAAATTTTTAGTTTCAATATTCACAATTCACAATCCTATGTTGAAAACGAATAATTAAGTCGCAATTTTAACTAGTTACGTAAAAATATGAATACATTAAAGAAGACTTTTTTAAGATAATCAATTCGATTACTTTTAAATGAATGCGCATCCCATCTTAGGACTGTATGTTAAAATATATTTATCTTTAATTATGTCTCATAGCCCGTGGCTATGTGTATTTCATGTTATTTTATTTATAAAGATTTATTTAAATAAAACAGAACAAGTAAACGCTAATACCATATTTCTAATAGAGTAACTTCTCCACGTGACTTCGCCTGTAGATTGTGTTTTGTTCGAGAATGATGTAAACGATGGAACGAAGTCTAGCTCAAATTGTTTCTATATAATATTTTTTCTCATCAATATTAATTAACTATTTAATATATAAATTTGTTTTTCGAAGTAGACTTTTGTACTTCTGAAATCAAATTCGGAACAGTAATATCACAAGATCGTCATTTCCCTCATCAAGTTGTTAATTTATTTCCGAAACGTTTTGATAATTCATAAATACAAGTCAAAAATAAAAGATAAAATCAAAATATTTTTATTCAAATTAGGAATTTTACATTCTCTTTTTGAACGTCAACCAAATGAATCTATCACGGTTTCGAAAAATTTAACCTCAGACCCTAAAAGAAACTCAGCGGAACTTTTTTTGTTATTTTTTTTACAACGTCAAGATTGATGACAAATCAAAAAATGTTTTGAGACATCCTGAAAGCGATCGATATTATAATAACTTCTCTTTAAACAACAATTACTTACCCAACATAATCGGGTAGCAGTCTTCTTAACAACTAAAATTCATAATAGTTCAAGCACTGGACCGCCATTGTCCTCATCAGAATGTCATTATTAATAATGCAATATCTAAAAATTTGAAACGAGATCTCGAAAGTTAATCACATACAAAGAATTACTGTAAATTGTTAATTATACTTTAAAAGTTGTTCGTCTAAACTCTCCTTTGTTATATATTATTCTGTACTTTTTCTTTTAAAAAAGTTCTTTGAAATTTGACTCTCGGGTATGTTAAACATTTTCTTTGTTCTTACAAAGCAGACATTTTTAAATGCTTAAAATAACTTAGAATTTTTAGTGTCATAGTTATACGGATAATGTTGGCTGTGGGTGTTTTTTTAACCGACTACGAGACGCAAAGGAGGGTAATGTATCTATCACTGTACCTTTATGGCACGGCACTATTAAGACCAAAAGCGTAGGCCCATTTTGTTAAATGACACTTCGTTTGATTCGCCATGATGGCGTGAATGTCATTCAAAATATAAAAAAAATGGGAAATCACATTAGCCGATTTTGGACAACATAATTTAAATAAGGAAAAAAATTAAAATCGACAAACCATGTCAACTGGGATATTGTTGAATAGGTATTTAAAAATCATTTAGAGGTTTCTTATGTCGTTTTTCAATAAGAATTACTGTTAAGGTTCTATGACGATTTAAATTTCGTTAGTAACAATTCTCACTTATAGGCATTTAATCAGAACTAATCTTGTACGGTTTTGAAAAACAAAATGTTTTATCAAAATGTTCTGAGATTAATATCTAATTAAACGACAGAAGTCTCAATAGTAAAACGTTATAGCGTGTTCACATAAATATGAATTTTTAAAATCGGTCACTTTCACAAACAAAAAATGTTTTTACTTATAATATAGGAATAGAAAATTAATAGAGCAGTATAAGAGATATTTTTAAAAAACTATTTAAAGGCGCCATTTTTCCAATATGGCGGCGCGGCCGGAAAAAATACATGACATTTAGAAAGGACACATTAAAATATGAAACTACATTTATTTACACTCCCGGAAAACATTCCAGGTAACTTATATTTTGAGTACATTGTATAACTGTGCTGTGTGTACAGTCGTACAGTGTACGCGTACTCGAAAACGCACAGTCTGTACATGGCCTTATAAGGACTTATAATTCGTTATTCTTACGTTTATTTATTCGTCATTTATTTAAACATCGTTAAATATACAATAAAAATTTGAAATATAATTTATTCAAATTGATCCTAAAATAATTTTTTCGCATCTATAATTTTTCAATTTAAAGCCCCATTGGAAATAAGACTTTCCATTCCAATTATGATTTTGATTAATGACTTACCGCTTTTCTGTTTTACCGGTTGGTATCTACGGTTTTGTCTGCGTCGAATATATATTTTGACTAGCTGTGCCACGCGCATTCACTTGCGTTAATTTGAGCAAGAATTATAGTTATATAATGCTTACCTTCCCTACTTGACTCGAATATTGTTCACTATTTAATTCGTTTCAAATTTAATGTTTGCGTATTTTTATGTTATTTATTTATGAAAACAAACAGCTTTCGTAAAGATTATAAAAAATCACTACTTAAATCATTTTTCTAGTTCATGGATCCTTTCCAAGTTAACCGTTGACTTTCAATATAACCTGTATATTTGCTATTAAGGAAATTAATCTTCAAACAGTCGCGACGCGCTGCTTCGCATTAAATCGCGTGCGGTCCGTGAATCGCTTACGTCAGAAAGTCGTCTTACTACGATTGCATTATTCGCAATTTGCTGACGAGTGTCGAGTTTCCCATTCTCCGCCTTAATTGCATCGGATCTTAATCGGAATTAAATTGGAACTCCTCAACAGACTACGGCCAGCTTGAGTTAAATGCAATCGTTGTAGAGTACACATTTCAACGAGAACCGATGGTAGAACTATATTTCAACAAGCTTTTATTAGTGTCATCGGTAACTAACTATTTAAAATTCATTTGCTGTCCAATTAAACTCAAAACTCAAACTCAAAATATACTTAATTCAAATAGGCCTTTACAAGCTTTATTGATCGCCAATTTACAAATTTGTGATGTCAGTTCCATATGAAGCTACCGCCGGCTCGGAGTGTGGACTCTACTGAGGAGAGCCGTCGAGAAACTCAGTAGTTACTCGTTTCAAAATATTTTTGTACAATATTGTTTGATACAATTAGCTACAGTTATCCTGCGAGAATGTCAACGCACTATTATTACATGCGGTTTTATATTTAATGTAGTTATATACTGAATATTATGCTTTTTCTATTAATGATTTTTTTATGAATCTATTTGTCTATGGGACTCTCTTCCGCTAGAAGCAAGACGTGCGCAGTCTCTTATTTCCTTCAAAAATGATACAGGAAGACTATCTTGCTTTCTAAATTTATATATACGACTATTAATGTATGTGACATTTTAAATGTTATATATATGGATGCTGATAAACAATAATGTGTCAACCCACAAAGAGTCTGATTTAGATATATTGATGTATTCTGATTGTGTATCGCGTATTAAACATAATTCACAAAAAATTTCAAGCTATCTGAACTACATATATAAATACGGAAATAAGTTTATTAATAGAATGTTTATAATATTGAAGTAAGACCTATATTTTGCAATATACAATAATGTCATATATTTGAAAAAGATAAAATTGTTATACCAATCTGAATTTGATTAATTATACTTTTTATCAAAATAGAAAAGAGAAGATGGATATGATGGATGTATACTTCTTCAAGCAGATTTATTATGAATATGTTTGACATCTTTAGACGCAATTTTCTCAAAATGAAGTCCGTGTGGCTTGACACAGTATTGATTGTCAGCGTTCACATGTATAATGAGGTTAACTAGTTGGTGCTCGCGACTTCATGTGCGATATCTGTGATGCCTACGTCATAGTAGCTTTATGCATGCAAAGTCTCAGACCGATCGGTTTAAAATTGGCAAAGTTTAATACAAATTTTCATCCCCTATTTTATCCGTTTGGGGGTAGAATTAATTAAAATCCTTCCTTTGCGGATGCCTACGTCGTAACATGAACCTGCATGTCAAGTTTCAGCCCGATCCGCCCAGTGGTTTAGACTGTGCGTTGATAGATCACTACGTCTGTCAGTCAGTCAGTCATCTTTGAATTATATAATATATTTAGATTTATTTTTTGTATTATAAATAAATATATATATGCTTATTATTGTAGGTACGTATTTATGTATTATATAGTATCTGATATGTATGTATGTTGAGTACACCATACCATTCTATTTCTTTTCTTTACCTAAGGTTGCACGAAAGGGATATCATCGTTAACATCGTTATCTTAGCGATAAGGCCACCTCTTGTACATTAAATTTTTTGTACTATTGTTTTTTTTTTTATATTGGATGGTGTACAATAAAGAGTATTCTATTCTATACTATTCTATGCAAGACCCTAGCTATGGGGGCGCACTGTGGGACAATGCCCTACCTTAAAGATTTCCGCCACCTAAAATAATATGCTATGTAAATAAATATATAATATTATGGGTAAATGTATTGGTAGTGATTACAAAAAGAGAAAATAAAGACTGATATTAATTGTTTAAGTATATATTAAGTACGGTCTAAATAAATAAATAGATAAGCAAAAACACAAAGCAAAAATTATGAATTTTAGCGACTATAAAACCCATTATCACAATACCCGTATATATATATATATATATATATATATATATATATATATATACAAACAATAATCATCAACCTAGCAATCATAATGCAGGTTAAATCGCGTGGAACGGAATGATAAAATATTCACAATAAAAATGTTAATATTAACCTTTCATAAACTATAAATTGAACTAAAGAGATCAAAGACCTTTATAATTAACTAGCTGTAGCTTGCGTTTTCACTCGCGTTTATGGTTACTGCTTCGCTCCTATGAGTCGTAGCGCGATGTAATATAGCCTATAACCTTCCTCAATAACTATCTAACACAAGAAGAATTTTCAATTCGAACAAGTACTTCCGGAGATAAGCACGTTCAAACAAACAAACAAACTCTTCAGCTTTATAATATTAGTATAGACTTAGTACTTAATTTTGTTTGTAATGCAATGATATTATATAATGGCTTATGGATTTTGGCACCCAGAATGCTTACCATTTTGGACGACGTTTCCTAGCAACTAGCGACTGAGTATCATTGGTGAAACCATCAAGAAAATTGACGAGTTTGTTAAAGTTGGTAATGCATTAACACGAGAAGGATAAACTTATAACGACGAATTTTCGACTCCGCAAAGTCAATGTTACCTTCTTGGGGCAAGGTATTCGTTTTTATAATAAAATCAAGAAGTTTTACTTTTTACAAATAATAAATTTAAAGTATACATTAAAAAGTCCCTAATAACAAAAACATTGCTCTGTATTCAAAGAGTTCAAATTTCAAGATTATGTTAGATGATAAAGATGCTTGGATTTAGTATGAGAATTCACATAAGGTATTTTAAGCTGAAGACCGATTAACACATTACTCTCCCTTCCGACGCAGTCAGGTAAATATATAAAAAGAGAAATGAGGATTGTTTTGTTATATCATTAATATTAATGTATCAACCTTTCATGACCTTAAAAGTGAGCCAGAGAGATCAAAGACATTATCATATCGTATTCGATTCAGTTCGTACAATGTCAATTGATATTATTTCACTTGAAAAGGTTACATTATATTCTAATTTCGGTTCTCGAATTGTAAGGAGCTTATAATAAATGACCTCGGGGAATTGAATGAAGAATGAACTTGTAATTTTTTCTTTTAGGATTTTTACAGACCTGGCGTTATTTTAACTTCTAAAATAGCAGGAGGTTCTCAATTCGATAACTCGAAAACGGTTTGACTTATTCGTTTAATTATTTTTTTGTTATGGTGATGTGGAATTTATATCAAAATCGGTTCAGTAGTTTGTTTTTAAAATCAAAATAACTGGAATAGGTATGTCATTCAAGTCAACGAAATTGTGTGTTATGCTTTTCAAGTCGGTTACCCATTTGGCGGAAACCCGAAAAAGGCCTCGCAAATTGATACTGATAAGTAATAATGCGTCAACCTACAAAAAGTTCAATTCCGAGATATTGATGTATTTTCATAATGTATCACCTATTCAATGTTATTCAAAAAAATTTCAAGACATCTGAACTAAATAAGTATGGAAAAATTTTCTTAATATAATGTTTAAAATTATGGGAGTGTGACATTAATCTTCTTTTCATTCATTATACTTTTTATCAAAATTGAAAAGGAAAAATGGATATATACTTCTTAAAAAAAAATATTAAAAGCAGATTTGACTTACATAGACGTCATTTTCTCAAAATAGAGTCCGCGTGGCTTGACATGGTATTGCTTATGCGCGTCGAAATGTAATGCTGACTTATAAACGAATAACGGATGAAGAATATGAAGGAGATAAGGAATGGAAAACTAGGATCCTTTCAACAACTAGAAAGCCGATAACTTTGACAAGTCTGAGCAGATCTTCATAAATTAAAGATTACATCAGCTTCCAAAAAATAAATACCGCATTAGAATTGCTTCATTAATTAATTAGCAACGATGCCACAGACAGACATACAGATACACAACTCAAAAAATCGAACTTATAACATCTTTCTCTCCAATTTTTTATTTAGGTCGGTAGTTAAAATTAGAAACAAAACGCCAAAAACTAAAACCAAAAACGTCGGTTACGGAACTCTTAAAACGTTCAGTTTGTAAACGCCCTTACGGTAAATATCAATCAATTTAAAGTTAGAAAGACAATTTACAAGTCTATGTAAAAAAAAGTAAAAAAATATAGTGTTAGTAAAAAATGTTCCAAATCACATTTTTTTTCATAGATTTTTTTGTCTAGACTAGTTTAAATTTATTTGAAAACTATTGGGCTAAATAAAGCTAAAAACTGTGTTTTTTACTAAAGAATGCTTAGGATTTTTTTTATGTATTTTTGATTGTAAGCTGTATTTTGGACTTAAATGAAATATTAATTAAAATTAATATCTTGTAAAATTGTTTAAAATATTCTAAAATTAATAAATTATATTTTATATATTTTAATTATATTATTTAGGTCATACAAACTGAATAAGTACGGAAAAAAGTTTCTTAAAAATTGGTTCGAATTTCAAGTGCGTTCCATTTTTTGCAATGATCTCAAATATTTGAAAAAACTTTTTTTAAATATATTAATCGGCTTTTAATTCATTTCACTTTTTATCAAAAAATAAAAGAAAAGGTGGATATAAATTTCATACAATTCATACAGTATATTATTCATCTTGTAACATAATACATGGATGTCACATACCGTGGGTACTGCATAACAATTAGGTCGGACAATATTGACGAAATTCCCTTGACGAATTCTGGTTTCATTGCTATGTAATGCGGTTAAACTGCCCCTTTCACTGCTCTGCCATTTTGATCTTTATTGCTATAGATATTTCAGTTTAGTTTCAGGTTAGGCTCCATATATTATCATTGGTATGTCGTTTTCTGTTATAATGAATTTGATTTCATACATAGCCGCGTTTTGATCTTAAATATTGTAATGTTTGGAGTAACAATGATACTTTCGAAAAAATTTTAAATAGTTTTAAAAAAATGTTTATTTATTTTTTTTATTTATTTATTTAAACCTCATATCATGTACCAGCTGTCCCTTGGGGTTTCACTCGCGCTTATGGTTACTGCTTCGCTTCTATGAGTCGTAGCGCGATGTAATATAGCCTATAGCCTTCCTAAATAAATAAACTATCTAACACATTATGATTTTTAAATCGAACTACTAGTTCTTAAGATTAACGCGTTCAAACAAACAAACAATCAAATCCACAAAGTCTTCAGCTTTATAATTTTAGTTTAGATGTGATATTAACGCATTTGAAATCCGAAACGTTAAATTAAAACTTTTTTACGGACTTATTCAGTTTAGATGAAAATATTTTCTAAATATTGTTAAATACTAGACTCATCATCAGGATACATCAATATTTCCGGATCAGACTTTTTGTAGGTTGACACATTATTGCTTATCAGCATCCAATTTTGTTACAATCAAGTGTCCCCTCTCTAACTGAACAGTTGGGTATACAATTTTATTATAATAATACATACTACATTTAAGAAGATTAAAAGAAAAAATATCACAGCTTAGCAGGCTTTATAAGTTAACGTAACTTATAAAATGTACGTGAAAAAGTAAAAGAATCTCCATTGAAAATTACTTAGACAAACTTGTTAGTTGTTTTTTAAAAATATAAACTTTTTTTTCACATAATGTGACGAATAACTAGGGAAAGAATATAACTGTGATTTTTTTTTAAAGAAACCGAACATTTTACCGACACATTTATACTTAACTTAAGATTTTGAAAGTAAATAACTGAAACGATTTCGATATAATTTGTACTAGACTAAAATGAAAGCATATTAAAAAAAAAAAGAATTCTCAAAATTGGTCAAGAAATGACGGAGTTTTGAGGTAACAAACAGTAAAATAAAATTAGAAAAAAATATGTCATGAATTGAGAATCTGCCATTAAAGTCGGTCGAAAAGGCACGTCTGTAATGATGAAAAATTGCTAAGCCTTTAATCCCTTCACTGGCCTTTAAGGGGTCCTTTCCAAGCCAAGATTGATTGATCCTTTAGGTTAATATTAAATTAAACAAAGGTAAAATTAACTGGTGAAAAATTAAGCTTTTCAGCCGCTGAACCGCTTAAAAGGTATTTAATAAAGTAGAATTCGAAGTACATAAACCGATTAATGAAATACTTGTTTTTGTAGAATAATATTATCGACTTTATAGAGAATGCTGTACCTATAATGAGACAAACGATCGCAACAGCGGGTTATATACATATATATTTACGAAATTATATTAAATTGGTAATTCTCTTCAAGTTGCAACGTCGGACAATAAAAAGGTATTACTACCATTAGTTATCGCGATAAGACCCGTTATATTAAATATGAATAGTATAAATCGCGAAAGTTTAATATATAAATGTAAAAACCAATAAACAATAAAGAATATATAATGTAATTTAACCAAAAATTGCATTCTAAAATTCGGATATAATATTGTATACAAATAAAGTTATTTATAATAATTTTAATAGTATATTAATTGAAATTTAAAAATTATTATATATTAATTAATTAAAAGTATAATTCTATTTTTGTTTTGTCAAATAATTATATTTAAATGAAATGTATGCGATGAATAGGAATAAATGGCATATTATTATTATTCTTAACCCTTAAAGGCATGATTTTTTTTATTTAATAACAAAAAAAAATATATATTAACAGACTAACTAGATGGAAACATAGTAATAAAATTACAGGTCAGGTATAATATAATAAACAAACAATAAATAAATACAGCCAAATTAGACGCTTAGAAAAATTTTTATTTGACAGTCTTCAAAATACGTTTCACTTTTGATACACCATGTATATAAGGGTTAAATTGTTATATGTTAGTAAATGTCTCTCACTTTGATTATACCATAAGAAACACGTGATCTTTTACTCGATTGCGACAAACAAAGGATCGTTCTTGTTGTATCGTGTTAGTTTTCTTGTAATACCCATACTCATCTGCCTAGCAATTTCCCGGTTATACCAGGATCTGCAAATACTTTTGTCCGGTTATTGGCAAGTTGGCAATTTACACAGACCGATTACCATCTGACCTCCGCAATCTTGAGTGCCAGCCAGTAAGCATTCAGACTAGAACAACCTCCCTACTAATAGTAACGATCATTATCAACTGATTGTGATAACAACCAGGACAGGACGGACTTTACGTGCTCTCCGAGGTACGATGGGAAGAACCACAAGCACAAACACCCAGACCTAGGAACAAATATTTATACAAATACATATCTGTCCCGAGCGGGGATCGAACCCGCAAAATGTAAGATGTACATTAAGTAACACTACACCAGAGCGATCGTCCTTGTAATATCGATACAAGGTTTTTTATATCAAAATGTTACACAAAAGCGAAGAACACTGAAATAAGCGATTTCAATTCTGGCCACGTTCTTGGGTTAAAGTCTTTCCGTAAACTTTCGGTAAACATTTTGAAATCGATACTAAGGTACTTTTTTTTCGCAGCAGCAGATTGTCTGTATGTAGTGGTTATCCATGGCTAGCTGTCCCTCGCGATTTTACTCGCGTTTATGTCTACTGCTCCTAGATTCGTAGCGTGGTGTTATATAGCCTATAAAAAGAGCCGAGATGGCCTAGTGGTTATTATAACACGTCGATCTTCATCGGCGATCGCGAGTTTATTAAACCCCGTCTAGGACTGCTGAATTTTCAAGTGCTTAAATTCACCCTGAACTCGGCGATGAAGGAAAATATCGAGAGGAAACCTGCATGTGACCGGAGAAATTCTGACACATGTAAATCCACCGTTAACTCGCAGCACTGCAGCGTGGTGGATTAAGCTCCAAACCTTCCCCTAAATAGGAGAGGAGGACTTTGCCCAGCCGTGGGACATTTATAGGTTTACTTTTTTTCTAAATAAATTTAATATCTAACGCAAAACAGTTTTTCAAATCGGAGCAGTAGTTTTAGAGATTACGCTGTACATACAAACTTATAAATAAAAATATTATTTAGTATCGAGTTTCTTGCCGGTTTTACTCAGTAGAATCATTCCAACCGGAATTAGCTTCATCGATTAAAATATTTTTTTGTTTCCGTTTTAACGTTATGCAAAATGTTTTGATGTCATTTAAACTAAATAACTACGGAAAAGAGGGGCTTAATTTAACGTTTAGAATATCGAAGTGTGTTCTATATTTTGCAATCTAAAATAATCTCATATATTTGAAAAACTTATTTTTAAACATTTTTTTATATCAATCTGCTTTTAATTAATCATACCTCTGATCAAAAAAGAGAAGAAAAGATGGATATATACACATTTAAACAAATTTATTAAGAACTAGCGGCCCGCCCCGGCTTCGCACGGGAACATACACACATACACACACACACACAAACACCCTTCGGCGTTAAGTTTAAAAAAAAAAAGTAAAATTATAAAGGAAGTTTGAATTTTTTTTAATGAATTTTTTTATTCATAGTTTTTATTAATTAAGGAATTTTTCAGGTTAATTTTTTCCACCTTGGGTTACATATTAGAGTTTTAGTAAGGATCCCTAATTATTTACAAAAATATAATATAGCCTATGTTACTCGGGGATAATGTAGCTTTCCAAAGGTGAAAGAATTTTTGAAATCGGTCCAATAGTTTCGGAGCCTATTCATTACAAACAAACAAACAAATCATTCCTCTTTATAATATTAGTATAGATAGATATGACAACTTTAGACGTCTTTTTTTTTAAATGCTTCATCCCGTTTGACTTGACATAGTGTCTCTTATCAGCACCTATAAAAGCGATTTTGATACAATTTTAAGGCGATATTCAGCCAATTGAGAGTTTCCTTTATCAGGCGTTAAAGCTCTGGGGTTTGAACCCACAATGGTCATTTAAGATCGTCATGTTCTAACCACTAGGTCATGTGCGCTCTCAAAACAGACATAAGTTATATTGTAACGATCAAAATAAAAAATCTGAATTTTTATTCAAAAATAGGAATTTACATTATCTCATTGAATGCCAAGCTAACGAATCTACCACGGTTTTGGAAAAGTTAAAGACTTGACAAGAAAACGCGAAAGAAATTCAGCAAGACTTTTTTTCATTTGTTGAATTTTTCTTATCAACAACGTCAATTTTTTTTACAAATAATACAATGTATTGAGACAGCTTGGAAGCGATCGCCTTACTTCCATGGTGTGTTATCATCTACAAAATCTTTAACATCGTAATATAGCACACAAATGTTTCTTCACAATCTTTTTGAATTTTGCTATTAGTGACTGGACGCTGATAAGCAAAACTGTGTCAAGCCACACGGCTTATTTTAACTAGACTTAATTAAAAAAAATGGCATCTAAAGATGGCAAAGGCTATTCTTAACAAATTTGTTTGAAGAATTATATATCCATCTTCTTTTATCTATTTTAATAAAAAAAGTATAATGAATTAAAAGCAGATTGGTATGAAAAAATGTTTAAAAATAAGTTTTTGAAATATATGAGATTATTTTAGATTGCATTGATATAATAAAAAGTTTCATCTAATAATAAGTTTTTCAAATGTATTCGATTATTGCATATATAACATTGAGATGACTTCAATATTCGAAACATTAAATTAAGAAAGTTCTTTAGTAATTATGTACATTAGATAACTTTAAATTTTTTTGAATAATCTTAACCCGTAATTTTTTTGTTAATTCATGGTTTTTTTTGCGGCCTGGAAAAAATGTTTCCTGGTAGGCATTTAGGTATTTACCTAATAATAGTTGAGAATATATATTTTTTTTTATAAAAAATAGCACTCGTATATTAATGAATACCAAAATTACGGAGACGCTTCTTATAACACTATAAACTTAGTCGAAAACCAAATAGAAATGTAAAAAAAAATAAATTTGTCGCCTAAACTTGCATAATTTCTTTTTTAAAACTCAATATATTTATTATCTATGGTCGTCAAAGTGCGTTCGGAAACACGTACCACTCGACTTCAATGCTATGTATACATTTGGCAACAAGATGCATTTAAGGGTTAAATACATGACGCATGATCAGAATACATCAATATCTCCGGATTCGACTTTTTGTAGGTTGACACATTATTGCTTATCAGCAACTAACGATTGTTAACAGCATCGATTGCAGTTATTTCAGTTGCGAGAAAAGATATCCTACATATATGCTCGCATAGGTTATGCTGCGTTTGAATGGTAAAAAATACTTGCATGTGATGAGGGAGTAGTATGGAAAATAATGCAAAGTAGTGTCATTCTTATTTAGTACAACGGGTCTTATCGCGATAACTAATGGTAGTAATACCTTTTTATTGCCCGACGTTTCGACGAAGTTGCATTCGTCTTGGTCACGACAGCGAATGCGCGAGTTTTTCGTTTACGCTAAAAGGTATTACTACTATTAGCTGTCGCGATAAAACCCTTTATATTAAATATGAATGATTTTTAAGTACCTATTCAGCGATACACCATTTGATATAGTTCGATATTCTCTAATTTCTTCTTCACATTATGGCGTCCAAAAACAACCATTTTAATATTTTAAAACAAAAGTTTCGATTATGTTTGTTGAACTAGTGGCTATTGCTGAAGCCTTATCATATATTGAATCAATTGAATTTCAAAAAATTGTTATATTTACAGATTCAAAAAGTGCTCTTTTACATATACTAAAATGTACAGTGCCATTCAGAGGTCTTCCTATTGCGTTTACTATTTTAAAATGTTTATTTAAAATTATTTCTAGCAACAAAATAATAGTTTTGCAGTGGATACCACCCCATATTGGATAAGCGGGTAATGAAGAAGCCGACCGTTTAGCTAAAGAAGCTACATCTGATGCTATTGAATTTGTGTGTTTACCTTGGTTCACTGATCTCTTGGGAGAAATTAAGCGAATGTGTTGTGATATGTGGTCCGAACATTTTGATGAGAGATCGCTGACTAAAGGTATTTGGTATAAGACTATACAACCTAGGCTTCTTGGATCGCCTTGGTTTCTAAACTGTAAGTTGAGACGACAAGATATTACTATTGCTTTAAGGCTCCGTACTGGTCACATTCCACTGAATAGTTTTGGATTTATGATGGGTAAAGTAGATTCTTCCAATTGTGCGTTGTGTGGTGCGGTAGAGGACGTATATCACATTCTGGAAGAATGTGTTCGTGTTAAGGCGTTTAAACGCAATGTTTTTGCACAAAGTGGAGAGAATATTGGCTTTTATAATAGTATCTTAGCTTCCCCGTTATCTAACAAAGCTAAATCTGTATATAAATTTGTAAATTTAGTTCTTAAAGATAGAAATTAGAACGGTCTATCTTTTAGATTTATAACTAGTTGTGATATTAAGTAGTATGATGAATTTACTGTCTTGTATATAATGACGAGGGTGACATATTCATTTAGTGAAAAACCCCTCTATAATTAATAAAGATTTAAAAAAAAAATTAATTTTTAAGCTTTCTGTGACAAATCAAACGACGTGTTAATCCATCCACGTGCTTGGTCTAAATAATGCCACGAAGGTTACCCACATACATAAGCTGATAAACACATTACCCATCTTAGCATCGTGCAGTCGAGTAAAAATATTCCACTAGCTCAAGCACTAGTAAGCGTGTAAACGCACTCGGGTCGATTGACCTTCCACAAGGCCCTTAGCCACCCTCCGAATTTGTGGCAACTCATATAATGTTCAGCTTCCAGAAGTTTTGATTATAATAGGACTTTCAGATTAGGTGAAGAGCCATTTGAGAAGATTTCGCAGATAACAATTTGTATGAAGTGAAATTATTTTAATTTCTTTTAATAATGGCTTTTGCGGTTGGAATACTTTGACTTTGGAATTAATATATAATAATAAATAAAATTGATGTGTCTGTTTGTAATAAATTAACAGCTTTTAACTAAATGAAAGTATACATTTTTTTCTCAGTCTGTTTATTCCAGCTAATCTCTTTAAACGGCTGGACCGATTTTAATGGGACTTTTACTCACAGATAGATAATGTTATTAGGAATAATATGGAGAGGAAAAATATGAATTTTATTTATTTTAATTAATAAATAAAAAAAGGGTTACGCGGAAACAAAAATGAAACTAATGTAATAGTGAACAATATTCAATTCAAGTAGGGAAGGTATACATTATGTAAATATATTTTTTTCTCAAATTAACGCCGAAGAAACTGCGAAACTCAGCTAGTCTTTGTAAATAAAAATCAATTTTTCTACGTCTGTTAACCGACTTCCAAAAGGAGTTGCAGTTCTCAACTCATCGGGGACTTTTTATGTATTTTCATCGATTACTCGAAAACTGCTAGACCAAATTTGTTTAACCTTGTTTTGTTTGAAAGTGTCTCTCTAATTAGTCTCATAGAATTTTCATCAAAATCGGTACTTTAGTTTTAAAATCGAAATTGCTGGAATAACTATGTCATTTAAATAAACAAAATTATGTTTTTAGCTTTAAAGTCGTTTTCTTTTTAACCGACTTCCAAAAAAGGAGGAGGTTTTTAATTCGTCGGGGACCGTTTTAAAGGTGTCCTCTAGGCGTTACAAAACCATTGAGCAGATTGTGATGAAACTTTAATAGTATGTTATAGGAACGCCCACGACAATTCCCGGTGCAAAAAATCTCTATACTTTAGATGGCATTGCGATGTATGCCGGGTAAATCTATCGATGCTAATATATGGATGCTGATATGCAATAATGTGTCAACCCACAAAAAGTCAAATACCGAGATATTAATGTATTTTGAAACTGCACCACGTATTTATTAAAAAAAATTGAAGTCATATAAACTAGATAAGTACGGAAAAAAATTACTTAATTAATTGGTTTGAATTCCAAGTGCGTTCCATATTTTGCAATTTATACAATAACCTCAAATATTTGAAAAACTTTTTATTAGATAATATATTAAATATATTTGTCTGAATTTAATTCATAATACCTTTTATCAAAAAGTAAAAGAAAAGATGGATATATACTACTTCAAACAAATTTGTTAAAAATGGGTTCGACATCTTTAGACGCTATTTTCTCAAAATGAAGTCCGTGTGGTTTGACACAGTATTGCTTGTCAACGTCCATATATAATCATCTCGAGAACTACTAATCCGATTCAATTTTTTTTTGCGTTAAATAGCCTGCTTATTGAGAAAGATTATAGGCTATATTACATCACGCTACGACTCATAGCAGCGAAGCTGTAACTGGAGATAAAATCGCAAGAACAGTAATCTATAGCTTCCTTATAAGTGTAATAATATTGTCATTATTTATTCGTGTATTGACTATTCAAAAGTGCTCGTGACCCTACTCGAATAAATTATATTGTACCACGAAAGAAAAACAATTATTATATAAAAAGAAACTTATCCAAAAGTATGGCTTTACAAAAGTAAATCGAAAACCAAATACTTTTGAACTTCGAATACACTTGCCTGTGATAAGGATCAGGGTTCAGACATATGATCCTTGAGCTCGAGATCAAATCACATCCCCTCTGATATAAATCCGCGTCAGACGAAAAGTTAGTAACTTAACTGTTACGAAAGTTTGACTTTCATCCGCAAATATTTAGTTTTTGTAGGAGAAAATATAGATATACATGTATACTAGCTGTGCCCCGTGGTTTTCCCCTCGTTGATTTGAGTAAAAATTATCTTTGTACAGCGTTTACCGTCTCTACTTAAAACTTATATAGTTCACACTCTTACTTTCCTTTTATTTAAAATAATAATAATTAATAAATTAAATTTACCCGGAAAAAACTAACAGACAGACAAAAATTTCAAAAATTGTGTTATTGATGTAAGTAAAGTTATTATTAGATAAATCTTTTTATAAATATGAAAGTAAAAAAAATAAAGTAACAGCCTGTAAATATCCCACTGCTGGGCAAAGGCCTCCTCTCCTATTAAGGAGAAGGTTTAGAGCTTAATCCACCACGCTGCTCAACTGCGGGTTGGCGGTTATACATGGGTCAAAAATTTTCCCGGCACATGCAGGTTTCCTCACGATGTTTTCCTTCACCACCGAGCTCGAGATGAATTTAAACACTAATTTAGCACTTAAAAATCAGCGGTGCTAGCCGAACCCACGATGATCGGTTGAGATCGACGTGTTGTAACCACTAGGCCATATCGGCATTATAAATATGAATCTGATTTTAATTCATTATACCATTTATCAAAATAGAAAAGAATAGTTGGATATATACTTCTTCAAAGTGATAAAGAATAGGTGCGACATGTTTAAACGCTATTTTTCTCAAAATGAAGTCCGTGTGGCTTGACATAGTATTGCTTATCAGCGTCAAATTATATTATTGTAATTAACGATGGACTTTTGTGATGAGGCCTCAAGGGCAACTCCCTTAACCGTTACGGCTACAAGAAAATGTTCTAAGCACATTATTACTGATTTTTGGATACATTTTGACCTGCATTTATAAATTACAGAACAAAAACTGCGCAATTTATGTAATTTTTTATGGTAAAAAATCTGGCAAGGTCTACCGTAACTAGTGTGACGGATGTCACAAAAAAAAGTTCGTACACATAGATTATTTATTGTTCCTTGTATAATTTTGAACAGTTTCCACTTAAACAACACACTGAGTCGAGGTACAAAACGAACTAACTAGTCTTCTCATTTGCAAAACCTTAAGTAAACATTTGATCAGTATCCCACTTGAATAAAAAAAATACAACTACCCCATCATTTTATATATTAGAAATAATTCACATTACAGTATTAAAACATTTACTGCCTTACTACAAAAGATTTAAACAGACGTTCAACGCGTGTTTAAAAAAATCCGTACTACAAATCCGCGTCTAAAGACAGTTTTGAGTTAAACATGCTTTAGATATAGATTAACATACGTTTAAGTGTGTTTAATTCATGCTTAGAACCTATTTTACCTGTCAAATGTAACGTGTAACATTTTATCAATAAATTTTGTATGAGTTTATTCGCTGTTAAGCTATTTATATAATATTTTAAGCAATGTTTAATTTTTAAACACTGTTTAGCTAGACACGCGTTTAACATGGTTTTAATGCATCTTTTGTAGTATGACAATTAGTTATCTCTGGCAAAATAATATTTTATATAATTATACTGCTTATATTATACTAATTATATTTATATATGCGGGCTAGGCTTAGGACCGGATGTCAAAAAACAAAAAGAAATAAAATAATTGATGATCAACCAATCTTCTATGCAAGATAGCTGAATAATGATTAAAAGTCACAAAAAATCTTTAGTGAAGACAAAACGAAATCATTTGTCTTCATGTTCCGAAAATTTAATTAACTTTTTCAATTGCCTTTCCCCGTAAAACCGGAAAAATGTTGGAAGGCAAATTGCCGGAGTTAGGCAAATGGCCTCGATAAGACACAAGGTCATCATGGGTCAGCGTATATTATCCTAATATCCTTAATCTAGTTTTATATGGACGCTGATAAGCAATAATGTGTCAAGCCACACGAACTTCATTTTGAGAAAATGGCGTCTAAAGATGTCAAACCTGTTCTTAATAAGTTTGTTTGAATAAGTATTTATCCATATTTTCTATTCTTTTTTGATAAAAGCTGTAATGAATTGGAAGCAGGTTGATATATTTAATATATTATCTAATTTTTTTTTTTTAAAATATAGGATAATTGTATAAATTACAAAATAAGGAACGACCTGGAAATTCGAAACAATTAATTAAGAAACTTTTTTCTATACTTATTTAATTTATATGACTTTTTTTTATTGAATAATGTTAAATAGGTGATGCGCTATCAAAATACACCAATATCTCCAAATTTCACTTTTTGTGGGTTGACACATTATTGCTTATCAGCATCCATATGTGTGTGGATATATTTCTTACACAGAGTTAGAAGACTTACAAGTAGGTAATTAAATAAAAAAATCAAAAACTCGACTGCGTAACAAGACCAATTTTAAATCGTTTTAGATTTTAAAGAGTAATTCTACGATATTTTTTTAAATATCTATTTAACGATATCACACATAACACAGTTCGTCGATTTTAATTTTTTTCTTTTTCACATTAAGTCGTCCAAAATCGGCCCAAACGTTTGGTCTAAATAAACAAAGGCACGAACCCACATACATATATAAACTGATAAATACATCACCCTCCCTTGCGTTGCGCAATCGGGTAAAAAAGGGAATTGAGGTGGAGGCTAGCTTACTACAGCTCATATACCGGCTGGCTCGACCAGGTCAGTACCTCATTCTCACAGAAGTAAGGCGTAACTCAAAAATGTTTATACTAGTATAGAAAATTCATAGGAATGATATTAAAATAATGTACTTTCCGTCCCTTGACCTGATGCTACATCATCTGGAGTTATCAGAATATATCAATATCTCCGAATTGGACTTTTTGTGGGTTGACACATTATTGCTTATCAGCATCCAATTATAACAAAATCAGCAATATATATTTACTTGTAAAGCAAACTAACAATCAGGCATATTATGTATTCTTTAAACGTCCTGCTAAAAAGGACAGGATCGATTTATGGGCAATTTTCTTAAAGTACAACTTAGTCGAAATTTGCATACGATAACTATTTGCGACTGTATTGCGTTAGTATAAGGTGTGAAATAGCTTGAAGGTAGATTATTTTGGGAAATTAGTATTCAACTGGTCACTCCGTCCAATCGGATATTTCTTGTTGTAGAATTAAGAAGGAAATTTTGTATACTTTATTATAATTATTAGTTTTATTTTTGCAAGATTATTTTTAAATAAAAAAAATAATGTCAGCTTTTTTGTATCTTATTACATTTGGACGCTGATAAGGAATAATGCGTCAACCCACAAAAATGCGTCACGTATTTAACATTATTCAAAAATTTTGTTTTGAGGTCTGTACCTTCTGGGTCCATTAGTACCCTAATCGCTTTTTACTATTCCTTGCTGAATCTTGTAACACTACGCATTAATCTTATATTCGAACCAAATGTTGAGCCAATGTTTTACAACAAGTAAAAAAAGAAAAAAAAACAGCCTGTAAATGTCCAACTGCTAGGCAAAGGCCTCCTATTCTATTAAGGAGAAGGTTTAGAGCTTAATCCACCTCGCTGCTCAACTACGGATTAGCGGATATACAGTGTCAGAATTTCTCCCGGCACATGCAGGGTTTCCTCACGATGTTTTCCTTCTCCGCCGAGGTTTGAACTCGTGATTATCGGTTGAGATCGACTTGCTCCAACTATTGGGCCATCTCATCTCATTTATTTGTACTGGATAAAGATTTGGTTCTACTCAAACCGAAATATTCAGCCAGTTTTTTAAAACAAGTGAGAATTTATTGTCCAGTACAAAGGATTCTCGAAATAGGAAAATAAAAACCCCTCGCAGTCAATTTAAAAGCCACAGCGTCCATTATATAAAATGCAGACAATTAGGAGGGAAATGGTCTAAATCTATTTGTCGAGACCATTTAGCTTTGGATGAACGCCAGCGTTAAACGATTGTAAGAGCATTCTTTACATATTGCGTTGGAAAGAATATTTAATATAGAATAACTTAAGTATTTTGTAAATCAGAAACCAACTTCTCAATAATACCTTGTACATTGCTGACGTCACAATTGATGTCTTCAAGATTTTTACTCATATTTGGGTTTTCCAACTAAAAACTAATGTGTTTTGTAAGTCTCGTATATTCAGCGTAACGACTTCTTTGAGAGGTCTGCACTGTACGAGCGTTCGTACATGAATGACCAATCGCCGACAGTGCAGCCGCATTTATAGTCAACGCACAAACACGTGTTCAGAAATTTTTAGGGTAAGTTTGTTAAATAATGACACGTGTTTAACGTTGACTCTAAAATAAAAGTAAAGTATCAGCCTGTTAATATTCCACTGCTGGGCTCCTCTCCTATTAAGTTCTCGTTAATTGCAGTTTAACAGTAGTAAATATCAAACTAATTTTTCATCAACACTAATCTAGAATAGATTGCGCTGTCATTTTGCTCTGTAAAGTCAGTTTATTGAGGAAGGTTATAGGCTATATTACATCACGCTACAACTCATAGGAATAAAGTAATATTAATAAACGCGAGTGAAACCGCAGGGGACAACTAGTAGTATATACAACTCATCCGAACTGTCATTTACCGGTTTTTAACAGCCTGTAAATATCCTACTACTGGGCAAAGGCGGAGGCCTCTCTCCTAATAAGAAGAAGAATGAGAGCTTAATCCACCACGCTGCTCCACTGCGGTTTGGCGGATATACATGTGTCAGAATTTCTCCCGGCACATGCAAGTTTCCTCACGATGTTTTCCTTCATGTGATGTGATGCCTAGGTCATAGTAGTTTTATGCATGCAATTTGCGATTTGAATTATATATATTTAGATTATTTAGGATTGGTAACCTAAAAAATATATTTTTTTTTCTTTATAATCGTAACAATTAATATCGTAGAACGTTACGAGTAATTTAATTTCGAAGGCTGTATTAAAGAAAAGACGAATATATACTTCTTTAAAAAGATTTATTAAGAATAGCATTAACAGATTCAGACGCCATTTTCTCAAAATGACGTCCGTGTGGCTTGACACAGTATTGCTTATCAGCGTCCTTATATAGCATTGCTTATGAGTAATTCAAACAATATTATCGTTAATAAATACCTGATATTTTTGGACTTTAAACCGAAATTCCCTTGCTCTGAATATTACACATCGCAACTACAATGATCCCAGGAGATTATGGAATGAACGACCATCATGATAAAGCGCGTATTTAGTTCGAAAATTCAACGTAAATGCATGTTTACAATGTTAATGATGCTATTTACCTATAATAAATAAATAATAAACGCATCACACTCAACGGCCCCCATTAAGATCGCGTGACCTTGTGTCGGGGGTCCGGAAACACTCACAACACTAACACAAACAAACAGACCACGACAAACATCCATGTGGCCAATACAGACGTTTGCCGTGAGCGAGGATCTAACCCGCGACCGTTAGCGAATCAGTTGCAGTGACCATTGCGCCAACGTGTCTGTCCTAAACCTATGCTGAATATCAACAAAATATTTTAAAGTGATTTCTAAAAAATGAGGATGTTTCTCAATTTGTCAGTGACATTTTTTTTGTATGGTATATTTATATGGAGAACTCAATAACAGCTGGACCCATATGGTTACTGCATTTTTAGTTTGAAATGGTATACTCTCGGATTAGTTCCATAGAATTTTCATCAAAATTGATTCAGCAGTTTAGTTTTAAATCAAAATAACTGGAATAAGTAAGGAATTAAACTAAACGAAATTTTTTTTTTTGCTTTTGAAGTCGGTGCCCCTTATTTTAAAAGGCCTATTTTCAAATCAAACTGCTAAACCGATTTCGATGAAAATTGTGTGGGACCAATGGGTGAGTATATTTTATACAATACAAATAACATTTTAAACAATTGAAAATGCGTAGCGTTACGAAAATCTGTTACTAGACGAAATATTCGCTTTCGTCCGGCGTAGATTTGATATTGTAGTCAAACGCAGGACGCTATACAGCAGAAACATTAAATTTAAGCCTATTAAAATTGATATCCGATAATTACTAAAATCTATAATAAAATGTTTATGTCTACACTAGCTAACTCTTGCAGTTTCACTCGCGTTTATGGTTACTGCTTTTATCCTATGAGTCGTAGCGTGATTTAATATAGCCTATAGCCTTCATCGCTATATAAACTATCTAACACAAGAATTTTTCAATTGGAACCAGTGATTCCTGATTTTAGCGCGTTCAAACAAACTCTTCAGCTTTATAATATGAATATAGATAATATTTTTCGGATATTAATGTTGATTTAGGAAGAGCCTATCTATGTATAACTCACCGAATACAACTATATATGAGCTGGCACTACCTCACTCACAGGAGTTCGGAATAAAATAGATACGTTTTGTGCGGTGAGTGAGAGAACCAAAACCTCCCCTAGTCCTTGCAGTACATCCTATTTCCTCTGACAACACATTTATGGCTCATCTGAAAATGTCCATAAGCGGCGGTAATCACTTAACATAAAGTGTAAATTAAAGCATCTACTTTTTGTAAACATAAATTAAGCACGAGTCAGCCTATACACGAGCAATAGTCGGTACACACAATCTCAATTAAACCAAGCACTGAAACCAGCATGACTGTTGATCACAGAGCTCTTTGTACGTACTAATTGTACGGATAGCAAAAAAAAAAACGCGTAAGGCTAATGAAGGAAAATGAAGCTACAAATCACGTGTGGACTTGATTGAATTCGTTCGAAATATTGCTTTTAATTTTGCTTAAAAACTTTTTTGTATTCTGAATTTGTTCTTGTAAATTTTATCTACAATATACATTAATTATGTAAAAATTTTATTTTATTTTAACATAATATGTGTGCTTCTTCAATTATAGGAGACCACAGCTTGCTTATATAAATTATTAACATTTTATAAATAGAAATGAAGAAACGTATACTATATGAATGAAGAAACGTATACTGTATACTTATATTATATTATATTATATATATAAGAATAAGGAATACAATCTATACAGCTGTAATATATTAATAAAGTATTTTATTGAGGCAACTCTTATATTCGTTTAGTTTTATGGTAAATATATCTAAATCAGCATGTTGCATTGAAAGTGTATTGTATTGCCTACAGACTCTTGGCAAAGCAGCAAAATGCCCCAGATTAGTTTTAGACGTGGGGATGTAAAATAAACGGTATGAACTTATACGAGACGACAAACGAGAAGGAATATTAAATTTTAGTAATTGTAATAAGTCACTACAGTCAACTTTCGCGTTCACAATTTTATATAAGACTGTTAAATCAATAATCTTTCTGCGACAAGCTAACGAAGTCGTCTGGTAGCGTTTGAGCTAATAGATTTTAATTTTGATTTTGATTTTGATATTGATATATAGATACATATAAAATATAGCCAAGCGTGGACTTATCTCTAACAGAGATCCCTTTCAGGCAACCTATGGGGGTGAGTGATAACATCAATAAGCGGGCAACATAGTGCTACTAAAAATAGGAGATACAAATATATTGAAATAAACATACATATTTATTGGATTTAGTATAAGCTGGATTCACACAGGGTATTTAATATATTTGTAACTCATAATGTATCCATCGTAAAACTTTTAAAAAGAGTAACTATCGAGTTTCTTGCCGGTTCTTCTCATAGAATCTACATTCCGAACCGATGGTAAATTAATTAATTTATTAGTGTTTAGTTTTCTTTTGTTTTTGTATTGACGATTCACAAGTGAATTTGATTTTAATTTTGATTTTGATTTTGATATATAGATACATATAATAATATTATTTGCAATTACATATATATTTATATATAAATATATACGCAAATCAATACTTATATAATACACAAGGTGAGACATGGAATAGTATTTAGTTATGATGGAGGATAAATTTGTGTCAGAAAATAATTTTTCAAGCGTTTTTTAAACAAGGTAATTGTTCTACTTTGTTAAATAGTTTTGGGCAATTTGTTCCACAATAATGGATTATTTGATATCCATAAAGAAATCAATGCTAGCTACATTTATAATAATAAATAAAATTGAAGTGTCTGTTTGTAATTTTAAATCAGCTTTTAACTAAATGCAAATGAAAGTATATACGGCAATTCTATTGAAATTTTTAGAATTTTCGTTTGTCTATCTGTCAGTCTGTTTGTTCCGGCTAATTTTTCAGTCTTACACACAAATAGCTAATGCTATAAAGAGTAAAAAAGTTACTTATTTTTAGAAATTTTAATGTCTAAATAGGAATATTTAAGTATTAAATTTTATAGCATGTTGATGATAAATAAATTATATAACAACAAAAAATATTTTTATACGTTTTTATTGAGATATCCTATAAAAGAGAAAATAAACTTTGTTAATATACAAAATTATATGACGTAAAAGTTAGTCGTTGTTGTTACTCGGTTCTTGTTCTATAAAAAAAAAAACTTAAAAAACATAAACCGACGTCGAAAATGAAATAAATAAAATGAAGTAAAGAACACGTAAAAGGTTTTACTTAGCTCTGGTTTCAATTATTGGTTACTTGGTTAATTATATTTTAAAGTTTTTATTTAACACTTTTAAGTTACGAATAATAGTAATAGTAAGTTGGGAGGGATAGCTTGTGATTTACCTAATTTACAATAGCCCAATGTCAACTGTTTATCACCATTTACAAAATATTGCTTTTCCCGAGAAATGGCTGTTAGTTATTGAGGAGTTCTCCTGGTGTTGCACCATCAGCTCCAGCTTACCATATGTATTTTAAAGAGAATAAATTGCTTTAGCAATCATATTGAAGTAATCGAATGGTAACCCATGAAATACTTATTATTAAGTAGTTTCGGTCTCCATTTATCATCGACATCTTTTTGACCACCAAAAGAAAATTCAAAATCGATCCACAATCGGCAGAGAAAGCAGTGAACAAACATATATTTAAAAAAGAAACATTCCTACAGCGGAATTAAGAAGTTTCTCCTTTTTAAAATTAATTAAAAAGTAGCCTATAGCCTCTCCGAAAATTCAAGATAATTCCATAATTCATAAAAACTGGTAAACCAATTTAATAATCACAAACACACATATATTTTCGCATTTATAGTAAAAATGTATACATAGTTTTAGTACGAATATAATGGTGTATGAGGTAACTCTTGTAACCTCAAACGACAGCCAAGTAAGATAAAACCAATTGATCTAGATCCAAACGGAATATCATTCGTATTACTTTTGGCTAGATCAAGATCTGTATGTATTTAACCTTAGATTCGTTTAACATTTTATTTATTACATTTATTACATTTTTACTTACTCCTCACGATTTCACTCGCGTTAATGGTTGCCGCTTCGCCCGTATGCCTTTAACCTTCCTTAATAAACAGTCTATCTACCACAAAAAAAATTTCATATCGGATCAGTAGTTTCAGAGGTAGCCCCCTTCTGATGTGTCACAACAGAACCGATCCCGGTTCGCGTGAGACAAGCGTATTGTGGGGGGTGCTGACATCCGATGACGTATAGAAAAACATTTCAAACATTTGTTATAGAGCTGCGACTGTATTGATTCAAAATATTGTCCTGATGCGTTAGACGACGTAATAATGTAAACACTATCACGTCATGACACGACACGTGACGTCACGTCACTTAAAAATAAAGGCGGCTTTATCCTAAATATTGTAATATTAATAATTAAGACTTTTCATTAATTTGATTAACCCACTTATTCAAGTTATTTTGATTTCAAAATCAACTTACTGAAGCGATTTTGATGTTAATTCTATAAGACTAAACTGAAAACTTTTTTATTATTTAGACTATTTTGATTTTCTATACATTTTCACTGTCGTTTTAAGTTTAATATCTATACTAATATTAAGCTGAAGAGTTTGTTTGTTTGAACGCGCTAATCTCAGGAATTACTGCTTCGAATTGAAAAATTATTTTTATTTTAGACAGTTTATTTATTGAGGAAGGCTATAGGCTGTTTTACATCACGTCATGACTCATAGCAGCGAAACAGTAACCATAAACGCGAGTGAAACCGAAGGAACAGCTAGTTGTAGATAAAATCGAGAGTGTTACATAACTATATTTACCTCAAGAAAAGGGGGTCAAATATTTTCAAGTGCAGTTGAAACGAACTACCAAAATTTTGGCAGATTTCCATGTATTTCCTCATCACAATCACGCTATTATGTACTCTATTCTCTCAGATATAAAAGTCATAATATCAAAACGTACACGTTCGAAATCTGGTGGTTCTTTTATTGCTTTTACAGAAGTTAAATTGCAGGTATAGTTATATGGGACCTTCATTTTCGTCTCTTGATAATTTTGTGTCTAAATTTTTTCTTGAATTTTATACATACTTCTTGGCATACGAAACTTTTTTTAGGATCGGGTTTTATGGAATTTTATATCTATTAAAACACCTTACGCTAAATACTGTAAAGTGTGATCTTGCGATCACCACGATCTCCTGGTGCGTAGGATAGTTGGAGGCTATCCCGAGTGCATTCGTCCTTGGGGTCATATGAAAACAGATACGCGAGACCTACCTGTCACACACGAGCCGAAGGCAAAGGGTAGCCTATATCCCTTCCCGATTTCTCCCCTTACTTACTTACTGTTGTAATTATACTACTAAATAATAGGATATAAAGTTTGAACAGTTTATTTAATACGACAGATGGAAAAGGAATGACAATACAATAAATGGATGCTGATAAGCAATAATGTGTCAACCCGCAAAAAGTCAAATTTGGATATATTGGTGTATTTTGATACTGCATCACCTATTTAAAATTATTCAAAAAAAATTAAGATCATATAAACTAAAAAAGTACGGAAAAAAGTTTAATTAATTGTTTCGAATTTCGAATTCCATATTTTGTAATTTATACAATAATCTTAAATATCTGAAAAACTTTTCAAGAGATAATATATTAAATATATCAATCTGCGTTTAATTCATTATACCTTTTATCAAAAAATAAAGAAAAGGTGGATACATTATTCTTAAAACTTATTCGTTAAGAATTGTTTTGATGAATGTTTAGACGACATTTTCACAAAATGAAGTGTGTGTGGCTTGCACAGTATTGCATATCAGCGTCCAAATATCAAAAATAGAACAACGGTACAAAGGAGGTTTGAATACATATAAAAATAGCCAGTGTCTCAAGTGGATCATGTACTAAATAATTATTTCTACTTTCTTTCAACACTTACCCTTTTACGTTCGAACTTCTAGTGTTATAAATATTTATTGAAGAGGAATACTGGGGTGGAGTAAGGTGATAAGATAAAAAGACTGATGAACGACGCAGAAGAATAAATACTAGAATTTCTTTGATATATTTTGAGTATGGAACTAACGAGTCTTAAATAAAGGAACCCACTTCAATAAAAAATAAATGATATCGTTAATTCGGATGACATTCCTTTTCCAGTTATTTTGATTTTAAAATTAAGCTATTGAACCGAGTTTGATGAAAATTTGTGACACAAATTAGAAAGTATATCCTTTCCAACAAAAAAAAAAAATTACCAAATAAATTTAGCAGTTTTTTGGTAATCAGAAACATATAAAACAAAAAGTTTCCCTGACGAACTAAATAACCTCAGTTTTTGTAAGTCGGTTAAAAATATCTAAACAATATCACGAATACAAGTACCTTTATATTTTAATGGTATAGATAATTAAATATATTATTATAGAATTAATTGTATAACCTTTTCTTGTTAAATTTAAAACTGTACGGTGAAAAACTAACCAGATTCCGAACTTTATTACTTTTACACAATATATTGAATGCGCGCGATGCAATTGGCGAGAAATTCATAACTGCGCTGGAATGAAACTTCATATTTTCAGTATTTACAGTAAAACAAAAAAAAAATCTATGTAGTTATGTAACTACTGTGACTATAAGAACGATAGAGTTTTTACTTATATATATCAATATATATCTAACACTATATAAAGTATCTTTTAACTTTTAGATTATCTTTTTAAATACGTATGTGATACGTAAAAAAATTGCTACAATTTAAAAGGTATTACTCAGGATGGTCATGGATAGCCTATCAATACCGACATATTGATTTTGAACAGATTGAAATAAACACAAAAAAGTAGACCTCTTTCACATTAACAATCAGATGGCGATTAGATTTTGACAGTTAAAGAAGTCCATTTTGCAGATTTTATTTTAGATTACAATTTAAAAAAATCAAATTGTTTTTGAGATATTTTCAGGTATATCCAACAGAAATACAATAAAATTGTTTAAAATCCGCTAAGACATTGAACAAAAATTCATTTACTTTAAGAACCCAAGTTTCTGAAATTGGCTTAAAATTTAATAGATGCTCATTTGACTATCTTAAAAGATATTCACGACTTGACAATGTTGCGTTGAATATACAATGAAATTCCGGTTCGGCTAGTGTTGGAATTGTCGTAATCCGTCTTATTAATCAGGCTTAGCTCAGCTTAGCTTAGCTTAGCCAGCACCTGAGGTGAAATAATACCAAAAGTCTTCTACATTTTCACCAAATATTGCACTATTTGAGACTTAGTGGTAAGAGGAATTTAGTTACTATAATGTTGGATAATTCTGAAATATCTAAATTTTGCTCCAAGGATTTGGCGTTCCGGAATTTTATAGTAACCATAATTTCTGGTCGTTCTGAATTATCTGAATTTTAGTGCAAGCGTTGAAGTAAATTTGGGAGTTTCGTAATATATCGTGCGCCGCTTCAGTGTATTCCGGGATTTTCTGGTTACAACTGTTGAAGTATTTGGAAAAATTTAAAGAAATTTTCCAAAACCCTTAGATTTTTGGGGTTCGAGAGAAGCAATGATAAAACGTTCTTTATTAGTTCCCGATCCAAAAAGAGGGATGTTATAAGTTTGACGTCTGTATCTGTGTAGCTGAGTATCTGTGTGTTTGTCTGTGGTATCTTAGTTCTCCAACGAATGGAGCAATTTGACACGATGATGTTTTTATTTTTTTGCAAGGTGATATAATTGATATAGTTCTCAGCTACAATTTATAAAGATCTTTATAGACGTTAGTATGTTATCTTTCCTTTTGATACAATCTGAGTCTACTACTGGTCTTACAGGAATATGGTATAATATTAAAATGAACTAACTTTGACATGATGTTGCAGTATCATCTGAAATCAGCAGAACACAAAACTCGTCACCGTGTTACAGCAGAATCTTAGTAAGACTTTTTTATCAACAATGTCAATATTGTTTGGTTATAGAGTTGAAGAACATTTAAAAATTCTAAAATGTCATTAGTTAGATATATTTGGCTGCATACACCATTTTTTTTAATATTTCGGCATGTGAATAAAAATACAATAAAAAACAATACTTGGAACGAAAGTTAGATAAACATTCAGAACTGTCACGTCGTTGTTTATTCCGACCAAAAATATTTGGCATAATATTGGAAACCTTTTTAACTGATTTCGAATAATGAGGAAGTTCTATGTTAGGCTGTACGTATGTATATATATATGTTTCTTCAGCGATTTTTCTGCCGATTTTGTTGTACTTCAAGATGTTGTAGAAAATATTTATATTTTGCATTTTAGTTTATTTGTTTTGTCTTCGAAGATGGTGTTAATTTAAAGTTTTTATTAGAAATTTTTAAATATGTTGTAAATTTTGAGAGTCGGAAGCCTAACAGGATCGAGGATGTACACTTTTCGTATTAGGGCGCAGAAACAAACTACACGCGCCTCAGCGAACATGATGCAGAATCGCGGCGGACCCGACAGTATCCTAAATTATACTGTATTGTAAGTTACAGAGTGGTCGTGTAAAACGAGAGAAATAAAAAAAAAATAATGACAATTTAAAAAAATATTAGAAATAAAAGTTTTAAATGAAGAATTAGTTCTCGTAAATGCAGAAGTTTTAAAACAAGAAGTGAAAAGTTTGACACTCGCTTTGGACCGCCCGAGGAGTTTAGTCGAGTTTAATTATTGCGTTGAACGAAATTAAAAACTATTCATAAATTTAACTTTCATTTAAAATTAAAATTAATAATAATATTATAATTGTACGCACTATTAATGAGCATACCAAATTACTGTGGATTCCGTTTAATACAGACTCGTTACATACATATTGAGATTAATGAATAGAAAATTTTATATAACTTTTCTAATTAACATAATTCATATTATTTTTAATACAATGACAAAGAGATTTTATTCCAATTTAAAATACATATAGTTCCATTAAGTAAATTACACAAACAAGAATCTATGTAGTTTTTAGTAAATAATACGTCTATACATGTATACATAAAAATAACTTAGGATGATCTAAAATAATATTCAAATACCGCCATAAATAGTAAAACAGGTTCGGTGTTTATGGAGTTTACTTAGTACATACAAAATGCACTTTCTTATTGTAATATTAGTATTGATAAAGATTTAATATTAATTATTTATAATAGTCTATATTATTGAAAAATGATAGGCTGTCTATATAAGATTTCATCTTATTTCTAATTTCATTTTCGCGACAAAAAATAAGATTAAGATTATATCCATTACGAAATTCATCATAATTGGTTCTGTGAATAAGTTGTAAATAAATAGGTAGACAGAGTTTCAATTACATTTATAATATTAGAAGAGATTAGTATCTGTAATAGGATTATTGTAACACGCAAATGACATAATAATTCTCAAGCTTATCGCCAGATTTACGAACATCCAATAACTTCAATATGCCGAAAATTTCAATTCTTGGGACTTGGTGATTTGAAACGTGCAGAAATTATATTAATGTTATATGAATTACATATGACGTAATTTTGTTCATATATTATTTGGTTACATATTTTAAACTTTCGCGATTTATACTATTCATATTTAATACAACGGGTTTTATCGTGATAACTAATGGTAGTAATTATTGCGCGACGTTTCGACGAAGTTGCATCCGTCGTGGTCAGTCACGTCGTATTAAATATGTGTTATATTAAATATGAATATTATTTGATATTTCATGATTTTGTTATGATAAGTAAAATTTTGACTTCAATCGAACTTTAGTAGTTGGATTCTAAAAATAAAGTTAGGAGTGATATTATAATATTTAATACTGGTGCTCGCGATATCGTCTGCGCAGGATTAGTTTTGACGTAATGGTTTACACATAAAAGATAGATGTACATATGCTGTCACGGCTTTTTTGTAGATTTATTTAAGATAAACATTTTCATTGTACATAACGTAGGTGTGATTCTAACGGTTTTTGCAGCGCACGCCAGAATAGCTCACAGATGGCAAGTTTTTTCCTACTTATTTAACACTTCTTTATATTTTGTACAATTCACTGGAATTTATCAAAATCCTTTCTTAGGGGATACCTACATCTTAGTAGCTTTACGCATGCAAGGTCTCATCCCAATCGGTAAAAAATTGACAAAGTTTCATACAAACTTTCATTCCCAATTTTATCCCTTGGAGGTAGAATTAATAAAACTCCTTTCTTAGCGGATGCCTAAGTTATAACGTCTACCTGCATGCCAAATTTCAACCCGATCCGTCCAGTGGTTTGAGCTGTGCGTTGATAGGTCACTCACTATGTCAGTCAGTCAGTCACATTTGATATACATATATTCAAATTAATCACCCTTAAGGAGGTAGTAAGCTGGCTTTATAATCACAATAAGAAATAAAGAAACCTTTATATGTGAATCCAACCTGCATTTAGTATGGGTATTTTTATAATATTTTTAAATAACTGACAAGTATACGCGTCACTAGATGTTCAGCGATCACCGCTGCCCATGGACATTCGCAGCACCAGAGGAGTCCAAATATGTTGCCAGCTTAAAAAGGGATAAGGGATGAAAGGAAGCATGAAGCAAGGAATGAAATGTTGGGATGGCTTCTGACTTGTTACTCAACGAACGAAACACTATTAGATTAACTATTTCAAGCTGATCTTCTGTGCGTACTGCCCCGGTCGAGGTAGCCTGTACACGAGCTGTAGTCAATAGGCTACATCTAGGCTCTACCTCAGTAGTAAATATTTGTTGTAAAAGTGGCAATAGAAACACACACTCTTTGAAATTTTCTATAGACGGACAAATGGAGAACCAAAAAACGAAGGCTTAGTAACAGAGAGAGATTAGTGACGGAGCCCTAAAAACAGTCAAATTGATGTTTCTTTTTTTGTAAATTAAAGGTCTAAAAGGCTAGCTTGAGTACCCAATACGATGTATTTCTTTGATGTCCTTTTTACGGACTTCGCTTTTTTCTCCACTCAATTAACTTTTTTGATCTTTAATGAAATGACCTTATGTGAAGCATTGGCTACCTTTATTCTTATTTTACCTCAAATTATATGTAATTGTTCTTATAAGGGTTCCGTAACTGTAGGGTATCAACGCGATCCTTATTTTTTAACTAATTTACAAATAAGATCGATTCGATTACTCGAAACCATCTCTCCCATTTGGTGTTGTAGAATATTTATCAAAATCGGTTCAGTTGTTTAGTTTAAATATCAAAATAACTGTAACGATTACGTCATTCAAGAAACGAAATTACGTATTGTGTTTTTGAAGTCTATTAAAAACTTCTATGAGACCAATCTGAAAGAATTATCAAATTGTTCAAAATAACGAATTTTGGAATAACCAATGTTAAAAAAAATTACACTACGAAATGAAAACCTCTTTCTTCTTGAAATCGGTTAAAAATAGGTGTTCCGCAGTCAGTAAAGCTTAGATTCAAAACAATATCCAACTTTAAATAGCATTTTGTTAAAATAGCGGAAAATTTTACATTAGCAAAACATTATTGTCGCTGCGTTCTCTTTAGCGCACACTGTACAGAATTTATCGGGAAAACTTCTAGAACCTCGTTGAAAAGCAGCTTTAAAGGAATATAATCATGGTTGGGTAATAAATTTCCTGCACATTTTGTTGTGTGCGCTGAATCCGAGTTTCCATTAAACGGTTTACGGAGAAAATGTTTTCTTGAAGGTATGTGATGAGATTCTTTAAATTTCCTGCTAGTAGGGAAAATTGTAGTCTTGATTTTTCTTTACTAGTAACTTACCATGTAATTAGGAAACTTTTATGGGGACGTTAGCTTCTGAAATACATTTTTTAAGGGTACTTAAAAGGTTTTTTTTGTCGCCAATGCTCTAGTAATGCTCTAGTAACGACTAGACAGTTGTATTAGTACAGAATCTACCTCCAACGTCGTCCGCTGTTGGTTCCATCTTTGCAACTGATTGTTGTAGAGGCTAGATCTCTTGAGGATGCTCCAGTGTCGGAATGAAACGTACGTAGAGTGCCTGTGTGGTGTCTTCTGGTGTCGACGCTTGCTTGCTTGTGCGTTTGCATTTGTGAGGAGGTGGGCGGTGCTTGCTTGCTTGTGCTGCATGTGCGTGTGTATACGAGGGAGGGTGGGCGGTGCTTGCTTGCTTGTGCTGCGTATGTGGTGGTGTTTATACTACAGACAGCTGTAGATAGTTTCGCGGAATATAGCAAAGAAGTTTTGTGATTAATTTATGGTTCTATTCCTGCTTGGAGCAAATCTGGGAACCAGATTTACAGATATTTGTTTTTAGGTTTAGGTGTTTGTCCTTGTGGGTCTCCACACTGTGCCTCAGAGAGCACATAAAACTGTCGGTCCCGGTTATTATCACAATTACCTGATAATGATAGCAACTCTTTGTAGGGAGATTTCTAGTCCAAACTAGATTGCAGAGGTCAGATGGCTGTCGTTCTGTGTAGAAATCAGTAACTTGTCAATATCATGACTAAAATAATAAGCAATATACTAACCTAGTATAACCGGAAATGCTAGGTAGATGATAAATGCCATTACTTTTTAGTAGTGGTATAATTTAGTCAATAGAATGATCTTTCTTTTAAAGTATGTTCTTGAGCACAATGATTTAGGGATTTTCAAGACATTTTTTTCCATTCATATTCGTACGATGTTTTTCTTCACCGCTGAGCTCGAGATGAATTTAAACACAAAGTTAGCACTTGAAAAATCAGTGGTGCTAGCCTGGGTTTGAACCCACGATTATCGGTTGAGATCAACGTATTATAACCACTACGCCATCTCGTCTCTTTTTTTCTAACTTATCATTAAACATCAAACGTTTGTCCACAGCTCACGATGAAAACCCGTGACGTAGTGCTGATATCGCTGTTGAGTGTAGGAGCCGCTGCTGTGCTCTTCGCAGTTGCTGTGTATCTGTACATTCGTCGTCGCCGTCGAAAGAGCGAGGACGACGAAGACGGCACAAGCTGTGCTATACGGTGAGTTATGAAATTCAAGTTCGGAATTCAGATTCAAAATATGCTGACGATTCAATTCAGCAATAATGTGTCAACCCACAAAAAGTCAAATTTGGAGATATTACCTTTTTAACATTAAAAAAAATTAATTCATATAAACTAAATAAGTACGGAAAAAAAGTGTCTTAATTTAATGTTTCGAATTTCAATTGCGTATTATAGATATTTGAAAAACATTAGATAATGTGTTAAATATATCAATCTGCTTTTAATTCATTATATCTTTTATCAAAAAAGAAAAGAAAAGATTGATATATACTTATTCAAAGATATTAATTAAGATTATGTTTGTCGTCATCATTTGGTAACTCAGTATATAATCTGTGTACCTATCTTGAGCTAAATCTTAGTATCTTTTCCATGTAATACATGCGCATTTAGAAAGACAAATTAGAAGACATACATTTTAATCTTCTTTGCTTTATCCTATGAATTTATTATAAAATACATGTAAATCTAATTAAAATAGCTAAGGTCTACCTTTGTCTGTATATAATAGCTAAATGTACTCAAATGATGAAAAATCGATACGCATTTATGGTTCCTAATCTGCAACTATAGTTTATAGTATGATTTATGTAACCTTTAACCCATTTAGCGAAGTAGTACTCGTTTGAGTACAGTTAGTTTTTGTAAGTTAACTTTTACATACGGACGATTCAATACGTTTGTGATCGCTGTACTCGTGCGAGTACAGCCTTTTTAAACTATCCAGAATAGGAAAACATTTCTTTTTCCTTTTGTATTTAAATATCTCACTAATAATTTCAAAAATAAAGGATTTGGGTTTAAAATGCTGCTCGTGTCATATTGGCGCTTAATGGGTGAAATTAGTAAAAAAAAAAACACATTCTGTATTATTGCATCAACTAATAGTATCACGTATAAGGATCAACTTCTGGAAAGTAATAGTATACGGCAGGCATTTTTTTACAAAATACTATTAACGAATGCAACTAAAATGCCGCATTCTTTTGAGGCACCACAGAGTATAGTCTTGCTTTGTATAAGACATATTATGTTGTAGTTCACGCGAACAAAGTTGCAGGCACAGCAAGAAGATACTAAATCTAAGAAGATTAAGTCTGTTAAGTTTTCCTCCCAACTCAAACTGAAACTCAAAATATACTTTATTCAAATAGGCTTTTAAAAAACTTTCGAATCGTCAAGTTACATGTCATATTTTTTTATGGATTTTTATAAAGTTACCACCGGTTCGGAACGTAGTCTCTACCGAGAAGAATCGACAAGAAACTCGATAGTAACTCTTTTAAAATCATTTACACATAATGTATTTTTATTCCATTTTAATTATGTTACCCGGATAGAAAATCAACTCCTGTTACTGACTTAAGGTCCGCTCAAAATAGGCCGAGAACAGATGCAGATCGCGGTCCGCAATTTCATGTCCTCTTTTCTAAAGTAAGGTAGATAAAACGCAGATGGTTTCCTGTGTAAAATAAATATATAGCAATGGGAACATACTCTTAAAGTTTTATACATATTATTTTTATAGGCTGTTATGATCTTATATCGCATATTGGAAACCAATAAACCATACATGTTTACTTCAGATAATTTTTTTACAACTTTGCCTCAGTATTTTATTTCAGCCAGATCCCGCTTTGAGGTCATTAAATCACATGGTTTTACTTAACGGGTAGGGATGCTAATCGTCTATGATTTACATACGTTTACATAAAAAAATATAACCCACTTCCAATAGAATGTAAATAGTGAATAGTCAATTTTTGTAATGTACATATGTATATTATATATGTATATTTTCTACTTGTTTTATTTTGGCGCACTTGTAATCATACAAGAGCCAGAAATGAGAAATCATGGACCGAATGATTGAACTGAATATTTTTTATAATGGAAAATTATAATTAAAAATAATCTATTTCATTTAATGTTGTTTTTAATTTAATTTAATATCTATCTAATACTGGCGAGAGCCCGTGACTTCGTCTGAAAATAAAATAAATATATATATTTTTTTAAAGTAGACTAAGTTTTTTCTTATGACATTAGCTATCTGATAGTGAAATCCCATCAAAATCGGTCCTGCCGTTTCAAAGATAAGCCGAAACAAACAGTCAGACAGAAAGGCACGGTTAAAACTTTAAAAAATTGTGTTCTAGATGTAAGTACCGGGAATACTTTCATCTGCATTTAGTGAAAAGCTGTTAATTTTTAATTACTAACAGACACTTCAATTTTATTTATTAGTTTAGATTAATTGACATTTACATTCCAATGAATTGGACAGCCGCGTTGGCGCAATGGTCACTGCAACTGACTGTAGCGTTAACGGTCGCGGGTTCGATCCCCGCTCACGGCAAACGTGTGTATTGGCTATACAGATGATTGTCGTGGTCTGGGTGTTTGTGTTAATGTTGTGAGTGTTTCCGGACCCCCGACACAAGGTCATGAGATCCTAATGGGGGCCGTTAAGTGTGATGCGTTATTTATTTATTATTTATTTCATGAACGGCAGTTTATGGATGAACTTAACAATAAAATAATATATTTGTTACAAATAAAATATTTAAATTTGAACACAATATATTTCTATAATTAAGCTACTTTAGCTATAAATTCTTTACCATTATCGACTCCATTAACCCTTTATACACTTTCTTACGAAGCCTTTTCTTAACCCTGCCACGGCTCAAAAGGCAGATCGAGGCCTAATAAAGGCTTCGATTGATGGGTAGCTTCCGTCCACTTAGCTGTTGACTAAAACGTTCGCTTTTATTGAGACTGCTTTTAGTATTTTAGCTTAGATTACATCTAAACTAATATTATACAGACGTAAAATTTGTTTGTAAATTTGTATGAAATTAATGATTCGATTATAAAAAAATCTTTTTGTATTGGAGATCTTGCCTATTAAAGAAGATAAGATATGCCTATTAAGAAAGATTTTTTCTCTCTATTAGGAGTCTGTAAATTTGTACCTGTGTTGCATCAATTTCTTGTAATCCATTACATTTTTTTATAGTTGTTGCTCATCTTTAACATTGTCATGTTGTTATCGCCTATAATTAAGATACCACTTATACTTATTGTATATTCATGTGTTTGTAATGTTACAGTGTGTATTTTGTTGGTGATCTAATAAATAAATAAATAAGAGGCTATATTACATCACGCTACGAGGTATAGCAGCGAAGTAATAACCATAAACGCGAGTGAAACCGTGAGGGGCAGCTAGTTGAGATATAGTAAAGTAAAGCCTGTAAATATCCCACTGCTAGGCAAAGGCCTCCTTTTCTATTAAGGAGAAGATTTAGAGCTTAATCCGCCACGCTGTTCCGCTGCGAGACGGATATACATGTGTCAGAATTCCTCCCGGCACATGCAGGTTTCCTCACGATGTTTTCCTTCACCGCCGAGCTCGAGATGAATTTAAACACTAATTTAGCACTTTAAATATCAGCAGTGCTAGTCGGTGGGTTCAAAAACCACGATCATTGGTTGAGATCGCTGTTCTAACCACTAGGCCTAAATTAATATACGTAAGTTTCATCCCCTATTTTGCTGTTCCATGTTTTATTTTCGCTATACAAAGAGAGCTATGTTCTATAAGATCCAATCAATGTCTATACCAAAATTCATCAAAATTAGTTAAGAAGTTTAAGCGTACAGACCGAAAGTCTATTAGTATGGATATAAGATGTTATATTTATAGGCTTTCTTTCACGTTATGTTCAACCGATTTCAAAAAAGTTTTCTATTCGTAGTGTGTTTTTTTTTATTTTTGTTACATCAGAACTCAGTCTTTCCTTTGCCGATTTTGATAATACCTTTTTTTTTAAATTTCCGAAATTCATCTCATAAGAGGATAAAATGGGGTTTCAAAGTTGAAGCTTCCCGTGAGCAAAAGCTAGTTTATTATAAACTTAACTGTTTTCAAACAACAAATTTTCATCTAAAACTCTCCAAAAGTCTTCCTCTTCACAAATGCTTCGCATTTTAATGCCAATCATAAATCTTTTTGTACAGCGATATTTCTCGGGAAATACAAAATAACCGGAGTTTATACGTAAAGTTTGTCGGATACAGCAATTTCTTGGTCAATTTGTAGTTATTGTACACGAAGTGGTCCGTGGACTTTGTAATATCGGAATATTGTGGAAACATTTCTTTGGTAACTGAAGTGCAATTTTGAGAATTCTGAAAGAGTTTCATTACTTTTGTTTGGGTATTTTCTAAGACTTCTATTTCATTTTTTTAATATATCCATAGTAATAAATAAAATTTAAGTGTCTGTCTACTTTTAAAGAATCAATTTTAAATTTTTTTGTCTGTCTGTCTATTCAGTCTGTTTATTTCGGCTAATGTTTTTTACGGCTGAACAGATTTTGACGGGATTTCCACTCACAGATAGCTAATATAACTTAGGCTACTTTTATTTTAGAAATTTTATTTATTTTAATTTTACGCAAACGAAATCACAGGCAGTTATTAATAAGTTTTACCTATTCAAATAGATTTTGCTTGTGGCTTCAAGTTGAATCTTTCCATACAATCTTTGATCTCCTGTTTCATTCCCTTTAGGGGGTGAATTTTGTAAAGTCTTTTCTTAACTGATGTTTACGTCATAATAACTATCTGCGTGCGAATTATCAAAACTAAAACTTTTTTTTTCTCGCTGGGGAAAGCATTTATGCATCCCGCCCGATAATTCAGACGGGTATGTGGGACTCCTGGTGGCAAAGGCAAGTGCGCCAGACTACCCACTAAAACCCAGCGGTGCCCTCATCGTCTCAGTGGAGCGCCACGGGATCGCTTACGCATGCTACCGTGACGCCCCGACGGTTTGACCCTTGTTCTAGAGAATTTTGGCCTTCTTCTAGAGAATGCTCCCGGGCACCGAAAGCACTCTTACGCTCTGGTGGTATGTGGGAAAGTGAACGTTTCCCACATGGGTTTTTTTATAGCGGAAGGAGAAGATGCGCATAGCGTCGTCTTCTTCTCCCTGGTCGTCTTCTGCGGATCATGTCAGCGAGAGCGTCCGCTTCTCGTTCCATTTCCGCAGCCTCCTTTAGCGACATAACAGATTCGCTAAAGGAGACCATCGCCGACCAGCATCCCTCGCTGCCAAGCATGGCACGAATCACACTCGGCAGCGAGAGAAACCCCGCCTATTACCGCCACCAGTGCATGACGCTGAGGTCCCCATGCGGCACACTCCTCTAGAGTGTGACGCGCCGTGTCAACGAGCACACCACATTCGTGGCAGACAGGGGAAACTTCCCGCCTTGCTATTGCTAGTGTATAATATAAAGCAGAAAAGTAACAGCCTGTAAACGTCCAACTGGGAAAGCCTCTTCCCCTATAGTGCGATCCTTGTTTAGTTTAAGGGTAGTTTTATGTTCTCCATCAAGATTATTTTTTACCTAACTCCATTTCTAGTGTGGTGACTGCTCTAGTCATCTAGGACATTCTGTCGACTTTCGACTTTCTTGAAGGAACCATGAGGAATCCTTAAACTTCCTTAAGACGCTGTGCTGTGAGAACTTATCGTATCAGTTTATGTACTATTTGACTGTGTCAAACTATGTACCTGGATCCAGTAGAAGTCTAGAATAAGTGTTAAGGGAACACGTTGTCGCCTTGAGCCATGTCGACAGTGTCCCTCCAGGCTGATCCTACCCAGTATAGAGAAGGAGCATCAGGGTGGTGGAGACATTTTTCCCCCTCTAGACAAGTATCCGAATTTCTTTAGCATTAGATAGAATTTTAATTACCTCCTACAGTTTATGTTTTCTTTGAACCGAAGTGCTAAATTCGCACATCTATTAAGGAGAAGGTTTAGAGCTTAATCCATCACGCTGCTCCATTGCGGGTGGGCAGGTATACGTAAGTCAGAAATGTATTCGTTTTTAAACCACGTTCGATATCTCGGTTTTTCTAAACTTTAAACTCAGTCACATGTTTCCATTCAGCTTTTTCTAGCTCTCATAGTTTTAGATTTCTCCCCACTGACCCATTTGAATGAATCATATCGATTCATACATAATAAAATATTACCATATAGAAATGATCATAAATAAGGAAAATGTTGCGAAAATATATAAATCGGAGATGGGAAAAACAAACATTCAACAAATCAGGGAGGTCGAACAAACAGAATTGTAAAAATATTGACAAGCGTGCGTTGTGCGGCTATGGTTCTGTATGTATTTTAAAACTTTTTAAACGAATAATTATCGAGTTTCTTGCCGGTTCTTCTCGGTAGAATCTACATTCCGAACCGGTGGTGAATTAATTAGTCTTTTTGTTTTCTTTTTTGTTTCTGTATTACATTCATAAGTGCTTGTAAAAGCCTACTTAAATAAAGCATATTTTGATTTTGATTTATTTTGTAATATCATTATGGACGCCGACAAACAATGCGTCAAGCCACATGGACTTAATTTTGAGAAAATTGCGCCTAAAAATATCAAACATATTCTTGATGCATTTTTTTGAAGAAGTATGTATATACCCATCTTATCGCTTCTATTTTTCGAATTTTTATTCTATCGAAAAGCAAAAAAAAAATCTATTCTATCCAAAAGCAGATTGGTATAAAGAAAAGTTATATTTAATGATAAGTTATTCTAATACAGGAGATAATTTTATATTGCAAAATATGGACCACTGTTCTATATTTGAAACAATAAATTAAGAATTTTTTTTCGTTCTTATTTAGAATTTTACAATATTGTTAAATACGTTAAGTATTATCAGAATACATCAATATCTTCGAATTTGACTTTTTGTGGGTTGATACAGTATTGCTTATCAATATCCATTTCTTATGTTTTACTACCAAGTTTTCACTTGCGTTTGTAGTCACTGCTTCGCTCTTGTGAGCTGTACCGTGATGTAATATAGCCTATAACTTACCTCAATAAACGGGCTAACTAATGCAAAAATAATGTTTAAAATTGAATCATTGGTTTCAAAGATTACATACAAACCTACAGACAAATTTTACTTTATTATATTATTTTACTATATTACTACATACATTAAAAAATCAAAAGTAAAATAAAAAAAAATAATATAATACGTAAACTAAGTTATACGTAAAAAAACAGCAAAACTAAATATTAAAATAAAATACAATTAAAATATATAATTGTAAATTTGTAGTCAGTACTGAAAGTCATATACTTTTTTCTATGTAAAACTATTTAAGTTTTACAACTCCCACGGAACCCTAAAAAGTTAAGAAAATCCCACTAGTTTATTACGTCGTAAAACTGTTGTTCGAGACGGTCTTACTAGAAATTCTGAGGGAAAATCTCTACAAGTTTTTCGGGGGTCTGCGGAATCTTGCTTAAGCAGTCTTGCGGAGGCTCTTTCAAAATGTTAGAAAAAATTATTTTATCTTTTACATAATGAGGATATTAATGGGAGTTTTTTTATGCCTTGTCTTTTTTAGTGTATTAAAATGCATAATAAATATTATCTTCTACTTAAATAAATAAGAAATTAACATTTACACATTTAGTTTATTTATTGAGGAGCGCTATAGGCTATATTACATCATGCTACGACTCATGAAGCGAAGAAGTAACCATAAACGCGAGTGAACCCGCACGGGACGGCTAGTTAAGAAAAAAAAAAATATTCCTTACTAATGATTCAATATTGTGAAGTATTTTCTGAGATATAATAGTAAATCTATTTAACAATAATGTGTCAATCCACAAAATTTCGAATTTGATGGTATTCATGTATTCTGTTAATGCGTTACGTACTTACCAATATTCAAAAATTTTTCACGTCATCTATACCGAATAAGTACACAAAAACATTTGTACCAATTTAAAAGTTCCCCGTTCACATCATTCGTGTTTAGAGATGCCAACGTTATATCGCAGTAAGTGGACAAGAATTACTTAAATACAATTCTAAATGTACATAAGAGTTTTCATCGTAAAGGTAAAACACACTTGCGAATATTCGACGTTTTTTAACGAACGCGTTTCATTGTGTTATTCCATTTTAACGACTGTTAGGTTCTACGAGCTAGTATTAAGCGAGTGTCGTCAAAATACGGGGTTTATATATGCCCATTGTGTAAATACCTTAAGGGTTGATACAAGAACATATATTTTTATCTTAATAATGCTCAAGAATTCGCTCGCAGTCACGTACGGGTTCTAAAAGACGGAATGCTGGCGCGTTCAGTGCCAAATACTATGTCATAGGTATTATTGTGTTATTTTATTTCTTTAAAAAGATTATTTTACGTGAAAAAGAAAATTTCTTGTAGTTTAAAAATGATACACTTATAAAATAACTGGTCAAGTGCGAGTAGGACTCGCGCACCGAGGGTTCCGTACAAACTTATAGAAATCTATATAAGACTAACCCATCTACGCCATTTGTGGTCTTCATCATCAGTTCCAACATAAGTTACTATCAAAAATACCTAAATCGGTATACGCTTGCCTATAATATTTGAGGAGTTCCCTCAATTTTTCCAGGATCCCATCGTCTGATCCTGACCTGAAGACAATGGGACCACCTTGGAAGTATACCTTTTCAAACAAAAAAAATATTTTGAAAATCGGTACCCAAATGGCGGCATAATCGGCGAACAAACATAAAAAAAAATTAAATACAAGGTCGAATTGAAAACACTCCTTTTTAGAAGTCGCTTAAATATAATTAAATATTATGTAAATATGGATCACGTCCCAAAAACTATTTTGAAACTAATTAGGAGCACTTTAATTTAAAACACGATCATGGATGCAATCCATGGAAACACAAAATTTTATTTTAAGTACTAATACACCTTATACTTTAAAAAAAAAAGTTATAGCGCGATTCAGGGCACACCTAGCGCCATCTCTTGACAATTTCAATGAACTAACTTGTTGACTTTGACATTAACAACATAATTATATTATATTTTATTCTCGTTTTATTTTTATTTATATTCTACTACACTCCACTACCCCTGCACTACGTTCGTAAAATATTTAGATTTACATTATCAATCAAAATATCGAAATATATATTAGTGTTGCCAAAACTAATTGTTTATTTATAAATAACTAATTATATTACTAATAACCAGAAGACTTATATGTGTAGATAAATAAGTAAATTAAATAACTCGATCTGTTTGAATTTAATTTTAAAATTTTCGTACTAAGTCAATACGAGTACTTATATCAAATCGCGTGAAGCTCTTATATTGAATGTTAATTACGTAATGACGTTATAAATCGACGATAAAACTTTTAAATGAAAAGTTTATTTTATAATTTTTAGCGCGTTTAAATAATAATTAAAATAAAAATTTTTATTAATCGAGCAGAATTATATCACAGTTAATGTCATAATGTTGTAATAGATGGCATTAGCTGTACACTGCATCGCGCTATCATTTTATTAGCTGCGATATATAGATTGCATTGCGTTGTTTATAAAGGTTTGCTGCTTTTTAATGTTTTTGTATTGATACAAATTTCTTCTCAGTGTTTGTAAAATTGTTTTTTTGACCATGGTCAACTTCTATGTTAATTTGTTACAAGTACATATAATTTTAATTCTAATTAATATATTAAATATTTTCCGCTTGATCAATTTACAACTTGATACATTTACGCGTTCCTGAGAAAAAGGTTGAAAGACAGACGTACAGACTGACAGACACATGAACAGAAATTTAAAGTTTTCGGATTTTTTCCTTTATGTATACTAAATGACCTTGCTCCTGGCCAAATTTCATAATGCTTGATCAATGGGAAGTACCCTATAGGTTTTGATTCCCTTGCGAAAACGTTAAAAACGCTATCATACTTAAAATATGTGATATAAATGACCGTATCTTTTGATTGCGTTAACTTAGAAGTTTGATTTTTTCACAGCTCTTAGTAATTACAACTCTGAGTACTTGACGTTGATAAAAATTTGTTACCTTCACGCGTTTCTGAGAAAAAGGTTGAAAGACAAACTTACAAACAGATAAACATACATACAAAAATTTACAGTTTTCGGATTTTTTCCTTTATTTATACCATAAGATCTTACTTCTTGCCAAATTTCATCGTGCTAGGTCAATGGGAAGTACCCTATAGGTTTTGATTCCCTTGCGAAAACGCTAAAATGGTCAAAATATACGACATATTTGCCATTATCTTGTGATTGCGTTGACTTAGAACTTTAATATTTTCACGGCCGCATGTCATCGTAGACTTGAGTATATGATATTAATTTCAACATGATACGTCCATGCATTTCTGAGAAAAAAGGGTTGACATCCCGACAGACAGACAGACAGACAGACAGACAGACGGACAACAAAGTGATCCTATAAGGGTTCCGTTTTTCCTTTTAAGGTACGGAACCCTAAAAATATATTTTAGTAAATTATATATGTATAATGTTTTATTTAGGTATTGCAATGTCTAGATATAGTCTACTAGACTAGAGCAGTACCACACACTCACCAAAAATTGGTGTAAATTTATACTAATACTATAAATGTCTTTGTAAGTTTGTATGTAATGGGTTATCTCTGAAACTAGTGATCCGATTTGAAAAATTCTTTTTGCGTTAAATAGCCTGTTTATTGAGGAAAATTATAGGTTATATCACACAACGTTACGACTCAAAGGAACGAAAAAATAATCATGAACGCGAGTAAAACTGCGAGGGGCAGCTAGTATATGAAATTCAATATAATATACATCAAACTCGACCAATGTTCTGCGGTTTAAATCCAGACTATCTCTTTTGAGACGTATTAAAATGTCTGCAGTTCTTGGCGATACTTTGCTTCTAGTATAATAATGATAAATAAAGTTTTCTAGATATTAAAAATTCCTCTTTAAACCTTTCTATGCAATCTTGTAACGTATTCAAAATAAAAAAAAAATTCTTTATTCAAGTAGGCTTTTAAAAGCACTTTTGAATCGTCAAAACAAATAAAAGTTACTTAAATCAAGGAAAAGCTACCACCGGTTCGGAATGAAGATTCTACTGAGAAGAACTGGCAAGAAACTCGATAGGTACTCTTTTAAAATTATGTTAAGTATATACATTTAAAAATTAAAAATGTATAACATCCAGATATACTAAATCTCGAACAGAATAATATGCTGTATCTATTAAAGACTTTTTAATATACAATTTATTCTTATTCATTGAAAACTGCAAAAATTTCTATGGTATTTTATTTTATAAAAACGGACACCTTGCCCTAGAAAAGAAACATTTACTTTGGGAAGTCGAAAGCTTGGTGTTATGAGTTTATCCTTTCTTCTTGTGTGAAAACAATGCGAGTCACTATTTTTCTCAAAAGTATCAATATCATTATACTAAAAACATCTCGAAGGGATTCCCCAACTCCTAAATTATAAATACTGCAAATAGCTCTTTTTTGCAAAATAAAAACTGTATTAACATCCGAAGCGCTACCCCATAGCATCAAACCATAGGACATGATACTATGAAAATAACCAAAATATACTAATCGTAGCATTGTCCTCTAAATTACTAAACGCAGGTAACACCAGTCCAAAGCTAGAAAATAAAATAAAAAAAAGTAATGGACGAAGTAGGGTCCAGGTGAAGTACTAATTATGTACTCAAAATCTACTTAACTCAGATTCCGAGCACGCTAGACACATCGTTGATGTGAAGAGGCCCTTGTCTGTGATGGTGAGGGGTCACTCGTATTTTCATATTAGAGCCACATTTCATGATACGAAATTAAAAAAAAAAATTAGTATAACTTAATTCGTATATATGGATGCTGAAAAGCAATAATGTGTCAACCCACAAAAAGTCAAATTCGGAGATATTGATGTATTTTGAAACTGCATCAACTATTTACCATTATAAAAAAAATTCAAGCCATATAAACGAAATAAGCACTTAAAGAAGTCTCTTAATTAATTGTTTCAATTTCCAAGTTCGCTCCATATTTTGCAATTTGTACAATAATCTCAAATATTTGAAAAACTTTTTATTAGATATTATATTAAATATATCAATCTGCTTTTAATTAATTATATTTTTTATCCGAAAAGAAAAGATGGATGTATACTTCTTCAAACATATTTATAAGAATCGGTTTTACATCTTTAGACGCCATTTTCTCAAAATTAAGTTTGTGTGGCTCGACATAGTATTGCTTATCAGCGTTCATATATATACTTTTTTTAACCCCTAACCCAAATAGGGGTGTTATACGTTGGACATGGATTTTTTTAAATCAACGGGTTCGATTCCTGGTTATGCAAAGTATACAAAAACTAATAATTTAGTTTTAGTTTTCAATCAAAATCGGCTCCGACACTCCTTGAAGTATTTTTTTATTTATCGTTGTAGTCCTTATTTGGCCATCCACGTAAAGTTGGAAAGTTCATTTGTTTATAGAAGTATAAATTACTCATCTTTGTAATTACATAACGCACATAATTAATTATGTTTTGTTAGGATTAAATTTTGGGATATTTCAGTGACCGAGTTCAGTCTATAGTACAAAGGCAGCCGCAGGCTAATCTCGGCTGTGGTGAGAACTGGCTTTATGCAGTAAGGTCGGACCTTTATATAATACTATTTTATATATCTATATATATATATTATATATTGACAAAATGAAAGTATTTGTTTGTTTATGGTATTAATAAAATACTTTATATCAAAAATAATTTTTAGTGTGTTCAATTTCCTACAAAATATGTACTCCTCTTTCCAGTAAGTAACTGAGTTAAGGGAAAAAAATTAAAGTTTAGAAAAAAGGTTGCCCGTATTATTTATATGTAAAATAGACAACATCGATTCACGACCTCTAAATAACAATATGAAGGCCTGAAATTTAATAGGATCTTCCTTTTGTTATTCTCTGATGATATTTTATGACCTTTTTAAAAAAAACATACAAAGTAACTTATATCCTTCTCGATAGTTCAATAATAAACCAAAATTCATTAAATTGTTTCAGTGGAAGATGTGAAAAACATACAAACTGACAGACGGACAGAATTACTTTCACATTTGTGCGTGTGTGGATTTAATATTCTTACACATGTGACATTTTTCATTATTTATTCAAAATATTTTTATATGTATATTTTAGTACCACCTTATGTATAGGCTATTGTTTTTCTATTCTTGTCTTATTTAGCAGACCAATATGGTGTACTTCTAGCCACACATAAGAGTTATATAAGAAATTATCAATTGAATGCTTGAACTAAATCATGTTTTATAGTGCAAAATTGAAATGTAAAAATTGTTCGAAAGTACGTGATTTTCGTTCAGGGTATTGTTATTAAATAAAGACAAGTAAAGGTTACGAAGGGGCTGACATGTATAGACATACAAAAGCGTTGAAATAAATATAGATATTAAAAAAAGTAAATAAAAATAGACTATAAGAATGTACTGTTATCAAATTAAAACTAAAATCTAAAAAGATTAAATCATACAACAAATTTTAAAGAAAGTTAAAGTGAAATAAAAAAAAATTGAGAACTACAATGAAATAAAAATAACCTGAAGGGGACATCGCTACACTAAACTACAATTAAGCCATGTTCCACAATCTTTTAAGATAACGTTCAAAACAAGATAAAAACTACAAGCTATTATGAACCATACGTTGAAAACATTAAAACCAATTTCGCTTGAAAGTCTAATAACATTCGCTTGTAAAGAAAACTCAAACCAAATTTTAACACAAACAATTTTGAATTCTATTTCCGAATGTGAAATGTTTAAAATAAATAATATACCATTCTCCTTGTTGCAATTCATTCAAATATCATCTCTATAATCTTTGACATAAGGTACAAAACTTCAGTAAGTGTGACGCATCTACGTTTTATTCTATGGCCGTAACTATTTGTCGTTGAAATAACAACTCTATATTTATGTTAATAGAGTTCTTAATAGTATTGAATAGTAGTTTGAGAAAATCACTTGCATCAGATTCTATTGTATGGAATTATGAACTCTTATGCTTTGACTTAAGGTTCAAATTTCTTTGATAAATTCTTGTTGAAATATATGAAATTCTCCCGTACAAATAAAGCTAATTTAGCTGAAGTGGTCCACTTGCTACTTATTTAAATTGAAATTGGTTTATTTTTATTCATTCAATAATATCGATTTGAATAACAAAAATGGGATATTTTAATACCTAATGTATGTATATATAATAATCAATCTTATATATCTTATATATCTTATAATAGTATCTTTTACGCTATACCGTTTATCCGTTTGCTATAAAAATTCTGTAACTTATTGTTTGAATTTGTGAAAAGGTGAAAGGCATATTTAACTTCTAGCAGGTGCCGTGCGTTTCGTACTGGCCAGATAGAAAATTTTAAGAAAGTGAGACGGTCGTACGCCATTACAAAATGTACATTAAAACGAGCGAAGCCACGAGCAAAATCTAGTCTAAATATATATAAATTAAAGGTGACTGACTGGCTGACTGACATAGTGATCTATCAACGTATAGCCTAAACCACTGGACGGATCGGGCTGAAATTTGGCATGCAGGTAGATGTTATGACGTAGGTATCCGCTAAGAAAGGAATTTGATTAATTCTACCCTCAAGGGGAAAAAATAGAGGATGAAAGTTTGTATGAAACTTTGTCAATTTTAAACCGATCGGGCTGAGACATGCATAAAGCTACTATGACGTAGGCATCACAGACATCGCAGACGAAGTCACGAACACCAGCTAGTTTATATATATATATAGAAACAAACTACTATAATTACTTGGTCTGACTGACTGACTGACTGACTGGCTAATTGACTTGATTAATTAAGGCAGATTAAACCGCTGAAGCTACAAACTTGATAATTTTGAAAGCCCTATATTTTCAAAGTAAAAAAAAAAACAGGAAATTTAGTATAGCTACTTTTGGTTAGGAAATAAATTCACATGTTATGGACGTTTTTCAGATTTAACCCCTAAGAAGGTGAATTAAGGGTTGTAAATCTATATGTCACCCGGGCAAAGCTGGTATGGGCTACTAGTTCTGTATATAACATATATTTAAGCGAACTAATACATAACTAGATATATATATATAGAGTTTTCGATAAGAGCATACCTTAATTACGAACACCCTGTAATTTCATACACGCATATGACATCTAACACTAATTTCTATAATTGCGTAAAAACCTTTCTCAATCATTAGGAATTTAGGGGCTGTAATAGGAAGAACACAATTTGTATTATAATTGTATGACAAAAACATTAACTCAAATATGAACCTTAATACATGTACATAAAGTCGATTTTATCATTGGTTCAAATCGAGGGTTGATACGGAAAAAATTCTCCAAAGAAAATTCAACTTTTTGGTCTTAAACGTAAGGTCTGGTTTCGTATGAAAATTTTATTTGATACGAAACGCTAAACCCGGCAAAAGTCAGTCTATTCACGAAACCGGAGGCTTCAACTTGTTTGCGAGTCTGTAATATTTATACTCTGTTCCAAATATACGATGCGGCATTCCATTTTTAAAATGTGATTCTAATAATCCGTTTGATATTCGAAATTTAAATTTTGACGCAGTGTGCTCGGAATATCTAAAGATTTGTTCGTGTTTTTTATTTTTATTGTGATTGTGTGATTATAAAGTTTGAGGATGAGTCTTCGGAGGTAAGAGATTTGAAAATGGAACAGAATAAATATACAAACTTTTTTGCAATAAAAAAAAATGTTTTTTTTAAGAATTTAAATGTCGAATGAAATATGTATTAATCTTTACGTTAATGCCAAAATGAATAACATTTTTTAAGTTTATATCAAAGTATTAATATATATTAATATAGTAAAAATATTAGAAATATTAGTTAGTGCGTATGTTTGTAACTTTACGCTTAACCGGCTGAACCCATTTGAGTAAAATTCCGACTGGAGTCAGTTTTTACTCTGGACTAACACATAGTTTACTTTTAATTCCGTTTGGAAAATATTATATTACATACCTATTTTAATATTTTTACAATTATAATTTAATTATTTAAGTGTTTAATTCAATAATTTATTTATATTGCTATTAAAAAAATCCGAATAAATAATAAATTCTTGTAAACGAAAAAGAATTAAGTTTTTGACTGCGTAGGGTACTTTAAACATAGCTTATCACATATATAAAACTTATCACAAAATTACAATTATTTATTTACTTAAATACAATTTTAAACAAATAGGGAAGAGGAATATTAAAAAAAAACTCAATTAAAATCAATTCAGTTGCCACAAAGTACCAGAAAGGTATTTTTTTACAGATAATATTTACCGCGCTTTCTGTTACGTCATTTATTTTCTCTGCAAAATGGCGCCATGTCACTTTCAAATTAAACGATCTATATTATTATCTATACAAATACCTAAAATTTAAGTGTCTGTTTATAATTTCAAAATAACAACTTTTAACTGAATGCATATGAAAGAAACGGTACTTAGATCAAAAACACATTTTTTTTTTATTTTTGTATGTCGGTCTGTCTGTCTGTTGTTTGTCAGTTTGTCCGTTTGTACCAGTTAATCTCTGTAACGGCTGGACCGATTCTGACAGGACTTTCGCTCTTAGATTTCTAATGCTTATTAAAGAGGTGACTTAGGCTATTTTTATTTTTAAAACTTTGTATATTTTTATAATAAAATAAATAAACAAAAAAATAGGGTTAAAGATTCAAGTAAGGAAGGTAAAAATTATATAAATATAACTTTCCCTCAAATTAACGGAGAAACCGCGGGGCACAGCTAGTGATAAATATAGAGCGAATTTTGTATAAACTCCTAAACTACTGAGTCCATTGAAATAAAACTATTTTAAACGGATTTAAATCGCGTATATTAATTATTTTTATCATCCCGACGTTTCGAGCACTTTGCAGCGTTCGTGGTATATCACGTATCTCGGGTAGACTAAGGTGACATTTGTCTATTGAGTCGATTTGAAATATAATTGTACCATTTGAAGGGTACATATTCTAGATGGTCATAGGCTATATTTTGTGTAGGTTTATTGTAACACAATATCTATTATACATTATCGCAAGTTAGTCGCGAGCAGAAGCTAGTTTTTATTAAAATAAATAAATATATTCAAAGTAATAAAATAAATTAACAATTTGAAAAGGGTACCTTAATAAATTGCCTGGAAGTATGATGTTGAAGAGATTTCAATATTTCATTATTTATTTGAAGGTCCTTTATATTTAAAAAAGTAATTACGTTCGTCTCTTTTGTAAAAAAAAAAAAAAAAAAACTAAAATTAAAAAACGTAATACCGCTTTAAAAATGTATACGTAAACTATTTCTCATCTATATTTACTAACTAGATGAGACTTATGGTTTCACACGCGTTAAATTGAGAAAAAATTATATTTATGTATATTATATTTATATAATCTTACCTTCCCCACTTGAATTGTTTATTGTTCATATTTCATTGGTTTCAATTTGTCAATTATCAGCCAGTTACGAGTAGTACTTGCGATGAGTCCATTAGTACAATTAACTTACATCGAAAATTAAGTCTTAGGCGAAAAGTGTAAGTTGTAAGTTTCACTCTCGAGAGCGATATAAAATAAGTCTGTATCCTAGCAACAGATACGCCTTAAGTATTTACGAAAGCTGTGAGTATCAAAAATAAGGTACTGACAGTAAATTCTTTCAGGTGTAAAGCAAAGACAAATGACTTATGTAAATGTGTATTAGAATCTAAGAGCAAAACTTATAAGTATAATATATATAATAAGGTGCCGAGATGGCCTAGTAGTTAGAACACGTCGGTCTCAACCGATGATCGCGGGTTCAAACTCCGGCTAGCACTACTGATTTTTAAGTGGTAAATTTGTGTTTAAATTCATCTCGAGTTTAGCGGTGAAGGAAAACATCGTGAGGAAACATGTGCCGGGAGAAATTCTGGCACATGTATATCCGTTGTCTTAGATTTTCGCGATTATTATTCATTGAAATAAAACTATTTTAAACGGATTTAAATCGAGTATATTAATTATTTTTATCATCCCGACGTTTCGAGCACTTCGCAGCGTTCGTGGTCACGGGTAGACTAAGGTGACATTTGTCTATTTGAGGTTTTAGAAAATATTATTTACAACTACCGCCAACGGTTTCTTAGATGGTATCTCGAATAACGTTCCGGTTGCACGCAGAAAGCACTAACATGTATATCCGCCAACCCGCAGTGGAGCAGCGTGGTGGATTAAGCTCTAATCCTCCTCCTTAATAGAGGAGGAGGCCTTTGCCCAGCAGTGGGATATTTACAGGCTGTTACTTTACTTTTTACTTACTATATAATCAGGTTAGAACCTTAGATGGTTAACAAAATCCACGTTAACCCGAGCAAAGCCACGAGGTAAATAAATAATTGATTAATCATCATCGAAGTTGGTAACATTGTTGTTATTAAGGTTTCTGTTTGCAGTCCCGATGGACAAAGCTAGTTGTAAATAGAAACTTCAAACTCGAACAACTTAAACAACTTAAACAAGAACTTAGTTGTAGTTGTTTCTACGGTTTGCTACGTTTTCGTACGTGGTTATGGCTGTCGATGTTGCATCGTTCTCAGCCAATCACGAGGCGAGGTTGTGATGTAAATGGAATGAACAGTAAATGATGATAAAACTTGCTTTTATATTTCCAAAGTTATAAAAAGTAAGGTCAAATGTAATGTTATGCTTAATCCAGATTCATTTTCGGGAGTTTTGCAGACGTTACCTTCAGGTACTGCCCTAATCACTTATTACTATTCCTTACTGAATCCTGAATCTTGAATGTAGTGTTAAACTACACATTAATCTTGGTTTCGTTCAAATGAAAACGTTGAGCCAATGTTTTACAACGAGTAAAAAAAGGAAAGGAACAGCCTGTAAATATCCCACAGCTGGGCAAAGACCTCCTCTCCTGTTAAGAAGGTTTAGAGCTTAATCCAGAGCTCCACTGCGGGTTGGTTGATATACATGTGTCAGAATTTCTCGCGGCACATTCAGGTTTCCTCGCTCTGTTTCCCTTCACCGCGAGGCTTAAAATCAATTTAAATACAAATTTAGCACTTGATAATTCAGTGGTGCTAGTCGGGGTTTGAGCCCGTGATCATCGGTTGAGATCAAAATGTTCTAACCGCTAGTATATGACATGACAAACACATTGGCGCAGTGCTTACTGCAACTGACTGTAGCGCTAACGGTCGCGGGTTCGATCCCCGCTCACGGCAAATGTGTGTATTGGCCATACGGATGTTTGTCGTGGTCTGGATGTTTGGGTTAGTGTTGTGTGTTTCCGAACCCCGACACAAGGTCACAATCTCTTAATGGGGGCCGTTGAGTGTGATGCGCTTATTCATTTTATTTATATAAAGCTGGTAGTTTATATTATTTATTTACTAACTGTGTCCCGTGGTTTCAATCGTATTAATTTGAAGAAAATTTATATTTATGTAATGTTTACCTTCTGTATTTGAATTGGGTATCGTTCACTATTTCATTGGTTTCAATTTTTTTTCGCGTAATTTTTTTAATGTTTTTTATTTAATTTTCTTTTCTTTCATATACATATATTGAAAAGTTGTTAATTTTAAATTACAAACTTCAATTTTATTTATCAGTATGGATGTATGATTTTAAGTGTATATGTAAAATGAAAAAACATAACACAAAGTAATCATTGCAAATAAAATTAAATCACGAATAAAATTATTATAAAACTAACGGCTTGAAATGTAACTTTTTAGGTATTAATTTGCGAATAAGATCACGCAAGGGGTAAATTATGTTAATTGAATGCAAATAACAGGCTAATTGCTGGGTTAAAATGACTCAGAATGTTTTTATATCTATTATTATATAATACATGATGTTTATACTATGGATTTTTGTTTAACATATTGAAAATATTATTTTTAGAATATTCTCAATAAATATTTTCACGTACCTACTTACTATTTAGTCGGAAACTTTTTGATGTGGAACTATAGAAATATGCGCATATTATGGTTAATTTTCAGTCTAGGATTATGTGTACCAATATATGTAAATGAATGCTGATAAGCAATAATGTGTCAACCCACAAAAACTGAAATTCAGAGATATTGATGTATTTTGATACAGCACCACCTATTTAACATTATTCAAAAATTTTTTAAGTCATATAAACTAAATATGTACGGAAAAAAGTTTCTTAATTAATTGGTTCGAATTTCAAGTGCGTTCTATATTTTGCAATTTATACAATAATCTCAAATATTTGAAAAACTTTTTATTAGATAATATATTAAATATATCAATCTGCTTTTAATTTATTATACATTTTATTAAAAAATAAAAGAAAAGGTAAATATATACTGCTTCAAACATATTTGTTAAGAATAGGTTTGACATCTTTAGACGCCATTTTCTCAAAAGGAAGCCCGTGTGGCTTGACACAGTATTGCTTATCAGCGTCCATATATATATAATCACTTTACCTGACTGACTGACAACACAGAGCCTAACCGCGGCTACAAACTTTACATTTTAGCAGTAGGTGCCTTTTAACTTGTAAGCCACTACGTCATAACATAAAGAAAGATTTGTCAAAGTCATATTATCTTTGGTTGGACCGTCAAATAGTACGATGTTCCTATCATTATATATTTATATCATTGTTTGCCTTCTAGTAAATAAGCGATAAAGTTATTACATAACTATTCCACCGATTTTTTTCGCGTCTGAAATAATATCTGTAACTTTTATCAAACTGTCAAAGAACTGGACGTCCTCATAAAAATCACTATAAGGCTGCTACAGACTAAAGACTAGACAGTCTAAAGACTATATAAGTAGGAAGATTATATATAATGTTTAATTAAAATTGAAATTAAAAAAAATATTAACAAAACACAGCATTAATTAATTAATTACTTAATAGAATATTTAAACTAAAAGCAGCTTATGACACTCCTTATAGAATTAGCTTTCTCAGAGTGAAAGTCTCGTCAAAATCGGTTCAGCTGTTTCAGAGATAAACAGACAACAAATTTTAAAAATTTTGTTAATAATGTCCGTCTGTGTATACTTTCATAAACATTTAGTTGAAACCTGTTAATTTGCTGTAACAAACAGATACTTCAATTTTATTTATTTGTATAGATTACACATACGATTGTAAAGTCAAATCATACTGAATCGTATATTTTTATATAATAACTATAGTACTACTCTCACGGTTTAACAGCGCACACAATAAAAGCCCGCAGATGGCATAATATAATCGTACTTAGATACTTAACACTTGGATTTTGAGAAAATGGCGTCTAAACATGTTAAAACTATTTTTAACAAATTTGTTTGAAGATGTATACATCTATCTTTTCTTTTCTATTTTGATAAATGGTATAATGAATTAAAAGATTGTTATCATAAAAATATTTATTTAATAATAACTTTTTTTAAATATATGATATTATTGTATAAATAGCATAATATACCCACTTGAATTTATTTTGTTTAAATGACTTGAAATTATTTTGAATAATGTAATTTTCAGAATACATAGATATCTCCGAATTTGACTTTTTGTGGGTTGACACATTATTGCCTATCAGCATTCACTTAACGTTATATTTTAGAAAATTCATTTTCATTAAGAAACATATATGGTTTTGCCTATAAGATATACAATTTTGATATAAATTCGACTGCTAGTATTAAAACTGAAAATATATCAGTTATAATAAGTGACCATAAATATTAGAAAGACTAAATCACAGCCGACAGAAAATCTGCAGTCTGCGGCGCCCTAAAAGATATTGCATTTGTTTTCGGATATTGAAAGTTAGATAATATTCCGTAACTTTGTCGCTTTCGATTCGTTTTATGGAGTTATATAATAAGACCTGGCGACGCGACTTCGGTTATATGGAGTTTCGGAAGTTTTGGCTAAAGGCAAATGATGGATTTATTTTTCGACCACACTATTCGAATTTTTTCAAAAGTTTCAAAAATACCATAATTATTGTTATGCATTATTATCATTATTTTAATAAATCTCCCGTCATCGCTACGGTTAATAGTCCAACATACGGTCAATAGTAAAACATTCAACGATAGTTCTCTGTGAAGTCGGTTATATTTATCAACGAAAACAATTGGATGCTGATAAGCAATAATGTGTCAACCCACGAGCAGTCAAATTCGGATATTTCGATGTTTTCTGATGCATCTATTTAACATTATTCAAAAATTTTTCAAGCCATCTAAACTAAATAAGTACGGAATGTTCTGAATTTAATATTTTGATTATTGAAGTATGTTCTATATTTTACAATATACAATAATCTAATATAATTCGTCTGAACTAAATAGGTACGGAAAAAGGTTTCTTTAGAAAGGTTTAAGAAAGGTTGTTTAGAATGTTGAAGTGTATATGCAATAATTCTATATATTTGAAAAACTTATCTATACTAATAATAAAATTCTAGAGGGTCGCTGTCTGTACATGGAAGATATATGAAAAAAAATCTTCTTGGGGGCCTTTATTAACGCAATAGAACCCAAAACAATGATTTTTAAAATTCTTATCTGTTTGTCTGTTTGTCTGTTTGTCTGTTTGTCTGTTTATCTGTGCGTTTGTGCACGCTAATCTCAGAAACGGCTTATCCGATTTAGATGCGGTTTTCACTAATATATTGAGGTAAGCTTCACTTAACATTTAGGATTTGTTTCATGTCAATCGGTTCATAAATAAAAAAGTTATGTCAATTTAAGAGTTAACGTCGAACATTATTTTGTACTTTTCACTAAATGCAAGAAAGTATATATATAGTACTTATATCAAAAAATACATATTTAAATTTTTGTCTGTCAGTTTGTCTGTCTATCTGTTTAAAACAGCTGAACCAATTTTGATGGTACTTTTACTTGCAGTTAGCAAATGTAATAAGGAGTGACTTAGGCTGACTTCTATTTTAGATATTTTTAATTGATACGTATAAAAAAAATCTAACGGGTCGCTGTCTGCACATGACAGATATATAAAAAATATATATATATTATTCAAATCAAAAACAAATTAAAAAAATACTTAATTCAAGTAGGCTCTTACGAGCACTTTTGAATCGTCATACATGAAAATAACAAAAAAAATACATAAATAATGAAGCCACCACCGGTTCGGAACGCAGATTCTACCGAGAAGAACCGGCAAGAAGCTCGATAGTTATTGGGGGTCTTTACCTACGCAATAGAGAACCCAAAACAATAATTTGTTAGATATTTGTCTGTTTTAGATGTGGTTTTCATTAATATATTGCAGTAAGCTTCACTTAACATTTAGTGATTGTTTCATTTCAATCGGTTTATAAATAAAAAAGTTATGTAAATTTAAGAGTTCACATCGAACATTATTTTGTATTTTTGACTAAATGCATGAAAGTATATACAGTACTTACTTAAAAAAATTAAATTTTTTAATTTTTTGTCTGTCAGTCTGTTTCCTACAACTAATCTCTGAAACAGCTGAATCAAATTTGATAGGACTTTCACTTGCAGTTAGGGGATGTCCATTAATCACGTGAGGCCCAGAGGAGGGAGAGGGGATGGAAGAAAAAAAATTACGAAATATCACAAAGTCTAAAAAGTTCTTAAAAACATTACTTTATTAATGATCAGCCCCTATACCTAATATTATAAGGATTAACTTAGGCTACTTTTGTTAAAAAAATATTTTTATTTTAATGAATAAGTAAAAAAGAGATAATTCTCTTAATATTTTGTTATTGCGTAAGCGCGATAACAAAATATTCTAGAACCCAATAAAATAGTGAACAATTTCTGATGTAAAAAGGGAAGGTTATACATCTATACATATAAAATATAATTGATGTGTCCGTTTGTAATTTTAAATAAATGCATATGAAAGTATACAAGGTACTGACAACAAAATTAATAACTTTAAAATTTTTGTCCGTCTATCTGTCACTCAGTTTGTTACGGCTAATATCTAAAACAGCTGGACCTATTTTGACGAAACTTTTACTGAACAGAAAGCTAATGTAATAAGGAACAAAATTGAAACCAATGAAATAGTGAACAAAATCTAATACAAATAGGAAAGATATATTTATATTATATAAATATAATAATTTGGAAAATAATTTATTTACTAAGTAATTTTTTTACTGGATATGATAGACCAAATCCGAAACTATAAGCAATAGCGAAAAATAATTAAAGGAGTAACAGAGCCGATTTTAATAAAAACTAAAACTATATCATTAGTTTTTTGAACAATAAGTTCTCCTAGCCAGAAACGAACACGTTGATTTTGGAAAAAATTAACATTCTGTATGATTGCATCATCTGATACTGTCACATATTATAAGAATCAACTTCAGAGAGGTATTAGTATATAGTTAACTGCAACAAAAAGAAAGGCCAATTTTTTTACAAAATTCTATCAAATTCATACAGTAATTAAATCTTTTGTAATTCTTCAAAAAACGATCATAACTAAAAGTGAAATTTTCAAATTAAAACGGGATGTTGTAACGCTAATAGCGGGTGAGTACAATAGCCGAGTCCAGTGAAATGTAGATTTTCAATAAATTGATTCATCTTTTTAGGAATTATCTAAATCTACTTAGGTAACGGAGTAGGTGACTGGGACCAAAACAAACGTCACATTCTATCAACTTTGTATAGCTCACATAGAAAAAATAGACAAACATAAAAGAAGTTACTGTGAGTTATTCATTTTATATATTTTTGATTGTATTCTTTACACTCTTCCTTACTTTAGTAGGTGACTAGCATTTTGATGCAAATAAACAAATCGTTCGAAGTAATGCAGACTTTTTTTCTAAACTTACCGGGAGCCATGATTTAACCCACATATTTTATTATGTATATTTCATATATATAGAATCGATTACTTAACTTCTAATTCATGTATAGATTTAATGTTATTTTGTTAAAAAATAAATCATTTCCTTTAATTTGTCTCTTACTATTACTTTCCCAAAAGTTGATTCTTACAAGATACACTATTAGGTGGTGCAATAATACCGAATGTATTTTTTTAATTAGTGGGTTCAATTCCTGGTCAGGAGAATCATGAAATCAAAAAAACTTATGATGCAGTTTTAGATTTCTCAAAATCGGACACGAGACTCCTTTAAGTATTTTTCGCGATTCCTTAAAGTTCCGGATATGGCCTATCAAGCCCAGTTAAAAAAGTCACCCGATATATAATACAAGGAGAACCTCGGCGGAAATATACTGTTATACAGTCGAAATTTTAAAGACTAGCACAAAACACTTTTCTTTAACATTTATAGTGAAAACCGTGGAGGAATACCGTATCTGAATTAGAGTCTGCTTATAAATACAACCAGAAAGTTCCCAAATCCAAAGTAAGAAGCTCCTTTCTTGAGCAGCACCGCAGACTATTATAACCTTGCTTTGCAGGAGACACGCCAAGCATTCTGTAATCCACGCGAACGAAGTCGCGGGCACAGCTAGTTATTAGATAAAACTCTTTACTGTACCAATCTGCTTTTAATTAATCACACTTTTTATCGAGATAGAAAAGAAAAGATGAATATATTCTTCTTCAAATAGTATTCATAAGAATAGGTTTGACATCTTTAGACGCCATCTCAAAATAAAATCCCTGTGGCTTGACACAGTATTGCTTATTGCGTCCAATTGTTATAGATGATAAAGCCCTGTTCTTTCTATTAAGATAAAAATCAAACTTATTCAATAGTACCCAAATAGATTTACCAGTAAATAAATAACAGTCGACTTTACCTGAATCTATTTAATTGACAGGAAAAAAGATAGAATGAGGCTGTCAAACCTAAATCAGGACTTATGTAGATCGCACGACTGATTCCAAATGGCTCGCGTTCTCTCGATCCTAATATTTATTTTACCGATAAAGTATAGGTCAAAATGCTTGGAAGGAATTTATTGTTTCGCTAGTTGGATGCTGATAAGCAATAATGTGTCAACCCACAAAAAGTCAAATTTGGAGATATTTATGTATTCTACTAATGTATTTCGTACTTAACATTATACAAAAAAAAATCAAGGCATCTGAAGTAAATAAGCATGGAAAAAAGTTTCTTAATCAAATATTTAGAATATTAAAATGTGTTTTATATTTTGGATTATATAATAATTTAATATATTCGAAAAACTTATGATTAGATAAAACTCTTTACTAACCTATCTGCTATTAATTCATTATGATTTTTATAAGATATAGAAAAATAAAAGAATAAATGGATAAACACTTATTCAAACAAATTTATTAAGAACTAGCTGTGCCCGCGACTTCGTTCGCGTGGATTACAGAATGCTTGGCATGTCTCCTACAAAGCAAGGTTATAATAGTCTGCGGTACTGCTCCAGAAAGGAGCTTTTTACTTTGGATTTGGGAACTTTCTGGTTGTATTTATAAGCAGACACTAACTCAGATACGGTATTCCTCCACGGTTTTCATTATAAATGTTGAAAAAAAGTGTTTGGTGTTAGTGTTTAAAATTTCGACTGTAAAACAGTATGTTTTCGCCGAGGTTCTCCTTGTATTATATATCGGCCGACAAATTAAAGGAAAAGATTTATTTTTTTACAAAATTACATTAAATCTTTACATTAATTAGAAGTTAAGTAATCGATTCTACACAGACATAATCAAATATGTGGGTAAATCACGGGTCCCGGTAAGTTTAGAAAGAAAGTCTGCATTACTTCGAACGATTTGTTTATAAGTTGCATCAAAATGCTAGTCACCTACTAAAGTAAGGAAGAGTGTGAACAATACAATCGAAAATATATAAAATGAATAAGTCACAGTAACTTCCTTTATGTTTGTCTATTTTTTATATGTAAGCTATACAAAGTTGATAGAATGTGACGTTTGGTATGGTCCCCCTCACCTACTCCGTAACGTAGGTAGGTTTAGATAATTCTTAAAAAAATTGATTTATTGAAATATACATTTCTCTCGACTCGGCTATTGTACTCACCCGCTATTAGAGTTACAACATCCCGTTATAATTTTAAAATTTCACTTTTAGGTATGATCGTTTTTTTTTTTTTGAAAAATTAATTAATGTAGGAATTTGATAGAATTTTGTAAAAAAATTAGTCTTTTCTTTTTGTTGCGGTTAACCGTATACTATTACTTCTCCGAAGTTGATCCTTATAATATGTGACATAATCAGATGGTGCAATAATACAGAATGTTTATTTTTTTCAAAATCAATTAATTCATTTCTGTCTAGGAAAAATTATATTTCAAAAAACTAATGATGCAGTTTTAGTTTTTATCAAAATCGGCTCTGAGACTCCTTTAGTTATTTTTCGCTATTCCTTATAGTTTCGGATTTGGTCTATCATATCCAGTAAAAAAAAACACCCAGTAAATGGGTACATATATATTTTAAATTATTATATTTATATAATACATACCTTCCCTGTTTGAATTAGATATTCTTCACTATTTCATTACTTTCAATTTTGTTTACGCGTAACGCTTTTTTAATTTATTAATTTAAAATGATCTGAAATAAAAGTAGCCTAAGTTACTCCTTATAACATTGGCTTTCTGCTAGTGAAGGTTTCGTCAAAATCGGTCCAGACGTTTCAGATATTAGCCGGAACAAACTGACTGACAGATAGACAAACATTTAAAAAATGGTATTTTTGATGTAAGTACCCCCTCCTCTTGAATCGGAAATTGTTCACTATTTTATTGGTTTCTACAATATTTTGTTTTCGCTTAATTCCCCTTTTCACTTATTCATTAAAATAAATATTTTTTCTAGTAAAAGTAGCCTAAATTAATCCTTATAATATTAACTATAGGGGGGGGGGGGGATTAATCACGTAATGTTTTAAAGACCTTTTTAAACTTTTTCATATTTTGTGATTTTTTTCTTTGATCCCAGCCTACAGCTCCAGCCACTAATTGCGAGTGAAAGTGCCATCAAATTCGATTTAGCCGTTTCAGAGATTAGTCGTAAGAAACAGACTGACAGATAAAAAATTAAAAAATGGTTTTTTGACGTAAGTACCGTATATACTTTCAAGCATTTAGTGAAAAGCACAAAATAATGTTTGACGTGACCCCTTAAATTGACATATCTTTTTAGCGAGCACAAACGCACAGATAAACTGACAAACAGACCAAAATTGTTGTTTTGGGTTCTATTACGTTGCTAAAGTCCCTCAATAATATATTTTTTTTCATATATTTTCCATGCGACCCGTTAGAATTTTATTATATGTATAGATTTTAAAATATCTAAAATAGAAGTAACCCTAAGTCACTCCTTATAACATTTGCTAACTGCAAAAAGTACCATCAGAACCGGTTAAGTCGTTTCAGAGATTAGTCGGAGAAACAGACAGACAGACTGACAGACAAAATTTTTAAAAATGTATTTTTTTATGTAAGTACTGTATATACTTTTATGTATTTACTTATAAACACAAAAAAAAATGTTCAACGTGATTCCTTAAATTGACGTAACTTTTTTATTTATGGACCGATTGACATGAAACAAACCCTAAATGTTAAGTGAAGCTTACTACAATATATTAGTGAAAACCGCATCTAAATCGGATAAGCCGTTTCTGAGATTAGCGTGCACAAACGCACAGATAAACAGACAAACAGACAAACAGATAAGAATTCTAAAAATCATTGTTTTGGGTTCTATTGCGCTGGTAAAGGCCCCCAGTAATATTTTTTTTCATATATCTTCCATGTACAGACATCGACCCGCTAGAATTTTATTATTAGTATAGATAAGAAGTCAGTGTGGCTTGACACAGTATTGCTTATCAGCGTCCAGTTTTGTGACGTAAATATCCACATTATCGACTAGCTGTGCCCACAGTTTAAATAAATCTGTTTGAAGAATTGTATATCTTTTCTTTTCTGTTTTGATACTTAGTATAATTTATTAAAAGCAGATTGGTATAGTAATAATAGTTTTATCTACTAATTCGTTTTTTACTGCGCAATCTAAAATTTTGGAACACATTTCAATCAAAATCAAATCAAACCAAATCAAAAAATACTTTATTCAAGTAGGCTCTTACGAGCACTTTTGAATCGTCATACATGAAAATCACAAAAAAAAAACATAAATAATGAAGCTACCACCGGTTCGGAACGCAGATTCTACCGAGAAGAACCGGCAAGAAACTCGATAGTTACTCTTTTAAAATATTGTAAATACAACACAGTTTATGATTACAATTTAATTATTTATCCTGTACGAAATTCAGCATATACTTTTCTTAACATTAGAATCAGAAACTTATTATTTAAAATTTCTTTAAAGAACTATACATCCATTTTTTCTTAGTTATTTCGTTTAAAGGCATATTTAATTAAAAGTACATTGGTCTTTTATTTTTCAGTTTTTCAAATATCAGATTATTGTATAATATAAAATATAAAACACACTTCAATATTCGAAACGATAAATTAAGAACTTATTTCCATACTTAATTGTTTTAGATTTTTTTTAAATGTTTTGAATGATGTTAAATACGTGATACTTCATCACACAACGTTGATGTTTTTTTTCAATTCCTTGCCAAAGTTTAAGCGAAAAATTTGTGACGTTTTCTCAAGTTCGGTTAGTACAATTTAGCTGTAGTAGTTTATTTATGTGATATTCTTTCTTGCTTTGTTATCTGTATTTTTTCGTAATATTTTTGTATTTGAAAATTCTTTTGTTATCTTTATTTTTTTTTGTAATATTTTTGTAATCTCAAAAGATAAGTATTACTATAAAGCAGCTAGACAGCAATCTTCGGCAGTGCTGTGTACGTCTGTAATTGGTACATACATCAGATAAGTGTCAGTTCTAAATGTTTAGTTTTAAGTGTTTTATGTATGTACTGTTGATGTGCCATTCAAATAAATAAAAATAAAAAATACATCAATAACTCTAAATTTGACTTTTTGTGGATTGACACATTATTTAATTGTATCCAATTATAGCTGAGAACCTTCTCGATTACATAAGCTTTTAAAGAAAAAAAATAGCATCGAACTCGGTCCATTCGTTAGGGAGAGATGATGCCACAGACAGACACACAGATACACGAGTCAAACGTATAACATCCATTTTTATTGGTCTCGGCTTAAAAAGCAAATTGATCGATTTGCTTTGCGGGGTAAATAAATATTAACTTAAGAATTTGTCGAAAGTTTTCATTAATCATAGACTTATGGCTTCGTAATTTGATTTATAGACATTTGGGGATTTTATTTGATAGATATAGCGAAGAAAATTTTTAGTAGAAATATTTGGTATATTTTTAAGAACTAGTGGTCGCCTAGCGTTCGGGATTTGAACGTAGTTCATTAAATTTTTAACCGATTACAAGATAAGTTTATATGACTTAAATTTTTTTAAATAATGTAATATAGTATTATCGACCAGAAGTGAAATTAATTAAAAAAAAATACAAAACCAATTCAAAACTTATATTCCAAAATTACAAAAATATATAAAAATAATTAAATTAATAACACTTAAAGATAAAGTAAATTTAATTTAAATAACGAGATATGTCCGCACGCTCCGACCGTCCGAGAAAGAATGTGCTTGCAACGATGCGAATGGCCCCCAGCTTGACACCTAGCACGATTCGATGGCGTGATCGTTGTTCACGCCCCTTTTCTATGGGTCATCTTGTTACACGGCCTCTCCTGACGGGCGGTCGTCCTCGTCCGCATCCCTAGTACGCTCGCAAACTGGCCCTGCCTGATCCTCTGCTGATGCGCCATGTAACAAGTCATCTGAATCCGCTAAGAACAAATAAAAAAAAAACCAATTAGAATTTATCCTTATAATTTTAGTAAGCACTCCTTTTAATAACAAATATTCATACTTCATGATACACACACATCTCACATAAAACGTTTATACAATTAACTACGTTCATACATATCAATCTATCGAGGGCCCCCATTCGTACATATATATCAACTCATTAAATTATATGTGACGGTAGTGACTAGTATACCATGTCAGTGCTCCTTCAGTGAGAACTGTCCTGCCGTGGTTGAGGATTACACCTCAAACCAACGTGAATATGACAAATACTCCGAATGAGTACATTCATCTGCCGTGACAGAGAAAACATCTCATGTCAACGTGAATATGGAAGGGGCTCCAGTGGAACATTCCATCTGCCGTGGTAGAGAATCACACTCGATACCAACGTGATTATGACAAATACTCCGAATGAGTACATTCATCTGCCGTGACAGAGAAAACATCTCATGTCAACGTGAATATGGAAACACACATATATAATACTTTTTCATAAGCAAAACAAAATTTTATTTGCATAATAATCAGTAAAAGGAAATTAAAACTGTAACTCACTCTCGAAAAATGCTGCGCAGGTCTCGGGAGTCCACTCTCCTGCCCACGCTACCATATTTTCTGCTGCAGCCTCTGTACGCTTTCCGTACGAACCAGTTAACAACTCCAACTCGTAGCGATGATGTGGTAGTTGTTTCAGCACCTTGTAGGGGCCACGCATGCAAGAATCTAACTTGCCTACTGACTGAGATGTCTTTATTACAAATACCATGTCGTTAACATTAAACATATTAGGTGACTTGCGGCCTTTATTCACATAATCATCTTGTTTTTGCTGATTAGCTGTCAAAAGTGACGATACGCGTTGTCTACGTAATGCCATAGTCGCCTCACGGTTAGGGGTAGCAATGTTTATCGCAACATCTCGGACAAGGGCTCGTATAATTGGAGTAGAAGAATCGCTACCTATGAGTAACTGAATAGGCGACATATTCGTTGTGCTATGTTTCGTACTATTTATAATGAGTTGTGTTTTCCACAGCACATCTGACCAACTTTGGTTTTTATGGTTAACTTCAATACGAAGGAGATTTAATAGCGTTCGGCAATAACGCTCAGCTTGCCCATTTTCATGGTGCATGCCTGGCGTGATAAAATGAATGTCACTACCAAATGACCTCACCATATCTTTAAACGCGGCACTTTCAAACATTCGCCCTCGATCTGTTACCAGAAGTTTAGGAGAACCAAACAGTGAAACAGCGTCGATAAAAGCTCTTTTTAACTCATTGGTGTCTTGATGATAAAGTGGGTACAAAAGGCAGTATTTCGTAAACGCGTCAATTATTATCAATATGTATTTATAGCCTTGAGATTCTGATAAGGGACCAAGAACGTCCATATGTACTACAGAAAATGGAGCATCCGGCTTAGACCAGGACTCGATTGGTTGATGAGGGGCTCGTGGAACCCGTTTGTGGGAGAGACATACAATACAGTGTTTGATATATTTTCTTACAAATGCGCGTAAGCCAGGGAACCAAAAATGGCGTAATATAAGTTCGACCGTTTTATCGTAACCAATGTGGTCTTGATCGTCGTGAAAAACATGAAGTAAGCTTAATCTGTACCCCTTAGGAATATAACACAGCAAACGAGATTCCTCACCAGTGACAAGAAATTTAACGTACAAAAGACCATTCTTTAAAACATATCGAGAAGAATCTAACTGGCCATTATTAAGTTTATCGATGAGGTTATGAGTCTCTTCATCCGCGGATTGAGCTAATTTAGCCCAATTTTTAGGATTTTGTATATGACATACATCAATAGGATTCCTACTCAGAAAATCAGCGTGAGACATTAAAGCCCCTTTCCTATATTCAAAAGTGTACTGGTAGTCTTGCATAGAAAGCCACCACCTAGCTACTCGAGGAAGTAAATCCTTTTTGCGTTCGGTTAACTTTAAGGCATTACAGTCCGTAATAATTTTAAAGGGTATTCCTAACAAGTACTTTCTAAAATTTTGGAGGGCCCTAACTACAGCCAAGGTTTCCAATTCGTACGAATGGTATTTGGATTCCGCACCCTGGGTTGATTTACTATAATACGCCACCGCGCGTCTAAGTCCACCTTCGTGTATTTGTATTAGTACCGCGCCATAACCAATTGCGCTCGCGTCAGTGTGTAGTTCAGTCGGTAATTGGGGGTCGTAAATAGCAAGGACGGGTTCGTTTGTTAAGCGATCGATTATGTACTCGCGTGCTTTATCTTGATCGATTCCCCACTCAAAGGACACATTCTTTTTAGTTAAACGTGCAATGCAAGCTGTTCGCTGAGCATAGTTCGGGATATACCTTCTAAAATAGCCAGCAAGGCCAAGAAACTGACGAATTTGTTTAACGTTACGAGGCTTCGGTGAACTGACCAACGCTTGTACTTTACGCGTGCTCGGCCTAACCTGACCATTCTTAATTACCCTTCCAAGATATTCTATTTCACTACTAAGGAAAGTGCATTTCTTAAGATTAATAGAAAATCCTGAAGATGTAAGCGTTTCTAGAACTTGTTGCAATAAAATTAACCCTTCAGATACAGAGTTCGATAGCAAAAGGACATCATCTATGTATACTAGAACTTTTTCCGATTCAATAAATAACTTGAGTGTTTTTGAAATAATCCTTTGATATATTACCGGTGCATTACAGAGACCGTATGGCATTTTAACATATTCAAAATGACCTTCTGGCGTCACAAAAGCGGTTTTGGCAATTGAACTAGCTTCCATAGGGACCTGGTGGAAACCAGTTGCCATGTCTAAACTAGTAAAAAATCTACTTGATCCTAGCCTATCGATATGGTCCTCTATTAATGGCAATGGGAATTTAACTTTGATAGTTCGTGAATTCAAAACCCTATAATCGACGCACATTCGGTCCGTACCATCTTTTTTTTTTACTAGGATTACAGGACTCGCGTATGGAGATTCTGATTCACGAATTATCCCTTTAGTCATTAAATCTTTAACAATATTTCGAACGCGAAGCCTCTCATCATGCGATAATTTGTACGGCCTATAGCATACCGGTTCGTTATTGGAAAGCTCTATTTTCATGCTACCCGTCGTAACTGTTGAAGAAGCGGTGCCACTTATAAACGATTTTGAAAAATTACTAATAATCGATAAAAGTTGTTCTTTTTCTTCACCTTTGAGAGGCGTGTTAATATTATTAATATCGAAAATGTTGTTTACAGGTAAAGGCGTATCTGAATGCGTCAAAAGCTGAATACCGTTTTGTCGGATATATGTAATACCCTCCCGATTCAAAATGTCCGTGCCTATAATAACCGGAGTATTGATGCAACTATGCGGTACTACATAAAAATCTGCTTCGATAGATATGTGGGGTAGTTCAATAATTAATGTTACAAACGAAGTACATTCGACAAGCTGACTACCTATACCTCGTAAAGCGCGATAGGTTGGTTTCTGATTAACGTTAAAATGCTTTAGTAATGAATTGGAAATAAGTGATATACAGGAACCGCTGTCTACTAATACATCAACCGGTACACCATTGATTACTGCACTTGTAATGTCAGTAGTCGATTTTAACGTAGTACTATTTAATTTTGTACAAAAGTTAACATTACGTTGGATGAGATTTGTTGACTCCGAACGCTGTTTTGCAAAGCAATCATTGACTACATGACCAGTCTTTTTACAAAAAGAACATGTTTTCGCTGAAAGTGGAGGTGACTCCGTTTTAGGCGACTTCGACTCTAAACGATTAATTGGCCGCATTCTTTTTGCGCTACTGCAATCTATACGTTTATGTCCCACCTTACCACAAAAATGACATGTTAAATCGTTAAACCCTCTCTTATTTCCATTATTCCGAATCATAGATGAGTAAGTACTAGTACGCAAAATATCGCGGGTAGATCGAAAATCATTTTTTGGCTTTACGTACATTGACAAAAATTGCACTAGGTCATTAGGTTGTAATTTAGAATTCGTAGCCGCGGCTTTAATATGAGGATCAGTGATACCCCTCAGTATTATGGCAACAATTAATTCATCGGACAATCCTTTAACTAGGCGTAATCTCAACAAGGAACGTCTGGCGTACTCGGCATAAGAGACATAACTTTTGGAATCTCTGGTCATCACTTCGTAAAGAATGTTCGCAATATCGACAGCTCGCGGGCACAGTGCTTTAAATTCGCGTTTAAAGTTTGTCCATGAACGATCATCACTGGACCACTCGTTAAGCCACAAACGCGCGTCCCCCTTTAAACAATTTCCGATTCGCGAAAGACACTCATTATCGTCCCAACCGTTAATTTCTTTAGCCCTATCTACTTCCTCACACCAGACGTCGATATTGTGAACGTACGGATCAAAGTTAGAAATGAAATAATTATGAGACCTTACTTTGACTAACGAAGTGATGGCCTCCGCGATTCTGCCAGCTGTGTCTTCGCCTGTGGAGATACTTTCTCGTGACAACGAAGGAGGTTGTCGGCCCATCGTCGAGTCGTCATCTCGGGTGTCGTCGGTGGTCACGTCGCTTGTGAGTGCGGGTAGTACTTGTGGCGGTTGCGGTGTATGCCCCGACGACGTCGATGGAACCTGTAAAGATAACCCGGACGGCGGCGGCGGTGCAATAAAACGATCTTCAAGCGCATTTAGTCTCGCAAGGATAGTATCCAGTACGTCCTTGGTCGACTCACGCTTGCGTTTACGAGAGCGAGATTGAGGTTCGGACATTTTTCGTAATAAACTAATACAATACTTAAACACAAAATAAAGAAAAAGTATTCTAAACGTAAATTTAAAAAAATAAAAATATTCTAATGTGGGTCAGGTTTACCAAAAAGCGGGTAGGCAATGAGGCACTATCCCACTTCTGATATTATCGACCAGAAGTGAAATTAATTAAAAAAAAATACAAAACCAATTCAAAACTTATATTCCAAAATTACAAAAATATATAAAAATAATTAAATTAATAACACTTAAAGATAAAGTAAATTTAATTTAAATAACGAGATATGTCCGCACGCTCCGACCGTCCGAGAAAGAATGTGCTTGCAACGATGCGAATGGCCCCCAGCTTGACACCTAGCACGATTCGATGGCGTGATCGTTGTTCACGCCCCTTTTCTATGGGTCATCTTGTTACAATAGATTATGTCGTATCACAATACATCAATATATCCGAATTTGACTTATTGTGGGTTGACACATTATTGCTTATCAGCATCCAATTTTGATGATTGTCTTTCTGATAATTCTTGAAGCACACTAAAGAATACAAATATAAAAATATAATATAAAAATATAAAATACACTAAAGCACACTAAAAATAGAAGAATCAGTTCTTGCGACTATGGTCATTGCACCACACTTTTACAAAATTTATCAGAACTGTATACTAAAATTATAAAGCTGAAGAGTTTGTTTGAACGCTATAATCTCAGGAACTACTAATTCGAATTGAAAATTTATTTTTTTGTTAGATAGTTATTTAAGAAGGTTATAGGCTATATTACATCACGTTACGACTCGGAGAAAAACAATAACCATAAACTATATAATACTATATAAATGGCAAAAGTTTAAAACAATATAACATTACATTCAGGGACAAAAATTAAAAAATCTCATAAATGTAATAGACGAACAATTTCTTTAACCTTGTCACTTCAAGCTATTTCAAGCTTAACTTCATTGTAATAAAGTTCAAATTAACTCGCCCTTTGTTTCTAAAAGCCGTTAAAATGTGACATAACCTTCTACCGGCAAGCTTGTCACCGCATAATGAGTTAAAGTTTTATGAAGATCTAGTTTTCCAAATTTCCTTCTAAAAGTCGAAATTCGCTTTACTTTTAGGGAACCATATTGTTTAGAATGTTATGTCTTTATATTAAGAGAAGAAGGCGTTTGAAACACATTGAAATATAAAAGAAATATGTGTGAATCAGAGGCGACGGTTTTTAGAAAACCTTATGGATGCTCATACTCTTTTGATAATGTCTGTCGGTCTGTATATGTATCTGTTTGTTTGTTCCGGCTAAACTCTGAAACGGCTGGACCGATTTTGCAAGACTTTCACTCACAGATAGCTGTGTAAACACTAGAAGAAAAAATAAACTTTTCGTATCGAACTTTCGTCTTCATAAAGTCAGTTCATCATTTCTGGGGTTTGGTATTCGCATCTATAATAAAATCCCGCAAACAGTTTTACATTTGCCACTTAATAAGTTTAAAGCCTACGTTAAAAAATCTTTAATAAATAAAGCATATTATATCATACAAGAATATTTTGACGACAAAGAGGCGTGGATTTGAAAAGCGTTGATTTTCTATCCGGGTAACATAATTAAAATGTAATAATAATACATTATGTATAAACGATTTTAAAAGAGTTACTATCGAGTTTCTTGCCGGTTCTTCTCAGTAGAGACTACATTCCGAACCGGTGGCAACTTTATAAAAATCTAAAATTAAAATATGACATGTAACTTGACGATTCGAAAGTGCTTAAAAAGCCCATTTGAATAAAGTATATTTTGAGTTTGAGTTTGTTCTAAGAAATAATTTACTAACTTTTATTTTAAAAATATTTATTTCTATCTATACTAATAATAAAATTCTAGCGGGTCGATGTCTGTACATAGAAGATATATGAAAAAAAAATATTACTGGGGGCCTTTACCAACGCAATAGAACCCAAAACAATGATTTTTAGAATTCTTATCTGTTTGTCTGTTTGTCTGTTTATCTGTGCGTTTGTGCACGCTAATCTCAGAAACGGCTTATCCGATTTAGATGCGGTTTTCACTAATATATTGTAGTTAGCTTCACTTAACATTTAGTGTTTGTTTCATGTCAATCGGTTCATAAATAAAAAAGTTATGTCAATTTAAGGAATCACGTCAAACATTTTTTTGCGCTTTTCACTAAATGCATGAAAATAATTTTTTTAATTTTTTGTCCGTCAGTCTGTCCGCCTATCTGTTTGTTCCGACCAATCTCTGAAACGGCTGAACCGATTTTGATGGTACTTTTACTTTAACTGTGAGCAGTTATCAAATGTTATAAGGAGTGACTTAGGCAGTTAGGCTTACTTCTATTTTAGATATTTTTTTATCTATACATATAATAAAATTCTAACGGGTCGCTGTCTGTACATGGAAGAAATATGAAAAAAAATATTATTGGGGGCCTTTACCAACGCAATAGAACCCAAAACAATGATTTTTAGAATTCTTATCTGTTTATCTGTTTGTATCTGCGTTTGTGCCCGTTAAAAAATATATGTCAATTTAAGGGGTCACGTCGAACATTATTTTGTGCTTTTCACTAAATGCATGAAAGTATATACAGTACTTACATAAAAAAATACATTTTTTAATTTTTTGTCTCTCAGTCTGTCTGTCTATTTATTTGTTTCGACTAATCTTTGAAACAGCTGAACCGATTTTGATGGTACTCTCACTCGCAGTTATCAAATGTTATAAGGAGTGATTTAGGCTTACTTCTATTTTAGATATTTTAAAATCTATACATATAATAAAATTCTAACGGGTCGCTGTCTGTACATGGAAGATATATGAAAAAAATATATTATTGAGGGTCTTTACCAACGTAATAGAACCCAAAACAATAATTGTTAGATTTTTTGTCTGTTTGTCAGTTTATCTGTGCGTTTGTGCTCTCTAAAAAGACATGTCAATTTAAGGGGTCACGTCAAACATTATTTTGTGCTTTTCACTAAATGCTTGAAAGTACATATATACGGTACTTACATCAAAAAACCATTTTTTAATTTTTTATCTGTCAGTCTGTTTCTTACGACTAATCTCTGAAACGGCTAAATCGAATTTGATGGGACTTTCACTCGCAATTAGGGGCTGGGGCTGTAGAGGAGGGAGAGGGGATCAAAGAAAAAAATCACAAAATATGAAAAAGTCTAAAAAGGTCTTTAAAACATTACGTGATTAATGGACAACCCCTATAGTTAATATTATAAGGATTAATTTAGGCTACTTTTACTAAAAAAAATATTTATTGTAATGAATAAGTGAAAAGGGGAATTACGCGAAAACAAAATATTGTAGAAACCAATAAAATAATGAACAATTTCCGATTCAAGAAGAGGAGGTACTTACATTAAAAACACCATTTTTAAAATGTTTGTCTCTCTATCTGTCCGCCAGTTTGTTCCGGCTAATATCTGAAACGTCTGGACCGATTTTGACGAAACCTTCACTAGCAGAAAGCCAATGTTATAAAGAGTAACTTAGGCTACTTTTATTTTAGATCATTTTAAATTAATAAATTCAAAAAGCGTTACGTGTAAACAAAATTGAAACTAATGAAATAGTGAAGAATATCTGATTCAAACAGGGAATGTATATATTATATAAATATGTATAATAATTTAAAATATATATGTACCCATTTACTGGGTGTTTTTTTACTGGATATGATAGACCAAATCCGAAACTATAAGGAATAGCGAAAAATAACTAAAGGAGTCTCAGAGCCGATTTTGATAAAAACTAAAACTGCATCATTAGTTTTTTGAAAAATAATTTTTCCTAGACAGAAATGAATTAATTGATTTTGAAAAAAAATAAACATTCTGTATTATTGCGAATCAACTTCGGAGAAGTAATAGTATACGGTTAACCGCAACAAAAAGAAAAGATTAATTTTTTTACACAATTCTATCAAATTCCTACATTAATTAATTTTTCAAAAAAAAAAAAATATTCATACCTAAAAGTGAAATTTTAAAATTAAAACGGGATGTTTTGACGCTAATAGCGGGTGAGTACAATAGCCGAGTCCAGTGAAATGTAGATTTTCAATAAATTGATTCATTGAATTATCTAAACCAACCAAAACAAACGTCACATTATATCAACTTTGTATAGCTCACATAGAAAATATAGACAAACATAAAAGAAGTTACTGTGAGTTATTCATTTTATATATTTTCGATTGTATTGTTTACACTCTTCCTTACTTTAGTAGGTGACTAGCATTTTGATACAACCTATAAACAAATCGTTTGAAGTAATGCAGACTTTTTTCTTAACTTACCGGAACCCATGATTTAACCCACATATTCGATCCTGTTTGTGTAGAATCGATTAGTTAACTTCTAATTAATGTATAGATTTAATGTTATTTTGTAAAAAAATAAATATTTTTTACTTCAATTTGTCCCTTACTATTACTTCCCAAAAGTTAATCCTTAAAAGTGACACTATTAACACACTTAAAGGTGGTTCAATAATACATATATACTTAAAGGTGGTGCAATAATACATGTGTTTTTTTTTCCAAAATTAGTGGGTTCTATTCCTGGCTAGAAGAATCATAAAAAACTTATGATGCAGTTTTAGATTTATCAAAATCGGACACGAGATTCCTTTAAGTATTTATTTTTCGCGATTTCTTATAGTTCCGGATTTAGCTCTATCAAGCCCAGTTAAAAAAGACACCCATATATAATACAAGGAAAACCTTAGCGAGAACATATTGTTTTACAGTCGAAATTTTAAAGACTAGCACAAAACACTTTTCTTCAATATTTATAGTGAAAAGCGTGGAGGAATACCGTATCTGAGTTAGTGTCTGCTTATAAATACAACCAGAAAGTTCCCAAATCCAAAGTAAAAATCTCCTTTCCTGAGAGGCACCGCAGACTATAGTCTTGCTTTGCAGGAGACATGCTAAGCATTATGTAATCCACGCGAACGAAGTCGCGGGCACAGCTAGTTAATAAATAAATACGCGAAAACAAAATATAATCAATATTCGATTCGAGCAGGAATGTAAACATTATACAAACAATAATCTTATCCATTACGATTGCAATTCAAATCCATACTAATGTTATAAATCTAAAAGGTTTGTTTATTTGAAGGGTTTGTTTATTTGGTAGCTTTATAAAAATTAAAAATGAAAATATGACATGTAACTTGACGATTCGAAAGTGCTGTTAAAGCCCATTTGAATAAAGTATATTTTGAGTTTGAGTTTGAGTTTGAGTTTGAGTTTGAGTTTGAGTTTGAGTTTGAGTTTGAGTTTGAGTTTGAGTTTGAGTTTGAGTTTGAGTTTGAGTTTGAGTTTGAGTTTGAGTTTGAGTTTGAGTTTGAGTTTGAACGCGCTAATCTCAGAAACTACTGGTGCGAATTGTTTCTTTTTGTGTTAGATAGTTTATTTAAAAAGGCTATGAAATAAAATCATCTTTATTAAATTTTTCCATAAATCAACAAGACAAACGACATAATCATTGTCAGTACAATTCAAACTCAATAAAACTATAAATAACAAAAAACCTTTAAACGTGAGTCCGCTGTCAAAAACACGAAACTCAAAAGAATGCTATGTCCATTTCATTTACGTACGGAACACGAAAAACACGGAATAATCCGTAATACTGTCTGTCGGATCGCTAATATTATAAAGCCATCGGGCTGTATAACGAAATCATTTTAATACACCCTGTGCCAGTCGTAACACGATTAGTTAATTGGAACACGCTGTATTCACGCGTTATGCTGATGTAATTTCGCGTAAATTGAAACCGAGAATATATATATTCATTATTCATATTGGAATTGTTTTTCAAGTGGCCTATGTACGAAGTGTATATACGAGTTCATATTACTAGCTGTGACCCTGCGGAAAGTATTTTTTTTTTAATAAACGTAATCCAAGTTAGTATCTGTGTGTGAAAGTCCCGTCAAAATTCGTTAAGTCGTTTCAGCGACTAGCCGGAACAAACAGACAAATAGATAGACAGACAAGAAATAAAAAAATTGCGTTTTTGTTGTAAGTACCGTATATACTTTCGTGCATTTAGTTAAAAGCTGTTAATTTGAAACTACAAACAGACAATTCAATTTAATTTATTAGTATAGAAGTATACATGGATGCTGATAAGCAATAATGTGTCAACCCACAAAAAGTCAAATTCGGAGATATTGTTATATTTTGATACAGCGTCACCTATTTAACATTATTAAAAAAAATTCAAGTCATCTAAACTATATAAGTAAGGAAAAACGTTTCTTAATTAAATGTATCAAATTTCAAGTGCGTTCAATATTTTTCTAATTATACAATAATCTCAAATATTTGAAAACTTATTAATATACAACAATTTAGATATATATAACTGTTTTTAATTAATTATACCTTTTATCAAAATAAAAAAGAAAAGATGTGTATATACGTCTTCAAACAAATTTATTAAGAATAGGTTTGACAACTTTAGACGCCATTTCTCAGAATCAAGTCCGTGTGGGTTGACACAGTATTGCTTATCAGCGTCCACATATAAATATCTACGAAAAATATATGTATCTATGTGTATTCTCTATGACCCAAAGCGGCTGAAACGATTGTGATTAAAATTCTAGGTAATCTTCGGATTTGCGAACGATCCTCTGTGGTTGTTATGTGATAAACAGATATTTTATTTCTTAGCAAGCAGATTGCTAGTCTATATAATGAAGAATCAACGATTGTTTTTTGTCATTTATGCGTTCCGAAATCATTGATCCACCGAAAGTCCGCAAAATATGTTTCCTAGCACAAACATCTATATACTTTAATATGCTAAAACTATTACGAGATGCATATGTTTATTTGAGAACATAAACAAAATGAAAAAATGTTTATTAATAATTGCTATATAAAATTTATTGAAACATTTCCCTCAGGGTTCTGAAGAAAATTGTTTGGGAAAGAACGTATTTTCTAATTTAACTTTCAATTTATATTATAATATGAAAACAGAGTCGTCATGGGACGCCTTTAAAATTTAATACATCTAAAAACATTCGCCATTCGAACAGGGTAATGCTGATAGTATTTTAGAAAGACCTACTCGTAGATGCAGTGGCTTAGATGAGGTCTACAATCTTTTGTAATAACGTTGTCTTAGATTTTCGCGATTATTATTCATTGAAATAAAACTATTTTAAACGGATTTAAATCGCGTATATTAATTATTTTTATCATCCCGACGTTTCGAGCACTTTGCAGCGTTCGTGGTCACGGGGAGACTGTCAAAGTGCAAAGTGCTCGAAACGTCGGGATGATAAAAATAATTAATATACGCGATTTATATCCGTTTAAAATAGTTTTATTTCTTTTATAATAAATTATCCTTTTTTTGTATTAATTAACTTTAGTTTATAAAAATGTTATTGACAGACACGTTGGTGCAGTGGTCACTGCAACTAACTGTAGCACTAACGGTCGCGGGTTCGATCCCCGCTCACGGCAGGTGTCTGTATTGGCCATGCGGATGTTTGTCGTGGTCTGGGTGTTTGTGTTAATGTTGTGTATGTTTCCGGACCCCCGACACAAGGTCACAAGATCTTAATGGGGACCGTTGAGTGTGATGCGTTTATTTAAACATGCGAACATGTACATGCTACGCGCCTTGAATGACTTAGAAGTTAGAACGCGTAATTATCGAGGCACGTGTGCGTTGCGAACTACTCAACATAATATGGATGCTTATCAGCAATACAAGTCAAGCCAAAGTGACTTCATTTTCAGAAAATGGCGTCTGAAGATGTCAAACCTATTCTTAATAAATTTGTTTAAGTATATAGATATCAATCTTTTTTTTCTATTTTGATTAAAGGTATAAGGAATTGAAAACAATACATTTTTTATTTACTAATAAGTTTTTTAAATATATAAGATATACACATTGTACATTGTAAAATATAGAACATACTTCATAATCAAAATATTAAATTCAGAACCATTTTCCGTACTTATTTAGTTTAGATGGCTTGAATAATTTTTGAGTAATGTTAAATAGATGCATCAGAAAACATCAAAATATCCGAATTTGACTGTTTGTGGGTTGACACATTATTGCTTATCAGAATCCATATACGATGTAGCAAAAGCACACGGCGTGCACTGATGTGCTTGCGAATAATTGTTTTGAAATGTCATTTTAAAATTTTTGGAAACATTTTGATGACGAGATGCAATGTCATATTTTCCTTGAAGTGGGTGCATTTATATTTAAAGGCACATACAAACCTACGCACGTGCAGGGAGCGTGTTGTTCGCGTGCGTGTTGCACGCCCCAAATGCCTGTGGACGCGTCACAATCTACGCACATGCGCGCGTTGCGAACTACTAAACATAACATACGATGAAGCAGAAGCACACGGCGTGCATGGGATGTTCTAACGAATAAATGTTTCGAATGTCGTTCGCACGCGAATATTTTCGAAATCGTCTCACGTTTCTAAGGTGCACGGGATCGCACAGTTCGTGTTTTCATGAGAATAAGAAAAAGTTTATTTAGAATACAGTTGACAAACTCAGACATAAATAATTACAACAAAAAATCTAATAAATAAAGCTAAAATTGAACTTTACAAAGTGACTCATATTACTAATAATATTAAGTAATAACAGATGACAATAATTATCAAATAATAATAATGGTAAGGTCAGAATAATCCCACTAAAAACTACTAATATTAATAAGGCTTAAAATATATATATTTTACAATAAAAACCCTAAACCAGTCAGCTCGTGACCACGACGAATACAACTTCGTTATATTCAATACAAATAGTATTCGTATAAATCGCGAAAGTTAAAAATATATAAAAATCCTAAAGTTATTTGTGTCTGCAGCTCTCTTTACTATTTGAATTCGCGCGACGAGTTGCGATAAAGTAAAATTATATAATAACATTTAGGATAAAAAATGATAATATTATTTAACAAACGCAATAAACATAAAATATTTCGTAAAAAGAAACTAATAAATTGATGGGATCAAATTTCTATTATATAATTATATTAGTCGCGTGTATATATACAAATATGTCCATATTAAAATGCACGTGAAATGCACGCTTCATGCACATTCGGAGGTTTCGACGAGCCTTTAAAATAATGTTCAAACCAACTTCAAGGCCAAGTACATCGCATCTAGTCATCCAAACATTTTTACATAAATTAGTAGATATTTTACATAAAAAGTAGTTTTTTTGGTGAAAGAGATTACGTCTGTAAATTTTACTCTTGACATAAAAAACAACTCTGTAAACCTGATAACAGTACAGTCAGTAGGTAACCTTACGAAAACTCAAACTCAAAATAAACTTTATTCAAATGGGCTTTTAAAGCACTTTCGAATCGTCAAGTTACATGTCATATTTTTATTTTAGATTTTAATAAACCTACCACCAGTTCGGAATGTAGTCTCTGCCGAGAAGAACCCGCAAATAACTCGATAGTAACTTTTTTTAAATCATTTATACATAATGTATTTTTATTACATTTTCATTTTGTTATCCTGATAGAAAATCAACGCGTATCAAATCTACGCCTCTTTATCGTCAACACATTCTTGTATAGTATAATATGCTTTATCTATTAAACATTTCTTAATATCGGCTTTAAACTTATTAAGTGGCAAATGTAGAACTGTTTTTACATTTGCCACTTAATAAATTGGATTTTATTAAACTGTAGGTGAAGGTGAGAATAACTCTTATAAGTTTTGCTCTCAAACTTTCATAAATATTTACATAAGTTATTTCCCATTGCTTTACACCCGAAAGCATTGTCAGTGTCTTATTATTGACCCTTACGGCTTTCGTAACTTACGACGTATCTGTTGTTAGATTTGATTGTTGTTTTATGTAATTCACGAGAGTAAAACTTACAAATGTAATTCTCGCCGAAAACTGAGTGAGGTATATGCTCAATAATTACATCGCTGGTTTGCAAGAATATCGTAATAACTCAAAATTCTAACAAATAGAACTAAGTATATCAAAAGACCATAAATCTTTGTAGTTTTATCATGAAAAGAGTTGTGATGATGAATTTTCTTTAAATCAATAAAGTTATAACATCAAAGGATCGTCTAAATTTTGCAGCTATGCACCAACACGTTAATAAAGAAATTTAAAAAACTCATCCCCTAAAATTCATCATTTTTAGTTGCATCGATATTCTTGAAAAGCAGCGACATAGGCTATTTTACGGGAGTAAAACGCAAGGTAACTTCATATTTTATTTAAACTCATGCAGAAGTTATTTTTTCCCTGTGGTCTGGTCCTGTCGGTTACATTTCAGTTTTTACAGCGCGCCACTGGGAATGACAGGGGACTGTTAGAGACGATCATACAGGTGGTCTTAAAATAATTATGATACATAAACAACCGACTTCAAAATCAAAAAAAAAAAAATCGTTTAATTAGACAATTTGGTTATTTTGATTTTATAACAAAACTAGCCGACCTTTGCGTTTTCACTCGCGTTTATGGTTCCTACTTCGCTCTTATGAGTCGTGGCGTGATGTAATATAGCCTATAGCCTTCCTCAATAAATAAACTATCTAACACATAAATAATTTTTCTATTCGAACCAGTAGTTCCTGAGATTAGCGCGTTTAAACAAACAAACAAACTCTTCAGCTTTATAATATTAATATAGATTAGATAATAGACGTAAATTTTTTATTTCAATCTAGTCACCGCATCTTCTTAGTTATCTAGTACTCAAAGGGCTAACAGCAGCCTATTGCTTAAGCTCCCCTATTCAACTGTATGTTTGTCCGTACGTCCGTCCATCCCGTCTGTCATCAGGCTATATCACATGAACCATAATACAGACAGAAGGTAGACAGTTGAAATTTTGAAAAAGTATGTATTTTTACTGTCGTTGACAACTGATAATAAAAATGGTCAATCGCGAATCGGAATTTGCAAAGTTTTACATATTTTTATGTTATTTTACAATTATTTGAAAAGTACATATTTAATGTTATACAATGAGATTGAACACTTGGTATATGAGCTCGAATCGTACTGAACTAATTTTATTTTTATATAGATAGTTAAAGACAATACACTTAATTTCTTCAGTGATAATGATTATAGTTGATGTTTCACCTATATTTGAACTAGTAACTGAAAATATATAATTTTAAATAATGTATGTATGTTGGTACAACATTTCTTTAGTATATGAAAGGGCTAGATATAATACAATAGTCTATAAGTGGAAGTTTCTGAAGGGTCGCTCGACCTTCACTGTAAGGGCGTGTATTCATTCCAACTTAACTCTATAAGAAAAATGTGAAGTTGAAAAAAAAGCTTTACTTTTTTATTTTATGAATAGGGCAAAAATATGTGTATTTATATTTTTTAACTAATATTATAAATGAGTTAGTTTTTTAATTACACACGCCATTACACAAAAAATCGCTTCCAGGTTATGTCAATAAATTTTATAATCTGTGAAAAAATTTTGAAGTTGTTGAAAAATAAATAAATTCAACAACGGAAAAGTGGTCCGCTGAATTTCTTCCACGGTTTCTCAGGTTTGAGGTTTGACTTTTCCGAAACCGTGATATATTATGTTGATATTGCCCGCTCAAAATGTAATAAGGGATCAAAGAATAAAGATAGAAAGGAAAGGAATGGGGCAGGGGGAAGGCTTCTTACACTTTCCGTACGAAACGCAGGTACAAAAGCTAATTGACGCCGAAATTCTGTGAGAGTGAGGTACTTCCCCGGCCAAGTCAGTCTATTTACGAGCTGTAGTCAGTAGGTTACAGCTAGGCTCTATCTCAATTTTCTAGTTACTTAAAATAATAAGATTTCTAACGAAAACTTCTGAAATATATAGAAAAAAGTTTTTAGTAGTGTTTCCGTAAAAGAGGAACATCCATCTATCCATCTATCAGAGTTCCTTATAAATATCTGTAATCATAATATAAAGAAGTAAAATTTGTTTGTATGTAGGGGATAATCTCAAAAACTACTATATCCGATACGAAAAATTACTTTTGTGTTGGCTAGCCCGTTCATTGAAGAAGGTTATAGGCTATATTACATCACGCTACGACTCATAGGAGCAAAGAAGTAATCATAAACACGAGTGAAACCGCGAGGAGCAGAAAAATAAATAAAAATGAAAACAAATTTAATAAAAGAATTTCACTTTAAAAATGGAAATACAATGACAAATATTATTTTAAAAAACAAGAGAAATGTAAAAGGTTGGGAAGGACTGCATTATCTTGTCACACCGACTCTTAGACACTTCAGTGATAACGTCAATGTTGGAACTTGTTTGAACATGTTTCAACATGTTAGTGACTTTAACACTCGGGAAAGAGTAAAATACATACATTTTACGAAACAATATTTTTTATATCTCTGTAACACGTTTAAATCCACTTTAAAAAAGGAGGTATTCAATTTGTACTTTAGTTTAGTTTAGTAGCTTAAAATTTGTCACTTAATAATTTTAAAACCCTTATTTTAAAAGAAATCTTTTATAGATTAAGCAAACTATACTATACAAGATACTTTGGACGATATAGGGGCGTGGATGTGCGGATCTAGGTTTTACGCTTAGATCTTTTAAATTACGAAACTGATTTTAATTATAATGAAAATTTAAGACAAAATCTTATTAAAATATGTTGTTAAAATTGATTAGCAATTTGTAGACAATCCAGTTATAGTTATTTTATTATATACTAGCTCTTCCTTGTGGTTTCATTCGCGTTTATGGTTAGTGCTTCACTCCTATGAGTGCACAATAAAAAAAGTTTTGTAAATAAAATAAAATTCACTCTAATTTAAAAACGAATTCTCCGCCATGGTTGGATGAAATAATTTTTTCTTCATTTATTCGACATTTCCCTTAATAAAGTGTTCTTCCATCATTAATTATATAAACCTACTCTATGTGATAAATTAATATCATTAATTATTTAGTCAAGAGCGTATACATTCGCGTGGATAGAATTCCGTAGGCATTTATCGTACTTTATGAAGTTAAAGATCTTAATTATTTAGTTTAATGTGCTAAATTCAGATGCTGGTATTAAAATATACATTTTAAATTTTCACGATTTATATTATATATTTTAAATAACCGAGCTGAGGAGGAGAGGATTTTTAATATAATGGGCAAAGAACTAAAAAGAACTTTTTAAGCTTACATATAAATTTTAGTTATTAAAATAAATATTCTATCAGCGATGTCGTCCTCTATACATATAAAATCACTTGTCCTGACTGATTCATCAACGCAGAGCCTAAACCGCTGGGGCTATGAACTTAAAATTTTGGCTGTAGGTGTCTTTTGGGTATAAGAATTCACTAAAAAGGTGTTTTTCGATTTTCTACCCCTAAGACGGTTAAACGGGTTAAAAACATTTGAATGGAAAATCTTATCCCGTGGTCATATTAACTTAAAATTTTTATACACATATTTCTGGATGAGAGTAATGAAATGTGAACCATAAAACTTACAAATATCATCCCCTATTTAACCGCAAGGGGGTGGTGAAGTTTGTATGGACAAAATTAATTTTTTTGGTTGATTATCCTTAAACTTAGCATTAATATATCTTAGGGTGAAGTTATGTATAATTGTATAAAAAAAATTTACCATCTGTATATATTACTAGCTAAGCCCGCGACTTCGTTCGCGTGGACTATAGAATGGCATGTCTCATACAAAGCAATGCTGTACTCTGTGGTGCCTTGTTACTCGCATTAATTAATAACATTTTGTAAAATACTACGCTTTTCATTTAGTTCGCCTTACACTATTAGATGGTGCTATAAAATAGAATGTATTTTTTTTTAATCAGCGGGGTCTGATCTGAGCAAAAGTAACCTAAGCTATTCCTTATAACATTAGCTATCTGTGAGTGAAAGTTCCGTCAGAATCGGTCCAGGCGTTTCAGAGGTTATCCGGAACAAACAGACAGACAGACGAAAATTTTAAAAATTGTGTTTTTGATATAAGTAACGTGTATACTTTCATATGTATTTAAATCAAAGTTGTTATTTTGAAATTACAAACAGATACTTCAATTTTATTTATTTGTATTCGAGTCTGCGAAACCCTAAAAATCTCACCGGCTCTTCACAGCTTTTCCTCGTTCGTTTTTTTGAGCACCATAATTTATTATCAACTTAATCTTAATGATTCAATAAATTCAATCTTATTGAAAATTTGTCACTGTCCTCGCGTCTTTTAACCGAATTCCAAAAAAAGAAGGTTCTCAATTCATACTTTATTCTTTATTTTTTTAAAGTTTGATACCTCCAAGTGTGGATCTTTCGCTTCACCGCCAGGGGGCGTCACCTAGTTTTGGTCAAGTCACAAGAAGTAATAATTTAAATTTGATAATAATCGATATAGGCATTTATGGATCTGGAGTAGTGCCAGTCCAGTTAAACGTTCTTCAATCATACAAATTATATTAAATTAATTAAATATTAAAGGTACTTACATAAAATCTATATTGTGACAAAAAATATAAAAATTATGTTAATCATCATCATGTTTAACAAATATAATTAGTGCTCTACCTAGGTCTTGGACCCAGCCCAGGGGGAGGTCATGACCCCCGTGAACCCCCTGGATCCGGCCTTGGTTACCTCAGAACTCCGTCGAATCCAAATCGATTTAAATAAATCAAAAATCTCATTGATCCAATAGAATTTTTATCAAAATCGGTTTAGTAGTGAGGTTTTAAAATAAAATGAAAAAGCATGTCCTTCAAGTAACGAAAATTACGTATTTTATTTTTAAAGTAGATTTCTTTTTTTCAGTTTTGTAAATACAAACAAAAATTTAACGTAACCGTTTCTTATCTATACTAACATTATAAAGCTGATGAGTTTGTTTGAACGCGCTAATCTCAGGAACTACTGGTTCGAATTGAAAAATTAGATTAGAAATGTTTGTGTTAGATAGTTTATTTATTGAGGAAGGCTATAGGCTATATTACATCACGCTACAACTCGTAGAAGCGAAACAGCAATCATAAACGCGAGTGAAACTGCAAGAGACAGTATCTTCATATGACTTCACACTAACTTTTACAACGTAAATATATTTCGGTAATGTAATATAGCCTACATCACGCTACAACTCATAGTAGCGAAGCAGTAATCATAAACGAGTGTAACCGCTAAGGATAGCTAGTTACATAATACGAGTCACGAACAATGGAGTTAGTTCGTTAAACTTTTTCGTATTTCATGTCAGCTAGAGATGTCTCCAGCCACGCCACGCTTCAGCTGAGGCCTCATATATATAACTCTAGTTATTAAAATGTACTATATCCTGAGTTTCGCTGTGTGCCGTATTTATATGGATGCTAATTAGCAATAATGTGTCAACCCACAAAAAGTCCAATTCGGAGATATTTATGTATTCTGATAGTGCGTCACGTATTCAACATTATTTAAAAGTCTTTTAAGTCATCTAAATGAAATAAGTACAAATCAAAATACATATACTTTATTCAAGTAGGCTTTTACAAGCACTTTTGAATCGTCAATGTATAAACAAAATAATAATGATTAAATTTATGAATTTATAACCGATTCGGAATGTAGATTCTACTGAGAATAACGGACAACTACAGAAAAGAAAGTATCTTCATTTAATGTTTCTTATATTGAAGAGTATTCCATATTTTGCTAATTACAATAATCTCATATATTTCAAACACTAATTAATAGGTAAACCTCTTTACAAGCCACTCTACTTTTAATTTATTATATTTTTTATTAAAATAGAAAAAAAAAAGATAAATATATATAATATTCATCATCATTATATAGGACGCGGTTATTATTAAAAAAAATGGTATCTAAAGATGTTAAACCTAATCTTAATAAACTTATATATCCATCTTTTATTTTCTCTTGTGATAAAAAGTATAATGAATTAAACGCAGATTGGTATAATGAAAAGTTATGTAATAATAAAATTATCTTATACATCTCAATATTTTTTATTGCAAAATATGAAACACACTTCAATATACGAAACTCTTAAATATTTATTTATTTATATTAGGGAAACATACAGCATTTCATATATTACAGGAGGAAACAATTACAAAAATATAAAACATATGCCAATTAAGTTTCCACTACTACTTTCACAAGGAAGGGAACTAATAAAATTGTTAGTGTTATATAACAAAAATATTTTATGAATTAAGTAAAATTTGGAAAATACACCCTTTATCTACTTGAGTTTTTTTACAAAAGAAGAATATTTATTGAAGCTATTATGAAATAAATCAATGTGGTTGTATTTCTTATTATGATTGTCACACGATCTTACAATAAAACAGTTTTTAAAATACTTTGTTTTACAGAGTGGAATTAAAAATGTATCCTGAGAGCGAGCGCCAGGACGAGGGCATTTAAACTCAATCTTACTGAGCAGATAAGGAGAATCAGTTAAATTATTTAATATTTTGTACAGAAAAATTTGATGACAGTGTTCTCTACGTTTTTCCAGTGTCAAAAACGAATTAGGAAAAGTAAATTTATATCGCAATCTTTTGAGAAACCTGTTTTGTATTTTTTCAATTAAATCGATTATTTTGCGTACTGTGGATTCCAAACTGAAATAAATTAATAAACTTTTCTCCGCTTTAGATGTTAAGATGACATGAAAATATTTTTAATAACGTTAAATAGGTGACGCAGTATCAAAATACATCAATATCACCGAATTCGACTTTTTGTGGGTTGACACATTATCGCTTATCAGCATCCAAATAATATTGACTATATAGATAATTGTATTTCCTGCTTAATATTACCTACTAACACATATACCTATTAAGGTATAGTAATAATGTTAATTGGTTTTCCTTAGAGACCGCGTCGCTTTGACTGACACTTAAGGGTTGACACAATTAGAACAAGACTTTGTAAAAAAGCAACCAACTTCATAAGCATCCAGTTACTATGACCTCAAAACCAAACTACTAAACCTATTTTGATGATAATTCTGTGAAACTAATCAGAGAGAATAAATTCCCCTATAAAAAAAAATTACCAAATCGTTTCAGCCGAAAAAGTGCCCGACGAATTTAGATTTTAATTCTGATTTCATTTCAGTCAGTGATTTTATATCATATTAAAAATAAAGAAACCTACTTTAAAACAAAAATATGTGAAACATCAGACCTGAGCAAAAACCGGCAAAAGACTCAGCGGGATTTTTTTTTTGTTTTAGGCTATCGTAACCAAATGGTGCCAATGAGACTCTATTATTAAACCTTAGCCATCCATTTATCCATTCGTCTGTTAGGACCCTGTATCTCTTGATTCGTATTAGGTGAAAAATTGAGATTAAAATAATAAATAAACGCATCACACTAAACGGCCCCCATTAAGATTGCGTGAGCTTGTGTCGGGGGTCCGGAAACACAATACAAACACAAACACCCAGACCACGACAAACATCCGTATGGCCAATACAGACATTTGCCGTGAGCGGGGATCGAACCCGAAATCTATCTTTTAAAATTACGTTATTTCCAACAAATTATTTCCTTTCTCAGGCTCTAGACTATCTCTGTACCAAATTTCATTTAAATCAGTTAAACAGTTTAGATGTGATTGCGTAACACACAGACAGAGTTACTTTCGCATTTATAATATTAGGATATTGTCTGAATCTATATAAAGAAATAAAATTGACTTGTCTGTTTGTAATATCAAATTAACAGCTTTTCACTAAATACTCGTATGAAAGTATGTATATACGATATTTACATCACAAACACAAAAAAATACGTAAAACATATTACACACAATAAAACTAAAAATTAAAATAAAACAAATCTAAAAAAAAATTTAATTGTAAATTTGTAGTCAATGCGAAAAAATTATATTTTTTTAATGAATATGAAAGTATACACTGTACCTCAAAAACACAATTTTTAAAGATTTTGTCTGTCTGTCCGTTCGTTCCAGCTTATATAATATATAGGTCATGTTATAATGAATAATTTAGGCTACTATATTATTATTTTTATATTAGTGAAGAAAAATAATTAAAAATATAGGAAAACAAAATTGAAACCAATAAAATATTACACAATATCCGATTCAAGCAGGGAAGGTAACATTATATAAATATATTATTTCCATAATTTAACGTGAGCGAAACCGCGGGTTACAGCTAGTCTACAACCACCTACTAAGTGACAGCCCTATCCAACTAACTGCACAAAGTAATTAAGATAATTATTTGGTCAGTTAGCATTTAGTTTGTTTTGCTTAACTTGCGTTATTAGAGTTTACTGAGCTTAATGAATCATTAACAGCACCTGTAGTGGGCGAGAGTTACACTTATAACTTTTGCTCAGACTTTCATAAAGATTTACATAAGTGTTTTGACATTGCTTTACACCTGAAGGAATTTAATATTAGAGCCTTAGTTTTGATACCTTCAGTTTTCGTAAGGTAATTTGAACGCTAGGCAATACTATGTCAAGCCACACGGACTTCATTTAAAAAAATGGCGTCTGAAAATGTTAAACCTATTCTTAACAAATTTGTTTGAAGACGTTTCTATCCATCTTCTCTTTTCTGTGTTGATAAAATGTATAATAAATTAAATGTAGAATGGTACAATAAAAAGTTTTATCTAATAATATGTTTTTAAATATATTAAATTGTTGTATTTTGCAAAACATTAAGCACACTTCAATATTCGAAACATTAAATTAAGAAACATTGCCGTTATAATTTAGTTTACACGACTTGAAAAATATTTGAATAATGTTAAATACACGACGCATCATCGGAATACATCAATATCTCCGAATTCGACTTTTTGTGGGTTGACACAGTATTGCTTATCCATACTTTTCCACAGATGTTACCACTTTTTGAAGTTGTTCTTTATCAGTTATTAGAGTGAGATGTTATTTTTTTAAATAATAAATCGATTTAAAGATAACCATCAATTAAGGTTTGATTATGAATTTTTCTGTTTCACCATCGACATCACAGCTAAATTAAAAGTAAAAGTAAAGTAAAGTAACAGCCTGTAAATATCCCACTGCTGGGCAAAGACCTCCTCTCCTATTAAGGAGAAGGATTATACGTTAATCCACCACGCTTTTCCACACACCAAACTTGTCAAAATTGGGAATGGGTACAGTATAGATTTTAAATGTCAAATAGTATGAACATTCTCAATAATAAAATATTATCCCTTGCCACGTATAATAATTATTTACTAAAATAGATAATGTATTCTTTAGATACTACAAAACCAAGTCACTTCTTGCCGTCTATGTATATAGTAGATCTGTTCATCAATAAGATATAATGACTCAAGACATACATGCATTTTATAGTAGAGAAAGCCGAGAAATTCAAAGCTTTGTAATGCGATATCGTAAGAAACTACATTGCACTCATGTAAAGTCGGGGTGGGTTCCTAGAATAATATATTTAAGTAATTATAAGATTTACACAATATGGGTAATATTATTTATTAGATTTTTTTGTGGATTCGTTCGCGTAAAATGGCAGTGCATAGGAACGAACAAACATTCTTCTTGTATCACATAGATATATAACGTACAATGTTGCCATCTAGCGGTGTAATTCAAAAGTCTTAGTATAAAGAATATCTATAAAGTAACAATAGATGGCGCTAAATACGACAGAGTATTTTACTCAAGAATGTATTTATAAAAGAACTAGCTGGTGCTCGCGACTTCGTCTGTGATGTCTATGATGCCTACGTCATAGTAGTTTTATGCATACAAATTCTCAGCCCGATCGGTTTAAAATTGACAAAGTCTCATACAAACTTTCATTCCTTATTTTATCCCCTTGGGTGTAGAATTAATCAAAATCCTTTCTCAGCGGATACCTACGTCATAACATCTACCTGCATGCCAAATTTCAGCCCGATCCGTCTGATGGTTTAGGCTGTGCGTTGATAGATCACTATGTCAGTCAGTCACCTTTGAGTTATATATATTTAGATGTGTTTTTTTTGTTACAGGGCCGACTCCTCTGCCACAGATAGTGGTAGAGACAAAAACATAAGTCGCTTGAACGGATTCCTTAACTTGAAGACACCTCTGATCAGCACGAAAACACTAGGGTGAGTTTAAAATAAAGAGCTTAAATCTTTATTAACACTATCTCAAAAAAAGTGATATTTTGTATAATGTTTAATATTTATTCAAAACTTAATTTACGGAAGGGCATCTACACGCCCTACGGCCGTGGGACCTCTACAAAAAAAACTCGTTTTACACAATAGGTATTATACGATAAGTATTTCCTTGCATTTTTTATCTATAATACGCATACAAACATAATTGTTCACTTCAATCCTTAAAGAACATTATATGGAAAATTTGGTTAAGAAAATTATATTTACTACCGAAATTAATTGCTTATATTATTCTGTAAAATAATTAGAAGTCTCTACGTTGCCTCCAGGCCTTCGAATCCGGTCCTGTGTTTAGTTCATAAAATTTTATATTCTTCAATATCGCCATCTTTTGAGAAGATAAAATCGTAATGGTTAAAAACATTTTAACGCATAAAAAATAGGCGAGAAAATATACACGGATGAATTTTTCAGTCTTTGTGAATAAATAACTTTTTCTGCCATCTAGTAAAATTTATAAGAACTATTTAGTTAGAACAGCGCCATCTTACATATTTGCGTGACACTACTTCAAAAGAAACGTACGACGTTAGAATGTAAATGTTCTCCTTATAGGTATGTACAAATGTTTAATATTACGTCACGTTCTTGTATATGATACTAGATGGCGCGATCAATTAAGTTTAATGTAAAAAAAAAACTAAGTTTTTTAATTTATAAAACTTTATTTCATATTTATTTATTGAGTTATTTAAATATCTTGGAATATATTTAATTTAAATTTAGATTATTTTGAATTCCATTTATTATTGTTGAACACAATTTACATATATAAAAACCTATTTTTTTAAAATTACGTTTCTAGGAATATTTTTATTATTTATATTTACTTTTAAATTTATTTTAAAATTATAAAAAACTAATTATGCCGAGAGGTGCTACGCAATAATATTTCAATCGTAGCATTCGTAGATATTCGTAGATTCGTAGATATTTTCGTAGACTTGCTACGAAATTTCAATAATATGTGCATATTAATGTTTAAACCATGACAGTAAAGTAAATACTATTTAAAATAAGGTATTAAGCTAATAATTAAGGTGTTATGTCGACTTGACCTCTACAAACAAGTAAATATAACCTCTAACGACCTCTGTAGACCCGTAACGATGTCCACTCTATCCTTATGTCGTGAAAATAAGATAACTATATATACGTTTTTCTTCGCATTATAAAATACTTATTTATTAGCCAATCACTTTTATTTCAAGTTCTTTAGCTATTTCTATCACAATTAAGCTTATTTCAATTATACACCAGGCCCACGCAGAGGATTTTCTTAATAATTTTCTTGAGAGCGTATTCGTGACTTGTCGCGGGAGGCGCGTAAACTAAACTAATTATTATATCGTGCCGGTAGACGGCGCTCTCGGTTTAGGTGTGCTCGTCTATTCCCATAAAGACACACACTGACCGACGGTCAACACCGGGCGCTATATAACTTAATTTCCTTTTTTTCCACAAAGGTTATTTTATTCAAAGTAAAAATTAGAAGTATCTATTTATTTATGTTCATATACTAAATAAAATTTTATGAGCTTCATTACACGCGCTATAATGGCATCAGTTCAGTCAAGGATTGTTGTCAAACTGACGTCAGATTGATAATATTTTTAGCAGACTTATAAGAAGGGTGTACTCGACTCGTGTGTATGCTTTTAAGTCACTTTGTATGACCGCCATATTTTCAAAAATTACTAATCAAATGTTGATGCTATTTCATTCGTATTTGGATATATTTATGATGAAATTAAGTATAAATGATAATAATGCATGGATTTAGTATCGCTGGATTTCATACAGTATGTTTAATATAAACATTTGTAATTTTTAAATATATATACTTAAGAACACAATTTTAAAAGAGTACCTATCGAGTTTCTTGCAGGTTCTTCTCGGTAGAATCTTCATTCCGAACCGGTGGTAGCTTTTCCTTAATTTAAGTACTTTTTGTTTGTTTTGACGATTCAAAAGTGCTTTTAAAAGCCTTTATCTAATAAAAATAATGAAGTATCTATTTTATTTTGAATTTGATTTTGAGTCCGTGTAGCTTGACATAGTGTTGCTTATCAGCGTCCATTTATCAAGGAAGGTTTTAGTATATAATAGATTAAGATGTGATGAAGATCTTCAGATAAAAACAAAGGAAGTTTTGAATAATTAACAGTAATTGACCCATGATGGCTGCGATCGTTTCTATGTTAATTACAGTTCTATTTGATGTCGCTTATAATTGTTATGGAGCTCTTGAACACCATAAAGCACAGGAAATTGGCTATTTCGGTCACAGCATGAGAAATAAAAAGTACAAAATACTCCAACTAGTAATCTAGGAAAAAATCACCGGTAAGCGTGGAGTTGGGCGGAGGCGCCGTTCTTGGCTGAAGAATCTGCGGGACTGGTTTGGCTGCAGTACCACCACACTGTTTCGAGCAGCGGCTTCGAAAGTGAAAATAGCCATGTTGTTGTCCAACCTCCGATAGGAGTGGAACCTTAGGAAGAATAATTGTTAAGTTAATTAATATATTATAAGGTTTTCTGCGAAACAATTAATCGTTTAATTTTCAATATTTGACTTTACGGTGTTAATAATTGACTAAAATTAAAAATGAAATAAAATCCCCGACAATTTATTAGTTTAGACTGATAAATTTTGGTAAAATGTCTAAGAAACATTTCTAGAAAACCCAAATAGAAAAACCGCACCCAAATCAGTTCATCCGTTTAGGAGCTATGGTGCCACCGATAGACACACAGACACACATATCAGTCAAACTTATAACAGCCATTTTTGTGTCGTGGGTTAAAAACAGCTTTCTTAGAAACAGTGCCATATTTTTTTTCATAAAAAAGGCTTCAGTAACGTCATCTTAACACTGAATGCTTTCATTTCCTACGATGACATTGCCTGCCATCTAGCGGTCGCTTTATTTATACTAATATTATAAAGCTGAAGAGTTTGTTTGTTTGTTTGAGCGCGCTAATCTCAGGGACTAGTGGGTTTAAATGAAAAAAATATTTTTGTGTTAGATACTTTATTTTTTAAGGAAGGCTACAGGCTATATAACATCATGCTACGACTCACAGGAGCAAAGGAGTAACCCTAAACGCGAGTAAAACCGCAAAGGACAACTAATTCAAAGTAAACTTTGTTTAAATAGACTTTTTAAAGCACTTTTGAATTGTTTTTAGCTACCACCAGTTCGGAATGTAGCCTCTACCAAGAAGAACCGGCAAGAAACTCGATAGGTCTTTTAAAATCATACATAATAGATTTGCATCTTAATTTTTCTGACGACTCATAGGAGCAAAGCAGTAAGCATAAACGCGAGTTAAACTACAGTTGTCTTCAGATGACATTAATCAAGCTTTTACTATGTAAATAATTTTCGATTTCCTGGAAAGCGTATTTTGACGCTGTAAAGTCAAAGAATTTTCTAGACGTTTAATATTGCGTCGACAATTTGCCCGCAGTCCTAGGAAACAAAGCCTTGGTTAGAAACTGTAAGGTATGCTTCAGACTTTAGCATTGCCGGTTGATATCCGCTATTCCGACAATGGACATCCATAATTTATGAATCCAAACGTCTTTATTCCCTACGGAATAGGGTTCAAAATAATCCTTAATAAATCACGTTGAAAGATTTACAAAAGTGATTCTTATTGTGTTGAAAATAAAGTATAATTTAAGATTTCACTAGATTTGAAACATCAATCATGTGGGTATTGATGAAAAATTCATACATTTGTAAATTATTTAAGTATTTTATTGTTATAGATAGTACTTTTAAAGGCCGTGTTTGTGTTATCCTATAAACTGTAATGATTTATAGTTGGACTGAGTTATGCCATTAAAATATCAAATTCTTACGATCTTACAATTCGTATCTATACTAATATTATAAAGTGGTAAAGTTTGTTTGTATATTGAGGGTAATCTCTGAAACTACTGATCCGATTTAAAAAATATTTTTTTATATTAGATAGCCTGTCTATTGAGGAAGATTATTATATCACCCTAAAACACACAAGAGCGAAGCAGTAACCATTAACGCGAGTGAAACCATAAGAGGCAGCTGGTAATTCATAAATTCGTATTAGGGTTGTTTATGTGATGCTTCAATAAACAATTCCTTAGCTAAATATCTAACTAGGTTTATAAAGCGTTGTATAATATTATTTGGAAGTATAAGTTAAATTATTGTAAGGCGAAACTTACAAATGTAAGTTTTATTTTGCAGTAAAGCAATTCAGTCACCTAGCACCAGATACGTCGTAAGTAGTCACAAAAGCTGGCAAAAATAAGGCACTAACAGTAAATTCCTTCAGGTGTTGAGTAATGAGACGTAACTTATGTAAATTTATGAAACTGAGAGCAGAACTTATAAGTGTAATTCTCATCTTAAGCTTCATCAGAATCTATGCCATAGTTTTGTATAAAAGATCAACAAATCACCCATTGAAACAACCAAACACCATCCATTGTCACTTTTGCATTTGGATGCTGATAAGCAATAATGTGTCAACCCACAAAAAGTCAACTTCGGAGATATTGATGTATTTTGATACTGCATCATATATTTAACATTATAAAAAAAATGAAGTCATATAAACTAAATAAGTCCGGAAAAAAGTTTCTTAATTAATTGGTTCGAATTTCAAGTGCGTTCCATATTTTGCAATTTATATAATAACCTCAAATACTTGAAAAACTTTTTATTAGATAATACATTAAATATATTAATCTGAATTCAATTCATTATACCTTTTACCAAAAAATAAAATAAAATATGGACATATACTTCTTCAAACATATTTGTTAACCTTCCTATACCCGCGTAAATTTTTATAACACCTAAACCCGAATGCAATTTGATACTCAGAAAATTTGAAACCGATTGAAACTATTTTTTTAGGAAGATCTATAGATATATGTTTTGATTTTAATAACTTTGGAATGTATTCTATAAGAAAACGAGGATTTATTGCAATATGTATTTTTCGTCGGTCTCAAAGACCAATGCACGAGTATAGGAAGGTTAAGAATAGGTTTGACATCTTTAGACGCCATTTTCTCAAAATGAAGTCCGTGTGGCTTGACACAGTATTGCTTATCAGCGTCCATTTATAACATTAGGAAAATAAAAATGTGAATTTATTTTTGGGTTACAATATACGATATATTCATACGAATGTCACATAACTTTTAGTTCAGTATTTTATTCGTATGAGATTTTTCGCTGCTTGTTTGTATATAAAAGGAAACTCAACTGGTTATATTATCCGCTGATAAGTAATACCGTGTCAAGCCACACGGACTTCAATTTGAGAAAATGGCGTCTAAAGATGTCAAAGCTATTCTTAATAAATTTGTTTAAAGACGTGTATTATTTCTTTTTTGGTATAAAAGGTATAATGAATTAAAAGTAGATGAGTATAATAAAAAGTTTTCTCTTATAAGTTTTTCAGATATTAACATGATTGCATATTATAAACTATGGAACGCGCTTCAAAATTCTAAATATTTAGTTTAAATTTCCCGCGTACGTGTATTTTGTGACCAAAAATATGATTTTTTTTATATACAGTCTGTGAGTAATACTAATTGGGAGTTTTTTTACCGTCTGTACAATGGACAGTGTTCTGATGAACTTTTTGACATGGTGGCATCGTCTCGCTTTTACCATCGCACTCTTCGCCTCAGGACGCGATATCATCCACACCACTTGGTTGCATGGTCGTAATCCAGTGTGTGGTCACGATCTTTTTACGTACGTGCAGGCTGTGGAATAATTTACCACGTGAGGTTTTCCTAGAGCGCTATAATTTGGGGGTTTTCAAGCGTCGAGTGTATAGACACCTTTCCGTCAAAGGCAACGCACCCGCAACGCCCCTGGTGTTGCAGATGTCCGGGCAATAGTAACCACTTAACATCGGGTACTATTTGCTCGTTTGCCCCCCTTTTTAAAATAAAAAAAAATACTTATTTTTTTTAACTATGTTAAATATAACGCATTATCATAAATGTATTCTCTTTCTTCAATATCTCCAAATATGACTTTTTGTGGGTTGATATATTATTCATTAACAGTATCCATTTGTACTCGCATCACTCATCTCATCATCACACAAATTTAAATGTGATCACAGCTCGTATAGAGGCTAGTTCGACGAGGCAGTACCTCACTTTCACAGAAGATTGGCGTGTCGTGGTTAACTTACCTGCGTTTCCTTCTTCCCCCCCCCCTATTCTTTTCCTTATTTTCTATCATGCCTTATTCCTTTTTAACCGAAACCGCTGAAGCCAGTGGTGTTAATAATAATGGTCTCACCAATTATGTTGTAATACAATTTTAACCCAGAGCGGGTGAAAAATGGGTTGTATGGAAATCTATATGTATTCCGGGCGAAGTCGGTGTGGGACACTAGTTTATCATAATCCGCTACATCTTATTAAACGTGTCCTCTTTCTTCGTCAATAATGTGTCAACCGAAAATATAGTCTATAATAATAACTTTTTCGTTTGGTACAAGTCAAGAGTAGTTCTACTAACACTTATACTTTATTGTATGATATGAAAGTTAAAATCGACTTTTAATTGGACGCTGATAAGCAATACTGTGTCAAGCCACACGGACTTCATTTTGAGAAAATGGCGTCTAAAGATGTCAAACCTATTTTTAATAACTATGTTTGCAGGAGTATATATTTATCTTTTCTTTTACTTTTTGATGGAAAGTATAATGAATTAAAAGTAGATTGATATATTTAATATTTTATCTAATAAAAAGTTTTCCAAATATTTGAGATTATTGTGTAAATTGCAAAATATGGAACGCACTTGAAATTTGAACCAATCAATTAAGAAACTTTTTTCGGTACTTATTTAATTTATATGACTTAATTTTTTTTAATAATGTTAAATAGATGATGCAGTATCAAAATACATCAATATCTCCGAATTTGACTTTTTGTGGGTTGACACATTATTGCTTATCAGCATCCAATTATTATTACGAATCTGTATGGAAATATAGAAAAGTATTGTTTATACTCTTATTAAGGCATTTCTATAAATTTTCTTCCATAAGAACTATTCTCAAACTTCAATGAATATTATAAAAAAAAAGTGAAATTGGTTCAGCTGCTCTGGAGATTTGCGCATAGCATTCAGCGATTCATTTTCATACATATATTCGTTATGACACTTGGACTATACAGTCATATACCCACAGAAATAATACAAATTGATTTCGTACGCCGAATAAAGGCATTGACGAGAGTTAATATAAAATATATTTTATTGTAAGTCCATGTAATATTTTGCGACCACATTTATCCGGGTGGGTAAATAGAGGTTATTTAATTATGTATTAACACAATATTTTATTGGGGTTTATTTTAGTTGTTTGTATATACATAAGTGTATACTACTATAAAGAGAGTGAACTTTGTGTGGGTGAAGTAAATTCTGGAGCCACTAAACTAATTTTTAAAAGTAGCTATGCCCCGTGGTTTCAACTGTGTTAATTATAGAAAAAGTTATATAATGTTCACCTTCCCTATTTGAATCGGATATTGTTCACTATTTCATTGGTTTCGATTTTGTTTTCACGTAACGCTCTTTTTTATTTATTAATTAAAACATTTTTAATAAAATTAGCTTAGGTTAGGTTAGGTTAGCCTTATAACATTAGCTATCTGTGAGTGAAAGTCCAAATTGGTTTTGCCTTTCAGAGATTAGCTGGAAACAAACAGACAGACAAACTAAAATTTTAAATATTGTGTTTTAGACTTAAGCATCGTTTATACTTTCACGTGCATTTAGTTAAAAGCTGTTAATTTGAAATTACAAAAAGACACTTCAATTTTATTTATTTCAAATTTTCAGACGAAGTCGTGGGCACGAGTTAGTTTGTAATATATACTGTGCTGTGATTTAGAATTCACAGATTGCTTGTATGTATAGATATGTTAGTTTAGTAATCCGATTGCTGTAATCAAAGGGATTTCGTATGCGATTTCGAACCTTATTTCCTTGGGATAAGACGCGTTGAAGACTGTATTCATCTCTTGCATACACGTGACATACTGCTCCATAGATTGGTGAGTATTTTAAACTGACTTCAAAAACATGGAGTTTTACCTGTATGTTTGGCTGAACCGATTTTGATACGGTTTTCAGAAGAGTATTTTTTGTTATTTAACTGATCAAGATAAATGTTCTGAATTGTATTCCTTTGTATGTATTGTACGCGATTGTATGCTTATAAAGTTGGTTACCAATTTCCAGTGATTTTTAAAATTAATTAACAATTAATGAAGTTATGTTATAATAAACTTGAATATACACAAATTGAGAACTGTTATCTTTTCTAAGTCGTTTGATGAATTAATAAACGGTCATAAGTCGCCATCATTATTTCCTTGTTTAATTTTGTTTATTTTTAAGACAATGTATTACTCCTTAGATGTTGGGAATGTTTATGAGTACCGAAAATAACTTGTTTTTTTTGTTTACGCAGGAGAAATCTTTGAAAAGATTTCTTCTGCGTAAAATGGAAAAGCCGAGGGATTGCTTGCTAATTGCACCACCCTGAAATCGTCTTAAAGTACACTAATAATATCCATAAAATATATACCTAATAATATATTAATACATGTATTATACATACAAATAAACTATAATGAAATATAGTAAAGTAAAATGACAGCCTGTAAATGTCCCACTGCTGAGCAAAGGCCTCTTCTCCTATTAAGGAGACGGTTTAGAGCTTAATCCACCACGCTGTTCCACTGCGGGTTGGTGGATATATGTACATGTGTCAGAATTTCTCCCGACCGATGCTGGTTTTCTTACATTGTTTTCCTTCACTTGAAAGCTCAGCGCTAGCCGGGGTTCGTACCCGCGATAATCGGTTGATATCGATGCTTCTAACCACTAGGCTATCTCGGCTTATTAAAATACAATGCTTTTTAAATTTCGAAGCCGTATGTCACAGTAAATCGCACAATCCGTCTTAGTTATCTGTCAGTGCTGACTGCTTGCAAATGGACGGAAACGAATTTCTTGTATAGATGGAGATGTCTAAAGAATTCGGTTTAAATTCTATCATCGTCATTGAATGATTTGAATGTTATATCGCACGCTTAGTGTTAAAGTGACCGAACACAAAATCTGTGTGAAACATTGGCTAGTAAGTAGAAAGTTGGCTAGTAATTAAAATTAAATTTCATATAATTCTGTCGTTTATAATCAATGATTTTGAAAGAATAAATAATCATTCTATCAATATTTCGTCACATAAAACTCTAAGAAATAATAAACATATTCCGGATAGTAAAAAGTATTTTGTATTTTGTGACCAAAAATATGATTTTTTTTATATACGGTCTGTGAGTAATACTAATTGTGAGTTTTTTACTGTCTGTACAATGGGGAGTGTTCTGATGAACTTTTTGACATGGTAGAATCGTCTCGCTATTACCATCGCACTCTTCGCCTCAGGACGCGATATCATCCACACCACTTGGATGCATGGGCGGTATTCAATGTGCGGTCACGATGTTTTTCTCGCGTACCTGCAGGCTGTGGAATGATCTACCTCCTGAGGTTTTGCTATTGCGCTATAATTTGGGGGTTTCCAAGCGTTGAGTGTATACACCTTTTTGTCAAAGGCCGGCAACGCACCCGCAACGCCCCTGGTTTTACAGATGTCCGGGCGATGGTAGCCACTTTACATCAGGTGGTACTATTTGCTCGTTTGCCCCCTTTTTAGGATTCCGTAGTAAAAAACGGAACCCTTATAGTTTCGCCATGTCCGTCTGTCTGTCTGTCTGTCTGTCCGTCTGTCTGTCTGTCTGTCTGTCCGCGGCTTTGCTCCGAAACCCTTAATACCAGAAAGCTGTAATTTGGTATGAGTATACATATGAATTACGCCGAGAAAGTCGTACAATAAAATTTCAAAAATATTTTTTTTTCAGGGTGTCTTCCCTATGTGTTAAGAGAGACCAAAAATTTTTTTTCTCATTTATCCCATGTTGTGGGGTATCGTTAGATAGGTCTTTTAAAAATGTTATAGGTGTGGGAAAACCATTTTTCCGAACGACGAACTGTTTCCGAAATATTAAGCTTTGAAGTGTCAATTTTTCTTAGAGTCAAGTGTCCCCCTCCTCTACCCACTAAACTGCTGCGTCTAAAAATATGAAAAAATTCACGATAGCGGTACATATAATGAATTTAAAAGGAAAATTATCACGGCTATGTTGGTTCTTATGGTTATCGAGTTATAGATGATCTAAGTAAAAATAAATATTTCACTTTTTAAAGCATCACATTATGTAAATATTAATAATTTTAAATTAATATATGAATTTAAATGAATAAATAAATAAATATTTAATAAGTTTAAATTAAAATAAAATATAAAATAAGGTATAAAACAATGTCTTAATAAAACATGTCGCGAGTGATTCTGAATCGCGCTTATGAAGTTTTCAACCAAATCTCCATAGATTTCATAGGCGCTAATCAGGAAGGAAATTTATCGGCGCTAAGTATATTTTACAAGTGTTAGAATAATAAATAATCGACGAACATTTAATGTTAAAAATCGTTAGTATAATTTACATTCAAACATTTTTACGAAAATAGGTACTCGAAGATTGCTTGACCGATCTTGACAATTCTGACAACTACGGAACCCTACATTGTGCGTGGCCCGACACGCACTTGGCTGATTTATTTTATATAAAAAAAATACTAAGTATGCGATATAATACCATGTTTTTAGCTCTGGCTTCCTACAAGTGTACTAACTCTGACTTACACGGATTCACTTTTTATATAGAGATTGTTTCACTCTTTCGTAAAATTTTTCAAACTTATTAGGTATAAAATAAAATCCCTGTCCTGAAAATGATAAACACAACAAAAAAGAATTGGGCAAATATGTGCACTCGTTCTGAAGTGATGTGCGTACATACATTTGGCGTTTAATTTTTCTTTGTATATGTGTAACTGTGTATGTGGCATGCGTTGCAGCACCATATAAATTAAATAGATTTTTGTGCCATGAACTCACGTGGACGTCCCTAAAACACACCCAAGTATTGTCACAATCCGATCAAAGGTTTTGGAACGCATAGAGGACAAACAAGCGAACTTTCGTTTATATTTAGATGTAGATGTAGATTAAAATGTGTTTTGTAGCTTAATCCGTTAGCAAAATCAAAATATTTTTATTCGAAATGGGAATTTGCATTCTCTTTTTGAACGTCAAGCAAATAAATTTACCAAGCTTTTTCGTTTAACTTTCAGACCCGAGAAGAAGCTGCGAAAAAACTCAGCGGCACTTATTCAACAGCGTCACAATTGTTGACAAATTCTTATAGGTATTAAGATGACCTGGAAGAATATTCTTTATTACTATATACATATTACATACAATGATGCTTAATTTTCTCGAATTAAATTAGATTATACCGGTTTTTAAAGATAATATTTCGAAAATTTTTAAGATACTTTTTATCAGAATGTTTCTGTACACGTGATTTTGCATTAGGAGTAGGGTGGTCAGTCTAAAAAACCTCATCAGTCGATATAACGGTCAAAAGGTGATAAAAGCATCAATTAATTAAAGAATAACCCAATACATAAGCCCTGAAATCATAAAATTCTATTGAGCGGTCATATATATATAAGGCGTTCGACTTTTAATTAAGATCCTTTAAATGGGGGTTTCTTAAGTCTAACACATAACATAATGCATAAAAAAACATTTTTTAAATAAACTCAAATGATCTATCAACACACAGCCCAAAACACTGGACGGATCGGGCTGAAATTTGGCATGCAGCTAGATGTTACGACGTAGGCATCCGCTAAGAAAGGATTTTAATTAATTCTACCCCCAAGGGGATAGAATGTTGGATGAAATTTTGTACGAAACTTTGTCAATATTAAACCGATCTGACTGAGACTTTGCATGCATAAAGCTACGACGTAGACATCGCAGACTTCGCAAACGAAGTCGCGAGCACCAGCTAGTCTATAATAAAGTTAAAGAACACTTTCACTTTCTACTTTCACGCCTCGTATTATACACTGTTCACTTTTTGGCGACAATTAAATTTGTAAATGATACTCTCGAGAGCAATATAATACAACTCTGTTATCTAGTTACAGATATGTCGTAAGTAGTTACAAAAGCTGTAACTATCAAAAATAAGGCAGTCAGTAAATTCTTTAAGGTGTAAAACAAAGAGCTCATGTAAATCTTTATGAAAGTCTGAGAACAGAAGTTATATGTGTAATAGAGAACACACAAGGCACGAGTCTACTAAGATTTTTTTTTAATTGATTTTTTATTATGTAAAATGTAATATGGTACACCTATACAACCTCCCATTCGAAGGACCTTAATTAAAAATCGAACGCTATGTGTATTTGTTTTCTGTGCAAACATGACCCGCTGCAGCTTAATGAAACGTTAGTAGCTGATACCCGGTGAGGCGAGTGAACCATAGATTAGTTTTTAATCCGTGAAATGAATGGACTGCGGCCGGATAATTTATAAGTGTAGAATCGTTTTGTTTATGTTATGGGCAGTGATTAATTAGGCTTTATTCATAGCACTCGGGTATTATGATAAATAATGCAGTTTGAATGATAATTAATCCCTTTGCCCAATTTGAGTTATTATTTAAAACCGATATCCCCGCACTATGCGGATGGCCACTCTCATGGATGGATTGGGAATAATGTATACAAATAAATAAGATTGAAGTGTCTGCCTGTAATTTGAAATTAACGGCTTTTAACTAAATGCATATAAAAGTATACAGGGTACTGACATCAAAAACGCTGATTTTAATTTTTGTTGTTTGTTGCGGCTAATCTCTGAAACGACTTGATCGATTTTGACGGGACTTTCATTTACAGATAGCTAATGTAATCAGGAATAACTTAGGCTACTCTGTTCGCGCCAAGGCTATGTTTTGCTATCGCATAAAAAGGGAAGTTGCTGATTTCGACGCATTATTTTAAATTTTTAATTTATTTTAATGAATAAATAAAAAATATAAAAATAAAATACGTGAAAACAAAATTGAAATCAATGAAATATTGAACAATGATTTCAGCATGGAAGATGAACATTATATAAATATAATTTTTCCTCAAATCAAAGCGGGCCGGCGGTGGAACCTCAAAATGTATGTTTGTATGTATGTTCATGGGTATCTTCGGATGTACTTGCTAGTCTTATTGACTCACATCGCCAAAACCAATATTGAGAAAATGACAATGGCACTACAGACCAAGCCTTCGCCAAACGTCCTCTAACTTGGTAAAATGATGCATACCCGCCTCGGCCCAACCTCAGTTAAAATCTGGGATGATATTTATGACCTATGCTTGATACAGTACTGGGCCAAGATTGGCCTGGAGTTCACGATATGATGAACGCTGAAAAGAACTTTTGTTCTTCAAAAAACACCTTTTATATTCTAATAGCTCCCGCTCGCCTTTGCACTCACGTTTATGGTTACTGCTTCACTCCTAAGAGTCAGAGCGTGATGTAATATAGCCTGATCATCAGTTTTGATGTCTACTCAATGCAATTTCTCTTTATAATATTAGTTTTACTCCATTATTGAGAAGTATACATAATGAAAAGTAAAGTGAATAATTCCATAGATATAAATGAATGGCCGTAGATTATTCCGCCACGTCAGTTCCGTGTGTCGTGCAATTTCCTTAAAGTAATCGTAGTAGTGGTGACTGGCGATTTTTCTTCAATCTGATGCTGTATTACGCTTATTTTAGCGTCAGTTCAGGCGATTTTTCTTGCTCGACTGCGCCAGACCAATTGCGTAAAGCGTTCCGGTATAAACAAATAATTACGTTGCGTTGGCATATAATATGTCGTGAAAAGTTAAGACGCTTTTTTTTGTTTACGCAGGGGAAATCTTCGAAAAGATACCCAACTCCTGGGGGGGAGATTGCGTTATGTGGCGATTTATACCCACTAAAACCCCTGCGATGGCTTTTCTCAGCACGGAAATGGAGAGGCCTCGGGATCGCTTGCGCATGCGCTTCCGCTGCCCCTCCCGTTCGACGCTCCGCTCGTGGCTGGCGGAGCTCGTCTCAGGAGGGCAAAGTGTGGTCTTGCCCTCCCCGCAAAGTTATGACGCTTAGTCGTATAATATACTCGTGCCTCTCGCAGGTTCAATCGCGTTTTTGGTTACTGCTTTGCTTCTGTGTGTCACAGTGTGATGTAATATAACCTATAACCTTCCTCAATAAACGAGCTGTCTGATACAAAAAGAATTTTTCAAATCGGATCACTTAATTCAGAGATGATCCCTTACATACAATCTCATAATAGATGAAATGTTAGTAGTGTAAGAGAATAGTTCTAAATATTACTTATAGTTTTTAGATTTTTTTGTACAATGTATTATGCTCGACACAAAAGTGAAAATATCATACACTTTCTATGAATATAATTCGTAAATTTACTATTTCTTTTTATTATAGCCTAAATCCTTATACGCAAATCGTATCATCGTAACACAAGAACTTCTTAGACGAATGAATGAATTACAAATATTTAGATTATTGTGGTCAAATAATATACGTACGAATATAAGCGATTTAAATGAAATTATTATTAATGATTATCATATGAATAGTAGCGACCTCTACCGGCTCCGTCCGTCTTACATATAGATTTTTAACCCTAAACTCACCCGCTTTAGCCGATGTAAATGTGCATTTATTACTAACCAGAAGTGACATTAACATTTCTTGTTTCTTACTTTGAAAATTTCGGACTTTTATACAAACTTTAAAATTTTATTATACTCCCTTTGGGGTGAAATTTTCAAAAGGTCTCCCTTAGTGGATGTTTACAACATAAAATATATGAGCTGCCAAAATTTCAAGTTTGTAGTATCAGCTGTTTGGGTTAGCGGTCTGCGTTTATAAATCAGTCAAACAGTCAGCCAGGACAAGTTATTATGTATAATCTTCTTTTCGTTACTTCTCTTAGACGCAGACGAATATAGCATATTTTGACGGTGCTAAGCAATACTGTATCAAGCCACACGGACTTCATTTTGAGAAAATGGCGTCTAAAGATACCAAACTTATTCTTAATGTTTGAAGAAGTATATATTCATCTTTTCTTTTCTTTTTGAATAAAAGGTATAATTAATTAAAAGCAGATTGATATATTGAATATATTATCTAATAAATAGTTTTTCAAATATTTGAGATTATTGTTAAAATTGCAAAATATGGAACGTACTTGGAAATCGAAACAATTAATTAAGAGACTTTTTTCCGTGCTTATTTCGTTTTTTTGATGCAGTATCAAAATACATCTCTATATATGTATCTCCGAATTTTACTTTCTGTGGGTTGACACATTATTGCTTATCAGCATCCATTTCTAGCCACACATAAGAGATAAAGACTTATTGATTGTATGATTGAACTGAATCATTTCTTATTATGCAAAATTATAATAAAAAATTATTGTTGAATATTTGTGATTTTCATTCAGATTATTGTTACCAAATAAAAACAAGTAAAGAAATAAAGTTTATTTTGACGGACACGTTGGCGCAGTGGTCACTGCAAATGACGCTAACGGTCGCGGGTTCGATCCCCGCTCACGGCAAACGTCTGTATTGGCCATACGGATGTTTGTCGTGGTCTGGGTGTTTGTGTTAGTTTTGTTTCCGGACCCCCGACACAAGGTCACGTGATCTTAATGGGGGCCGTTGAGTGTGATGAGTTTATTTATTTATTTATTTATTTATTTATTTATATAAATAGATATGTTATATGCTAAAGGAATTCGGCACCCAGAACGTCGCCCACTATGGAGGACATCAGAAATCAGCTAAAAACTAACTGACGTGACTCTCTGAGTATCTTCTGAGCGTCTCTTTAGACCAATAGGTCAATTATCAGGATTGTCCAAGTAGAAAATGTTTAGATTTTTAATGAACGTAACACATCTATAGTCAAATGGTACAAATCTTCTTAAAATAGGTTTAGCATTTCTGCAGTTTACTTCACAAATACTAAGGTAGTCATCATCATCTCCCTAGCATTTTTCCCGGTTATACCAGGGTCTGCTTTCTATTCTAGTCCAGATATTGACGAGTTACTGAATTTTACTCAGAGCGACTGCCATCTGACCACTGCAACTTCTGAAGGCAAGCCAGTAACCATTTAGACTAGAATAATTTCCCTACTACGAGTAACGATCATTATCAGGTGATTGTGGTAACGACCGGGACCGACAGCTTTACGTGCTCTCCGAGCCACAGTGGGGAGACCCACAAGGACAAACACCCAGACCCAGATAGGAACAAATATTTATACAATTATAAATATCTGCTCCAAGCGGGGATCGAACCCGCAACCGTCGACGTTAGAGGTACATTCAGCACCACTAAACTAGAGCGGTCGTCTTTTAATTATGTTAGTATAGATTTATATAAATTCGCTAACAATAAGACCGCACACCACAAATCCTGGATCTACATAAAACTATTCAAGCGCTTAATTAAAATAGTTCTACTTAAAGTATTTCAACAAAAAAAATCTGCACTATTCTTTATTTATTTTTTACTTTTATTGTATCATTATTAATATGCTGTGTCTCTCTCTGTATTAATTATAAATAAATAAATAAATAAACGCATCACACTCAACGGACCCCATTAAGATCTCATGACCTTGTGTCGGGGGTCGGGAAACACTCACAACACTAACACAAACACCCAGACCACGATAAACATCTGTATGGCCAATACACACGTTTGTCGTGAGCGGGGATCGACCCCGCGACCGTTAGCGCTTCAGTCAGTTGCAGTGACCATTACGCCAACGTGTCTGTCGTGTGTTATATTTATATAATAATGTTTACTTTCTCTACTTGAATTGGATATTGTTCACTATTTTATTAGTTTCAATTTTGTTTACGCTTTACCCTTTTTTATTTTATTAATTAGAATAATTAAATTTTGTAAAATAAAAATAGCATAACTTACTCATTATAACATAACCTACCCGTGAGAGAAAGTCCCGTCAGAATCGGTCCAGAGATTATCCGGAATAAACAGACAGACAGATAGACGACAGACAGACGGACGGACAAAAATTTCAAAAATTTGAGTTTTTGATATAAGTACTGATATATACTTTAATATACATTTAGTTAAAAGCCGTTCATCTGAAATTACGAATAAAGTCAAAGATGCTCTAAAACGCGTATCTAGCTTTTCCTATAAAGTCAAAATTTTTACCAAATATTAAATTACATCATAGATTATAATAAGGCTATATAGGCGATTTCTGTACTGTGTTGAATTTGTGTTACTGTCACCCACGATATGGCAACTTTTTTTGTATTAAGTATTAATTTTACAAATATTTAACTTTTAGCTAGCTTGTTTTATAGCAATGGTGATATTTAACATTTGATTCAATGATGGATTTTATTTCAAAAGTTAGTTACGTGTTTTTATACTATATATGTATATGTTACAGTCAAATCTTTTAACCAGGAAAAACTACTTTTTAATTTGGACCTGATATTGCAGTCAAAACTACTGCCTAACGAAGCTTGGTCAAAGAAGTTTCGACTGTATGAGTCAAAACTCCTTTGTAAAAGTAGTCGAAAATTCGTCAGTCAAAAAAAAAATTAAATAGAACTCAAAAACTAAAGGAGGCTCGCGGAAATATAAACGGATTGAAAGCGAATTAATTAATCTTGTCTTCGCCTGATACTTGTCAGTACTACCCTTTGAGTGTTTTTGTATATCCGGAGGCGTGGAAGAGGACTAGCCTTGTCCTGCCTTAACAAAGCGTACGCATAAATGTCTGTATTTTGTACGCTAAGGCGTATGCTGCTCATCCCGCAGTGCCAAAGACTTCCAGGTTAAGTCGTTATTAAAAAAAATTAAAAAGTAGCTTTGATTGACTCTCTAGCGCGTCAAACATAGTTTTAATTTGAAGCGTCAGTCAAAACCACTTTAAATAAAATAAAAATAGAACTTTGAATGGGGAGAATAGGGGATGGAAGCTTGTATATAAAAAAACCATAATTTCTCAAAGGATTATGCTATTCGCAATAATTATTCTACGCAGACCAACTCAAGGAAACTAACTAGATCTATAGAAAACGAAGTACCAAGTAACCAGTATGGGGAAGAATTAAATTTCTATGTTTTTCTCTCGTAATTGCTATAAAAGAACTCTGTAACCTAGTAACAGTTACCTTGGTAACCTTATGAAAGCTTTGACTGTCAAACAGTAAATTCCTTCACGTGTAAAACAAAAAATAGCTTTTAATAAATCTTCATGAAAGTCTGTGCGCAAAGTTTATAAGTGTGATTCCTTAAAGTCACCGAAAATATTAAGGAAATGTTATAAATCGATAAATTCAATTCGACATTTCAAAACCGAAGCACAAATGGGATGTAGGTCAAGTGCGCGAACTCCTGTCAACGGGTAGCAAGCTGTGAGCGAACAGATGACACTTCGAGCTAAACATTTTTCAAATCGAATTGAGAGTTTTTATCGAGTGACATGACAATAATATAACTGGCTAAAATTGAAAATTAAAAAAAAATCGACAATACGTGGTAGTGTGTGTAATGTTTTTTTTTTTTTAATTGATTCAATCTATTTTTGTGCACAATTAAAAAAAAATCTTAGTTTCTTCCCCGCTTCTCTACGTAAACTATAAGTGGGCGAAACTTCATACTCCTCCGTCCGCGTTATTTTCATAAAAAGGCATACAAAGTTTTTGTTTCATATATTAATATATTCATATTTTTTTTACTTCCTTTGAATAAACTGAAAAGAGCTGATAACCTTCAAAATACTGAACAAATTGCACGACGATTACATCAGCTCTCAAATAAAAATCGCATCAAAATTGATTCATTCGTTAGGGAGCTACAATACCTTTTGAGTCGCGGATAATTAATTAGGAGGAAACTATATCTTAATTAGTTAGTTAAAAATTATTACAGAAAAATTGTACTGCTTATGACAGTTTTTTTAGTACCGTATCATCTTCGTAATGGACTAAGTCCGTTCCGAGACTCTTAAGTCGGACCAAGTTTAACAATTAAAACTTTAAGCTCAAAGGTAATACGACCGGCTTGTAAGTGGAAAGTTGTACCATCGATTTTTTTATCTATTGAAAAGCTTGTTTTTTAACCGATTTAAAAAAAGCAGGTTCTAAATGAAAGTATATAGAATGAAGTTTTTAAGGGTATATTCGTTAAGAATGGTTTCAGGTATATAACAGGTACATATATATATATATATATATATATATATATATATATATATATATATTTTGATTTTAAAAGTAAATTACTAAAGAAATTTTGATGAAAATTCTATAAGATCAAACAGAAAGTATAACCCGTTAAAAAAGTACAATATTGGATTATACATGATATCGTTAAAAGGCAATAAACGTTTAAGAAAATATGATCCGAATTGAAAACCTCCTATTTTGAAGTCGGTTAAAAACCAACTCAAATTAAATGTTAAAGATTATCAACAAAATATTTTAATAAAAAAAAACAACATAGAATTCTACTCCAAGACTTTAATTTAGTATCCGTACATTTGCATATTCAAGAATAAGATGTTCATTCTTGAAAATGAAATGTATCATAATATATGCTTTAAATTTGTATATAAATGAGAAGTTTCAAACAAAAAACCGACGAAGGGCGTCATGTGAGATGCGAATGTAGGACTTGGCATACGGTTTTTGTAGTGATAGCATAACGAGATTAATATATTTTTCCATCAGAATTATTATTTTTTCGTTTCCGTGGACTTGGCATGTGTTGGCATTGGCATACAAAGCTTGATATTGTAGTACTTTGTGGATTGTGGCGCCTCTCAAGAAAGGATAATTTAACTTAACCTAAATAATAGCATTTTGTGAAAAATTTGCCTTCTCCATTAGTTTGCCGTTCCCAGAAGTTGATCCTTATTCGTGACACTATTAGATGGTGTAATAATACTGAATGTGCTATTTTTTCAAAATTAGCGGGTTCGTTTCCTGGCTAAGAAAATAAAGTTTATAAAATAAAAGTTATTTAACTTATTTTTCTTTATTGAGATATATATAAACACTAATCCATATTTGAATTTATCGATAGATACTGGTGATTATCTAGATAGAAAAAAAAAGATTTCGTATTTTTTTTACAGTTTGTAAGGTATGTTTGACACAAAAAATAACCAATTTGAATTGTTTATAGTATAAAGATCAAGCGTACCTTGGAAAATAATATAGCCTACTTTTTGTCGCGAAAACTTTAAATAGAGAATCAAAATTCGTATATTTCGTATCTAGACTAATAATATAAAGAGAAATGATTTGATTGTTTCCACTGAATAGGCTAAATTACTATTAGAAAAGTTAGTTTCGCGTCAGATAGTCCACTTACTGACAGAGGTTACTGAACTGAAGACTGAGTTATGTCATTAAAATATCAAACTTCTTACGATCTTACTCATATTGGAAAGAAGTAAAGTTTGATTGTATATGAAAAAATATTTTCATGTTTGATAGCCTTTATTATTTGTAGGCTATATTACATCACGCTGGGACTTATAAGACCGAAGTAGTAACCATAAACGCGAGTAAAATCGCGAGAGGTAGCTATTTTAAAATAATTATTCTACGCAGACGAAGTTGCAAGGACCTAATACTATTTAGTGTCCTTGGTAAGATAATCTTAGTATAAAAAATATATTTTTATATTCTTCCATTGCTGACGGTACAGAATGACGTCCGTTATGTATATTCAGAATTTTTCAGCGCATAATTGCGACTACTTTTCTGACGGCGCTTAATTCGCAATCGTTTAGCCATCTTTTTAAACATTTTTTTTTTATATTTCGAAGCTAATTGATTCGAAATCCATTAAATTAAACACAACGAGAAATATCTTTATGCCCTAAACAGATGTTTGTTTAAATAATAAACAGAATAGTATATAATGTATACTTGTGTGTGTCAAATATATGATAGTGTGTGTTATGTACTTTTATGCATAATAAAAAAAAATATTAGCATTTCCTTCTCCTTTTCTATATATATATACTGATATTATAAAGAAGAGTTTTTTTTTGTTTGAACACGCTAATCTCAGGATCTACTGGTTCGAATTGAAAAATTCTTTTTGTGTTAGATAGTTTATTTATTGAGGAAGGTTTAGGCTATATTACATCACGCTACGACTCATAGGAGCGAAGCAGGTACCATAAACGCGAGTGAAACTGCAAGGGGCAGCTAGTAAACTATAAGTGTCCGATATTTCATACACATTTCAGAGATAACGAATGTCATAAGGAATAACTTAGGCTACTTTTATTAAAAAAAATAAAACATATGGTTACGAAAACAAAATTGAAACCAATAGTATATAATGCTGATTCAAATAGGGAAAGTAAACGTTTTATAAATATAATTTTTTTCTCAAACTATAATATCTTGTTATAATATTTTAGAATTTCTCAGAATGCTATTAAGGTCAATCTTATCAAGAAACGTCTCGAAAGAATTTAATCAATTAACACACATTTTTACTGAACGTAAAATTAAAATCATCTCAGTTAAATTATTACATCAGCATAAATCTTTTATCCAAGAAATTTTTCATTACGCTAAATGGTTTTCAGTCAGCGCAATATGCTTTAATTCAATTCTGTTATTAACTAAGGCTTTAGGGGATGATATTATTAATTAGTCTTTGTGTCGTAATTTTATAGTGAGTTCTCGACTTCGTAGTGGAGAGATGGTATGTGTTCTTTTATTTAATATTAACTGTTTGCGGCGTCTCTCGCTTCTATGAGTAGCGTGATGTACCTTTCTCAATATTCACTAACATTATAAAGAAGTAAAGTTTGGGAGATTATTTTTGGGTAATTTCTGAAATTACTGATTTGATATGAACCATTATTATTGCGTTAAATAGCCTATTTAGTGAGGAAGATTATATGCTATATTACATTATGTTACGACTCATAGGAATGAAGCATTCAAACTCAAACTCAAAATATACTTTATTCAAATAGGCCTTTACAAGCTCTTTCGAATCGTCAATTTACAAATTTGTGATGTCAGTTCCACGTGAAGCTACCACCGGCTCGGAGTGTGGACTCTACTTAGTAGAGCCGGCGAGAAACTCAGTAGTTACTCTTTTAAAAATATTTTTGTACAATATTGTTTGATACAATTAGCTACAGTTATCCTGCGAGAATCTCAGCGCCCTATTATTCCACGCGGTTTTATCATTAATGTAGTCATATACTGAATAGTATGCTTTTTCTATTAATGATTTTTTTATGTAAACTTAAAATTTTTAAACATTAAGCAAAAGCACATGTGAAGCCGCAACAGGCAATTAGGAAATATGTTTGTATATTATTTATTTTTGTATGTTTGTAACGAATAAAGTAAAAAAAAAATTAGATCGATTGTGAAAAAAAAAATCGGAGATTTAATTTACATCCTCTGAAAAGATATAGGCTAGTTTTAGTCGCGAAAAACTGTGGGAATGTAAAATAAACAGATGCGCGATATAATCGAATTTCGCGCGGACGAAATCACGGGCGGAATGTTAGTAACAATATTATTAAAATAAGTAGTTTTAGAGATTACCCCCTAAATACAATCATACAAACAAATTTTATCTTTTCATAATATTAGTATAAGCTAAGTTTTTCCTACGACTTCTTTCACATTAATGTAGATTTTGTTTTCAAATAATACGCATATATTTATAAAATATAGCATATGACCATCTAAAATAATGTATTTTTAAAATGGCACCATAATTTTTAAAATTAATTCAGTAGTTTCGGAGTTTACTTCGCATATACGAAATTCGCTTTCTTTTTACCCGATTGCGCAATGCAAATGCGGGTAATATGTTTATCTATATGTATGTATGTGCGTAGTACCTTTGTGGCACTCTTAAGCGAACGCGTGGGCTGATTTTGATAAATGACACTTCGTTTAATTCGTCATAATGACGTGAATATCATTGAGAGTATAATAATTAAAAAAAAAAATCAAAATGACCGAACTTGAACGGTATACTGTGAAAAATAAAAAAATGAAAATCCATGAACTATGTCAAGTGGGGTATCGTTAAATAGGAACCTAAAAATCATTTCTAAGTTTCACATAATATTTTTAATCAGAATTACCGTTTATAATCTATAACGATCTAAAGTTGGTTAGTAACGATTCTCACTTATAGCCTTTAGGCAGAACTAACTGCAGATGGTCTGATTACGCAGTCGAGTTCTTTATTTTTTTTAATTAATTCCTTGTAACTATATGTATTAGTATAGGTAATACATAGATTATATGTAAATCTGTGGAACATGCTTCAGTATTTAGTGCAGGCATTCTGCCTGTAACTTCGGAATTTCCTGCGAGCCAGCCTGCCTCTGACATGCTGTTTAATCTATTTCAGACATCCTCTTTGTGACCTAGATTATTATAACTAAAGCTATTATAATAATTATTATGAAAACATAATTTTATGATTACGGTAATTATTTTCATTTTTACGTTGACAACTAAAGTGGTGAACAGATTTTGATGAGGATAATGATAAGTAATGAAAATTATTTATATTATTTATATTTTATGTCTTATCGCGATAACTAATGGTAGTAATACCTTTTTAACGGTGGTAGCTTTTCCTTAATTTAAGTACTTTTTATTTGTTTTGATGATTCAAAAGTGCTTTTAAGAGCCTACTTGAATAAAGTATTTATTTATTTTAATTTTAATTTTGATTGCCCGATGTTTCGACGAAGTTTCAACCGTCGTGGTCACGAGCTGACTGACTCATGTATGGCGATAAAACTCGTTATATAAAGTATGAATAGTATAAATCGCGAAAGTTTAAAATATACCATGAAAATTAATCAATGAATTAAAATTGTTTTCGTATGTATCGATTTAAAATGCTGTTATTGTCTACATAAATATATCGTAACAATCGTGGGTTATTAAAGAGAATTCCATTCTCTATCATCGAATATCTTCATAAGACTTTTTCTGAAAAATATACTATTAAAAAACTAAAATCCCTATTCAAATCGCTTAAATTGTTTTTGAAAAAATAGGACACATATACATACACATGTGAGTCAAATACGTAACCTCCGTTTCTTAAAGACGGTTAATTTATGAATAAATATTATTTTTTTCTTACATATAATGATGTATATAAATATGTTTCATCTATACTAATATTATAAGAGGTAAAGTGTGTAAGAATTTATATAGAGACACCACTGAAACTACTTATTTGATATGAAATATTATTCCGTTTATTGAAGATTACATGATAAGCGATAATGTGTCAACCCACAAAGAGTCAGTCAGAGTTAGAGATATTGATGTATTCTGATAATGCATTTCGTATTTTAAATTATACAAAAAAAAATTTCAAGTCATCTAAATTAAATAAATCCGAAAAAAAGTTTCTTAATCTAATGTTTAGAATATTGAAGTGAGTTTCATATATTGGATTATTCAATAATTAAGATGATAAGCTAGTAAAGAGTTTTATCTAATAATAATTTATTCATCTACTAATTAATTATACTATTTATAAAAATAGAAAAGAAAAGATAAATGCTCCTTCAAACATATGTATTAAGAATAGGTTCCACATCTTTAGACGCCATTTTCTCAAAATGACATGACCGAATGGCGACACAGCATTGCATATCAGCGCCCATATGCTATCACGCTTCGACTCTTAGGAGCGAAGCAATAACAAAAAGCGATTGATAAGTTTAAAGCCTATATTAAAAAATAAATAAATAAATAAACGTATCACACTCAACGGCCCCCATTAAGATCGTGTGACCTTGTGTCGGGGGTCCGGAAATACACACAACACTAACAAAAACACCCAGACCACGACAAACATCCGTATGGCCAATAGACATTTGCCGTGAGCGGGGATCAAACCCGCGACCGTTAGCGCTACAATCAGTTGCAGTGACCACTGCGCCAAGATGTATATTAAAAACTCTTTAATAAATAAAGCATATTATACCATACAAGAATATTTTGACGACAAGGCGTGGATCTGATACGCGTGGATTTTCTATCCGGATAACATAATTAAAATGTAACAAAAATACATTCTATATAAATGATTTTAAAAGAGTTACTATCGAGTTTCTTGCCGGTTCTTTTCGGTAGAGACTACATTCCGAACCGGTGGTAGCTTTATAAAAATCTACAAAAAAAAAAAAATACGACATGTAACTTGACGATTCGAAAGTGCTTTAAAAGTCTATTTGAATAAAGTATATATAGAGTTTGAGTTTATACTTAGCCTGTAACCTTTCTCAATAAACGGGCATCCAATGAAAAATTATTTTCAAATCGGATCACTAGTTTTGGAGATTATCCTCTATATTAAAACATACGAACAAATTATATCTCTTTAAAATATTATAGTATAATCAACTAGAACCTCAAACCCAGGTTTAAATTAAAATTATAAATCCTTATTTTAAATCAATTTAAACGAATGTATATCGATACCTCCCACGTAAGTTGTTGTAACCCCAAAATTACAATTTTACAGTAGAGCACTTTTAATCCGTTTTAGTTTGAAAGTTACAACAAAATACGCCTTTTTTCAGGCGTATTTTGTTGTATCTTTCCTTGAAAAAAAAATTTTTTTGGTATTTTTTCACTTTGAACGCATTAAGCAATGCAAATTCGTGTAGTATTCAGTAAAAACGCTAACGGCAATTTTGTGGCTTACAATAACTTACGTGAGAGGTATCGATATGTAAATTGCTTATTATAAAGCTGTGTTTTCGCGGTAATTAATCCGAACTGACCCATTTAAAGGTGGAGTGTTATCCGGTAGGTATGTTTAGGATTTTGTAACGTATTAATTTTTATTTATCTATACAAATAAAATAAATTGAAGTGTCTACTTGTAATTTAAAATTAACAGCTTTTAATTAAATGCATATGAAATTAACGGTACCTATATCAAAAACACATTTCTAATTTTTGTCTGTCTATCTATCTGTTTGTTACAGTTAATCTCTGAAACGGCTAGGTCGAAACTGACGGGGTTTTCACACAGAGATAGCTTATGTTGCAAGAAGCAAGTTAGACATCTTTTATCTTAATATTTTTATTTCGTTTAATTAATAAAAAATATAACGTGAAAACAAAATTGAAAATAATGAAATAGTGAATAATATCCGATTCAAGTCGGAAAAGTAAACATTGTATAAATATAATTTTTATTTATTTATTTATTTTATTTTTATTTAACAGTTTATTAAACAACCATAAATAGTATACAGATACATATGCCATAGGAAAGTTAAGTTTAAAAGGCGTACTTATCCCTACAAGAGATTTCTTCCAGTACGCCTGTGAAAGAAGAAGTGTAGACAGAAAAGATAATAAAGGTAGACAGGCACAGTCGTACAAAATTAAATAGTCAAACAATTTTAACAGAATTACAAAAACAAAATATTATGTAGGTGATATATTTCTAAAATACTTACACATATATGTACATATAAAATATATAAACCAATACATACATACATACATCATACAAATATGCTAATCACTTTAATTTTTCCCAAATGAACGCGGGTAAAACCGTGGGGCACAGCTAGCTAGTATTGCATAACACTTCAATATTCGAAAAATTAAGTCGTAAGCTTTTTCCCGTACTTATTTAGTTTAGATGACCTGATTTTTTTTTAATATTAAAAAGATGACGCATTATTAGAATACATCAATATCTCCGAATTCTGCTTTTTGTGGGTTGACATTTTATTGCTTATCTGCCTCCATGTATCGTTTCGTTGCTAAGCCTCTCTCATTTACAGATATAGAAGAGTATACAATACGTAAGAAGAGGTGGGACTGCCATAGATAAAAAGCCTATGTATGGCGAAAGCGCTAAGCTTCTTCACCAATACTAAGTGTTCGTAGATTCAAGTTACATATTGGTACACAGGTTGAGCCTAGACGGCTTAGTGGTTTGAACACGTCGATCTCAACCGATCATCACGAGTTCAAACCCCGGCTAGCACCGCTGTGTTGTCAAGTACTAAGTTTATGTTTAAATTCATCTAAAGCTCGGCGACGAAGGTAAACATCGTGAGGAAACCTGCATGTGCCGGAGAAATTCTGACTCATATATATCCACCGCAGTGCAGCAGCGTGGTGGATTAAGCTCTACACCTTCTCCGCAATTGGAGAGGAGGTCTTTGCCCAACTGTGGGACATTTACAGGGTGTTACTTTACTTTACTTTATTTACACAGATAACATACTTAAGTAAACTTAATTTTAGTTGGATTCGCAAACCAATAATAATATTAAATCTATCTATATACACATAGAAATAAAACTATTTTAAACGGATTTAAATCGCGTGTATTAATTATTTTTATCATCCCGACGTTTCGAGCACTTTGCAGCGTTCGTGGTCACGGGTAGACACCCGTAAAATAGTTTTATTTAAATGAATAATAATCGCGAAAATCTAAGACAACGATATATACACATAATTATTTGTCCTGACAAGAACCTAAACCGCTGAGGATACAGACTTGAAATTAGGCAGTCGGTGCTTTTTAGGTTGTCCACTTAGAAAGGGTTTTTGATAGTCTACCACTAAAATGATGAGGAGTACAAACTGTTTGTATAGAAAATCTTATTCCATGGTCATATTAACTTAAAACTTAATACACATATTTCTGGACGGCAATAATGATATTTAATAAAAAAAAATTTATTTCCCCTCATTGGGTTGCAAGGGGGTTGTGAAGTTTGTATGGAGAAAATTTATTTTACTCGCCAATTATTTTTAAACCTTAAACTTACTTCTCAATATTAATAATGATATATCTATTTAAAACACAAAACGTAGTATTTTATCAGTTTTCTGAATCACTTATATCAAATTCCAAAATACCTTTTAGGCGAAGCCGCGAGCAACTGCCAATTAATACATAAAGATAAATTTAAAATTCAATTACAAATCTCAATTTATCAAGCGATTTTTTATTTTGTCATTCACTCCTACTGCCTTTGCCTGATATATTTTTAAGGCGCCATTACACGCTAGCTCACTCGACTTAACTCTTGTTCTTGGCTATGGAAGCACCCCGTTCTCTCACGTACTGGGCGGGTAACATACACAACACATAAAGCATCGTATATGCAAATTTATTCCGTAGCACAGACTATTCGTGTACTAAAATTTCACGACTATAATTGCAGACACTGAGACCGTAAAGCGGTTCGAAGAAACTAACTTTCATATTTAGAATAAACCTTTCATATTTAAAACATAACATACTATATAACAGCAGAGCTTAATGTTAGAAATTTTTAAGAGATTTGGTATGTCGAGTGGAGAATGTGTCAAAAAAGTGTGATTTCCATATGTATTTTAAAGCGCAAAATTTAGTGTATATAAAAAGAAGAATAGTTGGGCTTGAGCTTTTGGGCTAAAAGTAAATATACTACAAAATTAGCTTGACCCACAAGACAAAAAGAGAAAGAAAAGAATATGATAAAAATAACATTTTTTTGAGTAATTTCAATTTAATGGTTTTTATTTTTTTTTATGATAAGGTTTTATAAATAAACGTATCACACTCAACGGCCGCCATTAAGATCTCATGACCTTGTGTCGGGGGTTCGAAAACACACACAACACAAACACCCAGACCACGACAAACATCCGTATTGCCAATAGAGACGTTTGTCGCGAGCGGGGATCGAACCCGCGACTGTTAGCGCTTCAGTCAGTTGCATTGACCACTGCGCCAACGTGTCTCTCAAATATATCTAATAACACGACTTTTTTAAAATAAAAATACCTAATTTATTATATTGGAATTACATACTTGTTCCAGTGATATCGAACTAAAATACAAACTACTTAACTGATTTTGATAAAAAATATATAAGACCAATCTGACAGTATACCCTTTCAAACAAAAAAAGAATTAACCAAATCGGTCAAGCCGTTTTCAAGTAATCGGTGAACTTTAAAATAGTCCCCGACGAATCGAGAACCTTCTACTTTTTTTAGATATCCATTATAAATGTAACTGACCGAATGACGCTGACGCAAACAACACAACACGAAATTGGACAGGCTTTCACAGTTTTATTGGTCTAGTTTAATTTAAAATCGGGTGCCTGTTTTATCTCGACAAGCCTCGAAGCCAGTTCTCTACATATAGAGGTTTATTTAGACGAAGCTGCAAGCTAGCATAATACACATAGGTAGACCAAGGATGTACCTAGGTACACATAAATACAAAGATAAAGCTAGGTTTTATCCTAAGTAACTGATTATTAAATGAGGGTAATTAATTACATAAGCTGTCTAACTCATTTCTTTATTTTTTTATAAATTTAAAGCCTATACGTATTTACGAGAACAAGATCACATGTTGTATATTAAACACAAATACTTTCATAGATAACCAAACAGATAATTAGTGTAAAAAAATAATATAAGATCATAAATAAAAAAAAAAATTACAAACATTTTATACATTAATATTTTTATTTTACAAACAAGGAATAAGGCGAGAATTACACTTGTAAGTTTTACACTCAGACTTTTATAAATATTCAAATTCAAAATATACTTTATTCAAGTAGGCCTTTGAAATGCTTTTGAAATGTCAATTTACAAATTTGTATTTTATTATGTCAAAAAAAGCTACCACCGGCTTAGAATGTAGATTCTACTGAGAAGAACCGGCAAGAAATTTGATAAGTACTTTCAAAATTAATTAATACAGTCTATATTCAATTGCAGTTTATCTTATTATTCTGATATAAAATCAACAGTGTATTATATTTTATTAATTAACTAGCTGTACCCCGCGATTCCACCCGAGCCATTTTTGTAAAAATTTTCAAACTTAAAGTAATCTAAGTTATTCCTTATAACATTAGCTATTTGTGAGCGAAAGTCCCGTCAAAATTGATCCAGCAGTTTTAGAGATTAGCCGGAACAAACAGACAGACGGATAAAAATTTTAAAAATTTTGTTTTATGTGTAAATGTATACATTCATATGCATTTATTTAAAAGCTGTTAATTTGATATTACAAGCAGATGCTTCAATTTAATTTATTTGTATAGATAAGTTTTTTATCATTGCTTTATACATACAAGAAATTACTGTCAGTCCCTTATTTTTGATGCCGAGATGGCCTAGTGGGTAGAACACGTCGATCTCAACCGATGATCGTGGGTTCAAACCCCGGCTAACACCGCTGATTTTTCAAGTGCTAAATTACTGTTTAAATTCATCTCGAGCTCGACGGTGAAGGAAAACATCGTGAGGAAACCTGCATGTGGCGGGAGAAATTCTGACACATGTATATCCACCAACCCGCAGTGGAGCAGCGTGGTGGATTAAGCTCTAAACCGTCTCCTTAATAGGAGAAGAGGCCTTTGCTCAGCAGTGGGACATTTACAGGCTGTCATTTTACTTTACTATATTTCATTATAGTTTATTTGTATGTATAATACATGTATTAATATATTATTAGGTATATATTTTATGGATATTATTAGTGTACTTTAGACGCCTTTGCCCAGCAGTGAGATATTTACAGACTGTTACTTACTTTACTTATTTTTGATACTCACAGCTTTCGTAAGGTTATTTAGTTAACTGTTACCAGGTTACAGAGTTGTTTTATATCAGTTACAAGAGCAAAACTTACAAGTGCAAATCTCGCCTTAATCTTAATATTATGTAAATCAGAATTCATTATTGTATAATCATGAACGCGTGGTGTGACAAGAATGTCATTGTTGTCGTATTAATAATATTAGTAAATAGTTTGAATTTAAGGTATAATTAAACAGAAAAAATAATCAATGTTTTCAACCAACTACTAAATTAGGCGATCTCAATTCATAGTGTATGTTTATTTAAATGCTTCTTATCTCACAGAACTCTGTTACTTCTTAACCGATTTTGAAATAACTTTTTTTTTATTTTAAGAGTATATATTCAGATAGGTCCTATAGAATTTTTATCAAAATCAGTTTAATAGTTTACTAATACATCTTCTTTTATTGTTTTAACTAGCTATACCGCGTGGGTTCACCCGTGTTAACTCGAGGGAAAATTATATATATATATATATATAATTTTTACTTTCCCTACTTTTCCCGTATTTTTTTATTTACTAATTAAAATAAATGAAAAATAATAATCAAAATATGCTTTATTCAACTAGGCTTATACAACCACTTTTGAATCATCAATATAGAAACTAAAAAGAAAACAAAAAAAAAATATTTTACCACCAGTTCGGAATGTAGATTCTACCGAGAAGAACCGGCAAGAAACTCGATAGTTGCCCTTTAAAAAGTTTTACGAGTGGTACATACATTTATGAGTTAGAAATATATTAAACACCCTCTATGAATCTAGCTTATACAAAATCCAAGAATCTTTAACATCGAAACAGTCTTGAACAGAATAATATGCTATAACTACTAAGGACTTTTTAATATGTACTTTAAATTTCTTATTTATAAAAAAATATATATACATATACTTTCAAATGTATTTAGTTCATTATATCTATACTAAATTTTTGATAAAGATACGTTAGCTTTTTTGCAACAAAAATTGTAACCTAATTTTTTTACGAAAACGAAGTCACAAGCGAAGTCTAGTACTGAATAAAGATCTAAAAGGTACTTTATTTTAAGGTCCTTTTAGTTCCGTCGGTTAATTTCTAAAAGGATACTATGCTAACGGATGTATACAAATTTACATGTATACAAAATCTCAACATTCTATGCCTAATCATTTTAAGTCAAACGATAAAAAATTGATCATAATGAATTCATCCATTTTAAAAATCTTAATATAAATAGTTTTGTCGATTATAATCTTTACTATTATTATAAAAGAAATACAAGAAGTTTTAATTCAATTCATAAATAAGAAAAAAAAACTTCAAATAATCCGTCGTAGCATTTCGCTACGTTACGTAGCCACGCGCAGAATTGCTACGAAAACCGTAGCCGCGTAGCCAGTATTGTCGTTAAAAGCGTTCGGAGCGCACGTCTTTATGCCTCTCTTTCTAAATCTATTCATCTCCCTCTAATTTCGCGATATTTATCCTTCAATAAATAAAAGCAATAGTGCAAAGTGATATTATATGTAGTGAAATATTTACGACTGTTATCGAATTTAGTTAAAAGTGTTTGTTACGTAACAGGTTGGTTACATTTTATTTTTTATAAATAAAACAAATTTGTTTATAAACATATTATAATTATGTCATTGATAATTTTTTAATATTTTTTAGTAGTAAAATATAATGATATGAGATCAAGAGTGCTTGAAAGTAAACAAAGAGATATTAATTTCTTTCACACATTTTGATTTTATTTTAAAATATAAAAAAAAAAAAATTGCGGTATTTACGCGGGTATTTAAAAGGTTTATTTAATTAAGTATATAATATATTATTAATGCTTAATTTATTATTTAAATAAATCAATACAAAATTAAAAAAAAAAAACATTGATTTAATTAAAATACGTTTTAATAATATATCATTGATGCTTTATTAGGTTAATAATTATAATATTATAATACACAAGTAATCCTTTCGGGGTTTCACTCGCGTTTATGGTTACTACTTCGCTCCTATGTGTCGTAGCGTGATGTAATATAGCCTATAGCCTTCCTCAATAAATAAACTATCTAACACAAAATGAATTTTTCAATTCGAATCAGTAGTTTTGAGATTAGCGCCTTCAGAAAAACAAACAAACGAACAAACTCTTCAGCTTTATAATATTAGTATACCCAGATAATAAAAATAATAAAATTTTAAAAACGTATCTACAAAAAATTTCCTGTGCGTATTCTGGTAGAGGCTCCGGCCTCGCTATACTTTTTTCAATTTTATCTAACCTTTTGTCGCACAAGACAATGCAAAACTAGGAATACCGTGCGCATCGGTTGAAAAGTACAGAAGTTATGGTTTTTTGAAATAAACAGTTTTATTACACTAGTACAAATGTACATGCTGTTGTAAATTTATTGTATCTATTGTATATTACTTGGGAATTTTTCAGATGTTTTATTAGTTATTCTGCTATTCGGTGAAACTAGTCCTATAAACTGAAGACCATTAAAATCGTCCAGCCGTTCTTGAATTATAAATGGTGTAAATAACCCGAATTTGTTATAAACATATCTATATATATAAAAGCGCAAGACTACTCACTCATTCATTACGAAATCTCAGAAAGTAAAAGTGCTAGGAGTTTCAAATTTTGTATGTTTTTTTTTAGAATGTAGGTGCTCATTTAGACGGGATTTTGCAAAATTTGACTTCTATGGAGGTAAAACGGGTGTTGGAAGTTCGTATGTTAAGCGCGAGTAAAACCGAGAGGGCCGCTAGTATATATATATATATATATATATATATGTATATATATATATATATATATATATATATATATATATATATATATATATATATATATATATACCTACATGAAATCTAAAAAAAAAAAATTATTCAAATTAGGAATTTACATTCTCTTTTTTAAACGTCAAGCAAATGATTACCGCGTCCCGAAAACGTTCAACCTCAGAAAAAACCGCGAAGGAATACAAGCCAGACTTTTTTGGTTGATTTTTTTTGAAAAAGATAGCCAGAAAGATTATCTTATTTCCATTGCTCGTCGCCCAAATAACCTTTAATATCATGTTAACAACACACGAAGCTGTTATTTCCAGTCTATTTGAATTATGTTATAGAAGCATTTTAAACGTTTTCTGGGATCGTGTTGTAATATCTTATACATCTCCTAACAAAAGAATTACTAACTCAATAAAGACGAGTCGCAGGTATAGCGATTCTTTTTCCTCGTAAAATATAACTTTTTATTGTACATGAGTCAATATGCGATCTTGTTTAGATGTTTACACTAGAGAGACGGATTTTTATGACTATCCATTTATTTCTTCTCAAATTGGGAAATTCGTACCGAGTTTAAGAAATTTTATAAATAATAGTAAAAATTGTATTCATATTTATTAAATTAACCCAGTGAACAAGATAAATTAAAAATGGTTGGATAATCATTCTTTCAAAAGAATGATAATCCAACCATTTTTAATTTTCGATTATTATCGATTCCCGTACAAACTAGCAATTTCAATATTTTCGGCTGTGTTTTTGTAAATTTTCTTATTTTTATTTAATTTTTAACAGCCTTAATATTAAGATGAATAAAACAAGACGAATTTAAAAAAAAGTCGACCTATTTTCGAGTTTTTGCGAAACTGACCATGCTTTCGTCTCGCAGAATTTGATTTATTTTCGTAAATTATAAATACTGTTATGTAAGTTAGTTGTTTTACTTTCGCCATTGACATAAGTCGTGAATTACAGTCAGTAATTCTCGTCTAAAATACTTTTTAACCTAGTAACAGACACGCAGTAAGTAATTTCGAAAGCCGTGAATGTCGAAATTAATACACTGGCAAATTCTTTCAGGTGTAAAGTAATGAGAAATAACTTATATAAATAATTATGAAAGTCTGAAGCCTATAAGTATCATTCATGCCTTAGATTATCTGTCTCGATAGATTAGTAACCGTCGAAAGATTGTGACCCGAAATTTTTAGGTAGATTTTAAATTTATTGGTTAAAAACAGTCGATTTTAACCACCAACCAAAAGAGAATAGGTGTTATACGTTAGACATGAGTATTTGTATATCTGTCTGTAACATCGCAGCACCGTAATTAACAGACCAATTTTGATGTCGGTTTTTTTTTAAGCCGGTGTAATCAAGATGGTTCATAGTATATGAAGATCCGTTCTGATGTTTGAAAGTTATCAGTTCCTTTCTAGATGTTAAAAGGGTCTGAATAACTTCTCATGGTGTAATTGTATCGATTAAAATAACACAATTGTGTAACCTTGATCAGATGTTCAGCATCATCAGTAGACAGCAGGATACAAAAATCCTCAACTTATACGAACCATATCGTGTTGGGGCTCGTTGTTTTGATGATAAAGAGGCGTGGAGTTGATACACGTTGATTTCCTAACAGGATAACAAAATTAAAATGTTATAAAAATACATAATGTATGAATGATTTTAAAAGAGTTACTATCGAGGATCTTGCCGGTTCTTCTCGGTAGAGACTACATTCCGAACCCGTGGTAGCTTTATAAAATCTAAAAAAAAATGATATATAACTTAACGATTCGAAAGTGCATTAAAAATCCTATTTAAATAAAGTATATTTTGAGTCCGATTTTGAATTTAAATGGTCTCAATAATAGACTGATCGTTTTATTTTAATTTTGTAAACTTAGTAAATTTCAATATATGCTCGTAAATACTCTAACAATTTATTAGCTGTAATATTTTCTATAAATTTTGAAAATTACTTAGTAGTCCTATTATTCTACATGTAATAATTGTTTTCGTAGAAAATTATAACGTCACTAATCATATTTTTAAAAATTATGGTATCATTCAAAAGATACATTACTCTAGATGGTCATAGTATATATAGATACTAATAGCAATAATATGTCAAGCCACAAAAAGTCGAATTCGGAGATATTGATCATCATCATTGAGTCATCTAAACTAAATTAGTACGGAAAAAAGTTTTTTAATTTAATGTATTGTAATATGCAATAATTAAATTTATTTGAAAAACTCATTTTTTGATAAAACTTAATATTATGCCCTATTGCTATTAATTCATTATACATTTAATTAAAATAGAAAAGATAAGATGGATATATACGTCTTCAAATATCGATACCTCCCACGTAAGTTGTTGTAACCCCAAAATTACAATTTTACAGAAGAGCACTTTTAATCCGTTTTAGTTTGAAAGTTACAACAAAATACGCCTTTTTCCAGGCGTATTTTGTTGTAACTTTCCTTAAAAAAAAAAGATTTTTTGGTATTTTTTCACTTTGAATGCATTAAGCAATGCAAATTCGTGTAGTATTCAGTAAAAACGCTAACGGCAATTTTGTGGCTTACAATAACTTACGTGGGAGGTATCGATATATTTGTTAAGAATAGGCTTGACTTTAGACGCTATTTTCTCAAATTAGAAGACTGTGTAGCTCGACGCAGTATTACTTATCAGCGTCCATATTTAATATATATATTAAAACAAAATCTGTATTAACGCAAGCTACCCTGCGTGTACAACTAGTCATTCATAAAAACTCATTTATAATGCCATGCTTTTGACAGCCACGTTGGCGCAGTGGTCACTGCAACTGACTGTAGCGCTAAGGGTCGCGGGTTCGATCCCCGCTTACGGCAAATGTCTGTATTGGCCATACGGATGTTTGTCGTGGTCTGGGTGTTTGTGTTAGTGTTGTGAGTGTTTCCGGACCCCCGACACAAGGTCATGAGATCTTAATGGGGGTCGTTGAGTGTGATACGTTTATTTATTTATTTATTTATTTATTTTATCTGAGCATAAGAGAAAGATACTATATAGATATAAAAGAGGCTAAATTCGGCTATTTCATGTAAGAGTCCCATCTGCCCTAAATTGGGACAACAAATCCAGCTATTCACAAAATGGTGTCTTTTTTCCACTATTACCGGAATAACCTTAATCCTTACAAATGTATAAGTATACGGAAACCAATATTATTTAACCCAATTTCAAAAAAGAGGTTCTCAATTCATCAGGGACTTTAAATGTGTTTATCAGTCTATGTAGGTATGTGTGTGTGTGTGTATGTATGTATGTGTGTATGGATGTATGTATTTATATTTTATAGCACTATTTAGACCAAACGCGAAGGCCGGTTTTGATAAATGGCACATCGTTTGATTCATCATAACGGCTCGAACGTCATAGAGAATATAATAATTTGAAAAAATCAAAATATCTGAATTTGGACCTCATAATGTGAAAGAGAAAAAATTGAAAATCGACGAACTGTGTTAAGTGGGGTATCGTTGAATAGGTATTTGAAAATCATTATTAGGTTTCTTATATAATTTTTCAATCAGAATTACCGTTTAGTATCTGTAACAACTTAAAATTGGTTAGTAACGATTTTATAGAAAATCGTCTATGGTCTTGTTACGCAGTTGGGCTTTTGATATTTTCAATTATTTACTTATTTATATATACTCACCGATTACTCGAAAACGTTTGGAACAATTTGAATAATTCTTTTTATTGTTTTAAAGTCTAAATAAACTAAATCTTTTTCCAATATCAAATCTATATCAACACAAATTAGGTGTAAAATCATAACAAGCAACCAGACCGACAGAGTTATTTTCTCATCTATATATATTAAAGCGAAAGGTCACTCACCCACTCACTCATCATGAAATCTCAAAAACTTCAAGTGCTTGGAATTTCAAATTTGTATTTGACTTTTAAACGTAAGTGCTCACGAAGACGTTTTTCAAAATTCCCCTAAGAGGGTAAAATGGGGATTGGAAGTTTGTATTAATGTCCTATGTTTAACACGAGCGAAACCGCGAGGGTCCGCTAGTTTATAATATTAGCGTAAATTCTGTAGAGAGGTCACATTTAAGCATTATAAGTTTACCCTTGAATTGACACATTGTAAAGTCCACAAAGCGACAAGTCGAGAACTCGCTTCCTGGATCGCGCTTTCATTGTGTTTACTTGAAATTTTCAAGTACCTTTAAAATAACCGTCTTTTGTATTCCTTGTGTACAAAGCGATGATATTATTTATATATATACATATATAAATGAACCTATATTTCTCTCACTCACGTCGTAGCTTTAGAAAGATGTTTTCATGTATTTTTTAAAAGTTTTTCAAAACTTTGTAGTAGGTTCTTATAGCAAAAAAAATGCAGACGCTGATAAGCTGTACCATGTCAAGCCACTCGGACTTCATTTTGAGGAAATGGTGGCCAAAGATGTCAAATTTATTCTTAACAAATTTGTTTGAAGACGTATATGTCTATTTTCTCTTTTCTGTTTTGATTATTATTTATTTATTTTAATACAAATACTATGTTTTACAAAACTATCGTAATGTTAACAGTGTCTCATAAATCATTGCTGATTTTTCCGTACACTGGAGTTCATCATCGATAACTCACGATTAAATCTTACTTAACCTATCTACATTTCTTGCTTTATGCATATACATATAAATACCAAACGGAAGCAAATCCACAAAATAGAACAATAATAAGGTTATTAACAATAATAATAATAATAATAAAAAAAAAACTACATTGACAATTAAAGCCAAATTGCGGGGTAGTTGCAAATAATTATTAATTGTCCATAAATATTCCATCCATCGCGCCATCGCCTCGCCGATAAAAGGTATAATGAGTTAAACACAGATTGGTATAATATAAAGGTTTATCTAACAATAAATTTTTCAAATTTAGATTATTGCATATTGCAAAATATTGAACAAACTTCAATATTCGAAACATTAAATTACGAAAAATGGCGTCTAAATATGTCAAACCTATTCTTAATAAATTAGTTTGAAGACGTATATATTCATCTTTTCTTTTCTATTTTAATAAAATGTATAATGAATCAAAAGCAGATAGATTTATTTAATATGTTATCTAATAATAAGTTTTTAAATATTTGAGATTATTTTATAAATTGCAAAATATGGAACGCACCTGAAATACGAAACATTGAGTTAAGAAACTTTTTTCCATACTTATTTAGTTTAGATGACTTGAAGTTTCTTTGGATAATGTTAAATAGGTGACGTAGTATCAAAATTCATCAATATCATAAAATTTGAATTTTTGTGGGTTGACACATTATTGCTTATCAGCATCCATATCTCCGAATTCTACTTTTTGTGGGTTGACACATTATTACCCTTGTAATTCACTCTCTCTTTTCTATAATCATAGATATCTAAACTATTGAAATATAAAGAGGTGAAATTTGTTTGCAAGTTTGTATGTAGGGGGTAATTTCTGAAACTAAGGATCCGATTTGAAAAATTGTTTCTGTATTGGATAGACCGTTTATCAAGAAAGGCTATATTACGCTACGGCTCATGGGTATGAAGTAGTAACCATTAACGCGAGTGAAACTTCAAGCTAGTCATATTATTTATAAACAGGACGTTGCCTAGCTCTGGTGTAGTGGTGCTGAATGTACATCTACGCCGACGGTTGCGGGTTCGATCCCCGCTCGGGGCAGATATTTATAGTTGTATAAATATTTGTCCCTAGGTCGTTGTGGGTCTCCCCACCATGCCTCGGAGAGCACGTAAAGCTGTCGGTCCCGGTTGTTATCACAATCACCTGATAATGATCGTTACTCGTAGTAGGGAAATTATTCTAGTCTAAATGGTTATGGTTGCTGGCTTGCCCTCAGTGGTTGCGGAGGTCAGATGGTAGTCGCTCTGTGTAAAAATCAGTAACTCGTCAATATTTGGACTAGAATAGAAAGCAGACCCTGGTATAAAAATGCTCGGTAGATGATGATGATGATGATGTTGCCTAGCTACCAGCTAACTGCGGATGAAATAGACAATTGATGAGCTTATCAAATTAACGTAATCGTAAAATAATTTCATCTTTAAAACTTGACTTTCGAAAAAAGGTATATCCAGACAATATTTGTGTCTTTGTCGATTTTAATTACTTTTCAAACTAAAAATGAAGGTTATGTATTTTATTTATTTTATTATTATATAAACGGTTAAATTATGGAATAAATTTATTAGGCTTTTTCTTTTTACGCGGATGAAAACGCGGGACACGGCTAGCGTAAATATAAATTTAAAACCGACCACACAGTTTAATAGTTAATGGAAATGTTAATAGCGTCGAGGTTACGAGTAACCACCAGCCTTGACAGATAATTAAATAAGGCTGGATACGTACAGTGATATGACAGAATGAATATGTTCGTTAAAAGAGTTAAAAAAACCGTTTTATATTAAAAATACTTAACTTGGCTTGACACAGTAATACTTATCAGCGTTCATTATAAAATATCATTGTTCAAAATGCTTTTGATTTCCCTTGAAATTAAAAGTCCCATGAGAAATAAAATTCGAAATAAAATATTACGTACTAATATAATTATATAGTCATTTCAATATTTCACTCTCGACTGACCAAATCGCTCGAAATCATTATCGAAAATTTGTGAATTTAAAAAATACCGTTTCGGCTTCGAGAATTTATGGTTTGATGGACGCTGATAAGCTATTCTATATCAAGCGAAACGGACTTTATTTTGCGAAATGTCGTCTAAAGATGTCAAATCTATTCTTAATTTTGTTTGAAGAAATAATTATCCATTAGTTCTTCTCTATTTTGATAAAGAATATAATTAACTAAAAACAGATTAGTATAAAAGAAGGTTTTATGTGATAATAAGTTTTTCGATATATGCGATATGAAAGTGTGTTCCATTTTCATATCCGAAACGTTCAATTAGGAATCTTTTTTCGTACTTATGTAGTTTCTAATATATCAAGCCACTTTCAAATATTTTATTTTGAAAAAAATGGCGCTTAAAAAATTATATCAAGAAGTATATATCTTTTCTTTTCTATTATAGTATAAAGGTATTACGAATTAAAAGTAAATTGATATAAAAATAGGTTTATCTAGTAGTAAGTTTTTCAAATATATGAGATTATTGCATATATTAAGAACGTTTTTTCAGTACTTTTTTAGTTAGATGACTTGAAACATAGTTAAATAATGTTAAATTCGAGACCGAATTTGACTTTTTTGTGGGTTTACATATTTCTTGTCTTGTTTGGGAATAATATGACCCGACTACAGTGAAGGAAAGAAGAGTAATGAATTTAGAAGCATGAATGTTATACATATTTGCTTGTAAGACGAAAATAACATATTTTAAAAATGGAAGGATTTTTTTAGAATGTCAAAAATTAAACATGTTATAAGATTTTCGAACATTGAGAACCTGAAAAATATTATATTGTAAAAGACAATTAATTATATTTGGCATTAAATAAAAATGGTATTGATAATACGTAACGTACGTAAGCGAACGGACGGACAAACAGACATGGCGAAACTATGTCTCTTAGTTATTAAAGTGACCGAAATTAAAGTCTGTGTGACACGAGTTGACTAAGTAAGTAATTAAAATTCAGTTTCATACAATTCTACACGTTGGCGCAGTGGTCACTTCAACTGACTGTAGCGCTAACAGTCGCGGGTTCGATCCCCGCTCACGGCAAATGTCTGTATAGGCCATACGGATATTTGTCGTGGTCTGGGTGTTTGTGTTAGTGTTGTAAGTGTTTCCCGACACAAGGTCACAAGACCTTAATGGGGGCCGTTGAGTGAGTGTGAGTGTGATTCTGCCTTATAACTTTGAAAAAGAAACTAAATAGCTATTCTATAAAGATTTTATTCTATCAAAGTCCAGATATACGCTTAAATACCAAAGTCTAAAACGTTTTTTTGCGGTTTGCGGCCAAAAATGTAAATTTCTGAATTAGGTCACTATAATACTACGCTTGTGATATTCAGACTAGAATGTAAAATCATCTAACTCAATACGTATTATAATGAAGAAAGATTGTTTGTTTGTTTGCATTATTCAGTGAAGCCTCAAATCCAGACACAAAACTGCTAGATTTGAAAAATTATTTTAGTGTTTGTTAGCCTGTTTATTAAGGGAGGTTATAGGCTATATTACATTACGCTAAACTCATAAGAGTGAAGCACACAGAAACATAAATCAATATAAATTGTCGGAATTGCATTTCTAAATCGCAAAATGCGCAGTTTACATTATTTTTTGTAAGCCTGAATAATTGCTAGCTGCATATACCGAATGAAACCAATATATAGAGTAAAACCGTGAATGTGACGGACATCCTGCTTTTTAGGGTTCCGCTCCCACAGGGTGAGAAACGGTATCACTTAGGTTCTCTTTCCTTCCGTGCTTACAGTCTGTTTTACCTTTAAAGTATTATTTCTCATTAATGTGGGTGAGGAGCACCAAAACTAGGAGTGTATACGTTTGATCTGTGTATCTGTGTGTCTGTGTGCGGCATCGTGGCTTTCTAACGAATGGATACATTTTGATGCGTTTTTGTTTGAAAGCTGGTGTAATCAAGATGGTAATGGGTTTCAATTTGTGAAGATTAGTTTAGACGTTTGAAGGTTATTAGCTAATAAATGGTTGTGGAAAAAATCTGAGCAACATCTACTGGTCTTATCGACTCGAAATTTACTATACTTTAAATGACATCAAAATTAAAATATACTTTATTCAATAAGCTTATGCAAGCACCTTCGAATCGTCAAAACAAACAAATATATTAAAATTAATGAAAACCACCGGTTCGGAATGCAGATTGTACCATGAAGAACCGGCAAGAAATTCGATAGGTATTCTTTTAAATTTTTTGTTATACATAGATATATAAATTAAAAATATGAATATCAAACATCCTGTATAAAATCCAGCTACACTAAACCCACACATCGGTATCATCTGTATAATTTTGTACAGAATAATATGCTTTAGCTATTAAAGATTTTTTAATATACAAATTTAATGTCATCATCATCTACCGAGCATTTTTCCCGGTTATACCAGGGTCTGCTTACTATTCTAGTCCAGATATTGACGAGTTACTGATTTTTACACAGAGCGCCTGCCATCTGACCTCCGCAACCCCTGAGGGCAAGCCAGTAACCATTTAGACTAGAATAATTTCCCTACTACGAGTAACGATCATTATCAGGTGATTGTGATAACAACCGGGACCGACAGCTTTTTTTTTTTTTTTTTTGTTTTCGCAGGGGAAATCTTCGAAAAGATACCCGATTCCTGGGGGGGAGATCGGGTTATGTGGAGATTTATACCCACTAAAACCCCTGCGATGGCCTTTCTCAGCACGGAAATGGAGAGGCCTCGGGATCGCTTGCGCATGCGCATCCGCTGCCCCTCCCGTGCGACGCTCCGCTCGTGGCTGGCGGAGCTCGTCTCAGGAGGGCAAAGTCTAAAATTGCCCTCCCCGCACCCCTCGCTGGTGCGTACGGCAGTTCGAGGCCATCCCGACTGCCGTCCTCCTCGTGGCCGTATGAAAACGGATGCGTGGGACCCCCCTCTCACGCACCCACGGCCCGAGGGCGCGCCCTATTTATTCTGCCCCGGGCACTGGGGCTAGGAGGCCGGAAGGACGACGCCTCGGTCGTCCTCGTCGGGCGGGATCGGCCCTCTCCCGGGCCCGCCCTGCTATCTCCTTCTGGACCATGACGGTCTCACAGAAGGAGACTACGGCCTCCCACGCCGATTCCCTGCGGAGCATCGCCGATACGACTGCTCGCAGGGAGAGATTTCGCCCGATCTCCTGGACCAAGACCTGCCTTTCGGCGGCCCACGCGGGGCACGCCGCCAGCGTATGCTGTGCAGTGTCTTGGTCCGCCCCGCAATGGTGGCAAACTGCCGTCGCCTCGCGTCCGATCCTATGCAGGTATTCTCCAAAGGAGCCGTGACCGGTAAATACCTGCGTAAGTCGGAAGGTGACTCGTCGCTTCCTCCTCATCCAGGCCTCGAAGGCCGGCAGGATCGCTGCCACGACGCGTTTGTGCGCGTACCGCTCCTCTCGGAGACGGGCGCACCACGTCGCGACAGCCCTTCGGTGCTCCTGCCGCTTCAGCGCTCCGAAAGCACTGGAAGGGAGGGACGCACTTCCGCCACTTTGACGAAGGACGCGAATCCGGTCATAGACCCTCGCGTCCCTCTCCGCCAGAATGTCCAAGGGCGGAAAGCACGCCAGGACAGTTGCCGCCTCAAAGGATATCGTGCGATATCCCCGCACTATGCGGATGGCCACTCTCCGCTGCAGACTCAGGATCTTAGTCTTGCAGCGGCGGACGCCCGACAGTCGGTGAGACCATACGGGCGCACCGTAGAGGGCCATCGATCGCACGACACCGGCGTAGAGACGGCGAACCTCTTCCCGCGGCCCCCCGAGATTAGGCAGCAGTCTGTGCATCGCACCCGCTACCTTCTCGATCCGGGGAGCCACGAGCTTAAAGTGCTCTTCAAAGCTCCAGCGACCGTCCAGAACGAGGCCCAGGTATTTCATGTACCTGACCGTCTGGACGTTTGAGTCACCAACGCGAATGGTCTGCGAAATGGGCGGCTCCGTGCCCCTCGGCCACTTGTGGAACCATAGCGCCTCGGTCTTATGCGGCGCTATCCGCAGGCCCAGTTCGCAGATCTTCGCGACGATGAGTTCGACTCCGAGCTCCGCGAGCCGTTTGGTCACTGTGAAGCTCGACCCGGATGCCAGCACTAACGTGTCGTCCGCGTAGCAGACGACGCTGACACCAGCGGGGAGCTCGACACGCAGAACCGCATCGTACGCGAGGTTCCACAGAAGCGGCCCCAGTACCGACCCCTGTGGAACTCCGCAGAAGACTTCCCTCCGAGTCCTCGCACCGTCTTGGCCCACGTACGCAATGTACCTGTCGCGCAAGTAGCTCCCGACAATCGCTTGCAGGTAGGGAGGCACACGATGGTATATTAGTGCCCCCCTAATGGCGTCCCAAGGTATAGCGTTAAAAGCGTTGACAATATCTAGGCTTATCGCCAACGCTACGCCACCTTGGGCCACCGCCTGCTCCGTCAGGGACCGGACGCGCATAATCGCGTCTACGGTCGAACGACCCTGACGGAAGCCAAACTGGCTTTCGGCCAGGTCGGGGCCGACGCTCGACAGATGCCCGCTGAGACGAGAAGCGACAATCCGCTCGAGGAGCTTGCCAGCCTCGTCTAACAGGCATATGGGACGGTACGCGGAGGGGGAGTCCGCGGCTCTGCCATCTTTCTTCAAGAGGACCAAACTTGCCTCCTTCCAGGCCGTGGGGAACGTGGCGTTTCGGAGGCAGCTGTCGAACAGCCGCCTCAGCCTGCTCCCCAGGGTAGCCGAAGCTAACACCCACACCCGCCCCGGAATACCGTCGGGGCCAGGTGCAGTGTTCCGGGCACGCAAGCGACCAAGGGCTCGGTCGAACTCCTGCTCGGTAACCCTCAACGCGTCGGACCAGGCAACCGGCGCCGCCGAGGGGACCGGGGGACTTGACCGGATTACCGGGAAGAGCGAATCAATCACCCTCCCCAGCAAATCCGGGTCTAAGGTCTCCGTCAACGGGGGCATCCACGGGCGTAACTTACCCAGTACCATACGGTATGGACGCCCCCACGGATCCCTGTCGAGCCCCTCGAGGAGCTCGTTCCACGACCGAGCGCTGGCGTCCGAGATCGCGACTCGTAACGCCAGCTTGGCCGCCTGAAACTCCCCGTATGCTTCGGCTATCTCCTCTGGAGTTGCTCGCCTTCTCCTTCGGGTTCTAGCGTACTGGCGTCGAGCGCGCAGACATGCCACTCGCAGCTGCGCGATCTCTGCCGACCACCAGTACACCGCCCTGCGCTCGGAGCGGCCTGCCCGGGGCATCGATGCGTCGCATATCGACGTCATCGTGTCCCTGAACCAGACCGACTCACCTTCGGGGTCGGGCAAGACCTCGTCGGCGCTTGCTGGCCAAGCCGCGACGATGGCGGCGGCTTCGAGATAGTCTCGATTTAGCCGCTTGAGGGCCCATCGCCGCGGCAGGGTGTCCACCCGTCGGCGTCGGCTGGAATGGTCGAGACGGCGGATAGCGACATCGAAAACGATGTGGCGGTGGTCAGATAGAGTGACCACCTCCTCCGCTACACGCCATCCCGAAACCATGCGAATGGCAGGAGGAGTCGCCCACGTGAGATCCACGACCGACTCACCCTGCCATCGCACGCACGTACTCACCGACCCAACATTAATGAGCCGGAGGTCCAAACCAGCCGCCCAATCGAGTAGCCTCAATCCCTTCGGATCGTCTCTAGAGTTGCCCCAAGCCCTGGTATGGGCGTTGAAGTCCCCCAGGACGATCAACGGACGGGGTAGGCATCCGCGGATGCAGTCCGCCAGCCCGTCCAGGTACATCTCGTAATCGGCGAGAGACCTATTGGGAGAGACGTAACACCCTACAATGGCCAAGGGGCCCCACCTAACGGCCACGAATCCCTGCCCCACCTCGAGTAGGGAACAGGGTGGGACCCCCTCACCGCCCGCCCAATGGACGGCCACGGTGCCAGTGGCGTCCCCGAACCAGCGAGGGTGGTCGGGGACGCGATAGGGCTCTGCCACGACCGCGAGGCCAATGGACCGCTCCGCAATGGTCTGCATTAAAAGTTGCTGAGCATTGCGGCAGCGGTTCAGGTTCGCCTGCAGCACTCCTACTCCCGCGAATGAGAGACCTCCATGGCCTCCTGCGGGACAGAGTCCGGTGCTGAGGCTGGAGCCTCGGCGGTCGGCTGGGCTGGAGCAGAAGGAGCCGGTTCTGAACCACCTTTCTTCTTCCTTCCGCCCCTCGTTGGGCAGCACTCCTTAGTGCCCAGACGATGTGCCGCTGGGCGGCCCAAGTCCGAGCACAAGGGGCACCTGAGCGACTTGGCCGAGCATGAACTCGCTCTGTGGCCGCGCTCGCCACAGGCGAAGCACCGGTCGCTCCGGTCTACCCCGTTCGGGCACCTTAGCCCAACGTGGCCCAGCTCAAGACACCGGAAGCAGCGCAAGGGTCTGGCTTCCAGCGCCTCTACTCGGGCAGAGCCCCATCCTACGCGGATGCGCAGGCCCGCCGCCAACTTGCGCACAGCGGCGAGGGGACACTCGACCCAGGCGGTGCCGAGCGAAGTGGGTGTCCGTCGGATCTTGCCAACCTTGACTTTATCCGCTGAACATCCACCCGCCTCCGCGATCGCCGACGCCACTTCAGTCGGCGTCGTGGCATCATCCAGGTCGAAGACCCTTAGTTCGCCCATTTTAGTTGGGCGAGCTACCCTGACTGGGAAGTCCGTAAGGACTTCCTGCATCCGCGCAGCGAGACGGTCGGCCTTCTCATCACGGTCGGGCCCGCTCAACTTGATGAGCACCCCTCCCGTGGCGGCCCTTTTAAAGCCGACCGTCTCGATGCCGAGGTCAGACACCCGAATCCGAGCCCTTGCGGCTGCCATGATCTCGGCATATGTCGCCGCCGCGCCTTCGACGACCGTGACGGCGACAGCCGCGGTCGTCGGTGGTGGCTTCGGTAGCCCTCCCTTCTTTGGCGCCTTCTTAGCCGTAGGCTGAGAAGGCGCCTTCGGCCGCGGACCAGGTTTAGGCTTCCTGGCCGCTACCGTCGCCCAAGTCTCGGCAGGAGGAAGTGCCGGCCGAGAGGAAGAAGAAGAGGGATTTACAGGCACCGAAGGTAGATCGGTTACCGGTGGAGCGGCCGGTCCCGGCCGCCTCCTCCTCCTCCTCCCGCTTCTCCCTCCCTTAGGCGGAAGACTGGAAGGCTCCGAAGCCTCCACGTTCGGCACAACCCTCCCCGCCAGAGCGGGCCTGTACGCTCTGTCGGGGAAAAGTTCCGCCCTGAAGGCGGCCAGCTTCGCCTCCACAAGGGCTCCTATCTGCTCCAGGAGGCCAGCTTCACTGCCCCTCCGCAAACTAGGAGGAGCAGGAGCACGCGGAGCAGTAGGGGCCCTCGAAGCCACCGGCGCGGCAGCAGCGCGCACAGCCGGCGCGGCAGCAGCGCTCACAGCCGGCGCGGCGGCAGCGCGCACAGCCGGCGCAGCGGCAGCGCGCACAGCCGGCGCGGCGGCAGCGCGCACAGCCGGCGCGGCAGCAGCGCGCCCAGCCGGCGCAGCAGCAGCGCGCACAGCCGGAGCGCCAGCAGCACGCACAGCCGGCGCGCCAGACGTCACCGCCCCAATGGACGCAGCTGAAGGTGCAATCGGGCTCCCCGTCGCCTTAAAGGCTTCGAACTGCGCGGTCAGCTGCTCCATCCTCTCGCTGACGGTCGCCAGCTGGGCTCGGAGGTCCGCATTCTCCCTCTCGAGCCTCTCCACGTCGGCGTCCTTTGATTGACGCCGCAGGAGCTCGGCAACCGCCACACCCATCTTGCGCGTGGCCTCGCGCAGGTCGCAGACAAGGCTCCCTTTGATTTTCCGGGAGCAGTCCGCGACCTTCTCTATGGCCAACAGATTGTTGGCGATGCAGGCACCGATCTCTGTAGTAGGGCGTGCCTGCATCTCCGCCATGAGGGCGTCGGGTCCAGGGGAGTTTCCCTTAGCCTGCGCGACAAACGATGCCACGTCGGGGCCGGGAGACTCGTCCCCGGTCTCCCCGTCGGCCCGAATGCTGGGTCCAACCAACCTGTGCGAGGAGACGCTGCCACTCGAACAACTCATGTCCGAGTCGCAGCCACTCCTCTCCTCCCTCCCGTCGTAGGAGACAGGCGTGTCCGGGCGGATAAATCGCCCACGCCTGCCTCGTGCCGGCTCCTTACCATTCGGATCCTTGATCCGAATGCGGATCGCCGGTCTGGCCTTGTCGGTCCGCGACTTGCCTCGCCCCGATCGTGCCTTTGGCACTTTCGGGGGCGGCAGCACTTCGCTCGCCGACTCTGACCCCAGCGTCTCCTCCTCCCCCCTGACGCACAGGCGCTTCCGGCCGTCGGGCCTCGCCTGCGCATTTTCGGTCCTCGCAGTCGTCGCGTCCAGACTGCGAGAACGAGTGGAGCCTCCTCGGCTCTTGACGTCCCTAAGGACGTGCGGATTGCAAATTTGGGTGCCCCCCCCATATTTCGAACTGGGGCACGAACCGGAGCTAGGCTCCGGGTGGGATTCCTCCCGACCTGAGCCGGTGAGACCCACCTGGGGATGTAAATCTTCATTCACGTTTTCCATCTTTGCTTTTTTAGTTTCCCCCCCTCCCCAGCGCTAGGGGCCGGATGCCCTCCGACCATTCATCCCCTCGGCACGCCAGACCTTAGGATTAGGATACGTATATTGGGGCGAAGTTCCAGTCTGCTTAAGCAGAGCGGAACAACGTGCGTCCCCAATATACTCCCCCCCGCCCCTGTCGGTCGTCAGCCGTGTCGACGGCAGCCTCGCAGCAGAACCGCTACGGGGGTGCCGTCCACACGTTTCCAGGGAGCACCACGTGGAGGTGACCGACATGCTCCCCGGGACCGACAGCTTAACGTGCTCTCCGAAGTGGAGAGACCCACAAGGACAAACACCTAGACCTAGGAACAAATATTTATACAACTATAAATATCTGTCCTGAGCGGGGATCGAACCCGCAACCATCGGCGTTAGAGGTACATTCAGCACCACTACACCAGAGCGGTCGTCATACAAATTAAATGTATTCATTGAAAATTACAAACGCATACCTTGCCCTAAGAGGGAAGCATTTACTTTGCGAAGTCGAAAACTTCGTAATTATCCTTTATTATTATATATTAATTTATCCTTTCTTCTTGTGTTAATACTATGCGAGTCACTATTTCGATTAAAATAATAGAGTTACGTAACCATGACCCGGTGCTGCATCATCTGGAATCATATACACAACTCCTCACCAACTTACAGCAGAAGAATCGTGTCGGAGCTCGTTAAAGCGGCCTAAATGAACAGATTGTCAGAGTTTTTTTTTTTATTGGACGCTGATAAGCAGTACTGTGTCAAGTCATACGGACTTCATTCTGAGAAATAGCGTCTATATATGTCAAACCTATTAATGAATTTGTTTGAAGAAGCTTATATCCATCTTTTGCACGCCTCAGAGCGAACGCGTTTCGGCTATTCTTTTCTATTTTGATAAAACATATCATGAATTCAAAAACAGATATTTAAAGTGTAGTATGATAATATGTTTTTCAAATTTGAAAATATTGTATAAAATGCAAAATATGAAACGCACTTGAAATTCGAAACATTAAATTAAGAACATTTTTTTCGTACTTATTTATTTTAGATTTTTATTTTACATTTTTGGGTAATGTTCAATACGTGACGCATTATCAGAATACAGACAGACGCGTTGGCTCAATGGTCACTGCAACTGACTACAGCGCTAACGGTCGCGGGTTCGATCCCCGCTCTCCGCAAACGTGTGTATTGGCCATACAGATGTTTGTCGTGGTCTGGGTGTTTGTGTTAGTGTTGTGAGTGTTTCCGGACCCCCGACACAAGGTCATGAGATCTTAATGGGGCCGTTGAGTGTGATGCGTTATTTATTTATTATTATTATCATCTCCGTATTTGACTTTTTGTGGGTTGACACATTGTTGCTTATCAACATCAAATTATTAACTTAAAACCGGTAATACGTATAGTCATCAAATTTAATATGTTTATCTCAATCGTGTTTTTTTCCATTCCACGTGACATTGGCGAAATAGCATGTGCCATTAAACAAAGAATTGAATTGAATTGAATTGAATATGGTTATAGAGTAAACTCGAGAGATAAATAGCAAATAATACGTATGATAGTGCGGAACATCGTTACGGAAATTAAAATGGCGCTTTGCGTTTTATTTCAGCTCTGAAAAGGCTACAGAATTCTGTTGGGTTTTTTATATCGCGCTGTTTTATTGACTTTCCGAAAAATATTAATTGCTGCCAACTAGAGTTGTTTCCTGTTTGATAAAGGCAACTTTTCTGGTCATTATTTTATTTTCTTCTTCAGAAAACGAATATGTTGTCAATTTGGAGTGTATGTTTATGTTTTGTTATCTCAGAACTCCGTTATTTTATTAATTTGAATTTTTATTAAACCCGGTTCAGTAATGTCGTTTTTAAAACAAAAAATGTAATGATTAAGTCATTAAAGTCAACGAAATTGCGTATGTTGCTTTTGAAGACGCTTCGGTTTTTAAAAACCAGTCATGCGTGAGTCGTAGCCGCTCATGCAGAGTTCTGTATCGAACAATAAATATGTGTTATAACAATATGCAATACAATTAGCCCCTCGCGGTTTAACTCGCGTTTATAATTACTGCTTCAATCCTATGTGTTTATGATTTCTACATACACAATCTAAAAATAAACATTAATTATACACATTAATTATATACAATATTGAGACTATTTCAACGAGCCCCAAAACGATACTTCTGCTGCAAGTTAATGAGGAGTTTGTATCCTATTGGTACCAGACGCTGCACCAGGTCAAGGTCAAGCAACTACGTTACATTAAAATCATTCATGGTTTAGTAAATTTCGATTCGATTAGATTACTAGAAGTTTAGATCCTTTCAACAATCATCAAAGATCTGATTATTCTTTAAACGTCTGAACACGGCTATTATATTAGCTTTCAAAAAAAAAAAATAACCTATCAAAATCATTTCATTCGTTAGAGAGCGACGATGTCACAGACAGACACAGACACACGTCAAACCTATAACACATCTCTCAAAAAAAATCTCCTTTTTTCTATTAAATTATTAGTATGGATTTTGTAACGTAACTCTGATTATGTTCTTGGCATTATTTCGTAATGTCTCTGCCAAATTGTACTTTTAAAATGCGTTTATTGCAATACGCCACGTGGAGCATTTGGCCTAAATTTATTGTGACACAGCCTAGCTATATTTGACTTAGGGAAGTATCAACGCATTTGTGATTATTCTGGTCCTTTTTTTGTCTACGCCGAAGAAATCTATCAGTTCGTGACCACGACGGATGCAACTTCGTTGAAACATCGGCCAATAAAACAAGTATTATTACTATTAGTTATCGCGATAAGACCCGTTATATTAAATATGAATGAAATCGCGAAAGCTTAACATATATAGAAAATTTTCTTTGGCGAAAGGTGTTTCTAATTTTGGTAAATTAATGCAAAGGAAACTCGTCGTTAGGGAACGTGATGCAGGGGATGGATGCAACTTCGTCGAAACGTCGAACAATAAAAAAGGTGTTACTACCATTAGTTATCGCGATAAGACCCGTTATATTAAATATGAACAATTTTATCTATACTGACATAATTTAATCGCAACAGGAAGACATCTGAACGTACATAAAATTCGAAATGGCGTCGAAGTATAGCGATCAGTTTCTCCCCGATACGTATGAATAAATAAAGCCATGAAAATTTCTTATAAAGATAAGAACTTTTCATGTTTTACGTGCTGAGGTTATCGACTATAGCGTGATATTTTATAGCCTATATTTTTAGCTTTTGCTTGCAATTCTGCTCGCGTTATAGAATTTGTTTTAAAATAGTCCCCGATGTTTTATTCGTTGACACCATTTCAACGAGCCCCCAACACGATACCTCTGTTGTAATTTGATGAGGAGTTGTGTATACTATTTGGATGCTGATAAGCAATAATGTGTCAACCCACAAAAAGTCAAATTTGGAGATATTCATGTTTTATGATACTGCGTCACCTATTTAACATTATTCAAAAAAATATCAAGTCATATAAACTAAATAAGTACGGAATAAAGTTACTTAATTTAATGTTTCGAATTTCAAGTGCGTTCCATTTTTTGAAATTTATACAACACTCTCATTTGAAAAAGTTTTTATGAGATAACACATTAAATAGATCAATCTTCTTTCAATTCATTACACATTTTATCAAAATAGAAAAGAAAAGATGGATATATACGTCTTCAAACAAATTTGTTAAAATGGGTTTGACGTCTTTAGACGCCATTTTCTCGAAATGAAGTCCGTGTGGCTTGACACAGTATTGCTTATCAGCGTCCATTTATTCTAGATGATCCTGCAGTATTATATCAAGGTAATGCATCTATGCTATTTTAGTGTCTTTGAAGTCACAGTATAATAAATTTGGAATCGATCAGGCGAGGAGAAGCTGCTCAAATCCTTTAACAACCATAAAAGAGCTGATAACCTTGAAACGACTTACTTCATATATTATACCTAAGAACTATTCCTATTATATCAACTTTGGTTCATTCTTTAGAGAGCTACGATGCGAAAGATACATACATATACACACGTCAAAGTTATAACACCACTTTTCGGTCGCTGGTTAATTTTATTTAATGTTTAAAATTACTATGACTTAATTTAACCCATTTAGCGTCAATGTGACACTAGCAGCATTTTAAACCCAAATCCTTTATTTTTAAAATTATTAGTGACATATTTAAATACAAAAGACAAAAAAGAAATGTTTTTCTATTGATAGATTTAGAGGGGCGTACTCGCACGAGTACAGCGATCACAAACTTACTGTATCGTCTATATGTAAAGGTTAGTTTACAAAAAGTTACTGTACTCAAACGAGTACGACGCTAAATGGGTTGATCATTTTCAAAAACCAGACACTGTAATCAACTAAAAAGACTTATATATATATAAAAAAATCTTTATTTTCTTTAACAATATTTGTACTTAAATATAAAGTGATTGGAGTCTCCTTTTAAGCATATGAAATGCCTGTGCTATCATACTCCACTCTTCCATATCACAAGATAGTATCTTATACAAAATACTTAAAATGAAACAAATATACAATAAAAAGAAAGAGATAACAGAATTATATTATAGTTTTTCCATGTCCGTCTGGATGTCTTGCCACGGCTTAGTTCAGAGAATTTTATTATTGGAAAGCTGTTATTATTTATAGGTAACACTTAGATAAAATCATAAAAAGCTTAAAGATAAATAAACCGAATTCAAATACGAATTTAATACACTTAAACCTAACAAGTAAGAAATTAATATTAATTATCTACAACATTTTTCAGTCAGTCCCAACTTGGATAGTCATTCGGAACTTCGAACCTTATCCAATAAAAAAAAAAAAAATTAAAAAAAAAATGTTTTTTTAAAGTCTGTAAAAATAAAATGGAAAAAATAGGGAGGATACCTGTTACAATTGGGACCAACAGATATACCCTTTAAACAAAATTAGTAAAAAATTAAAAAGAAACCTCCTCCTTTTTTGAAGTCACTTAAAAATAAAGTGGAAAAATTGAGGGAGGTATCCCTTTCATGTAAAGTGGGGACAAAATTGTTTTAATAGACTCGGACCGTACAAAAATTCCGTTGACATTAATTTTAACAAAATAACTTTTGTTCCATTGTGAAAAATTTTGACGCACTGACAGACACCGACAACAAAGGACCACGAATGGGATCATTTATTCTGAAGTATGGTAAAAGAAACGTGATTATTTTTATTAACCGATGTCTAAAAATAATGAATTCGCGGTGTGTGAACGGATAATATTTTTAATCTTTCAAGCACTCTTGAATACATTAAAAGAATTGTTTTTGTGTGAATTGTGTTAATATTCTTCGTTATAATAAAAAAATATATTAATAAACGAAATATCTTTTCAGGTTCAGAAAACGAACTGTTACGAAAAAAACTTTATTTAACGTTAATCTATTTTTAAACAACGAACGCACTGTGATAAAAAAATAAAGAGAGAAAAAGAATTAAAAAAAAAAATGTTCGCGCGTTAATTGTTGCCGTTCAAAAATCGAATGTGTTGCCATTTAGAAAAGTAAGTGTCATTTAGATTTTAGCGGGTTAGATTTTTTGAGTTTTTTTTGTTGTGTAAAAAAAATTTGTGGTTTTTCGGACTTAGTGTCTCAAGAATCGACCATGACGAAGAATTTTTTGACCGTGACGAATATTGTTAACGAAGGATTCAAGGGCGCGAAGATATCTCAGCTTGGGCTCTCAAAATACCTATCACAATCACTGTAAGTATTAGTTTAATTAACTTCTTATATACATATTTCATAAAACTCGTGGTCGCCTAGCGGCCGGAATTCGACTGTAGTTTGTTAAAAATCCAATCGATTTCAAGATTGACCACAGACAATCTATTCTCAAATTTGAACACAGATTTAAACCATAAAGAAGAGTATGCGTGTATATGTCTGTGGTCTTCATTATCACTTCATCAAATGTGGCTTTCCGAGAGATACAAATACGTTGTTGATTTAATGTATTTTTTTATGAATAATTAAAAAAAAATTGAATTTTTTCTCTATATAAACTGTAAATGTCCGAAATTTCATACTTTATTGTCCACGCATTTTTTTTTAAAGTTGTACAAATTTTTTTGCTTCACATATTAATATATAAACTTATTACTCAGTATCAAACTAAGAACTTTTTTTCAAGATACTTTTTCGTCGGACAAAATACATTATTAGATCTGTATCGCATAACGTACATATACAAGGGACTAATATTGCCATGTACAGAATTCTTCTGAACAGTGGTTTTATTTTGAAATGAAAAAATCTCGATTATTATATTAAACAAATAACTAACAGAAACACAGACTGCCATACTACAAAAGACGCAAAAAAACACGTTCAACATATGTCTAGCTAAACAGTGTTTAAAAATGAAACATTGCTTAAAAAAATATTTATTTATTTTATTTATTTATGTACCAAACAAAATTCACAGAAAACAATGTTTTTTTGGAAACCAAATGTATGTACATGGGATAACTTATCTCTTATAAGATATCTCTTCCAGAAACCCTATCTAAATTGCTTAACAGCAAGTAAAATCATAAAAAAAAAACTTATTAATAAAATGTATCACGTTATAACTGACAGTTAAAATGGGTTTTAGATCTATTAAACTCACTTTAACATATTTTAATCTAGAATAAAGCACGTTTAACTCAAAACTGTCCTTAGACCCTGATTTGTAGTACGTATTATTATAAACCCGCGTTTTACATATGTTTAAATCTTTTGTAGTAAGGCAGAGAAAGTTTACGTAATAATTACGACGGTTCAAACATTGATATTTCATATTTACGTTAACGCTCGGTTGGAATACAAAGATGAACTTAACGCTTATGTACTTGGTTTCAACTTATTAGACGGGAAGACTTATTTACTTATGATATTGTTGTTCCTTGGTCATGCTATGCTAAGCTACATAACTGGCCAAACTCAAACTCAAAATATACTTTATTAAAATGGGCTTTTAAAGCACAACTTTTAAAGCACCAAAAACATTCTTTTTTATTAAAAAAAAAACCTTTTTATTGAAACATTGGATCTTGTAGGCTCGTGCAGTATTAGCATTTATTAAAGACATTAAAAATCAGTTTTTTTACTTTTAAATATCGATTCTGGCAACGCTGGTAAAATGTCTAACACTAGCTGTCCCTGGCACTCGCGTTTATGGTCATTTCTTCGCTCTTATGGGTGTAGCGTGATGTAATATAGCCTTCCTTCTTTTCCTTCTTTCCTTTCAATTCGAAGGAGTAGCAAACAAACAAACTCTTCAGCTTTATAATATTAGTTTAGGTATGCCCAGTTGATATCTGTATAAAAAATCTGTTATTGTACTGTTCTTCAGAGCATACATCTATACAGCCATCCTAATGTTCTCTATATTATTATACATATATGGTTAGATAATCCCAATATCAATGATTCAGCGTTAAACATCGAAAACATGACCACAATGCCATAGATGTAAAGGTGCGGTCACACACATACCATCCAATCTAATTCCTGTTAATGAGCAATTCTTGTATATATATACATATATATGATTGAGATTTGAAAAATTAGATGTTCCATTAAATACAGATAAGAATAATAGATGAAGCATCTCAGAAACCAAGGGACTTTTACAAAAACGATTTTTTGTCTACAGACTCGTTATGACCTGGCCTATATCCCATTTCATTTTAGTCGTTGACTTTCGGGACACCCTGTATACATAGAGAGTGTTTTAACTGGGCGTGGTAGACCAAATCCGAAACTATAAGGAATAGAGAGAAATGGGAGCTTGGAGTCAATTTGACGAAAAATTATTTTTCCTAGCTGGGAACCGAATCCGAAAAAAAATGCAAATTAAAAAAAAAAACCATCCCATATTTTTGCACCATCTGATACTATTACTTTTAAGTGTCAACTTCTGGGAAGTAATAGTATACGGCAAACTAAAGGAAAAGGCTCTTTTTTTAAATACTATTTATCTTATACAAGTTATCCTTTGAGCCTTTGAGTTTTGATCATTTCTTTGAAGAATTGTCTTAGTAAGTACTGAAGGTGTAATTGAAGCATGAATTTTTAAGACCATTCTGTTATGAATAAGTAATAAAATTAAATTATGTTGAGACATTAATTAAATCTTAAGTAGTAAGTTCTTCAATGATCAACGCATCGATTGGCCAATTTGTTCAGGATCTACGATGCTACAGATACACAGTTATGTATGTGAAACTTATAAAACCTCCTTTTTGGTTGGGGGTTAAAAATGGAAATACTTATATTGTGACTGGTAACTACGGAATTCTACACTGCGTGGACACACACTTAGCGGTTTAAACGTAGTACGTTCAAGCCCTTTTCCATTAAGTAAAGGAATACCGTAGAGATGTTTAAAACGTTTTACGCTAATAATGAAAATTTAAATTTCTAATGGTGTGTTCGTTCTTTTAAGAGATGTTCTTTTAAAGATGTTTCAGACTTTCTTAAAGTTTACATTGCATATATTTATAATATACTAGAGGCTCCTCGCAGTTTCACTCGCGCTTAATCATGATTAATACAAGCTTCCAACTCCCGTTTTACACCACCTTTAGATGTTGAATTTTGCAAAATCTCGTCTTAGTGAACACCTACGTCCTATAAGGAACCCCATGCAAAATTCGGAAGTCCTAGTACTTGTAGTTTCTGTGATTTCGTGATGAGTGAGTGAGTGACCTTTCGCTTTTATACATATATAGATATGTATGTAACAAATTCCGGTTATTTACACCATTTATACTTCAAGTACGGCTAGACGATTTTAATGGTCTTTAGTTTATAGTTTATAGTACATCTGAAAAATTCCCAAGAAATAGAGTTATGCAGAAAATTCATTTTGTACTAATTTCGCCGGGACTAAAAATGTTTTAAGTAAAGGCGAACCGACTTCAATAACGAATGTAACCAAAAAAGCGAAAAATAATATTTTCTACACCATTTTGAAGTCGGAGCCAAGTAAAGTATTCTGTGCCAAAATCTTTTACAGTACATGTTACTGGCGACGACTAAATAAGAACCCCTGCTTTCTCTATCCGTCTTTCTGTTGATATGTCAATGAGCTGTATCACTTCTGGTGCTATAATGTGTAAACGCAAACTCAAACTCAAAATATACTTTATTCAAATAGGCCTTTACAAGCTCTTTCGAGTCGTCAATTTACAAATTTGTGATGTCAGTTCCACGTGAAGCTACCACCAGAATATGGACTTTACAGAGCCGGCGAAAAACTCAGTAGTTACTCTTTTAAAAATATTTCTGTACAATATTGTTTGATACAGTTAGCTACAGTTATCCTGCGAGAATGTCAACGCCCTATTGTTCCACGCGGTTTTATCATTAATGTAGTCGTAAACTGAATATGTTTTTAAGTGGTAAATTTAATTTTGTTTCTATGGAATGGTGGGCGGGGGGAAGTGAGTAATTTTTTAAAATCAGGTGATCAGATTATTTTCAACCGACTTTCATAAAAGAGGAGGTTCCGAATTCGTCGGGGACTTTTTTATGTATGTTCATCGATTACTCGAAAACTTGACCAATATGAATATTTATTTTTTGTTAAAAAGTATATACTTTCAACTTAACTAAAGAATGTCATCCAAAACATATTCTTTTTATGTTAATTTTTTAATTATAGTTTTAAATAAAAAGTAGATGATTTTTCGCATTAAACACTTAAATAATTATCAAAAATGCAATTCTATTTTATGTATTTGTGTAGCAACCGTACGAGTAATGGTATTGGTGCCACTTTCTGGCATCGTGCCAGCCTCAACAAGTATCACTATGGCTAGTGAGTCTATTAAATGAACTAGCGTTTAAAGTTATGTTAATGAATAGTAAATAATTCAGAAATCCATACTTATATTATAAATTGACTCATAAGCAATACTGTGTCAAGCCACACGGACTTCATTTTGAGAAAATGGCGTCTAAAAATGTCAAATACATTCTTAATGAATGTGTTTGAAAACGAATATACGAGTATCAATCTTTTATTTTCTACTTTTTTTAAAACGAATAATTAATTTAAAGCAGATTAGTAAAATAAAAAGTTTTATCTAGTAATAACTTTTCAAATACGTTAAAGTAATGTATATTGCAAAATATGGAACACACTTCAATATTCGAAACATCAAATTAAGAAACTTTTTTTCGTACTTATTTAGTGTAGATTATTTTTTTGAATAATGTTAAAACGTTACGCATTATCAGAATACATCAATACCGAATTTGACTATTTGTGGATTGACACATTATTGTTTGTAAAGTAAAGTAACAGCCTGTTAATATCCCACTGCTGGGCAAAGGCCTCCTCTCCTATTAAGGAGAAAGTTTAGAGCTTAATCCATTGGTGGATATACATGTGTCAGAATTTCTCCCGGCACATGCAGGTTCCTTCACGATGTTTTCCTTCACCACCGAGATGAAATTAAACACAAATTTAGTACTTGAATAATCAGTGGTGCTAGCCGGGGTTTGAACCCGCGATCATCGGTTGAGATCGACGTGTTCTAACCACTAGGCCATCTTGGCTCATTATTGTTTACTAGCATCCAAATGCGAATGTAACTAGGTCTGTGTGTTACCCAATCACGCCTAAACTATAAAACCGATTTAAATTAAATGTGGTACAGATACAGTCTAGAGCCTGATACAGGAGGCTACTTTAGAATGCGAAAAAAAAAGTAAACAAGGTAATAAAAAAAAATGAAGATAAGGAAAAGTCATGATTTTATAGTTATTTTATTTATTAGTTTTCCGCAAAATGATAGACAGATAGATAAAACATAAAACATTATAAATAAATATGTGTATTATTTGAAGAGGATAGAATCATATAGAAATCTGGTATATAATATCACTTCAAAAAGCTTCGTTCCTATGAGATTTATATATGACAAGACCTGCCCTTGAAACTAAGACGATTTACTGCGTTACGAATTTTTGTTTATCCCCTGAGAAACCGCATATTCTCGAAGATAAAAAATATCATATATTTTGGGAACATATAAGATAATTTAAACTGACTTACAAAAAGGGAAAGTTTTTCTATTTTATAAAAATAACTGGCAAATGTGCACCCAACGTGATCACCCTTGGACACTTGCAGCACCAGATAAGTCACAAATTACCAGCTTAAAAAAGAAAAAAGTATAAAAAAGAACGGAAAGAAGAAATGGAGTTGGAGAGGGAGTTAAGCTTCTGACTCTCCCACTAACCGTAAATGCAGCTAAATTAGCTCTGATACGCTGATCTTCTGTGAGAATCATATACAACCCGTAGCTATAATATCTAGCTAAGTTATGTAATTTCTAAACATTAAAGGTACATTACCACAGACTTTATTATACAGGTACTTAACATAGTTAAAATATCTATTAAACAATTCAAACTCGTATGTAAGTTGGACCCTAAATTCGCTCTTTGAATAGCAAATGCTCTTCTCAAACTCGCTTCGCTTTATTTATGTAAATAAGTTAGGAGATAACGCTAGACCGTAACATTACAGCGAACGCAAAACTTTTTATCATGTTTAGGTATTTAAGGTCAGGTGGAAAAGGAATTTCCAAAAAACCTCCCATTTTTAGAAATCCATTTTCCTTTGATTTAGGTGCCAAAAAAGTATGTTGGTATAAGTTACCTCCATTCTCATTCTCATCTAGCCAGCCGGTGCTGAGAAAAAGTAATTAATATGCACATTCATACGTAAACTTTTGCGTTTATATTAGTGTCATTGAGGTAAAATACAGGGTGTTAGGCAGAGGGTTTGCCACAAGTAGGTGGTTTTCGAGAATGTTTGATTTTATTAATCATTTAACATACTTAATACGAAGTTTTTGCTGAATTTACCAAACATACACCCTCGAGTTATTAATGTGAATATATTATTAAATCTCACTGAAGATTGGTGTGAAGTACCTAAAATAGGCGTGTCGTGAGTGACTGAGCCAGAAGTCTAAGCCCCTCATTCTTTTCTATATTTCCAGTTTCACTCTATATTCTTTTTTAAGTTGGAGATGCTTTTCTGGTTTTTGGTGCTGCAAATGTCCATGTGATGATCACTTATTTAATCGACGAAATTGATTATACTTTAAATGGTATTAAAATAACACAGTTATTATCCTGATCTGATGCTGCAGCATCTGGAATCAGCAGGATACACAACTCCTCACCAACTTACAGCTAAAGTGTTTGTCCTGAGGTTCGTTGATATGGTCTCAATGAATAGATATTTATTATTTTATTATATTTAAATGTGTAGTAGTCGTAAGAAATCTCTTTTTTACTAACTTCCAAAAAAGGAGAACGTTTTACAGTAACAACAAGAAAAAATAAATCCTTGACCGATTTGGGTAATTAGTTTTCGTCTGAAAGGATGTACTCTATACTTAAATAGAATTTTCATCAAAATCGGTTCAGTAGTTTGGTATTAAAATTCAGGCAAACGAAATTACATATTATGCTTTCGAAGTCGGTTTTCCAAAGTTCCGTTAAAATGAAGTCCGGTCAAAATTTAATTGAGAAATTTTATCGAAAACGCGTAAATCCTAATAACGTTTGCGGACTCTTGTTAAAAGAACTCACATTTATCGAGCCGAGACAAATAACTCAACATTCGAAGAGAACGACTATTACTTACTTAGCACTCCGTACGGACTTTCGCTTTTAGCATTTTGTTTGAAACGTTCATTACTTAAGCTATGATTTTTATTAATGTTTTCGTTAAAAGCTAAAGTGTTGGTGAGTGATGTTTTTAAATGTATATAAGTCATGCTTTTGAATGCACTTTAACGGACTTTAAAGAAGACTTAAGTAATTAAAAAAAATAAAAACCCACCTATTTACAACACCTTCCTTTTAAAATCGGTCAAAGTTTTTATGCCACAAGAGGTCGCAATAGTTCGCCAGTTTTGATAGATTATGTTGTTTTGCTGACGTCACATGGACGCTGATAAGCAATAATGTGTCAACCCACAAAAAGTCAAATTTGTAGATATTGATGTATTTTGATACTACGTCACCTATTTAACGTTATTCAAAAAAAAAAAATATCAAGTAATCTAAACTAAATAAATATGGAAAAAAGTTTCTTAACTCAATGCTTGGAATTTCAGGTGCGTTCCATAATTTACAAATTATAAAATAATTTTAAACATTTAAAAACTTATTACTAGATAACATATTAAACAAATCTATCAGCTTTTGATTCATTATACATTTTATCAAAATAGAAAAGAAAAGATGAATATATACGTCTTCAAACTAATTCATAAAGAATCGTTTTGTCATCTTTAGACGCCATTTTCTCAAACGAAGTCCGTGTGGCTTAACACAATATTGCTTATCAGCGTCCACATAGTCTATGTTATTTCGGAGTAGTAAAATGACGCCATACGTTTCAAAATCAGTCAAGTGATCAGACTACGGGAAGTAGCAAAGGAAACGAACATGCATGCTTCGCCCTATAAGCCGTAGTATAATGTAATATAGCCTATAGACTTCTTTATTAAATGGGCTATCTAACCCAAAAATAATTTTTCAAATTGGGTCCATAGTTTCAGAGATTACCTTCTATATATAAACTTACTATGTTACCTCTTTATAATATTACTATAAATAAAATAAATAAAAAAATCGACATCGAAAAAAAAAAACAAAAAAAATAATTCGGTCCAAAATTGACGGAGCAATCGGTTAACAAACATAAAAAAAATACATAGAGCCGAACATAGAACTTTTTTAAAAGTCGGTTAAAATCTATACATTGCGATATTCTTGTCTTATTTTCAAATGTCTAGCTAATACTGGAAATGGGTATAACAATAGCTTAAGACGGCTTGGACTTCGAACCTGTCACTCGCAATAAGTCGTACCCGAATACTGTTTCGCTGTTAAGAATAAACATTTTAATCCTAAAATATAACGATTTCAATTTTATATTCGACCAGCTGCCTTTCGTATTTTCTCAGTTACAGTAATATATTTAATTATTTATTCGTAAAATACGCCATCGTCATACACACATTCACAGTTATAATACACAGTTCGGTATTGTTATTCTGTGTGGTATACCATTACAGGCGTATACAATACTTGTTACAAAAAAAACACAATATAAAAATAAGAAGAAAAATTAAATTTTAACAAAATGGTTGCAGTATAACTAATACCCATACGATAAGATTCAATTAACTAAATTAATTTAAAAAATCATGAAAAAAAAAATAGAACTCACAATTATTTGAATTAAGACTAAACAATAAAAAAAAATTATAAACTACTAACTAAATATATATAACGTATCATTGAAGAAGGCAACATCATTTACATGCTGATAAGCAATAATGTGTCAACCCACAAAAAGTCAAATTCGAAAATATTGATGTATTTTGATACTGCATCACCTATTTAACATTATTAAAAAAATGAAGTCATATAAACTAAATAAGTAAGGAAAAGAGTTTCTTAATTTAATGTTTCGAATTTCAAGTGCGTTCCATATTTTGCAATTTATACAATAATATCAAATATTTGAAAAACTTTTTATTAAATAATACATTAGATATATAAATCTCCTTTTAATTAATTAATTACCCTTTATCAAAATAGAAAAGCTAAGATGGATATATACTTCTTCGAACAAATTAAAATTAAAATGCGACCAGATGTGAAACCTATTCTTAATAATAGGCTTTACATCTAGTCGCATTTTTCTCAAAATCAAGTCAGTGTGGCTTGATACAGTGTTGCTTATCAGCGTCCATTATTTTTGAATAAATATAACCGACTTCAAAGAGAACTGTTGTTGTATACAAATAAAGCATCGCAGCAATCCCAGGTCATTTGCTGTTTGTTATTGAAGAATCTTTTTGTTTATCTCCAAAGATATTCATAATAAATTATGTATATACAAAAACCTTCCTTAAAAATATGCGTTTACATAGTAAAGCCCCTACCCAATTCGGATCAATCGTGTTTTAGAAAACGGATATAAATGTGCATACATGCGGGTCGAATAGAGAACCTAACTCGAACTTAAAATATACTTTATGGGCTTTATGAAATGGGCTTTTTAAAGCACTTTCGAATCGTTAAGTTACATGTCAATTTTTTTTAGTGTTTTGTAAAGCTATCACCGGTTCGAAATGTAATTTCTACCGAGAAGAATCGGCAAGAAACTCGACAGTAACTCTTTGAAAATCATATGTACATAATGTATTTTTATTACATTTTATTTTTGATATTCTGTTAGAAAAGCAACCCTTATTAAATCCACGTATCTTTGTCGTCCTAATATTCTTGTATACGATAATATTAAATATTTCTTCAAATAGGCTTTAAACTTATTAATTGGCAAATGTAAAACCTACCTTCTTTTTTAAAGTCGGTTAAAAACAACCCAAATCAAATGTCACAGACGAAACTCGTCAATAAATACATAAACTTGTAGCTTTCCACTCTCTGAATATAATGTTAGTCAATAATCTAGGTCACTGGTTCTCAAATCCTAGCAATATCCAATATCCCAAATTATCGCCCCCAAAGTTCGGCACGTGTCAAAGTTTGCTATTAATTGTAACAGCCGTTGGCAAAGCTCCAGGCGCATCTACTGTGATATGGTACAAAGAAAACTAACGGGACGTTATAGATGGGGTGACTAAACGTTTACTTTTTGTGGGAAAAGTCTTATCTTAAAGAGGAAAAATTTAATTGTTTGCATTGTATTCGAAACTACTAGAAAAATCTGAAAAATTCTTTTACCATTAGGATCCTACATTATTCTCGATAAACATAGGGGATAGAATATTTTCAAAAAATTTACAGATTCGAATGAAAGCTTCGATTACGATACGTATGATGATTTCGATTGTATTAAAATAAAACTATTTTAAACGGATTTAAATGCGTATATTATCTATTTTTATCATCCCGACGATTCGAGCACTTTACAACGGGATGATAAAAATAGTTAATATACGAGATTTAAATCCGTTTAAAATATTTTTATTTCAATGAGTAATAATCGCGAAAATCTAAGATAACGTTATTTCGATTGTTGGCTATGTAAGTTGTGAAAAAATACTAATAATGTATGGCATATTACTCACAGAAAACATCTATATTGGTCATCCAGTTGTTCGTCGTGGTCTGGGTGTTTGTGTTTATGTTGAGCGTGTTTCCGGACTATCGACGCAGGAATACAAGATACTAATGGGGCCGTTAGACTAACTGCCTCTCGCAGTTTCACTCACGTTTATGGTTACTGCTTCGCTCTTGTCAGTTGTAACGTCATGCATATAGCTTACAGCCTTCCTCTATAAACGAGCTATCTAATGCAAAATATTTAATTTATAATTCTGTTATAACTAATTATTAAATATTGTTTACATTTTTTTATTAATGTTAATATCATCATTTTTATTTATTATTTTTTATTAACGTTATCGTTTCATAACCCTTTTTAATTTATTGTAATTGTTTATAATTATTTTATAATGTCTTTAAAAATGGCACCTAGACTATTGTAATGATCATGCCGTGTACACATATTTAGGAATATAATCTAGCTAAAATTGTATTAAGAGTATCAATTTTATTGTATATTTTGATTATTATTCTGTTTCCGGCCCTAAATAAATAAATAAGTAGTATAATAGATTACCCCCTTCATACAAACTTACAAACAAACTTTACCTCCTTATTATATTAGTACAGATAAAACAACAAAATGAGAACGGTGTTCTTTTTTTTTAAATATCCGGGTTTTAGGTAACATCAGTGTCACCTCACTCATACCAAATACAAGGTGAAAAACACACGAAGTAAAACAGCGACATATCTTTTCATTGTCAAGACAAAAGACCTGCGATAGTTTTTGTCTGTGGATGTCAGATGGGTTTTAATTTCGAGAAATGAATGAAACTCTTTTATTTTTATGAAAGAAAGGAAATAAATATGAACAATACAGTCAGTTATGACATTATTGTCGAAATTGTAAGCCTACGATGACTATGTGACCCTCGGGCTTGGTCTGGACTGTTGTTCGTCGACATAGTCGGTTAATTATTTTTTATTTATCAAATCTGCCTGATTACTCTTTATTAAATTAAATAATAACTAAGACATTTCTTTATAAAAACCGACTTCTAATCAAAATATGGATTTTTGTTTATTTTGTTATTTAAATTTAGAAATCAAATTACTGATGAAAATTGTAAGGAACTAATCTATACTTTTATCCTTTTAAATAAAAGATATACAGAACGATATAAGAAGGATATATAGACGATGATAAACAATACTAAGTCAAGCTACACGGACTTCATTTTGAGAAAATACCGTCTAAAGATGTTAATCCTGTTCTTAATTAATTTGTTTGAAGTATATATGTAAAAGGTATAATAACTTAACCGAAGATCCGTATACTAAAAGTCTTATCTAAGAATAAATTTCTCAAATCAAATCTCCTTTGATTATTGTATATTGCAAAATATAAAACACACTACAATATTTAATACGTTCAATCAAAAAGAAATCCGTTCTTATTTGGTTTAGATGACTTGAGAAATGTTTGAATAATGTTAAAAAAAAGACGCATAATCAGAATACATCAATATCTCCGAATTCGATTTTTGTGGGATAACACATTATTGCTTATCAGCTTCTATATATGGACCAGTAAATCACACTACCGCCTTTTCCAAAAAAAAATATTTTAGTTTAACACAGCATTTTAAAAGTGCAGATAAAAAATGGAATGTTTCACTTAAAATTTTTCGTCATCGAAAACAATTCTCGAACAATCCGGAACATTTTAATAAATGAAAATTGTGTGTTCATTGTTCGGGAACCGTATTTGTTTTCTCTTAGAACCGCTGGCTGTTAAATGGTTTTTTTATTGCATAGTAATTAATTTTTTGTTTGGGAATGGTTTGAATACGCTTATCTGTTTGGTGGTTGGAACAATATAATACCCCGAGTTTTTTTTAATTATTTTTAATGAAACGATATACACGTTACCACGTGACGTGACACGTAGAGTAACCTAGCAATTGGTCTGTGATGCGAAAACACATACACCACACCACAAACACAAATACCCACGACAAAATTTAACGTAAAGGGGTTATAAGAGGTGTTCGATCCACTTAAAAACCCTAGAATACCTTATATATCTCTCTGCTGTTCATAAATAAGTACCACCAGTAACTAGTAAAATAGGCTGTGGTACTTAAAGTAAAGTACAAATCACTCATTTTAAAACAATAAGGAGAACCAAACGATAGCGCGATTCAACCGACACTCAGCGCCATCTGTTGGTGAACAGTGTAACACGTAAATGCAAGATAAATTTATATGACTAACAATTAATAATTGTATATTAAATCAAACCATATCGCGATTTAAATGATACCCAGTGCCATCTATAAGCGAAGATAGTAAGCAATTAAACCCGAATTAAACCACTATGAAATATATATTATACACGGGTTCGCTCGCGTTTTATCGTTACTGCTTCGCTCTTATAAATCGTAACGGACTATCCATCGCAAAAATAATTTTTCAAATCGGATCAGTAAAGATCACTAGCCACATAAATACTTACGATTTTATTAACAAATTGTACCTCTATATGATATTAGTATAGATTAATTACTAGGCAAACGAAGTCGCGTGAACCAACTATAATTAAAGAAAATAGTATTAAAAGAATGCCGATAAGGAATAATCCGTCAACCCACAAAAAGTCAAATTAGGAAATTTTATATTTATTCTGAAAATATGTCATGTATTTAACATTATTCAAAAATTTTTCAAGTCATCTAAAGTACGAAAAAAAGTTTCTTGTTTTAATGTTTAGAATTTTGAACTGTGTTCAATATTTTGCAATATACAATAATCTAATATATTTGAAAAACTTATTATTAGATAAAAATAGATTTTTCATCTTTAGATGCCATTTTCATAAATGAAGTACGTGTGGCTGACATAGTATTGCGAAATATAGATATTTCGTTATGTAATACTTTCATATAAACATAATATGTAATACCTAGGTGAAAGGTAATAGAAGAACTCAAATAAAACAAACCTTAAGGCGAGACAGTGCGAAATATAACAAAAAAGAAAATATCGTGTAATAAGAAAGATCATATGTAATTTGTAGCTAGTATGACTTGGTCCCTTCTTATTAGCTTTTATCATTCTTTACGGGTCACGTTATACCTAGGCGAAAATAAATTCTTTGATTATTTGCCAATGTAAAATAACAATGTGTAGTCGGTATAAATAATAATACTGCATCCAACTATAGAGTGACAGGGCTGGCAAAAAGCCACGGGCCCCGGACCCGAGGGGGCCTCGCCGTAAAAAAAAATTATTCATAAAAATTTTATAAAAAAAAAATTTATTGTTAATTCTAGAAAATAAAACTTATCAGATATATAACTAAATTTCACACAATATTATTAATAGTTTTGGGTAACTAATTAAGTGGTCTATTAAAATTAAGTTATAACGTGACGTTTTTTACTTGGAGGCCCCATTCAAATATTATGCCACGGGCCCCAGATGGTATAGTTTCGCCTCTGCTTTCATTTTAATAATTATTTTTTCGTTTGCCAGGGCGTACCGTTTAAATCGGTCCCATAGAATTTTTACAAATTTGGTTCAATACTATGTATTTTAAATAACTAAAAATAACAGAAATTTTATGTCATCCAAGGAAACGAAATTGCATATTTTGATTTTAAAGTCGTAAAATTACTTTGTTCAGTAACATGTTTTAATACAAAGTGTCTAAACGCACTATAATAAAGCTTAAAACTAAACTAAAACATATAATGATATAAACAAAAATTTAAATAACAACATGATAATGAAAAACATATTAATTTCAAGTTTTCAAAGTAAAATATATGTTAACTAAGTTCGCGGTTAGTAATAAAAGACCTAAGATTAACAGAACTGCGTTTAAACTAAAATATAATTAATCTCGTTGAAATATTTAACAAAAGCACTCGTTAACAGACGTTTGTTATATAAAAACGTATGTATTCATTGCTTCCTTTTTAACCGACTGTGCGACGTAAGGGAGTATAATGTGTTTATAAGCCTGTATGTATGTGTGTTTGTATTTTTGTGACACTATTTAGACCAAGTACGTAGGTTGATTTTAAAAAAAACACGTTGTTTGATTCGTCATAACGGAGCGAATGTCATGGAATGTAATTTGGAAAAAACAAAATGGCCGAATTTAGACGCCACAATGTGAAAAAGAAAAAAAAACTAATTTAATTTTTGTTAAATTATTAATTGGATGCTGATAAGCAATAATGTGTCAATCCACAGAAATTCAAATATGGAGATATTCATGTATTATGATACTGCGTCACTTATTTAACATGATTCAAAAAAATATTAAGTCATATAAACTAAATAAGTACGAAAAAAGTTACTCAATTTAATATTTCGAATTTCAAGTGCGTTCCATATTTTTCAATTTATACAATACTCTCAAATATTTGAAAAACTTTTAATTAGATAACACATTAAATATATCAATCTACTTTTAATCAATTACAACTTTTATCAAAATAGAAAAGAAAAGATGGATAAAACTTCTTCAAACATATTTATTAAGTATCTTTAGACGCCATTTTCTCAAAATGAAGTCCGTGTGGCTTGACACAGTATTGCTTATCAGCGTCCAATTATTTTCTTATATAATTTTTATTTAGAACAACCGTTTAGAATCTATAACGATTTTAGATTTGTTAGTAAAGATTCTTTATGGTCTTACGCAGTCTGGTTTATGATTTTAAAAAAAATTTCAATTTTATATAATAACTAATTAAGCACAATCATTTAATATTAACTCCGAGTCTTTGAAGTGTTGTGTAAATAACGTGTAATGAGGAGTCACCTTCATTAGTTCGCAGTAATTAAAGCGACTGAAAAAAAAGTTTCTTAATTGCAGTGTAAGTTCAAAAGCACGGAAAATAAAAGCTTTTAACTGTTGCATCGCCAACGGGCAGAGAACTAAATGAAAAAAAGATTATAAGAGACAAAATTCAGTATTTTTTTAAAAGTGCAATGTTCTGCGGCTTAATTCTTTTTTTTTCGGTTTTAAAAAATATGAAGTTTTTTTTTTGTTGAAGAATAAGCTTAATATACGATATTACTTTTAGTAAACAGTTTTAATCGGTTATGATAGACTACATCAATTGAACTGTCTCGGCTTTTCTCTACTATAATATAAATCTATACCAATATTATAAAGCTGAAGAGTTTGTTTGAACGCGCTAATATCAGGAACCACTGGTTAGAATTGGAAAGTAGGGAAGATATACATTATAATTTTTCCTCAAATTAACGCGCTTGAAACTGAACACAGTTACTTCTAAAGTATAAATTATAACAATGGGTAATTAATTCGTTATTCAGATTAATAAGAACAAGATCTTCTCTTCATATTTAATATAACGGGTCTTATCCTGAGCTGACGAGAGAGTCAGCTCATGACCACGACGAATGTAACTTCGTCGAAACGCCGGGCAATAAAAAGGTATTATTACCATTAGCTATCGCGATAAGACCCGTTATATTAAATATGGATAGTATTGATCACGAATGTTTAAAATATATATTGATCATTCTCATTTTTAACTTGTAGCAAGATTTTTTAATTATTTATGATCAATTTTTTTTTAATTTATTTTAACAATAAATACACTTCAAAAACATTCAAAAAGTCATCTTAATTTATAATCACTCAAGGAGTTACGTCGGAAACAATATAAAAATAATTTTTTAACAAGCACTCAAAATTCTAAGAAGTCGAATGATTCGGAGTTTTTATATTAATTGCGAACAGAACGAAAAGTACCAATTTTAAAAACTTTTTTAAGAAGAATATTCATGGCCAAATCAAATGGTACTCAATTTTAAGTTGACTTTAAGTGTAAGTGATGTTATAAAGATTTATAATTTATTTATATTTTAATAGGTAATTATTATTACGGATTTTCATTTATTTTTACGCGCACTTACACGGCCGCCTGCCTTCGTCACACGGAGGCCACTGAAAATTGACACGCCGAGTGGTTTTCCATTTTGGATGTCAAACCACTTTATAGATCTTATCTATATAGTTATATATGGAAGCTGATATGCAATACTGTGTCAAGTCACACGACGTTCATTTTCAGAAAATGGCGTCTAAAGATGTCAAATCTATTCTTAATAAGTTTGTTTGAATAAGTATATATCCATCTTTTCTTTTATTTTTTGATAAAAAGTATAATTAATTAAAAGCAGATGGATATATTTAATATATTATCTAATAAAATGTTTTTAAATGTATGAAATTATTGTATAAATTTCAAAATAAAAAACGGCCTGGATTTTCTATATTATTGCACCGTCTAATAGTGTCACGTATAAGGATCAACTTCTGTGAAGTAATAGTATACGGCAAACTAAAGGAAATATCAACTTGCTATTAATGAATGCGAATAAAATGCCCTTTTTTAAGGCACCAAGGTATTGCTTATCACCGCCCAATTATTCTTTACAAAATATATTAATATTAACTAATGAAAATAAAATTACGAAAGGTCAATGACCACTTGACATTAAGATATTTCATTAAAATTATAAAGCAATTCAACATAACCACTTGACGAAAAAAAAATACTATAATGAATTAAATACAACACAAAGGAAGCCAGCCTGCCCTTTTCATATAACTTCAAGTTTCGTTAAGCACACATTTGAAGGCTGAATGTCAATCAAATTCATTTGAATTTGTTCAGTTTTAACCTTCATAAATGAACAGGCTGTCCAACGCAAGGATTTTTTTAAAAGGCTCAGTAGTTTCAGAGATTACTCCCTACATACAAACTTATAACCTAATTTTATCAAATATTATATATTGAATCGATTACAAAATCAAAATACGCATTTTTTTTTACTTTAACGACAAATATATACCAATTATTTCGATTTTAAAACCATTTGTTACTGAACCGATGTTGATAAAATTTGTATAGAGCCACACTGAAAGAGTCGAGATACCCTAGTGGTTAGAACACGTCGATTTCAACCAATGATCGCGAGTTCCTCGTCTAGCACCGCTGAGTTTTCAATAGCTAAATTTGTATTCAAATTAATCTCGAACTTGGTGGTGAAAAACATAAAGACCTTGCAAGGAGAAATTCTGACACATCTACATCCGCCACGCAGTGGAGGAGCGTAGTGGATTAAGTCTTAAACCTTCTCCCTAATAGGAGATGCCTTTGCCCAGCAGTGGGACATTTACAAGCTGTTCAAAAAAAATCGAATGTTTTTACTGAAGATGAGTCATGAGGTAACAAACAAAAAAAAATACACCAAGAAGAATTTTAATAATGTGACTTTTCTATACATCCGACGCTATAATATCTCGGCCGGTTGGTCAAAGCGACTAATGAGCACATCTGTGTACTAAGATCTATATAGCTAATTTTCACAGAGTATATAACTTTCGACGCAAATAATTTTTAATCGCCTTCCAAAGAAAGGAGGATGTTTTGAATTCATCGGGGACTTGTTTATGTACGTTCATTAGTCAAATGCGGCTGGACCGAATTAATTATTTTTTGTTAGAAAAAGTTTACCAGATTGGTTTAATAGAATTTTCATCAAAATCGCTTCAGTGGTTTGTTTTCGTTTGGTTGTTTGGTTTGGTTACCAAATTCCTTTCCTACAATGGCCGTCATTGCATCCGAATTTATAATTAACGCATAAACGTGTTTACAAAATTTTCAGTTAATTTTTTTAATAATAATTATTTTCAACTAGCTTAACTTGAACTTATTTTCAACTAGCTGGTGCTCGCGACTTCGTCTGCTATGCCTGGGGAGCTTACGTCATAGTAGCTATATGGATGCAAAGTCTCAGAATGCATGTAATAGATTGTTGTTATAAATTCTAAACGGTAGTGCTGATTGAAAAATGATATAAAAAACCTCAAAATGATTTTTAAATACCTATTTTTTTTTTCTTTTATTAATCTGTAAACTTGTGTCTGTATTTCATCAATTTTGATGTAGTCTACATTTTTTAGTTGTTGCTCAACTTGTCATGTTGTTATCACCTTTAATTAAGATGCCATTCATATGACGCTGATAAGCAATACTCTGTCAAACACAGGGACTTCATTTTGAGAAAATGGCGTCTAAAGATGTTAAACCTATTCTTAATGTTTGAGGAAGTATATATCCATCTCTTCTATTCTTTTTTGATACAAGGTATAATGAATTAAAAGCCGATTGATATATTTAATATATTATGTAATAAAAAGTTATTAAAATATTTGAGATTATTGTATAAATTGTAAATTACGGAACGCCAAGTGCGTTGTAAAATTGAAACAATTAATTAAAAACTTTTTTTCGTCCTTATTTAGTTTATATGATATGAACTTTTTCAATAATGTTATTCAAATATTTGAGATTATTGTATAAATTACATAATATGGAACGCACTTGGAAATCGAAATAATTAATCAAGAATATTTTTTCCGTACTTATTCAGCTCATATAACTTGATTTTTTTTCAATAATGTTAAATAGGCGGTGCCGTATTAAAATACATCAATATCTCCGAATTTGACTTTTTGTGGGTTGACACATTATTGCTAATCAGCATCCATACGTCGTGTGGATTTTAGAATAAAATGAGTGTACTAAATATATTACTCTATGTAATTACCTATCTCAGAATTTGACTTTTTGTGGGTTGACACATTATTGCTTATCAGCATCCATATTTATTATATTTTTATGTTATAGAATGTATTTTATTGGTGATCTAATAAATAAATCAATTTCATTTGTTGTATTTAGCGGCGATATATAAAATACAGTATGTTCTGTGTTCCGAGCTTAGTTTTTAATAACTTTGAACCATTTTTCGCCGCGTCATACGCATCGTGTTATAATGCAATTGATTGCTTAAAAGGTTTAGCTTAATTGTATTAAAAATATTTTTCCAATAGCTATTTTTGTTAAAACGTTTTAATGAAAAATATCTTTGAAAATATTTTTATATATAACTAACTGGCTGTCGCGGTTTTAATCGCGTTTATGAGCGAAGCGCTCCTGTGAGTAGCGTTATGTAATATAGCCTATAACCTTCCTGAGTAAATTGACTAACCAATGTGAAAATATTTTTTTCAACTGGTTTAGTAGTTTCGGCGCAAACAAACAAACCGACAGTCAAATCTTTCCTTATAATATTACTGAAGATAATCTATTAACTCAATATAAATGGAAATTGATGCATGTTTCTATAAATAAAAAAATGAGTGTTGTAACATTCATTAGTCTTACCTAATTTGAAGATGCAGAGTTCTATATTATAGTTTATTTTTCTTTATTTGTACTTTTTGCTAACAATGCCCGGAACGATAATCACGAATGTTCGAACTTTATTTTACATGACAATATTTCATTATAAAAAACAATTCAGTTCAATCATTCGATCGACAATTTCTCATCTCTAACTCTCATTTGGGTTAGAAGCCAGCTTGTCCGCTAAATAAGAGAAGTAAAAAAATTGACTATATATTATATACTAGCTGCGCCTATCGGTTTTACCCGCATTAATTTAACGCAAAATAGTATTTATAAAATGTTTACCTTCCCTACTTGAAATGAATTTTGTTCACTATACAAATAAATTAAAATTTTATTATTTTTTTTTAATTTTTAAAGCCTAAGTTACTCCTTATAACGCTATGTGAGAGCCGTTTTAGAGCTGAAATAACCAGACAGACAGAAAGACAGACAGACAAACATTAAAATAAATATAATTTTTGATGTAAGCACCGTATATAATTTCATACATATGTATTTAATAATAAACTGTTAATTTGATATTACAAACACTTCGTTTTTATTTATTTGTATATAATATACCCGTTGAGTTATTGACGCCATTTCAATGTTCGGGTTCGTTCAATTTTTGTTGTAAGCTGGTGAGGAGTTATATTTGCTGCAGCGTCAAGTTAACGCAATAATATTACTTTAATATTATTCGCAATATAGTAAATTTCGAGTTGATTACAACAACTATATAAAATCACCAAAATCAAAATACATATACTTTACTCAAGCCGTGACGAGCACTTTTGAATCGTCAATACTATTAAAATTACATTTATAAGGAAGCTACCACCGGTTCGGAATGTAGATTCTACCGAGACGAACCAACTAGAAACTCTACGACTACTCTTTAAGAATTATGTCATTACATTTTTTTATTTATTAACATGTATGAAATTCAGCGTTTATTAAACCCACGCATCTCTATCGACACTATAATCGTGTATTGAGTAAAATGTTTCAGCTAAAAGGCACTTTTTAATATACAATTTAAATCTATGCACTGAAAACTGCTAACATTTCTGGGGAATTCTACTGTAAAAACCTTGCCCCAGATAAAAAAACATTTTCTTTGCGAAGTCGAAAACTAGGTGTTATAATTTTACTTTTCTTATTCATATTAATATTATGTTTATCACTATTTCTCACAAAAAAAGTGAATTCTTTTATGCTTTAACATTGAAACGTTATCAAATATTATAAGAACTATTTCGATTGCACCAGCTTTCAAACGAAAAAGCCGTCGGACGTTAAAAAGCATTATAAAAGCTCCTATCGTGTTTCTAGTAATAGTGGGTATAACGCAAAATGTCCTATCCGTCACTGACACTTAAAGCGACTCGTGGGTCGTGCCGCTATAAATTCTTCAATACTGACTTAGGTTACTTTTATATATATTTTTAACTCCCTTTAAAAGCTGAGTGTCTGAAGAATCGTTTTATTTATTACTTTGGTCTATGTATGACCTATATTTACCAGATGGGACGCAGGGGGGGGTAATGTGTTTATCAATGTATATATGTATGTTTTTTTAAAGTGGTACGAGTGTCTTTTCTTTTCTATTTTGTTTAAGGTATAGTGAATTAAAAGCAGATGGATATATTTAATGTGTTATCTAATGAAATTTTTCAAGTGTATAAATATATAAATTGTAAAATATAAAATGCACTTAAAACTCGAAACATTGAATTAAGAATTTCTTTGTTTTTTTTTTTAAAGAATGATATGAAAGATGTCTTGAAAATTTTTGAACACTGCCAAAAAGATGACGCAGTATCGAAATACATCAATATCTCCGAATTTGGCTTTTTGTGGGTTGACACATTATTGCTTATCAGCATCCATACGTCGTGTGGATTTTAGAATTAAATGAGTGTGCTATATTTATTACTCTATGTATGTATGTGGGTTTGTACCTTTGTTTCATTCGTCATAATAGCGCAAATGTTATAGAAAGTATAATAATTTGGAAAAATCAAAATGGCGGATATTAGACACCATAATGTCAAAAAAATAAAAGTTGACGAACTATGTTAAGTGGGGTATCGTTGAAGAGATATTTAAAAATCATTTTTAAGTTTCGTACATCATTTTTCAATGAGAATTACCGTTACAATCTATGACGATTGAAAGTTGGTTAGTAAAGATTTTCTATGGACTCTCAAACCATACAATAAGAAAGCTATATTAATCCATAAAGTCATAGGTTCTTATATACTAGTTGGTCCTAACGGATTCACTCGCGTTAATTTGAGGAAAAATTATATTTATAAAATATTTACCTCCCTGCTTGAATCGCATATTATTATTTCATTGCTTTCAATTCTGTTTTCGTGTATTTTTTATTTATTAATTAAATTAATATAAATATTTTTATTAATAAAAGTAGTTACGAACAGGCACTTCAATTTTATTCATATGTATGGATAGAAAAGTGCTGAAATAAGCATGGCAATCATGTTTATTTCAGCACTTTTCTATCCGTATCGTTATACGGGATTGTGTTTTTAGTTTCATAGAAATTAATTCAACGTAACCTGTTGACCTTGGCACAGCGCCGAATGCGAGTAAAACAATTTCTACATATAATTACAATTATTTTACCGAGCATTGCTTAAACTAATTGAGATTAAAAATATATTTTTTAATTACATTTTTAGTTACACAAATATCTATTAGGATTTAGGGTTCAACTACGTGTATGGGTTTTCTTTATTATTGTAAATGATATAAGACTTTCTAAAGAAAGGGGAATCGATTTCCAGGTAATTAAAGACTAAGCTAACAACAGATACCATTATTGTAGTCATAGACTGTATTTTATGTATAAATGCGTATTTTTAAACTAAATCCGCAAACCACAGCCAGTTATAACGTAAGACAAAGAAAAGAAAAGTAAAAATTAAAAGAAACCCAGGAATTATTCTTTGCTTTTACTTTTATTTGCTATCGTATATTCTTTTGTGCGGCTGACGGATTTATCTTTTTGCCTTTATTCTCTCTAGAATAAAATATCTTGAAGTACTGTATTTATATTTTTAATCAGATTCCCAGAAGGATATTTTATCCGACTGCGATTAAACACAAAACGGTCTATGTGACTTACATGTAGGACTTAACCGAATTTGATTTTTTTTTCAATTTCACGCCGATTTTCTTTGATAGTGTCAAATGGTATGATGCTAATATATCGTAGCTCTATATGGACGCTGATAAGCAATACTGTGTCAAGCCACACGGACTTCGTTTTGAGAAAATGGCGTCAAAAGATGTCAAACCTATTCTTAATAAATATGTATGAAGATGTATATAAAAGGTGTAATGTATTAAAAGTAGATTTATCTCATTAAATATAGTATTTAATAAAAAGTTTTTCAAATATTTGAGATTATTCGAAACAAATAATTAAGAAACTTTTTTTCGTACTTATTTAATTTATATGACTTCAGATTATTTTGAATAATGTTAAATAGGTGATGTAGTATCAAAATACATCAATATCTCATAATTTGACTTTTGTGGGTTGAAACATTATTGCTTATCAGCATCCATATGTGATACTCTGTGAATAATTTTGGTAAAAATAGATTTTATCAGTGAAAACGGTATTCAAATAATTTATTTTATGATAATAATATTTCTTACAATATCTTAAGTCTAAATCGTTTAAAAATGTAAACGTATTTATTACAGTTCGCTTTAAAAGAAGTTTTTTCTCTCCTATAAAGTTCGGCAGTTTGCATGTACGAGGTATCACATATAGAGCGACGATATCTATATTTATAGAATAATATTAAAAAGTATTAACTTATTTTTTGTATAACAAATCATTACATAATAAGTAAAATGTATAATACAGACCATCTGCAGTCAGCAGAATTAATATCAGTTCTGAAACCCTAAGTGAGAATCGTTACTAACCAATTTTAAATCTTTATAGATCCTAAACGGTAATTTTGATTGAAAAACGATATGAGAAACCTAAAATTGATTTTTACCCATCTAACGATATCCCACATGACACATTTCGTCGGTTTCTTTATGTTTCACATGGCGTCCAAAATCCACTATTTTGATTTTTTAAAATGATTATGCTTTAATGACATTCGTGCCATCATGATGAATCAAACGACATATTTTTTATTAAAATCAGCCATATTTTCATTAAATAGTGCAACAAAATACAAATCCATATACATACATACGCTGATAAACATATTACCCACCCTTGCGTCGCGCAGTCGGGTAAAAAAAATATAAACCACACAGTGAAACGAAATCTGATTAATGATAACATAGTCACTTTTGATGTGTTCCTGTTACTTGATAGGTTTCGTGGATTTCTCATTCACGCCTCCCCGATTTCTCGTTGCCCTTCGTAAAGAAACAATGAAATTAATTGGTTGATGAATACGCGGAAAATTTGCTTTTAGCTTTTCCAATCGACTTCAAAAAAACAGGAGGTTCTCTTAGTAATTGTTAATTTAATGTTTGTTACCTCAGAATTCTAGCATTTTATCGGTTAAAATCGTTACAATTAGTTCAAAAATTACTGAATTATTCGGTAACATACAATATACATACAAGAAAAATTCTCTGTTTAAAAAAAAATCGTTGAAATTTCCCAAAATATTTTTAAAGGGTTTATTAAAATTCGCCATGACATGCCATTAAGTCAAGTTCGCTGTAACGTCAACTTTATTTAACCTCACGGACGGACGTTGACTCGCATATTAACTTCGATATATAAAGGTCGAGATGGAAAAATCTCAATTTTATTTCCATCATGATGTTAAATTACTTCTTTTTTTATATAATTATAAAAAGGAGGGGGGGGGGGGGGGCAAACGAGCAAATAGTTCCACCTGATGTTAAGTGGTTACTATCGCCCGGACATCAGCAACACTTGATAACCCCCAAATTATAGCGCTCTGGGAAAACCTCAGGAAGTACGAGTAGATCATTCCACAGCCTGCACGTACGCAGGAAAAAAGATCGTGAAGCCCGCACATTGAACACCGACCATGTATCCAAGTGGTGTGGATGATATCGCGTCCTGATGACACTATGTCAAAAAGTTTATCAGAACGCTCCCCATTGTACAGACGTAAAAAACACACAGAGAACCAACGTCTCTCCGTACATTTAAAGGTTCTAAATCGTTTGTGAGTTTGGGATCGTCGACTATGCGGACTGTCCGGCGTTGGATGGAGTCAAATGGTTGAAGCTTGTATTGGAGGACTGATATAATATAAGATTTAAAATTCAAAACCCCGAAATTCATTGACACCATTTCAATGAGCCCCCACACGATGCTTCTTCTGTAAATTGGTGAGGAGCCACAGCTCCTACACATACACATATCATGCTGATTATGATGTTCCTGTATCAGGTCAAGGTTAAAATATGTTATTTTAGTATGATTGAAGTTATAGTATACTAAATTTCGATTCGATTAGAACAATTACAATTGCTCATATACTATCAACAACTAGAACACAGCTGATAATTGAAAACGTCCAAACAGATCATGAGTTATCTATACTAACATTACAAAACAAATTATCCAAAAAAGAAACCTTAAATTATTACCCACAAAGATTATTCACATTTAATATAAATGGTCTTATCGCGATAACTAATGGTAGTAACCTTTTTATTGCCCGACGTTTCGACGAAGTTGCATCCGTCGTGGTCACGAGCTGACTCAGTCAGTAATACAAAGGTATTACTACTATTAGTTATCGCGATAAGACCCGTTATATTAAATATGAATAGTATAAATCGCGAATGTTAAAAATATATAATAACAAAAATCAATTTACTTTTCTCGAATAAATGTTTATATTTCTTAAGATAATTCACAGTACAAGTAATATTTAGTATACAGTGATGCACCAATAATCAACAACTAAAGCGTGACACCACAACATAATCACAAAGAAACAAAACTGCCGATTATTCGACGCTTTCGCCGAGAGCCTCGCCGAATATTCTGTATTCGGTATTCGGCCAAAACTATTCGTGACATCTCTAGTAAATTATATCAAATCAAAAACATAAATGTGAAATGAGAGCCAAGTTAAATATTATAATAAATGCCTTGGTTGTTGACTTCAACAAGAGAAGTGAGATCTAAATGGGTGCCAAATTCAATGGTCAGTCCTGAAATTTAGTTTATAAGTAACAGTATAACATATCATATTTTTTTAACGTATTGTAGCCTAAGGTGTGTCTTGGCGAGTTTTTATAAACCTATCAACGAATTATTATTATATTCGATCGCTAGTTCAACAATCCAACTTTTCGGAATTATTTAGGTTGAGAACTATACTGTTACATACACACCCACAATGTTGTTGTCGTCGTTATTTATTTATTATTAATGTATTATATATTTATTTTTATATATTATTGACAGAATGTCGATAAAATACCCGAGTGCTTCGTATAACTGAAGAATATTGTAACCTGTATTGGAGAAATTGGAATACGGAATATTCTTTGAAGTTCTTAAGAATTTCATTCAGATACAGAGTGTATGTTTTTATTGCTTTTAATTAATTAAACCTAACATGCGTGTTATTATGTAATTGGTTAATTTTTTTTTTTTTATTTATTTAAACAAATATTCATTTTAATATGTCCAGCGGTGTCACCCGCGTTAAATTGAAAAAAATATATTTATATGCAATATTATACAATATTATATAAAAATATATTATAATGCTTATCTTCCCTCGCCGATTTCTATTTCTATTTTGAAAAATTCTTTTTTTTATTATTTGAAATGGTATACTTTTAGATTAGTCTCATGGAATTTTTATTAAAATCGGTTAAGTAGTTTGTTTTAAAAATCTAAATAATGTAAGTGTAGTATATATGAAGGAATTTTCGTTTTTTATTTTAAAATCGGATGCTTTTTTTTAAGTATAAATTATGTACACTTAAATGTTACAATATATTAAAATAAACTCGTATTTTAAATATATACTGAGAATGTCGTCATTTGTTAACGTTCAAATTTATTAATAATAAAATATACCTTAAATACAATACAAAGAAATCATTTTATTAAAAGTAAAAAGAAGAAAGATAAATTAAAAATAACTATATTAAGGTTAAGTAACTATCGGTATCACAATGAGGCAAGATGCCCATTTTAAATTAACAACGATCAATATGAATAATTTTTAATATCTTCACGAGAAATTTAACATTTATCTTACAAGATTATTTTACACAATTCACCCCTATACTATGGCATCCGCCCTAGGCTTCACCCGCGTTATATGTTGATAAAAAAGTAACCTATGCCTTATGTATAGCCTATGTTCCTTTGAAGTTTCATCAAAATGTTTTCAGCAGTTTTTGCACAAAACAGTAACGTATATCCATACTTACAAACTTTTGCATTTATAATATTAAAAATATATTTTAGGAATCAAATGGCTTTTTAATCTTCCCGTTGAAAGTTGTCAGGTCTCGACTGAACTGGACTGAACCATCTGTTACAGTTTTTGTATTTTACCTTTATTGAAACACATTTTTAAATTCTTATTCTAATATTTATATTTATATATGGATGCTAATAAACAATAATGTGTCAACTCACAAAAAGTAAAATTCAAAGATGGACGCTGATAAGCAATACTGTGTTAAGCCACACGGACTTCATTTTCAAACCTATTCTTAATAAATATGTTTGAAATATATATCCATCTTTTATTTGTAATTTCGATGTAAATTATTAGAATTAATAGCAGGTAGGCTAGTAAGAGTTTCATCTAATAATAAGATTTTCAAAAACATGAGATTATTGCATAACCCAAAATATGGAACAAATTTCGATATTCTAAACCTAATGTTTGAGAAACTTGTTTTCGTACTTGTTTAGTTCAGTTGACTTAAAAATGATTTGAATAATGTTAAATACGAATTGCATTATTAAAATACATCAATCAATATCTCTATTTTTTTGTGGGTTGACACATTATTGCTCATCAGCATCCAGATATTGATGTGTTCTGGTAATGCATCACCTATTTAACATAAATAAAATTATCAAGGTTTCTAAACTAAATAAGTACGGAATTAAGTTTTCTAATTAAACGTTTTAATGATGTGTATTCCATATTTTGGATTATACAATAATCTCATATACTTGAAAAACTTATAACAAGATAAAACTTTCTCTTATACCAATCTGCTTTTAATTAATTATACATTTTATCAAAATAGTAAATGAAATATGGATATAAACTTCTTCAAACAAATTTATACATTTTGATATATTTATACGTCATTTTCTAAAAATGAAGTCCGTGCGGCTTGACACAGTATTGCTTATCAGTGTCCATATATTTGCCAGCTTAATAGTATTTATTCCATGAGGGATGAAAGAGGGAACAAAGGAACGGGAGGAGGGTATTTATGTTCCATCTAATAATAATCAAAATATTCCTCGAGTAATGACTATACAGAATTGCCGTGAACAATTAAATTAGGTCGCGTTTAACGATATCAAAACCTTAACAGTTACGATGTGATAAAATAGCGTTATAAAGCGAGATAGATTTAACGATTGAAGAAGATTGGTTCAGTTGCAGCGTCAATAATAAACCAGGAACAAGTATTTTTAATTAAAGATATCAAAAACCCGACTCCGTTACTCGTTATTTATTTATTTATTCGTAAGATATATCGATATGCACACAATCACATATTGACGCTGATAAGCAATACTGTGTCAAGCCACACGGACTTGATTTTGAGAAAATGGCGTCTAAAGATGTCAAACCTGTTCTTAATACATTTGTTTAAATAAGTCCATCCATCTTCTCTTATCTATTTTGATAAATGATATAATTAATTAAAAGTAGATTGGTATATTTAATGTGTTATCTAATAATAAGTTTTTTAATAAATATTTTAAATACTTATATAGATTATTGTATAAATTGTAAAATATGGAACTTACTTGAAATTAGAAACACTAAATTAAGAAACTTTTTTAATACTAATGTATAGTTCAGATAGCTTGATTTTTTTATATAATGTTAAAAAGGTTACGCATTATCAAAATACATCAATGTCTCCGAATTTGACGATTGGTGGGTTGACACACTATTGCTTATTAGCATCAATTTATAATACACATTTAAGTATTCTTACTCTGTGTGGTGCCATTACAGGCGTATACAACACTTGTTACAAACAACATAAAATTTACAATTGAAGTAAAACTAATACAGACACGATAAAATTATATAAACTAAAAAATTAAAAACAAAGAGAGAAAAAAAAGTTAAATAAAAAATTAAGATCCCTAACGGTAATTTTGATTTAAAAACGGGTTCGGGTTCGATCCCCGCTCGGTACAGATATTTATATTTATATAAATATTTGTTCCTAAGTCTGGGTGTTTGTCCTTGTGGGTCTCCACACCGTGCCTCGGAGAGCACGTAAAGCTGTCGCGGTTGTTATCACAATCACCTGATAATGATCGTTACTCTTAGTAGGGAGATTATTTTAGTCTAAACGGTTACTGGCTTGCCTACAGAGGTTGCAGAGGTCAGATGGCAATCGCTCTGTGTAAAAATCAGTAACTCGTCAATATCTAAACTAGAATAGAAAGCAGACCCTGGTATGACCGGATAAACTGCTAGGTAGATGATGATGATGATGATGATAAATGAGATAGAACCTAGCTAAAGCCTATTGACTACAGCTCGTGTACAAGCTCGATCGGCGCAAAACATCACGAGCATAAAAGATGTAAAGTAATATAGCTGACTTTCGGACGGTGAGTGAGAGAGTCAAAAACCTAAACCCTCTGCAATTCCTTTCCTTACTTCCTATTTAACACAATACCACGCGCCACGGATTCGAGGAAAAAGAGTAAAGGTCTTAACACATTAACATGATCCCATTCCCACACGACTTGAAATGAATATCTAATAATTATTTACATAGGAAAATATAACCGACATCAAACATAACTGTTGGTGTATACATCCATAGGATCGTAGCAATCGCGAGTGTCTTTGCTTTTAGGTATTGAAGAGTTATTTTGTTTGTCTCCGAAGATCTTCATCAGATCTTAATATAAAATCTATATTTTATACTTTCGCGATTTATACTATTCATCCTACTAATATTATAAATGTGAAAGCTTTTATGTGTGGATGGATGGATGGATGGATGTTACTCATTCACGCAAAAACTTCTGAACTGATTTGGCTGAAATTTAAAATGAAGTTGGCTTACATCTTGGATTACTACATAGGCTACATTTTATCCCGAAAAAATTTGAAGTTCCCACGGGAATAATTTAAACAGTACTTTTTATCCTTTTACACAAAAACTTCTTAACCGATTTGGCTGAAATTTGAAACGAAGAAGGCTTATATCTTGGATTTACATTTACTATTCTACGTGGACGAAGTCGCGGGTAAAAGCTAGTATTTAATATAACGGGTCTTATCGAGATAACTAATGGTAGTAATACCTTTTTACTGTCCGACATTTCGACGAAGTTGCATTCGTCGTGATCCCGAGGTGCTACAGTCAGATAAGACCCGTTATTTTCAATATGAATATTTTAAATTCCTTCCTTAAGAACATAAGAAAACTTATATTCAAAACGTGTTAGTAGTTTTTAAGAAAATTGCGGCTATACAACATCCATATAACATGTATATAGTATTTACAAATAAATATATATGTTGAATACAGAACCTCCTTTTTTGAAGTCGGTGCCTTTCAAATGGTACCATAATTTTAAATAGAGCCCATGGCTCCAGAGTATAATTATCACACGAAAAATTCGCAAAAACTTTATTAAATACTAACTGCCCTTCCTGTGAATAGTAGCGTAATGTAATATAGCCTATAGGCTATTACGCTAGATTATAAATCTTCCTTAATAAACAGGCTATCTAACGCAAAAAAAAAAATTCAAATTGGATCAGAAGTTTCAGAGATTACCCCCTACATATAAACTTACAAACAAACTTTACTTAAGTTTTACTCTTTATAATATTAATATATACACTAGCTTTATAAAATTTAAAGTACGAGTGAAGTCGCGGTCAAAAATTATTAAAATGTCAAAAAGTTTACACATAAAGCAAACACGAACATTCGTTAATACCATTTCTACAAAACCCTGTTCTACAAAGACTTTTCTACAAAGAGTGCACTTTTATATGGAATCCGATGTAATCTATTTGAATTTCGAACAGCTAACGGAACAACAATGTCGAAATTCAAATTTAATCCGTATTCGAAATTCAGTTGCCGTATACAGCTGAGTTTAGCCGACTATTGACGGAGTTTCGTGTTAGTCGGTTTACATAGTATAGGAGCTTTAAGCTGCGACTACACTGTGTTGAAATGTTTTATGTAAAGGAAATAGTTATAGACAACTTGATGTTAAAAAATCCTTTCTTAACAGGCTTTATAGGAAAATAATATTAGGATGTTGATAAGCAATAACGTGTCACAAAAAGTCAATTATATATTTTAAACTTTCGCGATTTATACTATTCATATTTAATATAACGGGTCTTATCGCGATAACTAATAGTAGTAATACCTTTTTATTGCCCGACGTTTCGACGAAGTTACATTCGCCGTGGTCACGAGCTGACTGGTGTACCGCGCGCCCTCCGGCGACGAGTGCGCGAGTTTTCTTCGCCTACCCTCACAATATTAATATTGTCTTTAACGTTATTATAATGCTGGGAGCACACCACACTAACACAATCGGTTCGCGCGAACATTGTTCGAGGTACTTCACTTTTGTTAAATTTCACAGTCAAACAAAAAGTCAAATTCGGAAATATTGATATATTTTAATACTACGTCACCTATTTTACAATATTCAAAAAACTTTCAAGGCGTCTAAAATAAATAAGTACGGAAAAAAGTTATTAAATTTAATGTTTCGAATTTCAAGTGCGTTCCATAATTTGCAATTTATACAATAATTTATTATATTTGAAAAATTTATTATTAGATAAAACTTTTAATGATATCAATCTTCTTTTAATTCATTATAACTTTTATCCAAATAATAATATAAAAGAAATGATTTCTTCAAACAATTTTAAGACTAGGTTTGACATATTTAGACGCCATTTTCTTTAAATAAAGAATTTTAAAAAATTATTACTAAGAGAATTTTTTAAAAGGAACCTATTTCAAAAGCAAAATCGTTATTTTGTTAACTTTTATAAAATGTGTATATGTGTGTGTATACATTATACGTATATATGTATTAAAAACTTAGAAGTTACAGGTTCATATTAGGATAAAAAGTCAATACGATTCTTTCGATAGATCGCCCAGTAAGACAAAATTTAATAAAACAGGGCGCGTGCCTCCTAGCAAATAATATTACTTATTCATAAAATAGCTAACTACACTTAGGGCATGTCGTTTTGTATGAAAACTTAATACTGAGCTACAACTTTTATCCTTTAAGGCGTAACGTGGGAGTTAGATAAAATGAAGGATACTTTATTTCATTAATCAAATTGGATGTATTTCTGCTTACTTATAAAATATATCATAAAATATTATTTAAAATAAAAAAAATAACAACAACGGACAGACAGACAAAGATGGTAAAACTAAAAAAACTTATGCAACATTTGAATGATTTTATTTAACGTTATAAAACGGCCGTAAAACAACGGTCACCGTCATCCTTTAAAACCAAAACTTAACTAAGTTGTAAATATTAATATATCGTTATCTATTTTGTACACATGATGACAATATACGCTAATTCACTCCCTAAAGGGGTGAAATGGTGTTTTAAAATTTGTATCCAGAAATTAAAATTTATGGACGAAAAGCCGTGGGCAATAGCTAGTTCTGACATTAAAATTACTAGATAAATTCGTACAAAGTTACTTGACGATATATTTTCGCAAATTTAATCCCATTTCAGGCAGATGTTAACCAGGATGCTGCATCATCGGGTGCGACCGCACGGCGTGAAATACAACGGCTGATCGCGCTTCAATGATTTATGAATTCGCTTAAAATGTTTTTGATATATTTTATGTAGTACATAACTTCATTGGACTTAAATAGTTAATTATTCGATTTTTATCTTTACTAATATTATGAACCTGAAGAGTTTGTTTGTTTAAAGGCACTACTCTCAGGAACTACAGGATCAGGTTCGAATTTAAAAATTATTTTTGTGTTAGATAGTTAATTTATTAGGGTAGGCTACAGGCTATATTATATCACGCTACGACTCATAAGAGAGTAACCATGAAAGCGAGAGAAACAGCGAGGGGCAGGTATTAAATTAATATTTTATTTTTGGTTCACGTTCCATTTTATCAACCGTCTTCGAAAAAAAGGATAAAGTTCTCGATTCGTGAATTTTTTAAAATGTTTACCGTTTATTCGGAAACGTCTTCATCAATCTATATATATACTGCCTGGTTTGTCCCGTAAAATTTTCATCAAAATCGGTTCAGTATTTCGATTTCAAAATTAAAATACCTAGAATAGGTATGTCATTCAAGTAAACTACATTATTTATTTTCCCTTGAAGTCGGTTCTATTTAAAAAAAAAGCCTTGTAACATTAACTAGTATAAAAATAATTTAACTAACATATACAATTTACACGTAACACACACAACCACAGACCGTGACATCAAGCTGTCGTAACATGGACGGTCGTTAAAGGTCTCCTTATACTGGATATCGCCATATTCTGTGAAACGGTCCAACTAGATTCATAATGTAATATGAACTTTTTAAGGGGTCTCCTTACAGTGGACGCCCGAAGCAATTTTTCTTGCGCTTGTTAAAACATCTTTTGATACCTCTTAATTAATGATCTAAATTACAAAGTTAAAAGAGCAATTTTTATTTTCGAACCGTAGTTAAAGAGCATTTCTTTTAGGGCTATTTAGGTCTGAAACTTCACATTTTTAATGGAAATAACTAATTTTTAAAAAGAAATTGACTTGAAAATTTATATCGCGTATAGTTCTTTTGGACTAAAGTAGCACACGATAGAGACGCGTGGAAATCTTCGGAAGAGGCCTTTACCCAAAAATAATAATATCAACATTAATTACTAAAATTTATATATAACAATAATAGTTTTGTTATTAACAAACTAGAATATGAAAAGTTCACACGAATACTTCCTTTTTCTTTCTTTATTTTGTTTTGTGGCTTGTAGTTGTGCCAATCGTGCACATATTATTTCGCAAATGTCACGTGGAGTGGAGAAAACACGATGGAGATTGTTCGGTGGGGTCGAGTATCCAACCTTAATTAAATTTGGAAAACACCTTAAAATAGTGTGAATTTTATTATTAGTCCGTAACCCTAAAACAACACGAATATAATTAAATAAATTCAATACACGTCATTATATAAATATTTATAATTTAATTAAAACAATCACACGCTTTATTTACAACTTAATTTTATTACTTTTTATAAATTTAACATTAATAAACAGTCAACATTTATAGGGCGAGGGACTTTAGCAGGAAGGACGTCATAGAGGGGATGAAGAAGTCTAGGACAATTAAATAAGAAGTAGGATGGGGAACCTCCGTCTAAGGCACATTCGCAAAGCGAGTGGTTACGTACCCTAATTTTTGCAAGGTGTCTAGGAGTGCATGCATGACCACACTAATACTATATATGGACGCTGATAAGCTATAATGTGTCAAGCCAAACATTTTGAGAAATGGCGTTTAAAGATGTCAAACATATTCTTAAAATTGTTTAAAGAAATCTTTTCTTTTATATTATTATTTGGATAAAAGGTCTAATTAATTAAAAGAAGATTGATATAATCAAAAGTTTTACCTAATAATAAGTTTTACAAATATAATAAATTATAATATAAATGGCAAAATATGGAACGCACATGAAATTCGAAACATTTAATTTAGTATATATGAAGAAGTATTCATCTGTTTTTTCATTTCTTTTTCGATAAAAAGTATAACGTATTAAAAGCAGATAATATATTGAAAATATTATCTAATAAAGTTTTTTTTAATATTTAAGATTATTGTATAAATTGTAAATTATGGAACGCACTTAGAAATTGAAACAATTAATTAAAAACTTTATTCAATAACGTTAAAAAGGTGACGCAGTATCATAAGACATCACTATCTCCGAATATGACTTTTTGTGCGTTTACACATTATCGCTTATCACCATCCATATATAAAAAACAATTGAACAGTAACTGTAAGAATCACTTCTTACAGTCACTGTTCGGCTTCGGTTTGGCTGTACGGCTTTTTTTATTTAATTTTATAGTGCTTTAAGTCAGTTTCCTAGTCGGAAGGTAGCCTGCATAACTGTAATACCAGTATACTAGTGTGATAGTCTAAGTACCAATAATATAGTATGTATATCTTTTAATAGTTACAATTAAAAAAGAAACAACAACTTCAAAATAAAAACACGCAATTTAGTTTACGTCGACTATACACTTATATTATCAGACTAGCTTCCGCCCGCGATTTCGTCCGTGTGGAATAGTTACTTTGGGCGAATTTAGAACAAATTTGGTTAGCATAAAAAATGTTATACTGAGCTAACCTTAAAAGATAGACATATGCTGTCGCGGACTTTTATTTTAGAACTTTTTTTAAAATTCTGTCATATGTACAAGTTTTTGCAAAACTTTAACCGTTTACGCAGCGCACGCAGCGTAAGCTCTCTCAAAAGGAAAATATCTCCCGATTTTGAAACATTCTTCATTGGTGCTCCGCTCCTTTTGGCATTTGCGTATAATTTAATATTATATATGTATAGTATAGCGTATAGTAAATAATATATAGCCTATAACCTTCCTCGGTAAATGGGCTATCTAACTCTGAAATAATTTTTCAAATCGGACCAGTAGTTCCTGAGATTATCGCGTTCAAGCAAACAATCAAACAAACAAACACTTCAGCTTTATAATATTAGTATAGATATTTCAATTTAAAAAATCTATAGGACCATTCTGAAAGTATATGTTTTCATATAAAAAAAATAATTTTCAAAATCGGTCAAAAAATGGAATACAAGACATCTACATATATATAATTCAAAGGTGACTGACTGACTGACATAGTGATCTATCAACTCACAGCCCAAACCACTGGACGGATCGGACTGAAATTTGGCATGCAGGTAGATGTTACGACATAGGCATCCGCTAAGAAAGGATTTTGATTAATTCAACCCCCTAGGGGATAAAATCGGGGATGACATTTTGTATGAAACTTTGTGAATATTAAACCGATCGGGCTGAGATTTTGCTTGCATAAAGCTACTATGACGTTGGCATCACAGACATCGCAGACGAAGTCGCGAGCACAAGCTAGTAAACTATAAATTGAAGACCTCCATTTTGAAGTCGGTTGAAAAAAAGAACCGACTTCAAAAGCAATTTCGATTATTTGAACGTCATACTTATACGATATCAAGATCAAATCGATTTTAAGATCAAATTACTGTACCTATTTCGATAAAATTTAGAAGGTTTTTTTTTTCAATAAAAAAAATTCAAATCGTTTACAAATTGAAAACCTCCTTCATTTTCAAGCCAATTGATAACAGACGAACAGACATCTGATGCCAACTATAAACGCCTCGCCAGCATAAAGTTAAAGTACCCACATGATCGAGCTTTGGTCATTTTTTTCGATCAATCGTATTTATTGGAAATTATATTTAGACTTCTTAGTAGTAAATAAAATAAAATAATACCAATTTTTCATTGCCTTAAAACACGGATAAATGAATCGGAAAAACGACGTTTTAACCTAACCTAACTAGATCGATATGCCGCCCAAAACGCCGAGCATACTAAATTTAATGAAAATCGTTCAAGCCGTTTCCGAGATTCAGAATATATATATACACATATGTATACACATCGAGAATTATTCGTTTATAGCTATTCGATATGCGGAAAAATGCGTGTATTTCACGAGCCGTACGGTTCCATAATTGATCTTCACAATGCGGACTTCTAACGATTTATAATTTACAAAATTACAGCATTTTAATACTAATAATCTCTGAGCTAAGCCGTGGACAGACAGACAGACGGACGTAAAAAGAAAGTATAAGGGTTTCTAATTACCCATGGAACCCAATAAATTATGATGGCGTCCAATATCTTAAGTTAAATGAATATTTGATTACGGCGTCCTCATAAATCTTCTTAACATTTTTAACTTAATACACTTAAGTGCTGGCATTTTTCCCAAGATAAATTAATAACAGATTTTTCATACTTTTTCGATTTTATTTTTCATCACGAAAATAATAAATACGCCTCGCGGTAGCTAAGTACTGAAATTAATTACTAAATTATTTATAAGACGTTATGGTAAACATTTTTTTTTATATTCTAATGTAAATGGTAAATATTTTTTGATTACTTTGTAAATTTATAAACCAATAGTATTTCTTCGCGGCTTTGCCCGCGTATATTTTCGAGTTTGATAGCGATTTAGAAAACTGGTAAATAAAATCCTTTCTTCTTCTTCTTTTCTTTATTTTGTTTTGTGGCTTTTAGTTGTGCCAATCGTGCACATATTATTTCGCCAATGTCACGTGGAGTGGAGAAAACACGATGGAGATTGTTCGGTGGGGTCGAGTATCCAAATAAAATCCTTCAAAGAATTTAATTTATACTGAATTATTTTCACCTTTACCTTTCAAAAATTCCTATTTCTTCATATAAACTAATCTACCTTATTACACTTCTGTAGGGGCTGATGTTAATACATTTTGTGTTTTATATTTCATTATTAGCATCGAGAAGTATATGTATTAAGTTTTAAGAAAATATGACCACACGATAAAATTTTGCATAAAAACGTTTTCACCCTGTTTGCTTAGGAGTGAAATATCGAAAAACTCTTTTTGAATCATCCTTTTGTCATCTAAATAGATCTGCCTGCAAATTTTTCCATTTTCGAATTTAATATCCTCTAGCGTTTTTATAAGGGATGATTTTGGAATTCTGGGATACATATATTTAGTCACTCATCCTAACTAATGTTGATGCTAAATTTAAGGATAATCGGCTAAAATAATATATTTTCTCCATACAAACTTCACAACCCCCATGCACCCCAATAGGGGATAATACAATACGTTTTGTATATCACATTAATTTAGTATCGCACAAAAGTATGAACACTATGTTTGAAGTTAATTCGAATACGAAATAAAATTGCTTATACAAACGATTTTACCCCTTTTCACCCACTTAGGGGAAGAATATCGGAAAACACTTTCATAGTATATACTTACAACCTAAAAGTCACCGACTGCCAAAATTTTAAGTTTGTAGCCACAGTGGTTACGCTCTGCCTTAGTGAATCAATCAGTCAGGATATATTATATATATACAGATTTTGATATGAAGATTAAAAAAAAAAACTAGTTTTGCTTGCAACTTCGCTCAGAACGTTAACACACGTGCGCCAGCTTGTGAAACTGAATCGTACAATGCCTATCTTTTCGAAAGTGTAAATAACGAGTTGATAAATTTTATCAAATTGAATGAACGGTGTGCCAGCGCATAAGATATGAAAAACATTTTTATTCAGTTATCGTTACTTATAATAAGGAGAGGGCGAATTTTGTAATTTTGTTGATAATAAAGCAACTTAAACTGATTTCGTTCGGATAATTTTAACGTATTTTTAAAATTCATAATATAATAATAAATATGTATATATAATATAATATAAAATTTCTGCAATTTCTAAACCATTTTTTTTTTTATTTTCCTATAAATTACTTTATCACCGATTCACTCGAAATTTTTTCATTGTCCAATTTCGTTTTCTTTATATCAACGTAGGATATAACTATCATCTTCAAAGGCCATATCGAGGACCGCAATTACGAGGGTTTCATTGCAATGGGTTAGAATCCCATTTAACTTGTTATTTCTCTCAGAATTGGGTAATACTTTGAAGTTTTTTGGTAAATAAATATAGTTTTGAATACAAAATGTGTTAATTTGTAAAAAAAATAAGACCTTTATTAGAACAGGACTTCAAAAGCAATAAACTTAATATCGTTGACTTGGATGTCATACTTATTACAGTTATTTTGAAACCACAATACTGAACCGATTTTGATAAAAAAATATATAGGAAGGATCTGAAAATATACAAATAAATGAAATAATTTTCAAAATCGGATAAGAAATGACGGAGTACAGAGGTAACAAACTTTAAAAAACATACGCTACAAATTAAGAACTTCCTTTTTAATGTCGGTTAAAAATTGAACCAATTCTAAACTCAAAATAGGTAATTTACTTGGACGTCATGCTTATTCCAGTTATTTCGATTTTAAAACCAAACTCCTGAATTGATTTTGATAAAAATTCTATGAAACCAATCTAAAAGTATGCATTTTCAAACAAAAAAAATATCCGAAATAGTCAAGCCGCTTTTGAGTTATCAATGAACATGCATAAAAAAAGTTCTTGATGAAGTGAGAGCCTCCTTCTTTTTGCAAGTCAGTTACAAAAAAGTTAAAAATACATTATTTTTGCACAGGCAAGGCTCTGATATAATTTTTCACACGTATTTCGAGACGTGGATTTTTTCGTACGTAATTAATTCAGCTTTCCTCCCAAGGGGAATCCTAAAATAAAATAAACTCAAATTAGAACTGCTCTACAATTTTTTTTCACGACTTCGGACGCTTATAACTATATGAGTCGTATGTCTGTTCATTTGTTCCCTCATACCTCGTAAACTACTTCTCCGACTACGAACATTACATGTTTTCATAATCATCACTGATTTTCACATTTATTTATTCATAATCTAAATTTCTGTCAAGTTTCATCCAAATATGTCCAGTAGTTTTTTTTTTATGTAAAAGTTTGAAAGAGTTTCAAAAAGTTTCTTTGGACGTCTTATAGTAAGCACAAGTAAAATCGCGAGCGGCCGCTAGTATAAGATAAGTGAATAATAATATTAGTGTAATATTTTGATTTCTTTGACACCAACTTTCTTATTTTGATTCTACTAAGTATAAATGGACGCTGATAAGCTATACTATTTCAAGCCACACGGACTTCATTTAGACAAAATGGCGTCTAAACATGTCAAACCTATTCTTAATAGATTTGTTTAAAGAAGTATATATCCATCTTTTCTTTGCAATTTTGATAAAATGTATAATTAATTAAAAGCAAATTGGTATAATAAAAAAATTATGTTATAATTAGTTATTCAAATAGATGAGATTAGATACATGGCATAATATAGAACGAAATTTATTATGCGGAACATTAAATAAATAAACTTTTTTTCGTACTTATTTAGTAGACTTTAAATTTGTTTTGAATATTGTTAAACACGTTACGCATAATCAGAATACATCAATATCTCTGATTTTTACTTTTTGTGGGTTGACACATTATTCCGTATCAGCATCCAAATATCAACGACGAAAAAAAAAACAAATTTTGAAATCTTTTCTCACCGTTTACATAACACACATACATAGATATAACCTACAATGTGGCCCCGATAACTCAGTTACGTAGTTTCCGGTCACCGGATGCCGCCATCTTGTATTCTTACGTCCAGTTTTTATTGCCTTCGGGATATATATTGAAGTATTTTGCGATTTTACATAGTTATCTATACAAATAAATAAAATTGAAATGTCTGTTTGTTATATCAAATTAACAGCTTTTAACTAAATGTATATGAAAGTATACACGTTACTTACTACAAAAGCACAATTTTATTAATTTTTTTCTGTCTGTCCGTTTGTTCCGGTTAATCTCTGAAACGGCTAGACCGATCTTGATCTCGTAAATTGCATATGCTATAATGAATAACTTAGGCTACTTTTATTTTATTTATTTTAATATTTCGCAGACTAATCCGCGGGTACTAGTCGGTTAATAAGTGACGTAGTTGAGAGGTAACAAACATTGGAAAAAGACAAACTACTAATTGAGAATCGCCTCCTTTTTTAAAATCGGTTAAAAAGTAAAACGTTCAATAGTTCACAATTCATTGAACGATGTCATAAATTTAAAAAGTGTCTGCATAATTTAATCGAGTTTGTCGCTTATAAATCATTATTTCGCGTTCCACGACGTTTTACAAGCGTTACCGGAAAATTGCATTCATTCGCTGATTCGAATAACTATCGCGTAGGCAATATTTTAATTAATATTTTTAAAAGATTTATTTTATTCTTTTATACAAAAAAATTGGTACAGAGGGCGAGACACCTAATGTTAAGTGATCACCACCATAGACATTTGCAGCACCAGAGAAACCTTAAATGCGTTGCGTTTCTTAAAAAGGAATGAAGTATGAATAAGTCTCACTCTCGTATAAAACGCAGCTGTCTTCACGCCCACTTTATTTGAGAGTCTGTCTCGGTCGAGCCAGACGATACACGAAATATACTGACCAATTAACAATTTTAATAAGTTTAATTAGTTTCACGTCAAAACCAGTCACTCGCTTTAATAGTTAAATTTGTTTATGATTTACCAGATACAGTATATCTTCCAACCAGGAGCAGCGTGGTGGATTAATCTCCAAACCTTCTCCTTAATAGGAGAGGAGGCCTTTGCCCAGCAGTGGGACATTTACAGGCTGTTACTTTATTTTTTTGTGCAAATAATGTACATTGGTTATTAAAAGGTAGAAAAATGTACGTCGTGATAAAATAAACAATCATTTTACGTAATTATTTCGCGTAAAAAAATTGTTCTCATTACTTTTAGTGAAGTTTAACAATTATGTAGGCTTTTAAAAGCACTTTTGAATCAAAAAGTACTTAAATTAAGGAAAAGCTATCACCGGTTCGGAATGTAGATTCTACTGAGAAGAACCGACAAGAAACTCGATAAGTACTCTTTTAAAATTGTGTTATTAAGTATATACATTTAAAAATTACAAATGCTTATATTAAACATTCTGTATGAAATCCAGCTATACTAAATCCATACATTATTATCATCAATATAATCTTGTACAGAATAATATGCTTTAGCTATTAAAGACTTTTTAATATACAATTTAAAATTATTCATTGAAAGTGGTCACAGACTGAGGTGGAGCTTAGCTGTAGTCAGTAGTCTACAGCTAAGCTCCACATCAATCTGTGACCACTTAACAATTTTTTTTTTCCAATTAATTTCTCGTCGAAAAAAGTCACTCGCTTTAATAATTAAATATGTTTATAATTATATGCCAATTTCCAGCGTTGCGAGCTTAAAAATGTAATGAGAGATAAAGGGAATATCTATATAATATAATATCTGACTCTCTCACTCACCGTTCGAAAGTCAGCTATATTACCTACTTCACGTGTTTTATGCTCGTGATCTTCTGCCCCGATCGAGCTTATACACTAGTTGTAGTCAGTAGGCTACAGCTAGGCTCCATCTCACTTATATGTATTTTAATTACAAACTATTTTTCACCCGACTGTGGGCAAAGAAGGGTAATGTGTTTATTATGTATGTGGGTTTGTAACTTTCTGGCACTATTTAGAGCAAACGCGTAGACGAATTTTGATAAATGATATGTATTTTGATTTGTCATAATGGCACCAATGTCATAGAAAGTGTAAAAATTTTGAAAAATCTTAATGGCAAATTTTGAGCGCCATAAAGTGGAAAAGAAAAAAATGAAAATCGACGAACTGTTTTAAGTATATTGTTAAATAGTTATTTCAAAATCATTTTTAAGATTTCTTATATCATTTTTCAATCAGAATTACCGTTTAGAATCTATAAGGATTTAAAGTTGGTTAGTAACGATTCTCTATGTTCTTGTTACAGTCGGGTCTTTGATTGTTTCTATGTTCATTATGTAAATCAGTAGCTAGTAAATTGATATACCTACACTGCGCATTTTGTGTAGTAGTGAATTTTGCGGCAAAATCAACATTACAGCTGAGTCACCGGAAGTTTTAGAGGATAATCAGCATTAATACCATGCTTTAAGGGAATTAAGAGCGTATTGCATTAACTTAATTCCTTATAGAATTACGAAAGTGGTAGACGCTTTCTGAAATGAATAATTTATTCTGATAGAAGATTTAACGTTGTCTTAGATTTTCGCGATTATTACTCATTGAAATAAAACTATTTTAAACGGATTTAAATCGCGTATATTAATTATTTTTATCATAACCACGTTTCGAGCACTTTACACCACGTTCGTGGTCACGGATAGACTAAGGTGACATTTGTCTATTGAATTGTATATCAGAAGGCACTAACTGTATCTTTGGGTCTTCCAAACAAATCCCCAGTCCAACAGATTGCAATGATAAAAATAATTAATATACGCGATTTAAATCCGTTTAAAATGGTTTTATTTCAATGAGTAATAATCGCGAAAATCTAAGACAACGTTAAATCTTCTTTTTTAGATTTTAGAGGATGCAGATTTTATGACAACTTTAATTTTGTATTTATTAGCTTTTGATGACGTGTTTTTAGCACCTACAATGCCGATCACTTCGACGCACTGTGTAGTTTTTATACGATCTGGAAGGTCAAAATTATTTTGGCGGTTCAAGATGCTGTAACTGCGATATTATATTGTGATGAGTATTGTTTTATTATAAAGTAAATAATAGTAAAAACCATAAGATATTTGGAAAAAAAAATTAAACTTTCTCTACGTTTATTCTACATAAAATAATGATATTTTGAGGTATGCTGGTAAGGAAACATTCATGAGATACTGTATTCTTCTGTCCACATTAAGTTTTTTTTAAATGGATGCCGCCCAGATCGTTCAAATACCACACTGTGCGACGTTAACAACCATTTAGCGACTAAGCGTGATACGCGATTATTTTATAAGCCAACATATTTATTGACAAGACATTATCTGCTTTACTACAAAAGATGAAATAAAATCATGTTCAACACGAATCTAGCTAAACAGTGTTTAAAAATTAACCGCCTTACTACAAAAGATTTAAACAGACGTTAAACGCGTGTTTAAAAAAATCCGTACTACAAATCCGGGTCTAAGCACAGTTTTGAGTTAAACATGCTTTAAATATAGATTAACATACGTTTAAGTGAGTTTAATAGATGTCTAAAACCTATTTCAGCTGTCAAATGTTACGTATAACATTTTATCAATAAGTTTTTTATGAGTTTATTCGCTGTTAAGCAATTTAGATAATATTTTAAGCAATGTTTAATTTTTAAACACTGTTTAGCTAGACACGTGTTGAACATGGTTTTAATGCGTCTTTTGTAGTATGACAGTAAATTGTTTAAAATGTTGTCAAAATTGCTATACTGCGTGTAAAATTATAAATTATTAATAAAATGTCACACGTTATATTTGACAGCTAAAATATGTTTTAAGCATATATTAAAAATACCTAAGCGTGAGTTTATACGTACTTCAACTATGTCTAAACCTAAAATAATACTATCATTAGATGCGGATTTGTGGTACAGGATTTTATGGACACGCGTTTAACGTGTGTTTAAATTTTTTGTAGTAAGGCCGTCTAAGTTTGACGCGAGAATTACCTGTGTCGAACAAATAAATCAAATAACTTAATCTAATTGATTCTATACAATTTTCAAACTAAGTGAATACGTACTTAAGTTTCGCGTCAAGATTTTATATCAAATAAATAGTGTAATGAAGTTATAAGTTGATAGTAAAACCTTTAATGGAAAAGTCTTTTTTTGCGGGTTTTAATAAGAGCTTGTTTTAAAAACATTTTTTTTTTTAATTTATTAAAAATTGTATGTAAAAATACATTAAATCAATAAAAAACATTACTCACACTACCATGTATTTGATGCACGCGCATATATGGATGCTGATAAGCTATAAATGTGTCAACCCACAAAAAATCAAATTTGGAGATATTAATGTATACTGCGTCACCTATTAACATTATTAAAAAAAAAATATCAAGTCATAGAAACTAAATAAGTACGGAAAAAAGTTACTTAGTTTAATGTTTCGAATTTTAAGTGCGTTCCATTTTCTGCAATTTATACAATACTCTCAAATATTTGAAAAAATTTTTATTAGATAACTCAATCTCGTGAAATGTACATATCAAATTGCTTTCAATTCATTACACATTTTATTAAAATTGAAAAGAAATGGTGGACCTACGTCTTAAAACAAATTTGTTAAAAATGGGTTTGACATCTTTAGGCGCCATTTTCTCAAAATGAAGTCGGTGTGACACAGTATTTCTTATCAGCGTCCATATACTCTTTTGTATAATGTTCAAAGGTGGAATTTAATTTAATTATGGTCTATAGTTTAAGTAATTCTATTAAATTTTTTTACTTCAACTTTCGCGATTTATACTATTCTCATTTAATATAACGGGTCTTATCGCGATAACTAATGGTAGTAATACTATTTTATTGCCCGACGTTTCGACGAAGTTACATTCGTCGTGGTCACGAGTTGACTGATTCGTCGAAACGTCGGGCAATAAAAAGGTATTACTACCATTTACCATTAGTCATTGCGATAAGACCCGATATTAAATTTAAAAATTGTTATCAAAATTTCTATACATATATTTACGAGCACAATCGTTTTTGCTTGATGAATTTATTGATTAACGAAAACAATATCGCCGTCTCGTTCCGGAAAATTCGTTAACAATAAAATTTTCATTAAACATCAATGTAATAGCGAAAACGCCGAATTAATTCGAGCACCCGATAAATTCTGAATTCACAACAATCACGTGATTCTGACGTGAAGTGGAAATATTTATTCGTGTAATTGAATTCAATGTAGGCATGTGTTAAATGGTTCTATAATTATACGTAATATGCTAGTTGGCCCTCGTGGTTTCACTCACGTTTATAAATAAATAAACGCATCACACGCAACGGCCCCCATTAAGATCGCGTGACCTTGTGTCGGGGGTCCGGAAACACAACACTAACACAAACACCCAGACCACGAAAAACATCTATATGACCGATACAGACGTTTGCCGTGAGCTGGGATCGAACCCGCGACCGTTAGCGCTTGAGTCAGTTGCAGTGACCACTGCGCCAACGTGTCTGTCAAATTATCAAATTCAATTCAAATTCAAAATATACTTTATTCAAATAGGCTTTTTACAGCACTTTCGAATCGTCAAGTTACAGGTCCATTGGTTATAGATTTTTTTAAGCTACCGCCGGTTCGGAATGTAGCCTCTATCGAAAAGAACCGGCCAGAAACTCGATAGGTACTCTTTTAAAAATCATTCATACGATATGGTTTTTTATTACAATTTGTTTTGAAATCCTGTAAGATAATTATTATAAGATTATGGTTACTGCTTCGCTCTTATGAGTCGTACCGTAAATTAATACAGGCTATAACCTTCCTCAATAAGCGGGATAACCAACGGAAAAGGAATTTTTCGAATCAGATCAGTAGTTTCAGAAATAACACCTCACATACAAACATACATACACATTTTACTTCTTTATGTTACAGTTCTTTTATTACATTATTATCTATTGACTACTTCTCTTGGTTTTACTCGCGTTTAATGTTACTGCTTCGCTCTGATGAGGCGTAGCGTGATGTAATATATTATGTAAGTCAATAAAAAATGAAAAAAAAAATCAACAAAAGAAAAGAATTCCCGAATGAACTTTTCCGAAACCGTGGTAGATTTCTGAAGTTTAACTCTTAAGAATGATCGTTTTAAATACTTATTTATCATACTTGCCCAATTTATATAAAGCGCAGTGAAATTTTAGCATTAGGGACAAACCTTTGTGGTTTTTTATAGTGCTAATCAATACATTGTACTGTATTATTATTATTATTTTTTTGTTAAAAATAATGTAAGTCAATAAAAAATGAAAAAAAACAAATCAAAAAAAGAAAAACAATTCTCGAATGAACTTTTCCGAAACCGTGGTAGATTTCTGAAGTTTAACTTTTCAGAAGCCTATCGTCTGATCGGGGCGAATATAATAATAATATAAACTAAAACTAAGAACCCTTTTCTCCGACCCGTTCTATCGTTTATGTAATATTCGTGTAACTGAAAATGCACAATGCAATACGCCGGGAGCTAGGCTTTTGTACTGAGACACCTAGGCTTTGAGTCTAGGAACTAGGGCGTGGGAATATTAGCACTAGTTCGCGATATTAGCTCCCTCCGCTGGCTTCTTTGAAAGTTTAAGATATGTTTTGAAATTAAGGTGTTATACTTATTTATGCTATGTAATATGTAATACTGTTCCGTACTTTCACTGACGTTTATACTTACTTATTTTTGTGAGTCGTAGCGTGATGTAATATGGCCTATAGCCTTTCTTTATAAACGGATTATCTAAGGTCAAAAGATTTTTTTTCAAATCGGATGAGTAATTACAGAGATTATAGCAAACAAACTTAGCAACATCTAGCTCTTTATAATATTTGTATAAACTAACTGCCATTCGTGGTTTTACTTGCGTTTATGCTTATTGCAACTACCATGAGCTATAGCGTGATGTAAATTAGGCTATACTATCTGAATTCTCAGTCTATCTAAAGCAAAATGAAATTTTTCAAATCTTTTACCTCTTCTGATTCGCTCCTATGAGTTGTAGCATGATGTAATATAGCCTATCCTCAATAAACAAACTATCTTACACAAAAGGTTTAAGTAATTACGATTATATAAATTACGGTTTAGGTAATTACGACTGCATAAAATATTTACAAGAAAAAAAAAATCATTTTACATACAAATCATGTCCGCGCGAAATCTTGGCAAGAATGCTAGCGAAACTCATTATAGTTGAAATTAGGTACGCTAATTCTCCGCTCTTTTTCTTAATATAATTTGTGTGCAATTCCCTTAAAGTGTCTGCATTTCGTAGCTAAAAAACTGACCATGCTAGTGCATATAAAATGCTAATTATTAAATTATCTATAATGGTAGAATTCTTGTGTTTATTTTACTGAATTTTCTTTAATTCTTGTCAATTATTTCTTTGTCTTTATCATTATTTTTGGTTCTTATTTAATTACTTTAATTTTCGATTTTTAATTTGTTGTAATGTAACATTTAGTTTAGGTTTTGTCTCTTGTAAATATGTGGATGCTGATAAGCAATAACGTGTCAACCCACAAAAAGACGTAGTATCAAAATACATCAATATCTCAAATTTTGAGATATTGATGTATTTTGATACTACGTCACCTATTTAACATTATTCAAAAAAAATTCAAGTCATCTAAACTAAATAAGTATGAAAAAAAGTATCTTAACTCAATGTTTCGAATTTCAGGTGCGTTCCATATTTTGCAATTTATAAAATAATCTCAAATATTTAAAAACTTATTATTAGATAACATATTAAATAAATCTATCAGCTTTTGATTCAATATACATTTTATCAAAATAGAAAAGAAAAGATGAATATATACGTCTTCAAACTAATTTATTTAGAATAGGTTTGACATCTTTAGACGCCATTTTCTCAAAACGAAGTCCGTGTGGCTTGACACAGTATTGCTTATCAGCGTCCATGTATAATATTCTTATTGGACGCTGATAAGCAATAATGTGTCAACCCACAAAAAGTCGAATTCAGATATTGATGTATTTTGATAATGCGTCACGTATTTTATATTATTCAAACATTTTTCGAATCATCTAAACTAAATAATTACGGAATTAGTTTCTGAATTTAATGTTTTTAATAATAAAGTATACACAATATTGTGTTAATTATTATCTAATATATTTGAAAATTCTTATTATTAGATAAAAGTTTTTAATACACCAGTCTGATTTAAATTGATTATACCTTTTATCAAATTAGAAAGGAGAAGATGGATGGATTTATTAAGAATATGTTGGACATTTTAAGCGCCATTTTCTCAAAATGAAGTCCGTGTGGCTTGACATAGTATTGCTTATCAGTGCCCAATTATAAAATAAATATAAACACTGTCCTCTATTTACGGAAATTGTTTTCATATGGACGCTGATAAGCAACACTGTCTCAAGCCACATGGGCTTCGTTTTGAGAAAATGGCATCTAAAGATGTTAAACATTTTCTCAATAAATTTGTTTGAAGACATATTCATCTTTTCTTTTCTATTTTGACAAAATGTATATAATTATTGAAAAGCAAATGGATTTATTTAATATGTTATTTAATAATAAGTTTTTAAGTATTTGACATTATTTTATAAATTGCAAAATATAGAACGCATCTAAAATTCTAAACATTGAGTTAAAAAACTTTTTTTCCATAGTTATTTAGTTTAGGTAACTTAATTTTTTTTTCAATCATGTTAAGTAGGTGACGTAGTATCAAAATACATCAATATCTCCAAATTTGACTTTTTGTGGGTGAACACATTATTGCTTATCAGCGTCCAATTAGAATATTATACATATTTACAAGAGGCAAAACCTAAACTAAATGTTACATTGTAACAAATTAAAATCGAAAATTAAAGTAATTTATTCATAACCTAAAATAATAATAAAGACAAAGAAATAATTAACAAGAATTAAAGAAAATTCAGTGAAATAAACACAAGAATTCTACCATTATAGATAATTTAATAATTAGCACTTTATATGCAGTAGCATGGTCAGTTTTTTAGCTACGAAATGCAGACACTTTAAAGGAATTGCACACAAATTATATTAATGAAAAGAGCGGAGAATTAGCGTACAGCATTGATATATATATTCTAGTAATTTCAGATGATGCTGATAAAATTATAATTTTATGTCATAAAACATATATATTAATCATAATAATCCCACAGCTACACCTAGCCAGCTGACACCTTCGAGACTACATACTGCATATCCGGTATAATTAATCTTAAGTAGATACTAGCTTCCGTTTGTGACTTTGTACGCGTGGAATAGTTACTTTTGGCTAATAATGCATTATTTTAGAACAAATTTGGTTAGCATAAAAAAGGTTATAGTGAGCTAACCTTAAAATATAGACATATGCAGTCGCGGACTTTTTTTTAGAACTTTTAAAGGGGAATAATTCCGTCATACATGATTTTTGCGAAAATTTAACCGTTTACGATTTTTTAAATAGGAAAATATCCCCTGATTTTGAAACATTCATCATTGGTGCTCCGCTCCTTTTGGTCTTAGCGTGATAATATTACCTATAGCCTTTCTCGGTAAATAGGCTATCTAACACTGAAAGAATTTTTCACCTGACTTGTAGTTCCTGAGATTAGCGCGTTCAAGCAAAAACAAACAAACAAACTCTTCAGCTTTATATATTAGTATAGATTAAATACCGACTGCAAAACAGGAAGTTCTTTAATGAAATGAAAGTTTTTTATGTAATAAGATGTATTTACACATTGAAACGATTTAAATGCCTGTTCTTTTATGGATTAGGTTATATTTCGATGTTAGTAATGTGCCATAAAGTTAAAAAAAAAGTAAATTAACGGTCTATAAATCCCACTGCTGGGCAAAGGTCTCTTCTCCTAGGAGAAGGCTTAAGACAGTGGAGCTGCGGGTTAGCGGATATACATATATCAGAATTTCCCCCGGCACATGCATTCTTCACGGTTTTCCATCACCGCCGAGCACGAGCTGAATTTAACTAAATTTGTATTTAAATTCATCTTGTGCCCGGAGTTTGAGTTGAGTTTGACATTCACTGGTGGCTGGAGTTTGAACCCACATTTATCGTTTGAGATTAACGTGTTCTACCACTAGGCCATCTCGGCTCGGTTAGGTCAGCTCTTCTGTGCAATGTGCTATATGGACACCAAAATGGTTGGAGCGATAATGGAGTAGTTTTTAACAATTACAAAGATTAACGATTAGCGATCCTATGAAGAGTAGTACCTATCGTATCAATATATACACACATACGCTTTATATATAATAGTCCCTAAAATACACTATTTATTATGTTAATACAGGTTTTCTATATTGACTGTGCCCGCAACTTCGTTCGCGTGGACTACAGGATGCTCAATATCTTATGCAAAACAAGGCTATATTCTGGGGTACGTCTCAAAAGTTCTTAATAATTAAAATAAATAAAATTTCCAAAATAAAAATAGCCCAAGGTTCTCTTTATAACATTAGCTACGAGTGAAAGTTTTCAAAATTGGTCCTGACGTTTCAGAAATTAGCCGAAACAAACAGGCAAAAATTAAAAAAAAAATGTTATTTTGATGTAAGTATCGTACTTTCATATGCATTTAGTGTAATTTAATTTTAAATAAAAACGGACCCTTCAAATTTACGTATGTATTCGTTAGATGAGAAAATTCTTATTGAAAATCCTATTCTGACCCATTTCATAGAAATAATTTAATTATATATGACAATTGAAAGGAATTTGCGCGTTACGAAAACTGTTATTAAATGAAAAACAAAAGACCTTTGTTCTGTGTGACGTATGTCGTTTCATTTAGTTTAATGTAATTTTCATTTAATGAAGGTCTAACATATATTATATCGTTCCAGATATCTAATGTGAATCGTTGGCTCTGTTGGTATTATATAACTACCAGCTGTGCTTCGCGGCTTCACTTGCATTTTGCGGAAAAATATATTTTTATATAATCTATAACTTCCCTGTTTGATTCGGATATTGTTCACTATTTCATTGGTTTCAATTTTGTTTTCGCGTAATATTTTTTTATTTATCAATAAAAAAATTAAAATAAAAGCAACCTAAATTACTCCTTATAACATTAGCTATCTGTGAGTGAAAGTACCGTCAAAATCAGTTGAGCCGTTTCGGAAATTAACTGGAACAAACAGACAAACAAAAATTTACAATTACAAATAGATTAACTGTCCTGTGCGGTTACACTCAGGTTTATAGTTACTGCTTTTCTACTAGAAGTCGTAGCGTGATATAATACAGCCTATAACCTTCGTGTATAAACATGCTGTCCAATGCAAAAATATATATATTGAGATTACTCCCTACATACAAACTTACAAACCAATTTTATCTCTTTATAATATTATAGAAATCGTAGAATTAGTATTAAAGTGGCTGATTTCAAATTCTGTGTAAAACGAGTCAGCTAAGTTAATAATTAAAATTCAGTTTCATAAAATTCTGTAGTTCATGATCTATGATTTTGGAAAAAAAATAAAAATCATAGATTAAGTAAATTTATACGTATTGGGTAATCTCTGAAACAACTGCATCGATTTAAAAAATATTTTTGAATCACATAGCCCATATACAGGCTATATTACATCACGCTACGACTCAAACAAGCGAAGCAATAGCCATAAATGCAAATTAAAATTAAGTTGACATTTTGAACATTAAACATGACAATATCAAACAGAAAATATTATATAATTCATAACATTTTACTTCAAAATGAACGAACAGATTAGATAAGAACCTGGTTTATGGTTGGACGTAAATTCTCAGTTCATAAATAACTTTCCTCGGTGGCGCAATGAGCTGTAGTTCAGAGTTTGGAAGTTAACAACAAAATGAAATTCGAAATAAGAAAATTTAATAAAGAAGGTATTCTTTAAAATGAATTTTCTGAAAATTTCTATTTAAACCGACTCCAAAAATGAGAGGAGTTGATTGTAGAGAGTAGGAGTAGGTGCCAACGGGGCCCTATCACTTCGCTGTCTGTCTGTCTGTCCATCCGTATGCTGCCAGAATACTGCTCATGAACCGTTACAGGAACAGAGTTGAAATGTTCATAGAATGTGTTTTAATAATTGTAAATTAATAAAAACTGACAATATATTGACATTAACTTTGACACCTTTTCAACGAACCCCAACACGATATTTCATCTGTAAGTTGGTGGGGTGTGTATATGATTCCAGATGCTGCAGCACCAGGTCGAGGTTACGCAACTATTTTAATATCACTCACAGTGTAGTAAATTTCGAAGCGTTTAGATAGGTAGAATTTACTCAAATCCTTTTAACAACTAAAAAAGATTTAATAATCTTCAAACGTATAAATCTTCATAAATTATACCTAAGTAGAATCCCGATTAAATCAGCTTTCAAACAAAAGAAAACACATCAAAATTATTCTATTTTATTGGAAGTTATGAGACACAGATAAAAATATTAAACTAATAACACCCCATTTTTTTTTAGTCCGGGGTTAAAGGAGGTTTGTATTTTGTACAATGGTACGAAAACCTTTACTCAGACACGAACTTGACTTTCCTTTGGATCTAAGACCATCTCATCAACACATACCCAAGACCTTAAGCAAAAGATGAAAATTCGAATACCAATAACACTGAGATAGTCAAGTGCAAGACTTTTTAAAATTCATCTCATGTTCGGTGAAGGAAAATATCACGACGAAAACCGCATTTTCGAGAGAAAATCTGAGACATGTCATCCAATTTGCAATGGAGCAGCGTGAAGGATTAGGTTCCGTGGCGTTCTTAGCGAGAAAAGACATTTGACCAGCTGTGGAATTTTTATAGTAGCACTTCCTTGAGGATTAGCCGGCGTATGTTATGGAATTTGATAGAAGGGATACAGAAAAATGGTAAAATACAAAGATTTGTTTTTTTATATTTCATTTAGCATCAATTCAATTTTTAATAAATACGATCACTGAATAAGTTTATCAGAGACCAAGGAACATATATAAAAAAGACTCCGACGAATTGAGATTTCCTTTTTTTAACCGACTTCGAAAAAGGACGAGGTTCGATGTTTGGCTGTATGTATTTTTTTATGTTGTTCATCGATTCAAAATGTGGTAGAAAATTGATAAAAAAAGGTACTTGTTTCGGATTCGAAGTCGGTTTGTTTTCTTTTTAAGTTTTTGAAAAAAGAAACGCATATAATTTTTTAATGATACCTCATTTACCTCATGACTCATCATTTAACCAATTTTTTTTTATATATATAAAGGTTTTGAAATTGGTCAAATTGAATTCGGATCAGTAATTTACTTTTAAAATCGAAATAATTGATAAAAGTGTGACGTCCAAGTATAAAAAAAATTCGTATTGTGTTTTTAAAATCTGTTTACTTTTTAAAATCTTAATTATTACATTTTTAACTCTCGTCCCAAAAACTTATAATACTTACCTAACTTATAATACTCCTCGTATTATAAGTTTTACGTGTGGTATCTGTGGCATCTAATTAATTGTTATCTCTGTGGTTCTAGTCTCTAGGTTACTTGTAATTATGAATATATTTCTGAGAGTAAGACGAGCGATCTATCCTAGAGAGAGGGTGCATTTTGCCGATATATGGACGCTGATAAGCAATACTGCGTCAAGCCACATGGACTCCATTTTGAGAAAGTGGCGTTTTAACATGTCAAACGTATACTTAATCAATTTGCTTGAAGGCGTTTGTATATATGTATCTATTTTGTTTTATATTTTTATAAAAGGTATAATGAATTAAGCGCAGACACATATATTTAATATGTTATCTAATAATAAGTTTTTCAAGTATCTGAGATTATTGTATAAATTTCAAAACGTGGAGCGCACTTGAATTAGAACCATTACATTAAGTAACTTATTTCCGTACTTATTTAGTTTAAATAACTTTATTTTTTTTTATTAATGCTAAATATGTGACGAAGTATCAAAATAGATCAATATCTCAGAATTTTACTTTTTGAGGGTTGACACATTATTGCTTATCAGCATCCATATCATAATAACTAACTGATCAACGAGTTACCATCGACAAAAAACAGTATTATTCACTTTTATGATATACTCCTAACATTAACGAATGGAGTAATTCTGCTCACGATGGTCCTTAGCTATATTAGCTAAAGATCAGAACTGCTTAGATGTTTGAAGGTTATCACCTAATTTCTAGTCGTTGAAACGATCTGAGATTTTACTGGTCCGATCGATTCGAAATTTACTTTATTGTGACATCAATGATATTAAAAAATTATTTCATAACCTTGACCTGATGTTACAACCTCATCTCGCATCAAGATACCTAATTTACAGGAAAAGTATCGTGTTGGGACTCCTTGAAATGATCTCACAGAACGGATTACCGGGATTTATGGTATTTCAATTTTATCTTACACTGTAGTATTAAAAATACAACACTGCTATTAAAACCTCTTTCGCTATCCATTTAAGAAGCTTTGTCATGATAAATTGTCCGTCCTCCTTCGGACTTTACAGAATTTCTCTATTTAATTTTATCAGTTTATCGAAAACGTTTCATTAATCAGGCTACTGAGATGTAACGTATAGACTGTTGTTGTCTTTTTTAATACTACATAGCTCTTTTAAGGTTACATTTATCACAAGCGCGGTTCAGGAAGGGGGCAAAAGGGACAATTGGTAGTATCTACTTCAAAAACTATTGGTATTCAAAAATCGAATGTAATTCCCATATTCTCATTCCCGTCTCATTTATAATCGAAAAGGTAATTTTAAATTAACTCAACGATTTTTGGCGTCTTCCTTTGAAATTCCGTAATGTAATTACAATCTTTACAATCGAAAATCGAATATTGGAGATGAAATGTCAAAGTGCTAACGGGACTTTATCGATTTCGTTTAAAATAAATTTTAGTTAGACAATTTTGACAAGCCGCAGAATAATGATTTGATAAGCTTTGTGAAAATCAAAAATCGGAATTATTATTAAATAAATAATTTTTAACCGATTTTAAAAATAGGAGATTCTACAATCGATCAGGGTATTTCATGATTCATAATGGACTCCGAGTTAAATTAAGCAGTTTTTAATGTTATTCCAAACATTGGATTAAGAAACTTCTTTTAAGGAATAATTGAATAATGTTAAATACGTAATGCATTACTAGAATACATCAATATCTCTAAATTTGACTTTTTGTGGGTTGACACAGTATTGCTTATCAACATCCATATAGTACTAGGATTTGACCAAAAACCGAGTAAATCATATTTGTAAGTCACGTGCAACAATATGTTTTAGACTTAAATCTGGACACGTCCATGATATACATCGTTCGTTACGCCATTTTCCGTTTGCGTTCCGAATTTAAATTTGAAATGTTTCATTCTAAAACCGTTATACGCTTTTAATAATGATTCTTACTTCAACGGAATAGAAGTGAAAATTGTATGAATATTTTTGATATAATTATACAATCGCGTTAAAATATTTTGTTTCATTAAATATAAAATGGAGGTAATACTATAATACTAATTTATGTCTCTTTAACACAGCGATGATAATTTAGGTAGTATTTAATGTAATGATTAATTAAAATTTAAATTTAAAAATTGTGTTCATTTTATTTTTTAACCCCGACCAAAAATAATGGTGTTAATTTTGACATGTGTGACTGTCAGTGTCAGTGCTTTTTTTATAGGCTGATGTAGTCGGAAATGTTTTTAGCTATAATTTATAATCTGTTTAGACGTTACGAAGTTATCAGCTTTTTTATGGTTTTTGATAGGATTAGGGCAATTTCTACTGGTCTGATCGAATCGTTTGCTTTTTATTTCAATAATACAAAAATGACATAATTACATAACCTTGTCCTGATGGTGCAGCAGCATCTCTAACCAGTAGAACACACTTCACCAACTCACAAGAACCTCAAGACCTCAATGAATGTCGGGGATGTTTTAAAAGTTTAAATTTTATATTATTAATTAACTATAGGGCAGTTTTGTGTCGTGACGTTTAATTTGGACACTGCAGGATAATGTGTCTAATTATAAAAAGTACTTTAAATAATATTTTGTAAAAAAAATAGAGTAACGGTCTGTAGATTCAGATCATTTAAACATCTAGAAAAGTTCTGATAACTGTATACTTAAATGTAGTATACACATCAATAGTGGCGCCTCACTCGCACTTCGATCTGTCATCGGGAGCAAGTGGATGTTCTATTTGCTTGTGTACTTAATGATAATTTGGTTGTTTTACTTAAAATTCTGAGACTTACATAGAGGACATTACAATAACCTTCAACACCCAAACAAATCTTCATAGTTTAAAGCCGAGAAACACTGGATTATACGAGATTTTCTGCAAAATTGGTCTATCAGTTACAGATGCCACAGACAGACACATAGATAACAGTAATAGCCTGTATATGTCCTACTGCTGAGCAAATTCTCCTTTCCTATTGACGAGAGGTTTAGAGCTTAATCCACCACGCTCCACCGCAAGTTGGCTCATATATATGTATCAGAATTTCTCATGTTTTCCTTCACCGAGGAGCTCGAAATGATTGTAAATATGAGTTTGGTATTTGAAAACTCAGCGGGTTTTGAACCCGCGATTGGTTATTGAGTTACTAAGCCATCTTGACTCGTGTTCCGAAATACTTGAATGCCGATCAGTCTTAACCCTTACATACAATGCTCCAGATGACGTTGTTAGATGTATAAAAATATCACTTCGGGAAGGTTATTACGCTGAGATATCGCTATCGCAATGCACATTTCGACAGTTAATTATATTTCGTTTTAGTACAATAATTAAAAATCATTGTATTTAAAACAAATCTATATTATAAGGAGGTAGAGTTTGTTTGTAATTTTATATGTAAAGAGGAATCTCTAAAATAACTGATCCGTTTTTTTTTTAGTATTGGATAGCGCGTTTATTGAAGTTATAGGCTATATTACATCACGCTACGACTCATAACAACGAAGTGGTAATTAAACAGTGAAACCGCAAGGGATAGCTAGTAGCTAATTCATTTTTAAGATTCTAAATTTAACGTCAAGTCGAATGCCAAGTGTAGTCAATGCATTATTGTATCGATTTCGCTTCGGCGACACTCGTGAGGGATCGGATGTGCTCGGGTCGGGGTTATTCGAGAGCGGTAATGACAGTGCATTCGCCCTGTCGTTGAAATATGGCGGCGAGATAATGCTGTGTTACATACAGTTTGCGATGGGTTCATTTTAAAGGATTCTATAGGTCTTATATATTTTAGATAAAGTTAGTCTCTTCATTAGAATCTTATTTGGCTTATCTTTAAATTAGTATATATAGTTTTTTTGCTGGTAATTATGATAAACTGGCTATCACTTTGTTACACTCGCGTTTATGTTTACTGCTTCGCTGTTTTGAGCAGTAGCGTGATGTAATATGGCCTATAGCGTTCCTCAAAGACTATCTAACACTAAATTAATTTTTCAATTTGAACCAGTAGTTGATAGCGCGTTCAAACAAACAAACAAACTTTTCAGCTTTATAATATTGGTAGAGATTTGTAGACATTTAGAACTCAAGACACATAGGTATCTAGGTATGAATGAGGGATGAAGAAGAATAGGAAGGCATGGACGAGCCTAACCCCTCTTTACGCAACTATATCGGTATTTTGGCGTTGATTTTCTGTGAAAATGTGGCCCTTTTGGATTCAGTCCGTATACGAGCTATACTCAGTGAACTACATCCATACTATATATCAGTATAAAAAAATTATCTTTATTGTGCAGTAAGAATTTACATTGTAATTTTTACACACATTCGTTTACAAAAGCGGGCTTATTTAAGTAAAAATAGTAAAGAATAAAGAATACTCTTCATCAAACTGATAACTAAACGAAAAATATTATATTTCTATAAAAATAAAATACATATAAATAGATACTGATAAGCAATAATGTGTCAACCCACAAAAAGTCAAATTCGAAAATATCGATGTATTCTATTGATGCGACGTATAATTAACATTATTCAAAAAGTCAATTAAACTGTGTATATAATAAGAACGACAAAAATTTCCTTATTAAATGTTTCTAGTGGTCCATATATTACAATATAAAATAATCTCATGTATTAAAAAACTTATTTTTACATTAAACTTTTTATTATTATTAATTCATTATACCTTTCATCAAGAAATAAAAGAAAATACTAGTACATACTTCTTCAAACAAATTTATCAAGAATTTTGACAAACAATTTTCTCAAAATAAAGTCCGTGTGGTTTGACACAGTATTGCTTATCAGCGTCCAAATATCCATATACACACAAACGCACACACATACAATACAATTATGTATGTATATGAAATATAAGACGAAATGTTAGTCTTAATAGCTATCTCGAAAGAAACTTTTAACAGTATCAAACGCGTCGTCACTAAAAGGAATCCGCGCTGAGCCTCAATGGCGTTACGTCATAAGCTGAAAAATGGCGGGAAGCGCCGCCATTACTAAATTTCTGTTGATATTTATTTTTACGAGTTCAGTCGTTACGTTTGAATACTTATTGCGAATGGCTTGTTTATTGTTTTGTGTTTAATGGAAGTTTTGATAAGACGTTATTTAAATTATTTTATAGGTGTCTGTTTATAGGTTCTTGGTGGTATGATTATATTAGACTGGCTGCCCTTCGCAGGGTTCAGACGTAGCTAGGGTTACCATTTTTTTTTGTACAAATAATAAATTAAAAAGTAGAAAAAAATAAGTCGTGTAAAAATCAAGTAGATTTAATTTATTAATAATTATCACTGCTATACAGCTTCATACTATTTTTACAATATACAGTTAAGTTAATATAAAGAAGATATTTTTAACCGAAAAAAAGGTGAAGGTTCTCAATTTATCGGGGACTTTTTCTTTGTCAATTATTATCAAATTTATTAGGAAACAATTGTCATTATCATCGATTCCAGTGATTCTGTGAACGAAAAAATTCATAGAACCAACCTCTTTGAGTATACCATAAGTGAAATAACTCATATAAATAAAATGATGCGAAATAAAGTACTTTCGCGTGCTTTATTGATGTCATACTCATTCTCAACCCTATTCGTAACCCTGACTTGATTCTGTAGCATCACCTGGAATCAGCAGTATACACAACTCCCCTGGTGTTGCAGGTGTCAATGAGTGGTGCTAACCACCTAACATTAGGTGGTACTATTTGCTCGTTTGCCCCCCTTTTTATGTTATACAACGGGTCTTACCTATATATAGTTGCATCCGTCGTGGTCACTTAACTATGACCACGACGGATGCAACTTTGTTGAAACGTCGAACAATAGAATTATTACGATCAGTTATCGCGATAAGACCAGTTATATAAAATGTGAATATTATAAATAGAGAAAGTTTAGTATATAATAGTATTGTACATTGTATGTAAATCGTAGTAATTGGTACACTTTTTTTATATCGGCCTATTATTTTCAATTAATTCAGAAATAACAAAAGAGATGTTTCAATCAACTACAATCAAAATGAAATGCTTTCAACCGACTTTTAAAAAAAGGTGGATGTTCTCAGTTAAATGAGACGTGTTTTTTAATGGTTGCAACCTCGTAACTCTGTCATTTCTTAATCGATTTTGAATTTTTATTTTTTTATTTGTAAAGGTATACTTTTACGAGTTTGACAGACGTTGGCGCAGTGGTCACTGCAACTGACTCAAGCGCTAACGGTCGCGGATTCGATCCCCGCTCACGACAAAATGTCTGTATTGGCCATACGGATGTTTGTCGTGGTCTGGGTGTTTGTGTTACTGTTGTGTCTCCGGACCCTGACACAAGGTTTATTTATTTATTACGAGTATATTGACCCTTTAGAAGTTCTATAAAATTGGTTTATTATTATTTTTAAATTCTTACAATACAATAATTTTTTACGATACAAATCTTAAATACTCTACAATTGAATATATATAATATGTAAATCCATACACTATAAAAGGTTTTAAAATTGAAAAAAAAAATAAAACTGAAAATAATTTGACATCCTAGCAAACAAAATTGCGTATTTTATTTTTGAAAACTTTGTTTTAAATTTCGTAATTAAAAAAAAACTCATTGTTCGAGATTTTATTATTAATAAATATCCATCTAGCCGTACATTCGTTACTGTATGAGTTTTAATTAAACCGCGTTATTAAACTTTGTATCTCGGCCCAATTATTTTGCCCGGGAAATAAAAGTTCTCTCATGGGACAAACAAAGACTGCCCAGTAAATGAAGTTAGGGAAAAAGTTTGTTTTTAACCCCAAGAAAATATGTTATAAATATGACCGCTATGTGTTTGTGTCTGTCTGTGGCACCGTAACTCCTAAAAGTGTAAGCCGATGTGGATGCAGTTTTTGTTATTTGAAACTAGTTCTGGCAACGGTTCTTAAACATGTTTTACCATCGGTCAAGCCATTTTAAGATCATGAGCTCTTTTCTTCTTAGCTGCAGGAGGAATCTTAGATGCATAATAAGTATTCGATTTACTTTTAAGCATATGTGTGACCTAAAGTTTTAAACACCTATGCGTGCTACATAACTATGTAAAATTGTATTCTTGGTCTGACGCTGCAGCCAGGTTTAGCAGGATATAACTCCTCATTAACTTACAGCAGAGGTTTCGTGTTGGTGCTCGTTGAAATGGTCGCAATGAAGAGATTGTCGTTTTATTTTTTATTTTCAATTTTAGTCAATAATTCTTAACCTATATGCTAAATCTATATGCGTTCTTTTTAACCCCCGACCTAAGAAGCGGGGTGTTATACATTTGAAGTGTGTATCTATGGCATTATGCCCCAACGAATGGCCCGATTTTGATGCGTTTTTGTTTGAAAATTAATGTAATCGGTTTTTAGGTATAATTCATGAAGATGTCCACTGACGTTTAAAGGTTAAGCTTTTTTATGGTTGTTAAAGAGATCTGAGAAACTGGTACTAATCTGATCGAATCGACATTTTCTAAAACGTGTCTTCAATGATACTAGAATAACATAGTTGTATAACCTCGACCTGATGCTGCAGCATTATCTGCAATCAGCAGGATATTCAAATTTCCATCATCTTACAGCAGAAGTACAGCAGAAGTAACTTACAGCAGAAGTTGGGGCTCGTTGTAATGGTTTAAATTTTTATGTATCATTTACTTGTAGCACATTCCAGCTGTTTTGATTTTAAAACTAAACCACTAAATCGATTTTGATGAAAATTCTATGAGACTAATAAAAGAGTATACCTTTTGAAAAGAGAATCAACCAAATCTGTCTAACTCTTTTTGAGTGATCGAGGAACATACAAATAAGACTCCGACTAGAGAACCTCGTTTTTAAAAGTCGGTTAAATATACATAAAAGTCCGCTTTGTATCAGCATCGCGACGGATAAAATAGGAATTCCCTAAAAGTCGAACTGCGAAACAAAGAAAAAGCTCCCGGCTCGAATCTTTCTAAAGATTAAAAGAAGTATAACAATGCGAACTTATTTTTCAATACACCTGATATTGAGACTTGCACTCTTTGTAATGAACTGCATTTTTCGTTATTTTTGACTATTTTTGCCATTATTTATTTTTCTGGCTTAATACTTTTCTCTCGCGATTTCGTTCGCGTTAATGATTCCTGCTTCGCTTCTATGAGTGGCAGCGTGATGTAATATAGCCTATAACCTTCCTCAATAAACGGGATGGCCAACGCAAAATGAATTTTTCAAATCAGATCAGTAGTTACAGAAATAACACCGAACATACAAACATACATACACATTTTACCTCTTTATATTACTATTCTTTTATTATATTATCATCTATTCTTTGTAAAAATAATTTTAAGCCAAATCACTAGTTTTAGAGATTACCCCCTACATACATACTTACATGCTTTTACCTTTTATCTTTATATTATTAATATAGACTAGCAGTTTCACTCGCATTTATGGTTACTGCTTCGCTCCTATGAGTCGTAGCGTGATGTAATATAGCCTATAACCTTCAATAACTAATATTTGTCGTAAAAAGAATTTTTCAAGTCGCATCAGTAGTTTTAGAAATTACCTACATAAAAACTACAAACAAATTTTGCCTCCTGTGTTTACAAGCAAAAATAATGTTATTTACTCATTACCATTTTTTAATCGAATTAAATTGTCCAAAATAAATAATTATAACATAAAAAATATATATTTGCAACCGACTTCAAAAGTAAAATACGCAATTTAATATACTCGAAATAACTCAATTTAAATTCCTCAATCGATGTTGATAAAATTTCTATGATATTCAAAAAAAGAGTTAAAAAAAATAACGAAGCGATATAACAAACAAAATACGCTACGAATCGAGAGCCTTTTTTGAAGTCGGTTAATTTCTTTTTAATATTCTTTAAATCAATTTAAATAGCTCAAATGACATTTATAGTCTAGGAATACCTTAAAAATTCCGCCCAAACATGCATTCGCTATATTTCCCCACACCGCAGTACATGCAATGAATTGCAAATACTTTCACACTCTATAAACTCGAGTGTGCTTGCTGAAATTCAAACTTGATAAAAACCTACTCGAATTTAATCCATAGCATTTTAAAATTCTGTACCCAAAAGGTCCAACAGGATCTTTTAGGTACAGATCCTATTACTAAGCCATCTCGTCAAAGCCTTTAACTTTTGAACCGTTATGAGAATACGATTAATATTTTTCCAGAATATGTGTATGATGATAAGCAAAAATGTGTTAACCCACCAAAAAACTTTTCATTGTACCATTCTGCTTTTAATTCATTAGATCATTTATCAAAATAGACAAGAAAAGGTGAATACATACGAATTCAAACAAATTTATCAAGAATAAGTTCTTTCTTTGAGATCTTTAGACGCCATTTTCTCACAAAAATGAGTGTGGCTTGACATAGTATTGCTTATCAGTATCCATGTTTTAGGCAATAACTCATAAAATTTTCCGTAACACTTTTATAAACATTTTTTTTTTTTTTTTTTTTTTTTTATATAATAGGGGGGCAAACGAGCAGATAGTACCACCTGATGTTAAGCGGTCACTATCGCCCATGGACATCTGCAACACCAGGGATGTTGCGGGTGCGTTGCCGGCCTTTAGTAAAAAGATGTCTATACACTCGACGCTTGAAAACCCCCAAATTATAGCGCTCAGGGAAAACCTCAGGAGGAAGATCATTCCACAGCTTGCAAGTACGCGGGAAAAAGGACCGTGAAGCCCGCACTGTGGAAGATGACCATGCATCCAGGTGGTGTGGATGATATCGAGTCCTGAGGCGAAGGGTGCGATGGTAAAAGCGAGACGGTGGCACCATGTCAAAGAGTTCGTCAGAACACTCCCCGTTGTACAGACGGTAGAAAACACTCAGAGAGCCAACGTCTCTCCGTACATTTAAAGGTTCTAAACCGTCTGTGAGATTGGGATCGTCGACAATGCGAACTGCCCGGCGTTGGATGGAGTCAAGTGGTTGGAGCTGGTATTGGGGGGCACCTGCCCAAAGGTGGGAACAGTACTCCACATGAGGACGGACCTGAGCTTTGTAAAGCAGAAGTCGATGTCCTGATGTGAAGTACCGCCTCGCCCTGTTGAGAACCCCAAGTTTTTTGGCAGCCAGTTTGGCTTTGCTCTCCAAGTGACCCCGGAATTGGACCTCATTCGTTATGTCGACCCCAAGGATCCCAATACTCTTACTGATGTTTAGAGTCGTGTTCTGAAAACTCGGCGCTATGTTAAAGGGGGTTTTCTTAGCGGTAAACGCGCAGACTTGTGTCTTCAAGGGGTTAAATTGGACAAGGTTACGTCTTCCCCATACGGAGACCTGCTCCAGGGAAGTCTCGATTTCAGACACAAGTTGTATTCTTCGCTCTTCCACTTCCGCCCGAGAAATATTAGCCCGGCCAGTATAAAAAGCATCACCCGTACTGTCATCCGCATAGCAACGAACATTGCTGGCTTGCAACATGTCGTTAATATGCAGAATGAACAGTGTAGGTGATAGCACTGAGCCTTGGGGCACTCCAGAGTTAATGGGCATTGCATCCGAGCATACTCCGTCGACAGCGACCTTTATGCTCCGCCCATCAAGGAAACTGGTTACCCAATTGCATAATCCCTCGGGGAGGCCGTAAGATGGTAACTTCGCTAAAAGAGCTTTATGCCAGACCCGATCAAAGGCCTTTGCGATGTCTAGGCTAACTGCCATAGCTTCCCCCTTACTTTCAATGGCGGCTGCCCAGCGGTGTGTAAGGTACACTAGAAGATCGCCAGCACTGCGACCACGACGAAACCCGTATTGTCGGTCGCTGATAAGCCGGTTATCTTCTAGGTAACCATGGAGTTGCGTATTAATTACGCGCTCCATCACCTTAGAAAGTAAGGAGGTAATCGCAATAGGACGGTAGTTGGATGGGTCTGTGCTGTTACCCTTCTTGGGAATAGGGTGAACAATTGCTACTTTCCACGAAGACGGCACTATACCAGTGGTATAGGAGAGTGAGAATAAGCGCGTTAAAACCGAAGTCAATTCTGGAGCACACGTCTTAAGCACGATAGCAGGAATACCATCAGGACCACTGGATTTCTTAACGTCGAGGGAACGAAGAGCACAACGAACAGCGCTTTGAGTAAAGCGGATTTCACGCATCGTGTGCTCACACCGGGGGATGGTTGGCGGTGTTTTTCCCTCATCGTCAAGAGTTGAATTCGACGCAAAGAGAGTGCACAGGAGATCGGCTTTCTCTCTTGCGGAATGTGCCAGCGACCCATCTGGTTCGCGCAAAGATGGAAATGAAGACTTGCAGAAATTACCTTCGACAGCTTTGGCGAGAGACCAAAAGGCACGGCTTCCATTAGGAAACCCTAATAGTCTCTCGCCAATCCTGCGAATGTGTTTAAACCTTGCCTTAGCTGTTTGCTTCTTGCAGGACCTGGAGGCAGCATTGAATTTCTTCTTCAGTTCAGACGCCACTGGATCCTTCGCGGCTAGAGCCACAGTCCAAGCACGATAGCTCTCCTGCTTAGAGCTAGAGGCTCTTTTGCAGGAGACATCGAACCAGAACAAAACAAACATTTACAAAAGTGATTTCTGCTATAAATTGCAAAATATGGAACGCACCTGAAATACGAACCAATTAATTATTAAACCTTTTTCTGTACTTATTTAGTTTATATGACTTATTTTTTTTAATAATGTTAAATAGGTGATGCAGTATTAAATTACATCCATATCTCCAAATTCAACTTTTTGTGGGTTGACACATTATTGCTTATCAGCATCCATTTATCCTTGTAATGTCCTTTTTTTCAAGTTATTCTATTTAACTGGTGTACAATAAAGTGTATTTGTTGTTGTTGTCACTAGATAATTCATAGGTAAAACCGGTATATATATATGTATGCAATGTTGTACATAAATTCATAACTTTATCGTCAGTATGGGACAAGGAAATACCCGCCATCAATGTTTTTACGTTAAAACTCCAGAAGCGACATTCGGTTATTGATAAACGTGAAAATTTTACATCACAAATTCAAAATGAAATTTTTTCAATTTCAATATTTATTTTCATTTTATGTGTCTAAAAGACGACCGCTCTGGTGTAGTAATGCTGAATGTACTTCTAACGCCAACGGTTGCGGGTTCGATCCCCGCTTGGAGCAGATGTTTATATTTGTATAAATATTTGTTCCTAGGTCTGGTCCTTGTGGGTCTCCCCAGCGTGCCTCGGAGAGCACGTAAAACTGTCGGTCCCGGTTGTTATCATAACCACCTGATAATGATCGTTACTCGTAGTAGGGAAATTATTCTAGTCTAAATGGTTACTGGCTTGCCCTCAGGGGTTGTGGAGATCAGATGGCAGTCGCTCTGTGTAAAAATCAGTAACTCGTCAATATCTGGACTAGAATAGAAGGCCCTGGTATAACCGGGGAAAAAAGTGCTAGGAAAATTATGGTGCCTAAAAGATAATGTTAAGCAGTGTGTATTAATCCCCCTTTTATAGGCACTTATGTATGTAGGCGTATACATAACTAAATGCATATAAATAAGAAAACAGAAATAATTTATGTAAATCCTTATGAAAGTCTAAGAGCAAAACTGAAAAGTTTGATTCTCGTTTTACATTTGCTAGTTATAAGTACAATATAAAATATTATTAAAGAGTAATTTTCTAACTTTAATTACAATCAAAATCTTAGATTGTGCCTAGACTTTAATTGCCAATTTCCTTAAAGCCCACGGCAATCTAGAATGGTTGCTAAATTCATTATGTAATTATGGTAGTCATCGTGCCTAATATTTAATTATGTCTAGGTTGCCTGTCATCTAGATCTAGATTACCCGATTGCGTAACACAAGGGAGGGTAATGTTTTTAACATTCTATGTTTGTATATTTGTGGCCAAATAGACCAAATGCGTGAGCTGATTTTGATAAATGACGACTCGTTTGGTTTGCTATAACGGCGCGATTGTTATAGAAAGAATAATAATTAGGAAAAACTTAAATGGCATATTTTGGATGCTATAATGTGAAAAAGAAAAAAATTAAAAATCGATAAACTGTGTTAAATTAATAAATAAAAATAAACGCAAAACAGAATTAAAACCATATTAAAATATTATAGAATTGACTGACAGGTTGGCGTAGTGGTCACCGCAACTGACTGATGCGCTAACGGTCGCGGATTCGACCCCCGTTCACGGCAAACGTCTGTATTGGTCATACGGATGTTTGCCGTGATCTGGGTGTTTGTGCTTATTATGTGTGTGTTTCCGGACCCTCCACACAGGATCATAAGACCCTAATGGGGTCCGTTGAGTGTGATGCGTGCGAAAATAACGCGGTTAAAACCGCGTAGGGCAGCTAATCTAAATATATATATTTCAAAGATGACTGACTGTCTGACATAGTGATCTATAAACACACAGCTCAAACCACTGGGCGGATCGGGCTGAAATTTTGCATGCAGGTAGATATTATGATGCAGGCATCCGCTAAGAAAGGATTTTGATTAATTCTACCCCCAAGGGCATAAAATAGGGGATGAAACTTTGTATGAAACTTTGTCAATTTTAAATTCCTGCCATTGCTGCCCAGACGAAGTCGCGAGCACCAGCTAGTCATAAAAACTTCTCAAACAGCCATCATCGAAAAACAATAGTGAATATCAAATAGTTTGGCATTCGGTAGCTGATAGTTTAGGCTATAATTTATTACCAAAAGTTGAACTATCTGAATGATATTAGCGCGTAAAGCCGTTAAGTCGAATATTAGGATTTATGATTCGACTTTATTTTACGCGGGATTTTGTCTACTTGATTTTGATTTCAGAATAATGTACACTCCAAAAAGAGACGATCTTTTCAATCCGTAGTGTGTGTTCTTTTTAATATTTGTTACCTCATAATTCAAATTTACTCTTTAATCAAAAAACTCTTTTTTAATCTCTTTAAAAAATGTTTTTTATTCCGATTACTTCTATAGAAAGTTCGTCGGAATCAATTCAGTAGTTTAGTTTTAAAATAGAATGGTATAGGTACCTCATCTAAGTAAACTCAATTGTGTTTTTTTCTTTTAAAGCAGTTTTTTAAGTCTTAGCAATAATTGGATGCTGATAAGCAATATTATTTCCGCTCACAAAAAGTCGAATTCGGACATATTGATAGTGTAATCAACATTTTGCAATATTCACTAATCATATATTTGGAACATTTATAATTAGATAAATAATTTTATTATACCAATCTGCTTTTAATTATGCCTTTTATCAAAGTAGATAGGAGAAGATGGATATATACTTCTTCAAACTGATATATTTAGAATAGGTTTAAAATCTTGAGACGTCATTTTTTCAAAACGAAGTCCGTGTGACTTACCACGGTATTGCTAATCAGGGTCCAATTAAAATTGAAATGATTAAATAAAGAATATTAAAAAGCCTTTTCCCATTTAAAGTGTAGTAATTATACATTTATTAACCGAATAATATTAAGTTAATTTTATCTCAATCTATATAAACCTCTAGAAAGTTACCAAGCTGTACTGTTTTTTCAAAAACAATTTTCATTGTTAACATCTCAATTTTATATAAAAAAGGTAGACATTAAAATACCTCATTGCTCCAACGTAATAATAAAATAAAATAATTAAAAAAGCGAGCGTACAATACGAAATGGTAAAGTATAAAATGAAATTCGCTTCGAATTTAATGAAAAGCATGATCTATGGATGAAAAATGAGACCATTATTGAATTAGGCATATTTTTCCTACATTTTTTGTGCTACTAGCTTTTGTTTGGGGCTTCGCTTTCGAAAAGTTTGATTTTAATACAAAATATACTTTATACAAGGAAGCTTTTAAAGCGCCTTTGAATCGTCAAATTACAAATTAGTCATTTAAATATAAAGTTACCTCCGGTTCTGAAAGTAAATTCTACCGAGAAGAACCGTCAGGAAACTCGATAGGTACTCCTTTTTAAAAATAATTATACAAAGTGTATTCTCATTTGCAGCTTTTAATGATTTTAATGTCCTGCTAGAAAATCAACCAATATTATGTCTACGCATTTTTATCGTAATTTTACACGCCCAACATTTTTAAGTGACTTCAAACAGAAAAAGATTCGTAGTGTATTTTTAAATGTTTATTTACAAGAAAACTTTGTAAAATATTTCAAGTAAAATAAAGTAACAGCCTGTACACACCACTGCCACTGCTGGGCTATGGCCTCTTCTCCTATTAAGGAGAAGGTTTAGAGCTTAATCCACCACGCTGCTCCACTGCGGGGCGGATATATGTATATGTGTCAGAATTTCTTCCGACACATGTAGGTTTCCTGACGATGTTTTCCTTCACCGCCGAACTCGAGATGAATTTAAACACAAATTAAGAACTTGAAAAATCAGCGATGCTAGCCGGGGTTTGAACCCGTAATCATCGGTAAAGATCGACGTGTTCTAACCACTAGGTCATCTCGGCTCTTAAATTTAAATAAAATAATATAAAATTATTTAACAGATTTTAAAAATTCTATTTCATTTTAAAGCGTTTCTTTTAGATTGGTTCCATATAATTTTCATCAAAATCGGTTTTGTAGTTTTGTTTTAAAATCGGAACAACTGGAGTAAATATGATAACAAAATACTCAAAATTGCCTTTAAACTTGGTTCCTTTTTTAACTTTATTTATTTCTAAGACCGTTATCATCTCAGAATATTCCAATCAGCCAAGAATAGAATGAAAGAAAAATTCCGTCATTTTCATTTTGGTGGAATTTTCTAAATAAGAAACATTTGTTTCTTGACCGAGGTCAAAGACAACTATCTTTTCAAAATAACCCTGTTGTTATCACAGACGCTTAATAGTAATCGTTATTCTTGGTAGGGAAATTATTTTAGTCCAAAACTAGTTTGCCCGCAGGGGTTGTGAAGGTCAGATGAGTATCGCTTTCTGTAAAAATTATCCAGTCATCTGATTAGGACTAAAATAATAAACAGAGTCCAGCACAATGTCCGCAAAATAGATTAATGTACCGACTTTAAAAAGGAGGAAATTCTTAATTCGTTTTTGTAACATTTATTAACTCCAAAATCATGATTTCTTAACGATTTTGAAAATTTGTTTTTTCTTTTATTTGAGAGTATATTTTTAGATCGGTCTCATGTTTTTATCAAAACAAGTGATTTGGCGTTTAAATTAACAAAACTGGTAATAAAGTCAATATAAATATCAAATCGAATCGAAAATCAGATAAACAGTTTCTAATGAACACACAATCACCATTGTAAAGATGAGCAAACGAAATTAAAAAAGTTTTTTTTTTTTTTTATGTGACACTTAAAGAACACTACATTTGTAGGACCTTAATTAAAAAACATTCCAGTACATAATTTTATTAAACAATCGATTTGAAGGTAATTTTTATAAACGTTTTTACACAATCACGTAATAAGTTCACGTGGACGTGTCATATTCGATCTAAGTCAAGCATCGCGTTACATATGATGAATTGATGTACAAACATGTCAGTTCACGATTTTATTCACAGGATAAAACGACTTTAGTCGGGGAACCTAATTCTGTCTGTCGGATTAACCCATATACTCGCAATGAAGGAAATTTATCTAAAAGTCAGTAGTTTCGTTCATCTTCAGAAGCTGTTCGAATGGCTGACATCTTTCTTATAAAACGATAGCGAGCTACCGTCATTATTTTTTTTCTATCTGCTAACAATATATGGACGCTGATAAACAATACTGTGTCAAGCCACACGGATTTCATTTTGAGAAAATGGCGCCTAAAAATGTCAAACTTATTCCTTATCCATTTGTTTAAAGGCGTATATATCCATTTTTTCTTTTCTGTTTTGAATAAAGGTAAAATGAATTAAAAGCAGATTTATATATATACTGTGTTATCTAATAATAAGTTTTATAAATATTTGAAATTCTGGTATAAATTGCAAAATATGGAACGCACTTGAAATTCGAAACTTTAAATTAGAAACTTTTTTCCGTACTTATTTACCTTAGATGACTTGAAATTATTTTTAATAATGTTAAATAGGTGACTTAGTATCAAAATACATCAATATCTTCGAATTTAACTTTTTGTGTGTTGACACATTATTGCTTATCAGCATCCATATTTAGTATTACCATTTATTAATTTTTTTGTAACTAATTTCCTTCTTTTGTTTACAGGTAAGTACGTGAACATATTGATCATAAAACAAGATAAGTAAGAAGTTTTTAATAATTATGTATTATTATAGACGTTGGTCTCGCACATGGTCTGTGTAAAATCTCTCTTTCTTTTTAATATTCGCGATAGGCAATACTATATTCTTCTCCAAGTTCCAATCTTTATATATTCATCATAATTTATTCAGCGGATTCGGCGGTGAAATGTAACCAAATTTTAGTACTTATACTAATATCGGTAAGTTTATACACTCCATGTGTAGGAGTGTACTATCCAAATCAAAATATACTTCATTCAAGTAGGCTCTCACGAGCACTTTTGAATCGTCAATACAAAAAAATACATTGATATGAAAGCTACCACCGGTTCGGAATGTAGATTCTACCGACAAGAACCGGTAAGTAACTCGATAGATACTCTTTTAAAATTAGGTCAATACAATGTTTTATCTATTAAAAATTCATTCAAAATCCTGTATGAAATTCAGCACATACTCAATCCACGCATTTTATTGTCAACGTAATCTTGTTTACAGTAAAAAGCTTTAGCTATTAGTGTCTTTTTAACGAATGATTTAAATCTCTTCACTGAAAACTGCAAAGATTTTGGGATATTTTATTATAAAAACGAATACCTTGCCCCAGAAAGGAAACATTTACTTTGCGAAGTCGAAAACCAGGTGTTATAACTTTATCTTTCTTTCTCGTGTTAATATTATGTTTATCGCTATTTCTCTCAAAAAGAATATTTTTGTAAGCACAAACCCATCTCATTTTAATTCCCTTTTAAAGTTTTACTAAAGCAGCTTTCGCTGGCTTCCTGTGAAAGCTCCATGCATCCCATATATTCAATCTCAATTGCGTATGTTATTTTCGCTTTTATTTACTTGTTCGTAAGAGCGCTTCGCTCTCAATTGATTAGTTTGAAACTCTCGAGAGGTCGAACTGTACGATTGACTTTGGAGTTGAAATTTAATTAAAACTATAAGTACATATAATTTCTAGTTGAAATGTCTTATACATTTGTCGATAAATTCAATGCTATTTTAAAGTGAAGTTGATTCTTGTAGTACGTATTAAAATGGATTAGTTAACTATAGATTCAAGTATTCCATCATTAGATTGAGAATTCAATTTGTGTAAGTCGTGTGGAGTTTTTCAAGTATTTGATATGATGAGTTCTCTATAATTATTTGAAGATGATATCATAAAAAAATTGTAAGATCAGTCTTTTCCTTTTGGGCAACTGAAGTTTACTTTTTATTGAGATAAAGCGTAGCTGTCGTCCACTGATTACAGTGAGCTGGCTTGATTGAGGCTGTTCCTCACTCTCACAGCAGATAAGTACGACATAGCTAAAATAGTTGGGTTACGGTAAGAATATTCATCAGGTGTCCCGTCTGCTCATTTGCCAACTATTTTTACCCGACTTTGTGAAAGGAGGGTAATGTGTACCAGCTTATATATAGTATATACTCGTATGTGGGTCTGTCTGGTCTGGTTTGGTCTGTCTTTTACAATTTGATTCGTCATGAATGTAATAGAAAGCACAAAATTTTGAAAAAATCAAAAAGACCGACTTTTCTATTAAAATTACCGTTTAAGATCTTTAACGATTTATAGTTAGAAAGAATTCTCACTTATAGGTGTTTAGACAGAGCTGATATTGATACGGTACTGCTAACTGTAGATGTAGTTTGAAAGGAACAGTGACAACCATTGCATACACACGCGAAGTAAAGTTAAGCTAAGAATTCCTAGTTTTAGATTACGCAAAGTTAAAATGTCAAAAATGGGGCAAAGTATACGCTTCTATAATAAAATCCCGGAAACAATATTAAATTTGCCACTTCGAAAATTTAAAGTTTATATAAAAAAATCATTAATAGAAAAAGCATACTATTCAGTATATGATTACATTAATGATAAAACCGCGTGGAATAACAGGGCGTTGACATTCTCGCGGGATAACTGTAGCTAATTGTATCAAACAATATTGTACAAAAATATTTTTAAAAGAGTAACTACTGAGTTTCTCGCCGGCTCTGGTCAGTAGAGTCCACACTCCGGTGGTAGCTTCACGTGGAACTGACATCACAAATTTGTAAATTGACGATTCAAAAGAGCTTGTAAAGGCCTATTTGAATAAAGTATATTTTGAGTTTGAGTTTGAGTTTGATGGTCTCATCGGGTTATTGATTTTTTTAAATAATTTATTATTTGCTATAATAACTTCTTAACTTCATGTTGTTTTATTACCAAGCGTAGAGTTATTAATTCCTTCTCAAGCTGTTATGACTGCTTCAAAACTTAATATTAATTAAGATAATTAAAGCAACACGCTCGAACGATTATTGTTTCTCGATGCTTGTACTAATTGGATTATAACGTTAAAATGAAGCTATAGGTTTTTAAATACAACGCAAATTGGTACCTCCGAATTCGTATCTTAAAATTTCTCCAATTAGTATCTTAAAATTTTCACACGGAAATAATCGAGTACGTCTCTACACCAGCGTTTTAATTATTTACACTGGAAACATTGTTATACTTTTTAAATGTTATAAATTCGTGGATTTTGGCATCCAGAATGCCGACCATATTAGACGACGTTGCCTAGCAACCACTTAGTGACTGAGCATGTCAGGCAAGAGTATCTTTGGACTAAAAAATCAATTGACGAGCTTATCGAAGTTGAAAATGGATACTTATTTTTTAAGGAGAGCACGTAATGCTATCACTCCCGGTTGTTACCATAATCATTTGATAATGATCGTTACTCGTAGTAGGGAAATTATTCTAGTCTAAATGGTTCCTGGCTTGCCCTCAGGGGTTGCGGAGGTCAGATAGCAGTCGCTCTGTGTAAAAATCAGTAACTCGTTAATATCTGGGCTAGAATAGAAAGCAGACCCTGGTATAACCGGGAAAAATGCTAGGAAGGTGATGGTAGATGATGAAATAATATGTACGTAATGTATATATAGATGCCGATAAGCAATAACGTGTCAAGTCACAAAATGTAAAATTCGGAGATATTGATTTAATCTGCTAATGCGTTATCTGTTTAATATTATTCAAAAAAATTTCAAGTCATATAAACTAAATAAGTACGGGTAAAAAGTTGCTTAATTTCGAACTTCAAGTGCGTCAATATTTTAAAATTTATACAATAATCTCAAATATTTGTAATACTTATTATTAGATAAAACTTTTATTTTATTACATTATACTTTTATTACATTATATCAATCTTCTTTTAATTCATTAAAATTTTTATCAAAATAGAAATGAGAAGAATGGTATACGTCTTAAAAAAAATTTGTTAAGAATAGGCTTGACATCTTTAGACGCAATTTTCTCAAAATGAAATGTGGCTTGACATAGTTTGGCTTATCGCTATCCATATATTTATTAAATATCATTAAAAAAAGGAAAATAACAGCGTGTAAATGTCCCACTGCTAGACAAAGGACTCCTCTCTTATTAAGAAGAAGGTTTAGAGCTTAATCCATCACGCTGCACCACCGCGAGTTGGCGGTTTCAGAATTTCTCCCTGCACATGTAGGTATCCTCACAACAAAATATGATGATGGCATAACGTCGACTTCAAATACTTACCAGCGATTCGGGTGCATTTTAATTACCCTCTTCTCAATATTCTAACCTTTGCAATCTATAAATGGACAATTGAGTCTAAATCCATACCTACCCAGACTCGTATCAGGATCACCAAAATTAATGCAAGAGGCACTACAATTATCACTTCAAACTTATTAATATTCAAAATGCCAATAATATTGAACTACCTAAGTAGATAATAGCTAGGTCTGGGATCTTAGCAATATCAGATCATCTGCAATAACCGAATCCATTAATTGTTAGTATAGTAATCGAAGCTTATCTTATGCAGCAGACGTCTCTTGGACCAATTGGGCTTGAATTTCACTTTCCAAATCAATTAATTATCATAAGCGTATCAATCGACCAAATTGGTGTAATATTACTTCCTTATCCTCAGTAAATTTTGGTTATCAGATTTCAGCGAAGGATATATTTATCAAGTCTCTATGTATCATTCCTTATTCCATTTTGAGATGTTAATTACTTGGATGTTTGGAGCTCCTATTTTTACCATCAGTAATAAAATTTAGTGATGTAATTAAATGTATTATATGGTTTGGTGCCTTAAAATTTTTGGTAAATAACTAGTTGTGGATTTGACAGATTAGTTAGCATAGCTGTCAATGGTATAGAAAATATCTCAGAATAGATATACGTCATATCTGTGCCAAAAATATAATATTATTTCTTTATTTTCACTCTGTTATTCGAGAGTATTTCTTTAGAAATTATATCGTGATTTTAGCAGAACTGTGTTATTTTTTCTGATCTCTGACAATTGTACAATGTGTTACATGCGATGACTGACAGAGCCGGAAACTCACCTTCTCCCACATTCCTTTCCCATACCCAACTTACTAAAAGCAATTTAAGTTAAGAAGTAATTTCTATAGCAAATATTAATTTAATTTTAAGAAATCAATAACCCAACTTCGTAACAAGACCATCTGCAGTCAGCAATACCGTATCAATATCTGCAAGTGAGAATCGTTATACTTCCCATTCCCTTCCATCACTTATATCTTTTTAAGCAACGGATTTGTGGCATCTCTGGTGCTGCAAATACGTTGCAGATGTCCAAAGGCGGTGATTACTTAACATTAGGTGTCCCACCTGCCCTGCTAATTAAAAATAAATAGATTCGTAGTAAGTCGGAGCTAATTTCACGTTTAGTCTCAAAGTCACCTGGTCAAGCAATTTACCTCCAAACATCTGAATATCAAAATTCGCAAAGTTCGACAAATAATTTCGGCTGAATCGCTACCTATTTTCATGGCACATTAGCAATGATTTACATAACTTATCCGTCCTTCAAGGGACGTGTGAAATTTATTCTGTGAACACGAATCATAAAAGCCTTGGGGTCAGGATCAAATCCTTCTATATCAATGGTCGACCCGTTGCCGAACTTTTTATGATCAAGGAAGGATTTTGAATATATTTCCCGATGACAAAGAGAGCACCGAGAGACGTTCCTACACCAAGTACCTATTTTCAGAAGCTTCGAATTGTTCACATCTAAATTCAACGGTAGCTATGAGAATATAATAATAAGCATTATTTTTTAACCTGATATAGTGATAGTAGATCTATCAGCGTGCCAAGCAATTATTGTTGACATCACTATTCCACAAGATCATAATCTCGTGAAGGCCGAAAAGAAAAAATTAAGTAAATATCTAAATATTTTTATCTAATTTTTTCCTTTTCGCCTCGCTCACAATGTGGCCGCCTTGTGGACTGAACTCAATAATAATTGTTACTGTTGTTGTATCGGTCAGTGCAGTGGCGAGCTGGCAAGGCAGTGTTGCTTGAGACGGCGCGCATCGTAAAGAGGCTTCTCAGCCTGAAGCTCTAGCTGCTGGTGGCCTGAGACTTATTCTGCTGCTAGTCTTAGAATTAAAAAAAAATATTTATAATTATAAATATTAGAATATTTTTAATAAAAATTAGAAATTTACATTCTCTTTTCGAACGTCAAGCTTATGAATCTACCACGGTTTTGGAAAATTCAAACCTCAGACCTAAGAAAAAATCGCTAAAGAAACTCAGCGGGACTTTTTTTTCTTTGTATATTTTAATTTCAACAACGTCTAAATTTTTTAACAAATTAAAAAATTTATTCAGAAAGCTTAGAAGCTCTCGCCCTATTCCCATGGTGTGTCATCATCTACAAAATCTTAACCCTTAATAGCCTAGAGTTTCAATTTTGATACCAATCTTCTTAAACCAAATGTTCACATTACTATTAGTTTTAGCCTAGGTATATCTAATTTATTTATGGCCTTAATGCCTGAAGTATCAAAATTGATGCCTGTAATTTTTCTAAGTAAATATGTAAAATTAATATTGTGATTATTTAACTATTTTTCTTTCATCTAAACCTTCAAGCAAACAGTAGTATTTAAAAATCAAACACTTTCGTAAATCAGGCTATTAAGGGTTAAATATCGTAATCTACACACAAACGTTTTAAATTTTCATAACGTGTTAATTAAAATTAGAAAAACCAGAAAATTAAAATCAATAATTAACATATACATAGAAATGTACATATCAGACAATTTGTTTTGGAATTGCGAGCAATAAAAGTCGCGAATTTATCATGATATTGCCGCCGACAGGTACATATACCGTTGCAGGTCAATTTATCAAACATTGTTGCTTATATAACTACTATGGGTGATATTTTTTTGCGTGAAATGAGATACTTGGGTTTACTCCATACTTCGATTTTCAAGATCATGTATTTCAATGAAATCAGCAAAAAATGTATAATTTAATAAAAATCAAAAACCATCGAAATGGTTACCGTTTTAAACATTGTTTACAATAAAGAAAATGATGAAATAAAACTCTTTCTTTTTATATTTTATAAAACGAGTCTTATCGCGATAACTAATAGTAGTAATACCTTTTTATAGCCCGACATTTTTACGAAGTTGCATCCGTCGTGGTCACGAGTTGAGTCAGCTCAAAGTATAAAGAACAAAAATTAAAAAGTCCCTTTGCGGCCCTGTTTTTTTTTTTTAATTTTTTAAAGCGAAACCACGAGGCACGTTAGTATAGAAATACGATTATACTGGTATAATGCCAGTTATTCAGAACTTGTTGACTCTGGCACGAAGCCAGTGTCGAATCGAAAACGGTAATCATATTTCACATGATAACGGTTTTATTGAAATTTAACTTTGTGTAAACCTTTAAATCGGTTATAAAATGTATTTTTTTTACATAGAAATTGTTGGCAAACGTCCAGGCGGGACACCTGATGTTATGCGATCACCGCTGCCATGGACATTTGGACGCTGATAAGCAATACTGTGTCAAGCCACACGGACTTAATGTTGAGGAAATGGCGTCTAAAGATGTCAAAACTATTCTTATCAAATGTGTTTGATGAAGTTTCCTAAGTCGGTGTATTTTTTTTTTTTTTGGTAAACAGGTAGGTTTCTTGAAACGCAAAAATCTTTAAATTCATTTCGTGTTTCGATAGAAAATATCGTGAGAAAACCTGCATATGTCGGGAGAAGGCCTGAAATATGTTTCTCTGCCAATCGATAGTGGAACAACGCGGTAGGTTAAACTCCATTCATAGAACCGTAACTCGCATTCCGTGTAGGTTGAAGAATTATTGAAGATATTAACCGATTACGTGTGTGGGCTCAAACATAAATGGTTCTGTACCATCAAACAATATATAAGAGCATATACTTTTTACCCGACTGCGCTTCGCAAAGAAGGGAAATATGTTTATCAGTCTATATACATATTTATGTTTGTTTGTATGTATGTATGTGGGTACTTTTGTAGCTATTTAGACCAAACGCGTGGATCGATTTTATTAAATGTCACGTCCTTGTATTCATCAGTTCAGCCCAAATTTCATAGAAAGTATAAAAAAAATTAAAAAATCAAAATAGCCAATTTTGGACGACACAATGTAAAAAGATAAAAATTAATCGACGAATTTTGTCATGTGGGGTATTGTTGAATAGGTATTTAAAAAATATTTTTAGGTTTCCGAGAAAGTCTTACCGTTTAGAATCTATAACGATTTAAACTTGGTTAGTAACGAGTCTCTATGATCTTGTTACGCACTCGAGTTTTAGATAATTTCAATTAATTATTTGTTTTAATTTCACCGCTGAGCGCGTGAAATTTGTCTAGATAGCCCGAGTGAAGCCAGTGCGGATAACTAGTGAAAGTATAAACCTACAGAACACTGTAGTTACCGACATGTTAAATCATTATAAACAAATTTAACTATTAAATCGAGTGACTGGTTTTGACGTGAAACTAATTGTAATAATAATGAAAACTTATTAAAATTCCTCAACAAATAAACTATCTAACACAAAAATAATTTTTCAATTAGAACCAGTAATTCCTGAAATTAGCGCGTTCAAACAAACAAACTCCTCAGTTTTATAATATTAGGCTGGCTCTATCGGGACAGCAACTCTCACAGAATCACCGTGAAGTAGATAAGCTGCGTTTCCTACGGTGAGTGAGAGAGCCGGAAGCCTTACCCCTGGCTTTTCTTACGTCCTATTCCCTTCATCCCTCATTCATTTTTAAGCTGGCAACGCGCTTGTGGCTCGCCTGGTACTGTAAATGACCTTGGACGATTATCACTTACATCAGTCCCACTTGCTCATTTGCCAGCATTTTTAACTGATTTCCAAAAAAGGATGAGATTCTCAATTCATCGGCGACTTTTCTATTTATATTTACCGATTATTCGAAACCGGCTAGATCGACTTCTTAAATTATTTTTTTGTTTTAATCCCCTCCTATTGGTCTAATAAAACTTTCACCAAATTCAGTGCAGTGGTTTTGTTTAGAGGTCAAAATAACTGGATTAAGTATTCAAGTAAACAAAATTACATGTTTTGCTTTTGAAGTCGGTTCCCATTTCTTAACCGACTTTCAAAAAGGAAGTGCCAGTAAATTACACGTAAAAGGTTTTATTTGCCATCGAGTTTGAATGTTTTACTTGGCGCCGACTTCAGAATGTTGTGAAAATTAATTATTGTTTTTTTTTTTGTTTATTTGTATCTATTAAATTCGATTTTAAAGTTCGTTTTATATGCGTATTCCCTTATAAGTTCTTAACTTGAGATTGTTCTTTGACAATTTTTTTTTATTTATTTATTTTTTAGTCAATTTACAATACAGTTTCTACTTGAGTCTATCACAAGAGGGAAACGATAACATAATATTTCATATAATCCAGCCCCATATGTTATAGAACACCCGGATACTTACAATGAATACGGAAAATTTTTCAAATAATATCCGTTGGAATATTTCTTGGCATTGATGAATTATTGTATGAAACTGATATAGGGAATAGATAACCAGTATAACATGAACCGTTCGCGAGTCTTGTGTGTTCCTGTAAAAATAATATTATAAGGATTCACACAGCGTATTTAATATATTTGTAACTCTTACATTTATGTATTGTAAAACATTTTTAAAGTAACTATCGAGTTTCTTGCCGGTTCTTCTCGGTAGAATCTTCATGCCGAACCAGTGGTAGCTTCATTTTTTTTTTGTTTGATATTAAAAAGTGCATATAAAAGCCAACTTGAATGAAGTATATGATTGTCTTGATTATGATTTTGAATTTAATTTTGTCTATCTGTGTGTCTGTTTGTTACTTTTTCACACTTAAACAGAAGAACTAATTTTGAAGAATTTCTAAATTAATTTAGATTTATTAATTAAAGGACATTTCTGACGAGAATTTTTAACTTAAATGGTGGATGAAAAACTTATGCAGACAAATTTTCATGAACTACGTAGTTATATTAAAAATGTAAATAAAGCTCTGTATATCCAGTCGCGATGATCTATATCTATGTATAAACACATATAAAAAATCACTACTGACTGGCTGACATATTCACTGACTGATCGATTATCAGAGCCTAAACCGCTGAATCTAAAAACATGAAATTTTGCACAAGCGTTCCTTAAATGTCGTAAGTGTGAACTAAGAAAGGATTTTTTAAAATCCATTCCCTAATGGGTTGATGAAAGGGTTGAAAGATTGTTAGATATCAAATTTCTAAGTATGCGGGTGAAACTGCGGAGAATTGCTAGTTTCATCATAAATTGCTAAACGAATTTTAATGATATGTAGTAATTGGAGGGATTAGACCTTGAAGAAGAGTATTGTCCAATTAGTTTAGTTACCTCGAATGTCAAGAGATGGCGCTGCGCGTCAGTTAAATCACGCTATTAAAGTCACGCACTGATTTTATAAACCCAGTTGTTGTTTATGTTTTTGTTGAGTTTTGTTAACAATAGTAAAATACAGTGGTTAGTGTTACAGTACTAGTGAGTGTTTTATTTGTGTTGGAACCCGAGAGTATAAACAAGTATAGTGCATAAGAGAAGAAAGTTCGTATAAGAAGTCCATAATTTCTCAAAGAAAAAAGCTATTCGATATAATGATTTCAAACTTCTTTCACTAATGGAAAATTACTTAATTCACGATGACGTTTCTTTCACGGTTTCTTCTCAGGCCTGAGGTTAAACTTTTTCGAAAACGTTTAAAAGAGAATGTAAATTCCTATTTTGAATTAAAATATTATAATTTTGATGTATTTTACTCATTATCATTTTCTTGAGTAGTCGGGTTTTTAATTTTTTATATTACCTAAGTTTTGTTTACATTAATAACCGACTTCAAATATAAAAGACGTAATTTCGTTTACTCGAATGACTTACTTATTCTAATTATTTTGATTTGATAATTAAACGACTAAACCGAGCAGCAAATTTCCTGTCAAACAACAATATGATTAACCAAATCGATCAAGCCATATTTAATTAATCGGCCTATATAAAAACGTCCTCAATTAACTAAGAACATGTTTTGAAAAGTTTACAAATGTATACTAATATTATTAAGCTGAAGAGTTTGTCTGAACGCTCTAATCTCAGGCACTACTGGTTCGAATTGAAAAATTATTTTTGTATTAGATAGTTTATTTATTGAGGAAGGATATAGGCTACATTACATCACGCTACGACTCATAGGAGCGAAGCAGTGACTGTACACGGCTAGTAATATATAAAGAAACCATTAAATTGTGAAGGTTCGTTATACATTTTTAAAAAGTATAAAAATGTACATTACATTAAAGTTTTATTAAAATCTAAGGCGTAAAATCGGTTGACCTACTCTGTAACTGGCCTTGGCAGAATTGTCATTTCCATTCCTAACATGCTTTACGCTTTCTTGAAGAGGAAAATGGAAATATGAGTATTATGAAAACTCTCTAACGACTGCACTTTAACGATTCTCAGAAACTTTCGGTTCGAATAAAAAAAAATGTGTTAGTATCGAGGAAGGCTATTGGCTATATAAGATTACGTTGTGACCGATTAATGAAAAATGTTATAAAGATGGATTTATATATATCTTTTGAAAGCTTCTGTTGCTCTGTGGCTGCTTTTTTCGTTCAATTTTAGATTATTCTGTACAATACACACGCGCTTTCTGAAGGTTAATTGTGCTCTGCCTATAACCTTCTTGCAAGTGCAACAATAAGTTGGCAAAGTTTTGTCGTAATTGGATAAACGGTATGGCAGCAGAACGTAGAAACCGCAAAGAGCCGCAACATGATACTTCTACTGTAACTTAGTGAGGAGTTATCTCTCCTGCTGATTCCAGATAATTCTGAAGTAACAGTTCAAAGTTACGCTGTTATGTTAAGTAAATTTCAAGCCGTTTAGACCAGGAGAAGTGGGTCAGATCCTTTCAACAACTAGAAAAGAGCTGATGACCTTAAAACGTCCCGATTACAGCAGAATTCTAACAAAAAAAAAACATCAAAATCGGTCAATTCATTAGCTATGATATCAAAGATAAACACACAGATAAGCACGTCAGACATATAACACACTTCCTTATTAAAAAAATAATTTTGAATAAACATTTATTTTAAATCTCAACCGAAATCCTTCAATTTTTCACCAAATTTTCGCCCATCTCCGAACACATCCCACAGACCCGTCTAGCTTTAATAACTCGGTTACGCAATTTCCGGTTCCCGAAATGGAGGTCAGCCATCTTGGCTGTGTCATTTCCTCCAGATAGGATTACTTACATTAAATTGGGCTAACTTTTTTTCGTAATGTTACTGGGTACTTGTTTTTATAGACTATATTCTGGTACATAATATGTTTTTTATATTTTCATTTGTTATGTATAACAGAGATTGCCTAATTTCTTTAAAAAAAATTTTCATATGCTAAATTTATCTCGTGAAGGAAAACATCGTGAGAAACCTGCATATGCCGGGATAAATTTTAACACATGTATTGCTGCTTTAAATTCATTACACCATTTACCAAAATGAAAAACAAAGGATGGATATATACGTCTTCAAACTAATTTATTAAGAATAAGTTTGACATCTTTAGACGCAACTTTCTCAAAATGAAGTCCGTGTGGCTTTTGTGCAATACTATGCATATTAGCGTCCAATTATAATCGAATTTCGACCACTCGGCGTCCAATAACTTACTAGTGTAATTATTTCCTAAATAACGTATTCATATAATTATACAAGATCATTTCGTGACTTCTTGTGTGAAAGGAACCTAGAAAACGTTTTAACCATGAAATGCCTGCATCAGTTAAGTCCCAGAGTTAAGAGCTCTTAACCCAAGGCGTCTTCAAAGACTTGGTCTAACTACTCGCACTTACGAATGCTACTGAATGCAGTATAATTGTAAAGATCTCGTAAATTAAAATTCAAACCTTTTTTTAACCATCTTGAAACGAGAAAATTTAGAAAGAAAATCTTATAACACAATATATTTTTTAAATTAATATTTATATTTTTAATCTTTGCACAGACAGACATGCTACATAAATAAACATATTACAATTGGCCATACAAAGAGGTAATGCTGCCAGTGTTTTGGGCACCTTGCCTCACTGTGACATCGATAGTTACTTAGGTTTAATATAGTTATTTTTAATTTCTCTTTCTTTTTATTTTTTATAGAATTATTTGTATCAATAGTATTAATTATAGTTAAATTAAATATTTTTACAATTATATTTTGTCTTTACTATCTAATGTATAAACATATATATATATATATATATATATATATATATATATATATATATATATATATATATATATATATATATATATATGTGTGGTATATATATATGGGTGCTAATAAGCAATAATGTGTAAACCCACAAAAAGTCAAATTTGGACATATTGATGTCTTTCGAGACTGCGTCACCTGCTTAACATTATTTAAAAAAAAAAACAAGTGATTTAAACTAAGTAAAGAAAAGAAAAGTTTCTTAAATTAATGTTTCGAATTCCAAGTGCCTTCCATATTTTGCAATTTATACAACAATCTCAGATATTTGCGAAACTTTTTATTAGATAATACATTAAATATCTGCTTTTCATTCATTACACCTTTTATCAAAATAGAAATAAAGATAATGAATAAGGAGTATCTCAAATAGACAAATGTCACCTTAGTCTTCCCGTGACCACGAACGCTGTAAAGTGCTCGAAACGTCGGGATGATAAAATAGTTAATATACGCGATTTAAATCCGTTAAAATAGTTTTATTTTAATGAGTAATAATCGCGAAAATCTAAGACAACGCTTGTATTAATTTTTTACTTTTGAATGTAGATCACATTCCTAATCAAGCAGAGGAAATCCTTAGCACAATAGTTAGCATACATAAATTAAGTTACGTCATAGTTCACGCTTGACACAAAGCAAGTACACGCATAAGTCAACTTCAACGTCACTTCATAACTATCCCCATTTCTCAAGTCCTGTTTCTAATATTTAATGAATGCTCCAAACATAACTTTGGCTAACTCGAATTTCAAATTTCATTTTCGTTTAGAATTTCGAAATGAATAAAATTTATTTCAGTTGCTAGTGAATAGCCTATTGAAGTTAAATTATTTGAAACGGAATTTAAACGCTTATTTTATATACCACTAATTTCTTAATGTTAATTTTGGTAATGTTAACGTGATGTTTTGAACTATACTTTACAAAAGATGATATATTACCATGACACGTGTCTAGCTAAACAGTGTTTAAAAATTAATTTGTTTAAAATATTGTCTACTTACTGCGTGTAAAATTATAAAAAAAAAACTTATTAAGAAAATACCACACGTTATATTTGACAGATAAAATAGATTTTATGCATTTATTAAAAACACCTAAGCGTATGTTTAAACATAATTGGATGCTGATTAGCAATAATATGTCAACCCACAAAAAGTCAAATTTGGAGATTTTGATGTATTCTAATAACGTGTTTAACATTATTCAAAAAAAATTCTAGTCATAAATAAGTACGGAAAAAAGTTTCTTAATCTAATGTTTAGACTATTGAAGTGTGTTCCATATTTTGAATTATGCAATAATCTCATATATTATAGAAACTTATTATTAGATGAAACTCTTTAGTAGCCAATCTGCTTTTAATTAAATATGATTTATATCAAAATAGAAGAGAAAATATGGATATACACGTGCTTAAACAAGTTTATTAAGAATTGGTTTGACATCTTTAGACGCCATTTTCTCAAAATGAAGTCCGTGTGGCTCGACATAGTGTTGCTTATAAACCATGTTTAACTTAAAACTGTCTTTAGACGCGGATTTGTAGTACAGGATGTTATATACATGCGTTTAACGTATGTTTAAATTTTTTGTAGTAAAGAAGATAAAGTCGGGATGATAATAAGAAAAAAATACAGATAAGAAATTATAGAAAGACATATGATATGCAGTAAATAATATATATATATATATATATATATATATATATATATATATATATATATATATATATATATATATATATATATATATATATATATATATATATATATATATATATATATATATATATATATATATATATATTATTTATAAAATCACTTGTCTTCACTGATTCATCAACGCAGAGCCTAAACCGCTGGGGCTACGAACTTGAAATTTTGGCAGGATGTGGCTTTTAGGTTACAGGCATCCACTAATTGAGGGTTTTTCGATCTTCCACCCCTAAGAGGGTGATAAGGGGTAAAAACGTTTGTATGCAAAATCTTATTCCGTGGTCGTATTAACTTAAAACTTAATACACATACTTCTGTATGATAGTAATGAAATATTAAATAGAAAACAGGGCACTATTATTCCACACTGGGTTGTAAGAGGGTAGTAAAGTTTGTATGGAGAAAATGTATTGTTTTGAGCGATTATCCTTAAATTCAGCACAAACATTACTTAGGCAGAATAATTAAATATATGTATCGCAGAATTTCAAAATTATCCCTTATAATTACGCTAGGGGGTAATAAATCCTGGAAAGGTCACAATTTTGCTAGAGATTTATTTAGCTGAAATTCCAAAATATACGCGGGCGAAGCCGCGAGGAACTGCTAGTTTACAATAATTGTATAATGTGATTTTTAAATATTTATTTTAATGCAATGTCGGATATGCACATTTGCCAGTAGGTTGTACAAAATTTGCTGTCCCTACCGAACCCCAAATCCGTTACCCTAGCTAAGAATCATATTCCGATAATACGTATCACTCTTAAGGCCCCAAATTTGACGTCCCAAAAATCCACCATCCAGCCTTCTTAGACTATTACGTAAATCCGTCACTGTTTAGATGTATAATAAGTCAGGATCTTAGAAAAATATTCTAAGGATTTTTTTTTTGTATAGTGTTTAAAAAAGCTTTCGATTTTTCACTGATACTGTAAAAAAGATGTTATTATGACACTAAAATAAAGGAAAATATATTTGATTTTTTTTTAATTTTCAGTAACATATTATAAATTTTTATTTTAAACTTCCCTTGCAGTTTCACTCGCGTTTATGGTTAGTGTTCCGCTCCTATGAGTCGTAGCGTGATATAATATAGCCTATAGCCTTCCTCAATAAATAAACTATCTAACCCAAAAAGAATTTTTCAATTCGAACCAGTAGTTCCTGGGATTAGCACGTTCAAACAAACCAACTCTTAAGCTTTATATTAAGTATAGATACATTTCATTTCAGAAAATAAAGTCACATTTATAACTAGTAAATATACATTTACGTCACTTAAGTTATTATTTCGTTTAAGAAAAGCAACAATATTTTATATACGAATATCACCAGACCTTTTAGGGTCATAAAACCCTTAACACTAAGCTTTTACGACCGCTAGCTTAAATAAGGCCTAAACGTCCGGAAAATTAAATGGTGGCTGCACTCTCCCACCGAGGCGGCTCTAGATATACCAGGATTATTGTTTACTAGCTTTCACCCGCGACTTTGTCCGCGTGGAATAGTAAATGTAAATCCAAGAATTAAGCCATCTTCATTTCAAGCAGTCAAATCGGTTCAGTAGTTTTTGTGTAAAAGAGTATAAAGTACTGTTTAAATTATTCCTGTGGGAACTTTAATTTTTTTCGGGATCAAATGTAGCCTATGTGTTAATCCAAGATATAAGCCATCTTCATTTCAAATTTGAGCCAAATCGGTTCAGTAGTTTTTGCGTGAAAGAGTACCAAACATCCATCCATCCATACACACTTTCACATTTATAATATTAGTAGGATAGTACTTCTGGCTCACCTTGATATTCTAGTCTAGTTTTAGTCTAAGAAGGAGTGTGTTTAAATATCTACGTAATAATATATCTACAATCTACATCTACAATCGTTATTATATTATAAATGCGAAAGTAACTATCTGTGTGTTACGCAATCACGCCTAAATTACTTAATCGATTTAAATGAAATTTAGTACAGTTCTAGAATTTTTTAGAAGTATGAATGATGTGATGTAATTGCGCCTCCAAAAATGTCTTGATGTTTCAGGGTTTAAACTTTGTCATATAACTACCAACATTAATATTTTATTGTACATACTGTAGCGGTAACGGTCGCGGGTTCGATTCCCGCTCACGGCAAAATGTACAGACCATACGGATGTTTGTCGTGGTTTCGGTGTTTGTGTGAGTGTTGTGTGTTTCCGTAGCCCCGACACCAACGGTGGATCCATCTTCATCGCAAGGGGGGGGGGGGGGGGGGGAGTCACCTAATTTTGGTCAAGTCACAAGAAGTAATAATTTAAGTTTGATAATAATCGATACAGGTAAAAAGTTATCACTTCTTGTACTTCTATGGGTACGTTTTTATGGACGTGGGACTTATAGAAGTGCCACTCCGGTTAAAAACTATAATCGTACCTATATATACCTACTAATATGTTAAAAACTATAATCGTACCAATTGTTAAAAATAAAACTGGAGACAAAACTGATCTATCTAATTATAGGCCGATATCATTGGCCACAGTTGTGTCAAAAATATTTGAAAAATCAATACTACCATATTTGTCTAAGAGTATAAATATAGACATGAAACAATTTGGATTTCAGCCTGAATTATCTACAGATATGGCAATATTAACCTTAAAACAATGTGTGAAACGGTATACCATGAGAGATACCTCTGTGTATGCATGCTTTCTAGATTTAAGTAAAGCATTCGATCGAGTTATCTATAGTAGATTATGGGAAAAAATGATAAATGCCAATGTACCAAATGTATTGATAAATTTACTAAAAGCATGGTATAAAGGACAAGTAAATTATATTAAATGGAGGGACGTTCAATCGAACCCATATAAAATGGATTGTGGTATACGACAAGGTGGACTTACTTCGCCTCTGCTTTTTAATTTGTACATAAACGACTTAATAGTTGAGCTAAGCAAAACAGGAGTCGGTGCACATCTAGCCGATGTTTGTGTCAACAATTTAAGCTATGCTGACGATATGGTTTTGCTTAGCCCAACGATTAAAGGATTAATGCAATTGATATCATTATGTGAAGACTATGCTAAAAATCATGGACTAGTGTACAATGAAAAAAAATCAGAAATACTAATTTTTAGAGCCGGTAAAGGGCCCGATTTCATTCCGCCAATATATTTGAATGGATCAGCTCTAAAAATCGTAGAGGAATTCAAATACTTGGGCCACATTGTGACTGGTAATGGAAGAGATGATAGTGATATAGAACGAGAGAGAAGGGCCACGGCTATAAAAAGTAATATGTTAGCAAGTAGGTTCTTTAAAAGTAATGTTAATGTGAAGAAATTACTATTTCAGGCATACTGCCAATCTTTCTATACCAGCTGTCTTTGGACTAACTACTCTAAAAAATGCATTAACTCATTTAGGGTTCAGTACAACAATGCTTTTAGAAGACTTATTGGGCTGCCTCGTAATTGCAGTGCTAGTAGCATGTTTGCAGATGCCAGAATTGACGATTTCTATGCTATAATTAGAAAAAGAATTAGCTCTTTCCGTGTCAGGATATCCAAATGCAATAATGAAATCATAGAATGTATATATGAACGACCATTTAACTCTATTGACAAACACTGGTGCAAAGTAATGTATAGTAAAAATAGTGAAATAATGTTAAGTTAATTTATACTTATATATAATAATTTCGTTCTACGTTGCTAAAATAAAAAAAAATAATAATATTATTTAATTTAATTTAATTTTTTTTTCTTTTTTTTTGTGAATGCTTAATTTAATTTATACTGTAATTGTTAATATTGTATTTTAATTTGTTTGACTAATATTGTAATTAATTAATAGCTATTGTAAATTTTGATATTGGTTTTACACCTGAAATAAATGATTATTATTATTATTATTATTATTATTAAACGTTCTTCAATCATACAAATTATATTAAATTAATTAAACATTAAAGGCACTTACATAAAATTTATATTGTGACAAAAAATATAAAAATTATGTTAATTATCATCATGTTTAACAATATAATTAGTGCTCTACCTACGTCTTAGACCCAGCCCAGGGGGGTCATGACCGCCATGACCCTCCCCCTGGATCCGCCCTTGCCCGACATAAGGTCGCAAGATCTTAATGGGGGCTGTTGAGTGCGATGCGTTTATTTATTATTGTATTTAATAACTTTTACCTGTGTTGTGTAACATAGCTAATAAATAAATAGAGCCTGAGTAAGGACATATGCTATTTCTTAATGCGAAAAAAGAGCTTTAAGAACTTAAATAATAATAATAAAAAGCGGTGCAGACGAAGCCCCATCTAGCTATATTATAAAGAATTACAGTAAATTTCCCATAACCAACGTTTTCAAGGTTAGGTCAGTCCACACTCTCATCTTTTAACTACAGGTGCAATTCACTTAGTTAAAACTACTCACACTCCACAAGAGGCAACTGTTTCGTATAATGAATACATCATCCACATTATTTTTTGTGTCAGCAACTCGCTCTTGCTCTAAAGAAGAGTGTACACCTGACTCAGCGAACGTAAAATTCTAGCTACAAGTATAATTTTTTCGTTTCATTGTATAGTTGAATAATAGTCGTTTAACGTCACGGTTAAGCATTTAAGAGCTATTGAATTTTAAAATGTGGTCATTTTATTGAGTTTAATTGTGTCAAAATGTCTACAGAATTATGTGGTTTTTAACTATATAACTGGACCCTTTTTTTTTTTTTTTTTTTTTTTTTTTTTTTTTTTTTTTTTTTTTTTTTTGTTTACGCAGGGTAAATCTTCATAGATACCCGACTCCTGGGGGGGAGACCGGGTTATGTGAGATTGTACTCACTAAAACCCCCTGCGATGGCCGCCACAGCACGGAAAACGGAGAGGCTACGGGATCGCTTTCGCAAGCACGTCCGCGGCCTCTCCCGTGCGTTGCTCCGCTCGTGGCTTGCGGAGCCCTTCTCAGGAGGGCGAAGATGGTCTCGCCCTCCCCACACCCCTCGCTGGTGCGTACACCGGCAGTCCGGGGCCATACCGGACTGCGGTCCTCCTCTCGGCCGTATGAAAACGGATGCGTGAGACCCCCATCTCACGCACCCACGGCCGGAGGGATATAACTGGACCCTAAGGTGTATATAATTACCTTTTATTTTCTAACTAACCGTGCCCCACGGTTTCCCTTCCCTAATCGTATAGTTTCGCTTATTCTTTTATCTGCGAGAGAAAGTCTCATCAAAATTGATCCAGCCGTTTCAGAGATTTATCGGAATAAGTAGACACAATAATTTCAAAAATTGTGTTTTTGATGTAAGTGCCGTGTATGCTTTTATATGCATTTATTTAAAAGTTGTTATATTTAATTTAAAACAGACAATTTAATGTTATTTATTTATATGTTTATATATATTATGACAGACGCGTTGGCGCAATGGTCACTGCAACTGGCTAAAGCGCTAACGGTCGCGGGTTCGATCCCCGCTTACGGCAAACGTGTGTATTGGCCATACACATGTTTGTTGTGGTCTGGGTGTTTGTGTTAGTGTTGTGAGTGTTTCCGGACTCCCGACACAAGGTCATGAGATCTTAATGGGGGCCGTTGAGTGTGATGCGTTATTTATTTATATTATATATCATTTGTTATATATGTACATATATAAATATTTATTTATTTACATTTATTTTATAATATTAGTACACTTCTCCGCTGTATTAAATCCATGTCCTGTACCCAAAGGTTGTTTGGAAGAGATCGCTATTTTAGCGATAACACCGCCTCTTGTGCATTATTTTATCTTCATCATTGTTTTGTGTAATTAACTATGTATATTAGTGTTCAATAAATCAATATTGTTTCTGTTTTTATAAATAAAACGCGAGCAAACTATTGAACTAAAACTATTTTGAACGGATTTAAATCGCGTATAATTATTTTTATCATCCCGACGTTTCGAGCACTTTGCAGCGTTCGTGGTCACGGGTAGACACGTCTACCATGACTACCACGTGACCACGAACGCTGCAAAGTGCTCGAAACGTCGGGATGATAAAAATAATTGTACGCGATTTAAATCCGTTCAAAATAGTTTTATTTCAATGAATAATAATCGCGAAAATCTAAGACAACGATATGCGAGCAAACTAGTTAGACTCTAGGCATCAATAAAACTAACATTGCCACGTTTAAGAGATATCCATAATAGCCAAAATGGCTAAAGGACCCTTAAAAGGAGTGTAACATAACTCACGTAGCCGGATATTTATTACTTCGCTATTTTCTTCACATGAAAAACTCGACTCAGGGGATATCTCGTACGTGATTCTTTGATAGACGGATATCTGTGTTTTTAAACGAAAAATAACAAACAGATCAAAGAAATTCCAATAATAAGCTCCTATGAGTCTTAGCGTGATGTTATATGGACGCTGAAGCAATACTGAGTCAAGCCACACGGACTTCATTTTGAAAATGGCGTTTAAAGATGTCAAACATATTTTTAATAAATTTGTTTGAATAAATATATGTATGTATATTGTTTCTTTTTTATTTCGATTAAAGGTGAAGAAAATTAAAAATAGATTAGTGTAATAAAAAGTTTTATGTATTCTTTTGTAATATTGAGCACACTTCAATATTCGAAACATTAAATTAAGAGACTTTTTTCAGGACTCATTTAGTTCAAATTACTTAATTTGTTTTGAATAACGTTTAATACGTGACGCGTTAAAATACATCAATATCTCCGAATTTGAATTTTCGTTGGTTAACATATTATTGCTTATCAGCGTCCATTTAGTATTTCGCTATTTTCTGTAAATGAAAAACTCGACTCAGGGGATATTTTGTACGAAATTCCTTAATATACGGGTGATTAACTGATTTTTTTTACGAAAAATAATAAATACAGATAGAATACCTTCAAATAATAACCTCCTATGAGTCGTAGCGTGATGTAATATAGCCTATAACTTTCTCCAACAAGCGGGCTATGAAAAGTCCTTAATTAGTATACTCGCGCAAAACCGCACGCTGCAGCTAGTCTATCTAATATTGCGATGGATATCCCGTTTATTGAGGTTGGTTATAGGCTATATTACATCACGCTACGACTCACAGGAGTTAAGCAATAACCATAAACGCGGGTGAAAACTTTTAAAATTTTTTTAAAACAACTGAAATATATTTAACTCTGGTTAATATATTTTGTTAATGTAAACACACCATTTATTTCCTTTTTTAAAGATTTTTTTTGCCTTTTTCCGTTCAAGCTGTAAATGCGAAAGCCTAATAAAATTTCAAGAGACTTCAAAGAAGAAGGTACTGAACTCCATAATTCCCTAACGGATTAAAAATATATTTGAAAAGCTATTCCTTAAAATATATCCCATACAATTTTTATCAAAATCGATTCAGCCGTTTGGTTTTAAAGTCAAGCGAAATTGCTTTTGAAATCGATTTTTTAAGTCTTAGTTATATTCTATTCTAAAAACAAAATACTTATTCACGAAGCTTACATAATCAGTATCCTTTATATACACATGACATGAGTTTTTCATTAAGAACGTAGCATACAACAACAGACATCACGTGAGATTATAATTAAGCTTGGCTTTGTGCTTACAACATATTAATTTATCCTATCTTTATATTGTAATCATAAAAAATTTAAAAAAAAAACTCATTGACCATTTTAACAAACAAAACGATACTTCTGCTGTAACTTGCTGAGGAGTTCTATATCAGCTGATTGTAGATGATGCAACGAACAGATACGACCTGCAGACCTTCAAGAAAAGAGTACTCCTATTTAAAAGGCCAGCAAAGCATTTCGCAGCTCCTCTGGTGCTGGAAATGTCCATGTGTGGGTCACTTAACACTAGGTGTCTCACCTGCTCGTTTGTCAGCTATTAGTATCGGCGCGAATGTATGAGACGACCTTATTATTAAGCTGTTCGTTGGTCTAAATGGGTTCATGAAACGTCGATTGATCATTTTGAGTTGATTGTCATGTGGAGTCAGCGTTAAAGAACGTATTCTTGTTGTTTGGAAACTTAAAGGCCGGCAACGCATTTCGTAGCTCCTCTGGTGCTGAATATGTCCATGAGCAGTATAAACTTTTCAACGGATGATCTGTCAGATCAAGGTTACCCAACTATGTTATTTTAATATCATTCACCGTTTAGTAAATTTCAAAATGATTACTTCAGAAGAAAATTTCTGGGATTCAATTCAAATGCAATGATATACTATAAATAATAACTTAATCGTGTATTTTAACCATTTTATTTTCGACAATTCTATTATATTATATTAAATTATAAAAATAGATCTCGAAGGAGTCCGTAACAAAGCTGATAACCTGTAAACATTTGAGTTTTCATAAATCATAGCTAAGAATTCTGATTGATTACATCAGCTTTCAATAACTGCATTAAAATTGGTTCATTCATTAGGAAGTCACATTCACACAGATATATAGATGCGCAGGTGAATCTAATAACATCCATTTTTTGGGTCAGGGCGTCTTAAAGTCATCCTGTGATAAATATAACGAAATATAAATTTGAGATGAATACTTATTATACCATAAATGGTATAATTAATACCAATCGCCAACCCGCAGTGGAGCAGCGTGGTGGATTAAGCTCTAAACCTTAATAGGAGAGGAGGCTTTTGCCCAGCAGTGGGTCATTTACGGGCTGTTACTTTACTGTACTTTCATACAATAGATAATTAAATGATTTTCGTAGAAATACATAACTGACCTCAAGCAAAACTGTTGTTGTTTTTATACACAGACAAACGATCAACGAATTAATTGTTAGTAATTGTAGAACTCCTTTGTTTATCTACAAAAATATTTGATGAGATCCTAATATATTATATACTAACCTTTCTTGAAAACTAAGCATTTTAATAGCTTAAACTCCGTCGAAAACTGATCAGTACTTTTTCAGAAAATTGCGGTTACACAAACGTATACACAGACCGTATGTCTGACCCTATTTAAATACAGAACGTTTTTTGAATTCGGTATAAAACACAAAACCTTCTTTTGTTGAAAAAAAAACAGATATGCATATTCTGATTATACACAAACGAAATAAAAAAAGTCGACAGAAATATTTTTCTGAAAATTATGAGTCCAAAAGAGAGATTATATACTTGTTATTTTATTTAAAAAGAAACGCGGTTAAAGAGAAAATCCACAGCAGAGCCTCGGGGCTTCAAAATAATTATATATTTTCAGAGAAAGGAAAAATATTTTCCTTCGAGCCGACGCAAGGAATTCAGTGCTTGAAACTTTTTCTATTCGAACAATAATATTCCTTGGAATAAATAGTTCGAGATGAACTTTTCTGAAAATTTTATGTTGTGATATATTTTTTATAGTACATAATTATATACTCCATTCTGAAATAACATTTTATTTAACATAATCTATTTATTTTATAATGTTAACACAAGGAATAAAAATAAACTTGTAACACCAAGTTTTTGACTTCATAAAGTCAACATATCATTTTCAGGGCTTAGAATTCGTATCAATAATAAGATCCCGCATTTTTATATTTGTGTTATAAGTTTTATTGTAATAACTTATTTCAGTATTTAATATTTTAAACTTAACTTGTTAGTATTGTATTAAAATTGTATGAATAGAAATTAAATCTATGTATTTAATTTTTTTTTTGTTTTAGTAAATTAATTAATTTTTGCATTTTGTATAATATTAATAAGTTTATTAATAACTTTTTAATATATACCTTGAATTTATTTACTACTACTAACCAAAACGCGGACACAAAGGTGGCTAGGTTAGGGTTAGGTGGTAGTAGTTAGAACATCGATCTAAACCAATCACACAACAAAGTTGTCAAGTGCCAAAACATTTAAATACCTTTTATGCGTATTTTATGTGAATTAAACGCTTATCTTCCCTTTAATAGGTAGAAAGGTTTAAAGCTTAAAGTTTTCACTATAGTTAATATCACGGTTATTTTAAATAAAAAAAGTACAAGGAAATATAAAAATAAAATCCCAACAGTCTATTCATTAAGAATAACGAGACTCAACATGATACTTCTACTGTAAGGTGGCGAGGAATTGTGTATCCTGCTGATTTCAGATGATACTGCAGGGTTAGCTCATGGTCATTTATAGTGTACTACATTTCGAAACAATCAGACCAGCATTAGCTTATCAATTTAGTAGCTTCAAACGTCAGAACAGAATATATGTAATAAATATAGAAAAAACCATCTATAACATAAGTTTTGAAACAAAATAAACCATCAAAATTCATTCGTTAGGTTACTATGATGCCACAGACTGATATACATGGCAAAATTACAACACCCATCTTTTGGTCGACTGTTAATGATGTTTATTTAAGTACGCTTACCGACTTATGCGTTAGTCTTGTTGCAGACAAATTCATCGCATGACAGTCTTACCATGAATGGCCTTGAATGTTTGACTTTAGCTTCAGAAAACAATTAACAATTCTCTTTGTCGGTTTCTAGTCCAATATCGCTTTATATTCGTGCTTTCTCATTCGGGTTGGGTCGGACGTTAAAAAGTTATTCGATCTAAGATTTTCATTAGAAAATTGTATAATTTCTACAATGACAGTATGTGATTCATAGCTTACCTCGCAAACCACATTTGCAGATTGCAAGAAGGTGCGGCTTCCCCGGTGTGTCGCATTTTAATTCGATGTTAAAATGTTATACATAATATTTATTTCTGAACTAGATTACTCTATGAACTTCATATCACCGACATTGTGTAAAATGTAGTTAAAAATGAATACAAAATTATTACTCACAATAAATTTTACTTTTTTATTACTGAAGTTGAACTGTTTTTTATTCCAACAAAACATACCAAACAGATCGGATCTTATAATACGGCTAAAAACGGACAAATTTCTGCACCCAATTATAAATATTTGAGAACCAAGTGACAAAAGTCTATATCGAAAAATTAACTTATCTTTTTAGCCAACGTGTTTCTCCACTCCACGTGACATTGGCGAAATAATATGTGCATAATTGGCACAGCTAAAAGCCTTGTGGCTTATTAAGAAATTGAATTGAATCATTTTTAGTAATATCATTTCATTCAACATTCATTCATCATTTTAGCGAGACAATCGAACAGCAAATTGTTTTTATAAATATAGACGATTGTGTTTTATATTATCAAAGTGAATAAATTAAACGTATTATCAATAGAAAGATCTATGATACGTACATAATATACTTCTAGTATTTTACATTAGAAAGATAACTTAAATTATCAATAAACTTTTAATTTTATGTCATTCTGTAATCCCAAGGATAAAATTGTTTGACAAAAAGGGTTGCTTCCTGTCGGTTCGTTTCCTTTACAGGCCCTTCGGGAGCCCTTTAAGCTTGGTTATTATATAAGATTCGGAGTGTTACGTAATAAGGCCTTTTATAGCTATTCTATTTGATACTAGTTATGCTACTTTAAATTGAGTTTCGTTTGAGAATTTATTAGTTATATATTTTTGACTGACTTTGAAAAAGAAGGAGATATTCGGCTGTAGGTTTTTTTAAGCAAAGAAATTATATACGGTATTTACATCAAAAACACAATTTTAAAATTTTAGTTTGTCTCTTTGTCTGTTTGTCGCGTCTAATCTCTGAAACGACTGAACCGATTTTGATAAGAACACAGATACACACACACACACAGATAGCTAATGTTATAAGGAGTAACTATTACATATTATACTTTATTTAAAAAAAAAACAATATTTATTTTAATTAATTAAAAAAATACGCGAAAACAAAATTGAAACCAATGAAATATTTAACATTATCCGATTCAAACAGGGAAGGTACACGTTAAATAAATATAATTTTTCCTCAAATTATCGCTAGTGAAACCCGTAGGACACAGCAAGTCATATATACCATTTTGTCTTAGCAAAAATAAACCAGAATTTATTATTTTTGCTGTAAAAGTTTAGTCTAAACTAGCATTGTGTTTAAAGAATTCGTTAAAACTATAACAATGGTACGAGTCTGCCAAGCGTGAGACCTAAAATAAAATACACTGGCTCACTCACCCACAACACAATGGTTGTTATTGTTGCACACAACCAATGCCTCAAACTTAATGTACTGATTAATAAAAGAATAAAGTAAAACTTTTATTTATCTATTTCCGTCTGTAATAAAATATTGTCATCGAAATGGTTACTATAAAATATATTTAAACAAGCAGGCAGGACATATGTTATGTGATCACCGCTGCCCATGGACACTTATAACCTGGAGAAGCCACGGATGCGTTGCAAGCTATAAAAGGAATAACCCTGTACCCCGCAAGAGAGTAGTACTCTCTCATGTACTCTCTCACTTAAAATCAAAATATTTTTATTCAAAATAGGAATTTACATTCTCTTTTTGAACGTCAAGAAAATGAATCTACCACGGTTTCGGAAAAGTATAACCTCAGGCCTGAGAAGAAACCGCGAAAGAAACTCAGCGAGATTTACTTTTTGTTATTTTTTTTTAATACGTCAAGATTGGTTACAATACGTAAAATATATTGAGACAGCCTGGAAGCGATCGCATCATTCCCAAGGTGTACGATCATCTATGAAATCTTTAATAATATAATAAGCTCAAACACAAACATTTTTTTACAATTTTTTTCGAACTTTGCTATAGAAGCATTTCGAACGTTTATTCGCCGTACGAAACGCGGTTGAGCTGAGCACATGAGCTATTTTACGCCTATTTTCTGTGCGAGTGAGGTACTGACCCGTTCGACAAGCCCGTGTACGAGCTGTAGGCAGGCTACAGCTAGGTTCTACTTTAGAGACCACGAACGCTGCAAAGTGCTCGAAACGTCGGGATGATAAAAATAGTTAATATACGCGACTTAAATCCGTTTAAAATAGTTTTATTTCAATGAGTAATAATCGCGAAAATGTAAGACAACGTTACATAAGTTGTTTTTCATTGCGTTACACCTAAAAGCATTAACGATCAGTGCCTTTGATTTTAACAGCTCAAACTTTCATGAGGTCACTGTTACCTGGTTACAGAATTATTTATGACAATTACGAGATAAACGGAACTCCGTCAGTTTATAACCGATTTTTAAATAATTTTTTTTATATGAAAGCGTATACTTTCATATTAGTCCCATATACATATTTACGAAATTTGATTTTAAGGTCTATATAATTGAAGTTACAAATATAGTAACAAGTTCGTATGTCATTCAATTCGTATTAATTAAAAAAAAAATCGTATTATGAAGTCTGTGGTTTTTTAAAGTTTTAAATTTAATCTGGACTACATATCGCTAGGAGGGGTTGCTTTGTTGATTACTCTAAAGCCTTCGACTCACTCCATCACGAGCGAATTTGGCAAGCACTTAAGAACCAAGGAGTTGATACAAAATACATTAGATTATTGAAGAATGTTTATCAGAACAGTACAGCCGAAATCAAATTAGAGAAAAAAGGAGTTGAAATACGAATCGAAAGAGGAGTCCGTCAGGGTGATCCTGTCTCACCAAAACTTTTTACAGCTGTTTTAGAAGATGTGTTCAGACAGCTTGATTGGGAAAACTCTGGAATGCGAATCAATGGGGAAACCCTATCACATCTAAGATTCGCGGATGATCTGATAATATTCTCGCTATCAATAGAGAATCTTCAAAATATGCTTTTAGAGCTGGATAGAGAAAGTCGGAAGGCAGGACTTGTTATGAACCCAGATAAAACTAAAGTTATGACAAACGGGAAGCAAGAACCACCTATTTACATTAACAACACTGCAATTGAATATGTAAAAGAATATATATATCTGGGACAAGTTATTTCACCAATAGACACAACTACAAAGGAAATAGAAAGGCGCATTGGACAAGCATGGAAAAGGTATTGGAGTATGAAGGAGATAATGAAAAATGTGGATACAAGCAGGACTGTCAAAAGAAAACTTTTTAACACGTGTATCTTACCGGTGCTCACATACGGCTGCCAAACGTGGGCACTCAACAAAGCACACATGCAGAAACTTGAAGTGTGTCAAAACGCAATGGAGAGAAGCATGTTAGGGAAGAAAAGATCTGATAGAATAAGAACAAAAATTATAAAAGATTATATGAAACTAAAAAACGCAACAGTCACAGTCAGAAAACTGAAATGGAAGTGGACAGGTCACACTATTAGAGGAAAAGACAAGTGGAGTAAGGCAATAATTCATTGGTGCCCTTATGACAACACAAGAAAGCGTGGAAGACCAGTCAGGCGTTGGAGCGATGACATCAGAGCGATGGCGGGCAGTCTGTGGACCAGATTAACTAGAGATAGAAATCTATGGAGTAAATTGGGGGAGGCTTTTGCCAAAAGGCAAACAGATTAATGTGTAAAAATTTGTCAAAAGTAAAATTATGTAACTTTATCTGAATAAAGCTATTATTATTATTACATGTCGCTTTGAAATAAAATAGAGAATTAAACAAAACAACTACTAATAAAGTATCATTTAAGTCACTGCAAATAAAAAGAAGTGACATCTTCATGTTAAAACAGTTCCTAAAAGAATATAAATCTATACTAATATTATAAAGAGGTAAAGTCTGTTTGTGAGTTTGTATGTATGGGGTAATCTCTAAAACTACTGATCCGTTTTGAAAAATTATTTGCCTGTTTATTGATGAAGGTTATAGGCTATATTACATCACGTAGAATGAAGTAACCATAAACGCTAGTGAAACTTGAAGGAGCTAATATTTTATATTTTAATTGATTTTAGACTTTTTAAATGCCTATTGAAAAGAGTCTAGAAGTAGAAAAGGAGACATCGAATTCATAGACCACGACTTTATTTTCTAACGCTTGTAATAATATATGTATCTCCATACTCCATTGACATTAACAGATCGTTGCTAGGCAACGTGTAGTCACGTATACATCCCTCTCATTAATACTATGTACTCATACAGAAATCAACTAAAACTGTTCAAAACAGATTCGAAGATGGTGTACCATATTGTCATCCTCCCACACAAACACTAAATTAACCTCAAATATTAATATTTATTCCATTAACATTTTAACTCAAGGAAGTTAATCCTATAACTCACCTCCATTCCAGGAACATAACAGCTCATTATTTCTCAATAGAATTTTCTAGAAATAAGTCATTATCCGCAACAACGAGTCATAAATCTCGCTAAAGAGCTGGAACCGACGGCGTAAAGGAAATGTGGCTTCGTCGAGCTGCAAGATGGCTTCGGCTTCCGGTTGCGCCGTTAACGTAATTACTTCCTTGATATACTCGCATTGTTATAACTTCTAGACGTTTCTGTATTGGACTTTTTTATCTAAATATATATAACTCAAAGGTTGACTGACTGACTGACTGACATAGTGATCTATCAACGCACAGCCTAAAACACTGGACGGATAGGGCTGAAATTCGACATGCAGGTAGATGCATGAAGATTCGACATGCATGAAGGCATCCGCTAAGAAAGAATTTGGATTAATACTACCTACAAGGGGATAAAATAGGGGATGAAAGTTTGTATGAAACTTCGTCAATTTTAAACCGATCGGGCTGAGACTTTGGGCATAAAGCTACTATGACGCAGGCATCACAGACATCGCATACGAAGTCGCGAGCACCAGCTGTCATGATATATATCGGCGCGAATGTAACAGACGATATTGATGATTGGTCTAAAATGGGTTCATGAAACGTTTATTTAGAGTTGATGGTTATGTGAAGTCAGCGTTAAACAACGTGTCATTCTTGTTATTTGGAAACATAACCTAAAGCCGTATTTATAGTAAACGCGTGTTTACTATAAATACGGCTGCACTGTTAGCGATTGTTAATTCGTATTCGAACGCTCGTACAGTGCAGACCTCTCAAAGAAGTCGTTACGCTGAATATACGAGACTTACAAAACACTTGTGGGATTTTTATTTGGAAGATCCAAATATGAGTGATCATCTTGGAGAAATCAATCGTGACGTCAACAATGCTGATCCTATAACATGTATCTATAACATCATTGTGTAATGGGATCATTATCAGTAGCTTTTGTCATTGTAATCTCCAACTTGGGGATCATCCATTCACATGAAGTTTTAAAGTGGTGGGAAAATTTTGCCGTTGAACGCAATTTCTAAAGAGTTTTTATCACGGTGCCTCATGTTTCAGAATTAATTAAGATTAAACCTGTATTGGAAGATAAAATGTAATAAATTTATTAGTAAAAATAGTTGGGAAAGGAGCAGAGTAGGGGCCTGAATTGATCACCGCCACACGTGGACAATTCGCAGAGGAGCTATTCTATTCTTATTACTTCACTATATTTTTTTTTAAATACCAAAAAAATTTGGTACCAATAGATTGTGTAAATAGTCTGCTATTATGTAATAATTAAATAATTTGAAGGTCCAGAAATAATATAAGTTTAGTTTAGAATTTCAGATAATTTTGGGAATAAACTAAGACAGTCTAAAATTATGAACCATTTACAATATTTTCTATACGAATAAATAAAATTGTAGTGTTTGTTTGTAATTACAAATTAACGGCTTTTCACTAAATGCATATGAAAGTATATACGGTACTTATATCAAAAATATTATTTTTAAATTTTTTGTGTGTTCGTTTGTTCGTGCTAATCTCTGCAACGGCTGGACCGATTATGACGGGACGGGACCTTGCTTTGTATATACCAAGTATCCTGTGGTCCACGCGAACGATGTCGCGGGCACAGCTAGACTAAAATACCTATAATAAATATCACAATCGACTTTAATACAATTTCAAACGAATTTAACCACAAATTTACCTTTCCGTCAGTCATTCTTAATCGCTTTGATGTTCCATAATTTTAGATATTTCAAATGAAGTGAGGCCGATTTAGCGGTTACCAGATTGGTTCATAATGATATTATTATGATTTACGTTTAGGTAGAAATTCAAAATTAATGAAGTCAAATATGATTATTTCGCTTTATGGCGGTTTCTGTCGCCGACTTAAAAAAAGTGGATTCTGTATTCGATGGATGTTCATATATAGGTTAGTATGTTAGCGATTTTCTAAAAAATTACCGATCGGAATTTTTTAGAGTTTTCGCTATTTAAATGTACGGAATTTTTTTACGGAAGGTTTCAGTATATAATATATTAGAATCTAATGACTCTTCGGAGATAATATGTTTATTTTTTCAAGTTCTAGTAACTTAATCGCGGTTTCGTTCGATTCAATGTACATTTTTCATATCTCGAATATTGGCCACTAAATTATGGAGACCGGAGGAACCAAAACATTTAAATCAATCATATCAAATCAAAATATGCTTTATTCGAGTAGGCTTTTACAAGCACTTTTGAATCGTCAATACAAAAACAAAAGAAAACTAAACACTAATTAATTAATAAATTTACCACCGCTTCGGAATGTAGATTCAACCGAGAGGAACCGGAAAGAAACTCGATAGTTACTCTTTTTAAAAGTTTTACGATGGGTACATACATTTATGAGTTACAAATATATTAAATACCCTGTGTGAACCAAGCATGTTTATCATCTATATAATCTTGAACAGAATAATATGCTTTAGCTACTAAGGATTTTTTAATATGTACTTCAAATTTCTTTTTTGTAAACTGTAACACTTTCTGCGGAATTTTATTATAAAAACGAATACCTTGCCCCGAGAAGATGTTTAAAAAAATACACAACGATTTGAGAATCTCCTCCTTTTTGAAGTAGAAAATATGCATATAATATCCTGAAATTACGAAAACGTTTTCCAAAAACATTTTCTCCCATTACGTTCTAGCGTATAAAGAAACGGACATACTGCAATTCATATTAATATTCCCCAGGCATCATAATTCATCGTTGGACTTTTGAAGCATTATTCCAGATATTATTCCTGTTCGCAAACATATCGAGAAATATTAAATTTTATGTAAGAACATCTTTTCCTTATCGCGGGAAAACAGTCAGGGTTTAATGCAATGTCTGGCTGAGATGGAGTTAGTTTAACTTTGAAATTTGTTGGTAGATAACTTATGTAAAAAATATGTAAAATTCGCTGTAATTTTTGGTATGCGAGGATTTTGGCATGATCAAATTTATAGCCAGCCATATCACCAATTAGTTTATTTCGGGGTTTTTTTACGGGGTTGAATGTGTTTATAAGTCTATGTATTATATCGTTATGTATATAATATTGTTGAATAGGTATTTAAAAATGATTTTTAGGTTCCTTATATCATTTTTCAATTAGATTAACAGTTTAGAATCTATAAAGATTTAAAGTTGGTTTAACACATCAAAATCCATTCGTTAGGGAGCTATGATGCCACAAACAGACAGATATACACGTCAAACTTATAACACCTTTCTTTTAGGTTGGAGCTAAAAATGTTCAATTGAAAAACTTGCCCCACTTTATCAGACAAAGTTCCATGTCACCATAAATTTCTCAACGAAGATTACCTCAACGTACCCATTAGAGAATGCTGACGTTTTCATCTTATTTTAAGGGACGACGCTTTACGGCGATAGAATAAAACCTAGCGGACCCGCATCAAAGTGTCTGCGACTCGAAGTATCTATACTAATATTATAAAGCTGAAGAGTTTGTTTGTTTGGTTCGAATTGAAAAATTACTTTTGTGTAAGATAGTTTATTTATTGAGGAAGGCTATAGGCTATATTACATCACGCTACGACTTATAGGAGCGAAGTAGTAACCATAAACCCGAATGAAACCGCAAGGACCAGCTCATTTTAAATAACGCTGTCGACTCCAAAAACTAAAGTCAAGCGTTAAAATGGCTCTCATGAAGACACGATTTTTATAAATTTTAACGAGCACGACCACGATACTAAGACAGGATTTTGCAATTTTCGACCCCTAAGGGGGTAAAACAAGGATTGGAAGCTTGTATGAAAGTTCTTCGTTATGCGCAAGTAAAACCACAAGCCACTGGCCGCAGGGACGCTACTAATTTTATATTTTCTTTTGTGACAAATCATCATAAGAAAAGCGACAAGCTGAAACTAATATCCTTTAATACAATGATTGAAATTTCGTCATACTCTTTTGAAGATCAAAGTATAACCCAGACGATAATCTTTTTCGATATTATCTCGACAGCTGACTTGGGCAAAGGTTAATGACCTGGCCTTGAAGTTATTTAATCTGTTACACGCTTATTCTACCATCAGTTCAGTCAATGATTGATGTCAAAACGAAATCTCATTTGATTATGTACGTCAAAAAATATTTTGTAAGTTTTATTATCGCAATTTATATAAACTAATTATGTAACTTAGAAATGATTTTTTCAATTAATTACTTATGTTGTTAGGCGAGAGTTACATTTTGTAGTTTTACTCGAATGGTTTATGAACTGATACAAAACAGCTCTGGAACCTAGCAATAGAAACGTCGTAAGTAGTTACGAAAGCTGTAAATGTCAATAACAAGGCATCGACGATAAATTCTTTCAGGTGTAAAGCAATGACAATCAGCTTATATAAATCTTTATGAAAATCTGAGAGCAAAACTTAAAAATTCTCGCCTTGAACTTAACTAATGTTAATTTGTATTTATTTTGTTTCAGGTAAGTCATTTCATCTTTTATTCTCCAGAACGTTATGTAAGTATTATACTTAGATACATTCACAAAAGTTGACAAAAAGTTTTAATACAAATTCGTACCTTGCGGCTTCACTCGCGTTTATGGTTACTGCTTCGCTCCTACGAGTCGTAGCATGATGTAATATAGCCTATAGTCTCCCTCAATAAGTAAACTATCTAATGCAAAAATAATTTTTCAACGAACGAATAGTCCTGAGATTATCGCGTTTAAACAAACAAACTCTTCAGCTTTATAATATTAGTATAGATTAAAATATTTAATTGTATAAAAGAAGAAGATAAAAAAATATTAATTGAAAGATATATATTTTTAATAATTGTTAAACAAAATGATCACAATGGATGCAGATGAAGGCATTGTGGTAATGTTTGGTAATGCTGCTAATGAATTAATGCGAAGTCTCGCTGTCGAAACATTTATATTTTTAAGTTTGCAGCGAAAGAAATGTATTTTAATTGAAAGGGTACAATTTGAAAATTAACGGTACATGAATTTGGACATTTTGTTGTTAAAATATTAAAAGTTGAGAATGGATAAATAAACGCGAGTGAACGCGAAGGAAGCTAGTTAATAATAAGAAGAAATAATACTAAAATGTAATATTTAAGTAAATATTAGCTTTCCGATTAGCACCCCACTTGTGTAAGGGATGTTATGAGAAAGGCATACACGTGCTGTTTGTCGAACACACAAGATTACAGAAAAAAAATGATAGACATATATAAATATACTGCCTAAAGTATTTACCGGATTTCAACATTTAGGTGTCGTTTAAGTAAATCGGAAAGTCTCAGTTGTGAGGGTGACATAAGACACATTATGTGGAATTTCCCGGAACAGGCATAATAAAAGAAACACTGATCTCCAATACTTAACCGGTTTCAAAACTTCTTTTACCGATGGAAATTTAACACGTATAAATTACATCGAAATCGGTTCAGTAATTTGGTTTAAAAATCGAATAACAGATAAAATTGTGTCGTGTAATAAAATATAAAAACAAAATTACGTTTTTTTTAAGACAGTTTTTATCTTAGTTATCAATTCACAAGTCTTTTTGATTAACTCTGTTCGTTTTGCAGTTGAAACTCTAATTTAATGGTCCAGTTTATACATTTATTTTCTTTGTATAGATTTTCTAGAATCTACAGTAACAATAAACAAAGAAAAATGATACACAAAAGACTCCCGAAAAGTAAAATACAAGGTCAGTTGACGTAAACAATTAGAAGGCAACCTTGGAACACAAAAGTGCTTTTTTTGTTTACGCAGGAGAAATCATAGAAAAGATATCCGATTTCTGGGAGGGAGATCAGGTTATGTGGAACTACCATTTAAAACCCCTGCGATCGCGGTCCTCAGTTCGGAAATGGAAAGGGATAGCCTACGTGTGCGCCTACGGTGCCCCTCCCGGGCGTCGCTCCGCTCGTGGCTAGCGGAACTCGTCTCACGAGGGCAAGGTATGGTCTTGCCTTCTCCGCACCCGTCTCTGGTGCGTACGGCAGTTCTAGGCCACCCCGACTGCCATTCTCATCGGATCCGTATGAAAACTCCCTGCTTATACTGCACCGGGCGCTGGCGGGAATAACGCGAAACTACTTATTTAAATATAGATATATAGATAGATAGAAGCAGAAAAATAGATAAATACCATACTATTTGATGCTTTAAATATAAAAAGATAAAACTAGTATCAGAATTTAGTGCCAGAGAAGCCAGAAATGCGTTGGTTTAGAAAGGGATAAGGCGTAAATAGAATAGAATGTAAGGAATAGATTGGGGGGGTTAGGCTTGAAGCTCTCTCACTGATCGCACGAAACCTACCTATATTAATTACTTCACGTCAATTATCTGTGCTCATGTGGTACTGCCCTAGTTGAGTCAGCCCGTATACAAGCTGTTATCAATAGGCTGTAGGCTCTACTCCAGTTGATTATTCGCCAGTAGCTGTGGTCACTTAATACCATTATATCACCTATGTGTTTACTCATTACCTTTAAGCTTCGACCCAAAAAGATGTTATAAGTTTGAACAATTTCAATACGATTTTTTAAAGCTGATGAATTCGAGGTTCTTAGTTATAATATATGAAGATTCTTCTGACGTTTTAAGGTCATCAGCTCTTTTCTAGTTATTGCAAGGATGTGAGTAACTGCTACTGGTCTGATCGATTCGACATTTACTGTAATTTCAATGATACTAAAATAACATGCGTAAAGTTCACCCGATGCTGCAGTATCATCTGGTATCAGCTGGTTTCACAACTCCTCTCCAACTTACAGCAAAAGCATCGTGTTGGGGGCTCGTTGTAATGGTCTCAATAAATTGATCGTTTCAATTTTATCTTGTTATAAAATGGTGGATATTCGAACGAATAAGCTATACCTAAGCGTGAACAGACCTTAAGCGGTACAGAATTCTCCGTCAGAATCGTGTTTTACTCGTATTTCGGATTAGTATGCAGACAGAAATTAAAGTTAAATTACTCAGTCTTGTGAATTCGAGAATGTTCCGAAACTTCGTAACAGTATTATAGTTACGTAACAGAATTCTGAAAGAACATGCAACAATGCACAAATGGACAGAACAGTCGCTTTGTACTAACAAAATTGTCTATCTAAAATCCACTCAACAAAATGACTCGTCAAAAATTCTTTTATTTTCTTTGAAATTGAATGCAAAAGATCTTTTGTAAACTATGCTTTGAACTAACTTATAGAATACACTACCCACTGTTCACGTCTTTGTCTGTGAAAAGAATGTGGAGAAATAAAGAGTATTTCTATCCAATTTAGCGAAATACAATGAATACTGAATGAAATTTTGTGGAGATTAAAAAGAAATAGCTTCATTAATCGTTGTTGTTACAAAATAACTTTCTTGGTAACCTGTTCTTATATTTTAAATGCTTATGTTGTTTTTATTTTATTAAGTTTTAATGTCTACTTTTTTTATGATACACGATTTAAAGCATTTGTCACGTGTTATAATATTGTAGAATCCTGACTTAAGATAAATGTTTTAATCGTGTGTCAAGTTTGTTCTTCCCATATAAAATTACAACTTTAAAAGGTATAACACAAGTCCTTCAGTCTATCGTTGTCTTAGATTTTCGCGATTATTATTCATTGAAATAAAACTATTTTAAACGGATTTAAATCGCGTATATTAATTATTTTTATCATCCCGACGTTTCGAGCACTTTGCAGCGTTCGTTTACAATAGTTTTATTCCTTCAGTCTAATTTTATTACTTGAATTAATTCAAACCGTGTGTGTGTTTGTGTGTGTATGTGCGTGTGTTTGTATTAGTGCACCGGTTCGTGTGAGTAACATTTTTAAATAAACAGAAATTTTCTGTATCGTTTGTCTGCATAGCCAGCTAAAAACGGAATAAATAATTAAAGGAAATAGGAAGTAAGAAAAAGAATATGGGAGGGGATTAGGGTTCCGGCTCTCACACTCACCGTATGAAACGCGGCTATTTTATCTACTTAATGATCTTCTGTAAGAGTAACGTACTGTCCTAATCGAGACAGCTCGTATTCGAGCTGTAGTCAGAGGGCTACAGTTAGACTCTACTTTAATATAAAGAAGTAATTCATTCAAAAAATCAAGAACCCGACTGCGTACAAGACAATAGAGCACCGTTACTAACCAACTTTAAATCTCTATAGATTCTAACGGTAATTTTGATTAAAAAATGATATAAAAAACCTACAATACTTTTTAAAACATCTATTCAACGATACTTAACACAGTTCTGCAATTTAATTTTACCAAATTATTATACTTTCTATAACATTCGCGCTATTATGATTAATCAAACGATGTGAAATTTATTAAAATCGGCCCACAGGTTTGATCGAAATAGATACATAGACTGATAAACTTTTTACTCTCTCTTTTGTCGGCAGTCGGGTAAAAAGGTCTTATATTTACAATCAAACTTTTCAAAACAGCAATACGTAACAAATTATGGTCGACCGTCGCAATAATGGTCCTAACAAATTGGAAACCGGACAATATGCTGTGGGTCAGGCATTCACAATTGAACCTGTAAGTTACCATAGTTAATGAGACGATCCTTGCCATCCTCCTAATATAAATGGTATTTATAAGTCACAAAGAAAATCATAGCTTTAGGTCAATTTCAAATAATATCTTTGTGATGTAGTCGAAACACTTTGTCTGTGATATATATTTTTTATAGAAAATAGCTGACAAACAATGACAATAGGCTATATTATATCGCGCACAAGAGCCAAGTACTGTGAGGATGGAATTTAATTAAACGACTGTTGTGTTCCAGGTTCTGTTTTTACAAGTGAATGTGTCACTTTTCATAAGTGATGAATGCTGTGCGTTACATACACACCACAATTATATGGCGCACAGGTGCGAAGAACTAACCTTAAATACGAGTGAAACAGTTTCAGAGATTACCCTCTACATACAAACTTACAAACAAATTCCACCTCTTTATAATATTAGTAAATTGTTATCATATTATGTCCAAGGTCATGTAAAAATTACATCCTAATAGAATCTAGTTTCCAGAACGATACTGTTGACATTTTGTTCTGTAAATGGCCATTATAAGTGTGATAGATAAGCAATACGCTGATAAGTGTCGAGCCACATGGACTTCATTTTGAGAAAATGGCGTCTAAAGATGTCAAACCTATTCTTAACAAATAAATGTTTGAATTTATTTTTTTGATAAAAATATAACGAATTAAAAGCAGATTTATATATTTATTATATTATCTAATAAAAAGTTTTTCAAATATTTATGATAATTGTATCAATTGCAAAATATGGAACGCACTTGAAATTCGAAACACTTAAATAAGAAACTTTTTCCGTACATATTTAGTTTATAATATAACTTCAAATTGATTTGAAGAATGTTTAATAGATGATGCAGTACCGAAATATCTCCGAAATTGACTTTTTGTAGGTTGACACATTATCGCTTATCAGCATCCAAGTCCCAATCGTTATTTTCTTATTTATTTATGACGCACGAATTTTCATGTACTTTTAACTACCGCCCGTAATGTAGTACGGGCGGCCGTCGTAATATGAGTGTACCCTTTTACCGTGGATTCATCAACATCCAGTTGTCAAACACGACGGAGTTGACAAAAAATTCCTCTTATTGTCGGTGTATTTAGCGTCTGTGTAACGTTCCTTTGTGAAACGCCTCTTTGATACGCTGGGTACGTTGTAAATATAACGTTTGAGATGGATTTTTACCCGACGAAGCTGAGAAGGGTGAAGTGTTTATCAGGTTATGTGTATGTGGAACTGTACCTTTGTGGCACCGTTTTGATCTAACGGATGGGCCGATTTTGATAGATGGTGCGTCTGTCATGACAGCGCAAATATTATAGATAGCATAAAGTGTAAAAAAATCAAAATGGCCGATTTTTTACGCCATAATGTGAAAAGGAAAGAATGAACGACGATACAAATGAACGACGAACTATATCAGATGGGGTATCGATGAATATGTAAAAAAAATCTTTACTAGGGTTCTCATATCGTTTTTAAATCAGAATTGACGTCGAGGATCTGTAATTTAAGGTTAGTAACGATTCTCACTTATAGGATTTTAGACAGAACTGATATTGATACGGTACTGCAAATGGTCTTGTTACGTTGTCAGGTTTTTGTTCTTTTTTTGGGTTGTCTGGAAAGTTTTTTTTTCGATTTAAAATAACATAAATTCTGTTAACTTAGATGATTCTAATAGAAAACAAAATTAATTCAGTCACTTTGAAATCCGGGCTGTAATGTCGCTCTGGCCCAGATAAGACCGAAGCAGCTATGCAAGAAATTTTTCCGTATTCATATTATGATTTAGTATATAATGATTATAATATATATTAATTATTCACATGTTATGTACACTACAGAACGATATATTTTAAAAGGACCAAGATTTTAAAATAAAAAAAAAAGCTAACACAATTTTTTTTTCAACGTAAACACAAATCCAACGCAGTCGCGCTAAACATGTTAATATATTTCCATATTACATAATTATGCTGTTCCAGCTATCTATACAAATATTATAAAACTGAAGAGTTTGTTTGTTTCTTTGAACGCGCTAGTCTCATGAACTACCGGTTCGAATTGAAAAATTATTCTTGTGTTAGATAGTTTATTTATTGAGGAAGGCTATAGGCTATATTATATCACGCCACGACTCATAAGAGCGAAGCAGTAACCATAAACGCGAGTGAAACAACAAGGGACATCTATTACTCCATATTTCATTACGCTATATTTTTTCCTGTCGTAAATTATCTTTGTATATTACCTATGCAAATAAATTTGATATGTCTGCCTGGTGTCCCGCGGCGATATACAATTTTTTTTTAATAAAACAAAAATAAATCGATATATAAAACTAAGAATACACAGTTTAAACAGTTTCATTAAAAACGACTTGAATGAAAAATGCACTGAATTTGAAAACGCTGACATCGGCTCGAAGCGTTTTGTACCATTGCTTTCATACTCGCCGTCATTTCTCTTTTGTGATGTCATAGTCCGAGAGGTGATTGCAGAAATTTTGATCACATTTGAAATGAATATAATTATGATATATGACCATGGATCTATAAAATGTTCAATTGTGTCGGATTTTTTAAACATAATATTAATCGTATTTTTCCATTCCATTAATGCATGATAGTAAAAGGAGTAAATAATTTATGTAATATGCTAATTCGTAATTTACGTCTACAATTACGAAAAATAAAATACTTAATAGCGAAAATAATTAAACGAAGCAAATATATAAACAAAATGATCTTTTTTTTAAACTAATTTCAAAAATTTAACTTTTTATATTCATAGTGAGATCTTTCGTTCTTATCGAACTTTATACATTATGTACAAACCATTTCTAATAAAACGGTACATTTGGTTCCGAAGTATTTTAATTTTGAGATCAAATAAGGCTAAACGGTAAATATCCCATTCTTACATATTATATGGACTAGGTTCTGTATAATCCGCCATGATGCTACTTATTTCGCCAAATTTTCCTAATCCACCGACTATACAAACTAAGATGTATGTAAATTAAATTTAGACATATTCCTTCTGAACTATCTCAAATAATTATTTTATCAAATCCTAGCAAAAATGTCGGTTATACCAGTGTGCTTACTATTCCAGTCCAAATATTGATAATTTTCCGATTTTCACTTCCAATCAATCCAGTAATAATTTTGAGAAATATGACTTTCCTAATAAGCATAACGATCATTATCAGCTGATTGTAACACCAGGGACCGACATCTTTATGTGCTCTCTAATGCATAGTAAAAAATACCCATATTTATGAACACATACTTGGACAAATACAAACATCTGTCAAAACCGGGAATCGAACTTACAACTGTCGATGTTAAAGAAATACCAACCAACATTTATTTTAGAATAATTAAAATTCTAAATAATATTTTAAATTTTTGTAGCGTCACAATAAATATACGTATAGCGAAGGGAAAGTAGCAAAATTAATGACGACCTCAAAGAGCGAATTTTGTATGTGCAGAGAATACTCCGGAAGCGCTGAACATGTTAAAAAAACTAAAACATAATTTGAAAGCTCCATGATTATCGAAAACCAAAGACAATATTTTATGTAAATGTAAACTTAGTGAATTATCAATGTATGAAATATAATAAATTTAGCAAAAAACAATTTGAAATCGAAAAATTTTTAGCTTACATAAAAGTCATAATTACAATCAGCTCCCGTCCTAACGCGTTAAAGCGTGATGACGTGTTCGCTTCAAAAATACTGCATTAAATGCTTTAAAAACGGTGAAAGAATATTCCATTCGCTTTTTACCTCGGCCTCAGTTGCGTTCAAACATAATTGTGGATTGTTTTTACGACTTTAACCGTAATGAGTAATGGGATTCTTTTTATTTAAGTGAGCGGATAAATTATTATTTCGGATTAATGTACACTAATACATTTAAAACCTTTACGAAACACTTCGATATTCGGTTGCGTTTAACCTTCTATGACACTTATCTAAAAGTGTTTATTTTCAAATAAAAAACAAAATTAAAATCTGTTACTAAAATTAAGAGTCTCCTTTCTGTAAGTCAGTTAAAAATAGGCAAACGAGCAGACGGGACAGCTGGTGTTAAGTGATCACAGTCGCCCAGGAACATTTACAGAACCGGAGAACTCGTAAATCTGTTGCTATTTAAAAATGTACGATGAAAGGGAATGTCCATAAGGAAAGGATTTGGGTAGGGGATTAGACTGGACCTGATTAGGTTAAGAGAACCACCGATGGACATTTGCAGCATAAGAGAAATAAAATCCGTTACTAGTTTAAAAAGGAATGTACTGTGAAAGGGAATATCGATAAGGAAAGGGATTAGACTGCACCGGATTAGGTTAAAATCAATCAAAATCAAAATCAAAAAATACTTTATTCAAGTAGACTCTTACGAGCACTTTTGAATCGTCATACATGAAAATAACAAAAAAAAAGTACATAAATAATGAAGCTACCACCGGTTCGGAACGCAGATTCTACCGAGAAGAACCGGCAAGAAACTCTATAGTTACTCTTTTAAAATATTGTAAATACAACACAGTTTATGATTACAATTTAATTATTTATCCTGTACGGAATTCAGCATATACTAAGCCCACGCATCCTTATCGTCAACGTAATCTTGTATAGAGTAATATGCTTTAGCTATTAGTGACTTTTTAACATATGATTTAAATCTATTCATTGAAAACTGCAAACATTTCTGGGGGATTTTATTATAAAAACGAATACCTTGCCCCAGAAAGGAAACATTAACTTTGTGAAGTCGTAAACAAGGTGTTGTTAAGAGAACCTATGGATGTTTGCAGTATAAGAGAAGTAAAATCCGTTACTAGTTTAAAAAGGAATGTACGATGAAAGGGACGTAAAGAACGTATGGAAAGGATTTGTAGGTAATTAGACTGGATCTGATTACGTCGTAGGTTAAGAGAACCCATGGACATTTGCAGCACCAGAGGAGCTATAAATGTGTTGCCAGCATAAGACTTGAGTAATGAAGAAATAGATATAAGGAAAAGAGAGGAAGAGGAGTTCGGTTTCCGGCTCTCTTACTCACCGTACAAAACGAGGCTGTATAAGCTACTTCACACAAATTTCTATGTTATATTTCTTTATTTATTTATATTAATATTTGTATAGATATATATCCTACCATAAATCCAATAACCATTCGTTTCACGTCTCATTATCGTTCAAAAAGTATTGCACCGACAAGTGTTCGTCAAGTGTATGGTAGTAACAAGCTAAATAAAAAAAAAAACACCTGACAATCATTGTGATCATTTCAACGAGCCCCAACACGATTCTTCTGCTGTAAGTTGGTGAGGAGTTGTGTATCCTGCTGATTTCAGTTGCTGTATCAGCTCAAGATTACTTAACTATGTTATTTTAATATCATTGAAGTCACAGTATAGAAAATTTCGAATCGATCATACTAGTAGTAATCGCTCAAATTCTTAAACGCCTAAATAGATCGTCACAGACACAGATACGAGTACATAGCTACACACGTCAAACACGTGTTTTAAAACCCTATTTTAGGTAGGGGGTTAAAAATATACTTTATCCCGATCGATAACAGTAAGACATGTTACTGTCGTGTTATGAATAGCCGGCTTTAACTTGCGTCATCCAATTCATTACACACTGACATCTGACTGATTACTACTAATAATAACATCGTAAATCATTTTTCGAGAACATCGACGGACGCGGGGAATGCGGTTTCCTAAGACGGTAAGACTTCCGCTAGTAATGTTAGTGTAATTACCTTATTGAGACCAGCGGTGTGTTACATGTTGAGACTGGCTGTAACCCGCGGTTTTCACGCGTTAATTCGAGGAAAAATTATATTTATATAACGTTTAGTTTCCCCACTTGAATTGGATATTGTTCACTATTTCATTGGTATAGCTTAAGTTACTCCGTATCACATTAGCTATCTGTGATTGAAAGTCCCATCAAAATCTGTAAACTAGCTGAACTGTTCATTAGCTGAAATAAACAGACAGACAGGCAGACCGACAAACAAATACATAAGAAATTTAAAAATTGTGTTTTCGATTTAAGTACCATAAACACTATCATATGCATTTAGTTAGAAGCTGTTAATTTGAAATTACAAACAGAAACTTAAATTTTTTTGTATAGATTAGAGATAGAGATAGGAAAAGAGAGAAAGAGAGAGTGATATAGATAAGTAGCTACTGCAATGGTTGAGATGTTTATAATTAAATCTGGTACATAAAAAATGCTAATACAAAGAAATTTACTGAAGAAAGAACTTGAAACATGAAAAAAATAACTTATAAATTTTATAAATAAGCAGTTCTGTGAATTAAATAAAATTATTTTTTCTAAATTTGAGTGAAATAATAACCATATGAACTAACTAATATATAACACTCTGAATTAGATATGAAATGAAATTAAAATATGCTTTATTTAAGTAGACATTTGAATCGTCAATACAGAAACAAAAAGAAAACAAAAAATCTAATTAATTAGTTTATTTACCACCGGTTCGGAATGTAGATTCTACCGAGAAGAACGAGCAAGTAACTCGATAGTTACTCTTTTAAAAAGTTTTACAATGGGTACATACATTTATGAGTTACAAATATATTTAATACCCTGTGTGAATCCAGTTTATACTAAATTCACGCATCTTTATCATCTATATAATTTTGAACAGAATCATATGCTTTAGCTACTAAGGATTTTTTAATATGTAAACGAAGCATTAGTCTATATTATATATAAAATTAAAAACGGACTGGCTGGCATATTCACTGATTGATCGATCAACGTAGAGCTAAACCGCTAGGTCTACAAACGTAAAATTTTGCACAAAGACTCCTTAAACGTAAGTGTGCAATATGAAAGGATTGAAAATCCATTCCCTAAGGGGTTAAAAAGAGGGTTGAAATTTTGTTACGTATTAAATTCCTAAGTTTACGCGCGCGAAGCTGCGGGGAACTCCTCGTTCCTATATAAAAGTTGAAGTCCACAACAAAAGGCTAGTCACAATTAGATCTAGAACTTCACGTCACTTCGTATAAAGTTCGTATCAAGCAAAGTTCGCTTCAAAGGCTTTAACCAAGTTTTAAAAAATAAAAAAGGGGGTAGTTGGATAATGTGAACACTTTTCTTAACTATTGGTGATACGTGCTATGGTATTGTGTGTGAGAGAATGATTAAATAAATGAATAAAAACTTTTTACGCAACTGCGAGAAGCAAAGAGGGGTGATGGGTTTATCAATCAATGTATGTATGTGGGTTTGTACCTTTGTGACAAAGAACGAATTTATCACTTAATGCATAATTATAACAAAATAAAAGTAAAAACTAAATAAAATAGTTAAGGAGAAACAAAGACGCAACATAGATTAAAAATTAAAAAAAAAAATATAATATTCAAAAGAAGAAACCAGTTTTAGTAAAAGAATGTGTAATACCTCCGAAAAGGGACTCAGCTATAATTGGAGTTAGTAAAAAATAGATTTTCAATTTTTATTTAAATGTACGTGGTAGCAACTTTCTATCCTACACGGTAAATCGAATTGAAAAACGATATGGAACTAAAAATGATTTTTAAATACCTATTCAACGATACCCCATTTAACATAGTTCGACGATTTTCATTACTCTCTTTTTTAGGGTTCCGTAGTAAAAAACGGAACCCTTATAGTTTCGCCATGTCCGTCTGTCTGTCTGTCTGTCCGCGGTATGAGTATACATATGAATTACGCCGAGAAAGTCGTACAATAAAATCTTAAAAATATTTTTTTTTTCAGGGTGTCTTCCCTATGTATTAAGAGAGACCAAAAATTTTTTTCTCATTTATTACATTATTGCGTCAAAAATCGGCCATTTTGATTTTTCAAAAACATTAAACTTTCTATGACGTTCGCGCCGTTATGACGAATTAAACGACGTGTCATTAACAAAATTGGCCCACACGTTTGGTGTAAATAGTGCCACGAACTGACAAACACATTACCCTCTGAGTCGCGCAGTAGGGTAAAAATATATTAGTAATCAGAGGCAATCTATCAAAGGAAATCGTAAGCAAGGACAGACGTTGAATCTTTGTTGATCTTAATTACTGAAAACGTTTCGGTACTCTGTGGGTACGTGCGTTGAATTTGTGATTATTAAGATCCAGCTACACGTGACGACTTACGGGTCGCGCAATTTAATAACGCAATAAAATAAAACACTGACTTAATACAATGTCTTGTTTCTTATTCTCCTAAATTTTAACATGAATGTGAAAGAAACTCTGTTTGTTACAATTTAACGCCTAAATCATTGAATTGATTTTGATCAATTTTTGTATAGATTGGACCTTAGAGAAAGACATAGGTTACTCTTTCGCGAAAATTAAACTTGAAGGAGTGAAATAGGAGATGAAAAGAAGACTTTTCAAAATAGATTAAGAAATGACGGAATTCGGAGGTAACTGTAACATATAATTAATAACTGGTCAAGTGCGAGTAGGACTCGCGCACCGAGGGTTCCGTACAAACTTATAGAAATCTATATAAGACTAACCCATCTACGCCATTTGTGGTCTTCATCATCAGTTCCAACATAAGTTACTATCAAAAATACCTAAATCGGTATACGCTTGCCTATAATATTTGAGGAGTTCCCTCAATTACTCCAGGATCCCATTATCTGATCCTGACCTGAAGACAATGGGACCACCTTGGAAGTATACCTTTTCAAACAAAAAAAAATTTTAAAAATCGGTAACCAAATGGCGGCGTAATCGGCGAACAAACATTAAAAAAAAATTAAATACAAGGTCGAATTGAAAACACTCCTTTTTAGAAGTCGCTTAAATATAATCAAATATTATGTAAATATGGATCACGTCCCAAAAACTATTTTGAAACTACTTAGGAGCACTTTAATTTAAAACACAATCATGGATGCAATCTATGGAAACACAAATTTTTATTATAAATACTAATACACCTTATACTTTCAAAAAAGCAAAGTTATAGCGCGATTCGGATTCGGATACACTCAGCGCCATCTCTTGACAATTTCGATGAACTAACTTGTTGACTTTGAGATTAACAACATAATTATGTTATATTTTATTCTCGTTTTATTTTTATTTATATTCTACTACACTCCACTACCCCTGCACTACGTTCGTAAAATATTTAGATTTACATTATCAATCAAAATATCGAAATATATATTAGTGTTGCCAAGACGAAAATAATTAGTCCTTAATTCGAACAAAACTAATTGTTTATTTATAAATAACTAATTATATTACTAATAACCAGAAGACTTATATGTGTAGATAAATAAGTAAATTAAATAACTCGATCTGTTTGAATTTAATTTTAAAATTTTCGTACTAAGTCAATACGAGTACTTAAATCAAATCGCGTGAAAATCGACGATAAAACTTTTAAATGAAAAGTTTATTTTATAATTTTTAGCGCGTTTAAATAATAATTAAAATAAAAAAATTATTAATCGAGCAGAATTATATCACAGTTAATGTCATAATGTTGTAATAGATGGCATTAGCTGTACGCTGCATCGCGCTATCATTTTGTTAGCTGCGATATATAGATTGCATTGCGTTGTTTATAAAGGTTTGCTGCTTTTTAATGTTTTCGTATTGATACAAATTTCTTCTCAGTGTTTGTAAAATTGTTTTTTTGACCATGGTCAACTTCTATGTTAATTTGTTACAAGTACATATAATTTTATTTCTAAGATTAATATATTTTCCGCTTGATCAATTTACAACTTGATACATTTACGCGTTCCTGAGAAAAAGGTTGAAAGACAGACGTACAGACTGACAGACACACGAACAGAAATTTACAGTTTTCGGATTTTTTCCTTTATGTATACTAAAGGACCTTGCTCCTGGCCAAATTTCATAATGCTTGGTCAATGGGAAGTACCATATAGGTTTTGATTCCCTTGCGAAAACGTTAAAAACGCTATCATACTTAAAATATGTGACATAAATGACCGTATCTTTTGATTGCGTTAACTTAGAAGTTTGATTTTTTCACAGCTCTTAGTAATTACAACTTTGAGTACTTGACATTGATAAAAATTTGTTACCTTCACGCGTTTCTGAGAAAAAGGTTGAAAGACAAACTTACAAACAGACAAACATACATGTCATCGTAGACTTGAGTATATGATATTAATTTCAACATGATACGTCTATGCATTTCTGAGAAAAAAGGGTTGACATCCCGACAGACAGACAGACAGACAGACAGACAGACGGACAACAAAGTGATCCTATAAGGGTTCCGTTTTTCCTTTTAAGGTACGGAACCCTAAAAATTGGGATACCATTTGGAAGGGACATTATTCTAGACAGTCATAGACTATATTTTGTACGTGTATTATTTTAAAGTAAAATCTACTGTAACCAAAGGTAATGCTACCATATTTTTATCATTGCGGCATCGCGTCGCTAAAATCTATGACGTGCATCGTGAATAGTCATGAAGCGGGTTTGCACAATTAAGCGTAACGTGATGGGTCTACCCAAAAAAACCTATCCTCCTATTCGGGGATATTGATGTATTCCGATAGTGCGTCATGTATTTAAGATTATTAAAAAAATCAAGTCACTTAAACTATATATAAATGGAAATAAAGTTTCTTACTTTAATGTTTCGAATGTTGATGCGTATTCCATATTTTGCAATATATACTAATATAAAATATTTGAAAAACTTATTATACTATAACACTTTTCATCATACCTGAATATATATTTATTTCAATAAATTTATTAAGAATAGGTTTGACATCTTTAGACGCAATTTTCTCAAAATGAAGTCCGTGTGATTTGACGCAGTATTGCTTATCAACGTATGTACACGTGTATCGTGTCCTTTATATTAATGTTAAATCTAGCATGTTCAGTCTATTTACTTTATAGATTTGCTGACAAATGAATTATCTGCTGATAATGTTTACTCATGAAATTGGAGCAAATGATAATATTTACGAACAATGTGACTAGGCATAACTTCTTATTCTTACTGTACTCCCCAAAAAATTCTGAGATATAGATGTCTTCTGATATTTCGTCATTTAACAGTATTAAAAAAATTAAGTCGTTCAAACTGTGTAAGTACAAAAGAAATGGTCTTAATATAATGTTTAGAATATTGAAATGAATTTTGCAATATGCAATAATCTGATATTTGAAAAACTTTATATCAGATAAAACTATTTATTGTACTAATCTGAGTTTAATTGATTACACCTTTCATCAAAAGATGGATATACTCGTCTTCAAACAAATTCGCTAAAAATTTCACATCTTTAGACATTTTGTCCAAATAAAGTCCGTGTGGCTTGACATAGTATTATTGGCGTCCATATATAAATATGTTGCACTTTGCATCTCAATTTCAATTATACATATTAAAAAATCCTTAGTAGCTAAAGCATATTATTCTGTTCAAGATTATATAGATGATAAACATGCTTGGATTTAGTATAAGCTGGATTCACACAGGGTATTTAATATATTTGTACCTCATAAATGTATGCACCCATCGTAAAACTTTTAAAAAGAGTAACTATAGAGTTTCTTGCCGGTTCTTCTCGGTAGAATCTACATTCCGAACCGGTGGTAAATAAATAATTAAGTAGTGTTGAGTTTTCTTTTGTTTTTGTATTGACGATTCAAAAGTGCTTGTAAAAGCCTACTTGAATAAAGCATATTTTGATTTTGATTTTGATTAATAGTTCGTACATTCACAAAGCTACAGCATACGTGAAAGCTAATGTTAGCAATATTCGACTAGAAACCTACAAAGGGAATAGCAAATTGTTTTCTGAAGCTAAAGTCAAACATTCAAAGCCATTCATGGTAAGACTGTCATGCGATGGAATTATCTGCAACAAGACTGACGCTTAAGTCGATAAGCATACTTATATAAGTATCATTATCACCAACCAGTAATTAATTGGAATAATCAAAACCCGACTGCGCAAATAGATCATAGACATTCGTTCCTAACCAAATTTAAATCGTTATAGGTTATAAACCGTAGTCCTGGTTGAAAAATGATATATGGAACCTAAAAATGATTTTTAAATACCCATTCAACGTTACCCCACTTGACATAATTCGTCGAATTTTTTTTTCTTTTTCACATTATGGCGTCCAAAATCGACCATTTTGATTTTTCCCAAATTATTATACTTTCTATGACATTTGCAAAAATCAATTATCACAATCGGCCACACACATCCACACAGACTGCTAAACACATTACCCTTCCTCGCGTCGCGTAGTTGGGTAAAAATAGGGGTGCTATAAATTTGATGTGTCTACCTTTGTTTCTGACTATGCATCGAAGCTACCTAAGGAATTGACCAATTTTAATGGCTTTTTTGTTTGAAAGATGATGTAATCGGGACGCGTTTTAGCTTTAATAGATCTGTTCTGTGCAACTTCTTCTGGTCTGATCGATTTGAAATTAACTGTAGTTAAGTAGTGTGTATTATTGAAGTCACAGTGTACAGTACACTGTGACTTCAATAATACTAAAATAATATAGTTACGTAACCTTGACCTGATGCTGCATCTGGAATCAGCAAAACACACAACTCCTCAGCAATTTACAGCTGAAGTATCGTGCTGGGGCTCGTTGAAATAGTCTCAACGAATAGATTGTAGATTTTTTTATTAATTTTCAATTTTAAATTAATTATTTATAGACTGGCCTCGTGGTTTCACACGCGTTTATTTGCGTTTTTAAACTTTTTTTTAAGTTATTACTTGAAGATTTTTTGAAATAAAAGTAGCCTAAGTTACTCTTTATCTATATAGCTATTTTTTAAAATACCGTCAAAATCCGTTTGAAATTGTGTTCTTGATGTAATTACCGTGTATACTTTCATACGGATTTAGTAAAAAGCTGTGAATTTGAAATTGGAAACAGATACATTAATTTTATTTATTTGTATGTAAATGAAATATGTCAGAAATAAGTTAACCGGCTAATTACGTCACGCGGTTTTCTGACCAGAGTTCGCTAATCCTATTCGTAATCACATACTCTAGTGGAGCGTGCAGTGAAACGATTAATCAAAATCGAGTCGTTCGTTCGAATCGAGTAATTAAATCGTTTTGTATTCGATTCGAGTGATTAATCGTATTAACTATTGAACTATGCAATTATTTCACAGTTGATTAGATATATTTTGTGATAATTATATTGTGTTAATTGTGTTTCGTTTTTTAATCGATTTGAAAAAAAGTAGGTTCTTTATTAAATATGTATCTATATTTGTATGATTGTGGTTTTCTCAAAAACTATATATGCGGTTTTCGTTGTTTTGAGGATTCACAAGGACAGACACTTAGACGTAAGAACAAATATTTGGACGCATATAAGCAATACTGTGTCAAGCCACACGGACTTGATTTTGAGAAAATGACGTCTAAAGATGTCCAAGCCTTTACTTTTATTTTTTGATGAAAGGTAAAATTAATTACAAGCAGGTTGATACATTTATTATATTATCTAATAGAAAGTTTTTCAAAAAGATTATTGTATAAATTGCTACATATGTAACGCACTTGAAGTTCGATACAATTAATTAAGAAACTTTTTTCCGTACTCATTTAGTTTATATTACTTTTGTTTTAATAATGTTAAATAGAACTAAATTTAACTTTGTGGGTTGACACATTATTGTTTATCAGCATCCATTTGTAAAATTATTAATATCGGCCCCGAGCAAGGATCGAACCTGCAACCAACGTCGTTAGAGGTACATTTAGTACGATTACACCAGGTCGTAAATTACTAACATGCTTTTAAATGAGAGATTATTTGGACACAATTGCCTCATCTGTTCGAGCTGCAGGCCGAATTTACCACGAAATAACTTACTGACTCGCAAAACCCTGTATATGACATTTAATTAATCATGGGTAATTTTAAAATAAAATCTAAAAATACGTAACATCTGTTATAATGCTTTAAAATTAATAGATTTATTATATTAATTAACAATATTTTTTTTATATTTACAAATTGAGCAATATACTCAATTAATAAAAAAAAAAAACATAAAAAATTGTAATTTATTACAAAAAGTTGAGGCCTCATCCAACCAGGTATAGCTCTCAAGTACTGGCAGCACTACCAGCATTACTATTATAAATAGAAAAAATAACAAACATTGATTAATGTATGTTTGTTTCACTGTCATGCTAATACTACTGAACGGATTTTTTGTAACTTTACAAAAATATAATCCATACTTGTATATCTATACTGATATAAATGGACGATGATAAGCAATACTGTGTCAAGCCACACGAACTTCATTTTGAGAAAATGACGCTTAAAGATATCGAACCTATTTTTAATAAACTTGTTTGAATAAGTATTTATCCATATTTTCTTTTTTTTTTTTTTGATAAAAGGTATAATGAATTAAAAACAGGTTGATATATTTAATATATTATCTAATAAAAAGTTTTTTAAATATGTAAGATTATTGTATAAATTACAAAATAAGGAACGACCTGGAAATTCGAACCAATTAATTAAGAAACTTTTTTCCGTACTTATTTAGTTTATATGACTTTATTTTTTATTGAATAATGTTAAATAGGTGATACAGTATCAAAATACATATGTAAATATCTCCGAATTTCACTTTTTGTGGGTTGACACATTATTTCTTATCAGCATCCAAATAAAATTGAATTGCATCTGCTTGTAATTTCAAATTAACAGCTTTTCACTAAATGCATATGAAAGTATATACGGTACTCACATAAAAAAATCTATTTTTAAAATTTTTGTATGTCTGCCTGTTTGTCTGTCTGTCCGCCTGTTTGTTCCGGCTAATCTTTGAAATGGCTGGAGTGATTTTAACGAGACTTTCACTAGCTTATCTTATGAGGAGTAACTCAGGTTACTCTTTTTTAGAAATTTTCTTTATTTAAATTTTTCGCAGGCGAAATCGCGGGCACCAGCTAGAGCTACCTATACTTAAGAAATACGTTTAGTATTTAAGTAAAAGAACACTCAATTCATAAGATCATTTCAAGTTTTCCTTTTAATAATATTACTAAGATTTTACATTTCAAATGCATTCCTTGGGTTTTTTCAATTGATCTCGTACTCGGTGTACAGAAAATCGTTGTGTGAAAACTTGCACCTGTTAGGAGTAATTAGATGTCCTATAACTTAGTAGTTATGGCTAATTTTGTGTTTTACCCTCGTAATTGATATAAAACAAGTTGATTACCTGGTAACAGTTACGTAGGTACAGTTACATCTGTTCATGTCAAAAATAAAGGCACTGACAGTAAAGTCCTTCAGGTGCAAAGCAACGACAAACAAATCTTTATGAAACTCTGTGAGCAAAACTTATAAGCGTAATTCTCGCCTTATAAAACACAAAAGCTATAATATACTATGTCAACCTTTCTGTTCCAGATGCAAAAATTGTTTTTAAAATTCATATCGTGCTCGTTTGTGTTGTTACGTGAAGACACCTGCAGACATCGGGAGAAATTCTATTACACGAATATTTTCTTAAAGCTTAGAAGAACCTGTTTTACATATAACAGATTTAAAAATTTTGACTGTTCTTTTGAAAATATTCATTTTTCAAAAGATAAAAAAATGTGAGTCGTCGCAAGACGCCTAGGCGATGTATTATATCAAATTTATTTTGAATAGGTAATATAATGGAGGTGAATTAACGACAGCTAAAAAATATAGAGTAATGAAATATAAAGTACTAGCTGTCTCTTGCGGTTTCACTCGCTTTTATGGTTACTGCTTCGCTCCTATGAGTCGTAGCGTGATGTAATATAGCCTTCCTCAATAAATAAACTAACACAAAAATAATTTTTCAATTCGAACCAGTAGTTCCTGAGATTATCGCGTTCGAATAAACAAACTAACAAACTCAGCTTTATAATATGAATATAGATTTAGATATTTTTCAAGATGTTCACTTATACTTATTTATATTAATTAAATAAGAAAATTCAAAAATTAAAATTTTACTTTAACCGAGAAAAATGAAATAAAATGAAATGAATGGTGACACTAACGGTGGCGATGCGTCACCACACCAACAATCGGTCTAAGCCGCCGCTTAACATGTTTCTAATTGGCACAGTTAAAAGCCATTAACCAAAGAATTGAATTGAATTGAAACCGCCGCTATAAATGTGTATTTATCAAAATACATGAATTTATATTCCTCTAAAGAGAAAACGAAAGAATTTTGAAATTACTTCATACAATATATTGGTAAAAAACTAAGTAAATTAATCATGTTTTCCATATTTCGCCCTTAAACGACGTTATGTAAAAATATTATTCACAAAATAATCTGAAAATCGTTGGGAAAATATCTCCTCAGTATGAAAGGGACAATAGGCATTCATTTAAAAGCCTTCGTCCTAAACGCCAGAGGCATTTAATAATCACCCTTAAGGAAAAAAAATAATAATCCATTTATCTGAATCTTTCATTTTATAAGAGTTTTTCGCCTAATTCCGCTTTCGTGGCTTTTTTTTAATAAAAACAGCGGTCAAACAAGTCAAAGGATCACCGCCACCCATGAACATTCACAGTACTAGAAGAACTACCAACCGATTGCTTAAAGAGAAATGAAGCATGAAGGGGAAGGGGATGTAAAAAAAGAGATGAAGGAGAGAGTTAGATTTCGGATTCTCTCAATCATCATACGAAACTCAGTGTACTAGATACTTTATATCGATTCTGTGAGGGTGCGGCACTGCCTCAGTCGAGCCAGCCTGTATACGAGATGTACTCAGGGGGTTAGTAGTGTATGATTAAAAGTAGAGAGATGAGAATACGTAAATCTCGCCGTAACTACGAAAAATAGTTTACTGTCCACGTCAATTTTTCGTAAGAGTGTGGTGTAGCTTCAACTTGGCCCGTGAACGTAGTGTATTAAGTAATAAGATACAGCTCTATCACAACAAGATAAAATTGAGAATTAAAAAAAACTCCCGACAATCTATTCATTGAGATCATTTTAACAAGTTTCAACGTGATACTTTTGATGTAAGTTGGTGAGAAATTCAGTATTCTGGTGATTCCAGATGATGTTGTAGCATCAGATCAAGATTATACAACTATATTATTTTATAATTCAAATTGATAAGACTAGTAGAAGATTCTCAGATCCTTTCAACAACTAGAAAAGAGATAAACAGTTCTTTTTATAAATTATAGCCAAAATGTATCTCTATTCTATCAGTTTTCAAACGAAAATCTCTGATATACACATAAAACTTCTTCTTTATTTTGTTTTGTGGCTTTTAGTTGTGCCAATTGTCACATAAAACTTATGTAACCCCTCTTTTTTTGGGTCGAAGGTATAATAAAAATACCCGATGAAGTCCGTCATTCTAAGTCATTGCCTATTAAAGTATACTAGAATGTAGGTTTATTTTATTATTAATAATTAAGTTTTTTTTTTTTTTTTCAAAAAGATTGTTTATAGCGAGGCCTATGCCTTAGCATGTTCTCTGTGTATATTTATTTTCTTATAAAGTTTATATAAATAAAGTAAAATAAAATATTTTAATTTTCTTAAATATTTATTTTAAACCGTTTACCAGGTTCTTCCCGCCAAGTATCGCCTGTTTTAATGGCTATGCAGGCGGACGTTATTATGACAGGCGCCCAATGCCTCCGAGAATTTAAACGGGAACAGACGTTAATACGAACTGAGTTATTTGCTCGATAAAATTATTTGGATGCTGATAAGCAAAAATATGTCCACCCATACAAAATAAATTTCGAATTAATGTATTCTTATAATGCGTCATATATTCAACGTTATTCAAAAATTTTGAAGTCATCTAAACTAAATAAGTACGGGAAAAGTTTTTTAATTTAATGCTCGTATATTTTAAAAACTTATTACATAATAGATAAAACTCTTTATTAGAAAAGTGTGATTTTAATTTGTTACAATTTTTATCAAAATATAAAAGATAAAATGGATGTATACTTCTTCAAACAAATTTATTACGAATATGTATCTGACATTTTCAGACGCGATTTTGTCAAAATAAACTCCGTGTGCCTCTACATAGTATTGCATATCAGCCTCAATTTATGGTTATTTATACACATAGACATATGGATGCTGATAAGCAACAAAGTGTCAACCCACAAAAGTCAAATTCGGAGATATTGGTGTATTTTGATACTGCATCACCTATTTAACATTATTCAATAAAGTCATATAAACTGAATAAGTACGGAAGAAGTTTCTTGATTAATTGGTTCGAATTTCAAGTGCGTTACATATTTTGCAATTTATACAATAACCTCAAACATTTGAAGAACTTGTTATTAGATAATATATTAAATATATCTCTCTGATTTTAATTAATTATACTTTTTATCAAAAAATAAAAGATAAAGTAGCTATAGTTCTAGAACATATGTGTTAAGAATAGGTTTGACATCTTTAGACGCCATTTTCTCAAAATGAAGTCCGTGTGGCTTGACACAGTATTGCTTATCAGCGTCCAAATATAAGTGGGCATTTAGGGTTCCGGACATCTCTTTATGTAAGACTTATACTTAAATACATTGCACGAATGGTAATGACAATAGTTTATGTAATTAAAAAAAAGTCGATCTATAAAAACTGCTTACCTGATGTCAAGTGATCACCACCGCCCATGGTTCGCAGCAGCAGAGTAGCCACAAATGCGTTTCCAATTTCCAAAGGAATGGGAGATGAAACTGAAGAAAAGAAATGCATGGAGTTAGGCTTCCGACTCTCACTTTCTGTACGAAACACAGCCATATTAGCTAATTCACACGAATCTTCTTTGACACCTCGGTTAAGTTACCTCGTTAACGAGTTGTACTCAGTAGGCTACAGCTAAAGGCGAATCCAGCCCTCAATAAAGATTGTGTGCACAGCCACCCGAAATTCGGCCAAGTGACGAAGTCATTACATATATCGCTGCTTTTCAAGAATATCGATTCAACTAAAAATGATGAATTTTAGGGAACGGGGTTTTTAAATTTCTTTATTAACGTGTTGGTGCATAGCTGCAAAATTTTAACGATCCTCTGATGTTATAACTTTATTGACTTAAAGGAAATTCATCATCGCAACTCTTTTCATGATAAAACATCAAAGATTTATGGTGTTTTGACATACTTAGTTCTATTTGTTAGAATTTTGAATTACTACGATATTCTTGCAAACCAGCTATATGAAAAACAAAACAGAAATGAAGAAACAAAAACATTAAAAAAATATCGCTAACTTAAAACGAAAATAAAATTAAAAGGACAGTTAAACTATGAGATACATAAGTATAATATATACAATTATACATGTTATGAGATACATCACGGCTATAATATATTAATTAAGTATTTAATCGAGACATCTCTTATATTCGTTTAATTTTATGGTAAAGATATCTAAATTAGCATGTAATATTGAAAGCATATTGTCTTGGCATAGCAGCGAAATTCCCCCGATTATTCATATTTAATATAACGGGTCTTATCGCGATAACTAATGGTAGTAATACCTTTTTATTGACCGACGTTTCGACGAAGTTACATTCGTCGTGGTCACGATCTGACACTCTCAAGTCAGACGACGATGACGAATGTAACGTAGTAGAAATCGCGAAAGTTTAAAATATATAATTCCCCCGATTAATTTTAGACGTGAGGATGTACAATAAACGGTACGAACTTTTTCGAGGCATACGAGGAGGAATATTAAATAATAGTAATTTTAATAAGTCAGTACAGTCAATTTTCGCGTTTACTATTATATACAAGACTATTAAATCAATAATCTTCCTGCAACAAAGTCCTGGTAATGTTTGAGCCTATCGAAATAGCTAAGAAGATCATTATATTATTATTACTAGCTTCCGCCCGTGACTTCGTCCGCGTGGAATAGTTATTTTGGGTTAATAATGCATTATTTTAGAACAAATTTGGTTAGCATAAAAAAGGTTATAGTGTGCTAACCGTAAAAGATAGACATATGCCGTCGCAGATTTTTTTTTAACTTTTATAGGGAAACAATTCTGTTATACATGATTTTTGCGAAACTTTAACCGTTTACGCAGCGCAGCTCAATAGGAAACTATAGCCCGATTTGAAACATTCTGCATTGGTGGTCTTAGCGTGATAATATGAATGAAAAAATATTTCAAATCGGATCAGTAGTTCCTGAGATTAGTGCGTTCAAGCAAACAAACAAACAAACAAATTCTTCTGCTTTATAATATTAGTATAGATTTTACTAAGGCACGTGTGTTTTGTCACAAGTCCATTAGCGTCGTGGGCATGCCGATCGTGCCCACAACGGCGGATCCGTCCTTGGCTATAGCTAGGCTCTACCTCGTTAAATTCATCGGCTCTGACCGATAAGTTGCGTTGCCTTCATACCCCCACCAATGTTGCAAGATTAAAAAGTTGTTTTAACAAATAAAATTGTACAAACTTGTACACACCAGCTGGTCTTAAAATTCTTACTTTTAAATTGCATTTCTTTGCGCGTTTTTAAACTTTAACACTAACTTTTAGTTAACTCACAGTCGTTTCGTTAAATTCATATAAGTGTTTAAACTTTTGTTAAATTTAACTTTTAAATGTAATTTGTAAATTTATAGATATAATAAATACAAGTAGATATAATAAAATTATTTTCATTCTAAAAAAGTTTTTTTTTTTAAATAAAAAAAAATTGAAATCTATACAAATATTATAAAGCTGAAGAGTTTGTTTGTTTGAACGCTCTAATCTCAGAAACTACGGTTTCAAATTGAAAAATTATTTTTGTGTTAGATAGTATATTTATCGAGGAAGGCTATATTTTTAAGTTTGTTATTTCATAACTATGTCAAGTTTAAAAATTATTTCAGCCTTTTTTTATATGAAAGTATAAGCTTCCAGAGAGGTTCCATATAAGTTTAATCAAAAACGGATCAGTAATTTGGTTTTAAAATCTAAATTACTAATAGAAGGGAATCATCCTAGTAGGTATTTTTAAAAGAGTAACTACTGAGTTTCTCGCCGGCTCTTCTCAGTAGAGTCCACACTCCGAGCCGGTGGTAGCTTCACGTGGAACTGACATCACAAATTTGTAAATTGACGACTCGAAAGAGCTTGTAAAGGCCTATTTGAATAAAGTATATTTTGAGTTGGAGTTTGAGACGAAATAGGATATATATTCATAGTTTCTTTTTTAAATTTGATATTATTACATTACGGCTTAGGTACATAGATTTTTATTTAATTTAGCAATGAAATAACTTTTGATAGTTGTAGAAAAAAGGGTACAGAATAAAAAAAAATCTAAACATACCTTAAAATTAATTTAATGAACCCTCTTGTGACTGGATGTTGATAAGCAATAGCGTGTCAACCTACAAAAAGTCAAATTCTGAGATATTGATGTATTTTGATAATGCGTCTCGTATTTAACATTATTACGGAAAACATAAATAAGTACAGGAATTTTTTTTTTAATTGAATGTTTCAAATATTGAAACGTGTTCCATATTTTGTAATATGCAAGAATCTAATATATTGAAAAAATATGTTATCAGATGAAACTTTTCATTATACCTGCTTATAATTAATTATACATGTTATCAAAATAATATTATTCAAACAAGTTGATTAAGAATAGAATTGTCATCTTTAGACGCCATTTCCTTAAAATGAAGTCCGTGTGGCTTGATATAGTATTGCTTAAAAGTATCCAACTATTATAGGTATGTAAATTCTAAAGTTTGTTAATAAATGTTTAAAGTTTGTTAACTCTTTAACACAATCAACTACCTAACGGATTTTGATAAAACTTTAAAGTAATATAGCCTATAATATACACATAGATTTTTTTAAAATTAAAATACACGGGCTAAATAATACACATAAGAGCTACATTTGTTTGTTCTCGACGTCATATCCGCAAAACAACTACCCAATAAGAATGTTAGTGGCAACTTAACTAATCTAAACGGACTAAACTTTATGATGGCCATAAAATGGATATTTAAGGAGCGTAAAAATTTTATACGTTTTTCCATGGGTTGGGATAAAGTTGTTAATTTTATTGAAGACGCGTCTTATACCAATGATATTTTATAACTGGATGCTGGTAAGCAATAATGTGTCAACCCTCAAAAAGTAAAATTCGGAGATATTGATGTATTTGGATACTTCATCAGCTGTTTAACATTATAAAAAAAATTGAAGTGATATTATGTATATCACTTCAATTTTAATTTAAACTACATAAGTACGGAAAAAAGTTTCTTAATTAATTGTTTCGAATTTCAAGTGCGTTCCATATTTTGCAATTTATACTATAATCTCAAACATTTGAAATACTTTTTATTAGATAATATGTTAAATATATCCATCTCCTTTCAATTCATTAAGCCTTTTATAAAAAAAAAATAAAATATGAATAAATACTTATTCAAAAAAAAATTATTGAGAATAAGTTTGATATCGTTAAACAACATTTTCTCAAAACAGTCTGTGTGGCTTGACACAGTATTGGTTATAAGCGTCCATTTAAGGAGCGTAAAAATTTTATACGTTTTTAACTAGACGTGCTTATTATTTGACATTTAAAATTTATACCAATTACCAACTTTGACAAGCTTGTCAATTACAAAATAAATACTTATTAATGAACGCATCACACTCACTGCCCCCCGTTAGGATTTCATGATCCTTTGGGGGTTCATAAACACACAAACACCCAGACCATGATAAACGTCCGTATGGCCCATACAGAGGTTCGCGCGTGAGCGGGATCGAAACCGCGACCGTAAGCGCTTCAGCAAGATACAGTGTCCTCAAAATGGTCTCAATGAAAAGGTTGCCATGCTTTTTTATCTGACTTCCCAAAGGAAGAGTTTCTCCATTCATCGAGGACTATCCTACTAATATTGTATATGTGAAAGTTTGTATGTGTGGATGGATGGATGGATGTTTGTTACTCTTTCACGCAAAAACTACTGAACCAATTTGACTGAATTTGGAAATTAGGATGGCTTATATTTTGGATTTACATTTACTATTCCACGCGGACGAAGTCGCTGGTGAAATCTAGTTTAATATAAATAAATAAAATAATAATACTAGCATTCTACACCGGCCCCCATTTAAGGTCTGGAAACACTCAACACAAACACATACACCCAGACCACGACAAGTATCCGCATGGCCAATAAATATGTTTGCTGCGAGCGGGAATCGAATCCGCTTTCGTTAGCGCTTCAGTCAGTAGCAGTGACCACTGCGAATAAATTATACTATCGTTTAATATCCTTAAATATTTACCAGACATTAAAATCACCGTAACATCCATCTTAAAAGTACAGTTGAATACGTAAGCTCACATAATAAGGCTTTGAAACAATTCATTTAATGACCAGGCGACGTGCTACTGGCAAGACGCCAAGAAAATCCACCGATATGGTCTCAGCGAAGTTTCTTTACGTTAACAGCTACCTACTTAGAAAACAAACGAGAAAATAACTTGGATTTAAATAGAAATGTTTACCGATTTCAATGTCACAATGTTTTGTTACTATAGATATGTTACATCTATCTATATATATATAAAATCACTTGGGGTGACTGATTCATCAACGCAGAGCATAAACCGCTGGGGCTACGAACTCGAAATTTTGGCAATAGGTGGCTTTTATACAAAATCGTTTGTATGCAAAATGTTATCCTGTTATCATATTTACTTAAAACTGAATACTCATTCTTCTTTATGCTAATAATGAAATATAAAACACAAAATCATCGTATCAATATCAACCCCAACCCACAGAGGTGCAATGGGGTGGTTTATTTTACATATTTGAAAAAAAATCTTTAAATTAAATATTTATTACATATACGCGTTTAGTAATTAAATTCCTTCAAGGATGGTGTTTTACTGGTTTTTTTTAATTGCTCCTATCAAATTCCAAAATTTACGCGGACGAAGCCGCGAGCAAATGCTAGTAATATATAAATATATATAGCTCAAAGGTGACTAACTGAAATAGTGATCTATCAACGCACAGCCCAAACCACTGGACGGATCGAGCTCAAAATTTGACATGAAGGTAGATGTTATGACGTAGGCATCCGCTAAAACAGGATTTTGATTAATACTACCCCCAAGGGGATAAAATAGGGGATGAAAGTTTGTATGAAACTTTGTCAATTTTCAAACCGATCGGACTGAGACTTGGAATGCATAAAGCTGATATTACGTAGACATCACAGACATCGCAGACAAAGTCGCGAGCACCACCTAGTTAAGATATACAGATAGATAGAACCTTTATTTGGATTCAAATACCAAATTAACACAACATGAAAAAAAGAATACAAAAAAACACACAAAAATATCAAAAAAATAGATAAAAAAGACTTACGAATAAAAACAATTTGACTTCAGAAATCTGTATTTGTTTCGAACTTTTACAAGCTAGTCAATTATTGCCCCAAAAATACTCTCACCTCTCATATTTATTCGCTAGCTGGTTGCTAGACAACATTATCGTTTTCTTAGATTTTCGCGATTATTATTCATTGAAATAAAACTATTTTAAACGGATTTAAATTTCAATAGACAACATTAGTCATTACTAACCCCTCCGTTTCAATTACCCTTATGTTTACTTCTTCGCTTTTGTGAGTCGTAGCATCATCTAATATACCTTGTAACCTTCCTCAATAAGGATTTTTTAATCGGATCTGTAGTTTCAGAGATTACCCTCATAAACAAACTAATTAATAATTTTTCTTCTTTATATTATTCGTAGAAATAATATCTTTGGTAATCTATATAGAGCCTATATTTTTTTTTTGAAACTGTATAGCAAAAAACACTCAAAGGAGTCTCAAGGTTAATTTTGATAAAAACTAAAAATAAATTAATAGTTTTTCGAAAATTAAATTTTCCTCATTACATTTTCAATAGAAGAAGATTCTAAAAATTAATTAAATTATTTTTTTTTTACCTTCCATTAAGAAATCAAGCATTGAATAGAAAAATAAGTTTCGGTCGATCATTCGGCACAACAAAATCTATATAAACACAAGCAAACCTGCGACAAAAAGCTTGTTTCGACTAATATTATAAAGAGGTTAAGTTTACATGTTTGCAAGTTTGTTTGTAGAGAATAATCTCTGAAACTACTGATCCGATTTGAAAAAATATTTTTGTGTTAGATAGTTGCTTATTGAGAAAGGACTCATAAACATTCAAGCAAGAAGCAGTACCATAAACGCGAGTAAAACCGCGTGGAGCTAGTTTTATATAAAACAGAACTTAACAAACCCTAATAAATAATTCAACTTAATATAAAATCATTGTTCGCTACAGTCGAGAACGTTACAAGCCATTTACAAGACAAGTTACAATGTCTACTTGGCGACCAGCCAAATGTCAGTCCTCTAAATATAACCTTACCAAAATCTCATTAAGTCTTGTTAAGCTTTCATTTTAACATACCTATATAATGCGGGTTGAATCGCTTTGTAAATTAAAAGTTAAGTAACAGCCTGCAAATGTCCCACGGCTGGGCAAAGGCCTTAAGGAGAAGGTATAGAGCTGAATTCACTGCGCTGGTCCTTTGCAGGGCGGATATACGTGTGTTAGAATTTATCTTTTAAGTTTGATGACGATGTTTTCCTTCAACGCCGAGCTCGAGATGAATTTAAACACAAATTTGACACTGTAAACCTCAGCATAGCTAGCAATTAACCTGCGATCATCGGTGGAGATCGACGCGTTCTAACCACTGGGCCATCTCGACTGTATGAAATCGATTTAACTGAAATCAAAGTCAGAATTTTTATCTGTGAGGGGAAATTTACACTTATAGGTTTCGGTTTCACACTTTCATAACAAAGATGTTTTATATCGTACATATTGTACGTTCGTAAGTTTTACTCTCGAAATCGATATAAAATAACTCTGTTACCTAGTAATAGATATGTTGAAAGCAGTTACGTTAGCTATGAATGATATAAATAAGGCACTGACAGTAAATTCATTACCAGAATAGTTTATGCCCATTAGATTTAGTGACCACATTAGATTTAGTTAAGTACTAGGAGAGAACGGATGAACATACATACATTTACTGTCAAAATAACCCTCCTTTAACTTTACCGTAGCTGGGTAAAAATAGTGCTTAATCTATGTGTGGTAGATTAATTTTTTGGCGTTCAAAAAGGGAATGTAATTCCTATTTCGAATAAAGATATTTTGATTTCACTTGATGTGCCTAGCGCACTCCGACTCATACTTGACCGGTTTTTATGGAACGTATCCCTCACGTAAGACCTACTGTGAAATAAAACCGAGATGGCTCATTAGATCGAAGATGTCGAGTATTATCTTCTCCGCAGTGGAGCAACTTTGTGGAGATTTCGTGATAAATTTGTCCGTGGTAGTTATCTCTAAGTAAAGGTCTGTTTCACCGGTTCCTGTTAAAGTTTTAAATAGTTAACTGACATTTAACGATAACCAACAATTAAGGATCGTATGGATGCTGATAAGCAATAATGTGTCAACCCACAAAAAAAAATCGGAGATATTGATTAATTGTGATGTTGCAAACCATATTTAATAATGTTCAAAAAATTTTCAAGTCATTTAAACTAAATAAATACGGAAAAAAGTTTCTTTATTTAATTTCAAGAATGTTGAAGTACAATTTTTGCGATATGAAATAATCTCATGTATCAGAAAAACTTATTATTAAATAATTCTTTTTATTTTACCAATCTGCATTTAAGGCATTATACTTTATATCTAGAAAAGAAAGGATCATATATGTCTTCAAACATATTTATTAAGAATAGGTTTGACATAGTTTAGTATCTATAACGATTTAAATTTGGTTAGTAACGATTCTCACTTATAGGCTTTTGCAGAACTGATACAGTACTGCTGACTGCAGATGGTCCTGTTATACAGCCGGGTTTTAGATTTTTTAAATGAATTAAACTCACAACTTCAAAATCGATTCAATGGGTTAACTTTCTATAACTCCCACAGTTTCTCTACCCCATCTTGATGAATCAACCTGTACGTAAGACTTAACGTTTTCCCCACAATCTCCACGAAGATAACGTTCACAGTGAGTAATATAAATCTGTAACTCCCCACGAGTACAAATGTGTTTGAAACACTCCCTACGAGTCGGGGTCTCCCTCCTCAATTTTGCTCAAGACGTTCTCAGAAACTCCATTAGGAATAATTACGAGAAAGACGAATTAACTCAAGATTGCTTCAATTATAAGTGCTTGATAATTATTCACTGAGGATTTTAAGCGAAAAAAAAAACTTATTTGAGACATATTCAGAGACAAATATAAACTCGATACAGATAAATAAATTGAAATGTCTGAATGAAAACTAAATTTATATTTCAATTTTATTTATTTGTAAAGGTAAGATAAAGGTATTCATTTTTAATGTAACGGGTCTTATCGCATTAATTAATGGAAGTAATACCTTTTTATTTCACGAGCACTCGTCGTCATGTCAGCTCTTGACCACGACGAATGCAACTTCGTCGAATCGTCGGGCAATAAAAAGGTTAAAAGAATTAGTTATCGCGATAAGACCCGTTATATTAAATATGAATGGTATAAATCGCGAAAGCTTAAAATATATAAGATAAAGGTAGTTAGCTTCCTCCCTAAATAATAAATAATCTTTCGTTCTATGTCTGGTTCTATCTGGTTTAAACCAGTAATAGCGAGTACTAGCTCCCTTGCGGTTCACTCGCGTTTATAGTTACTGCTTCGTTCCTATGAGTCGTAGCGTTATGTTATATAGCCTATAGCCTTCCTCAATAAATAAAGTACCTAACACATAAAGAATTTTTCAATTCGAACCAGTATTTCCTGAGATTAGCGCGTTTAAGCAAACAAACAAACTCTTCAGCTTTATAATATTAATAAAGATTAAATATTAACTTGTAAGAACTGAAGTATGATATTTGTATTTCTTTTTTTGAGAAAGTTATATTTACAGTCAGTATATATTATATTTTAATTGTATTTTCAGTTATGATCTATTTTGAACCCTAATAAATAAATAAATATAGTATTATTTATATTGTGTGTGTATTTGCATCATCAATTTCAACGTTCAGTGATTATTTGAGAGGTCTGCGGCCGCATACCATTAGTCAGCTCCATCTGCCTTGGCTATTTGAGCCTTTTATATAAGCAGACTACGCTTTTAAAATGTTTTTTTTTTCTAGACTATCTCAGAACATGGACCATAAAATAAATACAGTCGAAAAACATTGTGTTTTTCGACTATATTTATTTTATGGTTGCTCTCTGATGTCTGCGTAGACTATTTACCCGACTGCGCAACGGAAAGGAGGGTAATGTGTTTATCAGTCTATGTATATATGTATGTGGGTGGAACAAATTTGGAAAAATCAAAATGGCCGACTTTGGAAGTCATAATATAAAAAATAAAAAGAAAATGAAATTGACGAACTATATCGAGTAGAATATGATTGAATAGGTATTTATAAATGACTTTTAGGTTTTAAAAATCGTTTTTCAATCAAAATTACTGTTTAATAATTCTCGCTTATAGGCTCTTAGAACTGATACGGAACTGTTGACTGAAGATGGTCTTGTTACGCAGTCGGGTTTTAGTTTTTTTTTTTTTTTTAATTACTTGTTTGAATAGCCTATTTATTAAATAATTAATAATAAAAAGAAAGCAACCGACTTAAAAAAGAAAATGTATAATTTCGTTTACTTGGAAAACAACTTTTTTAAGTTATTACTAAGCCGATTTTGATAAAATTTCTATATAAGGTCATTATATTATATTATTTTTAATTTCTCTTTTTTCTTTTTATTTTAAATAGAATTATTTGTTTATGTTCGAATTAATTGTATTTAAGTTATATTTTACAAGATCATAAATCAAAATCAAAATATTTTTTTTTCAAATAAGCTTTTGAATCGTCAATACAGAAACAAAAAAAAAATAAGAATTTACCACCAAATAGAATGTAGATTCTACCGAGAAGAAACGGCAAGAAACTCGATAGTTACTCTTTTGAAACGTTATATAATTCATACATTTAAGAGTTACAAATATTTTAAATACCCTGTGTGAATCCAGCTTAGACTATATACATAGATTTGAATTGGTTAAGTTAGGTTAATAGCCTCGTAGGAGAAAAGGCCTATCCTAATCACATTCCCTTTGAACAGACTAAATAAAACGCACCGATATAATCCGATTATATAACTGCCTTTAGGACACTGAACTTTTCTATAAAATATATCATTCTGTCAAATTTTACAGAAAAACTTATAATAATTAATTAATAAACGCATCACATTACATGCCGCGAGCGGGGATCGAACCCGCAACCATTATTCAGTCGCAGTGATCACTGCGCCAATCTGTTGAAATAATAAAATGAAATTAGAGAAACGAAAAAAGCCTAATTCAATATGAAACTTGTGCTTTTACCACTCGACTTTAATTATTAAAGCTTAATGAGGCCTATTTGTGTAGCAATAATGAAAATCTTTTACATTTAGACTTTGAAATTTAATGTATAATTACGCCTCGATAAGAGTCTTAAGTTCCTTACTGAGACTAATTATGGTAATACTTGTATTAATTTCGCCTTCAGTTTTTTCATCGAGCCGAGATAGACTAGTGGTTAGAACAAGTCGATCTCTACCGATGATCGCGGGTTCAAATTCCGGCTAGCAGCGCTGAGTTTTCAAGTGCTAAATTTGTGTTAAAATTCGGCGGTAAAGGAAAACATCGTGAGGAAACATGCGTATGCTGGGAGAAATTCTGACACATATATATCCGCCAACTCGTAATGGAGCAGCGTGGTGGATTAAGCTCTAAAACCTTATCCTTAATAGGAGGAGGCCTTTGCCCAGCAGTGGGACATTTACAGGCTGTTACTCTTTTTAATTGTGTAAATGATTCTACATATGTATATCTGTAACATATTGTTAACGAGCTGGTGTCCGAGACTCTGTCTCTGAAAAATTATAATAAGAAAAATTTCGCAAAATAAACGTAGCCTAAGTTACTCCTTATAATATAAGCTATTTACGAGTGAAAGTCCCGTTGAAATCAATCTCGTCGTTTCAAAGATTAACTGTAACGAACATACAGACAAAAAGTTATTTTTTTTTTATGTATATACCGTATATACTTTCAAATGCATTTAGTTAAAAGCTGTCAATTTATAATTACTAGCAGACAATTTTATTTATCTGTATAGACTATGTATTACGTCCATGTAATTCTTTCTTTCCTATTGACTGTGGTACAGTCTCGCTGTAGCCCGTTGAGTACAGCTCGAAGGCGGGCTGGCTCGACCGGGGCAGTACCTCACTTTTACAAAAGATCGGTGTGAAGTAGCTAATATATGGACGCTGATAAGCAATAATGTGTCAAGCCACACGGACTTCATTTTGACAAAATGGCGTCTAAAGATGTGAAACTAATTCTTAACAAATCTGTTTGCAGACGTATATATCCATCTTTTCTTTTATAATTTAATATAATGTATAATGAATTAAAAACAGATTGGTTTAATGAAAAGTTTTATCAAATAATAAGTTTTTTGAATGGATGAGATTATTTTATGTTCAAAATATAGCACACACTTCAATTTTCGAAACAAATAATTAAAGAACTTTTTTCCGTATTTTAAATTATTTAATTTACTTTAGATTACTTGATAATTTTTTAAATAATATTAAATACATGATGTACTATCAGAATACATCAATATCTCCGAATTCGACTTTTTTTTAGGTTGACACATTATAGCTTATCAGCATCCATATAGCCCCACCAATGCCCGGGGCAGTACGGTGAGTGAGAGAACCGTAAGCTTAACCCTTTCTGTACTCCTATTCTATTTCCTTATTCCCTTTTCATCTATCATTCCTTTTAAAGGTGGCAAGGCTTTTCTGGCTCCTCTGGTGGCTATGACAGACTCGTTGGCGCAATGGTCACTGCAACTGACTAAAGCGCTAACGGTCGCGGGTTCGATCCCCACTCACGGCAAATGTGTGTATTGGCCATACAGATGTTTATCGTGGTCTGGGTGTTTGTGTTAGTGTTGTGAGTGTTTCCGGATCCCCGACGCAAGGTCATGAGATCTTAATGGGAGCCGTTGAGTGTGATGCGTTATTTAATTATTTATTTATTTATCTGGTGCTGCAAAATTTCATTCCTTATCAGTGTCTATATCGCTTCGACCTTACGATATATCGTGAGGTATAAATAACCATAGCACTGTTTATACAGTCTGACCATTTAGCACATAAAGCGTTTGTTTACATACTGATGTCCAGTCTGTTATGGTAATGGGCTAAACGGTGCTGTATGTCACAGCCATGTCCAAGTGGGTTGCTATTTTATGGTGATTTATATGGAGGGGTCTTGCTAACTGGTCGATAACTCATTGGTCATCTTAATGGCTTTTTGAGGGTGTTTAAGAGCAACTAAAACATCATATTCCGTGACTCTACAATGTTACATGTTGTACGACAATTTTTAACCGACTTCCGAAAAAGGAAGTTCTCAATTCGTCGGAGAATTCTTTTGTGTTTTTCGCCAATTACTCGTAAATGGCTTGACCGATTTTGTTAATTCTTTAATAACGTAATTTCGTTTACTTTAATGAGATACTAATTGAAGTTATTTCAATTTTAAAATCACACTACTAAGCCGATTTTGATGATAATGAAATTCCATGCGACAATGAGACCTTTCCTTTATATACTCATTCAAACAAAAAATATTTAACTAAATCAATCCAGCCATTTTCGATTTTTCAGAAAAAGTACATAAAAAAAGTCCCCGATTAATTGAAAACCTTCTTCTTTTTGAAAGTCGTTTAGAAAACTCTCAAACTACAAACAATTAGTGTCGTTAAAAATTAACCACATCTGTCAAGCCGTTTTCAAATAATCGGAAAAGATAGATAAAAAAATTACCGATTTTTTTTTTTTTTTTAGAAAATTACGAACCACTTTTGAAAGTCTAATAAAAGAATTAATATCAATTCCCTTCTCAAAATATTAAATATCTTATTTCTAGTATTTCATCTCAATATTAATAAACAATTTAAATATATCTTTGAATAAAATTTCTTATCAAGTCTATTCTCTGTACTTGTCATCTGGTATCAATACTCGGAACGATAATTACGAATTTTGCGAACATTATTTTTCCTTTTAATTTTTCATTATAAACATTGATATATATATACATATATATAGAAAAATAGACTATACTGATTGTTTTAGAAGTCATTACAATTGATTACTAACTTAAAGTACTCGAAATTTACATTCATAAAGACAGAACTTTTATTACAAGACATTACTTTGAGACGTACAATAAAATGGAATGGAAAATTAATGACAAACAAAGCTCGAATAATTTATACAAGACATTTTATATAATAACTTTTTTAAGAAAACCGACCTCAAAGTCAAATTTAATACAAGTAAACTAAGAAAAAAATCTACATTTTGAAGTCAGTGCCAATAACAAATTCGAAATCGGTGCTAAATAAAAACTTTTACGTCTGATTAGGTTATCAGTATTATGTGGTATATTTTTTTGTTTCTGTATTGACGATTCATAATTCCTTGTAAAAGCCTATAATAAATAAATGCATCACACTCCCAAAATTGTCCCCATTAGGGACTTATGATCTCAGGATCAATTGACTCAGGTCAAGGGTCCGGAAACACACAAAACAAACACCCAGACCATGACAAACATCCGTATGGTCAATAAAGCCGTGAGCAGGGATCGAATCCGCGACCGTTATAGTTTCAGTCAGTTGCAGTGACTACTGCGTCAACGTGTCTGTCGAAATTACTTGAATAGAGAAAATCAAAATATATTTGACTGTACGATATTTTTGTTTTATCAAGAAAGAGGGTGGTCCTCTAATTTGCTTGATTTTCTAGAGGTGAGCCGAGATGGTACTTAAAATTTGCCGATCTGTATTTTCAAGTGCTAAATTGAAGGTGACGGTGAAGGAAAACATCGTGAGAAAAACGGCGAAGGAAAACATCGTGAGGTAGCCATGTGCCGGGAGAAATCTAGACATGTATATCACCACCCCGCAGTGGAGCAGCGTGGTGGATTAAGCTCTAAACCTTCTACTTATTAGAAGAGGAGATCTTTGCCCAGCAGTGAGATATTTACAGGCATTGGGATGTTAAATTACTCTTACTTTACTTTCTAGAGGTTACTGAAAAAGGCCAAGAAATGCTGATCCAACTAATTTTACCCATGAAAGCCCTTCCCTAATAGTGATACATTTACCAACTTTACCAAAGTTACATAAAACAAATAAATAGCCAAGGAAACGCTAAACTAAGTTCAGACACGCTTACTTACTTAGTATAAAAGCTAAATACCATTAATTCTAAGTGATTCTAGCAACAGGATATGAATAGTGTGACCTCAGGATTTGCTAAGTAAAAATTATTGTTTTTAACATGCAACACTATGTGAAAATGTCAATATGTTGGTGTTTTAATAAGACTTTAATGAAAGGAGTTTTTAATTCGTGGTGTATTTTTTGACTGCGCGACGAAAGGGAGGGTAATGTGTTTATCACGAGGGTAGTGGGTTTACACCTTTGTGGCACTATTTAGACCAACACGTGGGCCGATTTTGGTAAATAATACTTCGTTTGATTCGTCATAACGGTACGAATGTCATAGAAAGTATAATAATTTGGATAAATCAAAATGACCGATTTTGGACGCTTTAATGTGTAAAATGAAAATCGACAAACTGTGTTAAGTGGGATGTCGTTGAATGGGTATTTAAAAATCATTTTTAGGTTTCTTATATAATTTTGCAATCAAAATTACCGTTTAGAATCTATAACGATTTTAAGTTGGTTCGTTGCGATACTTTGTGGTCTTGTTATGCAGTCGGATTTTTGATTTTTTCAATCATTACTTATTAAAATTGACGCTGACAAGCAATACTACGTCAAGCCACACAGACACCATTTTGAGAAAATGGCGTCTAAAGATGTCAAACGTATTCTTAACAAATTCGTTTGAAGACGTGTATATCCATTTTTTCTTTACTATTTTGATAAAGGTATAATTAATTAAATGCAGATTTGTATAATAAAAAGTTTTATCTCATAATAAGTTTTCTTGATATATACCTGTCGTGGAACAACAATAATTTTTATTAGAAGTCGCTGAACTGATTTAATAGTAACGGTTAAACGCGGTGACATTGTTGTGAGTCAGGTGGACAGTCTTGTTGCATAGTGGGGTACTGTGTCATGCACACTTACGTTTGAGAAATCGAACAGTCTACACCTCCAAGTCGAAAATATCGGTTTACCTCCCTAGTATTTTTTGTTATACCGACATCCAGTTTAGTTTTGATACAAAATCGTGATGGACCCCGTACCACCGACCATAGATGTAAACGCGACTATCGCTCAGCCATCGCTGTCGCCGACATCCCTAATATTATTGAATATTGTAAAAATAGTCAAATCAATAGTCTAATCACTAAATTAAGACACTTTTCTCCGTACTTATTTTCTTTAAATGCCTTGAAATATTTTTGAATAATGTTCAACATGTAACGCATTACCAGAATACACCAATATCTCTGAATTGAACTTTTTGTGGGTTGACACATTATTGCTTATCGGCATCCAAGTAATGTTTGTTCACTCAGAACACCGTCATTAACTAACTGAATTGTAAATATGTTTTAATTTAAAAAGGTATACTTTCAGATAGGTTGGAGTTTTCGATTTTTAACCCCGACTCAAAAAGAGGGGAATTATAGGTTTGACTTGTATGTATGTATATCTGCGTGTTTGAGCATCTGTGTCTCTGGATGGTTCTTATCTATCTATACATATAAAATTACTTGTCCTGACTGATTCATCAACGCATAGCCTAAACCGCTCGGATTACAAACTTGAAATTTCGGCTGTAGATGCCTTTTAGCGTATAAGCATCCACTAAGAATGGGTTTTCTGTTTTTCCATCCCTAAAAGGGTAAAAAGGGGTAAAACGATTTGTATGGAAAATATTATTCCGTGGTCATAGTAACTTAAAATTTAATACACATACATACTTCTGGATGATAGTAATGAAATGTGAAACATAAAACGCACGAATATCATCCCCTATTTAATTGCAAGGGGCGGTGAAGTTTGTTTCGACAAAATTTATTTTTTGGCCGATTATCCTTAAACTTAGCATAAAATCAAAATCAAAATATGCTTTATTCAAGTAGGCTTTTACAAGCACTTTTGAATCGTCAATACAAAAACAAAAGAAAACTAAACACTACTTAATTAATTAATTTACCACCGGTTCGGAATGTAGATTCTACCGAGAAGAACCGGCAAGAAACTCGATAGTTACTCTTTTTAAAAGTTTTACGATGGGTACATACATTTATGAGTTACAAATATATTAAATACCCTGTGTGAATCCAGCTTATACTAAATCCAAGCATGTTTATCATCTATATAATCTTGAACAGAATAATATGCTTTAGCTACTAAGGATTTTTTAATATGTACTTATATTGTTATAAATATTCCTTAGGTTGAATAAATAAATATCTATATCCCTGAATTCAAAAATCATTCCTTATAGTTGTGCTAAAGTATTAAAGTATACGCGGGCAACGCCGCGAGGAACTGTTAGTAATTTATAAAGATCTGAAAGGAACTGAGTAAATTCTACTGGTGAAATTGAATCGAATTTTCCTATACTGTGATTACAATGATATTATAACATAATTACGTAACCTTGACCATCAGGTCAGCATCAACTGCAGTATATGGAGGATCAGCAGGATACCAACTCCTCACCAACTTACAGTAGAAGTATCGTTATGCTTATTTTATATATCACTTAACAGACTATTTCAATAAATAGTCTCAATGAATAGATGTTGAGGATTTTTTTTATTCCAATTTTCACTCTTTTTTTGAGAGTGAATCTTTTATTACATTTTTACAACCATCTCACAGAGAAAAATATTAAAATAATTTCAATTGATATTTTTATGCTCGTTATAAATAAGTAACGCTTCACTGGACATTCAGACAATTGATTTCAAAGACTTCGATATAAGAGATTTCATAAAAACATTATTTTATTTCTTCAAATTTTTATAGTTGTGTAATTTAATTTATTGTATTTATTTCTTGTTTTGTATTCGGTAGAGCAATAACATAGTAATTTAAAAGGCTTTAGTTTAGTTTAGAAGGTTTTCAATTTTTGAAATTTTTTTTTTGCATGCTGAGGAAGGCCAACGCACGGATTTTAGTGGGTACAAATCTCCACATAACCTGATCTCCCGCCCAGTAATCGGGTATCTTTTCGAAGATTTCCTCTACGAAAACAAAAAATTGCTGTAACCGTTATTTAGACCTCATACAGACAGTCATATAAATTGTCAATATGTAAATGAATGCTTATAAGCTATAACATGTCAACCCACAAAACGTCAAATTCGAAGATATTGATGTATTTTGACGTACGTGACTCACGTATTTAACATTATACAAAAGATTTTCAAATCGTCTAAACTAAATAAGTACGGAAAAAAGTAATTTAATTTTAATAATTGGAAAAGTGTCCCATGTTTTCAATTTGATGCAATAATCCCATATATTTGAAAAAGACATTAATAAATCTTTATATTATATCACTCCGCTTTTAATTCAATACACCTTTTATAATAAGATAAAAGAAAAGAGAGACATATACTTCTTGAAACAAATTTATTACGAATAGACATGTTAAAACACCATTTCTCAAAATAAAGTCCGTGTGGCTTGACATAGTATTGCAAAATCGAAATCAAAATAAAAAATACTATATTCAAGTAGACTTTTAAAAGCACTTTTGAATGGTCAAAACATACAAAAAGTACTTAAATTAAGGAAAAGCTACCACCGGTTCGGAATGTAGATTCTACCGAGAAGAACCGGCAAGAAACTCGATAATTAAAAATTACAAATGTATAGATTAAACATCCTGTATGAAATCCAGCTATACTAAATCCATGCCTTATTATCATATACATAATCTTGTACAGAATAATATGCTTTAGCTATTAAAGACTTTTTAATATGCAATTTAAATTCATTGAAAACTGCAAAAATTTCTGTGGTATTTTGTTATAAAAACGGACACCTTGCCCCAGAAAGGAAACTACTTATCAGCGTCCAAATATAAATAAAAATCAACGTACAACAAGAAAATATTTACATATCAAAGTTGCACTTTTTAACATCGGATTAAAAACTCAGCTTTCGTTGGAAACATCGTAAACTGAAAAGTCGGCGTTCGTTAAAATCGTAGTTTATATAAAAGATAAATATGTAGTAAGAAGTATTTGGAATGAAAAGTTGAATGTATAATTTGTACCTCAACTAAGCGACGTATGAATTTATTTACCAGGTCAAATTTTTGCACAGCTTTTAATTAAAAAGTCTTTTTTTAAACCCCGACCCAAAAAGATAGTTGTTATAAAATTGACATGTATATCTGTGTGGCTGTGGTTTAGGATAGGAATGGACCAATTTTGATACGATTTTTTTTCTTAAAAGTCGATGTATTCGGATACCTATAATTTATGAAGATCTATTTAGACGTTTCAAGGTTATCATGCCTTCTATTGAAATGATGTAAGCAACGTCTATTGGAATCGAAATTTACTATACTGTGAATAATATTAAAATAACATAGATTCGTAACCTGGACCTGATGCTGCAGCATCTGGAATCGGCAGGATACACGACTCCTCACCAAATTACAGAAATATCGTGATAGGGTTCGTTCAAATGGTCTCAATTAATAGATTGATTTTTGATTATTGACGACTATATTTTTCGAAAGCTCTGATTATTTTATAAAATAATTTAGAAATAGAACCGTCTATAAAAGCAAAACAAAACTACAGATCGGATTTTGATGAGAATTCTATGGGGCTAATAGCAAAGTATAACCAAAAACAACATCATAAGTCAAGCCCTTACGAAAAATCGGGGAAAATACTTAAAAAAAGTCTCCAACGAATTGTAAACCTTCTTCTTTTTTCGAACTCATTCGAAAAGTTCTTATAAACGAAAACTGAAAATTATCTCGAATTTAAAGTAAATTCTCGTCACTTTACACTGAACGGATCTCCATTTGGCGGTACTAGACTTTCTTTGTTTGCTTTAAAATTAGTTCCTTTTTTATTTTTATTTTAAATTCTGTTGTTTTCTACTTATAATGCTTATAATGCAGTTTCTAAGATAAACGTTTGTTCTTATTATTAATTTTAAAATAGCATGATTTATTAAATAAAATTTACTTAACATAAAGACCTCTTACTTAACCATCACTTTATTCCTCTTACTTAAAAATACAGTGTCATAAAAGGCTTTTAAACTGAGGGCTAACTAAAGCACTTTTATTTTAAAACTAGCTGCTCCTCGCGGTTTTACTCGCATGTTACTGCTTCGTCATATTCCTATTAGACATATTGTGATGTAATATAGCCTAAATCAATTAACGGGCTATCTAACGCAAAAATAATTTTTCGAATCGGATCAGTAGTTTCAGAAATTAACCCCTACATACAAACGTATAAACAAATACCTCTATATAATATTAGTATAGAGAATAGATTTGATTTTTTAAATAATTATCTTACTTAACCTAAAGAGTGCTTACTTAACTACCACTTTGAGTAACTCTTACTTCAAAATGCAGTGTCATAAGAGGCTCTTAAATTGAGGGCTAACTAAAGCACTCTCCTTTTAAAATGTCGCGGTTAAGAATTCCGTCCATTAAAAAAGGAATTCTGATTTTCGTTGCTTTGTTCAAATTATTGTACACTTTTCATCTATATATACATATATAAAAGCGAAAGGTCACTCACTCATCACGAAATCATAGAAACTACAAGTGCTAGGAGCAAGGTTTAAAATTCTGCATGGGGGTTGTTTTTAGGACGTAGGTGCTCACTAAGACGAGATTTTGTTGATTCGACCCTAAGAGTTTAAAACGGGGATGAGAAATTTGTATGAAAGTCTTATGTTAAGTGCGAGTAAAATCGCGAGGGACCGCTAGTCATTTATATATGTCGTGGAACAACAATAATTTTTATTAGAAATCGCTGAACTGATTTAATAGTAACGGTTAAACGCGGTGACATTGTTGTGAGTCAGGTGGACAGTCTTGTTGGATAGTGGGGTACTGTATCATGCACACTTACTTTTGAGAAATCGACCAGCCAAAATCGAAAATGCCGGTTTACCTACCTAGTATTTTTGGTTATACCTACACCCAGTTTAGTTTTGATACAAAATCGTGATGGACCCCGGACCACCGAACGTAGACGAAGACGCGACTATCGCTCAGCCATCGCTGTCGCCGTCATATATGACACAGTCAACTAGCTGAATTAGCCATTCAACTAAGAGCCTAACATCTTTACTATACGGCGCCATTTAAATCGCGACCTGAACGATATTTAGACACTTAATAAATCATCTAGGCAAATGACTTGGAATAGTAAACTAAACGTTTATTAACGTTTAACTACTTTCCTAATCTACTCATCGTTTAACTGCTTGCCTAGCCTATTTATTTAAATTTAGTTTCTTGAGGTTAAGGTGGCTTAAATTTTTGAAAGTCTTTTTAAAATACTAAGGGCTTTTAACGTCTCTGGCGCTGCGGGATGAGCAGCCTCTGCGCCTTGACGTAACATAACACAAGCATCCATATAATTTAAAGTTTTAACCAGCCAAATAGTTTTAGGTGGAAAAATCAGTCAGTTAGTACTTTTGCAGGCTGAAAGTATTCGCGACTGAAAGTGATTTTTGGTTTATTGTAAAAAAACAATTGAAAGTCTTATCTTGTTTTAAAATCATAAAAATTCACGTCCAAAATACGTAAAACCGCAGATAAAAACGCGTTCAGAATTAACGCGTCAATTTACAAGCAACTGGGTCAAAGCATTCATGATTCAGTGTAGTTGATAAGTTATGAGGACTTGCTACTCGCAAATTACATGCGCGAATGTATTGAGCCATGAACGAACTTTTTTTTTTTGGGTACGCGTATACTAAAACGTACTCTGTCTGTCTGTCTAGTGCAAGTATTTCTATTAAAATCAGTCCTCTTTTTTCGAAAGTTACATATTCAATATAACAATTTCGAACACATATTCGAATTGTTGAAATATCTTCGGAGCAAAACTCCAAGAATTTTGATACAAAGTCCGTTTGTACCCAAATTAGTAATCCAGTCTATTTTGATCTCCCAAGCTTCTGCTATCTTGTGAACTATTCCATTAACCAATAATGCTGTGGATTACTATGTTCTAATAAGAAAGAGGATGGGATGTGCAATAACAGGAATACGGGACACAGCAATTTAATTTCCTTGGTTGGCAGCATCTTCGCGATGTAGGGAATTTGTCTTACAATAGCAGAGTATATTGATGGGTGTATTGCCATCCTTGACCTGTTCGGTCGCTTCAAATCATCTATACTAACATTATAAACAAGTAATATTTAGGAAGGAAGGTAGGAAGAAGGTTATGGGCTATTACATCACGCTGTGACTCACACAAGTGAAGCAGTAACCATAAACCCGAGTGACACAGCTAGTAATTCATAAAACCTTTTGATTGAGTTTTCAATTTCCAAGTTCAACTAAATGCAGGGTTGCTAAATACGAGTCCAGCATTTTTGAATGACACCTCGCTCATATTTTTTCTGAACAGGTATTCGTATTTCGGTAAAATCTAATTCCTGGGAACGGGAAAAGACGCAGAATTCCGGGACATTCTTGGTACACCTGGTAATCTTAACTGAATAGCTTCTCTGATTTGTGTTCAAATCCGACGTGGGTACGATTTAGATAGACAGATAGATAAAAACTTTATTGCACTCAATTATGTAGGATCACAATAATAGAAATAAAAAAAAACATTATTCTAAGGAATGAACAATTGTAGACAAGGGCGGTCTTATCAGTAAAAGCGATCTCTTACAGACAACCCAACTTGCAAGGATATTGATATCTTCAAGAGAAGGGTTTTGGGTAGTGCATATATATATATATATATATATATATATATATATATATATATATATATATATATATATATATATATATATGTGTGTGTGTATTCATGTACAGATTTATATATATGCACTACCCAAAACCCTTCTCTTGAAGATATCATTTATATTACCATAAGCAACAAAACATTAAGTAATATATGATACGATAAAGATACGTGGGCTTAGTGTATGCTGAATTTCATACAGGATAAATAATTAATTTGTAATCATAAACTGTGTTGTATTTACAATATTTTAAAAGAGTAACTATCCACTTTCTTGCCGGTTCTTCTCGGTAGAATCTGCGTTCCGAACCGGTGGTAGCTTCATTATTTATGTATTTTTTTTGTTAATTTCATGTATGACGATTCAAAAGTGCTCGTAAGACCCTACTTGAATAATCACATATATATATATATACATATATATATATATATATATATATATATATATATATATATATATATATATATATATATATATATATATATATATATATATATATATGTGTGATTATTCAAGTAGTTCATATATATGTGATTAAGACTTGCATTTTTATAAATTTAAATGCAATATGTTTTTCGTCTGATTTTTTAACCATTTTCTTTCATACAAACCTAACTGACACTGATATTTTTAAAACCCCACCGAAAATTGAAATAAAACTATTTTAAACGGATTTAAATCGCGTATAATTATTTTTATTTTTATCATCCCGACGTTTCGAGCACTTTGCAGCGTTCGTGGTCACGGGTAGACTAAGGTGACATTAGTCTATTTGAGATTTTAGAAATTATTATTTACAACTACCTCCAACGGTTTCTTAGGTGATATCTTAAATAACGTTCCGGTTGCACGCAGAAGGCACTAACTGTATCTTTTGGTCTTGCAGTCTGTTGGACTTGGGATTTAAAATTTTTAATAAGTAGATCCCAGGTGTTCGAAAGTCTCCAACCATCTTCTCTATTAAAGTTCGGATGTTTTTGAATTTCAATAGCCTCGCGTATCATTCTAGGAATGAATCTGTGTTCTCTAGCGAGGATCTGTGGTTTATCAAATCGGATAAAATGGTTAGGTTCATCCAAGGCATGTTCACAAACTGCAGACTTTGAAGAACGCCTATTTTTGTCATCTCCTATGTGTTCCTTGACCCTAGTACCGATGCTTCTCTTTGTTTGGCCTATGTAAGATAAACCACACTCACATTCGAGTTTGTATACTCCCGCAGTCTGTAAAGGAATATTACTCTTGATAGGTCTCAAGAACTGGCTCACATTCTTATGAGGATGGTTTTAATCGAAGCTCGCTTCAAGATGTTGCCAATTCTGTCTGTAACTCCCTTCACATATGGTAGAAATGCAGGTTGTCGCTCAACTGTGGGTGGCTTGATACGGCTTCTACGATGCTAGCGAGGCACGGGCAGCTTGTTCTGGTGGAGTGCAAGCTTGACGTGGTGTAGCTCGTCCTCTAGGTGTTCAGCATCATTATACGCGATTTAAATCCGTTTAAAATAGTTTTATTTCAATGAATAATAATCGCGAAATTCTAAGCCCACGGAAAATTCCAAATTAGTGTAGGCGTTCTGAAGTGGTGATATTATATAGATGTAAATACCTACGAGATGTTTCAACATACCTGAAGATTTTGATGTGGTAATTCATTTTCAAGTTCTACAAAATTATCTAAAATTGAAGAATATATTTGTCCGTAATTATGATTACTATGTATCTTACTGAAGTAAAACCTTGCTGTCGCCCACTGATTACAGCTCGTATACGGGCTGGCTTGACTGTGGCAGTACCTCACTGTCACAGAAGATTGAAGTACCTAATATAACTGCGTCTCAAAGGTGACGCTAAAGCTTAACCCATTCCACCATTCCATTCTAAGCTGGCAACACAATTTTTGTAGTAATTGGTTGCTAAAAAGCTCGGAGTTCTAAACAGAGCGAGACAGTAGACTCCTGCTCTATAAAGCTTAGGTTCGTCTTCATGAGTGCTGTTACCACCTTTGGGTAGGTGCCCAATGACACCTTCAACCACTTGACCACCACCCAATGCCGGGTAGTTCGCATTGTTGATGATCCCAAACTCAGATGATTTAGAATCTTTAAATCTACGGAGATATGTTTGCTCTCTGTGTTTTGTTTATCGTAAAATGGAGATGTTCTGCTGAACTCTGACAAAAAAAACAACTTTGTGGCTGCTCTGATCCATGGACAGCGGAAATCACTTAATCTCAAGTGTTCTACTTGATCATTTACCAGTTTCTAATAACCTGAACAAGTACGCATTTTCCACTTTACAGACTACGCGTATTCGAGAATGCACAGTTCGTACATCTTCACATTACAAGATTACTGGCTAACGGATCGATAGTATTTTCAAGTTTGAAAAGAAAAACCTCCCACAAAACTTTCCAAGGAAAAAACAAGCCTCTTATATAAAAGTACAAATAAATTACCACATTTTCATCTCCAAATCGTTGTTTCATGAACGCCATAAAGATTATGGCGTCTACACTGAGCGCAGTGTTGAAAACATTTTGAATTTGATTAAGCCCCTTCATTTTGCTATTATTTGAAGGAAATGTGCTAAGAAAAAGTATTTTTTCATCATCCTTTTGTATATGCTTTAGAGTCGTCTTCCTTTACTCTGGGTGGATATTGTTAAGCTATGTCTCCACTGGAGAGAGAATTTGCAATGGGAAATTTTTCTGGTGACAAGCATCAGAAAAACGCGTCTTGACTATAATAGTTAGGTTTATGGGTTAGATTCTTCAAAAACTCGCTGATTATTGGTGACGAAGGTGACGGGAAGACTTTCAGGTGTCCTGCCTTATACGTAATGTTTCATACATGAGGCCATATAATGTACTTTTTTAGAATATACTATGGTATTTTAAAATTACCATGCCATAAAGCTGACATGATGATGACCACCACCACCATGGAAATAAGACGACCGCTTCCAGGGTCAATACATTTTACGTATTGTAACTAATCTTGACGTTGTTAAAAAATTAACAAAAAAAAAGTTCCGCTGAGTTTCTACTCAGGTCTGAGGATAGACTTTTCCGAAACCGTGGTAGATTTGTTTTCTTGACGCTCAAAAACAGAATGTAAATTCCTATTTTGAATAAAAATATTTTGATTTTGATGTTCTAACCTTGTAGTCTTGTCACAATCATAATAGTCTTAAATATGTAAGTTTAAGCCATATTGATTTAAATCTATTCTCGTACATAGCTCGCTACCAGAAATTGTTTCAAGCTCGCTACCAGAATCTCTCACTTCAATATTTGAAACATTAAATTATGAAACTTTTTTTCGTACTTATTTCGTTAGATGACTTAAAAAAAAATTGAATTATGTTTAATACTTAACGCATTATCAGAATATACTAATATCTTCGAAATCGACTGTTTGTGGATTGATACATTATTGCTTATCAGAATCCAATTATAAGTATGTATAGTCATTGCATATAAACACAGGCGTGTGATTTAAAAATTGCATTTTTGATTAAAAAATGAAAATATGATATTAAATATGAATTTATTCAATAACATTTTGTGGGTTATCATAAGCGTTCAGAAATACCATTTTAAAAATAATTAATAATATTTTTTTTTAATGGCTCATCAGACTAATTTTTAAGATGCCAAAAATTTCTAACGATTAAAAAGTTGATAATACACCTATATAGTCCAATTTTGATCACACAACAAAACATCGGATTACCAAGAAGCTGCTGAATTTCGTTGGAGACGTATCTTTAGGAAGATTGAAACATTTTCGAATATCCGAGATAGTGTCATGTGCTTTCATATATTTTACGAGCAGTTCCTATCTAAACTGAAGGCAACGACCTTGTATCGTACACGTTCACGGAATTATTTAGTTTATTCCTAAACTTCAGCAAATGTGGACACTGATAAGCAATACTATGTCACGCCACACGGACTTCATTTCGAGAAAATGGCGTCTAAAGATGTCAAACCTATTCTTGATAAATTTGTTTGAAGGGGTATATATTAATATTTTCTTTATAATATAATAAAAATAGATTGGTAGAATAAAAAGCTTTAACTACAAATAGGTTTTTATATTATAATAGATTATTGTATAAATTGCAACATATGAACGAACTTGAAATTCGAAACATTAAATTCAGAAGCGTTTTTCCATAGTTATTTAGTTTGGATGACTTGAAATTTTCTTTAATTGGCTGTGGAGATCACATCATTTGATCGTTTTCTGTTTTATTTCTCACACGAGTCCATATAATGAACCATTTCAGAATCTAATATGGTATTTTTAACACCCAACGCAAAAAGAGCGGTGTTATAAGTTTGACCGCTATGTGTGTCTGTGGCACCGTAGTTCCTAAACGAGTGAATCGATTTGGGTGCGGTTTTTTTACAATATTTTAAAAGAGTAACTACCGAGTTTTTTGCCGGTTTTTCTCGGTAGAATCTACGTTCCGAACCGGTGGTAGCTTCATTATTGATGTAATTTTTTTTTGTTTTTTTTTTTCATGTATTAACGATTCAAAAGTGCTCGTGAGAGCCTACTTGAATAAAGTATTTTTTTATTTCATTTGATTTGATTTTTTATTAGAAAGGGGGTTTTCAAGCGATGGTTCCTCGACATGTTTTACAAAAATCTAGCCTCAAAAAATAAATTGTCGAGGGCTCAAATTTTCAGTTTTTGTCTATTATATGGACGCTGATAAACAATACTGTGTCAAGCCACACGAAATTCATTTTGAGAAAATGGCGTCTAAACATGTCAAACCGATTCTTAATCAATTTGTTTGAATTAATATTTATATATTGTTTCTTTTCTTTCTTGATATAAAGTATAATGAATTAAAAGCAGATCAATATATTTAATATATTATCTAATAAAAAGTTTTTTAAATATATGACGTTATTGTATAAAATACAAAACATTGAACGAACTTGAAATTCGAAACAAATAATTAAGCAACTTTTTTCCGTACTTAGTTAGTTTATATGACTTTATTGTTTATTGAATAATGTTTTATAGGTGACGCAGTATCAAAATACATCAATATCTCAGAATTTAACTTTTGTGGGTTGACACATTATTGCTTATCAGCATCCATATGGTCACCATGCTATAAAGCCGACACATGCTAACTTAGACTAAGTCCAGACTAGTCGTAATCATGAAGGTTAATTTAAAACTATTCTCATAGAAAGCAATTGTTTTAAGCCCGCTATGCGAATCGCTTTCAATTTGAATATAATTAATTGAAAATCTGTTTGCCAATATAATGTTAATTAATAAATAATTAATTAGTGCGGGTTGAGGTAATTATTACCTAATTAATATTTGTATTGATATGAGTATATAAATTTGAAGAATTAATTTATTTGAAAACGCTATTTTATATATGGACGCTGATAAGCAATAATGTGTCAAGCCACACGGAGTACAATTAGAGAAAATGGCGTCTAAAGATATCAAACCTATTCTTAATAAATTTGTTTAACGAGGTATATATACATCTTTTATTTTATATTTTAATATAATGTATAATAAATTAAAAACAGATTGGTTTAATGAAAAGTTTTATCAAATAATAAGTTTTTTTAATAGATGAGATTATTTTATATTGCAAAATATAGCACTCACTTTAATATTCGAAACAAATAATTAAGGACCTTTTTTCCGTATTTATTTACTTTAGATGACTTGACAATTTTTTAAATAATGTTAAATACATGATGTTTCACAGACACGTTGGCGCAATGGTCACTGGAACGGATTAAAGCGCTAACGGTCGCGGGTTCGATCCCCGCTCACGGCAAACGTGTGTATTTTCCATACAGATGTTTGTCGTGGTCTGGGTGTTTGTGTTAGTGTTGTGAGTGTTGCCGGACCCCCGACACAAGGTCATGAGATCTTAATGGGGGCCGTTATGTGTGATGCGTTATTTATTTATATATTTATTTATATGTACTATCAGAATACATCAATATCTCCAAATTCGACTTTTTGTGGGTTGACAGATTATTGCTTATCAGCATTCAATTAATTAAAATATATTGGTCTAATAAAAAGTTTTATCTAATAACAAGTTTCAAATATATTAGATTAGTGCATATTACAATATATTCAAGAAACTATAATATTCGAAACATTAAATTATGAAACTTTTTTTCATATATATATTTAGTTTAAATAACTTTTTTTTGAATAATGTAAAATATATGACGCATTACCAGAATACGTCAATATCTTAATATCACGTTATTGTGTATCAGGATACATATTATTGTTTTTTTATAAACAGAATTATTTTATTAACTGCGCGTGGTAGGTCAAATTCAAAATTATAAGGAATAACGAAAAACATTTAAAGGATTCTCTCGGCCGATTTTGATGAAAACTAAAACTGTAACATTGAGTAAACCTAAAATTAAATTTAAAAATTAATTTACATAGCCAGCAATCGAACCCGCTGATTTAAAATAAAACACATTCTACATAATTGCACCATGTGATTATGTTAAAATCAAAATATATTTTATTTTTTATTTTATTTTAAGTAGGCTTTTGAAAGCACTTTTGAATCTTCAAAACAAACAAAAAATATTCAAATTAATATAAACCTAAACACCGGTTCGGAATGTAGATTCCACCGAGAAGAACCGGGAAGAAACTTAATAGGTTCTCTTTTAAAAATTTCGTGAATACATCATTATAACCTAACATTATAATAATAATAATAAACGCATCACACTCAACGGCCCCCATTAAGATCTTGTGACCTTGTGTCGGGGGTCCGGAAACATACACAACACCAACACAAACACCCAGACCACGACAAACATCCGTATGACCAATACAGACATTTGCCGTGAGCGGGGATCGAAGCCGCGACCGTTAGCGCTACAGTCAATTGCAGTGACCACTGCGCCAACGTGTCTGTCAAAACGTTATTCTGATAAGTAACAGTATACAAAACCAATTTAGCAAGTAACAAAAAAGTATAAATACAACAAACAACAGACAAATTACTAACAAAATAAAAGTCACAAAGCTTCGAAACAAATTAATTACCAAACATCCAATCCGTTCTTTCGTTCCCAATCAATTCATTCATTCCTTATAAATGTGACATTAAGTGAAGTAACTGAAGATAAATGATTGATGATTCCCAAACTAGATTGCTTTTTCAGTGATGCTGGTTGACTTTAACGTCCACTCCACTCCACTCCACTCCGTCTTTGAGCCTTCGATATCAGGAATTGTTGATGACAAATGATTAGAAAGAGCGTTTCTTGTACATGTCATAACATAACATGTTTTGTACAAAATATTTATATTAGTAGTATTGATTATACAAATATTATTGGTGCCTTGAGACACGTGTTGTTTTTAAGATTGTTTACGACTTTGTTTTTAAATATTTCGAGAGTTTGTGCAAGGACTCACACTAAAATTCACATTATTTTAGGGTGTTTTATAAATTTAATTAAGGTTGGATTCTCGACACCACCGATCAATCTCCATCGTGTTCTCTCCATTCCCCGTGACATTAGCGAAATAATTTCTAATTGGCACAACTTAAAGCCATAAACCAAAGGATTGAATTGAGAAAGGTTGTGAGAAAATAAATTGAATTTAAAAGGATATATTTTGTGTTACTTAAATCAAATATAAAATAAGAAGTGGAAATCATAGCTGTTACAAGCGATAGCTTGTGATTATGTCATATTAATTCTATAATTATGTGGTGCTAAGTTTTCGAGTGCTGAATTATTTCTTAAATATATCTCGTGCTCGTGAAGATAAAGGAAAACTTCGTGAGGAAACCTGCATGACACGTGTTATGTGACATTCTTGGCTCTCTTAGTCTTGTCAAGTGACTTCGAAAATAAAAAAAAGGTTCTGAATTCGTAGGGTATGTTTTTTTTTTAATATTTGTTCCCTCAGAACTTCGTCATTTCTTAACCTATTAAAAAAAATATATTTGAGACTTGGTATACTTTCTGATTGAAGCTATAGAATGTTTATCAAAATCGGCTCACATTTTTCGTTTTAAAATCAAAATAAATCGTATATGTGCGTCGTCCGCGTAAACGGAATTGCGTTATTTGCTTTTGAAGTCGGTTGGTTTTTTTAGTTTTAATAAGGTACCCGTTGATCAGTTATCAAGGCAGATGAAAAATAATTACATTACTGAAATGGCTATTAAAAAATAGGGGTTGGTAATAAAAGGGTAAAAAATTGGGTTGTATGTATTTTTAATGCAAATACACAAATAAAAACAAAAAAAGTGTTAAAAAAAAAAAAAAAAATAAGAGTGAACAACCCTTACATGAAAAATAGATAGTAGCCGATTCTCAGACCTGACTGACCTGACTGAATATGCATATAAAATTTGGTAAAAATCAGCAAAGCAGTTTCGGAGGAGTAAGGTAACATTGTGATACGAGAATTTATATATATTTATATTTATTTAATACTTCTGTCCGATAAATGCTTCATATAATCATAATTTTACACAAATACGAGGTCGAAAATTTTGGTATATCATGTTATCTTCAAATATGATTTACTTTACAGCCAAAACGTAAAATTCATATCTTTTTTACGAGCACAATCCTGTTTAAACAGCATTCTGTTGACCCATAATGACCAAACAGAAAGTTTTATTTGGTAACTTTATGTATATATAAAACGTGATTTAACTTTAATGTAGTATTCTTTATCTTTTGTAGTGTGATTTTCATAACGTGTTTGTGTTTTAAAAGGGCCTATGAAAGTTGAAATTAAACTATGTAATATTGTTCTTAATAGTATATTTTAAGCTTCATTTCTTTTCAAACTGGGAAAAATTTTGATGATCCTGTGATGTTGAAAATATCTTTCACATTATCAAATCACATTTGAACTTCTGAAAAAGGAAGTTCTGAATTGGGGGACTTTTTTATGTACGTACGCCGATTGCTATACTCGACTAAATCGATTAAATTTTTATTTTTTATTTTAGCCTTCCTAAATAAATGTCTAACATAAAAGTATTTTTTCAATTCAAACCTGTAGTTCTTTAGATTAGCGCGTTCAAATAAGCAAACAAAATCTTCAGCTTTCAATAATTTGTACAGATTAATGTAAATCTTTTAATATTTGTTATCTCAGAAGTCCGTTTCCATTCCATTCAACTATCCAAATTTAAATATACTTTCAAAATCGTTAAAAGAATTTTTGTCTGATTTGTCTCACATTCTATACATTCTGTACATCAAAATCGGTACAGTAGTTTGATTGTTAAATCAAAATAACAGAAATAAGTATGTTTACCACGTGAACAAAAGCGGGTATAGCTTTTGAAATCATTTCCTTATTTTAAAGTTTTAGTTAAAACATTAATAACGTTACCAGAGATAGATATCAAAGGTACAGTAACAGCTGATCTATATTAACTATTTATTTAACAAAATAAATGACCTCGGCGACCCTGAAGCGCCTAACGACCCCTTGATAGATATCACTTACCAACCCCATTTCAGATAGGGGATGAAGCGATCTGAGGGTGAAATTGATTCTTAATTCACCTGGGATAAATATATTTACGATATTCGATCGGGGTAAATAATATTTTCTTAGATTTTCGCGTAAGCACGTTGGATTACAAATAATTAATTAAAAAAATCAAAAACCCGCGTAACAAGACCATTTGCAGTCAGTACCGTATCAATATCAGTTCTGTCTAAAAGCGTATAAGTGAGAATTGTTACCATCCAACATACATATTTTCATACATACATACATAAGCTGATAAACATATGACCCATTTTTGCGTCGCAAAGTCGGGTAAAAAGGACAAAGAAAGCACCAGCCTTCACACATCTGAACAGATCTTCATAAATACAGCAAACAACTATCTCGATTTCATTACCTTTAAAACAATAAAAATCGCATCAAAACTGGTCTAGTCGTTAGAGAGCTACGACGTCACAGACAATTACGCGGATACAGACGTCAAACTTATAACACAGCAATTTTGTGTGGTTAAAATTCAGGTAATCCAATTTTTATACAAAAACAACGCACGCCATCTTGAATTTATAATGACGTCATAACACTAACCATCGCTTTACTCTCTCAAGTGTTTAAACCTAACCCTATATCATTTGTTTAGTTGAAATAAAAACCTGACTTCATGACAGGCGGTTTATAAAAACACCCATTAGAGGCGAAACTGCGTTCTCGGTAAAAAGCATGGAGAAGTTATTATCAAGGTACAGTGTGACGCTCGAGTTTGTGTCAATCGACAGCTTAGAAAAAGGCTTAAGTAATTTCGAAAATTATAAATCCTAAAACTTTGACGCATTTAATGACAAATCTGACATATCTAATGACGAATATAATGACGAATTTGTCAAATCTAATGACCCTTTGTGGCTATATTACCAACGGGTGGAGATAGGAATGGACATAAAAACATACATATGTACATACATGCATGTGAAACACATTATCCTCCTTTTGGTGTTCGCCGAAATCAGGTAGAAAGGTAAAGCAATTAACAATGATTATTATTAAATATAGATGTTAATTTTATTATGTTCGTATACCTATTGGCTTATAACTTTAGAGAATCATTCAGCTTACTTTTTCTTAGTCATAGCTGAATATAAAATTCTCCTAAACTCCTACATCAAGCACAACACATGTTATTATACCTTACATCATAATTTGAGGCTGATAAGCAATAATGTGTCAACCCACAGAAAGTTAAATTCGGAGATGTCTTCTGATAATGCGTTTCATATTTAAAATTATTCAAGTTTCAAGACACTGAATCGTATAAGTACGGAATAAGTACAGAAAAAAGTATCTTAATTTAATGTTTAGAATATTAAAGTGTGTTCCATATTTTGCAATATCCAAAAATCTCATTTATTAAAAACTTATTATTAGAAAAAACTTTTTATTATACTAATCTGCTTTTAATTCATTATACTTTTTATCAAAATATAAAAGAAAAGATGGATATATACGTCTTCAAACGAATTCGTTAAAAATATGTTGGACATCTTCAGACGCCATTATCTCAAAATGAAGTCCGTGTAGCTTTACATAGTAAAGCTTATCAGCGTCCAATTAGCCAATATCTCCGAATTCGACGGGTTGACACATTATTGCTTATCAGCATCCAAGTAATTCTATAACTCCTGCACTTCTGAAGTCCTATATGAAACCCTACAAATATTATCCTACACTACATGCTAAGCTGTGGGAAGGCGTGTACCCTCATTGTTAGGAGTTGATTGTGAACTGAACCGCTACTAAATTCACGTTACATTAATGTGTTGCAACTATGTTGTAGCTGTCGCTAGAACGAGTTTTAAGTTGTTTTATAAAGATTGAAAACAAGTTACTAATTTAAAAAGTCAAAAACTGCGTGAAGACCTTCTGTAGTTCGTTACGCACCAACTTTAAATTGATATAGATCCTAAATGGGAATTCTGATTGAAAAACGATTTGATAAACCTATAAACGACTTTTAAATACCTATTCAACGACCCCCCTCTCGTTACAAATTTCATCGATTCTATTTTTTTTTTCTGTTTCACAATTTTTCCATTTTTATGCTTTCTATAACATTCGTCCCGTTGTAACGAACAAAATCGGCCAACGCATTTGGTCTAAATAGTGCCACAAAGGTACAAACCCATACATACATACACAGGCTGATAAAAGCATTACCCTCCCCTGCATCGCGAAGCCGGGTATATTAAACAAAACCCCCAACATTCTGACATTTCCCGATCCCTAACACTAAGTTGGTGAGAAGTTGGGTTTTTCCAGGTGATGCATCATCAGGTCAAACTTACGCTACTCTTCTTTTATAATACAATTTATATACATACACTTATAATACATTTTTATAAAGTAAATTTAGAATTGGTTACACCACTAGAAGTTATTCAGATCATTTCAATTATAAGACAAGAGCTGATAACCTTTAAACGTCTTCATAAATTACTTCAGAACAATCTCAGTAGTTCAAAATAAATCTATTCGTTAAAAAGCCACAGACAGACAATAAAATTATGTTAAACTTATGACACCCCTTCTTTTGGGTCGGAGGTTAATAATTTAACACCTACTTTATTAAAATTCTAACACTTTATTAAAATTCCGTATCCAGAGGTCAACAAGCCCCTGTTACTAAATCTATGTCTTCTATATATTCATCCGACCGTCTGTCTGTCCGTCCGTCCATCTGTCCAATCGGCGTCCTAATTTTAAAAGGCTTTAAGGCTTTTTACATAGTTTATTTGAAAGGATACACTATCAAATTGCTTACATGTTTTATTAAAATTGGTTATTAAATTTAAAAATATAGTTTACTTTTTAAATTAAGATATATGAGAATCGCGTATTTATTTCATCATAAACTAATCATGTTTTCTTGTTTCAGGTAAGTCATCAGTAGCGGTATGCAATGGGTTTGTTTTGAGACTATAAAAATCATTTGAATATAATATCATATCAAGAGTCAAAGTTTACACAACTATAGCCCGACTACTAATTAATTAACGTATAACTAACGTATTATACAGCTTATTCATAGATACATCAGCGATGTATGTAACGTTTTACATTTGCTTGCTTATTAAAAAATTAGACATATTATTTCACTAACTTAGTTTCATCGGTTAAGACTAAGTTCACGGTAGCTTAATCGGAACTTATCCATCTGTTAATTACAATCGTGGGTTTCAAAAGTCTCCATTAAAAATATTATATTATAAAGCCCATACTTTCCTGAATAAATTGGCTATTCAAAGCAAAGTGATATTTTTTTTTAATTGGATCAGTAGTTTCAGATATTATCCCCTACATACAAACTTCTTTGTAAAAATAGTATAGATATGAGTTCATGAAATGTTAAAATAACAAAACCTCTTTGTCCTTTACAACCAATCAAATATAAGTAGTCATTAATTTGAGGCTATTTAAATATATTAATCTAAATTCTTACATTGCTAGGCAACGGGTAACATTAGCCTTTTATTGTTGTACCCCTATTACGAGTGACCCAGTTGAGATATAATTGTTTTGCTCTGCGTCCAGTACACAAAATATACTATTCGAATTGCCTAAATTACGAAAGTTAGTTATACGGAAAACATATAAAAATTATTATTTGTTTTTTTAATATTATATTTCTAATAACGATTTTATTATTTTTAGTAGCTAATTTTAAGTTAATTGAAAACAATTATAACAATGACGACAATTTTTAACGATATTACAGAGCCATCTAGCGTCATCATTTTGAAACATTAGTACCATTTTACGTTACAGCGCCACCTATGAAACAGAGAACTTAAATACGAATAGATGGCGTTAGACGCCTACTGTGATGTTCGATTTAGTTTCAGCAATCGCTACTAGATGTCGCACATAACGTTTGGTGTGTGGGTAACGTGTGGTTTAAATCTAAACATTTGTTATAAATACAATAGATGGCGCTGGCATATCTAGCTGTTTGTTAGCTTCCTTTAAATAATAACGTCATCTGTAGCTCGTGTCACTCAAAGTTACTTAAATAACTTATTTTTATGCGTGTTTTCAAAATTTAGTTAAGGTTGAATTCTTGACAATACCGATCAATCTCCATCGTGTTTTCTTCATTCCTCGTGACATTAGTGAAGTAATATGTCTAATTGGCACAACCAAAAGCCACTAACTAAATAATTTATTGAATTATTTTTGTACGGGAATTTCACATTACAGTTTTAAGTTTTACTTTCGTAATTGATATAAAACTACTGTGTAACTTAGTAACAGATGGGTAGGAGGTAGTTACAAAAGCCGTTAATATAAAAAATACGACACTGAAAGTCATTTATTTCAGGTGTAAGGCAATAACAAACAACTTCTCTAATCTATATCTTTAAAAATAATCTTAATTTTTTTTAATTTTTGTAATAAATTTTATTTTTCAAACAACGAACAAAGAAACAACGAACCAGAAATAGATTTATCATAAAAATAATGACGTAAATGCACTTCGATAAATATAATACAAGAAAAAACCTTTTTTAAAAGTGTCATTGTAATGTGTACAGTAATAACAGTAGAATTAGTGTTCAACCCTTCCGTGTTCTTATACGTTGAAAGCAAATAAAATATTATTATTGATATCTGTTGATGTAATCTCACACTTAAATACCTCCACTCACGCACATGCATACAAACGTACCACATTATTGTTTTTTTTTTATATAAATAAGTAAGGGAGTAAGGGACGAAAGGGATCCGGATGTCTTTCTTAATAAATCAACGGGTTCGATTCTTGAGTAAGAATTTTTTTTTTTTAAACTAATTAAGCAGTTTTAAGTTTTTATCAAAATCCGCGACTTATATGACCATGTTTTGTTATCCTATATCCATCAACACTTACTTAAATAATTAATTTCGTACTAGCTGTGCCCGCGACGTCGTTCGCGTGGACTACAGGATGACATGTACAAACCAAGGCTGTAGTCTGTGGCGCCTCTCAAGAATGGAGAATTTTACTCCCATTAATTAATAGCATTTTGTAGAACTTTGCCATTTCCTTTAGTCTGCCGTATACTACTACTCAGAAGTTGATCCTTATATTAGATGATGCAATAATACAGAATATGTTATTTTTTTCTCTAAATTAGCATTCTAAAATAAAAGCCTAAGTTACTCCTTGTAACATTAGCTATCTGTTAATAAAAGCCCCGTCAAAATCCTCTGATCCAGAGATTACCCGAAATAAACTAACAGAAAGACAAAAATTTTAAAATTTGTGTTTTTGATGAAAGTACTGCATACACTTTCATATGTATTTAGTTAAAACTTGTTAATTTGAAATTACAAAGAGACACTTACTTATTTAACTGTATATAAAATTTATATAAAAATCTAGCTAAAATTGTATTGAGGGTGTCACTTTTATTGTATTCTAGCTTTTGCCTGCGACTTCGTCCGCGTTTTCGTCGTTTTTCGTAAAAAAGTAGCGTATGTCCTTCCTCGGGGTTCAGTGGTTTTGATGTGACAGACAGATCGTATTTTGGTAGGGAAATATAATTTGTCAGTCCACAATACTTGATTTCTATGATTTTTTTATTGATTAGGTAATAATGTTAACTTTTTTTAATTAGGGATGAGTGAGATAATTATAAACGTAAGAATAAACAAATATAATCAGAATGCTCTGAACTACTAAGCTATCAGGAGTTACACGTGTTATTGTGAGTCAACCATAAAAGATAGACTTATACTGTTGCGGGATATTTTTTAGAAAATTTTATGTAGAATATTTCTGTCATACATGATTTCAATGTAACTTTAACCATTAAGGCTGCATACGTGACGGAAGCTTAAAAATTGGAGTAACGTCTCCCGTTTTCCCAAAGTTTCCCTTCACTACTCTGCTCCTATTGATTGTAATGTGATGAAAAGTATACTATAACCTGCCCAGGAGTATGAAGAATAATTGTACTAAGTTTCGTTAAAATCCGTCGAGTAGTTTTCGTTTCTATAAGGAACATACACACAGACAGACAGACAGACAAAAATTTTACTGATTGCATTTTTGGCATCAGTATCGATCACTAACCACCCCCTGATAGTTATTTTGAAAATATATTTCTTGTACAGAATTGACCTCTCTACAGATTTATTATACGTATAGATTTTGATTGTATTCTGTTTGTGTGCCAAAAAAAAATTAATACTACTGAAATCGTGTAAATGGCCCTTTCGACATATCGTGCATTATAAACAAAACAATTTAGGACGAAATATTTGTGAATTGTTCTAAGTATTCCAACATGCCCCTGTGTCCCTTCACGCTAAAGATTGTTTAATTACCCCTCTGTGTCTAATTATAATGTCTTTGAGAAATGTCTGTGTGTGCAACCATGTACCTGTTCGTAGTTTCACTTTGAGAGGTTCAATTAGAATTTAGAAAAATATAGCCGACTTCAAACAGAACTTTTGTTGTACACACAGACATACGAGCACAGAAGTCACACTTCATTCAAAAGTTTAACAATATGTACGTTTATGAGTTACAAATATATTAAATACCCTGTGTGAATCCAGCTTATACTAAATCCAAGCATCTTTATCATCTAACCTTGAATAGAATAATATGCTTTAACTACTAAGGACTTTTTAATATGTACTTAAAATTGATTATTCATTATTTGCCGTTACTTATTAATGATCTATTGTCATTATAGTTTTACAGAAAATTCCATCTAACAAACATACGGATCGAATACACAACGCTCTTTCCATAAAGTCGGTTAAATAGTTAAAATATCTTTTGAAAGAATTAACAATAAATCTTGTCAAGTTTTAATTGAAATTGTATTCACGCCATGGGGTTTTTAATTAAGGAGTAATGGGAATCATTTTCACCCTTATTTCCTTTATAAAGTATGTTCAGAACAAACTTGGTACAGAATCACGAGCAAATAGACAGAAATCCAGAATATTTGTTTAACTTTCACGCTTATAACTAAGACGATTATGAGTTCTGCTCTTAGACTTTCATTAAGATTAAGTTGTTTATCATTGATATGATTTACTTTCGAGAACGATATAAAATGACTCTGTAACCTAGTAACAGATATTTTGTACTAACGAAAGCTGTAAATGTCATAACAAACATGTAATTCAAATTCAAAATATACTTTATTCAAATAGGCTATTTACAGCACTTTCGAATCGTCAAGTTACAGGTCCATTGGTTATAGATTTTTTTTAAGCTACCACCGGTTCGGAATGTAGTCTCTATCGAGAAGAACCGGCAAGAAACTCGATAGGTACTCTTTTAAAAATCATTCATACATTCTGATTTTTTATTACAATTTGTTTTGAAATCCTGTAAGAAAGTCAACGCACATTAGATCCTCCTCTTTATCGTTCAAATAATCTGGTATAGTATAATACGCTTTATCTATTAAGGATTTTTTAATATAGGTTTTAAATTTATTTAGTGGCGAATGTAAAATTGGTTGCGGGATTTTATTATAGATGCGAATACCGAGGCCCAAAAACGATACACTGACTTTATGAAGACGAAAACAAGGTGTCACAAGTTTTAATGACAAACAATTTATGTACAAAAATATTTAGGAAAGTCTTAAAACAAAACGTATAAATAGGGGTGGAAAGGCCGGCAAACAGCCACGGGCCCCGGATCCAAAAGGGCCCCGGCCTAAAAAAAAATATTTATGAAAATCTTAGTAAAAATAAATTGTTACTTCATTTTTAATATGCTCTTAAAAATAAAACTTATCACATATTTAGCTAAAATTCACACAATATTATTAATAGTTTTGGATACCTTATTATGTGGTTCATTAAAATTAAGTTGTAATGTGACGATTTTTACGTGGGGGCCCCATCCAAAAAATTAGCCACGGGTCGCAGATGGTACGCCTCTGCTTATAAGTGTAATTCTCGCCTAAGACTTTCATAAAGATTAACTTACGTGGGAGGTATCGATATATACGTTGTTTTTCACTGGTTTTAACTTGATACTGATATGCCTGTCTACGCCTTACTTTTGAGATACACAGATTTATAACTTACGACGTTTTATATCAATTACGAGAGTAAAGCTTACAAGTGATAGGAAGCAATATAATTTGTCAAATTAATTTATTCTTATTTTCTAAATGTATTAAAATTAAATCCTCATCAAAAAAACATCAATAGATTGATATCACAATTTTAAACCATTTTTGGGCTGTATAAATTCTTTCGTTGGCCTTTTGGCATTTTTCGCGCCAAACGGCGCAACGAATGCGGGATGAAAACGTGGGAGAACGGCGGGAAATAATCCAAGTGGTTTTATTGAATGGTATAAATATTGCTAGAGAGAATATAGGTTAGTGTCACTGCTTGTTTCTATAGAATATATATATGATTAAGCTATGGAGTAAACTTTGCATCATATGTAAATTGAAATATGCCTACTTCTGATGTGTGGAATTTGAAATAAATCTGTTGATCTCAACATTCTAGAAAACATCGTTTTATTTATTTCTAATTAATAAGAATCTAACACAAGTGAAATTCTCACCTAAGAGTTTTAAAACTTGGACAACACACTGATATTATTTATTTCGATTTAAATTAAATTTATGTTTAAATTCATCTCGAGCTCGGAGGTGAAGGAAAACATCGTGAAACCTGCATGTGCGCGTAGAAATTCTGACACATTTATATCCGTCCCGCAATGGAGCAGCGTGGTGGATTAAGCTCTAAACTTTCTCCTTAATAGGAGATGAGGCCTTTACAGACTGTTACTTTACTTTTTTACAATCTCTTAAGTCTATATCATTTAAAAATGTAAGCATATTTATTACAGTTAGCTTTGAAAGGAGTTTTTTGTCGCTCCTGTGGAGTTCGGCAGTTTGCATGTACGATGTCACATCTAGACCGACGATACGTTAATCTTTATGAAAATCTGACAGAAAAATTTATAAATGTCATTTTCTCATAACCTTTGCGCAAATACAAACAATAAGTTGACAAAGTTTTATCGAAATCGGATAGCATATAAAATACAAAAAAAAAAAATTATGTATTATATTAAGGTATATAAATTTTACTAAACAAAGAAGTACACTAAGCGACTGGAAATTGTATAACAAGTGTGCGAGAGAGACAGGGAGATACAACCTGTATGAGGGTGGTATGGGGGTAGAAAGAGAGGGGTAGAGAGCATCAATCGATGAAGTTGCCATAGCAACGCACAGGCCATTGTAACAAGTTTAATTTGTGTTGTCATAATACTAATTGTTTTTATTCTTTTATTACAGAAATGATCTATATAACTATACACATAAAATCACTTGTCCTGACTGATTCATCAACGCAGAGCCTAAACCGCTGGGGTTTCAAACTTGAAATTTTGACTGTAGATGCCTTTTAGAGTGTAAGCATCCACTAAGAAAGGGTTTTTCGGTTTTCCACCCCTAACATAGTTTTAAAGGGGTAAAATAAAAACATTTGTATTGAAAATCTTACTTCGTAGTCATATTAACCTAAAATTTTAATTCACATACTTCTGGATGATAGTAATAAAATGTGAACCATAAAACGCGCGAATATCATCCCCTCTAGAACTGCAAGGGGTGGTGAAGTTTGTATGGACAATATTTATTTTTTTGGCCGATTATCCTTAAACGTAGCATAAATATTCCATAGGGTGAATAAATATATACACCAGAATTTAAAAATCATTCCTTATAGTGGTGCTAGGGGGTATTAAAGTATACGCGGGCAACGCCGCGAGGAGTTGCTAGATTATTATAAGGATGATTTTTAGTAAGGAAAAACTTCAAAGTATGAGTTAGAAAAATTTGTTGAAAGTAAACCATGTGACCGATTTGGAAGTTATGAAAAACTGCATTCAAAGATTTGTGGAAAAACTCTACACGGCTCGGAAATCGATTCTAATTATTCTTCAAAACATAACTAAATAGTTTAGGTCGTAAGAAGGCCATGTTTTTATGGAATTCCATATTTAAAATTTAATCTAATGTATACAGAGTGTCAACTGGGCATGTTTTAGACATTTTACTGGCGTTACCAGAATCGATATGTAAAAAAAAAATTGAATTATTATTTTTTTATTCTTTTTCACAAACAATGTCTATCTATACTTTACACAAAAAATCCAACAATTCAATTAAAAAAAAAAGGTTTTTTTAATGCCCAACACATGTTGACATCCTGTATATGCGTATTCTTTTAAAACAAAATCTCTGCAGCGAAGATGCAAGCAAAAGCACCTACTAAAAAAAATTGAATCGGCACTAAGAAGTGTCATTGTGGGTTTTAGTTGTGACAATTATTTACATTTTATTTCTCCAATGTCGAGTGGAGTGGCGAAAACAGTCAACAGAATATACGGATGCTGATAAGCAATAATGTGTCAATGTACAAAAGTCATATTCGAAGATATTGATGTATTCAGATAACGCGTCATTTATTTAATATTATTAAAAAAATCAGAGCATCTAAACTAAATAAGTACTAAATTTTTTTTATGTGTTAAATTTCAATTCCATATTTTTCAATTTATACAATAATCCCACATACTTGAAAAACTTATTATTAGATTAATATTTTTATTATACCAAACTGCTTTCAATTCATTATACCTTTTATTAAAATAAAGAAGAAAAGATGGATATATACGCCTTCAAACAAATTTATTTAGAATAGGTTTGACATATTTAGACGCCATTTTCTCAAAATGGCGTCCTGTGCCATGACATAGCGTTGCTTATCAGCGTCCATATATCACAAACTAATGCACAAGTACCGTACTACGTTTAGGAGACGCGAATATCACACGAACAAACGTTTAGACACACACCAACAAATAAACAAACTTTTACGTCCGTAGAAGCTCCAAACAAAGGACTTTCCAGCCACTTTAGCGTGTGCTTGGAATATCTTTACAGGAAGAAATATATATCGATACCTCCCACGTAAGTTGTTGTAACCCCAAAATTACAATTTTACAGTAGAGCGCTTTTAATCCGTTTTAGTTTGAAAGTTACAACAAAGTACGCCTTTTTTCAGGCGTATTTTGTTTTAACTTTCCTTGAAAAAAAAAAAAGATTTTTGGTATTTTTTCATTTTGAATGCATTAAGCAATGCAAATTCGTGTAGTATTCAGTAAAAACGCTAACGGCATTTTTGTGGCTTACAATAACTTACGTGGGAGGTATCGATATCTTCGAGGTTATTGATTGTATTTGAAAATATTGGTCTCTGTTAACAGACTTCAAAAACGGAGGAGTAAATTTTTTTTTTTTTAATTTTATTTCTTTTTGTTTTTTTTTTTTTTTTTGTGTAAATGATAATTTATTTGTACTTAAGTTATTTATTGTATTTATTATTATTATTATTATTATTTTACTTTTTATTTTGTACCTAATTGTCATCTTGTCCCAAATAAAAGTGTTCTTTCTTTCTTCTTTCTTTAAAATAGTAGAATTTGCTCTTTCTTTATATCCATACAAAATAATAAAATTTAAGTGTCTGTTCGTAATTTCAAAGCAACAAATTTTACTAAATAGTGTCATTAACCTTTTAACGAAAATTACACGGACGAATGAATATGAAATTACGCACACTTAAAGTTTATATAGTGAAAACATAAAAATACATTAAATCAATAAAAACACACACACTACAATGCATGTAACACACAAACGCATATATTCTTTTGTTTGTTGTTTAAGTCTGTGGTCAATCTTGAAAGCGGTTGAAAATTTAATGAACTACAGTCGAATTACGACCGCTAGGCGACCGCTATACAGGATGTCAACTGGGCATGTGTTGGATATTTTATCAGCGTTAGTTTTAGTAATTTTTTTGTAATAAAAAAACTTTTTTATTCGATCTTGGATCTTGTAGTCTTGTACAGAATAGGCATTATTTATGAAAAAAAAATAAAACAAAAAAAATGTTTTTTAAGTTTAAATATCGATTCTGCTAACGCGGGTAAAATATTTAACACATGCCCAGTTAACATTCTGTATAGATAGATGTGACATAGATATAATATACATAGATGAACTAGCTGTCATTTGCGGTTTCACTTACGGCTACTGTTCCGCTCCTATAGGGCTCAGCGTGATGTAATATAGCCTATATAATATAGCCTTTATAAATAAAAAAACTATCTAACACAAAAATATTTTTTCAAACCAGAAATTCCTGAGATTAGCGCCTTCAAACAAACAAAGAAACTTTTAAGCTTTATAATATTAGTATAGATTAGGAAATTTCTCAACAAACAATCAGAGGACAAAGATAGCACGTGTTAATTTATTATTATTTTCCATTTGAGTAGGCTTCAATTTAATCAGACACAATCGACGTGATGTTTTAACCGATTACAAAAATAGAGGTTCTATATACGACCCCTGTGTGTATGTAAGTTTCACTTCAATTTTCTTTATTTTATTTGGAAAAAAACAGTAAGTCTTAATATTAACAAATACAAATTGAATCACAAACCAATCACTCATAAATTAGTATACAATATTAGAGCAACAAGAAACAAGATAAGGATATTACACAAATTACTCGTACAATTTTATTTAATTTGAGGGATAATAAATTAAATAAACAATTAAACTAATCTGAACTTGTCTTTAAAATATATTATAAAAAACAATAAGCAAATTAAAAATGATTAAACGTTAAATCAATTATATAAGATACAAAATTAATAAATTACTAGAGGCAGCAATTTTAAATTATAACGAATTAAAAAAAATTATATTCCTATATTTCTAAAATATTTCTAAAAAAAATGACTTATACGATTTGCATGAGGTATTAGATCGATTAGACCAGAACTGTAAAAATCCTTTGAACGATTAGAAATTACATTTGAACAGATCATCATAAAATAAAGCTAAAATCCATTCCGATTACATCAGCTCACAAACAAAATAAACTGCGTTAAAATCGGTCATTCGTTAAGGAGCTACGATTCCACAGACACTCAGACAGACATATGTAATAAGAGCAATTATTTAATGCTTATGCAATTATTATTATAATGCTGATAACTCAAAAAAAACTCGGCGTAGTATCACCGCCCACCCCCGCTCGACACGTATTGCTCAATTTTTGTTTTATTCATTTTCAGAAATATTACCTATACTATACAGCTACACAAAATCCTAGATTCGCGTCTCATGCTAGGTGACGTCAAGCGCGTAACCAATAAAAGGCATCCGATTGGTAGAATCTCCGAAAATGGAGAAATCATATAACACGAAAACAATCACTAACAAGCATTCAAGTTTACCGTCCGTAAAATTTATTTCCTATGTTCTTTTCGAGTGTAAGATCTTTCCGAATCGACAATAACGAATCAAAAGGAAAGTTGGAAAAGTTTTTCTACCTACCGACCGTGATATGACTAAGTTCTTAGACTTTCTGGCGCCAAGCGATACACAATGGCTCATTCAGGTGGACCAGAAGGAAATTTGAAGGTATGAAAGAGGAATTGTTGAAAGTGACCATGTCACCGATTTTAAAGTTAAGGAAAACTGCATTTAACACTAGAATGACTGAAAACGGTATATACCTGTAATGCCCAAAAGCAGTAAAAATGACTGCTTAGGACAATATAGGTATAGTACATGCATAATTATCAATAAACATATTTATATGGATATATAATATATGGATAAGCAATAATGTGTCAAGCCACACGGACTTCGTTTTGAGAAAATGGCGTCTAAAGATGTCAAACCTATTCTGAATGAATTTGCTTGAAGACGTATATATCCATCTTTTTTTCTATTTTGATAAAAGACATAATGAATTATTTTTGCAGAATGATTTTAATAAAATGTTTTATTTAATAATGAGGTTTTCAGATACATGATATTAATGGATATCGCTAAAAATGTAAAACACTTCAATATTCTAAACATGCAATTAAGACACTTTTTTTCCATACTTATATAGTTTAAATGTATTGAAATATTTTTTAATAACGTTAAACATGAAACGTTAAACATAAAGAATACATCAATATCTCTGAATTTGACTTTTTGTGGGTTGACACATTATTGCTTATCAGCATATATCGTAAAAATATATCGTAAAAATAGTTACAAAATTCTAAGTTGTTTTTCTAATTGAAATTAAGAAGCAGTCAAAATGACTTCCTACGGCTATTTTCTTTACTTTATAGTGTATATTCCTTTACGTGTCTGATTTATTAGACAAATATATTTGTACTTCTAACCACACATAAGAATTAGAGTTGAGAAATTATCGATCAAATGAACTGAATCATTTTTATAATTCAAAATTATAATGACAAATATTTTCGAAAATTCGTGATTATCGTTCCAAGTGTTGTTAATAAATGGGACAAATAAAGAAATAGACTATAGTGTTAAAGATTCACAGAAAAACTCCATTCGGGTCCGGAATCGAAACTGGTAACTTCCCAAAAAAATGGTTTTCTTATTTTGTTAATGCTGTTGCTAAAATAAATAAAGTAGATTATGAGGAGGTGATATGGTTCGTTTTGTCTAGTTGTCTTAGTTTCATATTTCTTTCAAATGACCTATTTGAATTAATCTTTATGAGTATTATAAGCTTGCTTTTGTATATCGAAACACATTTTTATATCGCGGATTCACTCGCGTATAAAAGATGTATTTTGTTATACTGGTAAAAGCTGGTGGTATCTTAAATTGGGATCATTACACGTCTAACTAGACGTCTAGTCAACGAGCGCAATTTGATCTCAGTTGGAGTTCATTAAGACTGATCGGCTACATTGTATTTAGAATAATATTAAGACTTAATAAAACCGACTCCAAAAATACGCGATTTCGATAACTTTTTGCATGACATTAATTCCAATTATTTTGGTTTAACGCAATGTAAACGTATACTTTTTAAATGAAGAATTTTCAAAATCGTTTACGCATTTAGCGCGCCGTACTGGTTTGAGTACGGTTAGTTTTTGAAAATTAATTTTTACATACGTACGATTCAACAAGTTTGTGACCGCTGTACTCGTACGAGTACACCCTTCTAAAAATATTCATAATAGGAAAACACTTTTCCTTTTGTATTTAAATATGTCACTAATAATTTTAAAAAAAAGATCTGAATTTATGCTGCTAGTGTGATATTAGCGTTTAATGGGTTAAGAAATGACGTAGATTTGAGTTAACTAAATTAAAAATTATGTTATTAATTTATCTTACGCCTTTCAATCAAATGATATGAGGTGTCACAAATCAGCCAACATACCGGTCAGTCTTAAAACATTATGAATCGACGTTTAATCGCATTCATTCACGTACTCATAAAAGCGCATTCTTATTTACGAACGAATCGGAAGCGTGCGGTTCAGGTGCACCTTAAAAAGATAGTATAATAGCGAGCAGGTCCCGTGCAAGTTCTTTCGTGGACAAGAACAGTGCACTTGACATGAAATTGAGGAACACAGTATGGATGTGTTTGCAATTGGTTAGCGAGCCGGTCGCTTGCTGGTTACATTGTTCTCTCGTGCACAAAAACAGTGCAGTAGACGTTGACGTTTGCATATAAGGAGACAGTACTTTTGTTTATGTTCGCATGCAAATAATTATGAACATCCCATGCACGCCGTGTGCCGTTTGCAACGTGTAGTCCGAAACCTTTCGAGGGGGGTAGAATGCACGCGAACGGCACGCCTCGTGCATGCGCGCAGGTTTTTATAAACTTTTAAATAATTCGTATCCCACAGAAGCAGTGCTCTTGTTAGGTTATATTATAAATTAATTTAAATTGAAAAGAATTGAATACTATAAAATAGATGTTGATTGAGACTGATTAAATTGAAGCCTTATCAAAATGGGGATGAGAATGAAATAATACGATCTATAACGGCGTGTCAGACCGACTTTTGGAGTGATGACGCGTCGCCATGGTCTACATCAGCGTCGCCACACTATGACGTCAGAGGTACCAAATATAAATATTACAGGAATTACTGATATAAATATATATATATATATAAATATACATATCACAAAGGACAAAGGATCATATGATATCGCTATATTTACACAAGTATATATTCCATACATACCCAAACTTACAAAAAAATAAAAATCCCTTCTTTTCGAACAATGTACATTTAATCTCACATTTTAAAAACAATGGTACTTAAAGAAATTAATGCTTAAGGAATGCAAGAATTTATTTAAGTACCTCTTGAAATATGAATTTTCGAATCACTCATATTGAGTCCACTTTTAAATTTAACCCTTTATAGCCTGATTTACGAAAGTGTTTTATTTTTAAATATTAGCTGTTAGTGTTTGCTGGAAGGTCTAGATGAAGGAAATAGTTAAAAAATCACAATATTAATTTTACATATTTACTTAGAAAATAAAACAGGTATCAATTTTGATACTTCAAGCATAAGGCCATACAGAAATCAGATATAGCTAGGCTAAAACTAATAGTAATGTAAACATTTGGTTTAAAAGATCGGTATCAAAATTGATACTCTAGGCTATTAAGGGTTAAGGACGGTCGTAGAGAGTCTCCAAAGAGTATTTAATATTTTTTAATTTTATTTAAAACAAGGTAGCAACTAAGGCTTTCGATTTAAAATTACATTAAAATTTAATAATATTATTATATCATATATACGTACTTACAATTTTAAACCTTTTATTATTATAAAATTATTTTAAATTTCGAGACTAAAATATTTTTAATGTAAGATGAATGTTTAAATGTGAATTATACTAACGATTTTGAACTTTACATGTTCGTCGATTATTTATTATTCTAACACTTGTAAAATATACTTAGCGCCGATAATTTTTCTTCCTGATTAGCGCCTATGAAATCTATGGAGATTTGGTTGAAAACTTCATTCAGAATCACTCGCGACATGTTTTATTGAAACATTGTTTTATACCTTATTTTATATTTCATTTTAATTTAAACTTATTAAATATGTATTTATTTATTCATTTAAATTCATATATTAATTTAAAATTATTAATATTTATATAATGTGATGCTTTAAAAAGTGAAATATTTATTTTTACTTAGATCATCTATAACTCGATAACCATAAGAACCCACATAGCCGTGATAATTTTCCTTTTAAATTCATTATATGTACCACTATCGTGAATTTTTTCATATTTTTAGACGCAGCAGTTTAGTGGGTAGAGGGGGGGGGGGACACTTGACTCTAAGAAAAATTAACACTTCAAAGCTTAATATTTCGGAAACAGTTCGTCGTTCGGAAAAATGGTTTTTCCACACCTATAACGTTTTTAAAAGACCTATCTAACGATACCCCACAACATGGGATAAATCAGAAAAAAAAATTTTGGTCTCTCTTAACACATAGGGAAGACACCTTGAAAAATAATATTTTTAAGATTTTATTGTACGACTTTATCGGCGTAATTCATATGTATACTCATACCGAATTACAGCTTTCTCGTATTAAGGGTTTCGGAGCAAAGCCGCGGACAGACAGACAGACAGACGGACATGGCGAAACTATAAGGGTTCCGTTTTTTACTACGGAACCCTAATAACTAGACGCTGATAAGCAATACTGTGTCAAGCCACACGGACTTCATTTTGAGAAAATGGCGTCTAAAGATAACATACCTATTCTTAATAATTTGGTTTAAAGACGTATATATCCATTTTTCTTTACTATTTTGATTAAAGGTGTTATGAAGTAATTGCTGATTACAATAATAAGGTTCAAGAAATGAAACACACTTCAATAATCTGATGAAGACACTTTTTTCCGTACTTATTTTGTTTAAGTGACTTGAATTTTTTTTTGAATAATGTTAAACATGTAACGAATTATCAGAATACATCAATCCGAATTAGATTTTTTGTAGGTTAACACATTATTGCTTATCAGCATCCAACTAAGACTTAAAAAATTGTTGTAATTATACTACTAAATAATAGGATATATAGTTTGAATAGTTCCTTTAATACGATCTGTCGTGTCTGAAAAGGAATGACAATACAATAAATATCAAATATAGAACAACGGTACAAAGGACGTTTAAATACATATAAAAATAGCCAGTGTCTACTGTGGATCATGTACTAAATAATTATGTTTACTTTCTTTCAACAAAAATGAACCGACTTCAAAAACAAAACGTATTTATTTCAGCTACATTGGTTTAAAAACCAAATTACTGAATCTGTCTATGTATAAGGCCAATCTAAAAGTATAATCCTTCAAATAAAGAATTTTCGAAATCGATTTAGTAATAATAACACGTTACGAATAAAGAACTTACATATTTTTTGAAATCGATTGAAAATTATGATGCAACGTCGCGTCGTGAATTTTTATTTCACTTTAAAATAATAAAAGTTTTTGAAAAAAAAAAAAAAAATTCGAAAATTTTTTTCGAAAATGAAAAAGTAAACTAAAAAGTAAAACATAAATATTTTTTACACCATTATAAAATGCCAAGTAAATCTTTCGAAGCCGGTGATGAAAACCCTTTATGTGTTATTTACAAAAAATTGATGATGATTTGCAAAAAAAAAAAATACACGGCTGAACATTAAACCTCCTACTTTTATGGAAGTCGGTTAAAAATAACCACGACGTCACGTCTTGACATCTTGATTTTCCGTGACGCAAAGGAGAGTAATGTGTTTATTAGTTAATGTATAGATGTATGTGGGTTTGTATCCTTGTTACACTATTTAGTCTTTTGTTTCATCATGACGGCGTGAAAGTCATAGAACGTATTAAGATTCGCATCGCATCGTATCGCTTCGCAATCGCGTTTACTTTTAATCGCCTTCGCCTTCGGTTGACACAGCCAATAGCCACATTTTTGATCGTCGATAGAATAGATAGAGACTGCGATGGTCCTTAACAATAACATACACAAGAATAAACAGTTGACGGATAAAAGTGAACTACATATAGTTCCGACCCGCTCCGCGTTCTTATATTATGATATAAGAACGCGGAGCGAATCGGCACGAAAATATTACTGCTTGAACGAGTTGCGGAGCCATATCACAGTTCGGGATGATTGATGAGACCAAACCGCCGCATCGCACCGCACCGCGAAAATACGACGTTTCATTAGAACGCGGGACGTGATGCGGCGCGGCGCGAAATTTAGCGAACGCAAACAGTTAGCTAAGTATTTTCGCTTGAACGAGTTGCTGAACCGTTATCACAATTTGCACGAACGTGAGACATACCGTCGCATCGCATCGCATCGTTTCGCAATCGCGTTCACTTGGAGTCGCCTACGTAAGACTTCGCCTCCGGTCTGCAATGATCCTTAACATTTCTTATGTCCACGAATACTTCATATCCCAATTGTTTCGAAAAGGCACAAAAATGTAATTGGAAATAAAAGACGAATTCTTGTACCATCGCATTCCGTCGCTTTTGTTTTTAATACCCTACATTCCATGATACCCATCTGATCATGTGTGATGCTTTGTTATCATAGGCTAGCAGTGACCGTTATTTACCGACCACTAAATCGTATCGATTGACGTCATTTAACGTCCTTATGTAATGTAAAGGATACCTGTAATCCCCTGACTACAGCTCATGTACGAGCTGTTTGAACCTTTTAGTATTACATTCTCACAGAAATTTTCGTGTTAACATCTCTATGTATACCTCTGTAGAGTATAGTTGCAGCCTACTTTTGACCTGGCTGTACCTCACTCTCTAATGCAACTGTGTTTCGGACGGTGAGTGAGAGATTTGGAAGCCTAACCCATTCCTTTCCTTACTCCCTTTCATCCCCTTATTTCCTTATAAGCTGGCAACACATTTGCTACTTAAAATTCGAAAAAAGAGATGTGGTTTTCGCTATTTAAATTCAAATTTTTTAACGTATTGTTTAAGTATAATACATTGAGATCTGATTAGGATCTTCGGCAATAAACAAATGACGTCTTCAATGACTAACAGCAAAAATTCCCTCGATGTCTGCGATCCTTTGTATACAACAACAGTTTTGTTTCGGTGATATTTTTCTACAAAAACAATTGGACTCAGATAAGCAATACTGTGTCAAGACACCCTGACTTCATTTTGAGAAAATGGGGTCTAAAGATGTCAAACCCATTCTTAATAAAATTCGTTCGAAGGAGAATATATGGATATTTTCTTTTCTATTTTGATAACACGTATAATGAGTTTAAAGCAATATTGTATATTAAAATGTTTTATCTAATCATAAGTTTATCAAATATATTAGATTATCGCATATTGCAAAATATTGAGCACACTTTAATAATACATAAATATATTTAGTTCTTTAAAAAACTTTTGAATAATTTGAAATACATGACGCATCATCAGAATAACTCAAAATCTCCGAATTGTCCGAATGGGTTGACACGTTATTGCTTATCAGCATCCAATTATTATTTAAAAGTAGTTAAATGTAATATAAGCGAAACCACAAGAGACATAGAATTTAATACAATTTTTTTAACGAATTCTTTCTTTTGCGAATGTATCTTGTCATTTTAAGTTACCGAGTATCTAGTACAAGTTAACGATACGCTTTCGAACCCTTTAATGTCCCCTGGGTGATAAAAATACTAACTTCTTAGAAGGTTATTCAGTTTTATATGTTAACTCGTTTTTAACTGCGGTTTCGTCTGTAATTTTTACTAATAATTAGTTATGTCCTATTTATTAGATAACTATCGACATATATTCTAATATTATTATAAATATAAAAACCAAAGGTAACTGACTGACATAGTGAACTATCAACGCACAGCCACATGCATGCGCTAAGAAAGCATTTTGATTAATACCTCCGAGAGGATAAAATAGAGGATGAAAGTTTGTATGAAACTTTGTCAATTTTAAACCAATCGGGCTGGGACTTTGCATGCAGTTAGTTACTATGACGTAAACATCACGGACCAGCTAGTTATAATATAAAATTGTAAATTTAAAGAACCTCCGAAGAGCTATTCATTGAGAAAAATTCGACGAAGTCCAACATGATTATATTATTTCTTTCTATTTGTCTGTGACAGATAAATAGATAGAAAAACTCTTTTAAAATTCTTTTAAAGTTTTTAAAGTAATAAGACTTTTTAAAAAAGGGTAACTGACCACAAAAACAAAATACGTAATTTAGTTTATTTGAATGAGAAAAATATTCCAATTATTTTGATTTTAAATCTAAACTACTAAACTGATTTTGATGAAATTTCAATCGTAGTAATCGGAGAGTATATCGATACCTCCCACGTAAGTTATTGTAAGCCACAAAATTGCCGTTAGCGTTTTTACTGAATACTACACGAATTTGCATTGCTTAATGTATTCAAAGTGAAAAAATACCAAAAGTCTTTTTTTTTTTTCAAGGAAAGTTACAACAAAATACGCCTAAAAAAGGCGTATTTTGTTGTAACTTTCAAACTAAAACGGATTAAAAGTGCTCTACTGTAAAATTGTAATTTTGGGGTTACAACAACTTACGCGGGAGGTATCGATATACTTTCAAACAAAAAAAGAATTTACCAAAACGGTCAAATTTTGAGTAATCGGTGTACATAAATGAAAAAAGTTTCTAATAAATTGCGAACCTCCGCCTTTTTAAAAGACGGTTAAAACAGAGCTTTACTGCAGATTTATATAAAGAGATAGAAAAAGAATAAGAAAAAAATTACATCAAGGTGAGAAGACTTTTATAAATTGGTATCTAAAGTCAAACCAACTGTGGATTCCCTTGTACGAAGCGTCTACTTTATGTATAATTGTCTCCCTGCCGTCCAATTTATTTAGACCCTCGCGTTTGTAAACAAAGACCCCTAAGTGCCAACAATTCATCCAGGACAGAGGGGATGGGAAGGTCGAATAAATTGGCTGGATGAACCGCCAGGGCATGCGCCATCCGATCCTGCCTCAGTATCAGAACGCTGGCCGATACAGGCGTACGTACGTAAAAAAAATCAAAATTTTTTTTCAATTGGAAAAATTTGAAATTCGAATGCAATGATGATTTGAATTTGGAATTTATGTAAATCCGTTGAAAAACTAAGATTTATTTAGTAGTGCTGTTGGCGTAAATTATTTTTTTAGACCTGTTGCTTACTACAGCGACGTAGTGTAGGCGGTGTAGTACTCCGCGTTTAGCGTTACGCTATCGTAAAGACCATCACGGTTTACTATTTCAAAATATTCTATATAATGATAATATAGATTATAGTAAATTTAAAGTGAACTTAATAGTGATATCGTTACGATGTGGGATGTCTGACGGCGAGTCCAGACAGCCTATGCCGTCATTGTCAAAATGCAAAACTCACGAAATGTGGGCCGCAATGACAAGGTCCATTGAAATATTGGTAGCATTCTTCGAATATTATGCACAGAGGTGAGTAATACACATAATTTTTCCGTCAGATTATCTGAGGATTTCCAAGCTGATTTTCACGTGAATATCTTGTACAATTGTCAGTCCTGTAGCAGATGCATGTACTATTGATAATGTGTGATTTGGTATAAATACTGCTACGATATCGAAACTAAATTGTAAATAAAAACATATGTACTAAATTGGTTTTTAAAAAGTATCAGTTTTTAGGCGATTCTTTTAGGTTGAAACCACCTTTCGAATACTTTTTCAACTAAATTAAAGATTGTGAATTGACGCATCGAAAGTATTTGAATAAGATGTGCTTTGGGTTACGACTCGAAAAAGTTACAACCACTGATGGAGTGGAGTTCCCCAAAATTAATTGTCAGTTAATACTTACATCTCCAGAGGTACGTACATGACTAGTAAGTTTCATTTCTGAATGTCTTATATTTGCGGAGATTTCGTGATGAATGTGATACTTTACTTTGAGGTTGGTAAAATAATCATTTAAAAATGTTTTTATATTATTATTATGTTTTTTTATTTAGATTTTGAAAAATGGTATTTCTTCTTTATGTGCATTCTTTTCCTTTTTATATATACACGTAGAACTATACATATGTATATCAGGCAATTTTAAACTTAATATAAACAAGACTTTGATAAATGGGGAACCTACTTTAAAAGTAAAATACGTTATTTAGTTTCTTGAATGACAAACTTATTCCACTTATTTTAATTTTAAAACCAAACTACTAGACCGATTTTGATTAAGATACTATGAGAACCGTTGGAGAGTATACCCTTTTAAACAAAAATAGAATTTTTGAAATCAGTCCGATCGGTATTGAGTCCTTGACGAATTGAGAATTTCCCCTCCTTAAAAAAAATGAAAAATGAAAGAATATTTTTTATTTTTTGAAAGGAGGAGGTATTCAGCTAAAACTACTTATCGCTATTACATAAGGGGAGCCGAGATGGCTTAGTGGTCACACGTCGATCTTAACCGAAGATTACCGCTTCAAACCCCGGCTGCCACCGCAGATTTTTCAAGTGCTAAATTTGTGTTTAAATTCATCTCGAGCTCGGCGGTGAAGAAAAAAACTACACACGAAACATCGTGAGTAAACCAGCTTGTGCCGGGACAAATTCTGACACATGTATATCCGCCCCGCAGTGGAGCAGCGTGGTGGATGAAGCTCTAAAGCTTCTCCTTAATAGGAAAGGAGGCCTTTGCCCAGCAGTGGGATATTTACGAGCTGTTACTTTACTATACTAATTTTATTACATAAGTTGTTGGATCCTTCTTTTAAATATAACGATACCCTTTTTTGATAAAAAGTATAATTAATTTAAGCTAATGGGTGTAATGAAAAGTTTTATCTAAAATAAGTTTTTCAAACATATAAGATTATTGCATAAATTGCAAAATATCGGAACGCGCTCGAAACTCTCAGCTACAAATTAAAAAACTTTTTTCATACATATGTAGGTTAGATGACTTAAATTCTCTTTGAATAATGTTTAATTAACCAATTATCAAAATACATCAATATCTCTGAATTTGACTTTATGTGGGTTAACACATTATTGCTTATCAGCATCCAAATATAAATTAATAAAAAAAAAGTGTTACAAATATTATACATATTTTACGTACCTTTCCTCAAAAGAACAGTATTTCCCGCGTATAATTCGTTTCCAAGGTGATTCCAGGAAATAATATACCCAATGTCACTCCCAAAATTGAAACGAACTTTATGACACTTCTAACGTCGAAATCCGACAAATTTAAAATAAATGAATATATAAACAAATTAAGTAACGATTCTTAAAACACTATGATTTAAAAGCTCTTATGCTGTAAAGTTTGACTTAAATTATATAACAAAATTGTAAATAGTTTTAAACGAGTTACTATCAAAATACCTAAATCGACTAAGGTGTGTCTATAATTTTTGAAGAGTTCCCTCGATTTCTCCAGGCTCCCAATATCAGATCCTGACAATACTGGCTGACTACCTTGGAAGTAAATCCTTTCAAACAAAATAAATTAAATCGGTTCACCAGCGACGATGTAATAAAAGATTCCCCAACGAATTGAGAACCTCCTCCTTAGTTGAAACTATTTTAAACGGATCTGATTTTAATCGTGATCCCGGCTCGGTCAGTATTACCGTGACCACGAAACATAGTGATGATAAAAATAATCGATATACGCAATATAGGTCCATTTAAAATAGTTTTATCAACCCCCTGACCCAAATAGAGGGGTGTTAGACGTTGGGGGTGATGACATGTGTATTTGTGGGACCAATTTTGATGCGGTTTTTCTATTTGAAAGATGATGTAATCGGGATGGTTCTTATTTATGAACATCTGTTTAGACGTAAGATTATCAGCTCTTATGGTTGTTGAAAGGATCTGAGAAATCTCTACTAGTCTGATCGAATCTAAATTTATTTTTATGTGACTTAGTGGCTTAAATAATACTAAAATGTAAAACGTATGTCACGGTACGTAATCTTGACCTGATGCTGCAACATCTGGAATCAGCAGTACAACTCCTCACCAACTTACAGCAAAAGTGTTGGGGATGAAATGATCTCAATATTATCGGGAGTTTATTTTTTAATTTTACTATCGAGAAATTTCTAAAAACAAATTTTCTTATCATAATTCTGAATTATACATTTTTTATCACACTCACGGCCCCCATTAAGATCTTGTGACCTTGTGTCGGGGTCCGGAAACACTCACACACTAACACAAACACCCAGACCACGAAAAACATCCGTATGGCCACAATATACACATTTGTCGTAAGCGGGGATCGAACCCGCGACCATTAGCGCTACAGTAAGTTGCAGTGAGAGTCATATTATTTTGTAATACAAGTTTATTATAATAATAATTTCTTTTTTTTACAAGTCTTAAACGTAATTATTCTGTTGTTTGTTACGATATATTGTATGACACAGTTTCCCAAACCCGAGGTCGCTATTCCCACAGGTGTAGAGGCAAAATGACGTAGGGTATGAAATGTCAAGCACACCCTTCATTGTCGGGTGAAACCCTTGCAATAAAACATGTTAATGGCGCACTTTGATGTTTTAAATGTTGGGTATAAATGTGCTACATTTTCGGTCTTATTGTCATTAGAGAATTTGTTTGTGGTTACATAAAAACCGTTAAAACCCCATTTAAATTTACACACTGAGGGTTCCGTACATCAAAACATATTGAGGTATGTTATATACGTAATATTTACGAATGAAACGTGTTACGTGTTGTGTTAATAAGATTCCTTTTTAAACTCTTAGGGGTGAAATATCGAAACTTTTTTATAAAGACTCTGCGATGATAAATCAGTCAGTCAGTTAAGACAAGTATTTATATATGTATAGACTAGCTGTGGCACGCGATTTCATTCGTTAATTTCAGGGAAAATTATATTAATATAATGTTTACTTTCCGTACTTTAATCGAATATTATTGAATAATATATTAGTTTCAATTTGTTTTTGTGTATATATATATATATATATATATATATATATATATATATATATATATATATATATATACATACATATATATATATATATATATATATATATATATATATATATATATATATATATATATATATATATATATATATATATATACATACATACATATTTTATTTATTTATTAATTATAATTAATTTTTTTGATTAAAAGTAGCCTAAGTTACTTCTTAGCTCGTAGCTGTGAGTGATAGTTCCGTCAAAATTGGTCCAGCCGTTGAGATTAGCCAGACCAAACCGACAAACAGACAGACAGGCAAAATCTTTAAAAATTGTGTTTTTAATGCAAGTAGCGTGTATACATTCATATGCGTTAAGGTAAAAACTGTTAATTTGAAATTACAAACAGATACTTCAATTTATTTGTATCGATGTGTCAGATTCTATAAGTTGGGACTAAATATTAGTATTCAACGCAGAATTGGTTGATGTTATACATATATATGACGGCAGGAATGCCAAACTGAATTTTATGTTTTTTTTTATTATTTTCATAGAAAAATACCACGCTTTTAAAAACCTTTCCATGGCAATAACGAACATAACAACAAAAAAAAATCAAGTGTGAATCGGACTTACTTATATTTACTTTCAGACTTTTTTGTGTTATGTTTATGTATGTATAGATATTACATATAGTAAGGTAAATAGAATATCAAAATGAGACGCTTATTTCGAAGACAGTCAACAAAAAAATTTTCTAAACGCCTCATTTGGCTTTATTTAATTATTGTTTGTTCATATTTTACGTGACCTGTAATTTTTATTACTATTTTTCCATGAATCTACTCGTTTGTCTGTTTATATAAATTGACTTTTTAAATTTTTGTTTTGATTAAATAAAAAAAAATGCATTTAAGGTTAAATTCAGTTATATTTTTCTAATGTATTCTATACTAAGACTTTTTATAAAAACTCCTAACTAGATCTGTTTTTGAGAAAATCGATTTGACATACATAAAGGTCAAATACAGAACCTATTTTTAGGACAGTGGCTTAAAAACAGCTCTATTTAGCTGGTTGTATCTACAAAAACAATTACCTTTTCAGATGACGGAACCCTAAAAGCGAACTCGTAAATTCGTGTGGGCGTAAGCTATAAGGAGAGGTTGTTGATCCTATAATTTTCTGTAATTGATGTTTCGTATGTTTATATTATGTAGGTTAAAGCTGTCACAACATCGTTCCATCAAAACCTATTAATTGTTTATTACATAACGAGCTCTATGGAATTTTCCATCGACGATTTTGTTGAAATTATACTCTTAACAATTAGTCTATCTATCTATCTATCTATCTATCTATCTATCTATCTATCTATCTATACTTATATAATCACTTGTCCTGATTAAATGATTCATCGACGTAGTTCAATAGGCCGCTGAGGTTATAAGCTTGAAATTTTGGCTGTAGTTACCTTTTAGATTGTAAGCATCAAGTAAGAAAGGATTTTTACAAATTTCACCCCTAAGGAGATGAAATAAGGGATGAACGGTTGTAAACGTCATTTTCAAAGTTAAAAACACGAAATTTAATATGGATACTTCTGGTTAGAAATAAACGCATATATACAACATTACGAAAATCTATGTCGTCGCTCTATATGTGATACCTTATAGCTAACAATTTTGGTAAAAATTATTTTTTTTTCAGTGAAAACGGTATTCCAATAATTTACTTTTTAAATAATAATAATATTTTTTACAATATCTTAAGTCTCAATCATTTCAAAATGTAAGCATATTTATTAGAGTTAGTTTTAAAAGAAGTTTTTTGTCTCCTAAAAGTTCGGCAGCTTACGTGTACGAGCTATTACATCTAGACTGACGGTATGTAACCCGGACGAAGCCAAAAACCTGCTTTCTAAAATTAATTAAGTGATTCTGGAGTTTACTATGCATATACGAAACTCGCTTTCTTTTATTATTATTATAATTTAGAAATAATACGATAGATTCAGATTTTAACACGCAGCTATATTTCGAGATTCTCACAGACTACAGTCTTACAGAGCAGAGATATTACACAGATAATAAATAAATCAGACACAGATTTAAATAACTAAATATTATCTATATCCTTTTTTTTTATTTACAAAGAAATTCCCGCTGTTGCTTATAGATGGCACTATTATAGAGGAAAATTAATTATTTCGATATCAATAAATTACAATTATATTAGTACATATAACTCCCTCAAAAACTAACTAAAAAACTTTCAACATAAAATCAGGCAATTCTTTAGATTTATCTATATCTATACTAATAAATAATATTGAAGTGTCTCTTTGTAATTTCAAATTAACAGATTTTCACTAAATGGATATGATATATACGATACATACATGAAAATATCAATACCAATTTTTTTTGTCTGTCTGTTTGTTCCAGCTAATCTCTGAAATGATTGGTCCGATTTTGACGGGACTTTCACTCGCAGATAGCTAATGTTATATGGGTGACTTAGCCTAATTTTTTTTGTTATTTTTTCGCAAACGACACTGCGACAGCTAGTAATATTAATATAGACACATTTCATATTACACTGCATCACTCTGTACGCGGCATTAGGTCCTAAAAAACTTTTTTACGAGCACTAACCTTCTTACAAGTCTCAAATCAGTTTCTCGAGATCTCTTAAATCAATACCAGGTACTTTATTGTCATACAAGTTACGTAAAGAAGCTTCAAAGTAGATATGAAGGAATTAATAATGTAAGATTAAAAAGACTTTTTTTTATTACGATTACAAAAACACTATTTATAACTAGCTTTCATCCGCGACTTCGTCCGCGTGGAATAATAAAATAAAATCCAAGATATAAACCATCTTTATTTCAAATTTCAGTCAAATCGGTTCAGTACATTCTTAGTCAGTTATTCCTGTGGGAACTTTAAATTTTTTCGGAATAAATCGTAGCCTATGTGTTAATCCAAGATATAAGCCATCTTCATTTCAAATTTCAGCCAAATCGGTTCAGTAGTTTTTGCGTGAAAGAGTAACAAACATCCATCCATCCACACATACAAACTTTCACGTTTATAATATTAGTAAGATTTAAGTTCAACTAGCTGTGTCCCGCAGTTTTACGCGTGTTAATTAGGAAAAAATGTATTTATATAATGTTTACCTTCTTTACTTGAATCGGGTAATGTTCACTATTTCATTGATTTAAATTATTTTTTTTTCGCGTAAGGCTCTTATATTTATTAATTAAATTAACATATGTATATATATTTAATTAACTGTAGATTAACTTAGAAATAATATTAACAGTCAAATTTGAGTGTCATATCATTAGATATAGTCTTAACTGACTTCCAAAAAAAGAGGGAGTTCTCAATTTGTCTTTTTTATATGTATATTTCTCGTAAACTGTTTAATCGATTTCGTTAATTCTTATTTTATTTAAAAGTTTATACTTCAGATTGATCCCATAGTATTTTTACCAAAATCGATTCAGTAGTTTCGCTTTAAAAAAAAAAAAATGAAATAAGTATAATAAAATCTCTTTTAAGGTATTTATTTTTGACCGAATTTCAAAAAAAAGAAAATTCCAGAGACTTTTTGTTCAACCGACTTCAAAAAGGAGGAATTTCTTAATTCAGAATGTTTTTTACCTCAGAACTTCGGCAGATCATAATCGATTTTAAAAAATATTTTATTTGAAAAAGTATGTATAATCTACTCTACTATTGGTCCACTAGAATTTTTATCAAAATCGGTTTAGCAGTTTGGTTTTAAACTGAAATACGTCATACAAATAAACGAAATTACATACTTTTTTTGAAGTCGTTTCCCGTTTTATTAAACACGTACTGTCATACTACAAAAGACGCATTAAAACCATGTTGAACACGTGTCTAGCTAAACAGTGTTTTAGATTTAAACATTGCTTAAAATATTATCCAAATTGCTTAACAGCGAATAAATTCATAAAAAAACTTATTGATAAAAAGTTATACGTTACATTTGACAGCAAAAATAGGTTTTAAACATCTATTAAACTCACTTAAACGTATATTAATCTATGTCTAAAGCATGTTTGATTCAAAACTGTCTTAGACGCGCGTTTAACGTCTGTTTAAATCTTTTGTAGTAAGGCAGATATTGTTTTAAATTGTTATATATAACAGTAGAATTGTATTCGACTTGTCTTGGACAAGTCCGTCTGATTAGGTACCGACTTCTGACCCAGCTATTCTACCAATCAGCTTTGTATTGTGTTCCAATTTGAAGAGTAACTGAGAAGAAATATAGACATAGAACATAAAAGCTTACATTCAGTCTTAAGTTTACAATAAAATATAATCTTATAAATTTATAGCCAGAAATAATTGATTCTGATTTATACTGAACTAACAACGGTTTACGGCTTCGCTCGCGTTGTGTGTTGATAAAAAGTAGACTGTGATAGATGTACGCTGACCAGCAATATTGTTTCAAGCCACACGGACTTCATTTTAAGAAAATGGCGTCTAAAGATATCAAACCTATTATTCGTAAATTTGTTTGAAGAAGTATAAATCTCTTTTGTCTTTTCTATTTTGATAAAAGGTATAATGAATTAAGATCAGATTGGTATAATAAAAATTTTATCTAATAATAAGTTTTTCGAATACGTGAGATTTTATAGTGCAAAATATGAAACACACTTCAGTATTCGTAACATTAAATAAAGGAACTTTTTTCCGTACTTACATAGTTTAGATGACTTTAAAATTTCGAATTATATTAAATACGTGACACATTACCATAATACTTCAATATCGCTGAATTCGACTTTTTGTGGGTTGATACATTATTGCTTAACAGCATCCTGTTATTATTGTTTTTAACTACCGACCCAAAAAGAGCGGTCTTATAAATTGAACCTATGTATCTGTATGCCTGTCTGTGGCATCGTAGCTCCTTAACGAATAGATCGATTTTAATGTGATTTTGATGCAAGATAGTTCTATGCTATAATCATCAAAGATCTGTTCAGTCGAAGGTCATCCGCTCTTTTGTAGATGTTTAACAAGATCTGAAGAACTTCTACTGGTCTAATCGGCTTGAAATTGACTTTACTGTGATTTGAATGGTATTAAAACAACATAGTATCGTGACCTTGACCTGATGCTGCAGCGTCACCTGGAATCAACAGGATAATCAACCCCTCACCAGCTTACAGCAGAAGTACAGTGCTGGGGCTCATTGTAATAGTCTCAATGTAGATTTTCTGGAGTTTTTGAAATAAAACTATTTTAAACGGATTTAAATCGCGTATATTAATTATTTTTATCATCCCGACGTTTCGAGTACTTTACAGCGTTCGTCGTCACAGGTAGACTGTGGTCAGTCTCGAAACGTCGGGATGATAAAAATAGTTAATATACGCGATTTAAATCCGTTTAAAATAGTTTTATTTCAATGAGTAATAATCGCAAAAATCTAAAACAACGTTATCTGGAGTTTTTTTAATATTATATTTCTTAATTTTCATATTAAACTAGATTCACCTGATCTCCTCAATTTCTCAGGATAATTTCATTTTGGACTATTGAAGTAGCCTGCTAATATATGGACGCTGATAAGCAATACTGTGTCAAGCCACGGATTCTATTTTGAGATGGCGTCTAAAGATATCATAGCTTTTCTCAATAAAATTGTTTAAAGAGGTATATATCCATTTTTTCTTTTATATTTTGATAAAAGTTACAAAGAATTTATGCAGATTGGTACAGTAAATAGTTTTATCTAATAATAAGTTTTTCAGATATATGATATTATTGAATATCGCAAAAAATGTAACACACTTCAGCAGTCTAATCATTAAATTAAGACACTTATTTCTGTCCTTATTTTTTTTAAATGACTTGAATTTTTTTTTGAATAATGTTAAATACGTGTCATATTATCAGAATCATCAATAACTCCAAATTTGCCTTTTTGAGGGTTGACATATTATTGCTTATCAGCATCCAATTAGTCTATGACCTTTCTCAGACTCAAGACTACTGTGTACCAAATTTTATTTACGTCGTTTTAGTGGTGTACGCGTTGTTTTACGCACAAACAGAATTACTTTCGCACTTATAATGAAGGATTAATCTTCAATCTATGAATCAGATTCAATTCCATCGTCATCAGTCTTGGGCTGATCTGTTACCAAAACATGTTACGTCTGTCCAACCCATACAAGAAATAACAGCGAAACTTTAAAGTTTAAAATAATTGTGTTTACAAATTGGGGTCACTAATAACAATTCGCTAACAGAAATGTATAGTTCTGAAACACGGCACGCGAGCTTCATATGAAATATGCGGCATGATCGTCCATTTTAAAATCCTGATCTCTGAAAAATGGCGCGCATTTTTTAGAGTGCTCGTCAAATATTTACTTATTGAAGACTATGAATTTTTACCCGACATATTCAGGAGGATATACATATATGTTTGTATGTCAGTATGTCCATTGTGACCTCCACTAGCCTAAATAGCTTGACCGATTTTGAAGTGAAAGCTGTCATCAGTTTCGTGTCCCCGAAGTAACATAGGATATGTGACGTCAGCGAGTAATCAACATGGCCGACCTATACTGTCAACTAGCGAACCATTATGGCCTGTTTTAAATAATATAACCTAAACAGTTTGATCAATTTTGAAGTGCGAAGTTTTATTATTAGGTATATAAGTATTAGTTTTTTTTTAATTACTTAAATCTTGGTATAGTATGTGTGTATATGGAACCATTAATTCTCTTTTCTAAATTTAGCTCATTATTGAGGTAGAGCTCAGCGGTAGCCCACTGGCACAGCTGACACAGCATACATCTCGCAGAAAAAATGGCTCAACTCAGTGTGGCACCTCACTCTCGCAGAGAATCGGCTTGAAGTAGATAATATGCGCAGCGTTTCGTAAGGAGCGAGAGAGTCGTAGGTCATACCTCCTTTTTAACTTTTCTCACTTGCAATTTTCTTTCATTCTTTATGCCTATTTAAACTCATTTGTGGCTACTGTGGTGCTGCAAATGTCCATACACAGCGGTGATCACTCAACACCAGATGAAAAAAAAAATTAGTCCCAAATTACCCTAAAATCTGATTTTATTCTGTCAATTTCTAACCAAATATTTATTATTGTTAAAACGATATACCTATTTAGAGTCAGACAGAAAGGCAAATGGACGTTCAGATGGGTTTAATAAAAAGGTCACGTCGGTACGATTTGGGTACGGAATTCTAAAACGCAAATCTTGCGATAAATCATCGTCTTTTCAATTCTCTTTCGTCATAAGAAAAGCCTGGTTAGAATATGTCGATCTCAACAAATGATCGCGGGTTCAAACCTCGGTAGCACCACTGCGTTTCGAGCTAAATTTGTGTCGTTTAAGCTCAGCGGTGAAGGAAAACGTCGTGAGGAAACCTGTATTATCCGGGAGACATTCTGACACACGTATATCCGCCAACCCACAGTGGAGCAGCGTAGTGGATTTAACTCTAAAGCCTTCTTAATATGAGAGCGTTACGTACGTTTGCCCAGCAGTGGGACATTTACAGGCTGTTACTTTACTGTACTTTTTTATAAGTATTGTAGTTTCCTGGCTACTAAGATTATGGACGAACAAGAGTCTAAAATCGTTTCTCGCCGCCCTATAAAGAATTACTACACTCTTAGACTAAGATAAGCTGAAATTGGGTTAAATTAATGGTCCTGCTAAATTGCCTTTAATGTTTAATAATAGGTATACTAACTTTTGCTCGCGGCTTCGTTTGCTATAATCTAGTCATTTGAAACTTATTTTTAACCAACTGCCAAAATAAGAGGAGGTATCCATTTCGTAGATGACATTTTTGTATATTCACCGATTTGATTGATTCTTTTTTCGTTTAAAATAAATAAAATTTTAAAATTTAATATATCTAAGACGAGAATTACACTTATAACTTTTGCTCTCAGACTTTCATAAATATTTACATAAGTTGCTTGTCATTGCTTTACACCTGAAAGAATTACAGTCAGTGCCTTACTTTTGACACTTACAGCTTTCGTAACTACTTACGATGTGTCTATTACTAGGTTACAGAGTTATTTTATATTATTCTCCAGACTAAACCTTACAAATGGATGCTGATAAGCAATAATGCGTCAAGCCACAAAAAGTCAAATTCGTTTATATTGATGAATTCTGATAATGAGTTATAATTTAACATTATTCAATAAAATTTAAAGTCAAACTAAATAAGTATGGAAAAAAGTGTCTTAATTTAATATTAAGAATATTGAAGTGCCATATTTTGCTAATTACAATAATTACATGTATCTGAAAAACTTATTCTTACATAAAACTTTTTAATGTACTAATCTGCATTTAATTCATTATACCTTTCATCAAAATATACAAATGGATATATACGTCTTCGAACAAATTTATTAAGAATAGGTTTGACATCTTTAGACGTCATTTTCTCAAAATTAAGTCTATGTGGCTTGACATAGTTGTACGTATCAGCGTCTAAATGTAATTATCACTTAACAAGATAGACAGAGTCACTCTCACTGCTAAATTATTAAGTATAGACGGTAAAAGTACTCAAGTAATTACGGTCTTCTGGGCTTAGAGCAATTAGCTTCAAGGATTTTTTTATCATTATCAAAATTAAGCAAAACTATATATCAGAAGTTAGTTATCTCCGAATAGTTCCAGCAATTTGCTTTTAGTTAATTTTGAAAAAGGAAGATGAGTTTTTAAGTTTTTATATAAATTATTTAAAGTTACTATTAGCGGAGCGTTGCACGGGAGAGGTAGTGGATGTGCTAGCGCAAGCGATCCTGAGGTCTTTCCAATTTCGTGCTCAGGGGTTTTAGTGGGTACAAATCTCCACATAACCCGATCTCTTCCCCCCCAGGAATCAGGTATCTTTTCGAAGATTTCCCCTGCGAAAAAAAAGCTATCTTTCGCGGTTTTACTCCCGTTTAAATTACTGCTTCACTCTTATCTCGTAACGTAATTAATAAGCCTATAACCTACCTCAATAAAAGGCTATCTAACGTTAAAAGAGGTATGCGAATTGGATCAGTGGTTTCACGGATTACGCGCTATATACAAAGTTACAAACAAATTTTTCTTCTTTATAATATTTCCAGGGTGTTTTCACTATAGTAGGGCCTAGCTGTTGACCACTGAATACCGCTCGGATATGCTCGACCGGCACAGTACGACACTCTCACAGAAAATCAACGTAAAATAGCTAGTATAATTACGTTTTGTAGTGAGTGAGGGAGACCATTTAACCTTACATTCTTTGTTCCATCTCAAGTCAGCAACGCATTGCGTCTCATCTAATGCTGCAAATTGCTTAGGGCTACGTTGGTCATTAACATCAGGATTAACATACTTATATACCATTCTTCTATATAATCTATATCATAATATTATTAAGACGAAAACTTTGTATTATTGTTTGTAAAACACAAACCGAAAGGCTAAAAATATATTGTATATAATAATAAATAAATAAACGCATCACATTCAACGGCCCCTATTAGGATCTCATGAACTTGTGTCGGGGGTCCGGAAACAAACAACAGAAACACAAACACCCAAACCAGGACAAATATAAAAAGGAAAAAATTGTATTAACGTGTGTTTGTACAACACAAACCCAAAGGCTACAAATATATTGTATATAATAATAATAAATAAATAAATAAACGCATTAGAATCTTACGATCTTGTGTCGGGGGTCTGGAAACACACAACACAAACACCCAAACCAGGACAACTATTTATGTGACCTATACGAGTGACGAATCCGTGACCATTAGCGCTACAGTCTACGTTTGTCAGAATCAATATGGATCTAAAACATAAATAATTCATATTCGAAAGCTAATCAAACAATACGTAAAGCGATGCTACGTGACCTAAAATCCTCTGTCATTATTGGAATAGATTTAAATGAATAGAGATATTGGCATACTTTTGACACGGTAAGTCTCACTACGTTTAGCTAAGCTAACCTTAGCTATACTTTGCTATCTTTCTCATTAAAAACGAGCCTCAGTAACTAAAACTTTGACAAGTAATTAATTGAAAAGATAAAAAAATCCGACAGCGTAACAAGACCGTAGAGAATCGTTACTAACCAGCTTTAAGTCGTTAAACAAATTTGTCGGTTTTTATTTTTTTTTTCTTTTTTCATTATGGCGTCCAAAACCGGCCATTTTGATTTTTCCAAATTACTATACTTTCCCGTTTTGACGAATCAAACGACATGTCATTTATCAAAATCGGTCCACGCGTTTAGTCTAAATAGTGCCACAAAGGTACAAACCCACATTATGTATGTGGGTTTGTACCAAATATACATACATAGACTGCTAAACACATTACCCTCCTGCGTCGCGCAGTTGGGTAGAAAATAAACCAATTTCATAATACGCAATTTTGTTTACATGGATGACATTATAACAGTTGTTTTGACTTAAAAACCAAATTACTGAACCGATTTTAATGGAAATTCTATGAAAGTAATTTTTTTTACCCTATTTTCTTATATCCTCGAGGGTAGTTCAATTTTTTAATAACGAATCTATGAGAAATACCACAGCTGTTACGTACTTCATTAACAGATAATATACAATAATTAGCTATTAATGTAATGAATTGGTATTATTAAGGGAACTTACCAAAGAGGATAATCTTTGAATTCTAGACAGACTGTGTATGCTCGTCAACGTAATCACTAAAAAGTGTTTAAATAGTTTTTGAATATGTTCAAAATTGTATTCTTCCATGCAATCACGAAAATCTAAAAAAGTAACCTTATATTTTTTTGCCTAAACTAACCTAACCTAACCGAACAATTTCTTATAATAAATATTATTTTTGTCTACCTCTTAAAACCCAAGGACTATTATTGGTTTCATATATTATTTTTATTTCGTTAGTCTTAATTTTAAGTTTAATATTTGTTTAACATGTGTATTGTATGCTTTTATTAATAAATAAAAAAATATATAGCTTAGCCCAATATGTCTTGACGATAATACATCACCCTTAATTCTTATACCAGAATTTTGTTAGTCCGCTTGAGAGTCAATGATGTCCTTCGATCGATAAAATCTAATTTGATTTATTCTCTCTTCCCTTCCACTAATCATGATAGACAAAAACTGAAAGGAATTGAGGGCCTTCGGCTGTTCGATTGTTCTTTTGACGATCAAGATTATATATTATAGTAATTTAAAAAATATCTTATTTTTTATGATTTGGTTTTAATAATCTATTTTTAGTTAGATTTGATGACAGGTTGATGTAGTGGTTACTGACTAAAGTGCTTATGGTCGCGGATTCGAAATCCAATCATAACACACTTGTATTAGTCATACGAATGTTTTTCTTGCCCTGGGTGTTTGTGTTTGTGTTGTGTGTTTCCGGACCCCCGACACAGGGTCATTAGATCCTAATAGGGGTTATGTAGAGTGGAGTGCTTATTTATTTATTTTATTTAATAATTATTACACTTGGACGAAGCAGAGGCAAGCTGCTAGTATTAATGTAACTGCTTATATTGCTTACTAAAACAGAATATTATTCTCCTTACAATGTCTAATACTCTATGATAAATATTTCACTTATTCAAATAGTACATTTATTAAATAAATCATCATACATCCGTCTCTCTAAGAAAATCCTTCGCATTTTTCTTACCCGGTCATAAATTTACCCGGATTAGGGTATAAATCAAACTCACCTTTATAAACCGGGTAATTAATAACCGGTTTTTGTACTGCTTATCGATTTATGCTCGGCTGGGTTTGATTTGTATAAGGATTTTTTTCGCTGACAGCGACGTAAAAATATATCAATCAATTTTGTTTTTCGAATGGTGTTAACGAATAAGATTTTTTTTAAAGAGTAAAAGAGGAAAGGAGTTAATGTAAAAATTGGTGTTAAATACATTTTTTTTGAAGCTTAAAAAGGAATGAGGGGTAAAGATGAATGAGAAGTAATGAAAGGAAGTGGGGAGGGGGTTACGCTTTGGCTCTCTCACTTACCGTGTAAAACAAAGCCATATACTTGACGCCATTTTATATAATAATAATAATAAAACATTTATTGGTAATCACATAACTAAGACACTAGTCGTCTGTACTAGTACTGTATTAAACAAAATTGGATGCTGATAAGCAATAATGTGTTAACCCACAAAAAGTCAAATTCGGAGATATTGATATATTTAGTACTGCATCACCTATTTAACATTATTAAAAAAATTAAATCATATAAACTAAATAAGTACGGAAAAAAGTTTTTTTTATTACTTGTCTCGACTTCCAAGTGCATTCCACATTTTGCTATTAATACAATAATCGCAAATATTTGAAAAACTTTTGTTAGATAATATAATAAATATATCAATCTGCTTTTAATTAATTATACATTTTATCAAAAAAGAAAAGAAAAGACGGATATATACTTCTTCAAACATATTTGTTAAGAATAGGTTTGCCATGCTTAGACGTAATTTTCTCAAAATGAAGTCCGTGTGGCTCGATACAGTTTTGCTTATCAGCATTCAATTAAAAACGTATTGAAAAGAAGATAGAATTTGAAATTAATGTTACAAAGAAAGAGCCATGTAATATTACCAAAAGAAGATATAATTAGTATATACGTAAAAGCAATATTCTACACAAATTTTCAGTGGTCGCCTAATGTGTGTAGTACTGACAGCGGTAACAACTTATGCAGATATAAAAATATATTGTTAATAAAAATTACGCAACAAGAACAATAACAAAATAAAAAAAAATAAAAAATCTGTGGTCATGTGACCAGTACCTACGTACTGCTCCTGTCAAGGCAGTATGTGACGTGGAATCAGTAATCTAAAGCTATCATAATATGTGGACGCTGATAAGCAATACTATGTCAAGCCACACGGACTTCATTTTGAGGGAATGGCGTTTAATTTGTGAATTGGCGTTTAATTAATCGCGAGTCGTGAAATACTTGTTATTGAGTAGTTCCGGTGGCCATCGTCTTCGTCATCAGTTCTACTTCACCAAATGTAGCTTCCGAGAAGAAATGTACAAGTGACTATCAAGAATACCTAAATTGTTATAGCGGTGACAATAATATTTGAAGAGTTCCCTCGTTTATTTTAAGATCCTTATCATCAGAAGGATCTGATGATAAGTCAGGAGACTTGATGACAAAGAGACCGTTTTGAAAATATACCCTGTCTATAAAAATTGAATTAACGAAATTGGTCAGTCATTTTCAAATAAACGATAAACATACATACATAAAAGATACATACGACCAAACATAGAACCTTCTACTTTTTCAAAGTAGGTTAGAAATCATATTGTTTTCATATTAAAACTTATCGAAATCAATATCTTACAATGTCGTCTTGAATAATAGATTATGACGTCACGAAAGCAATTTGTGAATTCTACGAAAATTCAGTTAAAAGTTGTAAACATAAAACTGTCGAATAACTACACGTTATGGTGTTATTATTATGAGATATGAATGTAAACAGCCATTTTGCTATCGGCAGGGTAGGGACATCAGTAAAGAAAACAGACGCGGATATACATAGATGGACGCTGGTAAGCAATGCTACATATGTCAAGCCACACGGAATTCATTTTGAGAAAATGGCATCTAAAGATGTCAAACCTATACTTAGTTAATTTCTTTGCAAACATATATCCAGATTTTCTTTTCTATTTCAATAAAATATGTTTTTTAAATATATGAGATTATTACATAATCCAAAATACAAGACATACTTCGATATTCTGGACACTAAGAAAGTTATTTCCGTCCTTTATTTAGTTAAATTTAAAAAAAAAATGTTATATACATAATTCTTTATCAGAATCCATCTAAATTTGACTTTTTGTTTTTATTTAATAATAATAATATACTTACAACGAAAATATAACATTTTAATAAACTAAAGTCAATTAATACGAAAAAAAATTAAAAAGCATAATTTTTTACAAAAGATTGTACACCTCATCTAAGCCACTGCATCTAGGTAAAGTTCCCAAAATACTGGCAGCATTACCCCGTTGAATAGCCAAGCTGATCCTTTGATCGAGGTAGCTGCCAGCTTTTGGATCCCCAGTTGACTCCCAAAGTCTCTTTGAGAGGTCTTTAAAAGAGAACGACCATCTGGACCCCACGGACCAAGAGTTTCTACTCCAAAGAGAAACTACTCATTACTTTTTGTTATTTAACACATTATTGCTAATTAGCGTCGAAATATATTTAGCATTTTTAAAATGTCGTAGACACACTGACGAATATGTAGTTTTCGCATATATATTCTTAGCTTATTATGTTCGTTATTTTTCAACGCATTTGAGCTACTTTCATAATTTATAACACTAATATTAAAACTGCGATAAATCGCGCTAATGTCCTTGTTGTTCGCGAAAGAGTCGGAGAGAGGACACTATTCACCTCCACAGGGTGAAGGGGTGTAATGCATTGGACTTGAAGAATTGTCATTGCACTAACACACAAAATATGGTGAGAGCATAAGGCAATACAAGTACCATTCTGCTTTTGCACATTTTAATCCTTGCTTATATGGACGCTGATAAGCAATACTGTGTCAAGCCACACTAACTTCATTTTGAGAAAATGGCGTCTAAAGATGTCAAACCTATTCTTAATTAATTTATTTAATAGGTATTTGTCCATATTTTCTTTCCTTTTTTGATAAAAGGTATAATGAATTAAAAGCAGTTTGATATATTTAATATATTATCTAATAAAAAGTCTTTTAAATATGTGGGATAATTGTATAAATTACAAAATAAGGAACGACCTTGAAATTCCAAACAATTAAGTAACTTTTTTCCTACTTATTTAGTTAATATGACTTTATTTTTTACTAGCTGTGCCCGCGACTTCGTTCGCGTGGATTACAGAATGCTTGGCATGTCTCCTGCAAAGCAAGGTTATAATAGTCTGCAGTGCTGCTCAAGAAAGGAGCTTTTTACTTTGAATCTGGGAACTTTCTGGTTGTATTTATAAGCAGACACTAACTCAGATATGGTATTCCTCCACGGTTTTCATTATAAATGTTGAAGAAAAGTTGTTTTGTGGTAGTCTTTAAAATATCGACTGCAAAACAGTAAGTTCGCACCTAGGTTCTCGTTGTATTATATATTGGGTGACTTTTTCTACTGGGCTTAATAGGCCAAATCCGGAACTATAAGGAATCGCGAAAGATACTTAATGGAGTTTCGTGTCCGATTTTGAAAAATCTAAAACTGCATCATAATTTTTTTTATTTCATAATTTTCCTGGCCACAAATAAAACCCACTAATTAAAAAAAAATACATTCTGTATTATTGCACCACCTAATAGTGTCACTTGTAAAGATCAACTTTTGTAAAGTAATAGTAAGCGGCAAATTAAAGGAAAAGGTTTTTTTTACAAAATAACATTAAATCTATACATGAATTAAGTTAAGTATGTATATTCTACTTAATCAAATATGTGGGTTAAATCACGGGTTCCGGTAAGTTTAGAAAAAAATGTGCGTTACTTCGAACGATTTCTTTATAAATTGCATCAAAATGCTAGTCACCTACTAAAGTGAGGAAGAATGTGAACAATACAATCGAAAATATAAAAAATGAATTAATCACAGTAACTTCTTTTATGTTTGTCTTTTTTTTCTATGTGAGTTATACAAAGTTGATAGAATGTCACGTTTGTTTTGGTCCCCGTCATCTACTCAGTTACCTAGGTAGGTTTAGATAATTCTTAAAAAGATGAATCAATTTGTTGAAAATCTACATTTCACTGGACTCGGCTGTTGTACTCCTAAAAATAGCCTTTTCTTTTTGTTGCAGTTTACTGTATAGTATTACCTCACTAAAGTTGATCTTTATAATGTGTGAAGGTATCAGATGGTGCAATACTACAGAATGTTATTTTTTTGCAAAATCAACGTGTTCGTTTCGGGCTAGGAAAACTTATTTTTCAAAAAACTAATGATGCAGTTTTAGTTTTAATCAAAATTGGCTCTGTGACTTAATTTATTTTTCGCTTTTGCTTATAGTTTCCGTTTTGTTCTATCATATCCAGTAAAAAAATGACCCAGTAAATATAATATTTTTTTTATCTTCCCTATTTGAATCAGATATTATTCACTATTTCATTGGTTTCAATTTTGTTCCTTATAAAATTGGCTTTCTGCTAGTGAAAGTTTCATCAAAATCGGTCCAGCTGTTTCAGATATTAGCCGAAACAAACTGAGTGACAGATAGACGGACAAAAATTTTAAAATTGGTAATTTTGTTGTAAGTACCGTGTATACTTTCATATGCATTTATTTAAAATTACAAACAGACACATCAATTTTATTTATTTGTATAGATGTATACCTTCCCTTCTTAAATCGGAAAATATTTACTATTTTATTGGTTTCTTTTTTACTTATTGATTAAAATAAATGCATTTTTTTAATATAAGTAGCCTAATTTAATCCTTATAATATTAGCTATAGGGGCTGCTGTAATGTTTTTAAGAACTTTTTAGACTTTGTGATATTTTGTGATTGTTTTCTTCCATTCCCACTCCCTTCTCACGTGATTAATGGACATTATCTAACTACGAGTGTAAGTCCCATCAAATTTGATTCAGCTGTTTCAGAGATTAGTCGCAAGAAACAGACTGACAGTACTTGATGGAAGTACTTTCATGCATTTAGTGAAAATCACAAAATAATGTTCGACGTGACCCCATAAGTTGACATATCTTTTTTAGCGGGCACAAACGCACAGATAAACAGACAAACAGACAAAAATTCTAACAAATTTTGTTTTGGGTTCTATTTCGTAGGTAAAGGCCTCCAATATTTTTTTTCATATATCTTACATATACAGACAGCGACCCGTTAGAATTTTTTTCATATATATCAATTTAAAAATATCTAAAATAGAAGTAACCCCAAGTCACTCCTTATAACATTTGCTAACTGCAAAAAGTACCATCAGAACCGGTTAAGTCGTTTCAGAGATTAGTCGGAACAAACAGATAGACAGGCAGACTGACAGACAAAATTTTTTAAGAATGTATTTTTTATGTAAGTACTGTATATACTTTCAAGTATTTAGTTATAAACACAAAAAAAATGTTCAACGTGATTCCTTAAATTGACATAACTTTTTTATTTATGGACCGATTGACATGAAACAAACCCTAAATGTTAAGTGAAGCTTACTACAATACTTTAGTGAAAACCGCATTTAAATCGGATAAGCCGTTTTTGAGATTAGCGTGCACAAACGCGCAGATAAACAGACAAACAGACAAACAGACAAGCAGATAAGAATTCTAAAAATCATTGTTTTGGGTTCTATTGCGTTGGTATAGGCCCCCTATAATATTTTTTTTCATATATCTTCCATGTACAGACAGCGACCCGCTAGAATTTTATTATTAGTATAGATTTAATAATATTAAATAGGTGATGCAGTATCTAAATATGTCAAAACCTCCGAATTTCACTTTTTGTGGGTTGACACATTATTGCTTATCAGCATCTATATTGTAAACTAGTTAGTGACCCGCGACTTCGTCTGCGAAGTAACTCCTTATAACAGTAGCTATCTACGAGTGAAACTCCTCTCAAAATTGGTCCAGCCGTAATCAACGATTGAGATCGACGTGTTCTAACCACTAGGACATCTTGGCTCTTATTGCTACTAAAACAAGAAGTAAGAAAAACCAGTCTAGTGCGAGTCGGACTATAATGTTTTTTACTTTTTTTTTTGTAATTTCATTCTTGTTTCTTTTGGAGAACTAGCGACTGGCTCCGACTTAACATAGCTGCAATGTAATTTTTACGAAATTACATAACAAATCTGTAAAATTCTCGGCTTTTCTCTATTATAATATCCATGTATCGATACAAATAAATAAAATTTAAGTGTCTGTTCGTAATATCAAATTAAAAGCTTTTAACTAAATGCATATGAAAGTATACACTTTAGCCCGTAGCTTCGTTCGTGTTAATGTCGATATAATTTTATCATAATACCTATTTATTCGAAAAATATAATCTATAACCATTTGGAGGGATGTACTTTTTAAATGTTACAATAATTTTTCAAAAACCAAATTTGCTGGCTTAGTATATTTTGATCATGTTCTCATATTCCGCGTTAACTGAAGCTCATAAAATTTTTGAGCCAATATTTCTCAAAGACCCTCAAAACTTCGAACGCCTTTTTTCCTCTCCATTCCATCATTATTTACTGAAATAAAAATTAGTGACTTTAAAAAACAACACTATTTTTTTAACGTTACTAATATTATAAAATAAAAATTTGTTGAAATTACGGATCCGATTCGATAAAATTTTTAACATGGATAGTTAGTTTATTGGAGAAGGTTATAGTCTATATCACATCACGCTACGATTCATAAGAGCTAGTTATTTATATTTGCAGTTATATACTCATAATATATGTATGTAAAGCCGATGACGTGGCTATGTGGTTAGAACACGTCGATAATCGCAGGTTCAAATCCCGATTAGCACAGCTGAATTTTCAAAGACTAAATTTGTATTTAAATTCATCTCGCGCTCAGTGAATGAAAACATCTTGAGAAAACCTGCATGTGCCAGGAGAAATTCCGACAAATATATCCACTCCGCAGTCGAGCAAGGTAGTGAATTAAACTCTTAACCAGTGTCCTTAATAGGGGAGGAGGCTTTTACCTAACAGTGGGATATTTACAGGCTGTTAGGGGCTGTCCATTAATCACGTGAGGCCCAAATAGGGGAAGGTGAGGGGGATTAAAAAACTGGGAAAAATTCACTAAATGACACAGGGTCAACATGGGAGTTTATTAAGATATCATGTGTATATATTATCGAAACTTGTAAGCTATATACATATATACGGCTGGTTTAAAGGTAGTATGTACAAAAAAAACACGTGTCACCAGTAGTGGGTGGTGGAGGGTGGGGTCTAAAAGTCGCTAAAACATCACGTGATTAATGGACAGCACCTTACTCACTCATAAAACTCAATTCTTGCACCGGGAATTGAAAATACTGTGACTCTATTAACCAACGCCTCATATAATCTTTATATAGTGCTGTGCGTCCCGTGATACCGATATCGATATTCCATTAGCCGTGACCCGTACGATGAAGGCTGGCTGGTTAATCGGCTATAACCGGTTTGAACCGGATCCGACTGCATTAGTGTCGATCCGTATCGATATGAATTAGTGACACGATATCATTTCATTAATTGTGATTTTACTTGTAAGTTATGACTTAATAGGTCTTGAGAGTGGATCTTGAGTAATTTATGTAAACATTAAAATTGGTATAGTAGATCATTGATCAAAATTGTTTGTCTTACATATACCGATGTGCTATTTTTAACTTAAAAAGGGATAAAACTCGCACTAGGCACGCTATTGTTAAAAAAAACAACTATCGAATTTCTTGCCGGTTCTTCCCGGTAGAATCTACATTCCGAACTAGCTTTTCAATTTAATTTTTTTTTTGTTGTTTCTGTATTCAAAGGTGCTTGTGAAAGACTTCTCAAATAAAGTATATTTTGATTTCTTGTTTTTGATTTTGTTTCGCGTCCGCATCCCATCCAGACCGCATGTTTGAAGAAGTTCGAAACGACCCTACGCAGCGTCGCATCGTAATAATGTGTTTTGGCCATTAAATATTCGATTAGTCACGTTATCTTTTGACATTTCTATACATTTGAACTTGTTTTAAAAAATCTCACAGCAAACGTGTGTATTGGCCATACAGATGTTTGTCGTGGTCTGGGTGTTTGTGTTAGTGTTGTGAGTATTTCCGGACCCCCGACACAAGGTCATGAGATCTTAATGGGGGCTGTTGAGTGTGATGCATTATTTATTTATTTATTTATTCGAGGCTCGTTTTGCAATAATAAGTATATGTCGATAACATATTATGTTTGGATATTACTTAAAAGTATCGATAGTAAAACAACACATCACTACTTTAAAGACGGTATAGAACTAGCGCTCAGCAAATTTGGTATAGCCATTTCAGAGATTAGCCGGAACAAACAGACAGACAGACAAGAATATGAAATAGTATTTAGTTAAAAGCTGTTAATTTGAAATAACATACAGACACTTCAATTTCATTTATTATTATAGATAATTAATCGTTATTAACCTTCTTCTGCGAGTTCGACTCGCACTTAACCGCTTTTTATTATCTATCATAGCAGTAATAGAAATACACATTTCGTGCTAATATCAACTCTTTACTTTTTACGGTTAATGAGATACAGCTGACTCAACAGATGGACTCACAGACTGACAGACGGACAGCGTAGGCCTTAACATAGGCCTTAATAAAAAAGTTGGCACCTTTTAGTACGGAACTCTGAAAAAAAATGCCCAATAAAAAAAGTATTCAATTCAGGTTAAGAGGGAAAGTGGCTCGCTACTCTCAAGAGGTCTTTTCATGAGGATCTCTTTATAGTACTCTTAAAATATAATTGATTATTATGTTCTAAAGATCGTGATGAAAAAAATATTAATTTGCTAAGTGAAATAAAAAAGTTGAACCTTATACGTTACACTTAAATGGTGCAATAATACAGAATGTATTATTTTTTTCGAAATTTGCAGGGTCAATTTCTGGCCAGGAAAATAAATTTTCTGAAAAATAAAAATAGCCTAAGTTAATCCTTATAACATTAGTTATCTGCGACTGAAAGTCCCGTCAAAATCGGTCCGACAGACAAAAAAAAACAAAAATTTTAAAAATTGTGTTTTTGATGTAAGTATCGTATGTACTTTCATATGCATTTAGTCAAAAGCTGTTAATTTCAAATTACACACAGACACATCAAATATAGATATAAATACTCTTCATTGCGTCTATTCTTTACCCGACTGCGCAACTCAATGGACTTTATCAACCTATGTATGTATGTATGTGGGTTTGTAGCTTTGTGGCAGTATTTAGAACAAACGCTTAAGCCGATTTTGATAAAAGACACGTCCTTCGACTCATCAGAACGGTGCGAATATTATAAACAGTATAAAAATCTGAATAAATCAAAAAAGCCGATTTTGGATGCCATAATGTAAAAAAAAAAGTGAAAATTTACTAACTATGTTTAATGGAGTACCGTTGAATCGATATTTAAAAATCATTTTCAGGTTTCCCATATCGTCTTTCTATCAGAATCACTGTTTAGAATCTATAACGATTTAAAGTTAGTAACGATTCTCACTTTTAGATATAACTGATATTCGTACACTACTGCTGAGTGCAGATGGTGTTATTACGCTGTCAATTTTTGATTTTTTAATTAAATTACCTTTACTATCCTAGAAATTAATAAAGGTACAATTTGCTTCTAAAAGTTAAGTTTTAACGATGCACATTAATTGTATGCACGTAGACGAACACAATGTCTTTGCTAAACATGACACTTTGTAGCAATTATATAATGCTTTCGTTCTATGTAGCAAGTATTTGTACACCTTAATTGTGCTCTTTGATAATACTGTTTATAAACAACAATAAAAGATCGTCACTTGTAATATATACTGCGATATTTCATAATATTTGATATAGATATGTTTCATTTTTATTATTAGATATTGAAAATCTGTACTAATTTCATTGTCATTCATATTTCTGACCCCAAAAATTGATTTATACTCTGTCGTTAGCTGGTTGCTTGGCCAAAGAGTTCGTCATTCTGGACGCCAAAATCTATGACCGTAATTCATTAAATTTTCAACCGATTAAAAAATATGGATTTAAAAATTGACCTGACGTTTCATACTTCTGCAGCCTCGCAATTTTCAAAATATCCAATCCTTGGGAACCCATGGACATAAATAAATAAAAGTTCATTCTTAACTGCCTCAATTCAGGATGCCAAGATTCAATGATCCTTTCTCGGTGATCCGGAAACATGGAACACAACACAAACACCTCGAAGACCTCAGAAAATATCCCTATGGTTTATTCATAATTTTGTCGTGAGCACGGATCAAACCTTCGATCCATTTCTTTATTCCACCATAAGTTTCAAATTTTGGGTTACTTCATGTCTACCGGTTACAATTTACTCTTTTTGGTAAAATAAAGTAAAAGTAACAGCCTGTAAATGTCCCACTCCTGGATAAAGACCTCCTATCAAGGAGAAAGTTTAGTGCTTAAGCCACCACGCTGCTCTACTGCGCGTTGAATATATGTACATGTGACAGAATTTCTCCCGGCACAGGCAGGTTCCCTCACAAGGTTTTCCTTCACCGCCGAGCTGAAAAATAATTTAAACACAAATCTAGCACTTGACAACTCAGCAGTGATAGCCGGGGTTTAAACCCGCTATCATCGGTTGCGATCGACATATTCTAACCACTAGGCCATCCTGATTCTAATCTTAGTATGACCCAGACCTCGAGGGCAGACCAGTGATATATTTGGAAAGCTGTCAAACCCGGTCCTACCATGTTTGGAGATTACAAACATATGAATTTTCATTTGTCCCCTGGGAAACCATATTTTCATCAATATGAGAGTGTATTGTATTAAGGGACCTGAAATTCGATACATTGAGTTAAGAAACATTTTCCATACTTATTTAGTTTAGATTGCTTGATTTTTTTTAATAATGCTAAATACGTGACGTAGTATTAAAATACATCAATATCTCTAAATCTGACTTTTTGTGGGTTGACACATAATTGCTTATCAGCATTCATATATTAATAGCAAAAAAAAATAAGGCAAAAACTTTTTGCGTGGACGGAAGAGTATGCAATTTCACACGAGTACAGTTTATATAGCTGTGCAGAATGTTATATATATACAGGGTGTCCCGAAAGTCAACGATTAATTTGAAATGGGATATAGGCCAGGTCATAACGAGGCAAAAAAAGTTTTTGTAAAAGTCCCTTGGTTTCTGAGATAGGAGCCATTATGTGAAAAGTACGGAAAATGACTTCTTTAGTAGGTTTTTTGACTGTCATAGCTACAAATTTAAACCTTTCTCAATCGTTTTTACTGTTTCTTAAAACTGAATAATGTATTTATCAAATAAATAAAATTTCAGGGCTCTAAGTCTATCATGTGCGAAAAAAAGTCACTTGACTTTCAATTTAAAGGTTTTTGTCTTTTGCATCACTATACTTTGAGAACTCACTAAAAAAAATATACTACACAGAATCTGCAAGTTATCTCAAAAATTGGCGCATTTAATGTAGAATCCAAAATGCTAAAAAAAGACCACATTGAATTACTAAAAAAAAAGATATTGGTAATTGATTACAAAAGGTACCTATTTCTGTCAGATTTCCTTAAGTAAGAATTAAGAAATTTAGTGTTCATTTTTAAATTTTCGTAAAAAAGTATAAAAAAAAAAACGATTAAATAATTGCATTAAAATATATTAAATATATGAAAAAACATTACACACACTACAATGTATATGACACACACGCGCATAAAATAGATTATTCGTGATCAATCTTGAAATTTGTTTATAATTTAATGAACCACGGTCAAATTCCGACTGCTAGGCGACCACTAGTATCTTTAGATATAAACTAGCTGACGCGGCGTAAGATAAATAATAAAAAAATAAAGTTAATTGGTCAACAATTACATTATGACAAAAAATAAAAACACTTAAAATTATTTTAATTATCGTTACGAATCTTCTGTGTGGCGATAAAGAAAAGCGTTCTTTTTAGACTTTTTCAGGCAATTTTTAAAATTTTTCTCCCCGTAAGAACCATCCTCGTACTTCAAGTAATATTATAAAAAATAATTAGCGAAATCGGTTCAGCTGCTTTCGAGATTCGCGCTTAGTAACACATTCAGCTAATATTTTTTTATCTTAGACAGAGATAAGTTGATTCAATATAATATGCACGATTAAATATAAAAATTGAAAATGAGAATTATTTGCTGAAAAATAAAAGTTAACTACCACGGAGAGTCGGAATTGAAAAGTAATTAAGAATAATTACAAAGTACAAGCCCGGCCGCACACTGTAAGAAATTTCTGTTACAAAAATTAAACCTGGAAGACACGTTGCTTACATAATTTGTATTAATCTTTACAAAATCAACAAGACTTAAATTATAATTAAATTAAATTATTATTTTTATTATAATAATTAAGTTATTAAAACAAATAAAAAACCAGACACCCTAATTAAAGAGCATAAAATCAAATATTTTATATGGTGATGTGTCCAGTACATACATCAACGAATAATTGAGCCATCGCATAATGACGTATCATTTACAATCAAAATCGGTTAAGATTAAGTAGTTACGAGCAACCATATAACGTACCAACATAAAAGAATCTACATTTATAAGTTTTACACTCGTAAGTGATAAAAGACAACTTTGTAACTTAGTAACAAATACGTCGGAAGTAGTTACGGAACCTCTGGCTGTCAAAACGGCACTGGCAGTAAATTCTTTCAGGTGTAAAGCAATGAGAAACTACTTATGTTATGATTTATTTTATTGTTTACATTTTTGTGGTACAAATGAGGTAGAACCTAGTTGTAGTTGTAGCCCATTAACAACTCGTGTATGGGTTGACTCGACCGGAGCTTTACCTCTCTGTCACATATGATCGGCGTGAAGTAGCTAGTATAGCTCCGTTTGGTACGGTGAGTGAGAGAGTCGGAAGTCTAACCCGTACCCTTATTCCTTCCCTTTCATCCCTTATTAATTTTTAAACTGGCAACGCATTTGTGTCGCCTCTGGTGTTACAAGTGTCTATGGCGACGATGATTAACATCGGGTGCGCATCTGCTCTTTTGACAGTTACATTAAAAAAAATAAGCTTTCATACTTATATCAAAATACATATTATAGAGTTCTCGTTAATGTTTTGCCAAAATACCTTAACAACGTTAACAATGTCCTTTGTCCAATCATTGATCTGTTTCCAGTGTCGTCGGGCCCGTAAAAATTTTCTGACAGAAATTCTTTTCAATGTGCGGCCAGGCTTAAACGGAATGCTACGAAGAATCTTAGCTATATACATTGAATAGTTGAGATGATTCTTTGAGCGTGAAAGCCTTGAATGTAGAACTACCTCGATTATTGAAATTTCTTTTCACTTTATGCGATTATATTTTGCAACCGACTTTAAAAAAGGAGGTTCTCAATTAGTAATTTATGTTTTTTTTAATGTTTTTTACCTTGGATTTTTATTATTTCTGATATGATTTTGAGAATTCTATTTTTATTTAAATGTTTATTCGCCGTTTTCGTTTTTTTATTTGATTTTTAATACAAAATCTTGTTCTGGTTATAACAAATTTGTTGTATCTCAAAGTTTTCTTTAAAAATGTATGTAGATTATAAATACTTATTAAATTAGTTTTTAAAGACGGTTCATTTTTTTGTTTTTTTTTTTTTTTTTGTTATATATCGAATAATGTATCGCTTTCTATCATTTTAATCAAGGGGACATTAAAGAGTCAGCCAGATGTGATAAAAATCTGTAAGTCCTTGTTAATTATCCTTCAAGATGCAGAACGTGCTCTCAGTAAGGAGATATCTGGTTAATTCATAATCTTATAATGAATCAAAAAAAATGTAGAGTTTTTTGTTGGTTTTTCGTATGATGTCTTTTAAGGCCAATACAAATTTTGTTTTAAAAAATTAGATTTCCTTTACTTGAACTACACACTTATTAATGGTATTTCGATTTTGAAAACAAGTTATTGAACTAATTTCGATAAAATTTCTAAGCTACCTAATCTGGATGTATTCCGTCCATTTATTCCCCTGGATGTAGTAGCTTTTGAACAAAAAAAACGAATTTCCATAATATATTAAAAAAACATAAAAAAAATATCCGCTTCGAATTGAGTACCTCCTCTTTTTTAAATCGGTTAAAAATGTTTAATAAATTTTTTTATGAAATGTGTCTTATATAGAACCCGTACAAAGCCGGGTCGGACAGGTAGAGTTATATAATACATACATATATAAAATTGATATAATACAAAGAAATAAAATAAATTGATTTACAAATTAAAATGTATGATTTAAATCGTCAAAGCTTTTAGGTCATGATGGACGCATGATAATATTATTTCCAATAACACATCTCTATGGATTTCAGAATTAATTGACCCGATACTAAAACACCCAGGGGCATATAATGTACAGCGTAATAGCAATCGAACCTTATTTAACCGTAATGGCTTTCGTAGACGAGGGACATTTCGCGAGGTACTTCTTTTAACCAACTACCAAAAATTGTGAACGTTCTCAAGTTAAGTCGGGGTTTTTATGTTAACCGATTAGGTACTCAAAAACCGCTAGAACGATTTAGTTGATTTCTTTTTGTTCAAAAGGCTATATTTTCAGATTGGTCCCAAAGAATTTTCATCAAAATCGGTTCAGTAGTTTGGTTTTAAAATCAAATAATGAAATTACGTATGTTGCTTTTGAAGTCGGTTCGCCGTTTTTAAAGTCTTGTTTTTACCGATAAGAATATCTGAAAAATTAGCAGGTGGGATTATGTTAAGTGATCACCGCTGCCCATGGACATTTGCAGCACCAGAGGAGCCACAAATGCGTTGTCAGTTTAACAAGATAAAATTAGAAATTTTACAAAATCTCTGACTCATTGATACTATTTCAACGAGCCCCAAGACGATACTTCTAAGGCCTGTATCCTGCTGAGTACAGATACTAGTAACACAATTTATTTTGATATCATTTACAGTAAAGTAGAGCACTAGAAGCTTCTCAAATCGTTTTATGACCTGGAAAAGATCTGTATATATCTTCATAAATTATAACTAAAAACCATCTCAGTTACATCAGCTTGAAAAAAATCGCATCAAAATTCAAAAATTATTTTTTAATCAAGGGTTAAAAAAGAAGGGAAAGGGACGGAAGGATATTTAGGAGGAAGTTAGGCTTCCGGCTCTCAATTTTGTATCTAATATTCCCACATCACGCCATACTGATGAAACGACGTCTGCAATAATTTCTCAGCTGAATTTTTTTGACGGGTATTTCAGACCTTTACAGAAATGTCCCTCGTCTGCGGAGGCCTTAATTGTTAGAGACTGTATGTACATTAAGCTATATGGGCGTATTGTTTAAATACTGTTTGTATTGAAATGGTCATTGAAATATAATTGCGAGATCGGATTTTATAGCAAAATATTCGCTCTCGCTTTCCGCTGGTATTCCGCTGGTATTTATATTGATTAAATGACTGACTTCTATATAGAGATGCCTTCGCGATTTCACTCATGTTTATAGTTACTACTTCGCGCCTATGAGTCAAAGCACGATGAAATATAGCCAAATTAATTATTCATATCGGATCAGTAGTTTCAGAGAATAACCTCCACATACATACTTATAAACAAATAGAGTATCGATATTTTTAACACTTTCCTGTCCCATTTGTAATTACGTCACTTACATCTTTACGTCTTCGATAATTGCACTTGTATAGTTTTGTTTTCATACTATCATGAAGGTTTACATAAGTTGTTATTCATTGCATAAGTTATCATTTACGCCTGAAATAATTAATTATCTGTTAGTGACATATTTATTTAGTCACGGCTTACGACTTACGTATTACTCAGGTAACTGTTAGCAGGTTTCAGACTTGCTTTATATAAGTTACGAAAATAGAAAACGAGTATTACATTTCTAAGTTTTAATCTCGTAATTGATACAAAAATAACTTTGTAATTTAGTAACAGATACTTCGTAAGTAGTTATGAAAGCGAAAATTGAAGTTCTATATATTTTTTTTACTTAAGCTTCCTATACTCAAGCATCACAGACCGGTATCACTGACCTATGTCTGTGATACCAACGAAAAATATATATTGCAATAAAGCCACGTTTTCTTATCGAATACATTCCAAATTTATGAAAATAAAAAGCATATACCTATAGATCTTCCTAAAAAATTAATTTCAAACGGTTTTCAACGTTCGGAGTATCAAATCGCATGCGGCAACGAATTTAATGACGTTATCACAATCAAAGTCAGTTAAGATTAAGTAGTTACGAGCATATGATCGAAATAAATATCATTTATTATATATAATATACAAAATAGCTTCTTAACCTAGTAACAGATACTTCTCAAGTAGTTACGAAAGCTGTGAATATCAAAAATAACGCACTGACAGTAAATTCTTTCAGGTGTAAAGCAATGACGTACAACTTATGTAAATCCTTAAGAGAGTATTGCAGCAAAACTTGTAAGTGTAATACTCCTCAACGTAAGGGCGGATCCAGTGGGAGGGTCATGGGGGTTATAACCCCCCCCCCTGGGCTGGGTCCAAGACCTAGATAGAGCACTAATTACAATTGTTAAACATGATGATGATTACATGATATTTAATATTTTTTGTAACAATATAGATTTTATGTACGTATATTTAATATTTACTTAATTTAATATAATTTGTATGATTGAAGAACGTTTTACCAGACTGGCCTTTTTCACGTACATAAAAACCTACCCATCGAAGTACAAGAAGTGATAACTTTTTACCTTTATCGATTATTATCAAACTTAAATTATTACTTCTTGTGACTTAACCACAACTAGGTGCCCCCCCCCCCCCTTGCGACGAAGTTGGATCCCCTTGCCTCGACGAGAGTTACATCGGGACGGGTAGCGCATGCACATACGCAAATAATCCCGGCCTCTCCATTTCCGTGCTGAGGAAGGACATCGCAGGTTTTCGTGTAAAAAAAGACCAGAATTTATATAAAACAACTTAATAATCTTGTAGCATCTATCTTGATAGGCTGTTAATACCAAAAATAAGACACTGACAGTAAATTTTTTCATTTTTTCATTTGTGAGATAACGTATGTAAATTGGATGCTGATAAGCAATAATGTGTCAACCCACAAAAAGTCAAATTCGGAGATATTGATTTATTTTGATACTGCATCACCTATTTAACGTTATACAATAAAAAATAATGGAATATAAACTAAATAAGTAGGAAAAAAGTTTATTAATTAATTGTTTCGAATAATCTCGTATATTTGAAAAACTTATGTAAATCTTTATGAAAGTCGGAAAGCAAAAATTGTTAGCGTAATTCTCGCTTCACAATCACTTCGTTCCCTCCTTTATAATATGTCCCTCACGTTCCAAGAAACATTATAATCTTGTCCGCGTCCTCGAGGCTAAATGTATAATTATTCTTGAAGAGCGTGTATTACACAACTAATGATAATACTTGTAGTATTATCATGGGGACTTTTGTGATTTGCGCCATTGACAGATATTTTGGTAGACATTTATTTATTAACTTTATGCCAATCGTCAAAGCTTATGTAAAGTTTCGGATTTGGTCTAACACGGCCAGTTAAAACACTTATTCTGTATAAACATACGATCGCATAAATCGCGTCTCATTTGCTGTTAGCTATTAAAGAGTTTCTTTTATAATTTCCACAGACACGTTGGCGCAGTGGTCACTGCAACTGACTCAAGCGATAACGGTCGCGGGTTCGATCCCCGCTCACGGCAAGTCTGTATTGGCCATACGGATGTTTGTCGTGGTCTGGGTGTTTGTGTTAGTGTTGTGAGTGTTTCCGGACCCCCGACACAAGATAACGCGATCTTAATGGAGGTCGTTGAGTGCGATGCGTTTATATATTTATATATTTCATATATTTTAATCACATTCATTATAAACTAAAATCTTTTTTAAAAATATGAAAATAGCAATTAGATCAGATCAGCATTTTCTGAGGTAATTGCGGCTACATACATACACTGTTATATACATACAGAACCTCCTTTATTGACGTCGGTTGAAAATAAATTTTAGAGGTCGTCCTATTTAATCAAATCTACATTAACGAAGTCGCGTAAAAAAGTTGGCTTATTATATTTTTCGTACATTATTCATGTAACTAAATCCTTTAAAGCGATATTGTCTAGACATTAGAAGAGGCGCGCTCATCGACCGGTCATTACGAAAGCTTTCATGATAAAAGCATTAATAAAATTATACCAATATATTAGAGCTCCCGTCGACTGTAGATTTTTAATCATCGAGTAACTTACTGTAAGAAAGAAAAGATAGTTTCTTTCTTTCTTGATTTAATTAATTTTTTGTTTCTGTTTTCTTAATTCAAAATTGTAAACGCCTTTTTGAATTAAATGTATTTCGATTTTGATGATAGTACTGTTTTATAAAGTTTTACGTATGCAAGAGCGGCTGTTATTACGATTTCTTATGAACCGATAAATGGATGGTAATAAGCAATAATGTGTCAACCCACAAAAAATCAATTTCTGAGATATTGATGTATTCTGATATTGCTTCAAGTATTTAACATTATCCAAAAAAATTTTCAAGTTATCAGAACTAAATAAGTATGGTAAAAAGTATCTTAATTTAATGTTTCGAATATTTAAGTGTGTTCCAAATTTAACAATATATCATAATCTCGTATATTTCAAAAACTTATTACTATATACAACTATTTATTTTACCAATCTACTTTTAATTAATTATGTCTTTTATCTAAACAGACAAGAAATAATACTCCTTAAAACTAATTTATTAAGAATAGGTTTGACATCTTTAGACGCCATTTTCTTAAAATGGAGTTCGTGTGGCTTGACACAGTATTGCTTATCCGCTTCTATATATCACAAACGAATGCAGAAGGTTCCGTGCTACGATTCGGAGACGCGGATGCAATGCAGACACAAAAAAAAATATATGAATTTACCACCGACCAGTTCGGAATGTAGATTCTACCAAAAATTGAACTGATAAAAGTCTGAAGTCTGGAGGGGCTCTTAATCTATACCCCTTATTATCTGAGTTAAGTATTTTTATTATTTACAAAATCGATATCGACAGAACTCACATAATATATGACATAAATATTGATTAAGCGATCATCCCAATCGACAAGTAATTATGAGATTTTAACTTTTTAATGAAGAGAACTAGACAGTTTATTCTAATAGCCCACTGACACAGCGCTAACACGAGCTCGACAGGGGCTGTACCACACTCTCGCAGAAAACAGCGTGAAGTAGCTAATATGACTCCGTTTCGTATAATGAGTGAGAGAAAGAGAAGGAAGATTTTGTGTTAGAGTCAGCTACAGCAAACATAGGTCTACCTTGGGTTCTATACCGCAATCTCACGGGATACCAGCACGAAGTACCTAATGTGTTTCGTATGGTGAGTGAGAGAGCTAACCCGTTTCTTTTCTTACTTCCTATTCTCCTTTTATTCTACTTAAAATTAAATAACTCCCCTGCTCGTTTGTCAGTTTTTTTTTATAAAACAAAAAAAGCATGTAAAAAACTGGAAACTTATATTATTTGAAATATCTATAAGAACAAACAGACAGACAAACAAAAATTGTATTTTTAATGTCAGTATGAGTATACTTTCATATGCATTTAGTTAAAAGCTGTTTATTTGATATTTCAAACAGACATTCCGATTTTATTTATTTTTATAGATAAAACTTACTACTAAAACTTAATACTAACTTTTATTTAATTATATCTTTTATAAGAATAGAAAAGAAAAGATAGATATATTCTTCTTCAAACAAATTTATTGAAAATAGGTTTGACATCTTTAGGCGCCATTTTCTCAAAATAAAGTCCGTACGGCTTGAAACAGTATTGCTTATCAGCGTCCATATATAGCGTTATAATATTAGTAAGGATTTTTTTTAAACATTTTACATCCCACGAATAGAAGCCACAACAGAGTTAGACAACAATAGGTTAAGGATAATAATGTTTCTAAGTATTTTCAAACTAAATCTTCAGTATTATAATATTTATGTGATAATTCATTAATTTATTCTACAAAACCATACCAAATTGAACGCTGAATTCGAATGTTTAATATAATAAAGATGATAAGACATTGGTACCAACTGTAAGATGTTTTAAGACTTAACAGTTTGAAATTTTCATTTTAGTTACACAATTCCTTGAAGATATTGTATTTAATGAAAAAAACTTGATCGAATGAATTACTTTTTTAATGAAGAATGATGATCTTTATAAATTATAGCTAAGAAATATGTTGATCGTATCCGCTTGTGAACTAAAAAAATCGAATCAAAATTGGTTTATTTGATAGACACAGATACACAAGTCAAAGTAATAATACCCCTTTTTTTGCTCGAGGGTTAAATGATAAATATATATATATTTTATAAACTATACATGGACGCTGATAGAAAAATATGAAGCAATAGTATTGCAATAATACGTCACGTATTTAGCATTATTTAAAAAATCAAGTCATATGAACTAAATAAGTACGAAAAAATGTTTCTTCATTTAATGTTCCGAACATTGCAGTGTATTTCCTATTTTTAACCAACTTCCATAAAAGGAGGAGGTTCTCAATTCGACGGGGACTTTTTTTTTTGTTTTTACTCGGCCCTTTGTGGACCGATATTCTAGATTTTTTTTTGTTTGAAAGGGTATACGTCCAAGGTGTTTCCATTGTCTACGGGTCAGGATCTGATGATGGAATCCTGGAGAAATCGAGAGAAATCCTCAAATATTATAGGCGCACCTATGCCGATTAGTATTATTATGGTATTTTTGATAATAACTTATGTATTTACCCTCAGAAAGTCACTTTTGGTGAAGTGGAACTGATGATGAAGACCACAAATGGCTACCGGAACTACTCAATAACAAGTATTTCAAGGGTTCCAATACGATTATTTCGATAACAATGCTAAACAATATACGCTCATCACAATACATACGGTAAAGTGGAGCCGATGATGCAATACCAGGAGAACTCCTGAATAATTAACAGCCCTGCTTCGGGAAAAGCTATATTTTGTTGACGGCGATGAACGGTTGGCAATAAGCTATTGTAACTTAGGTATATCACTTAATCGTACTAACTTAAAGTGTAATATTTTTTTTTTTTTTCAAAAAATTAAACCGACTTCAAAAACGAACCTAAGAGATACAAATGAACTAAAATGCATAAAATAAATGTTTCCTACAACATTTTGAAGTCGGTGCCAGTAAATAACACGAAAAAGGTCTAACTTGACGCCGACTTGGAATGTTTTACTAGGCATGTCATATGTGGTTAGAGGTACGCCATATAAGTTACCTAAGTAAAACAAGTAAATAAATAGTAAATAATAGTCTATACAGATGCTATCGAAGTTTACTTAACTTTGGGAAGGCGTAAACAAATTAATATCTTCATTACGAGTACCTTCTAAAACTACAAGCTCTGTAATATTTCATTTAAGCATCAACAAGACAAATGGACGCTGATATGCTATATTGAGTCAAGCCACGCGGATTTCATTTTGATAAATGGCGTCTAAAGATGTCAAGCCCATTCTTAACAAATATGTTTAAAGAGATATATACCCATTTTTATTTTATTTTTTGACAAAAGGTATAATTAATTTAAATCGGACTGATACATTTAATATATTATCTAATAAAAAGTGATATGAATATTTAAGATTATTGTATTAAGTGCAAAAAATGGAACGCACTTGAAATTCGAACCAATTAATTAAGAAACTTTTTTTCGTATTAATTTAATTTATATGACTACAATTTTTTTTAATAATGTTAAATATGTGATGTAGTATCAAAATACATCAATATCTCCGAATTTGACTTTTTGTGGGTTGACACATTATTGTTTATCAGCATCCAGATATTGATGGTGGAACGATTACGGCCTTTCATAAATTATACTAACAGTTTCATTGATCATGAATAGTTTGAGAACATACGCATTAGGCTGACTTCCATTAGGTGAATAGTGAGAGGCTGACTGTTTGCTTCCAGTTCGCCTTCCTATCATATAGATGCTGATAAGCAATAATGTGTCAACCCACGAAAACTTCGGAGATATTGATGTATTTTGGTAATGGGTCACGTATTTAAGATTATACAAAAAATATTCAAGTCGGCTAATCTAAATACGTACGAAAAAAATATTTAATTTAATGTTTTGTATATTAAAATTGCTCAATATTTTGCAATATGGAATAATTTAATATATTTCAGAAACTTATTATAAGATAAAACGTCATACTATACGAATCCGCTTATAATTCATTATACCTTTTATCAAAATGAGAGCCGAGATGGCCTAGTGGTTAGAACACGTCGATCTTTACCGATGATTGCGGGTTCAAACCCCGGCTTGCACCGCTGATTTTTCAAGTGCTAAATTTGTGTTTAAATTCATCTCGAGCTCGGCGGTGAAGGAAAAACATCGTGAGGAAACCTGCATGTATCGAGAGAAATATGATATATGTATATCCGCCAATCCGCAGTGGAGCAGCGTGATGGATTAAGCTCTATACATTCTCCTTAATAGGAGAGGCCTTTGCCCAGCAGTGGGATATTTACAGACTGTTACTTTACTTACTTACTACTACTACTTTATCAAAATAGAAAAGAATATATGAATATATACATCTTCAAACAAATTTATTAAGAATACGTTTGACATGTTTAGACGCCATTTTCTCAAAATGAAATCCGTGTGACTTTACATAGCTTATCAAGCTCCATATATTTATGTTAATACGCGTATTATTTTAAAAATCTAAGCCAGTAATATTTTGAAATATTTTAAGTTATTCAAGCGCTATACAAACTATGATAAAAGCTAGATAAATAAACCTGACGCCAGCTTTATAGGCAAATTTAGTTTTCTAGTCCACCGGTCAGTGATGGGAATACGAACGCGGGGACTTTATGTGACTTTCGAATGACTTGTTTCGATTCGTTTACTGAAATAATTTAGTATGCTCGATGCGAGTTTAGTACAATTTGTATATTTTATTATTTAGAATCACACATAAGATAGAAATATAAAAATGAGCACGAAATAATAAAATAAATCTAAAGTTCACCGATTACTTGTACACGGACTGGATCGACCAGGACAGTAGCTCTCACAGAATAGCATTATGAACTAGATTATATGGCTGTGTTTCATGCGGCGAGTGAGTTAGTTGGAAACGTTTCCACCTACCCCGTTCTTACTTCTCACTCTCTATCATTCCTTAAGTTCTCATTTTTAAGTTGGGAACGTATTTGTGACTCATCTAGTGCTGCAAATGTCCATAAGCGGTGATGCCTTAATATGAGGCTTGTATATGTTAAAACACCCTTTATATTATCTGTATGTAACAAAACATGACTTTTATAAATAAAAAAAAACACTTTCTTTTGAAAGTAAGAAAAATACGTAATTTCGTTGACTTGAATGACAAAATTATTACAATTATTTCGATTTTTAAAACTAAATTACTAAAGTAATTTTGATGAAAGTTCTATAAAACTTTTGATTATGGTAACCATACATAGAAACTCCCCGACGAATCGAGAACCTCCTCCTTGTAGGAAATCTTTAAACAATGACATTGAAAAGTTCGTATCCTGATTCAAGATATGAAATACATTTTTCCCTCAAAATGAGAAGATTCCCTGAGGATAGAACAAGGAAAGTACGAATGCATTACGTAATTTGAAGATACATTGCTACGTCTTATAGCATTAACTTTAACATAACACACTGCCTTCAGCTTTGCTCGATTTTCTTTTTAACCGACTTGCTAAAAAGGAAGTTGATTAAAAAGAGGATTTTTTATGTATGTGTTCACATTATACGATTACTCAAAAGTGGCTTGAACGATTTGGTTAATTCTTGTTTAGTTTAAAAGCGTAAACTATTCCTAAGAGTATTTTATCAAAATCGGTTTAGTAGTTTGGTTTTAAAATCAAAATGACCGGAATAAGTATGTTATTCATATTTAATATAACGGAAATACATTCGTCGTGGTCACGAGCTGACGAAGAATGCAACTTCGTCGAAACGTCGGGCAATAAAAGAGGTATTACTACCATTAGTTTCGCGATAAGACCCGTTATATTAAATATGAATAGTATAAATCGCGAAAGCTTAACATGTATAATAAATATGTTATTCATATAAACGAAATAATGTCTATTGCTTCTGAAATCGGTGTCCTTTGTTTAAAAAAGTCGTGTTCTTTTTACCCAACTTAAAAGGTCACGATTTTCGCCTATACTTATGTATGTACACGGTATGTTTTGTATGCCCGTTTCATGGTTACCTCCTATAGCCTAAATGGCTTGAACGATTTTGAAGTGTAAAGCGTTACTTATTCTTTACCGGAGCGTAATATATGACGTCAGCAAAAAATCAAAATGGCGGACATGAGCTTTTTAAACCACTAAGTTTTGTAACCTGTAACCTAAACAATTTGACCGATTTTGGAGTGAGAGAAATCATATCTATTCTATTATTATAAAAGAGGTTAAATTTGTTTGTAAGTCTGTATGTAGGGGATTATATCTAAAAGTACTGATTCGATTTGAAAAATTCCTTTGGCGCTGGATAACTTCTTTATTGAGGAAGGTTCAAGGCTATATTACATCACTATATCTATGACTGATAGGAGCGAAGCATTTAAACCGCGAGGAACAGCTAGTTGTAAAACAAGAGTGCTTTAATTAGGCCTAAACTTAAGAGCCTCTTATGATTCTTAAGTAAGAGTTTTAAAGTGATAGTTAAATAAGCACTCTTTATGTTAAGTAAGATTTTTATTTAAAAAATCATGTTATATTTAATTAATAATAATAGACAACCTTTATTGTTGGAACTACACTATAAGAACACACAAGTTGGCGCAGTGGTCACTGCAACTGACTTAAGCGCTAATGGTCGTGGGTTCGATCCCCGCTCACGGCAAATGTTTGTATTGGCCATACGGATTTTTGTCGTGGTTTAGGTGTTAGTGTTGTGAGTGTTTCCGGTACCCCGACACAAGGTCACAAGATCTTAATGGGGGCTATTGAGTGTGATGTCGTTTATAAAGAACAACAAAAAAACTCAAGCGAAAAAAAAGGAATTGATTACATCACGCTACGACTCATTGAAGCAAAGCGGTAACCATAAACGCGAATGAAACCAGGAGGGACACCTAGTTAGTAATATAAAATCATGTCAGTACAGTGTGTGACTTACACGAAAACTTTCTCCTCAGTAGCTAACTGCTTGTTAATTATAACTATCATAATTATGTTCAGAGATGCGAGTGTAGTTTACTAAGTGTCTCATTTAACTTCATGTGTGTAATATGAGAATTTGATAAGCAATAATGTGTCAATCCACAAAAACAAATTTGGAGATATTAATGTACTCTGGTAATGCGTCACGTATTTAGCATTAATCGAAAAAATTGAAGTCATCTAAATAAATATGGAAGAAAGTTTCTTTATATAATGTTTAAAATTTTGAAGCATGTTAAATACTATGCAATTCGCATTATTCTCATGTATTTGATAAAGTTATTATGAAATAAAACTAATAATATACTTCTTGGAACAAATTTATTAAGTTTGACATCTTTAGAGGCCATATTCTCAAATTTTAGTCCGTGTGGCTTGACATAGTATTGCGTATAAGCTTTCAATTACCCTTATATGCTCTCAGACTTTCATAAAGATTTACATCAATTATTATCGTTGTCTTAGATTTTCGCGATTATTATTCATTGAAATGAAACTATTTTAAACGGATTTAAATCGCGTATATTAATTATTTTTATCATCCCGACGTTTCGAGCACTTTGCAGCGTTCGTGGTCACGGGTAGACTGTCTAGAGTCTACCCGTGACCACGAACGCTGCAAAGTGCTCGAAACGTCGGGATGATAAAAATAATTAATATACGCGATTTAAATCCGTTTAAAATAGTTTCATTTCAATACATCAATTATTTCTCATTGCTTTACATCTGAAATTACTCTCAATTAAATATCAAATGAGCCGAGATGGCCTAGTGGTTAGAACACGTCGATCTCAACTGATGATCGCGGGTTCAAACCCCGGCTAGCACCGCTGGCTTTTTAAGTGCTAAATTTGTGTTTAAATTCATCTCGAGCTCGGCGGTGAAGGAAAACATCGTGAGAAAACCTGCATGTGTCGAGAGAAATTCTGGCACATGTATATCCGCCAACCCGCAGTGGAGCAGTGTGGTGGATTAAGCTCTAAACCTTCTCCTTAATAGGAGATGCCTTTGCCCAACTGTGGGACTGTTACAGGCTGTTACTTTACTTTTTTTTTAATATCAAAATTCAAACAATTTAGAGTATTTCTATTTGTTTTAACAACGAAACCTACTAAGTCGGACCGAGACAAACAGACAAGATGTTTCGTGTTATTATATTAATAGCTGCACCAGTTTTACTAGCGCTTATGGTTACTGCTTCTATCTTATGAGTCGTAACATGTTGTAATATAGCCTGCAACCTTCCTCAATAAACAAATTATCCAACACAAAAAATATTTTTCAAATCGAATCAGGAGTTTCAGAGATAACCCTCAACTTACAAACAAACAAACAAATTTAACCTCTAGAGCATTACTAAAAAGATTCTCACTGTACTTTAACAGTAAAATTACCGGGACAGGTAAAAATTTAACAATGAGCGACCTAGTTAACTGGATTCTACTTATTTCGTTCGCGTCTAGTACTTTTAATTAAGCTCTAGTAGACATTGAAATGAATATATAATAAGTTCTATGTTGGGGATTGAAGAATGGGTAAAAATTATATTAACTGTCAGATTTGAACCATTAAATTGTAGAATCCATGAAAAACCATAATAATCTAAAATTGAAAATTTTAACAAATAGTCATTTAAAAAATCACTTCTTTAAAGGAAGTTTATTGACTATATAACAACATGCAAGACTCGTAGAAGCGAATCAGTAATTATAAACGTTAGTAAAACTGCGTGATGCAGCTAGTCTTCCATAATAACGCACTATGTAAAAAGTCATTAATTTAAAAATTCAAAAACCCGAATGCGTACCCAAACCATCCGCAGAATGCAGTAAGCAGTTCTCTCTAAAAATACTATTATAATTTCCCACATTATATTTGACAACTAAAAAAGTTTCGATACAATCGCTTTTACATAATTAAACTACGTCTAAAGCATGTACGAAATTTTATAAATTTAATTAATATTAAATTTTTTTATACTTCGTTTTTTAAAGAATGTTTAATTTCAAGATTCGAGTCCTAAAATCTTTAGATAAAAACCATGCTTCTGTGTATAAAACGTGCGTTAGTCTTTTTAAAATTATTTTGCTTCATATTGTTATCTTTCCAAAAATAGGGGTGCTATAAGTTTGACGAATGCATGTCTGTGGCATCGTAGCTCTCAAACGAATAGTCTCTTGGTTAGTTGTTGAAAAGATCTGAACAACTGCTACTGGTCTGATCAAATTGAAATTTACTTTAGTGACTTTAAGTACTCTAGTAACTCTCCTATTAAGGAGAAGGTTTAGAGCTTAATCCACCACGCTGCTCCATTGCGGGGCGATTATACATACATGTGTCAGAATTTCTCCCGGCACATGCAAGTTTCGTCACGATGTTTTCCTTCACCGCCGAGCTCGGGATGAATTTAAACACTAATTTAGCACTTGAAAAATGAGCGGTGCTAGCCGGGGTTTGAACTCGTGATCATCGGTTAAGATCGACGTGTTCTAACCATTAGGTCATCTCGGCTCTTTAATGATACTAAAATGACACAGTTACGTAATCTTGACCTGATGCAACAGCAGGATATAACTCCTCACCAACTAAGTAGAAGTATCGAGTTGGGGCGCGTTGAAACGGCTCAATGAAAAGATTGTCAGGAGATTTTTACCCGACTGCGCGGAGTAAGGGATGGTAATGTGTTTATCGGTAGAAGGATGTGTAACAGACATATGTATGGTTTTGTACAATTGTGGCACTAAGTAGAACGTGTAAGGCTGGTTTTGATAAATGACTCATCGTTTAGTTCGCCAACTGTGCGAATGTCGCTGAAAGAATATGAATATTACAAAATCAAAATGGCCACTTATGGACGCCATAATGAAAAAAAATTGAAAATCGAACTATGTCGAGTGGGGTATCGTTGAATAGGTATTTAAAAATAATTTTTAGGTTTCTTATATCATTTTTCGATCAGAATTACCGTTTAGAATCTATATAGTAGTTAGTGACGATTTCTATGGTCTTGTAACGCAGTTGGGTTTTTCATTTTTTCAATTATTTTTTTGTTACGTTTCTATCGATTATAATTTATATTTTCACGTCAACTGACACTCGGCTATCTGTACCTATTATGAAAATAAATTATTAAAATGTCACTTCTATTATGGCTTCAATCCACTTTGTCCCCGTCCCCTGTCGCGTGTTTCAACATTTCTATAATTACACAATCAATAATTCTTTTTTATTCATCGCGTCACGTGACCTGCCGTTATATAATAATTTATATGACCTATAAATTAAAGTTTCGAGCAGGGTGGTGAGTGTTTTTTCTTGTCATTAAACAGGGAAGTGACTTGAAAATTAGCATTGAACGTAAGGTGTTAAACATATTTGAAAATGAAATCTATTTGAATAATAGCTACTTTCGGAACTTTATTTAACTTTTGTATGCATCTTTGTTTGCGTTTGTGTAGATTTTGTCTTGTTAGACCAGAATTTCTCAACCTTTTTCAGCCACGCCCCCCAAGGTAATCAGGCACAGTTTTCACGGACCCCCTTAATAAAACAAACAGTACAAAAAATCGGATTTTAGTTATAACAGATACAATATAGGTACGTTTAACAGTTTATTATGAAAGATATGAAACAAAAAATAATGTGACATAAATCAGTGACATTCGGGTGATGTTGCTACTAAGTTGAATATAATAATAAGTTGTTCACATAATATATATATGAGATTATTATATATTAAAAATTATGAAACACACGTTAATATCCGAAAAATGAAATTAAGGTTTTTTTCGTTCTAATTGAATATAGATAACTTAAAGTTTTGTTGAATAATGTTTAATACGTTACGCGTTATCAGAATATATCGATATTACTGAATTAGACTTTTTAAGTTTGTCAAAATCCAAATCAGAATCAAAATATTTTGATTCAAAATAAGGAATTTACATTCTCTTTTTAATTGACTTCAAAAAAAGGAGTGTTCTCAATTCGACCGTATATATATTTTTTTGAAGTTCAAGCAAATGAATCTACCACGATTTCTGAAAAGATTAAACCTTAGACCTGAGAAGAAACCGCGAAAGAAACTCAGCGGTACTTTTTTTCCTTTGTTGATTTTTTTTTCTAACAACGTCAAAATTTATTACATATTATAAAATGTGTAACTATAATGCAACAAAACTGCGTATTTTGCTTTTAAAGTCTGTTCATCACATCGGGCTTTAAAATCATACTAGTTGGGAATTTACTTTCAGTTCAAGTTCTTTAGTAGTAGTAGTAGTAGTAGTAACAGCCTGTAAATGTCCCACTGCTGGGCAAAGGCCTCCTCTCCTATTAAGGAGAAGGCTTAGAGCACCACCACGCTGCTCCACTGCGGGTTGGCGGATATACATGTGTCAGAATTTCTCTCGACACATGCAGGTTTCCTCACGATGTTTTCCTTCACCACTGAGCTCGAAATGAATTTAAACACAAATTTAGCACTTGAAAAATCAGCGGTGCTAGCAGGGGTTTGAACCCGCGATCATCAGTTGAGATCGACGTGTTCTAACCACTAGGCCATCTCGGCTCTCAAGTTCTTTATTGATTCAATTTTAATAGTACTTTCTAACGGATTATAATTAAAGTTTTAGCATGGTTTAACGCAAGACAATAATAATAGTGATTAATTTTAGATAATAACTTTTAATATGCGTTTGTATCATTTTGATAAGACATTATAACTCAGCGAGATTTAGTTAATTGGAAATATTGAAAATGCAACTGCCATTAGGACGCATCTAATGACGTATCAAAATCAGCTAAGTTGTTGAGTAAGTACACACGAGTAGGTATGAGACTATGACTATGAGGCCAAGAAAAGTCATCACAGCGAACAATACCCCAATTTCTGGTTTTCAATGGGCTCTTATTATTGTGGAGTGAGACAAAATGAAATAAAGGACAGATAAAATACACCGGGCAGAGGAGAGACAATCATTTATATTCAACCCGAATTGGGCCGAGTGTAATAAATTGTAACAAAACATGGAGTAGCCCTAATTAAGGTGGGTCTTACAGGAAAGGGAGTTTGGGGAAATTGTGAATTTGATTCGAGAAATTTCTTTCGTACTAATGCACAGATGATTTTTATATTTAGAAGCTTTTAACAATTTATTTAAGTTACAATGTATATGGACGCTGAACAGCAATAATGTGTTAACCCACAAAAAGTCAAATTTGGAGATATTGATGTATTCTGATAATACATCATGTATTTATTTAAACACACACATACACACATGACACATTAATCATTTTTTTTTTCAAGTCATCTTAATTAAATAAGTATTGAAAAAGGTTTCTTAATTTAATCTTTGTTTGAGTGTTCCATATTTTGCAATATGCAATAATCTCATACATTTGAAAAACGTATTATTAGATACAACGTTTTAATATACCAATTTGTTTTTATCCAATAAAAAATAAATATACACTTCTTCAAACGAATTAAGAATAGGTTTGACATCTTTAGGCGCCATTTTCTCAAATCTAATTCCGTGTGGCTTTGTTGACAATAACTTATTTTCGATCTTTATTAGGGTGTTCAAAAAACATCACATAATCTAATCTATACTAATATAAAAAGAAGGAGCATATTTCCTATGTGCAAATTGAATTCCAGAACCATTGATACAAACATCGTGGTACCATATGCGTTTACCTTTTGTAATAGACAAATTGAGCCAAAATGATGGATGAAACCTCGGCTAGCACCACTGAGCTTTCAACTGCGAAATTTGTATTTAAATTCATCCCGTGTTCGGCTGTGTAGGAAAACACCGTGATGCATGTGCCGAGAGAAATTCTGACACACATATATCGCAGGGAAAAAACGTGGGGGATTTTTAACCTTCTTTTTAATAAGAGAAGACGCCTGTGCCCAGCAGTGGGACATTTACAGGCTGTTACTTTACTTGGACCAGTCATCATTTTTATTTCAGTGCCAAGTACAATGTTATTATAATCTCTAAAACCTTCTCGATAATAAAGCCCAGTGCCCAGCTGTGGGACATTTATAAGTTGTTACTACAGAGAATTTTAATATGAACTATAGTTGATTTTCATCTAAAAATGTTACATATGAAAATTTCCTAACCATTTCTGCATTAAAAAGTCCGAATGCTTGAATGTTATAAGGGTAAAAACACCAACTTCCGGTCATGTGGCCGGTTTCACCATTTCCGGTAATTAATATTTAATTACCTTAATTTATAAAGCTTTATGTGTTTAGAAGTTTCTAAATACAGGTAGGTTAATGCTACTGCATTTTCTACCAGCCAACCTTAGGATATACAAGAGAAATCGATGTAGGTGTACAATAAAACGTATAATACAGTAGAATACGATATAATAACATAAGCAATAATGTATAAACCCACAAAAAGACAAATTCGGAGATATTGATATGTTTTAATACTGCGTCATCTATTTAACATTATTAAAAAAATTCAAGTCATATAAACTAAATAAGTACGGAAAAAAATCTCTTAATTAATTGTCTCGATTTCCAAGTGTGTTCCATATTTTGCAATTTATACAATAATCTTAAATATTTGAAAAACTTTTTATTAGATAATATATTAAATATATCAATCTGCTTTTAATTCATTATACCTTTTATCAAAAAAGAAAAGAAAAGATGGATATATACTTCTTCAAACATATTTGTTAAGAATAGGTTTGACATCTTTGGACGCCATTCTCTCAAAATGTAGTCCACGTGGCTTGACACAGTATTGCTTATCAGCGTCCATATAATGTTTCGTAGCGGGATATAATATAGCCTATAGCCTTCCTCAATAAATACACTATCTAACCCAGAAATCATTTTCAAATAGGATTTCGAGTTTCAGAAATTATCTCTTACAAAGAAACTTAAAAATTTACAAAGAAACTTAACGATTTTATTATATCAGTATTAGTTATCTTACTTCTTACATCTTCATCTGAAGTATCATACAACAGTGATTAAACTTCGCTTATGAACTACTTTGATCGTCTATGCTTCGTTTATTAGAGCTTCTTAATTACTTTGGAATATATCTGACTTTATGAAAGGATAAAATTAGTTACTTTGTCGTCAATATGTTTAATCAATAATGTGTCAACCCACAAAAAGTAAAATTCGGATATATTGAAGTATTCTAATAATGCGTCACGTTTAATATAACGGGTCTTATCGCGATAACTAATGGTAGTAATACCTTTTTATTGCCCGGCGTTTCGACGAAGTTGCATTCGTCGTGGTCACGAGCTTACTCAGCTTCAGACTGAGCAGAGTCAGCTCGAATAATATAAATCGCGAAAGTTTAAAATATGTAATTCGTTACGTATTTAACATAATCAAAAAAAATCAAGTCATCTTAACTGAATAATTACGAAAAATGTCTTTCAATGTTATGTTTAGAATATTGACGTGTTTTAAATATTATTCAAAATGCAATAGTTTCATTAGTATACGAAACTGCTTTCAATTAATTATACATTTTATTAAAATAGAAAAGAAAAGGTGGATATATACTCTTTTATTAAGAATTGGTATGACATCTGTTGACACCATTTTCTCACAATGAAGTCCATGTGGCTTGACATAGTATTGCTTATCAGCGTCCATATATTCTATTGGCGCCATATTAGAAATAGTATTAAATAATTGCGAGCGAAACCACAGGCAAATGCGATAATTCTTATCTTCTTTTTTGAAGTCGATTAAAGTGAATTCGCCTCTATTTGAAATAAGTTTCGTAATTTCGCTAGATGAAATTCAAAATTTTATTACTTAATCATAAAATGAAATTTAGCTTCTGAGATTTGATGTAGGTAAGGGAGATTTTTTTAGATTTGAAAAACGAAAAGTGAATACAAAGTTTTATAGTAGCGTGTATGTCTGTCTGTTAGAATTGAAATATAAAACATTTTTTCCAACCGACTTCAAAATAAGGAGGTTCTAAATTTGTATTTTCTTTTTAAATATTACCTCAGTATTTCGTCATTCCTTAACCGATTATAATTTTTTTTATTTGAAAGTATACATTCAGATTAGCCCCATAGTATTTACATAGACGGACAGACGGACAGACAAAATTTTTTAAATTGTATTTTTGATATAAGCATCTTTCTTTCATATGCATTTAGTTAAAAGCTGTTAATTTGGAATTACAAAGAGACAATTCAATTTTATTTATTTGTATAGATTTTGGATTTTTAAACTATTTGTTAATACTCTGTCAAACATCAGTCAGTTGCCAATTAACTTCAGATACTATGAACCCAATCCGACAGAGTTGATCAAAGGATTACCACAGAATAGAAAATAAACTGAAAATGGTGTGTGTATTTAACCTATAAAAGATAAACTCTATAAAACGATACACTTCTCAAAAGTAGCTTATATTAAAAGTTTAGCTGACTTTAAAAGCAAATTACGTAATTCCATTTCTTTGGATGAAAAACTTACATATTTTGATTTAAAATGTAAGTATTGTACCGGTTTTAATGAAAATTTCCAAGGGATTAACCTGAAAATGTTAATTACCCGTTGACATATGTAATGGAAGGGGGTACAGGACCGTACCCCCTGCTCCTTAGTATGCGACCAACTTATACTTAGTACATTGGACGAATGGCAATGGTTTTTATAATTTATAAATACTTGAAATTAGCATCTGGAATTATACCTTCTCACTGCGCGATGCTCGGATAAAAACTAGTTTTATTTTTGTACATTTTGGGCTTACCCCTCTCACCCTCCCATGTAAAAGTTGTAGTAGAATCTCGATAGGCGAAAACTTGTTACATTTATAAGAAGAATCTGCGAATTCAGTCTTTTGTATTACATTTGTAATACATCATTGCTATACCATTTCCAGATCTTCTGTTCTGTGAACGTTTTGACGCCGAAGTTCGTTTCAGGTCTTAAAGTTTTAACAGTAATCGAATATTGTTTGTTAAGTTCGTGTGTGCTGTAAATCTATTTGAACGTTAGCTTTGATAGTTAGGAAACACCGTCTGATATATTACTTTTTAAGTGACTACCAAAAAAAGAGGTTCTCAATACATTTTGACTTTTTTGCTTTTTTATGTATTTTCACTGATTGAATAGTCATAAGCAGATTAAGTTATGCTCATGTAACAGCTACATTATAAACCGACTCTTGCCTCGCCATGTTTATTTAAAAGTGTAAAATGGCAGTAAATAATATGTATAGCCTATTCTTCTTTACTCGTCCTATTTGGTAACGATACCAGGAACGAACTTTTTTTTTCATAATAATTCTTCATTATAAAATGCTATGATGATATTTCATTATGAAGAAAGCCGAGATGGTCTATGAGCCGTGATGGTCTAGTGGTTAGAACACGTCGATCACAACCGATTATTGCGGGTTCAAACCCTGGCTAGCTGATTTTTCATGTGCCAAATTTGTTTCTAAATCGAGCTCGGTAGTGAAGGAAAACACCATATCAAAAATTCTGACACATGTATATCCGCCAACCCGCAGTGAAGCAGCGTGGTGGATTAAGCTCTAAACCTTCTCCTTAATAGGAGAGGAGGCCTTTGCCCAGCAATGGGATATGTACAGGCTGTTACTTTACTTTTATTTTACTTTATAAAAATGATTTGGTTCAATTATTAGATTGATAAAATTTAAGATTAAGAAAAATAGAGTTTACTTATAAATATTTTACTGGGCATCAACTTCGAAGGATTGTATTCATTCGGATGGGTCAGTAGGGAGAAACCTAAACTATGAGAGATTTGTGGAATAGAAATAAAACTATTTTAAACGGATTTAAATCGCGTATATTAATTATTACCCAGGGTAGACTACCCGTGACTTCGAACGCTGCAAAGTGCTCGAAACGTCGGGATGATAAAAATAATTAATATACGCGATTTAAATCCGTTTAAAATAGTTTTATTTCAATGAATAATAATCGCGAAAATCTAAGACAACGATATTTGTGGAATATCTTTACACAGCTCGGGACTCAAACCTGGTACTTAAAAGAAAGTATATTGTAATTTTTAATGCGGTTTTAAGTAATGTTAAATTTTAGTATTTACTTTTAGCTTTAAGGAAATTCCGAACTATGTTTTTGAAGTCGGTTGATTTTTTTAAAGTCTTAATTATCTTTTAAAATCACTTCGTTTTAGGTTTTATTTTTTTTTTCGTAAAAAAGTTTATTGCCATTTCCGACAATTCTCCGGTCTCAGGTGTGAAAAGAAAATCTTTTAAACTTTATAAAATAGAAAACCGATGGGCGAAAACTTGTTACATTTATAAGAAGAATCTGCGAATTCAGTCTTTTGGGAATGTTTTCTTTTTACCGACTTCCAGGAAGTTCTGAATTCATCGGGGACTTCTTTTTATGTTTAGCAACTACTCGAAAACCGACCGATTTGGTTCATTCTTATTTCGTTTCAAACTCTTTGATTTTTACAATAGAAAATTTTCATCAAAATCGGTTCAGTAGTTTAGTTTTAAAATCAAAATAACTGAAACAAGTTTGTGGTGCAAGTTAAAATTATGTTTTTTGACTTTATAGACTTTTAAAAAACGTACTACATCTCATATACAGGTTGGCTCAACCGGGTCAGTACCTCACTTTCACAGATGAATTGACGTAGCCGCATATAGTGAGTGAGCCGGCAGACTAACCCTCTTCCCATTCTTTCCCTTAAGTCCTATGCATCCCTTACTCTTTTGTAAACCTGCAACGCATGACTCTCTTCTGGTGATGAAAATGTCATGGGCGGTGATGTTCCATTAACATCAGGTGTCCCGTATGCTCGTTTTGGGAAATATTTAATAAAAAAAATACATACATATCTACTAGTGATGTGTATAGTTAAAAACGTAAATTCGCGGATACGGATCCGAATACGGATTTTTGGTGTCAAGGTCCTCGGATACGGATACGGATTTCATTTTCGTAATTAAAAACTTACTACAAACTTAACTTCGTTACTTGAAACGCCATTTGACAATTTGCATACTAAACAAGACGTGTTACGATTTACATTGCGTTAATGTTTTTTTTTTTGTTTTGGTGATAATTTCGTATGACACTAGATAAAATTTATAATGATCCACCACAAATCTGAATTCATAAAAAAGCCACCAAAAAAGTAACGGATACGGATATCCGGCACATCAGTAATACATACTTATGGATCGAATACAGAACTCCGTTTTTGATGTCGAATAAAATCTATATCCACACTAAAAATCTCTCTGAAAAAAGCCGACAATATAACTCATCCCATACATTTTACGAAAACAAAGAAATTAACATAAAATTAATATTTTTATTCTAAAAATATTTTCATCCCAAAAAGCTTTTATCTTAAACAGGGATGTATCATGTGTACCTATTGTTATTTTACAATTATCGCTACGGGATTAAACTACACAGGAAGCCCCGAAAATATACATATATATAATATATAAAAGTAACTGAATTTATAATATTACACGTGATAAATTTAATGTCCCATCATAAAATATGTAGATTCAATTTTAGCTTCTATGTACATTGTTAAAAGAGCTATAACAATGTAAATTGAATATACACTCCAATATAAGATTACGTACCGGGATTAATTCAGAAATTATTAATTAATTAACAGCTTAATAATTTATCATATAAATTAAAATTGCGGTTGAATTTTATTAAAAACGTAAATGTTAAAGTATAAGTTGGATTCACACAGGGTATTTAATATATTTGTAATGTATGTACCCATCGTAAAACTTTTAAAAAGAGTACCTATCGAGTTTCTTGCCGATTCTTCTCGGTAGAATCTACATTCCGAACCGGTGGTAAATTAATTAATTAATTAGTGTTTTGTTTTCTTATTTGTTTCTGTATTGACGATTCAAAAGTGCTTGTAAAAGCCTACTTGAATAAAGCATATTTTGATTTTGATTTCGAATGTGTTTTTATATAACAGTAACTACTACAAACAGATAATTCTATTTAAAATATAAAGAACTAAAAGAAATTAAAAATAACTATATTAAGCCTAAGTAACTATCGATGTCACAGTGAGGTAAGGTGCCCAGAAGACTGGCAGCATTACCTCTTCGTATGGCAGACTGATATGCTTTCCAAGGTAGCCAGTCCTCGGTCACCTATAATTTAATTTTTATTATATTCTTACATTTTGATTTTTTTATTGTAAAATACGACTGAAACGCTTATAATAATTCATGTCTAAAAATATATTTATTGTAAGAAATATTTATACGAAATCTTTTAAAATGTAAACCCTAGCTGTAAATGTAACTACTGAGATTTTAAATGATCTTTATTTTATTAATTATTATTATTTCATCGTTTTTATGTATAATTCTCTATTTTAAACTTTCGCGATTTATAGTATTAATATTTTATATAACGGGTCTTATCACGTCGTGTTACGAGCAGTCAGCTCGTGACCACGACGGATGCAACTTCGTCAAAACGTCGGATAATAAGAAATGGTAGGAATCCATTAGTTATCGCGATAAGACCCGTTATATGTATATGATTACTAAAAAGTCCTTAAATCATAAAAAATCAGACAAGAATTAGTCGGTAAGATTCTCTTCTCAAAAAAGCTTTTTTAAATTATATATTTACAAGACATATATTATATGAGAAGTGAAACAAAAATCTTTTTTCAACTCACTTCAAAAACCAAAAAAAATCGTAATTATTTACGTTTGACTTTTTTTTTAATGCTTATTACCTCAGATTAATTATTTTTTATTTGAAAGGGTTTCAGATTGGTCCCATAGAATTTCAATTTCAATTCTCCGACAAACTGAAAACTTCATTCTTTTTAAAATTTATTTATTTTTTTTACAAAATAAAAATAATTTCACATAGACTCACGGTCTAAACTATAGCGCGCTAGTTTTAATTAAATTGCATCCAGCAGTTTCCGCGCACCCTCTGTGCGGATGCTATTATCATGGAATTAATCTTTCCGTTAAATAATTTAACAAAAAGTTTCACCTTAGTATAGCTAAATTTCATACAGGATGTTTAATATACACATTTGTAACTTTAAAAAATTTAAGAGAGTGCCTGTCGAGTTTTGCCGGATCTTCTCAGTAGAATCTACATTCCGAACCGGTGATGTCTTTTCATTAATTTAAAAAGTTTTTGAAGCTTTGACGTTTCAAAAGTGCTTTTAAAAGCCTATTTGAATAAGGTATATTTAGATTTTATATTTCGTTATCTGCTACCTGATTTTTTCAAATACTACGCAAATTATACACTTCTATAGCCTATGTTCATCATGAATAATGTTGGATTCTAATGGTGAAATACCTTTCCTAATCAGTAGTTTTTAACTCTATTTAACGCAAACAATCAAATCTTTTCTCTTTATAATAATTAGTATAGACAATACAGAATAAATAAATAAACGTATCACACTCAACGGCCCCCATTAAGATCTTGTGACCTTGTGTCGGGGTACCGGAAACACACAACACTAACACAAACACCCAGACCACGACAAACATTCGTATGGCCAATACAAACATTTGCCGTGAGCGGGGATCGAACCCGTGACCGTTAACGCTACAGTCAGATGCAGTGACCACTGCGCCAACGTGCCTGTCGAATGTGAGAACAGCAAGAATAATTTAAACTTGGCTGATTGCACATTTTCGTGACCCCTAGAAGTGACAATTCAGTTAAAAACAACGTAAAACATTTTTCTTTTAAGAACTGCAATAAATATATTTTTATGGCAAAAAACTCACATAATGTGCAAAATTTGAAACGTAATGAGATAAAAACACCATTATCAAAGATATAAAACCGTTTTATGTAATCCAGAGCCCAAGGCCCTTGAATATTATATTTAAATTAGAAAATTATATTGAAAATTGCGTAACCGGGATGTAATCTTCACAAGATCAGCCAATTAATCATTGATAAAACGAGTTTTTGACTAGTTAAGTACTGTTAGGTTTTATTCGCTATTAGCGTGACAGTCGGTTAAGATGTAATTTAACCCTGAATTTGGCACAAAGCTAGTGTTGCCATCCGTCCGGGTTTCCCCGGATTTGTCCTAGTTTGAAGGCACCCGGGGAGCGTCCGGGGAAAATTTCTTTTGTAGTCCGGGCTTAAAAAAATTGTAAATGATTATTTAATAACAAACTGTAATAGATTTTGTTTTGTTAGGATCATTTAAAATGCTGATTTATATAATTTTCAACTGTTTTTCAATTAACTAACTATATTTAAAAAAAAAACCTGTTGACATGTCTGGGTTCTGGGTTCTAAACTCCGGGGTTTTTACGCGTCTTATCCCGATTGCCAAATTTTAGAGATGCAACCCTACACACAGCCCACAAAAATAATTCTTGGATACGAATATTAAGACGTGTCAAAATATCTTAATATTTATTGTTTTTCATTTGTCAAAAAAAAATTATAGCCAAAAATAAATTTTGGAGAGTTCTCTAAAAGTACTGGATCAATATAATTACTAAAAAATTATACTTTATGTTGATTTTCAATTGTTTACATGTATATTTTTGCAATTTTGATTATTTACCCTAGAAGTTTTGGATCGCTATAACTCCTAAATAATATTCCAACGGTGCCCATATCTCTGATGGTTTTAATCAAATAAAATAGGGTCCTAAAACTCTTTTTACATCATCCTAAATAAGATTAAGGTTCCCATAAACTCATGTAGCGTAATAATACCCTAAAGGCTCAGTCTCGTAAATAAAACTACTTGGTATTCTACGGCGAAACTATGCTTTGTGTATTTAGTGTTATTTTAATCACAAAGGAATAGATAAAGACCATTTAATTAATTAATGATGTTATTGAGTCCAATGTGGAATAACCAGCTTCTTAGGAATCATTGATTATTAATAAATAAAAACTTTTTACAAAAAATTAAATCAACTTAGAAATTGAATTTAATAGATACAAATGAACTAAAAGGCAAACAATAAAAATTTTCTACGAGATTTTAAAGTCGGTTCCTAATAAAACATTAAAATGCGGCGCCAAGTAAAACCCTTTACGTGTTATTTACTGGCACGGACTTTTGAAAAATTGGAAAATCCGTCCACAATCGACGGAGTCATCGGTGAATGTACAAAAAAAGTCCCCGACGAATTGAGAACCTCCTCCTCTTTTGGAAGTCGGTTAAAAATTCTTACTTATCTACAATCTGTGTTAAAATACTAATCACCATCTGAAGTAAAAGATCGGGGTTATATGGAGCAAAGTATTTGGAACTAATTTCTTCTTGGCCTTTTTTATAGAAGTTATTTAAACCCGATAAAATATGATGTTTGTTTTTCTCCCTGTCGCTTCATTCGAAAATATATACATATAAAGTTACTAGACTTGACTGACTGACTGATTGATCACCGTAGAAACTAAACCACTGGGGAGTAGAAGTTACTCTGATCTTTTCAACAACTAGAACAGGTCTGATACCTTTAAAGGTCTAAATTTATCTTCATTATTTATTATTAGACATCACAGATAGATCCACAGATATACGTGTTAAACTTACAACATCCATTCTTCGTTAATTATAACTAGAAATATCCAGATTATATCAAACCAAAAAATAATGCATCAGGATCGGTTCATTCGTGAGGAACCACAGATACAACCATTGATACACGGGTTAAACTTACAACATCCGTCTTTTTTGGTAGGAGGTTAAAAATAAAAAAGAATAATCCGAATACTGGCACAAATGTTTTTGATCCAAACAGGCTTTAACACCGATCCTTGGCTCATAAGTGTGAACTTATCTATGAAAAAATTTCCTTAGCTGCTTTTTTTACCCGACTTCCAAAAGAATGAGGAGGTTATTAATCCGTCAAGACCTTTTTTACCGACCGATTTAGATGATCGAGTTTTTAATCGACTTACAAAAAAGAGACGTTCTCAATTCGTCAGGGACTTTTTTTTGTTTGAAAAGGTAAACTCTGCCATTGGTCCCAGAGAGTTATCATCAGTAGTTTGATTCTAAAATGAAAATAACTGAAATAAGAACGTCATTCAAGTAAACGAAAAAGCGTGTTTCGCCTTTAAAAGTCGGTTCTCCTTTTTAAAAAAGTCTTGTTAGTGCCTAACGAGTACGAGCTCAAGAATTTTAAGTGCTACCTCCTTTTTGCTCATTACATAGAAGAAAAAACTTGCGGCGCTTGAACACTTCAGTTGAGCTAAGCATCTTCAGTTCTTGTACTGGATTTACAAAACTAGTTGAAAAAAGATGTTAATTCAAGTACATATATTTCAAAAAAATTTAATTAGAAAATATATAATGCTGCGCATAATTAGAAAAATCATTTTGTTTCAAGTATTTTTATAATTACTAATGTTTATGGGCATTGGTAGAATTTAACAATGTGGTGGAGCTTAACTGTAGCTCAATGACTAGGCTAGCTCGATAGGGGCAGTACCACATTCTTACAGAAAATCGGTGTAAAGTGGAATCCCTATCATCTTCAATTCCTTTTCTAATATGACAACGCTTTTGTGACTCATCTGGTGCTACAAATGTCTATGAGCAACGGTGATCACTTAACATCAGGTGAATTATCTCGTTTGTCTGCTATCTTTTATAAAAAAAAAAATAACGTAACAAATCCATCTTTATTATTGTACAAAATGTCTAACATAAGGTATCTATAAAAGAAAATTTTGTAAAAATAATACAAGGCCGATTGAGACGAAAACAATTTTTCATGTTATAATAATATGTATTATAATTTTTTTTCAGTTATCTTCACGAAACCTTGACATTTAACGAGCCCATGACATTTACTCATAAATATTTGTTTATTCTTTTCAGGTAAGTATTGAGACCTTTGACAGGTAAGCAAATAGATAAAAAATGGCGCCCGACGTAGGACTGAGGACATCGATTTTTACGTGTATTAAAAAGATTAGTATACAAAATATTTTAAGTTTTTCTATTATTGTAATAAAATTATTTCATTGTAACTTAATTTTTTCAGCTACCGTTTTTATTATTTATCTATTAATAAGGCACCATCTCTCTTATTGTTGCACATCTCCCTAAATCAAAGGTTGTCTGGTAGAAAAGGCTACCTAGCGATAAGACGGCCTTTTTGTAAAATGTATTAACTGCATAACTACGAAAGATGAAATAAAATAATGTTCAATACGTGTCCAGCTAAACAGCGTTTAAGAAGTAAATTTTTTAAAATGTTCTCTACATTGCTACACAAAACCTTTTTAATGAAATATCACACGTTATATTAGACGTTATGAGTTGATAGTAAAACTTATAAAGAATTGTTTATTTATTTACTTTAAATATATTTTTTATATTATTATAGTATATTATACTTTATTTCTTAGATAGTCCATTGTTTCGTAACACTAAAAACCTCGCCGCAAGTTTAACAAAATCCATTTTCTTTGTTAAATGGTAATAAGATTGACGATAGCACATCAAGATCGGTTTCTGTAATGGAATTAAACTGATAACGGGATCCAATCAAGAATCCCGTGATGATAACAGCAGAGGGAATATTACATTTAAATACATTGTTTAACCCATTTAGCGCCGTCGTACTCGTTTGAGTACAGTTAGTTTTTGTAAGTTAACTTTTACATACGGACGATTCAATAAGTTTGTGATCGCTGTACTCGTGCGAGTACACCCTTCTTAAACTATCCATAATAGGAAAACATTTCTTTTTCCTTATGTGTTTAAATATCTCACTAATAATTTTGGGTTTAAAATGCTGCTCGTGTCATATTGGCGCTTAATGGGTTAAGAACAGACGATGGGCGGAATTGAGGCCGGCTCGTTTAGGAATAATTCTGAAATAGAAATCTGTCTATAATAATCTTTTCTAGTGGTCGCCTAGCGGTCGAACGAAGGTCATTTAATATTCAACTGATTTCAAGTTGACCACAGATAATCTATTCTAAATTTGACCACAGACATTAATAATAATCAAAAAAGTGAGTGTCAAATAGTGTTTTTTTTAATTTTTTTTTATTGATTTAATGTATTTTTATCTATCCGTCTCTATATAAAGTATAAGTGCAAATTTCATACTCCTTCATCCACGCAATTTTTTAAAAAAGTGGTACAAAATTTTTGCTTTATGTATGAATATATAGACATTCATTCTCGTCCCTTGACGAGTTGAGTGTGTCCCTAATTTGTTGGTGAGCACATTACTTGAGAAGGGCTGAATTGGTTTGATTATTTTAAAATGTTTCCAACTGTCCAAATTAAGTTTTTATATTTAATATTTTTATTTATTTATTAATTAAAACAAATAAAATTTTTAAAATAAATGTAGCCTAAGTTATTCCTTATAACATTAACATCATACATTATTATATCCGTTTGTGTAAGTTCCATCAAAATCGGTCAAGCCGTATCAAAGATTAGCCGGAACAACCAGACAGACAGACAGACCGGCAAACAGACAAAAAATTTAATTTTAGGTATAAGTACCGTGTATACTTTCATATGCATTTAGTTACAAGCTGTTACTGCGATACTATAAACATCTCCTTCGATTTTATTTATTTGTATAGATATTCTTCAATTTTAGAATAATTAATTATTTAGATAAAACTTTTTATTTTACCAATTTGCTTATATTATACCTTTTATCAAAATAGAAAAAAAGAGATGAGTATATATTTCTTCAGAGTTCATTGAGAATTAGTTTGATATATTTAGACGCCATTTACTTAAAGTCCGGCTTCACATAATATTACTTATCAGCGTCCAATTATATCTTTGGTAGTAAACTACCTACAATCTCTTCCAAACAGTAGCCATTTTATTTTATAGGAAAAAGTTATTTCTGTTATAAAGATTAATGAGGCAGATTGATGAGTAGGAAGATTAACAATTTTCTTCAAACAAACATAAAATTTTAAGTGGAAAAACCTTCTGAAAAACCATTTTTCGAGGATGATCGCCCAAAAATATAAGGTCATTTATTAACATCGTCTTGTAAAGAAGAAAATAAGACCATTTGCTCGCCTGTATAAAACTTAAAATTACTAAGAATTGTTTGTTTTATTTTGAACTAAATGATAATAGTAAACAAGCAGGCGGGTAACCTGATATTAAGCCACCATCGGCGCCACAAAACCAGCAGCAAAAGGATTGAACACTGAATAAGAAGTTAGAAAAGGATAGGGAAAAAGGGCTTCGGGTCCTCTCAATCACTTGAGTGTAAGAGTGAGCTACTGCCACTAGGCTCTATCACAGTTATCTTTTTTGTATCAAAAACTTGCACGCTATTTTTATATTATATTCATTATAATCTAATTTCCAAGAATCTTAAAATCGAAGCAAAAAGATGCTCGTAGTCGTCTCGTGTGTGTTAATGTAATTTTCTCAGAAACCTTTTAATTTAATTTAATTATCCTTTAGAAGGGCAATGTAAAGGAATCTTCTGTGATAAGATTTGAACAAGGTTTTATATTGAATCAGTCGTGTCAATATAATTAAATAAATACCAGTAAAGCACGAGTCAAAGTCATCGAGAATTTCTCACTGGTTCGGGTTGATTATGGTGAATTTTTGCTAGGGTATACTCGGGATACCATAAGATTTCTTGCCCACAAATATATACACTTTAGGAAGCATTGCAACGCCTGATGAATACAACTAAATGATAAAGGAAAATGAAATCTTTTGACATTGAATAAACCTATTTTACACCAATGAACTTAAATCTTTCCATCTATCCATTCCAAGACGTCTTCATCTTATTATTGAAAAAATTCTCCAGAACGACGTCCTCTGTAATGCGCCGTCTAACAAAAAGAGTCCATTTAAATGGAAAATGCACTCCGGACATTTTCCAATAAGATCCGTTTAAATTAAAGACGATTCGAACGTTTTAGGAGGAAATGGTGAAATGTTCTTGTAATGGATGATGTGAATAGATTTGAAATTTTGAATTTAGGAAATAGATTACTGAATACAAAAATTGTGAATTCCTATTTCCCTATCAGTCCTTGCTATTATTAGTAATGTTAAATTATCTTGCAGTGTCTGTTTGTTAGCTGTCTTTTCATACCTAAACCAAGTTTGGTTAATTTGATACATATAGTTTGACCTTGGAGTTGCAGTTTAACCTTGGAGAGAGCTATTAACATAAGCTACTTTTTATCTATATCTATTTATTTTTCTAATAAATTTGAAGGGATTGAAAAAGAAGATGAAAATTTACGACCTTAGAAAAACAAATGAGTAACTTTTCTCTCCAAAAAATGGATTTGATGGAGTATAGAAAGAGACAATATTTTTTATTCATAGTTCTTCCTTACTCTTACCTGCCTTTATTTTTTAAACTAGCTGACTCTCGCGGATTCACTCGCGTCTATGTTACTTCTTTGTTACTACGAGTCGTAGCGTGATGTAATATAGCCTTTCTCAAATAATTTCATTGACATGAAATCAAATCCCTTATCATATAAACTTACTAACATATTTTATCTATATTAGTATAGTATGGATTAGTACAGTCCAAAGTTTACCATACAAAACACACAAACATCACAGGCAAAGGTTAGTCTACAATATGTCATGAAACTTGTACTCAAATAGGAGCATGCTCCAATTTTCAAGGACGTTAAGCCACATATAATATTCAAGCCGATTCAGGCATAATCCGCTTTGAGCGTTGCGCTTTCGGCTGGAAATAATCTGCATAAAAACTGACAAGCAACAGGAAAGATGATTTTGTGTTTATCCAGGATGAAATAGGGTTTTAAAAAGTGTAGTCTGTGTTTAAATGAAACAATTTTTCTAAGGATATGAACTTTTTCTTTTAGTAGTTCCTATAAAATTTTGGTTTCTTCAGCTCCTTTAGCGTGATGATATCGAGATCTCATAAAATCTTTCCTTACCAAAACCTCAATACGCCTGAAGAAATTTGTACTTCCAGAACATTATTATTAGGCTACATTATAATGTCATGGCTAAATTTGTTAACAAGAAAGACATGGATTTTATTATACAACGCTGCTGTCTGAAGCTAATTGGCAAATATATACACATTTCTTCCGACAGAACACAACACGTGCGGCTTTCAGCGAAATGTTTTGCTTCATCGCTGAACGTGAAATGTTTTTCATATCCAAAGAACTTGAAAAATGGTTTTCCTTAATTAAAAGTCGTTATCGCTTTTGCGTATTTTACTATTGAGTTTATTGCCGGTTTTTCTTGGTAGAATCAACATTCCGAATCGGTGGTAAAATCACGTTCATTTAATTTTTGTTTTCTGTTATTTTTTTTTGTTTTGACGATCAAAAGCGTTTAAGCGAGCGTTTTTAAATAAAGTATAATAATATATTGGGTTTGATGGTGTCTCACTGAGTCTATCTATTAGGAATCTCAATACAAAAATTACATTCAAGAAATATATTTATGTATACAAATAGTTATATACACTGTTGAAAAACACTGAACTTCAGCTAGATGAATTTAAAAATATCGAAATGATAATCAAAACAGGTAATTTATCCTAGTATTTTTCCCCAGTTGTACCAGGGTATCTTTATTATTCCAATCCAGGTATAGACACGTAGCTGATTTTGATGATTTGACATGGTGTTAATTTGTGGAAAACCAAAAAATTTGATTATGATAAAATACAAGACAAAATGAACGAATACACCTCATACTGTAATTTATTTTATGAAAATTCATTAATAATAGACAGAAGAGCTTCAAAGTCCTTTATGCTGCAATTTGATCATCAACATACCCAAAAACATTGAAACGTACGTTGTAACTCAGAGGAACCTTTAGGATTTACGAGCACTCATTACAAATATCCGCAGACTTAGCAGTGCGGTTCTGAGATATATCTTGCTGTTAGAACGTTAAATATAGAGATAAATCTTCATTTACCCGAAAACTCGTGTTAAACATTGCTCTGATTTTAGTGGTCCTCATTTTCAGGGCCACCAAAGGATGCCAAAAGGATCCTATTACTATGCCTACGTCATCCGTTATGTCCTGGCTGGTAACATTTATTGGTAGTTTCTTTATATATATATACTAAATAAACGAGATGGCCTCGTGGTAAAAACACGTCGATCTCAACCGATGACTGATGAACCCCGGCTAGCACGCTGAGTTTTCAAGTGCAAAATTTGTATTTAAATTCCAGCATCGCCAGCTCGCCGGTAAACGAAAAAATCGTGAAGATACCTACATGTACTAGGAGAAACTGTGACACATGTATATCCGGCAACCCGCAGTGGAGCAGCGTGGTGAATTAAGCTCTTAACTTAAGAGGCCTTTGCTCAGCAGTGGGACATTAATGGGCTATTACTTTCTTTTGTTTTAATAAACACATAACACTCAATGAGATTTCCCTCATTAAAATCTCATGATCCTGTGTCGGGGGTCCGGAAACATACACAACATAAACACAAACACAAACACACAGACCACGACAAACATCCGTATGGGCAATACAGACGTTTGCCGCGAGCGGGGATTGAATCCACGTTGCAGTGACCACGTCGCATGAAGGAGGAATTGGAAGTAAGAAAAGGGAACATGAAAGACTAACTAAAGGAAGGGAGGATGAAAGGAGGATTTTCAGATATTTTAAAAACAGGAAAAGCTTAAGAGTGAGTCGGGTGTTTGTGATAAAAAATTCTCGGTGCACGAATATGACTCGCATTTTTCCGGTAAATTTTGGAGAATTCCCAGTTTTTTTTTTCAACACGAAAGAAAAAAAGATTTAAAATCTATATTTAGCGCAAATTAACTTTGGGGTTGAAATTGTAGCAATTTGCATTTCGTAATTGGATGATCTTGCGACTTTTATTTTTAGTGAAGGTGTCGAGAAAATTTGCGATAGGAAAATTTTTAGGTTAGAATGGTTAAAATATTTATTTGAATTTTTATCATAATTTATTTTGCTTTGATCTATTTAGCTAACGACCTTGAAATTATGCAGATATATAGTTTCGCTTTAAAATGGACTAATCTGTTTAATCTCATTGCGTTTTGTCAAAGATCATTAATATGCAAGTGCACTTTACACTTTATTTACAGTTTTAAACAATTACTTAATAGCAAAAAGTTTTTTTTTTAATTTTAAATCTATAAACCATGACTAGTAACATACTGACGTCTATAAATTGGGCATGAAATCAGTCAATATCCAAAGCTTTGGGCAACGAAAATAACTGACCTAAAAACTTTAGCACCCTTAAAAACCACCCTTGAGCATAATGCGGTATTCATGCTCATAACCCAACCCGTAAGATTGATCCCCAAACTATTTCATAATAAAATCTTTCAAACCTTCGTAACAATAAAGTCAATATAGATTATCGTGAACAAAAGTAAGAGATGAGGCTTATTTGAGATTCAAATTGAATCTTTTTTCTGATAAAATATGTACATCACAATATTAGGGAAAAAAATAAGTGACGAGATTTGGGACAATAGTCTTACCGCCCACTAAGCAACCAAAATAATACTTCACAAAGTGAATGTTTCCTTTCTGGGTCAAGGTATTCGATTTTATAATAAGATTCTGAAATGTTTGCAGTTTTTGATGAATAGATTTAGATGATATCCTAAAAAGTCCCTAATAGCTAAAGCATATTACTCTATACAAGATTACGTTGACGATAACGATATTATATGCTGAACGTTTATTATATGCTGAATTTCATAAAGGATGTTTAATCAATTTGTAATTCATAAAAAATTGTATTGACAAATTTTTAAAAGAGTAACTATCGAGTGTCTTGCCGGTTTTTCTCGGTAGAATCTACATTCCGAAACGATAGCTTTATTATTGATGTATTTTTTTGTATAGACGATTCAAAAGTACTCGGGAGAGCCTACTTGAATACAGTATATATTGATTTTGATTTTTGTTTCAATGAGCAACCATATATAGCAACCACTCATGACACTTCAGCAACGTAACACTAATAGAAAGAAAGAAAGAAAATTTTTATTTAGGACAAACACTGCAGACATAAATGTAGAAAGTAAATTTAGTCACATAAAACAACACACACTACAATACAAATTTATAAAAAACAAAAAAAGAGAAAAAAAAAAACAAAAAAAAATCTATTCTATTTATTCCTAACGGAATAACGAAATTTTATTCTATTTACATTAATAAGATAATTAAAAAAATGTATAATAATAACTAAAACCAGTAATTCTAAAAAAAGGATAATATTTTAACAAAAATTATAAAAGAATAAAAATTAAAAAAGATAAAGAAAAAGGTAGGGGGTCCCCAACCCCCTTGTAGTACCACCAGTACCAGTGTCCTAAATAGGTATAACATTCAGCTACATGTTTGGTGTTTTTCGATGGTACCCTTTCAGACAAGTACTGCTACAATATATGCGCAAAGACTAAAGAATTCCTGGGTGCCGGCAGCCAATTGCCCTATAATTGCACATTCTTATGGCTGCCGTCACAAAAATTCTTGGCTACCTAATGCTCAGACTAAAGCCTTGATACCTATTGGAGGTCATAACATAATTTTAACTAAAGAATTTTATAGATTCATATGTCTGAATTTTATATTAAATATGTTTTATTTGATTCTCCCTTGTTAAATTTAAATTGCAAAAGAAAATTTACAAGGCAAAACTCATTAATCACAAAACTACTTTACTGTAATCCACGAAACCATCTACAGCTGTCTGGTATAATGTAGAATGAACACCACCCGTCCACCCACATACGCACACGCATATGCAGCACAAGCAGGCAAGCGTCGACACCACAAGACACCACGCACCACCAGGCACTCTTGTCTTGATTCAATTAAAAAGGCAAAACTCTTCACTTTTCTGATCAAGCTTGTAATAATCTGTCCAACTTAGAGCAATATTTTCATTAAATATTGGAATTCCTTTCGAGGGTTTTATGAGAGTCAGAATATTGACCTGATTGACAGAATATTGGGCTGGACAAATTATTTTCAGGACGAAATGTTAGCACATGTTGGAAAATGGACATGTACATAACATGTCCATTTTCCAACATGTGCTAACGTCGACAAATTACACAAAATTAATCTTCTAAACCAGTTGGATGCAGAAGGCTGAGGATCGGGAGCTGTGACGCAGTGTGTAGTATTGGACTGAATGCTAATAGTTAGATAGACTTAAATAAAAATCAAAAACCATCAAAATAGCTGCTTTGTCTCTCACAGTTTAAATTTCTTTTTACTGACCCATCTTCGTGAATCAACCAGTAAAATATACATCTGTATCTAAGTTCATAAAAATTTCGACGATTTGAGAAGAAAATATTAGAAACAGAGAAATAGACAGAGTTATATACGGGGGATATTTTATCAAAATATTTGAAAATTCTTCAAGGAGATGAGAAAGAATAAGTTGATCTGGCAAAATCGAATACAATACCATTGTTACGACGCTCGCAATAAGGATCGTTGTCAATTGAAACGTCAGGCTAAGCCAGCTCGTGCTGGTGCGGCTTAAAGTGACATTCTTACGATACCTATAGAAAATAGCCAGAATGAAAATAAAATAGTTTTAAAAAATTTCCTAAGGGTAAAATTTTTAGGTTTAAACGAGTATGTATTTTATAGGGACTTAGATTATCTGTTCATATGGAGATGCTCATCATAGTAGATGCTCATTTGAACGCTGATAAGCAATACCGTGTCAAGCCACATGGACACCATTTTGTGAAAATGGCGTTTAAAGATGTAAACCTATTTTTAATAAATTCGTTTTAAGAAGAATAATATATATATCCATCTTTTCTTTTCTATTTTTATTAAAAGGTATTATGAGTTAAAAGAAGATTGATATATTTAATGTGTTATCTAATAAATCGACAGATTTGTAGGTTTTATATAGTTTAATTTTTCTTTGTTTAATTCTTCTTTTAATATTTTTGTTTCTTTTTTTCAGTGTTAATTACTGATTTATGATCTATTAATTATATATTAATATGATATTCTTCTAAATTAGATATCTACTATAAAAATATTATCAAATATTTGAGTTTAATGTATAAATTGCAAAATATGGGACGCATTGAAATTCGAAACTTTAAATTAAACAACTTTTTTTCGTACTTATTTCGTTTCGTGACTTGAAAATTTTTTGAATAATGTTAAATAGGTGACGCAGTATCAAAATATATCAATATCTCCGATTCTTTGTGGGTTGTCACTTTATAGCTTATCAGCGTCCATTAAGAAAAAAATCACACTAAATTCTGAAATGGTGAAAAATGGAAAGCAAGATAGTAGTATACCTAACTTAAAGGTAGTAAATTATTAAGAAAAGCATTAATATGTAACAATTAATTTTTTAGTTTTTTTTTTTTCAAAATAATAACCAACTTTAAGCACACTCTACGTAATTTCATTTACTTCGATGACATTCCAGTTATATTGACTTAAAAAGCAATCTATTAAACTGATTTTTATAAAATAATGATAAAAATTTCATAAGACCCATCTGAAATGATATCTTTTTGAATAAAAGAATTTTCAAAATCGATTACGATATGACAGAGTTCTGAGACAACAAACATTTAAAAAACCTCCTCCTCTTTTAAGGCTTTTTTTTACTAAAAAATATTAACTCAAAAATCCTATTAGAAGATGAATATAAATATTTAACAATAAATAATTGAGGAATATAGTATTCAGAAGAGGCCACTTCTCTCATCAGTTATCCAATATACTTAACTAGATTAAACTGCACCGAACTAGTTAATACCGGATTTAACCGGATTATAATGTGACGAGAACGGAAGAATTGAACGTCAAAGAGCAGTGACAGATTTATCATAGCTGAATATTTAGTGTTTCAGCTTTTGCTCGCTTCATTAATGCAGAGTTAGTTATTGAAATAATATTCATACATAAATGGTCAATGGCCTTTCAAGTGGTAGTATAATTTTTAAAATTGTTTGATTACTTCACATAAACAAACTTCGCTTTCTTTTTTATGTAAGTTAAGCAATTCTTCGCGGTTTCTTCCGTGTATATTTTGGAATTTGGTAGAAACTATTCAGAAAATTCATAAAACACTATGTTTTGTCCTAAAGAACGTTTTTATCCCTTTTCACACTCTAAGGGGTAGAATATAGAAAAACTCTTAGTGGATGCTTAAAACATAAATTTTGGGCACTTGATACTGCCAAAACTTTTTAGCCCCAGTGGTTTAGGTTCTGCATTAGTGAATTCAGTCAGGTCAAGTATATAGATACACAGATTCAAGATTTGTAGCCGATGCATCTATACTTATATATAGAACCGATTAGTTTGTATGTTTGATTATATGGTATATGGTAAATGGTAATGGTATGGTAAACCAGTTATATGGTAAATTTCATTGAAAGATTTACAGAGCACACGACTCGGGAATCGAACTGTCGTTTGTTACGTTTAATTTGTTTACGGTTATTTAAAATCCGGCAAACAGTTTTACATTTGCCACTTAATAAGTTTAAAGTCTAAGAAATCTTTAATAGATAAAGCATATTATACTATACAAGAACATTTTGACTATATAGAGATTGATTTCATTGAATTTTATTCAGGATAGCAAAATTAAAATGTAATAAAAATACATTATGTTTAAATGATTTTAAATGAGTTACGATCAAGTGTCTTGCTGGTTCTTCTCGTTAGAGACTACATTCCGAACCGGTGGTAGCTTTATAAAAATCTAAAAAAAAAAGACTTGTAACTTGACGATTCGAAAGTGCTTCAAAAGCCCATTTGAATAAAGTATATTTTGAGTTCAAGTTTGAATTTGAGTTTCTGTAAATATCTGAATACAGTTTTTCCAAACATCAAAACCAGACATGGTTTCTTTCAAAAAAATTGGTCTTGAGTGTCTCCCCACCGTGCCTCGGAGAGCACGTAAAGCTGTCGGTTTCGGTTGTTATCACAATCACCTGATAATGATCGTTACTCGTAGTAGGAAGATTATTCTAGTCTAAATGGTTACTGGCTTGCTTTTAGATGTTGCGGAGGTCAGATGGCAGTCGCTGTGTGTAAGAATCAGTAACTCGTCAATATCAGGACTAGAATAGAAAGTAGACCCTGGTATAACCGGGAAAAGTGCTAGGTAGATGATGATGATCCATGTGACTTATTCTGTTAAGTCGTTAGCTCGGATCCTGGCGTATTGAAATTCGGAACTTTTGTTTGTTAGCGATATCGTTTCACAAGATGAAAGAGCTAAATGTCGTGGATACGAACCTGACCCTTAAAGAGTTGAAGTGTGAATTAATTGAAAGGTCAACTCGAAACTTGGTTTTAATTTTATCATAAGTAAATATTTTGTATCTTAGTTATAGAACAGTTTGTTTTGAACTCAATTAGCGTCCTTGATTACGATAAATCAAGCATGAACGCATGTGAAACCAATAAAACTTTAAAAATAATACGATGAACGTAGTGCGATTTTTCTAACTAATCGATTGCGACTAGATTTTCATAAAGCTTCCACCCGTTACGAATGTATGTAGTCTCTGCCGAGAAGAACCGGCAGGAAACTCGATAATAACTCGATAAATTTGAAATCGAGTATTTATCGAAAAACTATATAATTACAAAATCGTCTGATCGGAACTTCTCATAATTTTATTACGTTGACAATTTTTAACAAAATTTTATGATAGTATGCGGCCAACGTAAATTAGTATTGTTTTATTCATTCAGAACAAAATGGTTCCATTTTAATTTGCATTAAAAATTAACAATTTCGAAAAGGAATTTTGGTATTAGAATGTAATCCTACTTTCAATATTGAATTCGAAATTTCTATACCAATTTCGAAATTAAATTTTAGGAAAATAATTGCTATGTTTCGACCATATCATTGAGATTGATATTAAAAGTATTTATTTATAATTTATAATAAGTCATTGAATATTTTTAAAATAATCTAGGCAAAATTGTAGGTAAACTAAATATGACAAAGACGGTCAACAACTCCAAATAATTAAATATTGATGAAGTTCTACTGAATAAGGGCAGGGGCAATCAATACACCACTATTTTCACTCTTCGTGCCTCTACTCGTGTTTACATTACACTATAAATTAATAAAAATATGTTCAGCGTTGAAATATTTATTTAGTTTCGTTGAATTTAGGTCACTATGTGTAAATAAGACTGACATGTTTGTTTGTGGTTAAAAAATAACTTTTATATGTTTTTTTTTTAATTTTAACTGATGGAAACAAAACGTTTCATTTCAGTCATTCATTTTATATCTAGTAAAGTGTTGTTATAATCTAAAGAAGTAAAAGGCCTTTCTCCCACGAGGATATTGTCAAGTGACTCGCGTTTAATACACATATCTTGTATATATATGACGGCGACGGCGATGACTGAGCGATATTAGTGTATTCGTCTACGTGCGTTGGTACGGGGTCCATCACGATTTTGTATCAAAACTAAAGTGGATGTAGGTAACCAAAACTAGGTAGGTAAACCGACAGATTCGACTTGGAGTGCATGACACAGTCCCCACTATCCAACACGACTCTGTCCACGTGACTAACAACAATATCACCGCGTTTATCCTTTACTACGATAATCAGTTCAGCGACATCTAATAAAAAAGTTATTCCACGACAAAAGTTATTCCACAATGCAACTCTGTGGTGCCTCTCAAAAAAGTAATATTTTACTCGCATTAATCAATAGTATTTTGTAAAAATAAGGCCTTTTCCTTAAGTTTACTGTATACTATTACTTCACAGAAGTTGATCCTTATACGTGACACTATTAGATGGTGCAATCATATAGAATATTTTTCATGTTTTTTTCAAAATTAGCATGTGTGATTCCTGGCTAGCAAAATAAAATTTCTAAAATAAATGTAGCCTAAGCTACTCCTTATAAAATTAGCTATCTGCTAGTGAAAGTCCCACCAAAATCCGTCCAGTCGTTCCAGAAATAAGACAAACAGGCAGACAGAAAAACAGAAAAATTTTAAAAATATGCACATGCCTGTAATTAATGGATGTTACTTTTAAATTAAAAAGAGACACTTCAATTTTATTTATCTGTATTACATTTAAAAACTAAGTCTTCATTAACGCGAGCGAAGTAAAAAACTATAACGCCATAAAGTATTTAAGTATTGTCCTTCGCCTTGATAGTTTTATTTAAACATATGTAATACATTCTGTTTGTGTGTGTTAACCATAATATATTTAGGATTAATTCTGCGTAATCAAGTTCAGGTCGCCTGTAAGCGCTAAGTTTTAATAGACTCAGCTTAATTAATGACATGTCTAGCCTAGGAGCTTTTCAGTTTGTAATTGAATAGACATGGTAAAGCTTTAAGTTTTGTTGGAGCTTTGAAAAGTGCTCTGTCACTGAATGATGCGTTTTCATTATTTTTATTTTAGTTTTTTACGATAATTAAATGTCGTAATTACGAGATTAATAAAATTGTGTATGTTTTCTTTGAAGAGTGTACAGTAATAGTGTAAACCGAACGTAATAAAACGTTCGTTTTATTACGTTCAGCGTAGTTTATACGATATCGTTAAGCAGTGGTCGCTCGTTACGATAATCGTTAATAATACTTTTTTCTGAATTTGGTAATTTTACAGTTAACATACGTAACATATTAAAATAAATTGTATCTGAATTTTAATTATAACCAAAATTGAATTACACAATTTGCTTAAACATATATTTTCATAACTTTAGTATGCAAATAAATAAAATTGACGTGTCTGTTTGTAATTTCAAATTAACGGCTTTTAAATAAATGCATATGAAAGTATATACGGTACTCACATCAAAAACATTTTTTTTTAATTTTTGCCTGTCTGTTTGTCTGTTTCTGTTAATCTCTTAAACTGCTTGACCGATTTTGACGGGACTTTCACTAGCCGATAGCCAATATTATAAGAAGTAATTTATGTTACTTTTATTTAACAGTATATATTTATTTTAATAAATAAATAAACGCGAAAAACAATGAAATAGTGAACAATATGCGATTCAAATAGGGAACGTAAACATTATATCAATATATTTTTTCCTCAAATTAAAACTGGTGTTAGTCAGCTAGTATTAAATTTATTAGCATTCTTTCATTTTTCAATGGAAAAATTTGTTTGTATGTTTGTAGGTTTGTATGTAGGGGTGAAACTACTGATCCGGTTTTAAAAAAATATTTTTGGGTCGGATAGCATTTTTATTAAAAAGGGTTTTAGGCTATATTACATCAGACTACAATTCAGTAGTGGAGCAGTTTAAATCACATGGATGCTGATAAGCAATAATGTGTCAAGTCACAAAAACTCTAATAAGTAAGAAGTCGTTTATTAAATATTTATAATTTAATGTTTCGAATTTCAAGTCCATATTGCAATTTGTAGAATAATTACACATAACTGTAAAACTTATTATTCGATAAAATTTTTTATATTATACGAATCTGTTTTTAAATTACTTTATATTTTATTAAAATAAAAAAGAAAACATGGATATATACTTTTTTCCATCATATTTATTAGAACTAGGTCCGACATATTAATTGTGGGTTGACACATTATTGCTTACCAGCGTCCAAATAAAACATAATTAGATAATAATAATCCCTATTATAAAATTAAACGATTGTCGAAACGCCAAATTTTGTATGAAAATGTTTATTAATAATACTTTCAGTGTGTACAAGTTAACTCATAAAAGAAAATTAGTCATAACTAGACTTCACTTATGTAGGTCGCGTGTTACAACCCCCGACCCAAAAAAGGGGTGTTATAAGTTTGACGAGTGTCTCTGTGTGTCTGTCTGTAGCATCGTAGCTCCCTAACGAATGGACAAATTTTGATGCGTTTTTTTTTGTTTGTAAGCTGATGTAATCGGGATGGATCTTAGCTATAATTTATGACGATATGGTCAAAATCAAAATATTTTTATTCAAAATAAGGAAAGTTATATTTTCTTTTGAACGTCTAGCAAATGAATCGACCACGGTTTCGGAAAAGATTAAGCCACCTCATCATCATACCTGAGAAGAAACCGCGAAAGAAACTTAGCGGGACTCTTTTTTTCCTATGTTGAATTATTATTAATCTTTCAACAACGTCATAATTTATTACAAATTATAAAATTTATTGGATAGCTTGAAAGCGCATTGAGTTTGACTTCTGCTGATTCTAGATGATGCAGCATCCGGGCAAGGTCATTTAGATATCATAGACAGTACGGTAAATTTAGAATTGATTAGACTAGTAGAAGTAGACGTTGGTCGAATCTAATAAATAATTGTACGCAGATAAGCAATAATGTGTCAACCCACACGGACTTCATTTTGAGAAAATGGCGTCTAAACATGTCAAACCAGAATTGGTTTAATTTGTTCAATGAAGTAATAAACTTAATTAAAAAAACTTAATTTGTTTTATTAAGTTTATATCTTTTCTTTTCTTTTTTTAAGGTACAATGAATTAAAAGTAGATTGATATATTTAATATATTATCTGATAAAAAGTTTTTCAAATATTTCAGATTATTCTATAAATTGCAAAGTATGGAACGCAATTGAAATACGAAACAATTATTAAGACACTTTTTTCCGTACTTATTTAGTTTATATTACTTGTTTTTTTTATGAATAATATTGAATAGGTGATGTAGTATCAAAATACATCATTATCTCCGAATTTGACTTTTTTGACGACCGCTCTGATGTAGTGGTGCTGAATGTGCCTCTAATGCCGACGGTTGCGGGTTCGATCCCCGCTCGGGGCAGATATTTATAATTGTATAAATATCGTGGGTCTCCCCACCGTGCCTCGGAAAGCACGTAAAGCTGTCGGTCCCGATTGCTATCACAATCACCTAATATAATGAGATAATGATCGTTACTCGTAGTAGGGAAATTATTCTAGTCTAAATGGTTACTGGCTTGCCTTTAGATGTTGCAGAAGTCAGATGGCAGTCGTTCTGTGTAAAAATCAGTAACTCGTCAATATCTGGACTAGAATAGAAAGCAGACCCTGGTATAACCGGGAAAATGCTAGGGAGATGATGAGATGATGATCTCCGAATTTGACTATTTGTAGGTTAACAAATTATTGCTTATCAGCATCCACATAGATAGTATAATAAGATTTTATCAACGTAGATTTTCCTTATTGTACTCATAGGTTCGTCATAATGGATTTTACAAAGAAGTGCGTATAAAGAGCGAAGCAAACAATAGAGCTTTTGTTATGCCACAGCATATTGTATTAAACGACTCAGTCATATGATTCGTTCGTAAATCATTAGGGATTCAGTGATTTTAGGGTTCCATTTATTCGTACTAAATCTATATCTATACACATAAATAAAATTGAAGTGTCTGTTTATGATTTCAAATTAACAGCTTTTAATTAAATTCACATGAAGGTATATACGGAACTTAGATTAAAAACTTAAAAATTTTTATTTGTCTGTCAGTTTGTTTCAGCTAAAACAGCTGGACCGATTTTGACGGGACTTTCACTAACAAATAGCTAATATTATACGGAGTAACTTATGCTACTTTTGTTTTAAAAGTTGTATTGTCAGCCAGGAATCGAACCTGCTTATTTAAAAAAAACACATTCTGTATTATTGCACCATCTTATAGTGTCACGTATAAGAATCAACTTCTGGAAAGTATTCAAACAAACTAAAGGAAATGCCAATTTTTTTTACACTGAGTACAGCAGAGTCCACACGAAAGAGATCGCGGGCACAACTAGTTAATATAAAAAATATATCGAATTTCGTATGTGTGAAGTAAAAATTTCGGAACCACTGAACCTATTTCGTAGCGAATGGATCGATTTTTATGAGTTTTTACACGATACGCTCGTTAAAATGGTCTCAATGATTAGCTTTCGAAATTTTGTTTTTATTTTAATTCATAAATACATTTCTATTTTTTTTAATTGTTTTTATTATACGAACAGACGAACTGATGTCATAGGTTTCGTGTCGTTAGTAGAAGCAGAACTTTAAGAGTACAACAAGGAAGATGTTAAATTTCATTCACACGACACGATTTTTGTCGTATACGAAATTAACGCACAATCAGCGACACTCACGTCAATTGTAAAAACAAAGAGCCCACTTTTTCATATGAATTGTACTGCTGGAAGTAAATACGTTGAAATGTATTCGATTTGCTTTATACGTTCGGTCAGTGTACAACATACGTATTCAGCGGTGTACGTTTTATTGCCGTATAAACATCGTATTGATGATTGAAGCTGCCTTAACGGGACTTCAGTGTAATAATAAAAAAGTGGACTGTATTAAAATATTTTAATCGCGTACTATATGTCGCGGCCACAAGAGCGTTAAGCGTCCGTGTTCGTGCGTTGTCGTTCGGCTGAGTGGTGATGCGTCGCGGCGCACACGCAGCGGGCCATAGGCCCCCGCGTCCCGCGCCTTCCTCGTCGTCAGCCAATGTGATGCGCCGACAATGACGCTGTGCGAAAATTATGAGCTATTTATTCGATAAAATATATCCTGCACAAAAACGTGCAGTACGCTGTGTGAGCTTTATTTGCCGTCGTAAAAACAGTACAAGCGTCAAAATTACTTAGAGAAAACTAAGATAAAAGAAAAAAAAAGAAATAATAAAATCGGTCAGGCGTGACGCGGTCCATTGTTACGGAATCCTCGTTACGCAAGTCTGAATCACGCTATAGGCTGTTGAAATGATACTCGTAATGAGCATCTCATCAATTGTTCAATAATTTGTACTTTTACTAGTGATGCTCGTTAACCAGCTATCGACAATGTATCGATAACTCAGCGATTGTGTGAATATCGATACTATCGATAACTGATATTAATAAAATTGATCACTTGTCTATACATATATTACTTCGTTATTGACTCAATGATTTTAACGTAGAACCTAAACCGCTTATGTTATTTACTAGAAACTTTGCAAGTAGACACATTTTATGTTGTAAATATCCAAGAAAAAAGAAGTTTTGAAAAATTCACTCCTAAAATATAAAACAAGTAATTAAATGAAAGAATAAAAACCCGACTGCATAACAAGACCATAGAGAATCGTTACTAACTTTTAATCGTTATATGGATACTGATAAGCAATAATGTGTCAACCCACAAAAAGTCAAATTCTGAGATATTGATGTATTTTGATACTGCATCACCTATTTAACATTATTCAAAAAAATGTAAGGTCATATAAACTAAAATACTACGGAAAAAGTTTCCTAATTAATTGTTTTGAATTTCAAATGCGTTCCATATTTTACAATTTATACAATAATCTTATATATTTAAAAAAACTTTTTATTAGATAATATATTAAATATATCAATCTGCCTTTAATTCATTACACCTTTTATTAAAAAATAAAAGAAAAGGTGGATATATACTTCTTCAAACATATTTGTTAAGAATAGGTTTGACATCTTCAGACGCCACTTTCTCAAAACGAAGTCCCTGTGGCTTGACACAGTATTGCATATCAGCGTCCATATATTCTAAACGGTAATCCTGATTGAAAAATTCTATAAGAAATCTAAAAATGATTTTTAAATACCTATTGAACGATATAATACTTAACATAGTTCGTTGATTTTCATTTTTTTTTCAAATTATTACGGCCAAAATCGGCCATTATAATTTTTCCAAATGATTATACTTTCTATGATATTTGAACGACGTGTTAATCAACATCAAACAAACAGACAGACAGACAGACTAATATTATAAAAATTGTGTTTTTGATGTTAGTACTGTGTATACTTTCATATGAATTAAGTTAAAATCTGTTAATTTGATGTTACAAACCATTTTTATTTATTTGTATAGATTACAAAAATACATAACAAAAATTGACCAAGTTCAAAATATCGTAATACTAAAATCGTAGACAACAAATATCCAAGTTTTATGGCGTCGTTAAACCATTATTTAGTGAACAAACGAAGCAAAACAATGCAATGGTATAATTATAATGAAAATTCGTTGGAACTTCGTTTAATTAAGTTCATCTTAACTTAAGACGTACTGTTCTGTAATTAACTACCTTATGTAATAGGAGGCGTTTTGCCGGGCGTTCTTCGTCAGTGAATGCCATGCGGCGCGGCGCGGTGCGAAAACAACAAACCGTTGACACCTATTGAGTGGCCTACGTGACATAAGAATACGAGACGCGGTGATATTTTCATGCGAATTGTCGTTTTGTTTTAATATGACAATGAAAATGCGGTACGATTCGCGGACAAGTAGTCGCATCGCGTCGCATTGCTTCGCAAACGACCAAGCGTTAGCTTTGAATCGCCTACCTACGTCGCTCTGTCGCAACCCTCATGCAAGAGTCGAAATCAAAATTAAAATCAAAATATACTTTTTAAATAGGCTCTCAAGAGCACTTTTGAATCGTTAATACACAAAAAAATATATACATTAATTAAGCTACCATCGCTTCGAAATGTTGATTCTATCGCGAATCGGATGACCTAGTGGTTAAACAGTCAATCTCTCTCGTTTTGTATCTTTTTCTATCTTGTTATATACAATAAAGAGTATATAAATAAATAAGCGAAGAAATTACCGTGGTAATATCTTCATTTACCCTACTTAAGTTTTGTTATTACGAATTTAATATTAAAAAAGTTTATTTTTTATCTGAGACTAAACGTCGATACCTATTATCGATACTTATAAAATAATTGTTTTAATAAAAATTACCAAAACCTGTTAAATTATCTTTCGTTATAGGATAAACAAATTATCAAAATGATACTAAGCCTCTTTTAACCTAAAATAAGGTAAAGGCTCTTTTACCGTAAAAATCCATACGAATTGTATACGTTGCAATTGATAATTTGGCGGTTACGCTTTCACGGCTCAACTACTTAACTCATCAATATGAAATGGACGCTGATAAGCAATACTGTGTCAACCCACACGGACTTCATTTTAAGAAAATGGCGTCTAAAGATGTCAAAGCTATTCTTAATAGATGTGTTTGAAGACGTATATATCAACATTTTCTTTTCTTTTTTGATAAAATGTATAATTAATTGAAGCTGATTGGTGTAAGGAAAAGTTTTATCTAAAAATAAGTTTTTCAAACATATGAGATTATTGTATAAATTGTAAACATTGGAACGCGCTCGAAACCCTCAGCTATAAACTAAGAAACTTTTTTCATACTTATGTAGTTTAGATGACTTAATTTTTTTTTTTTTGAATAATGTTAAATAGTTAACCAATTATCAAAATACACCAATATCTCCGAATTTGACTTTATGTTGGTTGACACATTATTGCTTATCAGCACCCAAATATTGCATACACGTCAAGGGTGAAAATAAGAGTATGCCTTTATTATCGTAGAAAAATAATAATAAATATCGTTGAAATGTTATATTTATTTTCTGTCGTAAACTACAATATTATGCATATTACATATACAAAATCATTTCGATGTCTCACATCTGCCAGTGCCCGCGTTAGCTTATATTTTTTAGATGAACATAACAAATTATACATTAACTCAAGCGAATATGTAGGCAAAAGATTATTTAATATATTCTTGAATTTACAAAAAATTCCAATTAAGTAACAAAATATATTGTCACAAGCATAACATAAAAAGTGTTGATGGTCTAAGTAAACAAAATAATTAAATATTTAATCCGCCTACATGAGGATACGTGCTAGCAGTACTTGTCTGTGAAATTATAATTTCGCTGCCAATTATCGAAAATCTAAAAAGTCTTTGACTTTACGGTGTCATAAAACCCTTTTTAAAAGAACGTGCTATACTGTTTTCTTATAAAAGGTTGGATTGACACCAGAAGACATAAACTGGCCACTAAATAACGGGCTACGTCATCTTAGGAAACCAGATCTTTATAGCCAAAACGTATAACCATGCTTCAACGCCGCGGAATAAAAACCTAAAGAAAGTCACATCCATCACGCCACTGTAAAGCGAATCAAGATACTGCGCAGCACACAACGTAGGCGCGTCCCAAGTGGTCTGCTTAGAAGCTGATTGGTCATAAGATCGGGCAAGAACTCTCCCTACAAACAGTCGGCGATGCTCCGCAGGGAATCCCGTAATCTCTTTCTGTGAGACCATCATGGTTCAGTCGGAAATGGAAGGATGGATACAGAAGGGCGATTCTGCTCGGTGATGACGAAGTTGTCGTCCTGGTCTCTTAGCCTTATCAACATCCGGGGCACAATAAATAGGGCGTCCCTTGAACCATGCGCTATAGAAATGGAGGTCTCTAGCATACGTTTTCATTTGGCCCTAAATGTAACGGCAGCCGGGCCTCGAATTGCCGACATAAAAGCGACGGGTCCAGGAAAGTCAACATCACTATCTTACCTACCTAAGACGAGCTCCGCCGGCTACCGCCATCTTCAGCGCCATCTCCAATTAATGATTTCCCCATTTCGGGGATTTTAGTAGGTAGCAGCATACATAAACCTATCCCATCCTGAAAAGTCAGGTATCTATTTCTCATGTCGCTGAAGGAGGCAGCGGAAAGGGAACGAGAAGCGGACGCTCTCGCTTATCCGATCCGCAGACGACGACTGGGAGGAAGACGAAGGCGTTATGCGCATGTTCTTCCTCCTCCATAAGGGAGATACAGGGAGATTCTTCCACACACCACCAGGGCGAGAGAGTACTCTCGGTGCTCGTGAGCACTCTTTAGGCGAAGACGGCCTGTCTAGGCGGGCCAACCGTCGGGACGTTACGGTAGCATGCGCAAGCGATCCTGTGACGTCCAACTAAGACAAAGAGGGCACCGCTGGGGTTTAGTGGGTAGTCTAGTGTACTCACCTCAAGGAGTCCCACATACCCGCCCGGTCTCCCCCAGGCGGGATGCATAAACGCATTCCCCAGCGATAACAAAAAAAAAAGGTACTATTTTAAGATTTCCAAGCGTAAAACAGAATCACGTATACAAGTCGGGTATACATATGTATCACGATTTCTTAATATATAGAAAAACTTTACCCAGAAAAAGAAAAGGATTTTCTCGGGATGAAAAAACAGTTACCATTATACCTATTATTTACTTTCCTACTAAGCATGAAATAAGGGTCGAAACAAGAAATCCCTTAGATTACTAAGGGATCAAAATGAAAATTCGTATGTATGCTTAGATGTTTGGATTGTATTTCGAAACATAACCATAAACATGTCTTACAATAAATTTGTATACTAATATAATAAAGAGAAAACGAATTCTGTATGTGCGAAGTAAATTCTGATACCAATGAAGCTATTAAAAATTATGGTACTACGTGAAATGTAAAAAGTAAAGGAAATTTAATAAGTTAGCCTATAAATGTCCCACTACTGGGCAAAGTCCTCTTCTTCTATTTTGGAGAAGGTTTAAAGCTTAATCCACCACACTGCTTCTCTGCGGATTGGCGGATATACATGCGTCAGAATTTCTCCCGGCACATGCAGGTTTCCTCACGATGATTTCGTTCACCGAGCTCCGAGTTTATTTTAAAACAAAAACTACATTGATCAAGTTATTGAATTATAAGTCAATTTTTATTATAGGTTTAGTGATTCTGGAGTTTACTTCGCACATACAGAATTCGCTCTCTTCTTGTTGTATTAGTATAGACTATTTGTTTCCCACAACACCACCTGCGTAAAAGTTAAATTCCCTTTTCACCATCTCAAGGCTTATTTTTCGATATAAGTAGCTCTTTATAACGGACTTCCAAAAAGAAGGTTTTCAATTCCTCGTTGACTTTTTTTATACATAGATCGGCTAGACTGATTTTGTTAATTCTTCTTTGAAAGGGAATGCTCTCGGTTCCATAAAGTTTTCATCAAAACGGTTCAGCAATTTGGTTTTAGGATCAATATAATTGAATAAGTTAGTGTATTCAAATAAAAGAAATAATATACGTAATTTGCTTTGGACATTTTTTAAAAAGTTGTTGTTACTCTCAGAGTTCTAAACCGCTAAACGATGAATTATAAAGATAGAAGAAGAAGAGACAGAAGAAGAACATGTACTCAATCTTTCGCGAATTTGTGTATAAATAACCCAACATTTCTCAAATAAGTAGGCAACTAGAAATCATTATTAAAATTATAAATTCATGTTCGATATTGGAAATGTTTAGTCCAAATGGACGCTGACAAGCAATACTGTGTCAAGCCACACGGACTTCATTTCGAGAAAAGGACTTTTAAAGATATCGAACCCATTCAAAATAAATAAATATCTCTGAATTTGACTTTTTGTAGGTTGACACATTATTGCTTATCAGCATCCAAATACAGATAATATTTGGATGCTGATCGACTAATGCTTATACACCCCCTGGGCAATGTTTTCATAAATTACACTTCGACCCTTTTAGGATACTGGTTCATGTATCAAGCTCAGATGTGAAAAGCGAAACGATGAATGAAACTATATTTGAATACAATCTCCCATTCGATTTTTTATTAATTGTCCATACTTACACACAATACTTAATTCAAATAGACCATACAAAAAAAAATATTTTAATTAATGAAAAGCTACCACCGATTCGGAACGTAGAATCAACCGAGAAGAACCGGCAAGAAATTCGATAGGTACTCCTTTAAAATTTTGAAAATATATATTTTTATAAATAAAAAAATGTTAATATTCTGTATGAAATTCAGCTATACTAAATCCTCGCATCGTTATCATCCATATAATCTTGTATAGAATATACGTTTTAGCTATTAAAGATTTTTAATATACATTTTAAATTTATTCATTGCAAACTTCAAAATGTTCTGTGGTATTTTATTATACAAACGGAAATCTTGCCCTAGGAAGGAAACATTTACTTTGCAAAGTCGAAAACTTTAGTATGTATAGCGCAGTATCCAGTCGAGAAGCATCTTTTATCCCGATTCTTTAAGGTAACAAGTGTTTCAAGATACCAGGTAAGCACACCTGAGTCTACAACGATCAATCTTCTATCTTCTTCTTTTATGTAATATAATGTATAAGAGTGAGAGAGTTGGATGGATACTAAATTTTTGATGGTTTAACTTATACGGAGTTTTTCTTGTTAAACATTTTTGAGGGTATCTATTATTCTGTTTTAAGTTTTAAGCTTAAATAGAAATATTTTGTACACAATATTTGCTATATGAAAATTGCTGATTTATTTTTTTTTACTTTTAACCTGACTTCAAAAAATGTCACACTCAATTTGCATGTATGTTATTTTTTTTATGTTTCTTACCACAAAACTCCAAAATTTATTAATTAATTTTGAAAATTCTTTTTTTTTAATTACATACCTTTAAATTTATATCATATAATTTTCATTAAAATCGTTCTAGTAATTTTATTTTTAATTGAAAATCACTGAAATTAGTTGACGAAAATACGTATTTTAGACCTAGTTATTAATGTTTTAATTATATATTAAATTTTACTCGCTTTTTCTCTCGTGTTAATAAAAATTTTGATACCTTGAACGACACGAAAGTAACTTATACGATACTGGGCATTCGAATGCAATTTAGTTTTACGGCATCACATTACAAATGTTTAAATTCTCATAGTTTCTCCACTGTGCGCATGCATTGTACATATAATTCTTCCTCTTGAATTACTCTTTCTTTAGAAGTCTTTTTTTAAATAATAACTGGCAAATGAGCACGTGGGTCATCTGATGATTAAGTGGTCACCGCTGTCCAAGGACACATGCAGTACCAAAGAAGACACGAACGTGTTGCCAGCTTAAAGAGAAATAGATGGTGAAAAGGAATAAGAAATAATGAAAGGAATGGGGTGGGGTATTAGGCTTCCGTCTCTCTCACTCATCTCTTCTGTGAGAGTGAGGTACTGCTCTAGTGAAGCCAGTCCTTTATTAGCTGTAATCAGTGGTAAACAGCAAAGCTCCACCTTAGTTGAATCTTCTATGAAACTCAAAAATAATTACTTGTTATCATTTTTATACATAAGTAATATATACAAATATGTTCTCAATAACACACCAAAAACTATATATTTTAAATTATATATTTTAACTTTGACGATTAATACTATTCAGCTTTAATATAACGAGTCTTATCGCGATAACTAATGTAATATCGTTTTATTCTCCGACGTTTCGACGAAGTTGCATCCGTTGCGGTCACGAGCTGACTCGGTTCAAGCCGTTATATTAAATATGAACTATTGTAAACTCATTTTGACACACAAATCGACTTTGGACGACTTGAGCAATATGGCTCAAGTAATATGCGAGAGTAATTTGTGCTATCACGAAGTGGGTACAGATATTTGGATGCTGATAAGCAATAATGTGTCAACCCACAAAAAGTCAAATTCGGAGATATTGATGTATTTTGATACTATTTAACATTATTAAAAAAATTGAAGTCATACAAATTAAATAAGTACGGAAAAAAGTTTCTCAATTAATTCGTTCGAATTTCGAGTGCGTTACATATTTTGCAATTTATACAATAATCTTAAATATTTGAAAAACTTTTTATTAGAATATATATAAAAACAGTTACCTGTTATTAGTCTGATTTAAATTCATTATACCTTTTATCAAAAAATAAAAGAAAAAATGGATATATACTTCTTCAAACATATTTATCACGAATGGGTTTGACATCTTTAGGCGCCATTTTCTCAAAATGAAATCCGTGTGGCTTGACATAGTATTGCATCAATTTAACGTCAAATAATATAAATGTAACAAAGCATTCTAAATTTAAATAAAAAGGAATTCAACAAAAACTCAATCAACAAGTTATTCATACACCGGTTTCATTCAATATCATTCATATCATTCATATCCGCTCTTCAGACGGAATGAGAACAGCCATTGTGTCTCGATGTAGACACTTGAGCAACAATACAGACGTCATATATTAGATGTATTTAACCTACACACTTGTATATATGAACGCTGATGAGCAATACTGTGTCAAGCCACACGGATTCCATTTTGAAAAAATGTCGTCTAAACATGTCAAACCTATCTATATTAATATTATAAATAGCTTGTGTGTTTGAACGCGCTAATCTCAGAAACTACTGGTACGAATTAAATAATTATTTTTGTGTTAGATAGTATGTTTATTGAGGAAGGCTATAGGCTATATTACATCACGCTACGACTCATAGAAGCGAAGCAGTAACCATAACCGTGAGTTAAACCGCAAGGGACAGCTAGATCTTAAAAAAAATGCTTTAAGAAGTATATACTCTTATCTTTCTTTTCTTTTTTATAAAAGGTAAAGTAAATTAACAAAATATAGAACACACTTTAATATTCGAAATATTAAATAAAAAAACTCTTTTCCATACTTATTCAGTTTAGGTGAATTGTAATTTTTTGACGTGACGTTACGTGACGCATTATCAGAATACATCAATATTTTCACTTCTTGTGGGTTGACATATTATTGCTTATCAGCATCCATCTATAGAACGTGTATTTAAGACTCGTGGTTTAGATTTTGTTCTAAAATTAATACGCATACAGGGGTTTAAGCCCCAACTTCCACCGCTGAGTTTTCAAGTACTTAAGTTATTTAAATTCATCGTGTTCGGTGGTGAAGGAAAACATCGTCATAACACCTGCAAGCGTATATATAAATTGTGATTGTATACCCTCTAACCCGCAGAGGAACAGCGTGTGTGGATTAAGCTTTAAACCTTCTCCTTCTTCAATTCTATTAAGAATCTCCTTTACTGAGGCTGTTACTTTACTTGAGCCTGAATCGTGAAAAGTTTAACCTGGCACCAACTTCAAAATATTGTAGAAAATATATATGTTTATTAGTTGCTTTTTACTTTTCTTGTATTAAGGAAGCTAGTTTCTTTTTTCAAAATTTTATATAGATAATTCTTCAACACCAGCCAAATGAAATTTCCTTTTTTTACGTAAAAACGTCAGATAAAATTTAATACACTTCTAACAAAGGTAAACATTACGGTCGGTGATCGAATTTTCACACCGAAATTAGATTCGTTTCTTTACATTTGTAACAAAAAATAAAAGAAACAAAGACGAAAGATGAGTACTCGAAAAATACGTCGAAATAATATTTTTTTATTCATAAATGTGACCGGATTCCGTCGAACCGTCAGTCCTTGTTAAAATATGAACTCCCGATACTTCTAAAAAGCAAATATTTAAATAACTAAGGCGAGAATTGTGAGTTTTACTCTCGTAGTTGATATGAAACAACTCCGTAACCTAGAAATAGATGCGTCGTAAGTAGTTACGAAAGCTGTGAAAAAATAAGGTAGAATAATAGATGCGTCACACTCAACGGCTCCCAGTAAGATCTTGAGGCCTTCCGTCGGGGGTCCGGCAAAACACAACACTAACACAAACACCCAGACCACGAAAGCATCCCTATGGCCAATACAGACGTTCACCGTGAGAGTCGATCGAACCTTCGACCGTTAGCGCTTCAGTCAGTTGCAGAAACCACTGCTAAAAAGTCACAGTATAGTAAACTTCGATTCGATCAGACCCGTAGAATTTTCACAGATCGTGTCAACAACCATAAAACAGCTGATAACGTTCAAACGTCTAAACAGATCGTCATAAATTATAAAACTAAGCTAAGAACCACCCCGAATACATCAGTTTTTAAATAAAATAAAAATCATAATGGACCACCATTCGTTATTGAGCTACAATGCCCCACACATCAAACTTATAACACTCCTCTTTAGTCGGGACTTAATAAAAAAAATGTCGATGCAAAATTTTATTTACAACGATTTCGCCAGCAATATTTAAAATAAAACAAAATTTTCCCCTTTTAAGAATATCTTTCACAAAGCTCAGTTTCTCAGACACTCGACACTCTGACGGAAGCTTTTGAGCTTTTGTTGGAGGCACTCGAAAGAAACAAGTTTATAAAGTCTTTTTGTATCTGTCCTGTCAAGAGATAGGGTTTGACAAACGTCTGTATAAAAATAGAATTGGAATACATGGTTAGTTAAATTTATGTTGTATCGGTTATATTAACTTGGTAATTGTGTTATAGAAACTATATAGATAAATAAAATCGAAATGTCAGTTTGTAAATTCAAATTACCAGCTTTTCACTAAATGCGGCTAATTTTCTTTTACGGTTTCTTCTCAGGCCTGAGGTTATATTTTTCCGAAACTGTGGTACATTCATTTTATTGACGTTTAAAAAATAGATTGTAAATTCCTATTATCCTAATAAAAATATTGATTTTAATGAATATGAAAGTATATAAATTTTCTTCAATTTTTCATCTATTTGTCTATCTGCCAGCCTGTCTGTCTGTTTGTTCCGGCTAATCACTGAAACGGTTGGACCGATTTCGACAGGACTTTATTTAAAAAAAATATTTACTTTATTTAAAATCAAAAAAAAGATTCCAAAATTTGCGAAAAAAAAATTAAAACCAATGAAATATACTGTAAATGTGAACAATATCCGACTTAAACAGAAAGTTAACATTATATAAATATAATTTTACGACGGAAACCACGGGGCACATTCGACACTGATTCGAATAGAATCGTGGGCAAAAATACTTTTTCAATAAATCCTTAGCGAATGTTGTAAGGATTTTTTTTATCTGTATCGCATAAATCAAAAATAACGCCGAGAGCTGTTTCGTTTGCGACTTATCAAGCGACGTTGCTGATTCGATATGCCCGTCGATATTTTACGAATAAAATACTTGAGAATTTAGGGTGCTTTAGGGCGAAATGTATTTCAGATACGATGATAGAAAATTAAATAAAATGAACCGACTTCAAAAACAAATTTAATAGGAACAAATAAAATAAAAAGCATAAAAATAAACATTTTCTATAATATTTTGAAGTCGGTGCCAAGTAAAAATTTCCATGTCGGTGTCAAGTAAAATCTTTTACGTGTTATTTACTGTCATAAAATCGGTTTAGGTGTGTCATATTTAAAGAGTTACCTCGACCTCTCCAGGATCCCAGCATCGGTTCCTGGCCTGATGACAATGGGAGCGACATGGACAGCACCTTTCAAACAAAACAAAAATTCCAAATCGGTCCGAAAACTGCAAAGCTATCGGTGACCATCCATAAAAAAGTCCCCGACAAATTGAGAACCTACTTCTTTTTGGAAGCCGATTAAAAATCAGCTAAGATGGCCTAGTGATTAGAACACGTAGATCGCAACCGATGACCGCGAGTTCAAATCCTAGTACCGCTGAGTTTTCAATTTCTAAATTTGTTTTTTTATTTTCATGCTCTGCAGTGGAGAAAAACATCGTGAGGAAACCTATATGTGGTGGTGGATTAAGCTTCTACTTAATAGGAAAGGCCTTTGCCTAGCAGTGGGACATTTAGAGACTTCAAATATCATTGGCTAAAACTGAAAATTGAAAAAAAAGAACAAAAATTAGCTCCAACACGATACTTTCGCTGTAAGCTAGTGAGAAATATGTCTGAACAGATCTTCATAAATTATAGCTACGAACTATCCTTTCAAACAGCTTTCGAACAAAGAAAAATCGTATCAAAATCAGTCAGTTCGTTAGGGAGGCACAATGCCAGAAGCACACAGAATCACGTCAAACTTACAATACACTGGATTTTTTCCACACTATACTCTAAGCTATACTTTATTGTACGTGCTGAGTTTAATAGCGTTTAATAACAATGGCGACTTTCAAACCTTTTTATTTTACACTCCACACTTTCGAACGAGGGTATTTCACATTTTTTTCACCGACGAGTCACGCGACAGAAGTCTGCCATTTCCTTTTCCAACGTTAAACGATGCAACTTAAAATCAATACATTTTAATAACACGCCTTTTATAACTGTAAGCTGTGGTTGAATTTATTAAAGCCAGCTTCAAAATTGTTTTTAATAAGGAAATAGGAAGCCGGAGCGAATAGTAACAGACGCATATGAAAGTATACACGGTACTCACATAAAAAAGAAACATTTTTTTTAATTTTTGCCTATCTGTATCCGTATGTTTGTTCTGGCTAATCTTTGAATCCGCTGCACCAATTTTAACGGAACTTTCACTAAAAGATAGCTTATGTTATAAGGAGTAACTTAGGATACATTTTTTCAGAAATATTCTTATTTGAATTTTTCGCAGACGAAGTTATGAGCACTAGCTAGCTATTTTCATTAAACAGTACAAGTTATAAAAGAAACGTTAATTAAAGCTTAATTAATTCAAAACGACTTAGCGGCGCCAAACGGTATTTTACTCGATCATGATAAAGGTGTAAGCCGGACGGCGGGTTAAAGTGTAAAGTAATAATTCATTACTATTTTTATATATGGATGCTGATAAGCAATAATGTGTCAACCCACAAATTCGGAGATATTAATGTATTTTGATACTGCTTCACACATTCAAAAAACTTTCTTTCAAGTTATCTAAATTAGAGAGAAGTGAAAAGATTCTTATTTTAATGTATCGAATGGCAAGTTCGTTCAATAGTTTGCAATTTATACAATAATTTTAAATATTTGAAAAACTTTTAATTACATAATACATTATAGATAAATACATATAAACTTCTCCAAATAAATTTATGAAGAATCAGTTAGACATCTTAAGACGCCATTTTCTCAAAATGGAATCCGTATGGCTTGCCCCAGTATTGCTTATCAGCGTCCAAATAAATCTATACATACAAATTATAAAATTGCAGTGTCTGTTTGTAATATCAAATAAACAGCATTTTAAATAAATGCATATGAAAGTATATAATGCACGGCACATACATAAAAAAAAAATTTTGGCTCTTCTGAAACGGTAGGACCGATTTTGATAGGACTTTCACTCACATATAGTTAAATAGCTGGTGCTCGCGACTTTGTCTGCGAAGTCTGTGATGCCTACGATTAGTTTAAAATTGACAAAGTTTAATACAAACTTTCATCCCCTATTTTATCTCCTTGGAGATAGAATCAATGAAAATCCTCTCTTAGCGGATGCCTACGACATAACATCTACCTGCATGCCAAATTTCAGCCCGATCCGTCCAGTGCTTTGTGGTGTGCGTTGATTACTATGACAGTCAGTCACTATTGATTTATATATATTTATATTTTAAATCAGTTAGACATAAAAAATTGTATTGACATAATTTTAAAAGAGTAACTATCGAGTTTCTTGCCGGTTCTTTTCGGTAGAATCTACTTTCCGAACCAGTGTTAGCTTCATTATTGATGTAACAAACATAATAAAATACACTGCGAATTGAGAACCTTCCTCTTTTGGAAGTCGACTAATTAAAATAAAATAACATAAAATAATATTAACTCAATAACTTTTCATATACTATTATTGGTACATAAGCCGTATCATAATTTAATTATTGATATTACAAATATATTTCATACTTGGGATTAAATTATAAATACAAACAGTTGTTAATTACAGCCAAATTAATGTGAATTTATTATATATTTAACTATCTATGCCCGCGACTTCGATTACAGGATGTCTCATACAAAGCAAGGCTGTAATTACTCTGTGGTGCCTCCCGAGAAAGGAGCATTTTACTCGCAGTAATTAATAGCATTTTGTAAAAAAAAATGCCTTTTTCCCTTTGTTTGCCGTGTACTATTACTTCCCAGAAGTTGATCCTTATTCGTGACACTATTAGATGGTGCAATAGTACAATGTTTGTTATATTTTTTTTAATTAGTTCCTGGCTAGGAAAAAAATTGTAAAATAAAAGTAGTCTAAACGACTCCTTAAATCAGCTGAAATAAACAGACCGGAACAAAGAGACAGACAGACAGACACACAGTCAAATATTTTGTTTTTGATGTGAGTACCGTATATACTTTTATATGCATTTAGTTAAAAGCTGTTAATTTGAAATTAGAAACAGACACTTCAATTTTATTTATCTGTATAGACATGATTTAAATGTAATGATTTCACTTTGTAATTATGTTTGTTTTACAATGTTTTTTTACTAACCGACTTCCTAAAACTAGAAGTTCTTAATTCGTCGGGACTTTTTTTAAACTTCGTTACCTTGGATGACGTGCTTATTCCAGTTATTTTGATTTTAAAACCAAACTTCTAGACCGATTTTGATGAAAATTCTATGAGAGAATCAGAGAGAATATTGTTTTAAACAGAAAAAGAATTAACCAAATCGTTCAAGCCGTTTTAGAATAATCGAGGAAAATACATGTCTATCCTCATACTTTTTTAAAAGTCAGTAAAAAAAAAACAATTTACAAAGCTTACTCAACTCAAATATTGAATTTCCAGTCAAGCAAGTTTGAACATGGCTCGGATTGTAATAAATATTGAAAATGATTTTTTTTCCATCGTAAGCAGTCCCATGATTTACGTCGGCCGCATACTGTCAGAAATTCCTGTTACACAAATTTGTGCACTGGAAGCATTTTGCTCGTAAATTTTATAACAGACCCCGCACACTGTAAGTCGAGAATTACATTTGATCGTTACTCTCGTGATTGAACAGAACCCTTATAAGTTAAAACTCTGAAGTTCAAAATAAGGCACAGACAGTAAATTCTTTTAGATGTAAAGCAATGAAAAACCTTATGTAAGTCTTTATGAAGATTTGTGTGAAAAACTTTTAAGTGTAATTCTCGCCTAATATTTATATATAATATTACAAGCTTTTATTTAACTTGAAATGTATGTATGTTTGTCCGAGTGGAATCTTGCAACTTAATTTTTAGCCAGTTATCTTCAAACGATTGAGCTGAAATTGTGTATACACGTTTAATTTGGATGACAATTAATGATAAGGTGTATGACGTCATCCTAAATGAAACATGGTGGCGCCATTTACTTCGTTTGAAAATTGTATAAATTAAAACCAATCAGATTAAGTTATTTTATATACTTGTTTATCGATACAGATAAATCTCGCGTCGAGCTTTTATATCATTTAAATTGTATAATGACGTTATAAGTTGATAGTAAAACTTTTAAAGGAAAAGTTAATTTTATTATTTTAGCGCGTTCAAATAAAAGCTTTTTTTTTAACATTTTTACTTTAAACCATCCATTTTAATATTCCAAAACCATCGCATAATTGCCTTCCTTATAAAAATCAGTTTGGAGTACATCGGTTGGACAGTTTCAAAGTCTATAACGAACATAGATAGAAACAACTTTTGTTTCTTATAAAATATGTCGCAGCCAAATAGCTTAATTGGACGCTTATAAGCAATATTGTGTCAAGCCACGCGAACTTCATTATTGAGAAAATGGTGCCTAAAGATGTCAAACTTCTTACATTTGTTTGAAGAAGTATATATCCATCTTTTCTTTTCTATTTTGTTAAAAGGTATAATGAATTAAAATCAGATTGATATAATGAAAAGTTTTATCTAATAATAAGATTTTAAAATATATTAAATTATTTTATAATTGCAAAATATGGAACACACTTGAAATTCCAAATATTAAAATAAGAAACTTTTTTCTATACTTATTTAGTTTAGATGACTTTATAATATTTTGAATAATGTTATGTAGGTGACGCAGTAACGGAATATACCAATTCCTCCGAATTTCACATTTTGCGGGTTAACACATTATTGCTTATCCGCATCCAATTAGCCGTTCAATCAACAACCTAGCCTCTTTGCTACACGATGCCTACTACTACTAATATTGATTTTTATGTATTATCTACAAAAATATTATAAGAGTTTCTGTAACTCGCTGTTTCGCTGTTTGTAGTTACTACTTCGCTCCTATGAGTCGTAGCATGATATCACATAGCCTATAAACTTCTTCTTTTAAGCGGATAGGACTTCATTACTGAGCCTCGGCTGTGTATTCGTCTGCCCAACTTTTAAAAGGCTGTAAAATATGAGCCTTTTCCTTAAGTTTGCCGTACCACCGTTGTATCCGTTGATCCATATGAGCAACACTATCAGATGGTACAATAATATATGTCCTTTTCAAAATCAACGAATTCGATACCTGACTAGGAATATGAATTTTTCAAAATTATGATGTGTTTTTAATTTTCAAAATCGGCCTCCAGGATCCTTTAAGTATTTTTGTAATTCCTTATACTTTCAGATTTGGTCTACCACGCCCAGTTAAAAAACTCATTCAGTGACAGACATGGCATGACATGGCAACTGACTGTAGCGCTAACAGTCGCGGGTTCGATCCCCGCTCATGGAAAATGTCTGTATTGGCCATACAAATGTTTGTCGTGGTATATGAATTATTTATGTCTTGCATCCATATTGATTCTGACAAACGTAGACTGTAGCGCTAATGGTCGCGAATTCCCCGCACGGCAATCGTATAGGCCACATAAATAGTTGTCCTGGTTTGGGTGTTTGTGTTAGTGTTGTGTGTTTCCGGACCCCCGACACAAGGTCACAAGATTTTAATGGAAGCCGTTGAGTGTGATTCGTTTATTTATTTATTATTTATTTATTCTGTATATCATTTTTATTTATCATTTTAATGATTGATTACACTATGATAATATGCACTCTGGAATGTATGTGTTAACCACAATTTAGTAAGATATGTATTAATAAAGGAATTCGACGTGCGTAACTATAAACCATTGTAAACACATGTACCCATGTAGGCATAGTTCACCCGGGTTTCATATTAGACCGACTGCTAAAGGAGGCCAGGTTCGGATTATCCCTAAGGCAGAGTAAGCAACTGCCTAGTGGCCCCGCATCGACAAGGGGCCCCGTTCACGGGAAGATAATTAAAGAAAAATAAATTGAATTTTTCATTGAAAAGAAAATGTAATTTGAAGGTGCTTTTAATAACAAATTTATTATCTTGTCTTGTCTACATGGCCTAGTGGTTAGAACACGGCGATCTCAACTGATGATCGCGGGTTCAAGCCCCGGCTAGCACCGCTGTTTTTTCAAGTGCTAAATTTGTGTTTAAATTCATCTCGAGCTCGACGATGAAGGAAAACATCGTGAGGAAATCTGCATGTGTCTAGAGAAATTCTGACACATGTATATCCGCCAACCCGCAGTGGAGCAGCGTGGTGGATTAAGCTCTAAACCTTCTCCTTAATAGGATAGGAGGCCTTTGCCCAGCAGTGGGCCATTTACAAGCTGTTACTTTACTTTACTTTTTACTTTACTTTTCAACATTAATATTACATGTAATTAATTAAAAAATTAAAAATCAGTCAGCATTACTTGACATAGTTCGTCGACGTTCTTTTTTTCTTTTTCACATTATGGCGTCCAAAATCGCCTATTTTGATTTTGTCAAATTATTAATCCATATACATACATAAATAGACTTATAAACACATTATTCCTTTGTGTCGCGCAGTCAGGTAATAAAGAAGTAAAAATTTGTTAGTTTGTGGCGGAGGGTGAACTAATTATCCGACTTGAAAACTTCTTTCAGCGTTAGATAATCTATTTATTGAGAAAGTTTATAGGCTATATTACAACACGGTGCGACTCACAGAAGGTAAACAGGGGTTGCTAGTGTTATGAAAAGGAGAAGAAGGGCCCAACGTAGTAAATCCGGCCCTGAAATGTTACGTTTTATGTGTATATTTCTTTGGCATGCTCTACAGTTCAACCCATTTCACGGATTTCAACACTGGGTGTCATTGAATTCATCTAAGGTGTGGGAGTGGTAGAGGGTATATTATTTCCTGAAATTTTTATGGAAACGGAAATTACGCGGGAAATGCCGATCTCCAATACTACTTTTGACGAGAAACATCTAAAGCGCTGTGTGGGACCAACTTGTTAGCATGCGTTGACACACTAAATCTATATCTGTTTTTATATCTATATCTATTTCTATATCTATATTTACATCTATACTCTATACTAATAAATAAATTTCATGTGTCTATTAATAATTTAAAATATACAGCTTTTCACTAAATAGATATTATATACGATAGTTTTAGCATAACATCATTAAAAAATGTTTGTCTGTCTGTTTGTTCCGGCTAATCTCTGAAAATACTGGACTGATTTTAACGGGACTTTCACTCGCAGATACGTAATGTTATAAGACGTAACTTAGGCTACTGTTTATTTTATTTACTTTAAACTTTCGCAGACGAAATCTCGGGCACCAGCGAGTCATAGTATTTACATACGGATGCCTATAATAAGTGAAGGGTTCCCTCAATTTGACAATGACAATGGGACCAACTTGGAAGTATAAACTTTCCAAAGAAAAAAATAATTAACCTAATCAGTCCAGCGAATTGAGAAAGTAGGTATATCAAGTACTTGACTCAAGTATTAAAAGACTAAGTTAGTTCAAAGCTCTTGTTACTTCTAAGAAGATTACTTGTTAAGTACTGTAAGCTCACATATTAACGAAGCGAACCACGGTAAAAAGGGCGCTGGTTATTTTGAGCCCATATATGGACGCTGATAAGCAATACTATCTCAAGCCACACGATTTTCATTTTGAGAAAATGGCGTCTAAAAATGACACATCTATTAATATATGGACGCTGATAAGCAATACTGTGTCAAGCCACACGAACTTCATTTTAAGAAAATGGCGTCTAAAGATGTCAAACCTATTCTTAACAAATATGTTTGAAGAAGTACATATCCATATTTTCTTTTATTTCTTGATAAAAGATATAATGAATAAAAATCAGACTAGTATATTCAATATATTATCTAATAAAAAGTTTTTTAAATGTTTGAGATTATTGTATAAACTGCAAAATATGGAACGCACTTGAAATTCGAATCAATGAATTAAGAAACGTTTTTCCGTACTTGTTTAGTTTATGTGACTTATTTTTTTTTAAATATTGTTAAATAGGTGGTACAGTATTAAAATACATCAACATCTCCGAATTCAAATTTTTGTGGGTTGACACATTATTGCTTATCAGCATCCATATAGAATATGAGGTACTTATCAGTATCCATATATACATTGGCCTGCATCGTAACTCATCGAAATCTTTATTATTCTATCAGAACAACCTATGCTTCTTTCCGTTGAATTAATTTTTACTTAACTAGAAACGCTAAGAATATTTTGTGTAACGTTTATGTGTCTTCCGAATCATTGATTCGGAAAATGTGAAAAAAAAGGGTTATTAGTTCTTTCATATATTATAATTAAGTACTTGTTCAGTGTCTAAATAAACAAATTAGCTTTTTATGTGTGATATTAATATTACAAATGGAGCGAATTTTATGTGCGAAGTAAACTTCGGAACCGCTGAAGGATCGTGTGTTTATTAGCCTAAGTATGTGTGTAATGTATGTATGAATTGTATGTATGTGGGTTTGTACCATTATGGCATTGAGATCAAACGCATAGATCGATTTTATTAAATGACACGACGTTGGATTTTGGACGCCATTATGTAAAAAAAAATGAAAATCGACGAACTATGTCACGTGGGGTGTCGTTGAATAGGTATTTAAAAATCATTTTTAGGTTTCTCATATCGTTTTACGATCAGAATTACCGTGTAGGTTCTATAACGATTTGAAGTTAGTTTACGATTCTGTTTACGTCTTGTGACGCAGTCGGGTTTCTACTTAATTAATTGTTTAAAAATTATGGTACCATTTGAAACGGATGTTAATCTAGATATTCATGGCTCTTCTAACAAACATATATAAAACCTAAGTAGGCCTTTTAAAAGTTTACTAGAACGAAGCCACGGAAAAAAAAACTAGTTTACAAATATATTGACACGTACACACAGACGAAATCGCGAATAGCTGCTAGTTTAACCAAAATGTAATTAAACCTATAATTAAGTGAAATAATTAATTAGCAATGCAAAAAACATATTGACATTTCGACGTTTTAATTAATTTTATTTATTTTCGCTTCAGATCGAAAATCGTATAGATAACTTTATAGATCAAAGACCGCCAATTAGTTTAATTTGGGATCCGTTTTTTTGAGTGGCTAATATTGCATATCGTTCGTTGACTGTGAATGCCAGAAGCTTAAACCTCCTCTCTATCTTCCATCCCTTTCTTTACTTCCCATTATTTAGCCAATCTAAATATATATAACTCAAAGATGGCTGACTGACATAGTGATCTATAAACGCACAGCCCAAACCACTAATAAGATCGGGCTGAAATTTGAAATGCAGGTAGATGTTACGACGTAGGCATCCGCTAAGAAAGGATTTTGATTAATTAAACCCCCAAGGGGATAAAATAGGGGATGAAAGTTTGTATGAAACTTTGTCAATTTTAAACCGATCGGACTGAGACTTTGCATGCATAAAGCTACTATGACGTAGGCATCGCAGACGAAGTAGTGAGCACCAGCTAGTTAACTATATGTGAGTGAAAGTCCCATCAAAATCAGTCCTACCTACTACAGAAACGGATTCAACGATTTTCATTGGAATTGTATATTAATACAGACAGTTTCGAGGCGATAAATCGATCTAGCTAAGTTTCATTTTTAGAATTATCTAGATGGATACTAATAGACCACGATTTTAAAATAGGTCGGTGGGGTCTAGAAGCTCGCTCTCTTATTAAAGACCTCTCAAATAGATTTTGGGAGTCAACTAGGGACCCGAGAGCTGGTAGCTTGGTCAAAGGATCAGTTCGGTCATTTAACAGGGTGATGCTGCCAGTATTTTGGGAACTTTACCCAGGTGCAGTGTCTTGGATGAGGTTTACAATGTTTTGTCAAAAATTATATGATTATAGTTTTGTTATAAGTAACTAAAAATTTTTTATATTCACATTAGTAGTTATGTATGTACATAGAAAATTATAAAAAAACGTTATATGGTTTCAAACACATCAATATTACTCAAATACAGAATTATATTAAGCCCTAAAAAAGTCAATGCTTTTTCTCCATTCGCTCTCTGAAATGTGTGCTCACTTGACCGTTTTCACTGAAGTACTCGTAACGTTCCGAAATTCAGCGAACGCTGAAAACATTTTAGTGAACTTTTATTCATATATACATATACACATGTAACATAATCGTTTGTATGTACAATTATTTTTGTGGAGGATATTTGGGTACTGATAAGCAATACTGTATCAAGCCACATGGACTTTATTTTGAGAAAATTGCGTCTAAAGATGTCGAATCTATTCTTAATAAATTTGTTTAAAGACGTATATATCAATTTTTTCTTTTCTATTTCAATAAAAGGCATAATTAATTAAAAGCACATTGACATTGTTAATGTGTTATCGAATAATAAGTTTTTTTTTTTAAATATTCGAGAATATTTTCTAAATTCCAAAATAGGGGACGCGTTTAAAATCGAACCATTGAATTAAAAAACTTTTTTCCTTACTTATTTAATTTAGATGACTTAAAATTTTATTGAATAATGTTAAACTGGTGACGTAGTATTAAAATACATCAACATCTCTAAATCTGTCTTTTTGTGGGTTGACACATTAGTGCTTATCAGCATCCAATTATTAGGTGATACACGTCCTCATTTGCTTGCTGTGTTCATAAAAATAAGTCACCTCGTTAAGGTCTTTCTCGACGGACACGTTGGCGCAGTGGTCACTGCAAATGACTGAAGCGCTAACGGTCGCGGGTTCGATCCCCGCTCACGGCAAACGTCTGTTTGGCCATATGGATGTTTGTCGTGGTCTGGGTGTTTGTGTTAGTGTTGTGAGTGTTTCCGGACCCCGGACACAAGGTCACGCGATCTTAATGGGGGCCGTTGAGTGTGATGCGTTTATTTATTATTATTTATTATTTCTCACGTGAGGCTATTCCTAAGAGATTGCGTGCTAGGTGCCGCGACACTTTCGATGTTAACTGCTAAGAACCAACATAAGGTAAGGCAGGTAAGTGCGAGCAACAAATTGGATATCCGTACAAGTATAAACGTCTTAAATGTATGTATTGTAAAACATTTAAAAGGAGTAACTATCGAGTTTCTTGCCGGTTCTTCTCGGTAGAATCTACATTTTCTGTATTCGCTTGCTAGTGGGATAAAGGCCTAAGACAATTCCAATACTATGTTTCAAGATTAAACTTTGTCTGCCTTACTACAAAAGATTTAAACAGACGTTAAACGCGTGTTTAAAAAAATCCGTACTTCAAATCCGCGTCTAAGCACAGTTTTGAGTTAAACATGCTTCAGATATAAATTAAAATACGTGTAAGTGAGTTTAATAGATGTCTAAAATTTATTTCAGCTGTCAAATGTAACGTATAACATTTTATCAATAAGTTTTTTTATGAGTTTATTCGCTGTTAAGCAATTTAGATAAAATTTAAGCAATGTCTAATTTTTAAACACTGTTTAGCTAGACACGTGTTCAACATGGTTTTAATGCGTATGTAGTATGACAGATTATTTTTAACATATCTATAAACATGATATAATTTGATCCGTGATTAATAGAATTAATGTTATTTATGCGAGCAAAGATACGAGAAATAATATGTGTCAGTTAACAATAAATAAAATCTTAAAAGGGTAGGATTTATACCTTTTTACCTTCGACATTCTCTCGTTTTTATTGGGCAATTAATCTTTCTTTTGTAAAGTTTTCTCTTCAATAAGTTTGCTCTAACATATTGATATAGATTTGAGGACAATGTTTGTAAAATTATATCGATAAGGTTGTCTGTATATATTTTAAACTTTCGCAATTCATACTATTCATATTTAATATAACTGATGGTAATCATATCTTTTTTATTACCCGACGTTTCGACGAAGTTGCATTCGTCGTGGTCACGAGCTGACTTACAGTCAGGGTATTACTACCATTAGTTATCGCGATAAGACCCGTTATATTAAATACTAGCTTTCGCTCACGGCTTCGTCCATGTGGAATAGTTACTTTGGGCTAATAATGCATTATTTTATAAAATAAAACGTAAAACGTATCATACTCAACGGACCCCATTAGGGTCTTATGATCCTGTGTCGGGGGTCCGGAAACACACACAATACACGCACAAACACCCAGACCACGGCAAACTTTTCGGCTTTATAATATTAGTATAGATGAGAAGTTTGTCTCTGTCTATTTAATGTTATGTCTATCTATATACAATATACTTTTAAATATTAAAAAGGTAAAATTTGTTTGTAAGTTAGTATTTAGGAGGTAATCTTCAAAACTACTGACCCGATTTGAAAAATTATTTTTGCGTTAGACAGCCCGTTTATTAGGAAAGGTTATAGGCTATATTACATCACGCTACGACTCATAGGAGCGAAGCAGTAACCATAAACGCGAGTGAAACCACAAGGGACGTCTAGTTTCATATAAAACAACACAGACAATTTCCAATTATCCGAACAGAAAACATTATCAAAACATATTCGAGTGTTCGGAGGAAATGAATGCAATTAAAATAATTTCACTCTATTCCCCAGTAGTAGTTCAGTTTCGGTGCTCTTTTTCCTTTAAAAGAATCCACGCTATCGAACGTTCCTTGATGTCAGTGTTCCGAACACTTTTCAGTTAAGTGCATGTTGCATTTCGTTATTTTATGTAAGCCTAGTTGTGCCCGCGGTTTTACCCGCGTTAATTAAAAATTATATTTTTATATAACGTTTACCTTCCCTTCTTGAATCGGATATTATTCACACTCTTTTTATTCATTAATTACAATGAATTAATTTTTAAATAAAAGTAGCATAAGTTACTCCTTATAACATTAGCTATTTGTAAGTGAAAGTCTCATCAAAATCGGTCCAGCTGTTACAGAGATTAGCCGGAACAAACAGACAGACAGACAAAAATTTGAAAAATTATATTGTTAAGTACCGTATATACTTCCGTATTCATTTACTTAAAAGCTGTAAATTTGAAATTACAAACAGACACTTCAATTTTTTTTATTAATATATACTAGCTGCTTTACGCGGTTTTACATACATTTATGGTTTTTGCTTTGAGTTGTAACGTGATCTAATATACCCTATAACCTTCCTCAATAAACAGGCTATGTAACACAAGAGTTTTCCAAATCGGATCAGTAGTTTCAAACAAATTTTACTTCTTTATTATATTATTATACACTAGTTGCCTATCGCGATTTCACTCGTTTTACTGCTTCGCTCCTATGAATCGTAGCGTGATGTATAAGTATAGGAACACGAATCATAGGAACCATAGGAAAGTTGAACTATAGGAAAGTTATAACTTCAAAAAACAGACTATGCAGCAGAAAAATGGATGCTAATAAGCAATAATGTGTCAACATACAAAAAGTCAAATTCGGAGATATTGATGTATTCTGATACTGCATCACCTATTTAACACTATTCAAAAAAAATTAGTCATAATAATGAAATAAGTACGGAAAAAAGTTTCTTAATTAGTTGGTTCGAGTTTCAACTGTGTCCCATTTTTTTGCAATTAATACAATAATCTCAAATATATATACCTTTTATCAAAAAATAAAATAAAAGATGCCTTGACACAGTATTGCTTATCAGCGTCCAAATTATGTAAAAACTCGGATCCGTAATTTTAGAGATTACCACCTACATACAAACATAAAAACAGTACCTCTTTTTAATATGAGTATATACCTATTTCCTAAGGTATTGTATCGGTTTAATATATAAACTATGTCTGATAATAGTGAAAACATTAAAGCATTCACTAAAATTTTAGCCTAATGACTACAGCTCTTATGAGTGTCTCGGGGCAGTACCTCACTCTCATAGACGATCGGAGTGAGGTAACTAATATAGCAATATTACATACAAGCCGAATCGCCTTCCTCGTTACTTTCCCTACTTCCTATTCCTTATTCCTTTTTAAGTTGACAATGGATTGTGTCTCCCCTGGTGCTGGATATGTCGATGTGTGGCTGATCACTTAACATATACAGGGTGTCCCGAAAGTCAACGATTAAATTGAAATGGGATATAGGCCAGGTCATAACGAGTCTGTAGACAAAAAATCATTTTTGTAAAAGTCCCTTGGTTTCTGAGATAGGAGCCATTTCGTGAAAAGTACGAAAAATGACTTCTTTAGTAGGTTTTTTGACTGCCATGGCTACAAATTTAAACCATTCTCAATCGTTGTTACTGTTTCTTTAAGCTGAATAATGTATTTATCAAATAAATAAAATTTCAGGGCTAAGTCTATCATGTGCGAAAAAAAGTCACTTGAATTTCAATTGAAAGGTTTTTGTCTCTTACATAACTATATTTTGAGAATTCACACTAAAAAAATGTACTGCACAGAATCTGCAAGTTATCTCAAAAATTGGCGCATTTAATGTAGAATCCAAAATACTAAAAAAAGACCACATTGAATCACTGAAAATAAAGATATTAGTAATTGATTACAAAAGGTACCTATGTATTTCTGTCAGATTTCCTTAAGTAAGAATTAAAAATTTCTCGTTCTTGTTAGTTGGAAACTTTAAACGCTGGCCATTTCGTAGCTCCACTGGTGCTGGAAATGTCCATGTGTGGGTCACTTAACACTAGGTTTCTCCTAACTAGGGTTCTCTCCCCACTAGGGTTCTCTAACCTGCTCGTTTGTCAGCTATTAATATCGGCGGGAATGTAACAGACAACCTTATTATTAAGCTGTTGGTTGGTCTAAATGGGTTCATGAAACGTCGATCGATCACTTTGAGTTGATTATCATGTGGAGTCAGCGTTAAAGAACGTGTCATTCTTGTTTGGAAACTTTTAAAGGCCGGCCATTTCGTAGCTCCTCAGGTGCTGGAAATGTCTATGGGCGGCAGTATTAACTTTTCATCGGGTGATCTGTCAAATCGTTTCCAGAAATTCCATTAAAAAAAAAATTAAAATACGACCGCACTGTTGGCGATTATTCATTCGTATTCAAACGCTCGTACAGTGCGGACCTCTCAAAGATATTGTTACGCTGACCACGAGATTTACAAAACATTTGTGGAACTTTTATTTTGAAGATCCAAATATCAACATCAATCGTGACATCAGCAATGCTGATGTCACACATTTTATAATCACTTCGGAGGCACCCCCTCCGTCGGTCCCTCGTCGTCGTCGTATAAAAAAAGTAGAAAAAAAAGTAAAGTAAAGGTAAAGGCCTCCTCGCCTATTAAGGAGAAGGTCTAGAGCTTAATCTACCACGCTGCTCCACTGCGGGTTGGCGGATATACATGTGTCAGAATTTCTGCCGACACATGCAGGTTTCCTCACGATGTTTTCCTTCACCGCCGAGCTCGAGATGAATTTAAACATAAATTTAGCACTTGAAAAATCAGCGCTAGCCAGGGTTAGAACCAGCGATCATCGGTAAAGATCGACATGTTCTAACCACTAGGCCATCTCGGCTCTAAAACATGTAATATATAGATTGCTATTTCAAAACTATTCCTAAACAAACCAGCATTAATTCTACTCTGTGTGTTCTTCAACGATGTATCTAAATGTAGATTGTAATATTAGCATGAATCTATTATTAGCATGAATCCATTACAAAGACCGATCTTGTGCTATAGTGAATCTTATTAATTACCGTTACAAACAAAGAAAATGAATTTTGACAATTTTGCGTCCAAAACTGTAGTTTTAAATTAATTAATTTTTAAATTGCACAATGAATTACACAAATGTCCCTCTTCGAATAAAAAAGAAACCAGTTTTTAACATTAATATAGAAAAGTAACTGTCGATTATATGAAGTTTTAAAGTTGTATGTAGGACAGACACGTCACTGCTATCGACTGAAACACATGGTCGCAGGTTCGATCCCCGCTCACGGCAACTTAGGCCATACGGATGTTTGTCGTGGTCTGGGTGTTTGTGTTAGTGTTATGTGTATTTCCGACGGTCACGAGATCGTAATGGGGACCGTTGAGTGTGATGCGTTATTATTTAAAAAAAGCTTATATTAGTTGTGTTAAATAAAATTGAAAATCTTAGAATTCACCCGACAATCTATTCATTGAAACCATTTCAACGAGCCCCTACATGATACTTCTGCTGCCAGTTGGTGAGTTCTGTATCCTGCTGATTCCAGATGATACTGCAGATCAAGGTTTTGCAACTATGTCGTTTCATTATAATTCATACTAAATTTCGAATCGATTAATCCACTAGAAGTTTCTTAAATCCTTTCAACAATTCACCTCCAGAAGTCTGAACAGATCTTTATAAATTATGGCTAAGAACAATCCAAATTCTATTAACATTTAATCGAAAAATACCACATTCAAATTGGTCCATTCTTTATGTAGCCACAGACAGAGACACACTTACATACAAACACACTTACTTATAATGCCTTTTTTGGTTAAAAGTTAATAAATATACACAAAGATTAATATGCATGCATATAGCTTCCTCTTAACCCATCACAATATTCAGTAGAGCGAAAGATTTCACTATTTCAGCGAAAAATTGAAAATAAGATATAAGCGGCGGTGTTTCTGGATAAAATATATTCCTGTAATAAAAATGATTCGAATTCATAACGCTCGTATTTTGAGTTGCATATATTTCTTTTTATTACATTTATTTTCTTGTTTTGAAATAAATTCGAATCGGAATTTCGACTTTGATGCACTAACATCAGGTAAATTACGCGACTATCGCTATATATCGTCAGATCGCCAAGCTATTTCAATAAATTTTATAATTTCAAATCAACAGAGGATAAAATAAGTCCCACTGAGTTTCTTTCGCGGTTTCTTCTCAGGTCTGAGGTTATACTTTTCCGAAACCGTAGTAAACATTTGATTGACGTTCAATAAGAGAATATAAATTCGTAATTTTTAATAAAATTATTTTGATTTTGATTTTTAATTAAGCGCTCAATTTGCTTTGCACTAGGCATCAGCGGTCAGACCGGCAAAATTTTAAAGATTTTTTTAAAGATTTTAATTAAAATTTATCATACTCTACTAAACTTTTTTCTTAACATTTTTAAGAGTGCCTTTTCTACTACTAAATTTACATAGGTAATGATTGAGGGTTGTATTTTTCACTGTGCCCTAGGACGGCACTTAAAGTTAATCCGGCCCTGGTTAGAATGTGGCATTTTGTAAACCGTAAAGCATTTGTGAATGTTAATCACGAGAGCAATATAAACCTCTGTACTACTATGTGTAATAGATACGTTATAAGCCGTTACGAAAAGTGTGAATATCAAATCGAAACTATAAGGATTCATAATTGACTATAGGACCCTGGTAGATGAAACATGATTAATTAAAATACTATAATTAAAATAATATATTAAATCAAAAACAGATATATTTGGTTAATATGTTATTTAATACTAAGTTTTTAAATATTTGAGATTATTTTTTATAAATTGCAAAATATGTAATCCTGCATATGGGACCCTGGTAGATGAAACATGATTAATTAAAATACTTAAAGACGCGTTTGACAGACGCTTTGGCGCAATGGTCACTGCAACTGACTAAAGCGCTAACGGTCGTGGGTTCGATCCCCGCTCACGGCAAACGTGTGTATTGGCCATACAGATGTTTGTCGTGGTCTGAGTGTTTGTGTTAATGTTGTGAGTGTTTCCGGACCCCCGACACAAGGTTATGAGATCTTAATGGGAGCCGTTGAGTGTGATACGTTTTTTTTTTTAAAGGTTCTATACTTGAAAATAAGATAAATCTATACTTATTTTAGGCGATACTTACACTTGAAAGTTTTACTCTTGTAAGGGATATTAAATAATTCTATAAACTAGTAACAAATACGCTGTAAGTAGTTACGAAAGCTGTGAACGTCACAAATAAGACACTGACAGTAATTTATTCAGGTATAAAACAATGAGAAAAACTTATGTAAATCTGTATGAAAGTTTGAAGGTCACGTTTATATCAGTCCGATATATAATATGAACGCTGATAAGCAATACTACGACAAGCCACGCGGACTTCATTTTGAGAAAATATAGTCCAAAGATGGCAAACGAATATGTTTGAAGAAGTATCCATCTTTTCTTTTCTTTTATAATAAAAGGTATAATGAATTAAAAGCAGATTGATATATTTAATATGTTATTTAATAAAAAGTTTTTTTAAATATATAAGATTATTGTGTAAATTGCAAAATATGGAACGCACTTGGAAATCAAAACAATTAATTAAGAGACTATTTTCCATATTTATTTAGTTTATATGACTTGAATTTTTTTTAATAATGCTAAATAGGTGATGTAGTATCAAAATCTACGAATATATCAATATCTCCGAATTTGACTTTGTGTGGGTTGACACATTATTGCTTATCAGCATCCATATGTGAATGCTAATAGTACAGTAGTATATTGCAAGGCGTATTGTACGCGTACCCGCAAACGCCCAATCCGTTCACGGCTTTACACTTTTAAAACTCGATTTTAATGTTGTTTTTTTTCTTTTTCATGTGCTGTCTACACAGAGCGCAGCTTGAGTGAGTATTCCCAAGATTGTATTTCTTTTAAGAGCATTGTAATCTTATAGTTTAAAATACAATCTCCACTACAGTCTTAAGTTTGAACTGCACTTTAGTTTACTATTTTACTGTAAAGGAAAACGTCATGAGGAAACTTGCATTTGTTGAGAAGTATTCATTTTTGCGGACGTATTTTTTTCAAAAAACTACTTATTTTCCAGAAAATACTCCTTTGAGTATTTTTTTCGATAGTTCTAATAGTTTCAGATTTGACCATGGATGTCTGCTTAAAACATTGCTTCTATATAATGCTAGTAGAGTCATGCAAATTTTTCTGCTCGTTTGTCTGCTATGTTAAAAAACTTGAACTTTTCCAGAACTACATCAACAAGCTCACCCCAAGCGAAGTCCCCAGCCAGCAGCAGTGCCGGTGCCGCAGCCAGCGCTTCAACAGCTCAAGGAGAGAGGACACCAACAGCTCACAACAAGCAACTCCAGAATGTCAAGGGACAGGACCACCCAGCGCATCCTTCCGTGAGTACCAATTTTATTGAACAGTTCAGACAGTTTTGGATAGTGGGAAAGGACAATGCCCATTTCTGCCCCATCATGGCACATCATAGCACGCATTATAAAATGTATATTTTAAAAACTCTTAACCAATCAATAGCATTGACTGGCAAAATCAATCAAAATTACTTTTGACCGCAAGCTTTCGACAATGGTAGTTTTCACTGAAATGTAAGTCAAAGATGACCAAACATAATATTAGCAGGTGATCCTATCATATTCGTTATTTATATAAATTAAAAAAAACTAATCTAACCTATTTGTAGGTTTTTACCTTCCACATTGGTTAAGAGTTTTGACTGTGATATATACTATATAAACAAGACTTTAGGCAAATTGCATCCGCCATGTTGATTTTGCTAAAACTCTGGGAAAGAATACAAAACGACACATCAAAATCGATCGAGCCGTTTAAGCTACAAGTCATTAACACATATGTATGTTTTAGTTTTTTTTATTTACTTGTATATGGTAAGCTTCCTCTAAAGGATTTTTTAGTTCGTCATTTTCAAAGTAACAAACACGAAATTGAATATGGTTACTTCTGATTATATATAAATGGATATGCACGTCAGCGTTTCTTTAAATTTTACCCCTGAACGAGTGTATAAGAATTTGTAAATCTATACGTAACCCGGACGAAGTCGGTGCAAGAGGCTAGTTACATATCGATACCTCCCACGTAAGTTGTTGTAACCCCAAAATTACAAATTTACAGTAGAGCACTTTTAATCCGTTTTAGTTTGAAAGTTACAACAAAAAACGCCTTTTTTCAGGCGTATTTTGTTGTATCTTTCCTTGAAAAAAAAAAGATTTTTGGTATTTTTTCACATTGAATGCATTAAGCAATGCAAATTCGTGTAGTATTCAGTAAAAACGCTAACGGCAATTTTGTGGCTTACAATAACTTACGTACGTACCTCCCAGTATCGATATATAGGCAATTTAATTTTATACTGAGGCAGAACTCAAATGGGCATTGTCCTTTAAGAAAAAAAAGTCTTAATTATGAATACTAATATTACTTGTCAGTAATGAAATGTATAATAGATATGTGGACGACAACAGTAAGTATTATTTTGTTGTATATAACTGTGTTATTTATTGGTTGTTATTGTTATTTGAAGTAATTGTTGTTTTAGATTAGTTTATTTGTTGTCTGTTGTTCACGTTGAAATGGACTTTGTTTTGATTGGACGATGAGTAATTAGGGTGATTACACAAGGACGTTTTTTTTTATAATTTCATATTTAGAAAAATAATTGTTTAAAATATTAGATATATTTTTGACGGTTATGTTATGCGCGGTTTCTTGGCTCCCGGTAACAGTTAAGGTTATATAGAAAAAAGATAAACGTCATTTAGCGGCCGCTTCTTAGCGTTGACGTCAAACACTTATGTCACAGTATCAAATATATTTTTTGATAGTTATGTAATGAGCGGCTTCTTAGCATCAGCTTTGAGTTAAGGTTATGTAGAATAATGATAAACGTCATTTAGCGACCGCTTTATAAGGTCTAACGAAATTCATTTTTTTGTGACGTAAAAGCTTTGTTTAAGAATTTATATTACATTTTTAATTACGTTTAACAATCTAAATTATTGATTTTTTAATGTATTTTCTTAACTATACAATATCTTAATTTTGTATTTATAAAGTTTGATAGAAATATAATGTTTTCAAAAAGATCTAGAAGCTTCAATTGTTGAGATAAGAATTTAGATAAAATAATATGAAAGGAACTAAAATATAAAGAAAACTAGATAGTTCTTGGAAAATATTATATCCATTTCGTTTGCACCAGACGATTTTATATAACTTTTCTTGTGAAAATTCATATCAAAATTATTTTAACTTCAATTTTATTAGAACTACATTTTTACGAGACTAAATGAAGATGTGTGAAAGAAGTGTTTTGATCTTATTATTAATATGGACTCTGATAAGCAATACTGTGTCAAGGCATACGGACTTCATTTTGAGAAAATGGCGTCTAACCATGGCAAACCTATCCTTAATTAACTTGTTTGAAGAAGTATATAACTATCTTTTATTTTCTATTCTGTTAAAAGGTATAATCCATATAAAGCTGATTGATTAAAAAAAGTTTTATCTATTAATAAGTTTTTCAAATATATGAGATTATTGCATAATGCAAAATATAGAACACACTTCAATATTCTAAGCATTAGATTAAAAACTTTTTCCATACTAATTTAGTTCAGATTACTTGAAAAAAAATTGACTTTTTGTGGGTAGACACATTATTGCTTATCTGTATCCATATGTAGGTTATTAGTTTATTAGCTGATGAGTAAACTGGCTTAGATTTAAAAAGAAAATTTAGATAATAGTTAATTTTAGATCACAAAAGTAACGACTTCTATATTAATTGAAAGTTCATATACGTACTACATTTTGAGGAGGGAAAGACGACACTCTCACAGAAAACGTAAAACCATAGCGTTTCTTAAGGTGAGTGAGAAACTTTGGTGACTAATCTAGGTGAAATCTAGGCGAAAACGTTATACCGGGTGCCATAGGCTAGGTGACATCTAGACAAATACGTTATTCCAGGCGTTATAAGCTAGGTGAAATCTAGTATAGGTGAGTTAATTATTTTTATTTAGTTATTAAATAGAATAATTTAAATATTATACGTCCTTGTGTAAGCACCTTAATTTAAGTTATTTTGAAGTAAATTGAAACTATGTTCCATTAAACAAATTTAATAAAATTATAATAACGTAATTAAAAAAATATTTAAATTATCTGAATGCGTGTATATACATTTTAAATATACTAATAGTTACTGAACCAAAAACTTGGTATTCAATTTTTAACAATTTCTTTTTGTATAAAACTTTTTTTATAATTACATATTTTTTCTGTCTTTTCAAAATAGACATTTTCAGATGTTGCAGACCGTTGAGACGTGATTATTTGTGAGGCGTTATTATATAAAATAAAAAATGTTTACGTAATGTAAATAAAATTATGAATTTTTTATACTTTTTACATACATTCGTAGAAGTATACAGTTTTTTAAATTTTTATATGTCTATTAAAATTAATTTTTGATATTATTTTCTTATGTAGGTATTTTAGAAGAATAAGCTTTAATTTGTAATTACGTATAAAGTATTTTTCCACGTATTACAATTTTTAGATATTTTTTTTATTATCTTGAAGTATATATTTTATACTAAAAATACAAAAAAAAATCACACATTATTTTTTTAGTTACAACGTACATATTAATTAACTATTATATAATTAATAAACTAAAAGTAGTTGATAAACCTTCTATACATCTTAATATTAATGATACAGCAATTTCGATTAAAAATAGCTTATAAGTAAGCAAACTTTACTAACAATACTTATAGCAGTACAGCTTTTGAAAATTACTTAACCATCTTTTATATTCCGAAACTGGATTTGCTCGCGACTTCATTCGCGTTAATGAAGATTTTTCTGATTGGCCGATACGTTCAGGCTCCTCTTTCCTAATATGCACTTTGGACAAAGGAGTGAAGTAAGTATTAATTAAAGCAATTTGGGGGTGGGGGTCGCTTGTAAAACGTTACGATGCCTTACATGGGAAAGTATACATTTTGAGATTAGGATAATTGATGATAAATAAGAATTCTTATTCAGTTTTAACAACAGTTCTTTAATCTAGGAAAAAAACTTTATACATTCCACACTGACACATGCCGAAACTACCCGCCAACAATAACCACAGAGTAAAAATCACATACGTAATACTTGAACGCCCTCCAAAAGCCCAGGGCCCCACGATCGGTAGAGGCCTCAGGTTCCTGCCTGATTACCTGACCTTTTCAATCAATACAGATCTTCAGACCGTGACTTCGTGACCGCTAAAAATGTTACTTTTGTTAAATATGTATATAATTATCTAATAATTTAATGTGAAAATAAAAAAAATAAGATGAACAGTTCATTAACAATACGTATTTTAACAAAATTGTCGTCTGTCAAAAGTGCGTCATTATTTTGTCATAGAGGGGGCCTTCATTATCCTAATGTGCCTAGACCCTCCAATTACAAATAATACGCATATTTATGTAAATAATACTCTTTGACCATGTAGTATTGTATTTTTTGTAATAAGTTAAGTGGTTCCAGAGTTTGCTTCGCGCATACATAGTTTTTTTTATTACGTGTGTATATATAATATATAGTGGCCACCCCGATTTCTGCAAAATCCTGTCTAAACGAGCACCTACGTCCTAAAAAGAACCCCCATTTTAACTCCTAGCACTTTTCGTTTCTGAGATTTCGTGATGATTGAGTTAGTGATCTTTCGCTTTTATATGTATGTATATTTATATAATTGAACGCTGATAAGCAATACTGTGTCAAGCCACACGGACTTCGTTTTGAGAAAATGGCGTCTAAAGATGTCAAACCTATTCTAAATAAATTTGTTTGAAGACGTATATATTCATCTTTTCTTTTCTATTTTGATAAAATGTATATTGAATCAAAGCAGATAGATTTATTTAATATCTTATCTAATAATAAGTTTTTAAATATTTAAGATTATTTTATAAATTACAAAATATGGAACGCACCTGAAATTCGAAACATTGAGTTAAGATACTTTTTTCCATACTTATTTAGTTTAGATGCCTTGAATCTTTTTTGAATAATGTTAAATAGGTGACGTAGTATCAAAATACATCAATATCTCAAAATTTGACTTTTTGTGGGTTGACACATTATTGCTTATCAGAATCCAATTTATACATAGATTACTAGCTGTCCCTCGCGATTTCATTTGGGTATATGGTTACTGCTTCTAGCCTATGAGTCGTAGCGTGTAGTCCCTATTCTTTAATAAACGGGCTATTCAACTCAAAAATATTTTTTTTATCGAATCAGAAGTTTCAGAGATTCTCCTACATACATATAAATAAGAACTTAAAAAACTATTTATTTAATGTTTACATTTTCCTATTGCTTTTGGTCGAGAATTACACTTATAAGATAAGCTCTTAAAATTTCATAAAAAAATATTAAAAATTCCACTGAAAGAACACCTGAAAGAGTTTACTGTGAGTGCCTTTTTTGACAACAAACATCTAGGAAACTGTTATAAGGTTACAGAGTTGTCATATCAATCACGAAAATACAACTTACAAGTGTAATTTACACCTTACAGTTATCTATACCAGTATATACTAAGCCATGAGATAAGCTAGCGTTAAAAATTAAAAAAAAGTTTTTATAACATTAAACGAGTCAGATTCAGTATTCAGCCTAGAATTATATAAAATTGCTTCTTTATATACTCTTATTCTAATCGCAAAAGAGTCAAAATCGCTTACATTTGAAAATAAGTAAAAAAAAAAATTTACTCCCGTAAAACCTTTTTATTACCCTTTCAAGACTTTCGTATAGATAAAGGTTCAACTTTGAATACAAATTGGTCTATATGAGATGAAATACCTTTGATGTCCCAATCAATGGTGTTTGTATTATTGACTAGCTGATTCTCGTGGTTTCACTTGCGTTTTTGTGACTGCTTCTATGAGTCCTAGCGTGGTTTAATAGTCTTTAACTTTCTCCAATAAATGGACTATCGAACACAAAAAGATTTTTTTAATTAAATGGGATCGTAGTTAGAGATTAACTCGTACATACAAACTTACAAGCCGAGATGGCCGAGTGGTTAGAACACGTCGATCTCAACCGATGATTACGAGTTCAAACCCCGGCTAACACTACTGAATTTTTAAGTGCTAAATTTGTGTTTAAATTCATCTCGAGCTTGGCGGTGATGGAAAACATTGTGAGGAAACCTGTATGTGCCGGGAGAAATTCTGACACATGTATATCCGCCCCGCAGTGGAGCAGCGTGGTGGATTAAGCTCTAAACCTTCTCCTTAATACGAGAAGAGGCCTTTGCCTAGCAGTGGGATATTAACAGGCTGTTACTACTACTATAAACTTACAAAAAATTTTACCTCTATATAATATTAGTATAGATATCGTGCAATATATCGACTAAAGTCTATTTTTCTTTCATTGTTTTTATTTGGTAACAATACCCCGAAGTTCACGAATTTCACGAGTCTTGGAACATTTTTTTTCATTATAATTTTTCATGTTAAAAAATGATTTAGTTCAATCATTCAATCGATAATTTCTTATCTCTTATCTGTGGCTAGAAATACGCCATATTTGTCTGCTAAATAAGACACGTAAAGAAAAACAGACTATATAGCTTCCACGCCGACAGTCCAACTACATAGTAACGCCAAATTTCAAAACCCAATAAGAAACGATTTTTTTTATATTTTCTCTTCCAGTGGAGTCTTGTAAAGTTATTGATTTTTTTTATTCCTTAATATTTTGAAGGCAGCCGAACGTTTCAACGGTATTGACTCAAATTACGTTGTCACGTGAACCGAAAAGTTAATAGATATTTGGAGTTCGAATGCTGTGTTGATATAATTTTTTTATTGCTAAACCAATTATATAAATGTAAAAGTTACTATCTTCTTATCTGTAATTGTTATAGATGTAGAATAGTAACCACTAATACTGTAGCGAAAACAAAACTTGAAATGGGTAAATAATTCAAGTTAAAAAGTTAGTATAGAGAACTCAAGAAATAAGCTACTTAAAATAATAATTTAACGTACATAAAGTCGCGACATTAAAATAGCATCCACACTAATATTATAAAGCAGAAGAGTTTGTTTGTTTGAACGCGCTAATCTCATGAACTACTAGTTCGAATTGAAAAAATATTATTGTGTTACACAGTTTATTTATTGAGGGACGCTATAGGCTATATTACATCACACTACAACTCGTAAGAGCGAAGCTGTAACCATAAACCTGAGTAAAATCGCAAGGAACAGCTAGTGCTATAATAAAATTTTGCAATGTTAATATAATTTTCAAAATTAAGCGACTTCAATATCTTTGTTCAAATGTAAGCGTAATTCGCTTATATCTAGTTTCGCTCGTAGCGAGTAACAATATTGTATCATACCGTATTCGACCGTTTATGTTTTAGGAATTCTTTATTCAAATTTCAGCGAAAATAGTTCACGCTCGGATATAAAGTCTTGTACGGACTTTGCGTTTCGCTTATAATTTAGTCTTTGTTCTAATGTAAGCGAAATTCGCTTAAACTGATAGGTGTGAGGTCTTGCACGCGTTTCAGTGTACTCGTAGTCTGCTATCTTATATGTATACGCATATAACTTTTAACGAAAACATATGTTTCTTTTATAAAAATAAGATCCATCCCGAATACATTTTCAAACAAAAACCAACTGCATAAAAATTAGTCCAATTGTTCAGTAGCTACGATGCCACAGACCGGCACACAGTTATACACGTCTTTTTAACACTCCTGTTTTTGCATCGGGGATTAAAAAATCGGAGGCCGATCGTTTTTCGTCTAAATTGCATGACACCCTTGGTCGAATTGTATATACGTGGCTACTGGTACGAACTGAGCGTTCCAGTGTACGCGTACTCTAAAACGCGCAGTCTGTAGTTGCTACGAGCGGCAATATCGTAGCGTACTTAACCACTATTTATTATTCATAGTTTTTCGCGCACGCAATACTAACATTACATAAAATCCCAGTGGAAAATATCTGAATGTTAATTACTGGTGTAACTTTATGTTACAAAATAAATTATTTTAACATCAGATGTTTAAGAAATTAAAAATATTTAATTTATTAATACATAGGGTTAATAATTAATTTTAGTGATGAACATTTTATAAGTTTGTGTGTATTTTTGTGCCTATCTGTGGCGGCGTAACTCCCTTACGAATGGACCAATTTTAATGTTGGTTTTTTGTGATTTTGTGGTTATTAGCTCTTATATGATTCTTAAAAGGATCTGAGCAACTTCTACACTCTGTTCGAATCATTTACTATACAATGACTTCAAAAATACTAAAATAACATAGTTCCGTAACCTTGAAATGATGTCAAGGGCAGATCCAGGGGGGAGGTCATGGGAGTCATGACCCTCCCCTGGGCTGGGTCCAAGACCTAGATAGAGCACTAATTATAATTGATTTGTTTGTCACAATATAGATTTTATGTAAGTACCTTTAATATTTAATTAATTTAATATAATTTGTATGATTGAAGAACGTTTAACCAAACTGACACTTCTCTACGTCCACAAAAACGTACCCATCGAAGTAGTAACAGTGATAACTTTTTACCTGTATCGATTATTATCAAACTTAAATTATTACTTCTTGTTACTTGACCAAAATTAGGTGATTACCCCCCCCCCTCCCCTCCGGGAAGCTGGATCCGTCCTTGCATGATGCTGCAGCATCTCCTGAATTAAGTAGGATACACAACTCCTCAACAACTTGCAATGAAATGGTTGTGGTTTTTTTATATTCAATTGTAGATTATATTTCTTTTCGGTAGAATCTTCCAAACCGAGGTACTTTACCATTAATAAAAAATTAAGTACATTATTTTTATTGTTGTTTAACAGTATAGGTTTCATTCAATAATTAGTGTTAACTAAAATAATACGGAGTCCATCTAAACTAAATTACATATTTTGCTTTTAAAATCACTTTAAAGAGTCTTGTATATTTCGACGATCCATAAGTGCTTTCGAAAGCTTACTTGAATAAAGTATATTTCGATTTTGATTTTCCACGTATGCGAGTTTATATCGTACGTGAAGCGAATCCCTCACTAGTTGTTACTAAAATTATTTATTCCTCGATACTCGATCGTGTTATTTTTATATCTAGTCTTACATAATTTAAACAACAGTGGAATTTTGCTACAGAGCATCGAAACAATAAATACTGATAAGCAATAATGTGTCAACCCACAAAAAAAATCTAATTCGGAGATGTCAATGTATTCTGACATTACGTCACGTATTTAACATTATTCAAAAATGGTAAAATCGTCTAAACTAATAAAGTACGAAAAAAAATTCTTAACGTAATATTTTTAATAATAAAGCTCGTTACATATTTTTAATATGCAATAATCTCATATATTTAAACTTATTCTGAGATAATACTTTTCGTTATACGAATCTACTTTTAATTAATTATACCTTTTATCAAAATAGAAAAGACATAAGTATACTTCTTCAAACAAATTTATTAAGAATAGGTTTGACATGTTAAGACGCCATTCTCTCAAAATGAAGTGTGGCTTGACATATCAGCGTCCACTCATAAAATATAGTCTACGACCATCTAGAATAATGTAAGCTGTAAATCGTACCATAGTTTTTCGGATGACTTGAACGATTTAAATTATGTTAAGTACGGGACGCATTACCAGAATACATCAATATCTCCGAATTTATCAACATCTATATGTGAATTATTTTAAAACAAAATCTACATTAAGGCAAGCGAATCTACAGACAAAAGATAGCAAAAATTTTCAAAGTTTGAAATAATTTTCTAGCTGAGTCAAATTGTCTTAGCAATTTCGCAATTAGTTTTTCGAAGCGAAATCATTAATTTAAAATATGCATTAGTGTAATAAATGAACGCTATTCTTAATGGTTTGAATGTTTCATATTTTTATAGCCATTAAAATGAAATAGGGATCCTGAAATTATCTTTTTCTAAAGTGGAAGGAAAAGGATATTAAAATTAGCTGGTGCTCGCGAGTTCGTCTGCGCTTCATTAGTTATGACGATACTGGCTTACACATAAAAGATAGATGTCTGCTGTCACGGCCTTTTTTGTAGGAATGTTTAAGATAAACATTTTCATTGTACATTACATAGGTGGAACTCTAACGGTTTATGCAGTGCACGCCAGTAATACTCGCAGGTGGCAAGATTTTTTCTGATTTATTTGACTCTTATAGTTACAATTCACTAGAATTTATTCAAATTTTATTAGGGGATGCCTTCGTCATAGTAGTTTTATGCATGCAAAGTCTTAGCCCGATCGGTTTAAATTTGACAAAGTTTGATACAAACTTTCATCCCCTATTTTATCCCTTTGGGGGAAGAATTAAGAAAGGCTCTCACGAGCACTTTTAAATCGTCATGAAAAAAAAAACACATAAAATACATGAAAAAAAAAACAAAAATAAAATTACGTCAATAATGAAGCTACTACCGGTTCGGAACATAGATTCTACTGAGAAGAAACTCGATAGTTACTCTTTTAAAAAATCAAATCAAAATTGTTTTTGGCGGATGCCTACAACAATTGATTTTGACGTGTCATTTACACGTCGATTTGATTTTGTTTGATTCCTTATAACGATTTGAATGTCATAGAAAGTATAATAATTAGGAAAAATCAAAATGGCGGATTATGGACGCCATAATGTGAAAAAAAAATGAAAATCAACGAACTGTTTTAAGTGGGATATCGTTGAATATGTATTTAAAATCATGTTCAGGTTTCGGATATCATTTTTCAATCAGAATTACCGTTTAGAATCTATAACGATTTTAAGTTGGTTAGTAACGATTCTCTATGGTCTTGTTACGCAGTCGGGTTTTTTAATTTTGTTCAATTAATTACTTGGTTTTACTTACGTGGTATTAGTACTTAAAGCAGTGAATTTAGGGTTCTCAAAGTATCTATGGAAAACCCATTATTTTTTATAGAAATAGACTATTCAAAATCATTATTCTACGCAGTGAAAGTCACGGTTTCCAATTAGTAATCCACATTAGCACTAAGCGATGGCCATTACGGAAAAGCAGTCTCAAGTCTTAAACTTCCCTGACATGTTCCAAGCGAGACACCCATTAGTTCGAAGAGAGATCGTTTACCTGATCAGCTTCAACAGTTTGAAGACTCGTTAGTCTATCTACCTGAGTTCTACTTATCTGGCTATGTCATCGGTAAGGTATTTTGCTAAATGAGATCTAACCGTCAGTTTAAGCTGTTGATATCAAGAAATGTTAAGAAAATTTTAACGTTAAAAAAATTTACACATAGCAAAACTTCCTACAATTATTTGTTCTGGATAAGATTGAACTTATCTTGAATGGGACTTTTGTTTAAACCGACTTCTGAAGGAAGAGGTTCTAAATTTGTCGGGGACTTTTTTGTACGTTTTACCGATTACACGAAAATGACTAAACCGATTTGATTAATTCTTTTTTCGTTTAAAGGTTTGATTGATCCCATAGAATTTTTATCAAAATCGTTTCAGTGGTTTATTTTAGAAACAAAATAAATCGAATAAGTTTTTCATTTGAGGAAAGGACAATTAATTAATTAAAAAAGTCAAAAAGCCAACTGTGTTAAAGAGCATCTACAGTGCGACTCGTTACGAAACAATTTTAAATCGTTATAGATGCTAAACGGTAATTCTGATTGAAAAACGATATGAGAAACTTATAAACGATTTTTAAATACCTATTCAACGATACCCCACTTGACATAGTTCGTCTACTTTCATTTATTTTTCTTTTTCACATTATAGCGTTCAAAATCAGCTATACTGATTTTTTCAATTTTTAATGTATTCTATGACATTCGCACCGTTAAACGTACCAAAATCAGCCCACGCGTTTAGTCTCAACAGTACCACATAGGTACAAACCTAAATACGTACATATGTACCCTACTAAACAAATTTTCCTCTTTGCGTCGCAGTCAGGTAAAAAATCGCAACGCAACGTCTCGCCCCGATCGTCGTACGCGTGTTGTCACGTGTAAACGTATTTTAAACGTAACGCGGACAAAATATACTCAGCTAGTATACCTTAACATATTCAGTAAATGGCTTTGTACTGAAGTAAAAAATGCCTTATTTAATTTTAATTAACGTGCACCGCGTACTTTGTATGTTTTCGTGGAATTCAACCCTCGTTACTAAAAAGGTAAATATTTTATTTGTTTTGTCGTTGTTAAGTTGTGCTTTTAAATTGTTAATTTATAACGAAGTAGCTCTTGATTGCGACTTTGCTCGCGTTAATGTTCAAAAGCATACACAATATATAGAAATACTTTCTAGAATTACTAGTTCTGGATAAGAATAACTTATCTTGAATGGGACTTTTTTTAAGCGACTTCCAAAAAGGAGGTTCTAAATTTGGCGGGGCTTTTTTGTATATTTACCGATTATCGAAAACGGTTACATTTTACGATTTTACTAGAACGCGTTAATGTAGATTTTGTTTCAAAATAATAGACACATAGACGTAAAATATAATGTATTACCATCTAGAATAATGTACATTTCAAATGGTACCATAATTTTTATCTAACGGCGTGACGCAAAGGAGAGTAATGTGTTCAGCCTATGATTGTGGGTTTGTACCTTTGTTACACTATTTAGATCAAACGCGTGATTTTTATAAATGACCCGTCATCCGTTCATCATGATAGCGTGATTGTCATAGAAAGCATAAAAAAATTAAAATCGACGAACTATATCAAGTGGTAGGTATCGTTGAATCGGTATATAAAAACCATTTTTAACTTTCATATAGCGATTTTCAGTCTATAACGATTTAAAAGTTTTTAATTAACGATTCTTATTACTATTACTTCGCACGTACAAACGATCTTTTGTTTTCTTATAAAAGGGGGGGGGGGGGCAAACGAGCAATTAGTACCACCTGATGTTAAGTGGTTACCATCGCCCGGGCATCTGCAACACCAGGGGCGTTGCGGTGCGTTGCCCGCGTTTGACGGAAAGGTGTCTCTACACTTGAAGCTTGAAAACCTCCAAATTATAGCGCTCTGGGAAAACCTCAGGAGGTAGATCATTCCACAGCCTGCATCTCTCTTTATTATATTATTATTTGCCTTCGCGGTTTCGCTCGCCTTTATGGTTACTGTTTCGCTGCTATAATATTATAAAGAAGTAAAATTTGTTCCTATGTTTGTAAGTTTGTATGTAGGGGGTAATTTCTGAACTCACTGATCTTATTAAACGAAACATATTTAGATAGTATATTTAGATAGTAAATTATTATATTACATCACGCTACGACTCATAGGAGCGAAGCAGTAACCATAAACGCAAGTGAACCCACAAATGACAGCTACTAACTAAATACAAATTAAAGCGCGAAAAACCACGATCTAAAGCTAGCAATAAATATTTTATCTTAATTCCATGAAATGTAAGAAAAGAAGTAATAAAAGGAACTTTTATAAATGTCACTCTATTACTCAAAAACAAAAATTAAAGTCATCTCCTTAAAAGGAAACACTCTAAAACTTTTTTCATTATTATGAATCTCAATAACGTTGTATGCTCCAAATGTCTGTCGTCAAAATGTCCGTTGAAATTATTAACGCGATGACCTTAACAACTTTTAGGCTAAGAGCTGTAAGTCCTTGAAATAATGTCAAAATGAAAATTTAAAAAAAAAACAGACAATCTATTCATTGAGATCATTTCAACGAGCTCGATACTTCTGCTGTAATTAGTGAGGAGTTGTGTATCCGGCAGATGATGCAGCATCAGGTCAAGGTTACGTCCTAAAACAGGTAACATACTTAATGCTATTTTAATTTCGATTCGATAAAACCAGTAACAGTTGCTCAGATCCTTATAATAACTAGAAAAAGCTGATGATCTTTAAACCTCTGAGTAGTTCTTGATAACTTATAGTTAAAAACTTTCTTGATTAGATTAACATTTTTTGCTTCTTCTTTATGTAAAAAGTGTGCAAAATTTTCATAAAAAGGGGAGCAAAGTGTTTGCTTCACGTATGTAACTGACGCACTTTAAAGGTATTTAGCTCCTATGCTATTAAAGTTGTACTGAATGGGACATTTATTTTTTAACCTTTTATTCAGTACAATGAATAAATTATATAATATTTTGTTATGAGTTCGTTTCGACAGTTGCCTTTCAAAGGGTTGGAAATATCAATGACCACAGAAACACAGGAAATTTCCGCCAAGCTTCCTATTACAGCTTACGAGATATTGCCTGCTTAAAGACAGACAGACAGACAGACGGATGGACAGCGGAGGCTTAATAATAAGTTCCGATGGGACCTTGCAGGTGCAAGGATGAAGCATTATGTGATTAAGTTTAGTAATTGAATTTATTTATAAAAGTTTTTTTTTTTAACTCCGGACTGGTAAAGAATTTAACGTGTTTCTCTCTGTAGAGTCGTAGTTCCCTAACGAATGGACATATTTTGAAGCAGTTTCTTTTTGTTTAAAATTGAATGTGATCGGGATGCTTCTTAGCTATAACTTAAATCTCTTCGGGCGTTTGAAGGTTATCAACTCTTTTCTAGTTGTTGAAACGATCTGAGCTACTTTTTCTGGTGACTGATCGAATGGAAATTTACTATACTGTGACTTGAACGATACTTAAATAATATAGTTAGGTAGGTACAAGGTTAGCCTTGACCTGATGCTGCATCTGGAATCAGCAGGATACACAACTCCTCACCAGCGTACAGCAAACATATCGTGTTGGTACTCATTGAAATGGTCTCAATGAAAATATTGTCGATTTTTTTTTTTGATTATGTTTATTTTTACATAACATCGCTAATAATGAAAGTAAATGCAATACTTTTAACAAAATGAATATACGAATTCGCTATGAACTGTCGACGCGACACTAATTGGACAATTTCGTAGCTAGTTTAAAGTTGTTTTAAAACTGAAACTGTACTAAACTTGTATATTTTAGTCATCTAAAGCTATAGCTTCTGCACGCTACTTCGCTCATCTAAATGTATTGTTTTAAAATCTATCTATACATATAAAAGCCAAACGTCACTCATCATCAAATCTCAGAAACTACAAGTGTTAGTAGTTTCAAATTTTGCATGGGGGTTCTTTTTAGGACGTAGGTGTTCATTAAGACGGGATTTTGCAAAATTCAACCCCGAAGGGATAAACTGGCGTAAGAAGTTTGTATGTGAAATCGTGAGAGACCGCTAGTACGTATATACAGGGCGTTCGACTTTCAATTAAGGTCTTTCAAATGGTGTGATCTAGAAGTTGAACACATCACTTTTCGTATAACAATTTAATTTAAATATAAACAAAATGGACGAGATTATAATACTCCAATAGAGTCCAAACAATTAATGAACAAAGAACACTAAAATATCTTAAATTTAAAAAATCAACGTTTGGCGCCGATACAGAATTAAGTGACTTATATAAGGTGGAATAAAAAATGGTTTATTATTTTTCGCTTTTCAGTTTTTTCGGCAGCCAAACATTTTTGTTAAAAAGTTTTTTATGATTTTTTTTGTTACGTATACTTTTTAGGTTTTCGCCCTGCGGCGCCTTGCTTTTACTCACATAAAAAGCAGGGTAAGCCATAAAAACAAATATTTAACTGACAATAACATTAAAAATCCCGTTAAATATAAAGACACTGTCATCCATATTATAACTTAATAGCTTATCGCTAACTTTGAACATGATTTAATTAACCGAACGAGTTAAGTGCTTTTATCAACTTGGGAACTTAATGGGTACTTAATACAAATTTGTGATATGTTAAGTACATATGATTTAGGGCGCTGATTTAGATTAATTAAAAAAAGAAACTTTTTTAAAAAGCAATATACAATTGCAAGATAAAACTTATTCCAAATATTTTGATTTAAAAACTAATACACTTTACTCATTTAGCTAAAACTCTATACCCTTTCAAATTAAAATTCTCCTCCTACTTTAAAATTGGTTGAAAAATCTTGAGAAAAAATATGGGAATATTCTTCTTTTTATTCAATATAAATACAATCTGTCACGCTTGTAATGACACCTTATATCCAACCAATTCAATTCTTTGATTAGTGTCTTTTAGGTGTGCCAATTATGCAAATGTTATTTCGCCAATGTTGGACAAGACGTGATGGAGACCACTAGTATTAGTAGAGCTATTGTAAAAATTGAAAAAATAGAAAAGTTTTTATGTACCATAATGATGTCTAGTGGGTGTCGATGTAAGGTGTCATTCGTTTTATAAGACATCAACTATTGACTAGTTAAAAAACGTAAAAAAATTGTCGATCCAAAATACAGATTTCAGCTACAAAACTAATTACATTGATTGAAGAGAGTTACATTTTTTTATAAAGACAAAAAAAATCGAATCACCTTTTTATAAAGATAAGATGAAGTGATCACCTTCACATGGACATTAGCAGCACCAAAAGAGACACAAATACGATGTCAGCTTAAGAAGGAATAATGGTTGAAAAGAAAAAAAAAAGTAAAGAAAGAAATGGAGAAAGGCATTAAGTTTTTCAACTCTCTCACTCACCGCACCAAAAAGCTATATTATCCACTTACACCGAGTCTCTATGAGAGTAAAATAATAACCCGATCTGCCCGATGTAGTCAGTTCCTTTATTTGTGCCATAAGATCTTACATATGGGTATTGATTCCTTTGAAAACGCTAAAATGGTCAAAATATGCGACATGATTGCCATTATCTTTTGATTGCGTTGACTTAGAACTTTAATTGTTTCACAGCCGCAAGTCATTGTAGACTTGAGTATATGATATTTCAACATAATACGTCCATGCGTTTCTGAGAAAAAAGTCTTGACAGCCAGACAGACATACAGACAGAGAAACGGATAACAAAGTGATCCTATAAGGGTTCCTTTTTTTCTTTTAAGGTACGGAACCCTAAAAATATTACATCTTTCGTTCATAAAACAATTGCAACATTTACAATTCACTTTCCGAAGAACTCATTCGTATCGATCATAACAATATATGTATTCGAGCCACGTATTTGATAAATTATTCATTAAACGAATTCCAAGCCACACTCCTTCGAGCGACTATTGTTTGACCCAGTTTCAATTTAACCAAAATGTTCAATGGAACTGTTTGTTAATTTTTATGTCTAGAAAACTAGATAAATTTATTTAAAAATCAAAAACCCGACTGCAAAAACAAATTTTTATTTTTAAAGAATCTTATTCACACAACACACAAGAAAGCGCAGTTTTCATAGAACAGAAAATTGCACTGTAACACTTTCATAACTTAGTATTAACATAGATTTTGTGATTGAAATGCGAAAATTCCACAGCCCCAAAACAATTATGTTATTCACGCAAACTGATTTAAGCATGCCTTATTTATATAATTGCTAATACGCCAAAGTCCATTTACTCACGAAATCTGAGATGATTCATTCCGTCCTCGTGTTACCTGCATTTGACTGATAAAATGGTTATCAGGTTAGGCATATACATTTTCCAGCGCTTGTAAATATTTTTGTATATTCATCTATACAGCTAAATCGAAATTGAAGTATCTTTTTGTAATTTTAAATTAACAACTTTTAACTAAATACATATGAATATACGGTACTTACATCGAACAGACAATTTTTAAAATTTTTGTTTGCTGTTTGTTCCAAATAAACCGATTTTGACGGGACTCTCACTCGCAGATAGTTAATGTAAAAAGGAGAAGAAGAAGCTACTTTTTTTCTTTTTTTTCCGCAGACGAAAACGAAGTCGTGGGCACCAGCTAGTGCTAAAATAAGTTTAGTAATTCAACTATGAAAGTTAAAGAAATCATACAAAATTCACATATTAAAGATTTACTATTCACAACAAGACGGTCGCATAGACTATGCGACAAGTTGGATTATGAATGCCTGATCTAAAACTTATGATTCGCTTTCTAACACACGTTTACAATTTAACGTGAACAGCCTCTATAAAGCTCGGGCGTCATTCCATGGAATTATGACATTATCCTGCCTCTCTTTCACACACATAGCTTTGTATATAGTTGTCTCCCTCGCTCGTCTGCCTAATCATCCATTACGACATAATGGACGGAACTTGTACAAGGGTTCTGTAGGTATTTTAACATTTATGATTTAGGGAAACATTTGTTTTAACTAGATATGAATTTGATAGTCGCCGGGTTGACAATCATAAATTATATTTCAGTTGATTTTGATATTTATATTAAAACTTTTAAAAAGCAACTGACTTAAATAAAACGTAATTTCGTTAACTTAGATTACATTTATATTTATTTAAAAATCAAGTTACTGAACCGATTTTGATAAGGATATGGGACTAACTGTTAGTGAGGGTGTATGATAAAAAAATTCAAAATCTGTTAAAAATGTCGAAGTTCTAAGGTAACAAACGTTTTAAAAATACATACACAACGAATTTAGAACCTGCTCCCTTTTGAAGTCGGTTGAAAAGACAAATTTTTAAACAAAAAAAAAATTAAATATTTTGATAAATACAGTAAATAGATATGGATTAAATTATTGTACAATTTAGGGCTGTATAAATAGCATTTTCTTAAAAAGCAGTCATTCGCAGGTTTTTTTGTTAATTTTTTAAACAAAAAAAAAAACATTCTACTCATAAAAGTCCCTCTTATTTTTTCGTTTTCTATTCCAAAATGTTAACGCTCCTTTCTATCCATAAACTAAGAAAATATCTTCTATTAAATATTTAATACAAATTTTGACTTACACAGTAAAATAATATAGTGATATTTTCTTTTACCAACTCAAATATGAAATAGCTTCAAATGAAATCTGCATGCTGAGAATACCAACAGCCAGAGAATGTCAAACCATGCGATCTTCTTGTTAAACTGACCCGGTTTAGGACCACAAATATGTGCGACCGTATTAAATTAAATCAAATCAAAATATATTTAATTCAAGAAGGCTTTTTGAACCGTCAATACAGAAACAAAAAAAATAAATAAATTGATGAATTTACCACCGGTTCGGAATGTAGATTACCGAGAAGAACCGGCAAGAAACTCGATAGTTACTCCTTTAAAAAGTTTTACAATAGGTACATATATTTAAGAGTTACAAATATTAAATACCCTGTGTGAATCCAGCTTATACTAAATCCAAGCATGTTTATCATCTATATAATCTTGAACAGAATATTATTTCGCTATTAAGGATTTTTTAATATAAATTTTAAATTTATTATTTGCTAAAGTGTGACACTTTCTGCGGAATTTTATTATAAAAACGAATACCTTACCCCAAGAAGGTAACATTGACTTTTTTGTGATAATGCAATGCCTGTCACTGTTTTTATAAAAAAAAAAATAATAAAAAAAAAACAATATTATTGTGGATATACATAATATTGTTGTAAATAAACTGCGATGGAACCGTTAGTATACCAATTTTATTAAAAATATCCCGAAGGGAATCTAATTAATATTGCGACGAATGCAATACCAGAATTAGCGTCATTTACTTAAGTAGAGCTGTAGCCTACTGCCTACAACTCGTATCTAGAGAGACTAACTGCCTTACTACAAAAGATTTAAACAGACGTTAAACGCTCGTCTAAGACAGTTTTGAGTTAAACATGCTTTAGACATAGATTAACATACGTTTAAGTGAGTTTAATGGATGTTTAAAACCTATTTTTGCTGTCAAATGTAACGTATAACATTTTATCAATAAGTTTTTTTATGAGTTTATTCGCTGTTAAGCAATTTAGATAATATTTTAAGCAATCTTTAAATCTTAAACACTGTTTAGCTAGACACGTGTTCAACATGGTTTTAATGCGTCTTTTGTAGTATGACAGTAAGACTCTCGCAGAAGATTGGCGTGAAGTAGCTAATATGGCTTCGTTTCGTAAGATAAGAGAGACGAAACTTATGCCCCTTTTCTTTTGAGACTTCCCACTTCATTCCTTATATCTTTTTAAGTTGGTAACGCATGTGGCAGTTCTGGTCCTGCAAATGTTAACGGGGGTTATCACTTAACATCAGGTGTCCCGTCTGCTCGTTGGCTAGCTATTTTTATAAGAAAGAAAGAAACATCTAAAGAAAGAAAGTAAATAATAATATATATATATATATTATTTTTCTTTACATGTCTTATCTGATTACACTATCTGAAACGAAAATCACAAATTTTCGTTACAATTCAATTTTTCATTACAATTCGTTACAAATATTTTTTTTCATTACAATACACACAATTCAATGATTCGATCGATAATTTTCCATTACTAACTCTTATGCGTTGTAGGTAAAATGTCCACTTTGTCTATAAAATAAAACAAGTAAAAAAATAGATTATACACAACATACACTATAACATACACGTGAATACACTCACACGTGCACACACACACACACACACACACATACACACAATTGTTTTCGTAAAAAAATATATAACCGACTTCAACGAGTACTGTTATTGTATACATATGATCGAAGCAATCGAATTTCATTGTCTATTTCCACGTATCTTCATCAGATCCTAATATATTGTATACTAAAACATTCCTTACTAAATATGCATTCAAATAGCGAAAAATCCATCCAAATCTAATCAGTAGTTTTTTAGAAAATCGCGGCCATGCAAACTTACGTAGATAGGTATATACAGTTGCATACAGAACCTCTCTTTTTGAAGACCGTTAAAAACTATTTAATAAACTCCAATGATGAATAAAACAAAATAAAGGCTTCGAGATTCGACCGTTTATTGCCTCCTGAATTATACATTATGGAAACCTACACGAGAATCCTTTCAGAGATGTATGTTGGGGGAAAAACAAGGAATTACGAAGTATTTTGTACATTGTATATTCAATGTTTTTATCTATAGATATTTGGATGTTAATAAGCAATAATGTGTCAACCCACAAAAAGTTAAATTTGAAGAGATAGTGATGTCTTCCGATAAAGTGAGACGTATTTAACATTAACTAAATAAGTACGGAAAAGTCTTTTAATTTAATATTTCGAATATTTAAAAAACTTATTATTAGAAAAAACTTTTCATTATACCATTCTGTTTTTAATTCATTACACCGTTTATCAAAATAGTAAAGAAATAGTTGATATATGCGTACGTCTTTCAACAATTTTTTTAAGAATAGGTTTGACATATTAAGACGCCATTTTCTTAAAACGAATTCCACGTGGGTTGACACATTATTGCTTATCATTATCCATATAGTATAAATCAAAACTGACTGGCTGATATATTTACTGACTGATCGATCAACGCAGAGCCTAAACTCATGGGTCTAGAAACATGAAATTTTGTACAAACTTAAATACGTAAATGTGTAGTACGAATTTTTTGAAAATCCATCCCCTAAGGAGTTACAAAAAGGTTTGACAGTTTTTAGGTATATTTCAATACAAATCATTCAAACAATTTTATATTTTAAAACATATTAACAGTTCTATTCTTATTTAAAACGCAGATGCAGTTATTTAACAATAATATTACTTCCGAAATTATTAAATCACGCCTTACAAATAGTGACGTTCAAAAATAAGCAAATATTTTATGACACGTTTACATCCGCGAATAAAATTCGACGAATAAACTCAAACTCAACTGCGTTTATACCCTGTGTGTATTATCGACGAATGTCTTCTATTCGACTAAATTTTCTTTAAAAATGTTAAAATATATCTTCGTCAATTATGAAGTGATTTCAATAATTCTTTTTTTTTATTTGCCGAGAATAACCTATATATATAAATCAAAACTTTTACAGTTCGATCAACGCAACGCTGAAACCACTGGGTCTAGAAACATGAAATTTCGCATAAACTTTCTTTAAATAAAAAAAGTGTGCACTAATAAGAATGTTTGAAAATCCCTTCACTAAAGGGTTAAAAAGAGGGATGAAAGTTTTTCAGGTATCAATTCCTAAGTACGCGGTCGAAGCTGCGGAACAGTGGTAGTTCTCAAATAAATTTCAAAAACATATTCCATCTCTAAATGTGGTCTACATTTAGAGATGGAATCGCGAAGTCACTTCGCTCAGGACGCACGTCCTTAATATATGTGTACAATCAAAACTCTTACCCTGATAAAATACCTATAACTCACAAAATGCGTCAAAATTACTACGAATATGAAAAAACCTACAAATAGTTTAGGTTGGCTGTTCTTTTATTTATTTAAATAACGAATATGATTGGCCAAACACGTGTAAATATATTAAATTAGATTAGGTTAGTTTATAATATTAACATAATGTTCATATAATGTTTTTATATAAACATTATGTTACACGAACACGAGTATTTGCGCATTATTAAGTCTTAAGCGCCTAATCGTCGAACTTATAAACGTAAATGTGTAAACGGATTATACATACGATACGAGTATATGAAAGAAACTCATTCGCGTCTTAAATACGCTCCTTATGTAAACTAATTCGATGAACAATTTAGATACGAAAAGAACAATGAAAACCCCGTTATTTTTTGTACAATATAATGCGTTGTTTTAATTTGATTTTATGTCATTGATACGCCTACAACTAACATTATCTGGAGAACAAATGTATGTTTATAGCGATTGGCGAACACGCGCGAACGGATCGATTATCCTTGTGCATATTCGTCTGTATTCGGCGAATATTTAAACGGACCAATAATATACACGCATTCAAATATAATATCTCATAAACTTAGTCCTTCGCGTTCTATCGTAGCGATAAGTGGGAAGTGAAGTGAAAAGTGAAAAAAAAGATAGATAGACTTCTTTTTCTTTCTTTTATCTTTTCTTAATAATTTCTAACTTGTGGGTTCTTTTTCCATGCTATCTCCTTCAAAAATGGTAGGTAGAAGAGGTTGTATATGAAAAAAATAGAAACAAAAAAAAATATATAGTGTGGAGCTTAATTTAAAAAATGCAATTTTTATGAATATATAAAAACTGATGCTTATAACTTATATAGAATAGCGCTTGCTTTGATTTTTTGAATATAATAAATAACGCATATATAAAATGCTTTAGAGGAAATAGTAAAAAACCACGATAAAACTGGAATACATAATAATTAGAAAATATCACTTAATCACCTATTAATAATATAATACTAGCTTTGCATTTAAGCAAAATAGTCGACACGTAAAAAAATAATAATTTTTATCTTACTGTGTTTCGGATAAGATAAAAATTAAAAAAAATATATATATAAATATTTTTTATAAAAATCACATGTGCACTAGTGTAATACATAACAAAAACATGCACATTTAAAAATATAATTGTGTAAAAGATCTGATTTCGCACAGATGTTGGCACCAATGCACAAAGCACAGCCAATATTGGCCCCAACTGTACTAATTACTTGTACCATTGGTGTGGATATTTTTTATACATCACGTTTCTTAACGTATGTTCTGGATCTGGATAACCAATAATAAGGTGATTTTTAACTATTATGATCAATTAATTGGATGAAAACAAGAAATAATATAATTAAATGATAAATCCAAACACGATTAAAATTTCTACTAATATGATGCTAGTTTTATTCCATAACACAAATATTACATTTGGGTGCTGATAAGCAATAATGTGTCAACCCACAAATAGTCAAATTCAGATATATCGATGTATTTGGTACTGCTTCACCTATTTAACATTATTTAAAAAATGAAGTCATATAAACTAAATAAATACGGAAAAAAATTCTTAATTGTTTCGAATTTCAAGTCCATATTTTGCAATTTATACAAAAATCTCAAATATTCGAAAAACTTTTTATTAGATAATATATTAAGTATAGCAATCTGCTTTAAATTCATTATACCTTTTATAAAAAAAAAATAAAAGAAAGGGTGAATACATATTGCTACAGACATATTTATTAAGAATAGATTTGACGTCTTTAGACGCCATTTTCTCAAAATGAAGTCCGTGTGGCTTGACACAGTATTGCTTATCAACGTCAATTTAATAAATAATCCATAAAATATAATTCTCAAGAGTGTTTTTTTAAGGTATGAAAAGTCCCTAACGCAAGAATTACACTTAAAATATTACTCTCAGACTTTCTCTTAGATAATTTGTTTGTCATGGTCAGGTGTAAAGACCTGAAAGAATTTACTGACATTGACTTTAACCCATAGTAGCCTGATTTACGAAATTGTTTTATTTTTAAATATTACTGTTTGCTTGAAGATGAAGGGAAAATAGTTAAAAAATCACAATAATAATTTTACATATTTATTTAGAAAAAAAAAAACAGGTATCAATTTTGATACTTCAGGCATTAAGGCCATAAAGAATTCAGATATACCTAGGCTAAAACTAATAGTAATGAGAACATTTGGTTTAAAAGATTGGTATCAAAATTAAAACTCTAGGCTATTAAGGGTTAATACACACGGCTTTTGTAAGGTTACCGAGGTAAATGTTACCAGGTTACATAGTTGTTATATGGATGCTGAGGAGTGGCAACCCACAAAAAGTCAAATCCGTATCTATTGATGTATTCTGATACAGCTCACATATTTAACATTATCCAAAAAAACAAATCATCTAAACTAAATAAGTACAGTAAAATGTTTCTTAATTTAATGTTTCGATTATTGATGTGAGTTTAATATTTTACTATATGCAATAATCGAATATATTTGAAAAACTTAATGTTAGATATTTTTTTGTTATTATATCAATCTGCTTTTAATTAAATAAACATCTTATCAAAATAGAAAAGAGAAAATGGAATGAGAAATGTATTGCAATATATAATAATATTATATTAAAATAACTTATTTTTAATTAAAACTTTTTATGATACCAGTCTAATCTTATTTCATTATACCTTTTAACAAATCAAAAAAGAAAAGATAGATCTTTATCTTTAGATACTTCTTGAAACGAATTGATTAAGAATATGTTTGACGTCTTTAAACGCCATTTTGTCAAAATGATTTCCATGTGGCTTGACACAGTATTGCTTATCAACTTCCTTATCAACCTAATACTACATCAAAATAAATATTTCAATTAAAAATAATTTTAATTCACTATATTATAACTGAACCACAGCATCGGGCTACTAGAAATACTAATTAATGCATAAATTATGACTGCGCGAAATTGTGTCAAGAATACTAACTCATATCCTCTTTTCATTCCGATTCTCTTGGCTGAAAGTGTAACCTTTTGTCACCAATGGAGCCAATGGGATGAGAAGTACAGATTATAACATCGTATATATAGACGCATACAATATATATATATATATACATAAACGCATACAAATACATATGTTTAATTAAAAAGCTGAAAACATAATTTAGAAGAATAGAATTTTATAAAGTTTTTTTTTTTTAATAAAATAATGATTACTTACTTTTCAATGGATGGTGATAAGCAATACTATGCTAAGTCACACGGATTTCATTTCGAGAAAATGGCGTCCATAGATGTCAAACCTATTCTTAATCAATTCGTTTTAAGTATATATCCATCTTTTCTTTTCTAATTTGATCAAAGATATAATTAATTAAAAGCAGTTTGGTATAATAGACACTTTTATGTAATAATAACTGTTTAAAATAAATTAGATTTTCGTGTTTTTCAAAACAGGGAACACACTTCAGTATTCGAAAAATTAAAATAAGGAACTTTTTTCTGTACTTATTTAGTTTTTAATAACTTTATATGTTTTTGAATAATGTCAATTACATGACGCGTTTTCAGAATACATCTATAACTTCAAATTTGGCTTTTTGTGGGTTGAAACATTATTGCTTATCAGCATCCATATATTGTTGTGTTTATTTTAATATCGCGTAAGTCGCAGCATTATTGTATTTCGAATTCAATAATTTCCGCGATTATCATATAAAAAAGATAAATTTCCATAATAAAATAATTAATAATTTTTAACTTAAGATTTCAACTCTAAAACTCGTTTAGGTATAATTTATTAGTCTCTAATTGCTGATAAAAACCCTAATCGCTCTTTACGCGCCGAAACAATTATACGCTATTAGAATTATGGAAGTTACTTCACATTATTAAACCCAATTTATAATATAATTGCTACTAAATTAACCGCTAATGTTTTCAATTACTGTACAAAAGGGACTTTCAACCTTAATAAAGACTTCCTATCCATTTAATTAAAAAAAGGAACCTAAAATATTGATAATTTCTAAGTGCGAAACTAACTAAACAAAAAAATATATCATAAAAATCTAACTTAAAAAAATAAAAATGTACATCGATATAAATTTTAATGACGAAATAATTATATCTTTAACATATAAATAAATTCAGAATATTTAAATTTCACAAAAAAATATATTTCCTCGAAATTCTTTAACAATTTTACAAACAATTATCAATAAGTATAATCACTATTAAATTATTTTATTTAATACAGCTAACTTTGTAAAATTATAATCAAAAAAGTTTCAACATAAATGTTGCTTAAACACCAAAAACAAAGTTATTACTTTAAGTTATAGATTATCCAGATATTCGCTTTAATTCCAAAGTTGCAACAAACTCAATTATTATAAAGTTTAATACTCGCTACTTTGCGATTCGAATTTAAATCTCCACTTTGAATTATTCAAAACGAAAATATACATATATGAATTTGATATATCTATGAATAATACAGAAGGGTTTTTTTTTTCAATCTCATCATATTAGACTTTTAGAAAATTCTAGAAAATTCTAATATGGTTATAATGTTCCTAATTAGTTAAGTTGCCAATTATAAATTGCTAACAAAATCATAAATATGAATTTACAATACTTTTTTTTTAAATTAATCAACAGCAATTTCATTAAAATAAAAGAAATATCTTAAGTTTTATATATATTAAATAAATATGAAATATTGTTTCTATTGTAATAAATAAATAATCCAATAATTATATTCATTAATCATTCAATATGAAAAATGTAATTATTGAAATAAAACCTACCCTGTACTAATTATAATTTGGATTGGATTGGATTATATTTTTAATACTAAACTTTGTAACGATAATATTAATTTGAAAAAAGGAATGTAGTGTACCATCATTATAACAATAAAATACTTAAAATATACAAAAAATGGTACAATACAAATTACATTTTCACTTATCTTTAATTGTAAAAAATTATTTCAATTCAATTTGTAAATTTTACTCTACTTTTGAGTACTAAATAAAAGTCTAAATCATAATCTATTTTCTATTTAGAAAAAAAATAAATATTCAATACGTCAGTACTCTTCTCTTTTTCTATCTTTCTCTAGATGATATTTTTATTTTCTTTATAAAAAAACAGGATTAATATAATATTATTTAATAATATCGATAAATCAAGTGTCATACATATTGCCATTTCAATTTCCAACGTATATAATACATGCATGAATATTTTCATAAATAAGTTTGTAAATAATTATTAATAATGTAATTGTAATAATTAATAATCTACCGTCAAAATGCTAAGTGCGATTAGGTAAGTTATCTTATTATATAAATTGTTAATAATTTTTATTATTATAATTTGAAATTTTTAATAAAAATAATTTAAATACTTTTAAAAAATGTTATTTATATTATTAACAATTTATTTAATCACATATTTGTCTTATTCAATATAATATATTAAGTTTTATTAATATAAATATGGTATATTATAGTAAATAGTATTAAGTAGTATTTATTTTGTAATTTAGGTTAGCTAGTTATATTATTAATATTGTATTCGTAATGTGGCATATTTTAAGACTGTGACATCTGGCATTAATTATTTTATCTCTTAAATACTAACTTTTTGAATCTGTAATATTAGTTTTTACCAAATTAACTAGATGTCACAAAGTCTAACAGAATTAATATTGTGGGTTTTTTTATCAACCAATACTTTATTTATATATTTAAATAACTTAAAAATATATAAAATAAGCTCCTGACATAAAAAACTGCAATAATTAGTTCACACGTATAATTGCCACTACGAATACACCAGGCGCCATCCAAAGCGCCGTATATAGTGTTTACCACTCTGGACTCACAGATGGCGTTCCTTCAGAACCGGTCCATCTCATTGGTGGACATGTACATCGACAATTCGGAGCCGTCAGAGAACGTTGGCCAGATACACTTCTCCCTGGAATACGACTTCCAAAACACTACTTTGATCCTTAGGATCATACAAGTAAGTATTGTCTTCAAGACTTGTTAAGACAAGTCTGGAACATGAACAGGGCTTCTGAATTTTGATCCCATTACCGCTGAAAGCACTTGTATTGAGTTTAAAATGCACATCCAGGACAGCATATGTAAATCCATTACATAATAACTAATCTAAGATTTTTGAAATTAAAAATGAAATTTAAATGTGTTTTTTGTAATTTGTGTATAAAAAAGGACTCTTATATAACAATGCGTATAAAAAATATACGTGGTGTGTAAAAAGAAAGCATTCAGTATATTGGATAGGTGCCCAAGAGAATTACACGTGCTCACGTCTACAGAAAAGGTTAAGCTGTCACGAAATATTTTACATCAAAAGTCAAATAAATAAATAGCATAACAATAACTCCAGATTTATCTCACCATTTTTATACGCAGATTGAAACGGACATAAACATAATTGATTCCACGAGACCATGATAAATATTTGATCAAACAGCGTGAACCGAACATACTCGTACTGTAAACATCAATTTATTTTATTTAATCTGCAGGCATTTTCTCTCATACATCGTCAACAAAAGCCCTGTGCGATATGATAATAACCTTGTCAATATCATGATGAATTCATTAATTATTAGTCATAAAAGAATGTTTTTTTTAAATTATAATTTAAAAACAGAAATCTAACTTATTGAGAGACTTACTGGTATAACTGATATTGACCCATGCGAACGACATACGATATTGAACGCATAGATGTCCACTGCAAAATGGCTCCTTTGAGAGTTTCCGACATGATGTGCAGATAATTAAGTCACGTTCATTAGTAGTGACTATAAGTTGAGCCGGATAATACTTTTCTGGCTTAATTGTAAAAAAAATAATGTTTAGGTTGCTTTTTTGGTTTATCAACCAATAAACTTAGTTATAATAAAAAAAAAGCAAATAATTACTAATAATTAATTTGGCGCTTACTAACGTATAAAGCCAATTTAAATAACGACAATATATTTAGTGAACTTTAAAGCTGTATTTAAAAAAAAAAACTAATAATTAACCATACACGAAACTTTCTTTTAATTCATACATTATTTTCTCAGGGCAAGGAACTCCCAGCCAAGGATTTAAGCGGGACATCTGACCCCTACGTAAGGGTGACGTTGCTACCTGACAAGAAACATCGCTTGGAGACGAAGATCAAACGTCGAACCTTGAACCCGAGATGGAATGAGACCTTTTACTTCGAAGGTTTCCCGATACAGAAGCTACAGAGCCGGGTATGTTTTTATACTTGATTAAACATGGTACGCGTTAAGGTTGGGTTTCTTCAAAAGCAGTAACCGTTATTTCACCACCGCTTTATTTATATATATGAATACAGTACCATGCTGTTTTCTAAAGAACATGTTTAACATACACACAAGTCGTTTTATAGTGTCACTTAAATATTTTCTACGGAAATAAAATCACGTGGTTTGGAAAGGACATTTTTAGGTACAGAAAAACTCTAATATTGCGTTCACCTGTATAGTGACACCGCTATCCTATAAAACCAAAACTTAGGAGACTCCTAAGTGCCCTGAGGTTGAAGGCGAGGTCAATATTTATAAAGGTCCTGTATGTTTTGGTCCGTTTGTCCTCCCTTTTCTTCCTTCCACAATATTTCTAAATATGTGCTATTCCAATTATTATGACAAGCATCGAGAAACAATATTGTGTATTTGCTGAAAAAATTATAACAGACCAGGTAATTGTCACACTAACATGATCATATAGTGTGTGTTTCTCTGTGTGTGTGTGTGTGTGTGTGTGTGTGTGATAATTAGATAGCTTATAAAGCTAATAGCAGTAATTGATAAAGCGTTCACGCCTGCTAATAATAGTAGAACATAATGCGCTATCACATTGCTTAACTTATATAATTATTAAGCTTATTCCTTTCGTTAGTTATCATAATTGTTCAACACTTGTAGTAATAAAAACATATAAATGGTAACGAGTTTTTCAATTTCTAATTACTACTGACAACGCTCCATATGGTCCGTCGACCCAGATATTTTACTAAATAGAATCTCCAATATAAGATAACAACGTTCAAAATGACTTTCCTCTTGATTACTTTTAAGGTTATTATGTCATTAACAGGTATTACACCTTCACGTCTTCGATTACGATCGTTTCTCGAGAGATGACTCCATCGGCGAAGTGTTTCTGCCTTTATGCCAGGTAAGAGGTCATCAGTGACACAAAATATTTAGTATAAACTTTCGATTGTAGTGAATGGTGATAAATTTTAAAAAAGTAATAAATAATACTTGAAAACATGAAACCATCGTTTGAATCGTCTTCCATCGCGTCAATTCTTGTTATAACGATATTTACATTCCATTAATCACGACCCAATTGCGGTCTTCCATCAAAATCTATTACATTTTGTTCAAAATCGATGAATATATTGTATATAGAATTTCTAATTGAATACCCCTCAGGTTTAAAAGTAATTTAAAATAACTCTCCATAGATTAGTTAAATGATTAAAAACCTAATCAAATTAAAAACTCCATGCTATAACCATCATTGAATAAAATATTCATTAAAATAATAAATACTATTTCAGGTGGATTTAAGCGAGAAGCCATCCTTCTGGAAAGCTCTCAAGCCACCAGCTAAGGATAAATGTGGGGAGCTTCTGACGTCACTCTGCTATCATCCAAGCAACAGCGTGCTAACACTGACACTGCTCAAAGCTAGAAACTTAAAGGCTAAAGATATTAACGGAAAATCAGGTAAGGTTAAGGTCTTTAAATCATTCTTGTATTAGGTTTTCAGGATTCATCTAGTTTATTGGATGAATTTGTTTAATACATCAAAAATGTTGATTTAATTCAATATTTATTTATAATTATGTAGTATTGCAAGTAATCTTAAGTATTAACCGAAAAAAAAAAATAGAAGAAATCCAGATAATCATACTTTTTAAAAACATTTTCACTTTAAAATATTATTAAATCTATACTAATTATACAAATTAGTACCTGTTTCGTTAATAATATAGCAATATCGCCTAAATGTGTAAATAATATAAACGCCTGCTAAAATTAATTAGCAACATATAGTCAAATAATGTATTCACTATTGTAATCATATACTGTAATTTCTACACATTTTTCGACGAAATTCAATTAAGAAAACAAGCTGAGTAATAAGCCGTCAAAACTCTTTTATCATTGTAAGAAGACAAAGCTTTTCATCGCGAAGATTATTATTAATCTTTTAAAAATTTCAGCCGTCTTGTTAATCCGAAAATTGTCGGCTAAGCCGTAAATCTATCTGGAAAGACTATCTGGAGCGACCAATTAGGCGCATCATTCTGAAACTCGATCATTGGACCAAGACGTTTGTCAAATTAATAACTGTTAGGGGAAAATTAGTTGACAAGATTTAATATGGGTTTAGTTTTAATCAAAATTTAGTGACTTGAACTATATAATATAGGCAGATTTATACCGACTATAAAAATCGTCATATTCTCATCGCTTAGTATTAAAGTGACCGAATTCATAATTTTAAATCTTTGGGAAATCGCAAATCGGTTTGTACTTAGGTATTTATTCATGTAGACTTTAATGTCTTAAGATATTGATAAAAAAGATATTTCTTTTTCCATAGATATTTATGAAACTAGACTAGACAGTATAGTAATATAGTTAACGAATTACACAATTGTGTGTGCACAAGAAAGGATGCGTTCAGTTCCCATTGTGTCGCAACTTTTGAGTTGATGTTTTAAGTTTAAAATTATATTTCCACGTTTAAATTAACACGATTTGCTAAATAACAACTTACCGGATGAAGAAATTTAAGATTTACGATACAAACAGTCGATTTACCTTGGGCCTTGATAGTCTGAAATTATGGCAGAAAATAGTTTTTGGGTTTTTATTTGTTATAACACATACTCTATCTGTAAAAATTTCAATCGAATATCTACCTAACGTTTTACGGTCCAAAAGATACAGCCGTCTAAAGGTCAGACAGGTAGGCGAATGGTAAATCGAAGTAGGATTAGTAGTAGATACAAAGGTACACAGTTTTACAGGTATCATACGAGATTCAAACTCTGTCTACTTAAAGATATCTTTCATCCCGTATTTCACCCCTATCCACGTATCGTTTTCAAACAACAAAAAGTAGCCTGAATCCTTCTTCAAAGTCTAGACTACAACTATTCATCAAACAAACAGACAGAATTACTTTTATAATATTTAGTAAGGATACAAAAAAAATCTATTCGTTAAATTAAAGAAATAAATTTGTATAACATAGTTAGTAAATTAGTATTAATTTATAAACTCACATTGAAATAAAAAAGTTGCCAACGCTAAAATTATGACCAGCAAACCCCTTTCAACGTGTTTATCTACTAAATCAAATTAGTTCTGCTTACGCAGAATAATTTCGACCGTTTCAGCTAACTTATAGTTATAACAACGAATATTCTTCTTGCGTTTTTGCTGAACCATGCTACGGCCAGATTTAGAGCATCATTATTAAAAATGTACTTTCATTTTGTTTATTTTATGGCACAAAGTAAGCTTATAATTAGAATTTTAGGAGATCGTTTTGCTTAAAAGAAATATGTGTATTATTTTCCATTACTTTTTATTTTAGGCTATTTTGAACTGAAATTTTCTCAATAACTAAAATACTTAACATCTTAGGTTATCGTTAATTATAGACATGTTTATAGAAATAATGTTGTTTTTAAGCCGACTTCTAAAAGGAGAAGGTTCTCAATTTTTACTGTATGTTTTTTTACGTTTTTTACCCCAGAATTCCGCAATTTATTATCCGATTTTGAAAATTATTTATAATTTTATATTCAAAATGCATACTACTTCAGATTGATCTCATAAAATTTTTATTCAAAATCGGTTCAGTGATTTGATTTTTTAAATCAAAATAACTGAAATTATATCATCAAAGCCAATGAAATTGGGTATTCTGCTTTTGAAGTTTAATTATATTATCTGTTTATTTCAGATCCATACGTTAAAGTCTGGCTGCAGTTCGGCGACAAGCGTATCGAAAAACGCAAGACAGCGGTTTTCAAATGCACGTTGAACCCTGTCTTCAACGACTCCTTCTCCTTCAACGTGCCCTGGGAGAAGATCAGGGAGTGCTCCCTCGACGTCCAAGTTATGGACTTTGATAATATCGGCCGGAACGAGCTCATTGGCAGAATACTTTTGGCTGGTATGTATGATAAAATCTGTGGTATTTAATATATACAAAAATTTATTTATTTCATTTATTAAAAACTAAAAATTACTTAATTTTGAAATTGCAATTTTAAAATCTGAAATAAAATTTAAAAATAAAACTCTAGGTTGTAGACTTTCTATGGTTAATAACAATAGTGCTTTCTTTGATGGAATCTTTATAGATCTCTCAATGATTAAAATGCTCGTTAAAAATATTTGACGACAAATAATAAGACATTGAAATTCTACAAATTTTCTTTTGACTATATACGAATATATTGTTTTGTATCTTCTTGTCTAAATCTTCAATCTTTATTATTTAATTTTTAGGTAAAAACGGCTCCGGAGCCACAGAGACGAAACACTGGCAGGACATGATCACCAAACCCCGACAAACCATTGTACAGTGGCACCGCCTGAAACCCGAATAAATTGTTGACATGGGCTCCTTCTAGCTCCACACGTACGTGTTAGAAAGAAATAACACTATAGGTTAGACAGAGATGAAACTTTGCAGCGTTATATCTATTTGGCGAGCAATAATTATGGGGATTTTCTTTATTTTATAGGCAAGACGTTAAAAGTAACATAGCGTTATCAAAAATTAATTGTTGATTCATATTAAACATTAAATATTTGTGCAAGTAAATACGTTGAAATTAACTTTTGATAGATGAAATATAATGGCGGTGTTTGTCTTGTCTATGATAATACCCCTTATCAAATTAATACAAAACGTCATAAGACTGAGCGGTTAAAAAAATTAAATGACAAAACTTCTGAATCTCTTCGTCGATATCATGGCTTAAGAGACTTATAACAAAATATTAATGTAACTCAATAAATTACAATCAATAATCGAACCTTACAAAATATTTTAATAATAATATTTTAAATCATAACATAATACAAGAAATATTAAAATAAAAGTATATATTTTGCTATGATATCGATACCTAAATTTCACCACCTGAAGCAACTTTCCATCTATGAAATTTCTAAATCCTTATTAATAAACGTGATTTTCTCGACTAATCTATCTGTCTTTCTCTAACTTAATCATTGTTACATGTCAAACAGTGACAAAATGTTAGTAATATGTTGTTACTGCGCGTTTATTAATAAGATAATATATTAATGGAGTGTTAAAACATCACATTCTTAGCCGTATGGCGAATTGTTACGATTATGATATAATGACGAATTTTTATTATATTTTGTTGGTATTTCTATTTTTATGCATATTTAATATGTCGATATATATTCTAAAATATGTTAAGACATTAGTATATTTCATTTTTAATGTTCAAAACGCCTGATCGTTTTTAATAAAATAAAACATATAATAATGATTTTGCTAATTTATTTATGGTAGGCTCCAAAATATTACAATATTTCGTTTTAACTAGAATTAAGTTAATATGTAAAGATATATTATTTCGTATATTAATTTGACTAAAATTATACGGCTTATTACTATTTTATTAATCATTATTCTATTAAAGATATTTTCAACGAGATACGGACAATTAAATTACTATCTGCACAAAAAATTTTGTAGTGTATTCTTTTTATTATTCCAAAATTTTTCTAAAACTTGAACTTTAAAATACCTTTGGTGCTACTATTTTCATTTTTGGGATAAATTTATTTCGATTATTTATTTGTAATTGATAAAATTTGTTTACATCTAAGATATTTTAATAACAATTTTTTCGAACAATTTGATCGCGAATAGAAATGGCTGGAATTTTTAAAACTCTTTCTTAACCTTTGACGTTGTAAGATGTTAGATCGATGTTAAGATTTTTAATAAATGGTTAGATAATTAATAATTGTTAAACTGTAGAAAATTTATAATAAAAGGTCGCCGGAATCGCACAAACCGAGTAGATTATTTCATTTAGTATTTTATTTACATAAATAGTATTTATCGCATAAGTAAATAAAAATGATATATAATTTGCGTAATGGAATTTGAGAATGGAAATGTAAACAACTGCCAATAACACAAGTGTCAAAACTTTTGTTTACAATATAGGGAAGATTAGAATGCAATCTAAATTAAATGTAATTAAAAAATAATAATGTTTTTAGTTAATAGCGATATGCTATGTAATCTGATTATCCCTTAGAAATTGACAATGTTAGTTTAGTATAATATATTGTTTAATATAATATATATGATAGAATATTTTATGCTTCTTGTTATAATGTTACGAAGCTTACATAGTAATGTACTTAGTTCGAATCGATGTTGACAATCAGTTTTCAATATATTGTATACATTTATAAACGTTTTATAGGATTTCGTAGACTATTTTATATACAACTATGGGCTACACGTTGACGTGCAGAGAACGCCCTTACGGCAAATGTAATAAGAATCATAATACATTGTAATTCTTTGACATTTAGCCCAAAGCGACAGAGTAGAGATGTTATAGGTGTTAGATCGGCTACATTTTGTGACATAGTTGCAAAACTAAACAGAAAAAAATATATAAAAAAATATTTTTTACCCCCTAACCGAGCTTCGAAACCCGATTTTAGGAGATTGCCAACAAAATAAAATTAAAAATTAGATCGTTAAGGTTATCCTTAGAAATAGATGAGCCGTTATTGGGTATACCGGTGTAGAGACTATATACGTAGCGTATGAAACGTAGTATTACCTTATATGATTTGGAACTCATGGGTATCGCGGTTTGAGAACCAGTGCCGTTTGCAGTCATTACCCGTTTTTAGTATGTGGCAGCGTTTTTTCGAGTATAAACGATATGAATTTTAGATTTTAAGGTTGGCTCAGGCTTAGTACCAGTTAAAGTATCGTCATAGTAAAATATGCTGATATATTTTGTACTCTCGGGTTTTTGAATGCGAGCGTAGAGTTAGTGGGAAATGTTCGGTGAAAAATGTGCTTCTTTCATTATTTTTGCTATGCATTTTGAAGTATTTTTTTCTTAATCTATGTGCGCGAACGCTTAGTTAGTGATAAGCATGCACAAAATTCAATACGATTTGTACATTATGTTAAGAAACCACAATTAATTGTATGGTTGATAAAATATACCCAACTCAATTCCAGTTTCGTAACTGATACAATTACAATCTTGTTATCTGAGATTACATTTTCAATGAATAATACAGATTATATTAACATTAATTTATATTTGTGCAAATCGAATTGAAATTGATTATAAATTGAGCTACGTGATCGTGCTCTGGAATTGGTACCATCTGGTGTTAGAAAGAGATAACGATTCGCAGTTTTGGTCTCTTTCCCTCGAACGGATCACGTAGATTAGTTTTAACGAAACATAAAATCACTTCATTGTTTGAAGCATATCTTCGGTAGTAAAAATTAAAAAAAAAGTGTATTTAATAAGTATAATAAAAAGGTCAATATGAGAGGAATTATTCTATAAATGTATATAAAAATAGGGGATATTTTATTGGAGACGTCACGCAGCGTTTGAGAACCAGTGCTATTTTCATACTCATTAAGATTTTTGGAATCGTACCAATGATTTTCATCTTCCTTACACTACCTCTTGCTTTTTAATGAAATGTAAGATTAATGACATATTTTTTTTATTTTCATTAATTTGATTAATAATTGTAATGTACAAACTGACATATCAGTTTTTTATGTTCCATCGAAATAGTAGCACGAATGGGTATGTCGATGCATAATGACTGATGTTGACAAAAAAACTTATTATTTTGGGGGGTATTAACAGCTCTAATATAATATTACCATATTTATGTTGTAATTGTATTTATAAGAGTTTTAATTAACTTTATTTACGACCACTTTTTCATTAAACTAAATTTAATTTTATGAATACATTCCATATTATTTTTGTAAAAAATAAGTAATTTAAGCATCGACATACTCGAATATATTTTCATGAAATATTAAATAAAAAGATGTATTTTTCGCAACGAAAGTTTATAAAAAAAAAATAATATTTTTCTTCAATTTTTCATTTTTAATGAAACTATTTCGTTTTAAAATATCCGATTTTCTGAACTGTCAACGTTAGTTGTCAAAGTTTTCGCGCGCTATCCACGGTCGACAATTTTAAACGTTCGCTTGTTGAAAACAGCTCAAAATGAAACTACGATATATGCGATCTATGTCTTTTGTGCAATATAACCAATTATACTACATAACTATAGATATGCTATAAGCTCATAGATTTTGAGACCCATATTGTCGTCTACTTTGGACGAAGTTGCCTAGCAACCAGCTAGCGACTAGATATGACAAGCGAGACATTTAAGCCACCAATTCACTTGACAAGCTTATCAAAGTTGCAAATTGATACAGATTTTAATGTCAAAGAGAATGAACGTAAATAATCTATGGTTATGAAATATAATTGTAATTAAATATTATTAGGAGAATTGTGATTTAACAATATAGTTGATTATTTTAACATATAATAACGTTTTAAAAAATATATAATATCATATAATATTAAGTCTGTGTTTAGATATAGATTAAAAAAAAAATGTTAAAAAATTGTATTTATAGACTGTTACCGTAACGATTGGCTTTGTCTATGGTTAATTACGTAGTTTTGTCAAAGAATATAGATTTTCTGTCGTGTTACAAAGAATATTCGATTTTTTTTTATTTTGATTTGTAATTATACCATGTTTAGCTGTACGTTTATATAATATACGTATTTGAAGTGTTGAGAGTTACTGTATTCTGTATTTATTATACTTGTGAGATTAATTATTCCCAAATAAATTATTGAGTTAAAGTTTTAATTTTTTATTTGTCACCTATAGTCAATGTTATGAGGCGAGATGGTTTAGCGGTTAGGATACGTTGATCTCAACCGGTGGTCACGGGTTCAAACCCCGGCTAGCATCGCAGAATTTTCAAGTGCTTTTTTTCCAATTCATATCGTGCTCGGCGGTGGTGAAAAACATCGTAAATAAACCTGCGCGTGTCGCAGCGTAGTGGATTGAGCTCTAAAACCTTAATAAGAGAGGAGGTTTTTGCCCAGCAGTGGGACATTAACAGGCTGTTACTTTTAATAAGCATTTTAATATAACAATATATATTTTACAAACTTATAGATTTGGCAACCAAAATGCCGAACACTTTTGACAACGTTGCCTAAAAATTTTCATGTATTCTAGTACAGATCGCCTGAGATCCCGTCTAAACTATACGTCAATAGAAAGTCTACAGTAACAGGCTAAGTCTTATGGCAAATATAACGTTTATTGGTCGTACTTTCTAATGTACTGTGTGATGGTGTTTGTCACCTTTTTATCTTGAACTTTTTCTGCCATACTACAAAAGACGCATTAAAACTATGTTCAACACGTGTCTAAACAGTGTTTAAAAATTAGACATTGCTAAAAATATTATATAAATTGCTCAACAGCGAATAAACTCATAAAAAATTGATTGATAAAATGTTATACGTTACATTTGACAGCTGAAATAGGTTTTAGACATGTATTAAACTCACTTAAACGTATGCTAATCTATATCTAAAGCATGTTTAATTCAAAACTGTGCTTAGACGCGGATTCGTAGTACGGATTTTTATAAACACGCGTTTAACGTCTGTTTAGAACATTTGTAGTAAGGCAGCTTATCATTTGTTGGTACTAACTTCACTTGATTGTTTCACTCAGGACGAAGCCTAGCATAGATTGTGTATTCAAAAACTATGTTTCTTCGGACTTTCACAAAAATCAATGAATCCGCTGCAAAACAACACGTTATGGTCACATTTATGATATTAAAACTATTATTATTAGCTGACTTATCTCGCGGCTTAGTTCGCATTTGTTGTCGTTTGCCGATTCTCAATTGTCAATTTTGGCCGTGTGTGGCAACGAAATAAAATTATTGTTGAATTGATTACAAAACAAACGAATTAATATTATCTTTTTGTATCAGATTCAAAATTTTAAAATCAAAATCAAAATATACTTTATTCAAGTAGCCTCTCACGAGCACTTTTGAATTGTGAAACAAAAAGTATTTAATAAATGGATGCTGATAAGCAGTAATGAGTCATATGTGTGGCTGATACTACGTCACCTATATATACAATAATCACAAATATTTAAAAAACTTTGTATAAGATAATATATTAAATATATCAATCTGCTTTTAATTCATTATACCTTTTAGAAAAGAAAACATATATACGTCTTCAAACAAAATTGTTAAGAATCAGTTTGACATTTTTAGACGCCATTTTCTCATAATGAAGTCCGTGTGGCTTAGCATAGTATTGTTTATCACCGTCCATTTAATAGACAGTAATCATTATTTTATTAAAAAAAGACTTAATTTTTTTTTATAACTGTGTAGTATTGCTTATCAGCGTCCAAATATGAAACCATCACCGGTTCGGAATATAGATTCTACCGAAAAAACACTCGATAGTTACTCGATAGTCCTCTAAAAAATGTCAGTGCACATATTTAGTAATTACAAATTTATTGAGCTTTTTGTAATTTTTTATTGTGAAAAACTTTGTCAAATTATTGTTCCCACTTACGCTGAGATTGTAGATTGACTATATATAGATAGCACAGTTAACTTCCAGTTGGTGGTACATGTATCAGTGATACATTCATACAGAATAAAAAAATACGCCATTAAAGTGCAGTTGCAAGAGCTGATACTGTATAAATATCATCTAATCTAAATATATATAACTCAAAGGTGACTGACTGACATAGTGATCTATCAACGCACAGCCCAAACCACTAGACGAATCGGCCTGAAATTTCGCATGCAGGATGTTATGACGCAGGTATCCGTTAAGAAAGGATTTTGATTAATTGTAACCCCAAGGGGATGAAATAGTTGCCGATCGGGCTGACACTTTGCATGAGCTAATATGACGTAGACATCACAGACATCGCAGACGAAGGCGCGAGCACCAGCTAGTATTTTATAAAATCCAAATCACATTTTCTTTTATTTCAGTTCAACGATCTTTAAGCAAAGATTAAAATAACAGTTTTAAAGGTTTAAGAGGGATAAATAAAATGCAATAATTAGAAATTTTGTGTTTTTTATTGAATCACTTTTCTATTATTTAATCAATATCACAAACTTTACTTATAATAGGCAGGTATTCAAGTAAAAAAAGGCCGATAAACTTCTAAAAAAAAACCGCAATCGTAAAAAAAATGTGACCAACATAAAAAAAATATATACTCCACGCCGCGAACAAAGGACAGTTTTGTCACAGTTATATCAATGGAACCGGAAATAGGAAACCGCTTTGAATTTCGAACAATAGTTAATTGTTAGTCATAATACAATTAGAAAGCGGCTGTAAAAAAATCACTTTTATCCATAAACAGCGACACAAAAGGCAATTTCGAAATGGACGCGGGAAAATGAAACGTCAATGTCAATTGCGTCCGTTCACAGATAATTATAACTTAAAACTATTTTTTTTAATTTAGGCTTTTGTCTCCTCCTTCTTTTCGTCTTCTGCGGGAGGGGCGGGGAGCTCTGGGTATTCTAGCTTGGCGCCATCTTCACATGCGAATTTCGGACAGCAGCCGGGGAAAGGAGCGGTTTTGTTGGTCTTGTCTGAAAAGAAAAATATGTTTAAGTAACGTAAAAAGGAAAGTAAGTTTCCCACTGCTAGGCATAGATCTCTCCTAGTAAGGAAAACTTTTAGGAGCTTCAGGGTTGGGGGATATAAATGTGACAGAATTTCTTCCGGAACATGCAGGTTTCCTCACGATGTTTTCCTTCACCGCAGAACACGAGATGAATTTAAACTCAAATTTAACACTTGATTATCGGTTGAGACTTGTTCTAAACACTAGACCATCTCGGCTTAATTATTAAAAAAAAAACCCTTCGTAAAAAGTCTAATTTGGTATTCATTAACAAAAAAAAAAACAGTAATATAAAGTTGGATGTGTCTTGAATAGGTTTAAGAACCTGTGACCTTAGATTAATAGAGCAGAAAGGTCATCTGCTGGTCAGCAGTTACCTCTATTTGTCGCGATTACTAATACCATTGTTACGGTTAATGAAACAAAGACTCATATATTGCCAATTGCCATTACGACCTTACTGGGTTCGTTATCAATGTTATTTTACTGAGTCACTGTTTTGGTCCAAGATCTTAGAAGTTATGTATTAAGGTACAAAGGTACAAACATACCCACTACGTTCTCAACAACTATACTTTAATCAATAAATATATCGACCTCAAAAAAGAAAGTTCTCAATTTCTAATGTATGTTTTTGTGTTTATTACCTCGTAACTCCTACATTTATAAATCGAATTTTTTTTTGTTTGTAAGGATATACAAGAATTAGATGATCTACTAAATCAGTAATTTGGTTTAAAATCGAAATAATTGGTAAAAATATGTTAACCAAGTTAAATAAATTGAGTATTTTGCTTTTAAAGATTATTTATTTTTTAAATTTTAGTTATATCCTATGCGGATTAGAAAATAATACAAAATACATGACTCAGATTTCTTTCTGACACGTGCATGTTTCTTAACCATATTTTCCATTTTAAAAATACATAAATAGTGAATGTCAAATATATATCTTAATCTTTGCTAGACCATATCAAACAACTAATGTTTAACTGTCATTAGTATCCTGCTCAAAATAAGTGAGGCTAAATTCGTTATGTTATTGAAATTCTTACGACTATTTGCACAGACTATTAAGTGTTTAACATTGTCGTCAAACAACAAATATTTCGTATAATAAAACTCACACTCTTCTATTCTTAGAATAATGTAACTTTCGAATGTTACCATAACTTTAAAAATAGGTTCTGAGGTTCCAGACTTTATATCGCACATATAAAACTATTCAATCTTTTTTTAGCATAGATTCTATAAAATTGTCTCGACTTACCAGTGTCTAGCTTGCATTTTGGGTTGGCCAAAGGAAGAGGTCCGCAGTCCTCGACGAGTTCCAGAAGCCTGGGAGGCTTGTCCTCGCTGATGACGCAGGTGCTGCGGCCGCAGAAGGGTGCCAGGTCCCAGGAGTTACCAGGCTCGACGGTCGCACAGCGGGTTGAGGCGAAACACATGCCAGGGAAATCTAAAAAGATGAGAGTTGAATTGAATAATGTTGCTTGTAAATTGATATTATATGCAAAAAAAAATATAATTATTTATATTTATTTATATTGTTCGTGTGATATTTATATATTTATGGAGATTTAAAATAAACTTTGACAAGCAGTGTCAATCATTATGTGTATAGTAAATACAATATTGATAATTTTATAAGCTATTTTTTTTTTGTTATTTTCTTTTATTTTTGCATTTAGAGATTATTTTTAAAAACACCTTTATGTTCAGATTTAATCAGGTTACAGATTATATAATTTTATAGACTTTTTACGTTAAAGACCACTTTTCATAAAAAAAAAATCGATGTATTTAATTCATTTTATTTATTATATATTTCATTCAATTAGTAAGTACTTATAAAACGACCTTACTACTATTATGAATGCGAAAATTTGTGACAATGGCATTGATAAATGTTTGTTGCTTTTTCAAAAAATATTGAGCAGATTTTGATAAAACATTACTATAATATACCTAACATGCCACGAATAACACATGCAACTTTTTACCAAAATATCAAGCAAAGCCGCAGGAAGAGGCTAGTATAAAATACAAATAAGAGACAAAGAGGATTTAATGTGCGTTAATTTTCTAACTAAAATTAAATTGTAATAAAAATCCATTGTCCATGAATGATTATTAAAGAGTACCTATCGAGTATCTTGCCGGTTCTTCTCGGTAGACTACATTCCGAACCGGTAGTAGCTTAAAAATTCTATAACCAATTGATCTGTACCTTGACGATTGGAAAGTGCTTTTAAAAGCCCATTTGAATAAAGTATAAATTGAATTTGAAACTTGATTAAAAAAAAATATCGATGTATGAATTCGATCACATCAATTCTAAGCATGCGTTATATATGTACATATTACATATATATTAACGTAAAAGTATGTTACACATTCCAGTTTTACCTTTCAATAATTCATTATAAAGTTTGCATCATCGGGATCACTTGAATGGTTAAAGAAATTTAACTCTTATATAATTCTAAGTAAGGTATATAATAAGTACATATATACGAAAAGGTCTTGCGTGACCGGCCCTGGTCTAGAATCTAGATTTAAAGTTTAAGCTCTACCGCGCCTAACTTTAGTAAACGAGAGATTTACGTAACGTCTTACATATTGTATAAATGTCAATCTTTACATAGTTTAAGACGAATTCGGTAACCGTCTGTACGTTTAGATCCAGGCCCGCGCCAAGCCTAATCGGTGTCGTCGTGCAACTGTTTTATATGCGCCTTTTTTAGTGACGATATTAGGAAACAATGGTTTAGACCAATCAACAAGTCTTTTTCCGCAAGTTTTTAATACGAAATCCAATGTAACTATAAAAAATTTGAAATTTTTAAGTATAGGCCCGGCGCCTTTTTGCCTCGGCGCCGTCGTGCGCCATACGACTTTGCACGTATGGACGGCGCGGGCCTGTTTAGATCTTTTAAACTTCGCAACGGATTTTGATGCGGTTTTCAAAAATAAATAGAATGATTTAAGAGATTTATATGCAAGACATGCGTATTATAATAGTGAAAGACCAAGAATTTCATAGATTTGTAATGTGATGTGAATAACTATATTGCACCTGAGTGGCCGGGTCGCGTATCTATTGTAAAAATTTTATTCGTTGGAATGCGCTTAGGATCTACTGCATAAGTTTGTTCGCTCGTCTGTGTATCTGTATTTCATGAACTGTAAAAAGTATCTAATTTAAAAAATCAAAAATCCGACTGCATAACAAGACCATCTGCAGTCAGAAAGTTCCGTCTCCTATATGTGAGATCGTTACGAACCAACTTTTAATCGTTATAGATTCTAAACGATAATTCTAATTGAAAAACGATATGAGAAACCTAAAAATGTTTTAAATACCTTTTCAACGATACAATTCTTAATATAGCTCGTTGATTTTAATTTTTTTCTTCTTACTTTATTGCGACCAAAATTGACCATTTTTTTTTTTCAAATTTTTATGTTTTCTATGACATTCGCTCCGTCATGACACATAAAATCATTTATCAAAAATAGCCTACGCTTTTGGTCTAAATAGTGCCAAACAGATACAATTGCACATACATACATAGGCTGATAAATACATTACTCTCCTCTGCGTCGCGCAGTTGGATAAAAAGTACAAAGTATCTTTTACGATGGTACGAAACCTCTTCTGTGCGAATCCGACTTGCACTTGATTTTTTTAAGAGAAATGACTATATGCATTGAATATAAGATGATTCTATTTACATAATGTTGTAAGCTGATGTAATATATTGAATCATTCATCCCACGTCTGTATGTCTGTTACGCTGTAACTAGGGCTTGTAATTAGGTCGTAAGGTTTGTGTTACTGTGTTTACTATAATATTGAACGATATCATGCTATATTTTTAAAGGTTTTAAATTTTGTAATTGAAATATATTTATTAATTTTACAAAATATAATAATAATCTAAATTATTAGATATATAAATGATTTAATAAGATTCAAACGTTTTTTCGGTTTATTTGTAATACATGCAACTTATTATTTAAAAAAAAATATCGTATAATAATTTAAGGGTTGAAAATGCTAATCCCTTTGTTAGTCAAAAAACTAACATTAAAAATCAAATGCAGAACGACTTATGATATAGAAAATACTTCCTTCTTAATGAAAAAACAAAATAAAAATTCTAAATTTAAGCAAAACAAAAAACAATTTGAAAGTAAATTAAATAAATATAAATACTTTTTTTGGTTTCAATTCGTTTTGTTAAGTAATCCATGTAACGGTACCTTTATTTTTAAATTACAGCCAATAAGAAGCGATTACTCATATGGTGAACGGACTATATTGTTGCAGCCAAGGTTGTATTATTCACGATATTGCATTAAAGTGCATTCACTTAAATGTCAAAACGTCAATGGATTTGGCGGGATAAAGTTACTGTATTTTTTTTTTTAATTACGACAATTTTTTAAGGCAAATGTAGGACATATTTGTGCCTGCATTTTATATTATAAATTCGTTTAGTAATATTATAAACTGCTCTATACTTAATTCAGTTGTTAGTGTTTCTAAAAAATGTAGAGAAATATTAAAACAAATAAAAAATATTGTCACATGAAAACCAGAGCGGCCATTTGCAAAAATACGTGTTACACAAGATGTTACGAAACGATCTGTCTTCGGATTAACCAACCTACATTCTGACTTCTAGAAAATTCTAACTTTCACTGCGATATCTTTCGTGTGTTACCGTGATCTATCCGAACTAAACGTCTAGTTCGATTTTAACTGGTAATTGTGAACGCAATATTACCGTTCTAATTGCGTTCATTTTTTTTTAATAACGTAAATTTTGATATTAACAAATGCTTATTAAAATATGAACGTATATTTATGATAATAAAGTTTTTTAACTAAAAAAAAAATCGATTTTCATTTGTTTTTATTTAAAAAGACCCATTCTCGAAGTTTCCATTTTCCATAACCAAATCAAAAAAATACTCATTAAATCGCACAAAAAATTACCTAAAATTAAAAACCTTTTCACTTTTTAAAATTTTAAAAACAACCACAAACATACATTAATTATCCAAACAAATAAATGATTAATAATTTCATATAACAGATCATTGACTCGCACGTATTACGCAATTACAAAACGCAATCAAAGATGGCGGCGATGAAAATGGCGGTAATCGTTAAAACAACCGGAAAGTTTCCAATGAAACCCGTATAATACTTGTAACAATGTATAATTGTCTGTTTATACACAAATAAATTGCATTATTAATTGCTTTCGTTTATCATTCGCTCGCGATTTCGCTTACATTAATCTAGATTTCATTAAGCCGGTCTTCTACAACTTATTTTTCGGTCTCGCCATTATTACGACGAATTGAGAACCTACAACTTTTTTGGAAGTCGGTTAGAAATATTTAAGGAATAGGATTTGGAGTTTTCGAACGCTGTGCATTACGTGACGTCGTAATCCGATTTGAAAAAATATTTTTGTGTTATATAGCCTGTTTATTGAAGTAAATAGAATACATACCAATTTGGATGAATTTGGTATAGATATCGATTGGACTATTGAAGCGGATGTAGATGATAAAGGATAAGGACTACTTAAAATCATAAAAATTAAATTTGAAGAGGGTGAAATAAGAGGTAAAATTCTCTCATAAGCGTAGTCACAAGAACGGAACACCTATTTCAAAATCGCAAATTCGCATTTACCATATCACATTATATAATATATCTTGACCTTTGATATGATACAATACAATAAATCTTCATTCCTTATCGACAGATCATTAAATACTGGTTAGAAACTCGAGCACGGCAATAAATTTAAATAAATTGTCTTTTGAATATTTAACATTATTACATGAAGAATTTATAAATATATGACTAAAGACATATCTATTTCCTTGTATAAAATAAGAAAGAAAATGATCTAATAGTCTTTAATACAAGGAACAAAATTATAGTCAAATTAAAACCCATCAAGCCATTTAGGGGCTGTCCATTAATCACGTGACCCCGAGGGGATAGGGGGAAGGTGTCAGGAAAAAATCACCTAATGTCGCAAGGGGTTATTAAGACATCGTGTATTTAGTATAAGAACTAGGCTAAAGAATGATTTTCAATAAATCAATCAAATTCTAATTTAGTTTAGGATAAGTTTTTTCAATAAAATAAAAAAACAATTTAAAAGTACATTAATATCAAACATCACGCGACATATTCAATACATTCAAAATGAAAACTGAATTAATAAATAAACATTATTGTTTCAATACAAAATAATGAAACGATTCATAATTTATATATTTTAAACTTTCGCGATTTAGCAGACAGTCAGGTCGTGATCACGACGAATCATCGTCGAAACGTCGGGCAATAAAAAGAGATTACTACCATTAGTTATCGCGATAAGACCCGTTATATTAAAAATGAAAAGATTCATAATTTTGTTAATTAATTGATAAACAATTGCATGTTCACGTCAAATTATAACGAGCGGCTGTCAAAGGAAAAAAAAATGGCGAAAAAAATTAATTCATCATTCACTTTCCATTCGGTCACGGAACGATCGATTTTATTTGTTATTTTTTTATTGTGTAACCAATGATATTTGTGACCGACGTTATAAAAGTTCTCAATTCTCAATTGGTGGGGTACTTTTTTATCTATGTTCACCGATTACTCGAAATCGGTTCTTTTTTTCGTTTGAAGGGGTTTACTCGACGATTAGTCACAATATTTTCATCAAAATCGGTTTAGTTTTAAAAAGTATATATGTTAATAGAACTTTAATTTTGCCACCCAAAATGTCTTCTACTTTTGAAAAACTTATCGAAAAGTCGTCGCCATTTAAAAGCTCTAAGCTCTGTAGTCAAAGTTGAAATGGGAACAGACTTTTAACGTCAAATAATATGAACGTTATATATTTATATTTATAAATCGTCGTTGTTATATAATTACAAAAACAATATGTAAAAATGTATTTGACACTAGTCCCTCGCGGTTTCACTCACGTATGATCACTCATGTGAGTCGTAGCGTGATGTAATATAGCCATTCTTAATTAACAGGCTGTCCAACGCAAAAAGATTTTTTTAATGGGATCAGTAGTTTCAGAGATTACCCCCTACATACAAACAAACTTTACCTCTTTATAATAATATTTAAATGATCAGTTGTTATCACAATCACCTGATAATGATCGTTACTCGTAGTAGGGAAATTATTCTAGTCTGAATGGTCACTGGCTTGCCCTCAGTTGCGGAGGTCAGATGGCAGTCGCTCTGTGTAAAAATCAGTAACTCGTCAATATCTGGACTAGAATAGAAAGCAGACCCTGGTATAACCGGGAAAAATGCTAGATGATGATGGATCAGTAGTTTCAGAGATTACCCCCTACATACAAACAAACTTAACCTCTTAATAATAATATTATAATAAAGTATGATTATAATATATATAAATATATTTCTTTTTTAATAAAAATAGTTGACATACAGCCTAATGCAATTTATTAAAAAAATTACGTTCTAGATTAATAAAAAATGAACATTGTATTACAAAATATGAACACAACTATTATATTACAACACAACGTGTAATTACGTGAGAATCGCTACAGTTAACACGCGAACAAAATGATCAAGTCAGTAACATAACGATATCTTAATTAACAAAACTGAATTTCAGAAAAATCACTAAGTTATATCAAAGAATAATTTACAAATATTATTTTTAATTATTGTGAATGTATAATTATGTTTTTTGTTAAATCAATAATCGTTGTTTATAAAGTATATACCGTTTATTTATTAGGTTTACATAACGTTGATATGGAACATTTTTAAACCCAATATTTTAATTTTTCGTACGATTTTTAATTTTTTTTACAGAAACCTTGGCCTAATAATTACCAACACAATAAAGTAAAATTAAGAAAATCTATATAATCGGTTTTGTTTGAAAGGATTCCACAGAATTTTCATCAAAATCGGTTCAGTAGAGTTTTAAAATTAAAATAAATGAAATAAATCTGTCTTTCAAGTATTTGCTAATATGGAGTTAGCTGGTTTGCGAATAGTATCAATACACGGGTGTCCCAATTAACAAATACAACCTGATCTCCGAATTATACCAAATCAAATATACCTTATAGGTCAAGTTGAATTAGTTACCATATTTCAATGGTATATTAAAATGTGTTTAACATTTACTAAGCCTTATTTTCTAGAAAGATCCAAGGTTTAATACCACTCACATTCGACTTATTATGACTCAAGCCTTTTACAATAAAGGCCAACAGGAACTTTTTTCTTTTTTTAATTACGAGACAGATAAAAAATAATGTGTCAAATTACAAAAAAGTGACGAAAAAGTTTTTATGTTTTATAAATATAGGTTGTTCCGTAAACATTAAAATTCGATTCGAACGAGTTTGAATTTTAAGTTATTCGGACTTTTATTGCCATTTTTATTATATCTACTTACTATTAAATTACCTTTTAATGCTATCTACATTATATATAAAGTAAATAGTATTTTAAATCATATAATTATTTAGTAATAAGCTTTGCAAAATTTAATGTATACTAATATTATAAAAAGGTATCTCTGAAAGTACTGATTCGATTTATATTAACGCGTTTATTGAAAAAAAAAATTATAGGCTATATTACATCACGCAACAACTCTGATTTTTTTATATATCAACAAATAAGTACATATTTAGTAACGAATTAAATTACTTTCACATTTTTATATTAGAATAACGAATATAATTTTATAAAATATAATTAACAATATAATTATGTACTTCTTTACATAACAACCGAAAATAAAATAAAAAAGCAAATTAAAGAACCGAAACCAGTATAGGTGTGCCTACACTATTCGTAAATATCACTTAATTTCTCCAGGATCCCAGCGTCAGATCCTGACCTGATGACAGTGGGACCTTGGAAGTATACTCTTTCAAACAAAATAATTTTCAAAACCGGCAAAAAAATCGTTGAGCGTACATAACACAACCGAACATACAACATCCTTCTTTTTTATGTCGGTTAAAACACATCAATGGTTAACAAACACTAAGCCATTAATCGCAACCTACATCTATAACGGTTACATACAACGCTTGCCAAAGTTATTGGATGCGTTCGATTGCAAATATCCTTTCCGACAACACTTTCAACATCTACACTCATATTACAAAGCTGAAGAGTTGGTTTGTTTGAACAAATCTCAGGTACCACTGGTTCGAATTGAAAAATTATTTCTGTGTTAAATAGCTTATTTATTGAGGAAGGATCACATCACACTACAACTCATAACAATGAGATATTAACCTAACCTAACCTTATGTAATAAACAATATGTAACACAGAAATAATACTACAAAATACATACAGAACAAAATTTTATCGCTTTATAGTATAGAGAATTATGAACATAATCAAAACTGATTAATCAATCTTTTTATTAATATATTATCTGAATTCGGCATGAATTGCAATATCACCTCAAGTAGGTATATAATTTGTGTCAGGAACCCTTGTCTCTCAATGATTTCGAAATGCATGAATTACAAACACAAATATTGATTTTCTTTATATAGATTATATTAATATAAAACTGTTTATTTGTCTCTTTGTGTATTACAATAGTAAACTTCTGAAAAATAAAATTATTTTTAATATATTTTTAATTCCTAGCTTAAACATATTTTCCAAAGACTCAATATTAAAAATTATTAATACTATTTACAATAATGTGAAGTTCTTATATAAATAGTAGAATTAAATAAATAAACAAAAATCAAAGTCAAAACACACTTCATTCATGTAGGCTTTTACACGCTCTTTTAAATCGTCAATACAGAAACAAAAAATTATGAATTTACCACCGGTTCGGAATATAGATTCTACCGCTAAGAAACTCTATAGTGTTACTCTTTTAACAAGTTTTATAATAAGCTTTATAGTATTTCTACACTTTGTTCTTTAAGCTAAAGCCAGTATCAACCTAATTTAATATTTCAATATCTAGATTCAAATAAAAACTAGTTTAAGCATACATATCTGTATAATTTGCAATAGGATATGTTGTAAGACAGGATACCAATCATAATTAAAGAAAGATAAAAAGTTGTCCATTTTACTTGAAATTGTATTACTTAAATATATTTTATTATATGGATGCTGTTTAGCAATAATGTGTCAACCAACTAAAAGTCAAATTCTGAGATATTAATGTATTCTGAAACTGCATCATCTATTTAACATTATTCAAAAAAAATTTAAGTCATAAAAATGAAATAAGTACGGAAAAAAGTTTCTTAATTTGTTAGTTCGAATTTCAACTGCGTCCTATTTTTTGTATATTGATGTATTCTAATAACGCATTTCGTATTTAACATTATTCAAAAATTTTGGAAGTCATCGAAACTAAATGCATACGAAAAAAAATCTTAGTCTAATGTTTAGAATTATGAAGTGTGTTCCATATTTTGGATTGTGCAATAATCTCATATATTTGAAAAACTTATTATTATCACCTAGCAATTAATTTAATACTTTTAACCTGCGTAGCATATGTAATAAAGCCTACCTTCCTCAACAAACAGGCTATATAACGCAAAAAGAATTTTTTAAATCTCTTTATAATATACTAATATTATATAGATGATTTTGATACGGTATTAAAACAGCATTTATACCAACAAAAAAACTCATTTCAGAATTTTTGTCTCAATTAATTCTGTCGTTCTGGTTTCTGTCATTTTGATTGCCAAGGTCAAGGTTACTTGGCTGTGACTATTCCTCATTAAAATATATATCATATTAATTTTTGATAGGAAATAAAATATTTTTTAAATAAAATAGGTTTCCGTTACTAACCGAAAAATTACTGAAGACTCCCTCTAAATTGGACTTATTAAAATGTATCTTTAATTTATCAATTAAAGATATTATATAATCAATATCCATGTTGATTGTCCCTACGGACCTATATTCATATTGACTAAATTGTTAACGTGTGTAAGTGATTGTACAATTGTACATATCTATTTCGTATATGTGTGAAGAAATTACTATTAAATAACTTTCTAAAACCTCGATTAAAAAAACAACTGAAATATCGATAAATTAAGTCATAAAATCAGTAAAATTATTTTGTTCAATTGTTATGATAATAAAAAGGTATCGCATGACATTTCTAGATTATTAATTAAATATTTAACATAAATAAAATTAAAATCAATTAATATAAAGTTTTATTTACTTGTGTTATAATAATTATTATTTTATTGTCCATGGAGCAATAGCTTGTGTGATGCAAGCGCGTTGAAGTCTAAAGTTGCATTGCAATATGTTCGGTTTTTATTAAACTCTTTAGTTATGTGCAATTAAAATTGTTACGGAATTGTCTTTATTATTTTTTTAACGATTAAAAATAATTAGGTACTTTATTATTATTATGTCCAATATTTAATGAGATTTGTTTAAATTAAAAAATTTACTTAAAATTTTTGTTGCAAATGTTTTATTAATTTTATTTAAATAATCAATTCAATTTTGATTCGAAGTATACACTACATATTTATCACCTTCTAATTAAAAACGGTCCAATATTCACAATTTAACAAAAATAATATAAAAATGTCCTTTGTTCTATTAATTACACATTAAAATTCAAAATGAGTTTGAGAAAGGACTTAAAAGATTAAAAAAAACTAATTAAAAACTCGTCTGTACACATTAAACTAAACTATAAATCCACCATTTTTACTTTTTTTTTTAATTTTATATACCCAGGAGCACTCGCCATCAAGACGAATCTAATAAAATCATTTATCATTTTAAAACGTGAAATTACGAACGGACGGATACAATACATACAGATCATAACACATAACCTTTTGGGTATCGTCGTAGTCGGATAAAAAAGCGAATTATTCGCAAAGGCACTGACCTCTCAAGACGTCAGCGGGAATCAAACGCTTGAACGTCGTCGGGCGCTCTTCTTTCTCATCAGCGGCGAACGCGAACGCGAAAACAGCTAAAACAACTAGGTACTTCATCTTGAACACCTTTTTGGTGAAATATAAAAATAAAAAACCCAATCGCGAGTAACCGTCGACTCCGGATGCGTTCGCGCGAACAACTGAATTGTGAATTTAATTTTCGCGCGGTTTTATTCATTGGACGCGGGCGGGGAGTGAGCGGGCAAGATGGCGGGTGTTGTTTTTTTTTTATTTTTTCATGCCTTGTTCACACGGGACAATACTGTACGTATCTATATTTTTCCTTGTTAATTGTTAATAAAAGATATTAATTGTTGTCTAATAACGTTCGTAAATGACTATTGTTTTAAATATATTTTATTTAATAACCTTCCTTTAATTCTAAATATTTTTTAAACCAACATAAAATCTTAATCCTTCTATTTTTCTGTTTTCATGTTCCGAATCTCTGATACAGCTTTTTTAAGCCAACACTATTTATCACATTATATTGTCCAAATGTGAATACAAAAAAAAATCACTAACATTTTTTATTCAATCATAAATTTTATATATTTTATTTCAATTTTAAGTCAATATATATTAATTTGTTATAGCACTAGTTTCACACCTCGTGGTTTCATTCACGTTTATGCTGCTGTTTCTCTAATATGAGTCATAGCGTGATGTAATATAGCCTATTAGCCTTAATCAAGGGACTATCCAATACAGAAAGAATTTTTAAAATCAGATTAGTAGGTTTAGAGATTACCACTTACATAAATATATATTGTATAGATTATAATGAATATATTGTAAGTATCGGCCTTAGTTATCTGAACACAAAAAAAAAATCAAATTAATTGTTTTAAATATTTGATTTAGTTTAACGCATACAACTTACAAGATACCATTCTCTACTAATAAAGAGTTCATATTAATGACTTAATAACAAGACAATTTTATTGTACAAGTTTCTAATAATATAACTTTCTAATTATATATTATACAATTAATAAATATAACACCATATCATATCTTAACATCAACAAGCCGTTGCTAGGCAATCACGTCACTTGTACTATATATTAACACTAAGTATATTTTGAGGACAATACATACCACAAGGACAATATTGTCTCTTAATACCGTACTGTCTTACATAATGAAAAAAAAATAATCTGTCACAAAAGCGAAGGATGTTTTAAAAAGACAATACATTTGTTGTTTTTAGGTTATCGTGTGTCGTCAGTTCGAGTCAGGGTTGCATGCGTTGCGAAATGGCAATTTTTTATTGTTTGATTGTCGGACGGTGTGTGAACGTAATATCCAAGTGTACCGGTTTCTGGCCGTATATTGTTCTAGAAGTTTACAATTATTGTCTAATAGTTTAGACTTTTTAGGCGTTTGGAACGGTATTTTATTAATTAGGAAGGGGTGTTTTTTAACTGACTTGTTTTTTGTTTGTTACCGATTTCTCCGCCGATTGTGGTTCGGTTTTGATTTTTTCTTGTTTGAAGAACGAAAGCTTTTCTAATGGATCCCATTAGGGATGATGGTCGGATCCCGGAGAATGATATCCCCAGAATTCCATCAGATACTGTTTTGAAGAGTTCGATGGGAACTCTTTAAACACATTTATACTGATTGAGGTATTTTTTAAATGGTTAAAGCGACAATTTCTAGCAGTGGTCATGGCAGCTTCCTAAAGCGCCAACGGTTGCGGGTTCGATTCCCGGTCACGGTAAACGTCTGTACTGGCTATGCGGATGTTTATCGTGGTCTGGGTAGGTGTTTGTGTTGTATTTCCGGACCCCCAAAACAGGTATATGATATTCTACTGGAAACCGTTTTTATATAGTCGTATTTATAATGTGCGCCTTCCCTGCTTGAATCGTATATTGTTTACTATTTCATTGAAAATCAATTTTGTTTTCGCGTAACCCTCTCTTTTATTATATTATTAAAATAAATATATTTTTTAAATAAAGATAGCTTACTAAATAAAAAATAAAGATAGACAGTTGGTCCTTTTAACATTAGCTATCTGTGAGTGCAAGTCCCGTTAAAATCGGTTCAATTGTTTCCGAGATTAGTCGAACAAACAGACAGACAGACAAAATTTAAAAAAATAATATTTTTGATATAAGTACCGTATATTCTTTCGTATACATTTAATTAAAAGCTGCTAATTTGAAATTACAAACAGACACATCAATTTTATTTATTTGTATAAATGAAAACCTGATAGACAGAATAACACCCTCTGACTATACATATTATTTTATTTCCATTGAAAACTCGAATTGAAATGAAATGAAAACTCAAACCTTAACGAATAAAACATGACCAGATAAACGATAAGAATCCAAATATTTATTTTAATTAATTAAAAATATGTGAGTTATTTGATTTTTTAATCTGTATACCGGTAAAATGCATTCCAAATTCGTACTTTCGGTTCCACACTACTGATGCACGACTCACGCTTGACCGGTTTTATCTTTTCAAACTCAAAATATACTTTATTTAAATAGGCCTTCACAAGCTCCTTCGAATCGTCAATTTACATTTCATTATACGTTCATATTTTTGACGTTAAAAATCTGTACCTATTCCAACTCTGACTGATGTGTGGATTTAGTACCATTTACAGCACCGGAGGGGACACTAATGCGTTGCCATCTTAACAAGGAGGGATGAAGAGGGAGTAAGAAAATGGCGGATATGTTTAGGCTAGACTGTTTCTCGCCATACGCAATACTTCATTTGAACGCGGATAAGCAATACTGTGTCAAGCCACAGGGGCTTCATTTTGAGAAAATGGCGTCTAATTATGTCAAACCCATTTAAAAAAAAATTGTTTTAAGGCGTATATATCCATCTTTTCTTTTCTATTTTGATAAAATGTGTAATGAATTGAAAGCGGATTGATATATTTAATGTGTTATCTAATAATAAGTTTTTCAAATATTTGAAAGTATTGTATAAATTGCAGAAAACGGAACGCACTTGAAATTCGAAACATTAAATTATGTAACTTTTTTCCGTGCTTATTTAGTTTATATAACTTGATATTTTTTTGAATAATGTTAAATAGGTGACGCAGTATCATAATACATCAATATCTCCAAATTTGACTTTTTGTGGGTTGACACATTATTGCTTATCAACATCCATTCATGCTAATTGATTTGTGAGAATGTTGTACTGCCCCCGTTAAAGCAGCCCGTAAACTGTAGTCAGTGGACTTAGGACTATAACTAGATTTTACCACAGCTTTATGTATACTACATTCTATAATATTATAAAGAAAAGTTTATTCATAAGTTTATATCTGAATCAAATTTAAAAAATCATTTTTGCTATATATTTTAAACTGTCGCGATTTATACTATGCATATTTAATATAACGGGCCTTATCGCGATAACTAATGGTAGTAATACCTTTTTATACCTTTTTGCCCGACGTTTCGACGAAGTTGCATCCGTCGTGGTCACGAGCTGAGTCAGCTCAAAAAGGTATCACTACCATTAGTTATCGTATTAAGACCGTTATATTAAATATGAAATTCTTTTTGCATTGAACTCCCCGTCTATTGAGGAAGGTTATAGATTACTTCATAGGAACGAAACAGTAAACATAAACGCTAGTGAAACTGCGACGGGCAACAAGTCTATAATAACACATTGTGTCAAAACTCCAACATAATACCTATTAAAGCAAAAGAGAAAAATAACAGCCTATAAATGTCCCACAGCTGGGCAAAGGCCTCCTCTCCCATTAGGGCGAAGTTTTAGAGCTTAATCCACCACGCTGCTCTACTACGGGGCGGATATACATGTGTCAGAATTTCTCCCAGCACATCCATGTTTTCTCACGATGTTTTTTTTCAACGTCGAACTTGAGGTGACACTTGAAATCTCAGCGGAGCTAGGTTTTGAAACCCCGATCATCGGTTAAGATCGTATTAGGGGTCAAAAAATAGCCCTTCAAAAAATAGACAGACGAATGGACTTCGTAGGCTTAATAATGCCGTGCGGCTTTAAATACGGATCCCTAAAAATAAAAATGGCGTTTCTTATTCAAACTTTATTAAAGGATGTTTAGTTCAGTGACCTTCTTATGTTACGTTCAGATAATGTTACGGTTTTATAGAAATTGATTTTATATTTGAACGCTGATAAGCTATACTATGTCAAGCCACATTTCATTTTGAGAAAATGGCGTCTAAAGATGTGGAACTTATTCTTAAAAAAATTGGTTGAAGAAGTATAATCCATCTTATCTTCGATGAAAGTAAAATGAATTTCGATAGTTACTTAGGTTTAATATAGTTATTTTTAATTTCTCTTTCTTATTATTTTTAATAGAATTATTTGTATCAATAGTATTAATTATTATATACTTTATTAAAAACAGATTGCTATAATTAAAAAATTTATTTAATATCCTATATATATAGTAAGTTTTTCAAATATGGAAAAATTGTGAAATATGGAACGCACTTGAAATTTGAAATATTAAATTAGTAGTTCAGACGGTAATAATGACGACAATTTTTTTAATAATGTTAAATAGGGACGCATTATCAGAATACATTAATATCTCCAATTTTAACTTTTCGTAGGTTGACATTGCTTATAATAATAATATTATTTATCATTAATTAAAAAAAATAAAAGAAAAGATTATACATTAAACTATTTACATCTTAATTACTATAAAAAAAGGATTACATTTTACAAAACATTGTAGACCTCATCTAAGCCACTGCATCTGGGTAAAGTTCCCAAAATACTGGCAGCATTACCCCGTTGAATGGCCAAGCTGATCCTTTGACCGAGGTAGCTGCCAGCTCTTGGGTCCCATAATAATCCATTTAATTTTAAGGTAACTATCAAAGGGTTATTAAATCTTTAATTATGATAAAATTGATAAATTGCTATACTTGCCAGGTCGAGTTAAGAATTCTTTTCTTGGGATATGTATATGTTAAGGGCAAAGTGATTAATCCGGGGATTATGAATAATGCTCATTTAAATTATTTAAAGCTTACTGTCAGTCATTTTATACATGCAATCTTTGGGTAAAATATACACAGTCGGTATATGGTGCGTTACGTGTACAATATAACAATGCTTTCAGGGTGCTACTGGGGCTACCATGGTTTTGTAGTGCCTCAGTGACGTTTTCCTATGCGGGGGTCGATGGCTTTTATGCTCTATTAAGAAAGCGCGTTGCCTCTATTTTGCACAGAATGCGTGGTAGCACCAATGGCATCATCAGCAGGATACACATCTCCTCACCAACTCACAAGGTCACAATTAATGGATTGTTCAGGTTTTTTTTTTTTTGTTTTATTCATAAAATTATGTTTGTAATTAATAGGTTGGAAGAATTCGTCGCGTCGTCGTCGGTATCGGCGGTGGCGATCGCGTTCTATCTTTTTACACATACATAAAATGATAGGTGTATGAATGTGTGTGCTCTATGAACCCCAAAGCAACTTAAAAAAAAATTAATACAATTTTTTGAAAATATTTAAATTTACCGAAAAGGCGATCCTATGAAGCCTATTGTGATCGAATCAACAATTTTTTTTTAGCTCATTGATAAACATGTCGGCAGTAACCTAAAATGATGAATGTTATAACTCATATAACAATATATACATAAGATATTAGTTACAAGATAAGGAAAAACCTGACTCTTAAATAATACCAAAATTTCAGATTTGCTAAAAAAATTAACAGATGTACAATATGGCGTAACACCATTACCTTATTAGATCTTTATGACGTCATCTTATGACAGTGTATGAGGAGAAACATCAAAACGATACCCGATTCCTGAGGGGGTGGAAGGGTTATGTGGAGAAGGCTTAGATGGCCTTCCTCAGCAGGGGAGTTAAGAAGCCGCGGGAGCGCTTGCGCATGCGCATCCGCTGCCAACTGTTAAGTGTCTAATGTATCATTTTTAACTGAAGCATTTAATTTTCTAGTTTAGTAGGTACCTACAAGTTTCCGGTCGCGGTTTCACTCGTGTTAATGCGGATTTTGTTATACCGGGCCCATGCGCCACCTAGTGGAAGTGGTTATGCCTATAACATTCTCGAAGTGACGCTAACAAACAACAAAGTTTTATCACAATCGGATGAATAATTTAAAAACGTATATAATACGATCAGACAAACATTGCTTCTTTTATATATTAAATAACGCACCTTTTTAAGACACTTTTAAAAAAGAAGATTCTAAATCGTCGGAGACTTTTTTCTTTTATCTATGTTCACATATATATTTTCATATATTTTCTTTTTTAATCGAGAACCACTGCACCGATTTGGTTAATTCTTTCTTTGTTTGAAAGTGTATATTCTCCGATTGAACTTTCATCAAAATCGGTTTAGTAGTTTGGTATAATGATCAAAATAACTGGAATAAGTTCGTCATTAAAGTAAGCGAAATAACGTTTTTCATTATAAAGCGAGTTTCCTTTTTTGCAAAGTTTTGTATTGTGAGTCACAAATAATCTGAAAGGCTTACTAAAATTATTTGTTAAATACTTTGTAAAAGCTAGATCTATTACTGATTATCGGTTTTACTATATTTAGTATAAACCGTGTTCTGTGAAAGTAGAATTGGCAAAAACGTTTTTATAGAAAATCTTATTTCGTGGTCGCTTTAACGTACTTCTAAATGATAGTAATGAAATATGAAACACAAAACGTAGTATTTTATTAGATTTCTGAATCATTTCTATCAAATTCCAAAATGTACGCAGGCGACGCCGCGAGGTACTACTAGTAACACATGTTACGAGTTCGCGAAATGTAATGGTGATGTTTTATTTAATTAATTATTTTTACATGTTTTTTTAAATTGATACAAATAATTCTATTAAAAATAAAAAGAAAGAGAAATTAAAAATAACTATATTAAACCTAAGTAACTATCGATGTCACAGTGAGGCAAGGTGCCCAAAACACTGGCAGCATTACCTCTTTGTATGGCCAGACTGATATGCTGGCCAAGGTAGCCGCCAGCCCTTCGGTCACCTGTAGTTTCGACGAGGCGGGAAGACAGCTCTTTGAAAAACTTTTTCGCTTCCTCGCCCCAGGACCCCATGGTTTCAACGGCAAACGGCACAAATATGAAACTCCTTTCAATGTTTTCGTATTTGCGCCGCTTGACATTTTCAGCATTGGATGCCGCTGCTCCCACCGTTAAGGAAGTCCCTCGTATATGTGATGCAGCCAAACATCAACATTTTTTACATGTTCAAAGAAATATTTTGTTATAACTTCCTTTAAAACTATAAACACTTTTCTATTCGTAATTTTAGTAATCTATACCTGCATAAATAATACGTTAATCAAAGACTTTGTACCCTTTCTCTATATTCTTACTACTCTATATAAAGTATAAGTGAACAAGGTACTCTGTACTGAAGGTGTTAAGAATGGTAATATTAAAAAAATAGCATAAATATACATTAAAGCAATACAAAATATTACACACACAATCAAGTATTGACCCACACACGTATATATACTCTTTAGTTTATTGGTAAAGTCTGTGATCAAATTGAGAATAGATTATCTGTGGTCAATCTTGAAATCAGTTAAAAATTTAATGAACGACGATCCAATTCCGACCGCAAGGTGATCACTAGTAATTTTAAAAATATTATATAGTATATGCTGAATTTCGTACAGGATAAATAATTAATTTTTATTCATAAACTGTGTTGTATTTACAATATTTTAAAAGAGTAACTACCGAGTTTCTTGCCGGTTCTTCTCGGTAGAATCTGCGTTCCGAAACGGTGGTAGCTTCATTATTTATGTTTTTTTTTTTTGTTATTTTCATGTATGACGATTCAAAAGTGCTCGTAAGAGCCTACTTGAATAAAGTATTTTTTGATTTGATTTGATTTGATACCTAAACATGACAGTTTTGCTTCTAGTTTTTTTTTCATATTACGTTATTTCTATATTCTAAATAGTATTCAGTGTCCGTAAAAATTAACAAATGCATAATTTCCCATAAATTTCAAAAGAATGAAAACGATAACAATACAGCTTGAATTTCTCATTCTTGTTCAGAGTGACGTCACATACTTTCATTTTCGATCGATCCTAATTTGAACCTTTGAATTGTAAACAAGATTGTGTTGTCTCAATACCGTAACTCACCTCCTGCGTGATGACGTAAGACACTCATACACACATAACATATCTGTGTGTCTTAATATAATCCTGTTAATTCAAGTGGTCTTTTTTAATAAAAATAGCTAGCAAATGAGCAGGCGGGACACTTGATCTTAAGTGGACACCGCTTCCCATGAATATATACAGTACATAAGAAAAGGAAGAAGCTACTTGACGTGGATCTTCTGTGTGAGTGAGGTACTGCCCCGGTCGAGCCTGTATACGAGTTGCAGGCAACAACTAGGCTCTACCTCAGTAGTACAATATATAAATAAATAAATAAATAAACGCATCACACTCAACGGCCCCCATTAAGACCTCGTGGTCTTATGTCGGGGGCCCGGAAACACACACAACACCCAGACCACGACAAACATCCGTATAGCCAATACAGACGTTTGCCGTGAGCGGAGATCGAACCCACAACCGTTAGCGCTTCAGTCAGTTGCAGTGACTTAAATAACTGAGTTCAAAAGCAAATTACGTCATTATGTTTGCTTGGATGAACAAATTGTTTGAAAGACTTTTCGATTGGTCTTATAGAATTTTTATTAAAATCGATTCAGTACTTTAATTTTAAAATACCTGGAACAATTTTTTCATTTAAGTAGATGACATTACATATTTTGCTTTCGATATCAGTTCCCATTTTTTTAACAGTCTTATTCTTACTAGTGATGTACCGGATATCCGCGAATACAGAAAAGTTCCGTATCCGTCACTTTTTGGCGGATCTTTTACGACATATCTATTAGGTTACAGTATTATTTTATATCAGTTACTAGAGTACTCACAAATGTAATTCTCGTCGAACATTAAAAAAAATATATGTAAAAGTACTCGTACTTCGGAGATATTACTGGCTTGCAAAATGCACTAACGATTACATTTCCTAAATAAAAAAAAAACAACGCGCGAGAGAAAGGCGATGCACTTGCCAATTGACGACATAAACCTTTCTAACAAATGCACACGATTGTGTACCTATTGCCAAACGAAATAATGACTAAAATTGCACAACGATGTAATACAAAAAATACAAATCGCTATACATCTTGAATATAAAGTCAATTTAAATTTAATATTATTATATCATCGATTGATCTTTTGAATACATTTTATTTTAAGATTATTATCTTGAACTAATAAATACAATAAATTCTAACATAAACAAATAATTATTTTTAAATAAAAGAAGAAAGAGAAATTAAATTATATAAAACCTAAGTAAGTATCGATGTCACAGTGAGGCAAGGTGCCCAAAACACTGGCAGCATTACCTCTTTGTATGGCAGACTGATATGCTGGCCAAGGTAGCCGCCAGCCCTTCGGTCACCCGTAGTTTCGACGAGGCGGGAAGACAACTCTTTGAAAAATTTTTAGATTATTAAAAATAACCCTATCTATCTATATATATATATATATATATATATATATATATATATATATATATATATATATATATATATATATATATATATATATATATATATATATATATATATTAAACGTGAACGAACGTGAATTTTTGCACAAACGTTCCTTAAATATTGTAATAATTAATCTTATCTAATCTTAATCTTGTTAGTGCGCACTAAGAAAGAACTTTGTTAGATCAAATTCTTAAGTATACGCGGGCGAAGCTGCGAGTCTATACACATTTAATAACTCGTCCTGGCTAACTGATTCATCAACGCAGACCCTAAAACTCTGGGGGCCACAAACTTTTCAATTTGACAGAAGGGGTCTTCTGGATTGTAAGCATCCACTAAGAAAGGGTTTTCCGATATTCCCCAAAAAGGGGTGAAAACGATCGTATGGAAAATCTCATTCCATGGTCGTATTGACTTAAAACTTAATACACATATGATGTAATATAGCCTATAACCTTCCTCAATAAATAAACTATCTAACACAAAAATAAATTTTCAATTCGATCCAGTAGTTCCTGAGATTATCGCGTTCAAACAAACAAACTCTTCAGCTTTATAATATTAGTATAAATAATGAAAATGTTTATCTTAAATAGGCCTACAAATACAGCGTATTATAATAAACGAATCCTAAAAGATAAAGTCGCTGGTACCAGCTAGTGACTAAAATAATTTTATTATTATTGAAAGTAAACTAAACTTTAGGTCATACGAAGAATCCAGACTAACACATAAATTATAACTAAGGAATATAATAACGAATCAAATGCGTTCTGAATCCAGTTATGTAAATAACTAAAGCATAATCAACGCTTTATATAAGCTGAACAACTTCACTGTATAATCGTTCTATATAACTACATCAGTAACCTCGGTTTGAAATCGTATTTACGCATTACTTCTAAAGATTGGCCTATATTTCAATGATCGAATTCTATGTAGAATTTTAATATATTTGCCATGAATTAAGATGTATTCTCGACCCCACCGATCAATCTCCATCGTGTTTTCTCCATTCCACGTCACATTGGCGAAATATCATGTGTCTAATTAAAGTAAGTTAAGTAACAGCCTGTAAATATCCCACTGCTGGGCAAAGGCCTCCTCTCCTATTGAGGAGAAGGTTTAGAGCTTAATCCACCACGCTGCTCTACTGCGGGGCGGATATACGTGTGTCAGAATTTCTCCCGGCACATGCAGGTTTCCTCACGATGATTTCCTTTACCGCCGAGCTCGAGATGAATTTGAACACAAATTTAGCACTTGAATAACCAGCGGTGCTAGCCGGGGTTTGAACCTGTGATCATCAGTTGAGATCGACATGTTCAAACCACTAGCCCATCTCATTCAATGTAAACATGATCGAAATCTATTCCGAATTTTTAATATATTTGCCATGAAGTAAGTTGTATTCTCAACCCCACCGATCAATGTCCATGTTTTGCCATTCCACGAGACATTGGCGAAATAACATGTGTCTAATTGGCACAACTAAAAGCCATAAACCAAAGAATTAAATTGTCATAAAGTAAGAGCCATAGTTTAAATTTAATAATAAAAACAAAACCGACAGTATTCATTATGACCATTTCAACGAACCTCAACACGATGTTTCTACTGTAAGTTAATGATGCGTTGTGCATCCTGATGATTCCAGATGATACTGAAGCAACAGGTCTAGGTTATGTGGATGATAAGATATTTTTTGTATACTTTTGCTTTACACCACAATAAGTAAAATTTAGAGATATGATGATTCTGTCTAATTTTCTGTATACAATAATCTCATATACTGAAAAACTTATTACATAAAACACTCTCTGCCTTACTACAAAAGATTTAAACATACGTTAAACGCGTTTTTATTAAAAATTTGTACTACAAATCCGCGTCTAAAGACAGTTTTGAGTAAAACATGGTTTAGACATAGTTTAACTATGTATAAACTTATGCTTAGGTGATTTTAATACATACTTAAAATATATTTTAGGTATGTAGTTAATATATTGTAGTAAGTAATAGTAATAAAAAAATATACAGTAAGAAATAAAGAAAGAGAAATTAAAAATAACTATATTAAACCTAAGTAACTATCGATGTCACAGTGAGGCAAGGTGTCCAAAACACTGGCAGCATTACCTCTTTGTATGGCCAGACTGATATGCTGGCCAAGGTAGCCGCCAGCCCTTCGGTCACCTGTAGTTTCGACGAGGCGGGAAGACAACTCTTTGAAAAACTTTTTCGCTTCCTCGCCCCAGGACCCCATGGTTTCAACGGCAAACGGCACAAATACGAAACTCCTTTCACTGTTTTCGTATTTGCGCCGCTTGACATTTTCAGCATTGGATGCCACTGACCCACCGTTAAGGAAGTCCCTCGTATATGTGATGCAGCCAATGTATCGACACAGGTAGCATCCCATACAAGCGACCTCCCCTGCTTCCACGGAACAAGCGTCATTCCATCAGGTCTCTTGCCATCACTGCGTACTAGTCCGTTAGGTTCTAGTACCGTCGGAATTTTTGCGGTGACAAGAGACCGACGAATGACACTGTTCAAGGAAGCATGACGGGAGAAGCGGCCTGCGCTTTTTATGCACGATAAATCATGATGTCCATATTCGAATTTCGATTTAGGTGTCAAATATAATTTTTTTAGTATTTTGCACGCAACTTTGACAGCATTTCAAACGATGTTTAATTCTAAACAATGTTTAGCTAGGCACGTGTCAAGCATGGTTTTATTTCATCTTTTGTAGTAAAGCAGTCTGCTTTTAACACATTATACCATCAATATAGAAAAGAAAAGATGGATATATACCAATCAAACAATTTAATTAAGAAGAGGTTTGAGATCTGTTGGCGCTATTTTCTTAAAATGAAGTCCGTGTGGCTTGACTCAGTATTGCTTATCAGCATCGATGTTAGTGTGTTATTTTAGTATCGTTTAATCTATACTAATATTATAAAGCTGATGAGTTTGTTTGTTTGATTGTTTGGTTGAACGCGCCAATCTCAGGAACTATTATATTATCAATAATGAAGCTTCGAAACGCAGATTCTACCGAGAAGAACCAGCAAGAAACTCGATCGTTATACTTAATAAAGTTGTTATCAATACAAATAAATAAAATTGAAGTGGCTGTTTGTAATATCAAATTAATAGCTTTCACTAAATGTATATGAAAGTATATACGGTACTTACATCAATAAACACAATTTTTAATTTTTAGGGTTCCGTACCTTAAAAGGAAAAACGGAACCCTTATAGGATCACTTTGTTGTCCGTCTGTCTGTCTGTCTGTCTGTCTGTCTGTCTGTCTGTCTGTCTGTCTGTCTGTCTGTCTGTCTGTCTGTCTGTCTGTCGGGATGTCAACCCTTTTTACTCAGAAATGCATAGACGTATCATGTTGAAATTAATATCATATACTCAAGTCTACGATGACATTATTATTAAGCTTTTTTATTATTCCATAACCCTTAGTTTTACATTTCAAATGGTGTTAGTAAGTTTTGTAGATATTCTTAATGTCTAGTGTTAGTTCAAAATTATTATCTAATACATTTAATTTATTGAAATGAAACTATTTTAAACGGATTTAAATCGCGTATATTAATTATTTTTATCATCCCGACGTTTCGAGCACTTTGCAGCGTTCGTGGTCACGGGTAGACTAAGGTGACATTTGTCTATTTGAGATATGAGAAAAATATTATTTACAACTACCGCCAACGGTTTCTTAAATGATATCTTGAATAACGTTCCGGTTGCACGCAGAAGGCACTAACTGTATCTTTTGGTCTGGCAGTCTGTTGGACTTGGGATTTTAAATTTTTAATGAGCGGATCCCAGGTGTTTGAAAGTCTCCAACCATCTTCTCTATTGAAGTTCGGATGTTTTTGAATTTCAATAGCCTCGCGTATCATTCTAGGAATGAATCTGTGTTCTCTAGCGAGGATCTGTGGTTTATCAAATCGGATAAAATGGTTAGGTTTATCCAAGGCATGTTCACAAACTGCAGACTTTGAAGAACGCCTATTCTTGACATCTCCTATGTGTTCCTTGACCCTAGTACCGATGCTTCTTTTTGTTTGGCCTATGTAAGATAAACCACACTCACATTCGAGTTTGTATACTCCCGCAGTCTGTAAAGGAATATTACTCTTGATAGGTCTCAAGAACTGGCTCACTTTCTTATGAGGCTTGTAGATAGTTTTAATCGAAGCTCGCTTCAAGATGTTGCCAATTCTGTCTGTAACTCCCTTCACATATGGTAGAAATGCAGGTTGTCGCTCAACTGTGGGTGGCTTGATACGGCTTCTACGATGCTGGCGAGGCACGGGCAGCTTGTTCTGGTGGAGTGCAAGCTTGACGTGGTGTAGCTCGTCCTCTAGGTGTTCAGCATCGCAGAGATGGTGGGCTCTCTGAAACAAAGATTTGCCAACGGTAGCTAACTGACTAGGGTGGTGGTGTGAGTCACCATTGAGGTATTTATTAGTGTGTGTGGGTTTCCTATAAACTGTGTGACTTAATGTGTTGTCAGGATTCTTGATAATAAGAATGTCAAGAAAAGCTAAAACATTATTTGCCTCTAATTCCATAGTAAATTGAATGTTATTATTAATAGAATTAAGATGTTGTAAAAATGCAGACGTCATATCACTAGGTAATATTGTGAAAGTGTCATCTACGTACCGCTTGTAAAACCGAGGTGTGATTGGTCCGGAGTGAAGAGCCCTCTCCTCCAGGTCTTCCATGAATAAATCGGCGACCACGGGGGATACTGGAGAACCCATTGCAACTCCGTCGACTTGCACATAGAATTCATCATTCCACAATAAATATCCAGATGTCAGGCAGTGATGTAACAGCTCTGCATACTCAATAGGCATGTTTTTTGTTTGTAGCTTCCTCTTGACAATTTCGATGCAGTCTTGTATGGGTAGGTTGGTAAACAATGACTGGACATCAAAACTAACCATTGTCTCATTGTTGGCTAATTTGAGATCTTTGATTTCACCAACAAACTGGTAAGAATCCTTCACATAAGCTTCCGTGTGTCCTCGGAGTGGTGATAATATCCTTGCTATGTGTTGAGCCAATCTATATGTTGGTGTATCGATTTGGCTTACAATAGGACGCAACGGAGCACCAGTTTTGTGTATTTTAGGTAACCCATACAATTTTGGGGGCTTAGCACATGTAGGCACGAGTGATTTTTTATCCAGATTTAACTTTTCTTGATGTTTAGTTATTAACGCGGATGTCTTTTTGAGAATAGTATTAGTAGGGTCTTTTGTTACTTTTTTATAAGTTTTTTCATCCGATAAGATCGCGGTAATTTTCTGGTTATAATCACACGTATCCATCACAACGGTCGCGTTTCCCTTATCTGCCCGGAGGACTGTAATGTCTTTATTATTGCGTAAGTTCTTCAGTGCAATAGATTCATCACGAGTAAGGTTTCTTTTCGGTGGCCGGCTTCGACGTAAAACACTCGAAATGTCCTGTCGAATTGCTTCCGAGTCTTCCTTCGTGACATTATTCTTAAAAAGACACTCCTCTACGTGGCAAATAATGTCTTCAAACGGTATTTTGGATGGAGCCGGTGCAAAATTTAAGCCTTTATTTAATACCGTAATGGTTGATTTATCTAAAGTTTGTTTTGACAGATTGACAAGTGACGTACGCGCAGGTTGGTTTTTAATTTCCCCGGTGTTGCCATTGTTAAATTTATTCGAATTCGATTTCACTCCGCTAAGTTTTTCAAACTTATTTATGTGTTTTAATTTTAGATTATTATATTTTATAGCGGCTCGTTTATTAGTAAAATCGTAGCATTTTGTACATCTACATGTGCTAAGCCCCCAAAATTGTATGGGTTACCTAAAATACACAAAACTGGTGCTCCGTTGCGTCCTATTGTAAGCCAAATCGATACACCAACATATAGATTGGCTCAACACATAGCAAGGATATTATCACCACTCCGAGGACACACGGAAGCTTATGTGAAGGATTCTTACCAGTTTGTTGGTGAAATCAAAGATCTCAAATTAGCCAACAATGAGACAATGGTTAGTTTTGATGTCCAGTCATTGTTTACCAACCTACCCATACAAGACTGCATCGAAATTGTCAAGAGGAAGCTACAAACAAAAAACATGCCTATTGAGTATGCAGAGCTGTTACATCACTGCCTGACATCTGGATATTTATTGTGGAATGATGAATTCTATGTGCAAGTCGACGGAGTTGCAATGGGTTCTCCAGTATCCCCCGTGGTCGCCGATTTATTCATGGAAGACCTGGAGGAGAGGGCTCTTCACTCCGGACCAATCACACCTCGGTTTTACAAGCGGTACGTAGATGACACTTTCACAATATTACCTAGTGATATGACGTCTGCATTTTTACAACATCTTAATTCTATTAATAATAACATTCGTTTCTGTGTAAATATATTAAATATAATAAAATTAAACTGTAAATAAAACATGTGATTGTCCCATTAAAATTACCTGTATTTTTATACTAGTGTGTATAATATTTATATCTATTTTTGTGTTGTTCTAGGTTAAGGACTAATAATGAAATTCACACTATTTTAGGGTGTTTTCAAAATTTAGTTAAGGTTGGATTCTTGACCACACCGATCAATCTCCATCGTGTCTTCTCCATCCCACGTGACATTGGCGAAATAACATGTGTCTAATTGGCACAACTAGAAGCCATTAACCAAAGAATTGAATTGAATAATAACATTCAATTTACTATGGAATTAGAGGCAAATAATGTTTTAGCTTTTCTTGACATTCTTATTATCAAGAATCCTGACAACACATTAAGTCACACAGTTTATAGGAAACCCACACACACTAATAAATACCTCAATGGTGACTCACACCACCACCCTAGTCAGTTAGCTACCGTTGGCAAATCTTTGTTTCAGAGAGCCCACCATCTCTGCGATGCTGAACACCTAGAGGACGAGCTACACCACGTCAAGCTTGCACTCCACCAGAACAAGCTGCCCGTGCCTCGCCAGCATCGTAGAAGCCGTATCAAGCCACCCACAGTTGAGCGACAACCTGCATTTCTACCATATGTGAAGGGAGTTACAGACAGAATTGGCAACATCTTGAAGCGAGCTTCGATTAAAACTATCTACAAGCCTCATAAGAAAGTGAGCCAGTTCTTGAGACCTATCAAGAGTAATATTCCTTTACAGACTGCGGGAGTATACAAACTCGAATGTGAGTGTGGTTTATCTTACATAGGCCAAACAAAAAGAAGCATCGGTACTAGGGTCAAGGAACACATAGGAGATGTCAAGAATAGGCGTTCTTCAAAGTCTGCAGTTTGTGAACATGCCTTGGATAAACCTAACCATTTTATCCGATTTGATAAACCACAGATCCTCGCTAGAGAACACAGATTCATTCCTAGAATGATACGCGAGGCTATTGAAATTCAAAAACATCCGAACTTCAATAGAGAAGATGGTTGGAGACTTTCAAACACCTGGGATCCGCTCATTAAAAATTTAAAATCCCAAGTCCAACAGACTGCCAGACCAAAAGATACAGTTAGTGCCTTCTGCGTGCAACCGGAACGTTATTCAAGATATCATTTAAGAAACCGTTGGCGGTAGTTGTAAATAATATTTTTCTCATATCTCAAATAGACAAATGTCACCTTAGTCTACCCGTGACCACGAACGCTGCAAAGTGCTCGAAACGTCGGGATGATAAAAATAATTAATATACGCGATTTAAATCCGTTTAAAATAGTTTCATTTCAATGAATAATAATCGCGAAAATCTAAGACAACGATACATTTAATTTAGTTTAGGGTATGGACCCCTTTTGGGTATAAGCCTCCTCCAACCCTTTCCACTTTTCCCTGTCCTTTCCTTGGTCGAGCCAATTCCTTCCTACTATCTGCACTATGTCGTCTTCCCATCGTTGGTTTGGTCTGCCTGTTTTTCTTTTGCCTGATGGTCCTTTCCATTTTGTAGTCATTATTGTCCACCTTTTATCTGAGTAGCGTGCGATGTGCCCAGCCCATTTCCACTTTATTGTTAGTCCCTGTTTCAGTACATCTTTAATCTTAGTTCTTTTTCTAATCTCTTCGCTTCTTATTTTTTGTATTTTTCTAATACGTAATATGCTTCGCTCCATTGCCCTCTGTGTATTTTCTATTTTTTGTTTAATACTCTTTGTGAATACCCATGTTTGACAACCATATAGTAGACTTGGCATAATACAGGTATCCATCACAATTTTTTTCATGTGTAGGCTATAGTTACCCTTTAGTATTTCTTTTAGCGCCCAAAACTTTTTCCACGTTATGTTTATTCTTCGTGATACTTCTTCTAAGTTATTGTTAGTGTTGAATGAGATTTGCTTTCCTAAATAAATAAAACTATCGACATATTCTATAATGTGTCCTTTTACTTGTATTGGTCGTTTGTATCTGTTGGTCATTATCTTTGTCTTACTTGGATTCATTTCAAGTCCAACTTTTTGACTTTCCTTGTCAAGTGTGGTTACCATTTGTTCTAAGTCCTTAGGTGTTTCTGCTAGTATCACAATGTCATCTGCAAATCTTAAATGGCTGAGGTACTTGCCGTTTATCAATATGCCTTTTTGTGACCAATTTATTTTCCCAAAAATATCTTCAAGAACAGCTATAAAGAGTTTCGGTGACAACGGATCACCCTGTTTTACGCCTCGTTCGATTTTAAATGGTTCTCCACTGGATTCGAGTTTTACTTTGCTTGTACTATTTTCATATATGTTTTTTATTATGTTGATATATTTTTCGTCGATATTAAGAGATTTAAGTGCCGACCATATGGAACTGTGGCTAACACTGTCAAAGGCTTTGCTGTAGTCTATGAACGCCACGTAAAGCGGTCTGTTGAATTCTCTATATTTTTCTATTATTTGTTCGATTGTGTGTATATGGTCGATAGTACTGTAACCTGAGCGGAAGCCTGCTTGTTCAATAGGTTGTGAGTTGTCAATATCTTGGGTTATTCGTTTAAGTAGAATTGAAGCAAAGAGTTTGTATATGCTTGATAGGAGACTGATTGGCCTATAATTTCCTATGTCTAGCGGATTGCCTTTTTTAAAAAGTAAGATGATGTCTGACGAGCACCATTTCTTTGGAACTGTTTCTGTCTTCAAGACCATATTAAATAATTCAGTCAGTTGGTTTAATATGACTGGAGCTCCCACTTTTATTGCTTCGTTGGTGATTCCATCTGGGCCAGGGCTTTTTTCGTTTTTCAATTGTTTTATGTGTGTGTACACCTCTATTTCATCAATTGGTTCAACAGAGTTATTATTTATTTGGTGATTTTGGTGGTCCTCCGTGATAATGTTGACTTTTATCTTGTATAGGTTTCTATAGAAGTCAGTTGCATGTTGGATCACATTTTTTCTTGTCTTGGTTACGTCTGATTCTTGGTTAAAGTTTACTATCCATTTTTTGTGTGTAGTTAATTCCTTAAAAGCTCTTTTCGTACTTTTGAATTTTTCTAAATTTTTAATTATGATGCTTTGTCTGTAGTTGCTGTAATCTTTTCTTATTGATTTGTTTGCTTCTTTGAATAATTTGCTAAGTTCAGTTTTCATTTCTTTGTTTTTGTTTTTTGTTCGTATTAACTCTGTGCGTCTTTTGATTAACAGTTCTGTATTGATGCTGAATATTTTATGTTTTTTAACTTCTGTTTTATTTTGTGTTTTTAGACTTTGGAGTATTATATTTTCAAGTTGATCATAGTAAAACTGAATATCTGTACCTTTATTTAGTTTATCTGATGAGTTCATTGTATCTGTAAGATTTTTCAAATAACGGTTAATTTCTTCGCTTGTTTTTAGTGTGTTTTTCGTATTTTTGAAGTTTGTCCTAGATATTTTCGCTGGTTTTAGGTTAATAGTAGCTCTTACGAGTCTGTGGTCGGAAGGGAATTTTAAGTTGTTAATTACCTCAACATTTGATATTACTTTTGGATCATTTGTCATTATAAAATCAATTTCGTTTGTAGTTTTTTTGTCCGGAGATATCCAGGTCCATTTTCTATAGTGTCTCTTTTTGAAAAAGGTATTCATCACTGCTAAGTTGAATTCCGATGAGTATTCTATTAGTTTTTCACCTCTTTCATTTCTTTCACCAAAGCTAAATGGACCGATGATTTTATTATTATCATTTGGTCGGTGGCCTATTTTTGCATTGAAGTCTCCAATTACTAAAACTCGGTTGTTAACTAGGGAGTGTGCTTGATTTAAGTCATCGTAGAATTGGTGAATTTCATCCTCATTTGCTTTTTCTGTCGGTGCATAACACTGTATCAAGGATAGTGGGAAATTATCAAATTGCAGTTGCAAAAGTGCTACTCTTTCTGAGATACCTGTAAATTTTGTTATTTTGTTTTTGTGTTCTTTTTTGATTAAAAATCCTACTCCATGTAGACCTTTTGTTTGTCCTATATAGCACAGAATATGGTCCTGGTGTTCTTCGATATTGCAGCTTATTCTCCTGACTTCCGAAAGACCTATAATGTCGTAGTTGAGGTTTTTGAGAGCATAGGTTAATTCAAGATATCTTTCAAATGATGATAGGGATCTTACATTGTAGGTGCAAATTTTTAACTTGTTTTGCTTTATAGATGACATGATCTACGATGACATGCGGCCGTGAAAATATTAAAGTTATAAGTCAACGCAATCAAAAGATAATGGAAAATATGTCGTATATTTTGACCATTTTAACGTTTTCGCAAGGGAATCAAAACCTATAGGGTACTTCCCATTGACCTAGCACGATGAAATTTGGCAAGAAGTAAGATCTTATGGTACAAATAAAGGAAAAAATCTGAAAACTGTAAATTTTTGTATGTATGTTTGTCTGTTTGTAAGTTTGTCTTTCAACCTTTTTCTCAGAAACGCGTGAAGGTAACAAATTTTTATCAACGTCAAGTACTCAGAGTTGTAATTACTAAGAGCTGTGAAAAAATCAAACTTCTAAGTTAACGCAATCAAAAGATACGGTCATTTATATCACATATTTTAAGTATCATAGCGTTTTTAACGTTTTTGCAAGGGAATCAAAACCTATAGGGTACTTCCCATTGACCAAGCATTATGAAATTTGGCCAGGAGCAAGGTCCTTTAGTATACATAAAGGAAAAAATCCGAAAACTGTAAATTTCTGTTCGTGTGTCTGTCAGTCTGTACGTCTATCTTTCAACCTTTTTCTCAGGAACGCGTAAATGTATCAAGTTGTAAATTGATCAAGCGGAAAATATATTAATCTTAGAATTAAAATTATATGTACTTGTAACAAATTAACATAGAAGTTGACCATGGTCAAAAAAACAATTTTACAAACACTGAGAAGAAATTTGTATCAATACGAAAACATTAAAAAGCAGCAAATCTTTATAAACAACGCAATGCAATCTATATATCGCAGCTAACAAAATGATAGCGCGATGCAGCGTACAGCTAATGCCATCTATTACAACATTATGACATTAACTGTGATATAATTCTGCTCGATTAATAAATTTTTTTATTTTAATTATTATTTAAACGCGCTAAAAATTATAAAATAAACTTTTTATTTAAAAGTTTTATCGTCGATTAATAACGTCATTACGTAATTAACATTCGATATAAGAGCTTCACGCGATTTGATTTAAGTACTCGTATTGACTTAGTACGAAAATTTTAAAATTAAATTCAAACAGATCGAGTTATTTAATTTACTTATTTATCTACACACTAGCTACCGCCCGCGACTTCGTCCGCGTGGAATAGTTACTTTGGGCTAATAATGCATTATTTTAGAACAAATTTGGTTAGCATAAAAAAGGTTATAGTGAGCTAACCTTAAAAGATAGACATATGCTGTAGCGGACTTTTTTTAGAACTTTTAAAGGGGAACAATTCTGTCATACATGAATTTTGCGGAACTTTAACCGTTTACGCAGCGCACGCAGCGTAAGCTCTCTCAATAAGAAAATATCCCCCGATTTTGAAACATTCTTCATTGGTGCTCAGCTCCTTTTGGTTTTAGCGTGATAATATATAGCCTATAGCCTTCCTCGATAAATGGGCTATCTAACACTGAAAGAAATTTTCAAATCGGACCAGTAGTTCCTGAGATTAGCGCGTTCAAACAAACAAACAAACAAACAAACTCTTCAGCTTTATATATTAGTATAGATATAAGTCTTCTGGTTATTAGTAATATAATTAGTTATTTATAAATAAACAATTAGTAGTAGTAGTAGTAGAATATAAATAAAAATAAAACGAGAATAAAATATAATATAATTATGTTGTTAATGTCAAAGTCAACAAATTAGTTCATTGAAATTGTCAAGAGATGGCGCTAGATGTATCCTGAATCGCGCTATAACTTTTTTTTTTGAAAGTATAAGGTGTATTAGTACTTAAAATAAAATTTTGTGTTTCCATGGATTGCATCCATGATCGTGTTTTAAATTAAAGTGCTCCTAAGTAGTTTCAAAATAGTTTTTGGGACGTGATCCATATTTACATAATATTTGATTATATTTAAGCGACTTCTAAAAAGGAGTGTTTTCAATTCGACCTTGTATTTAATTTTTTTTTTATGTTTGTTCGCCGATTACGCCGCCATTTGGGTACCGATTTTCAAAATTTTTTTTTTGTTTGAAAAGGTATACTTCCAAGGTGGTCCCATTGTCTTCAGGTCAGGATCAGATGATGGGATCCTGGAGAAATTGAGGGAACTCCTCAAATATTATAGGCAAGCGTATACCGATTTAGGTATTTTTGATAGTAACTTATGTTGGAACTGATGATGAAGACCATAAATGGCGTAGATGGGTTAGTCTTATATAGATTTCTATAAGTTTGTACGGAACCCTCGGTGCGCGAGTCCTACTCGCACTTGACCAGTTTTATTTATCTGTCTATCAGTCTCTGTATATATGTCTGTTTGTTTCGGCTAACCTCTTAAACGGCTGGACCGATTTTGACGAGACTTTCACTCATAAATAGCTAAACTTAGACTACTTTTATTTAAAAAAACTATTTAATTTATTACATAAAAAAGTGTGACGCGAAAATAATCCGCAAATGACGGGCCGTCACAGTCACTCACTACGCACGTACCCAATACAAAAAAAAAACAATAGTAACTGTTTTGCGGACGGTTCAATGAGTCGTGACGTCACAATGGGCAGTTACATTCACGGTACAGATAACATGGGAGGCGCCTTGAACTAATTTCTAATTTTTTTTTGTCACTTTTTCGAACTTATTAACCAGTTTTATGCCAAAAATGTGAAAAATTTGGCTGTTTTCTTTGGTTACAAGAAATTTATCTTGTCATCAACGTAGATAAAACCAATTCATTTATTCCTTAATAGGAATAAATATAACTATTTTTTTCTTTTTTTATAAATTTGTATTGTTGTTGTTTTTGTTTTCTCTCAGCTATAGTTAGTGTGTAATTGTTATATACTATTTTTTGTGTGAGTTTTATGTGACTAATTTTACTGTCTACATTTATGTCTGCAGTGTTCATCTTAAATAAAAACTTTCTTTCTTTCTTTATCTATTAGTTTTATAGAGTCTAAGAGACACGTGTCAGTCCACGTTATATACAGACGAATGTACATTCAATGTAAATTAATTCTTACATTATTTCCGTCAATAATAATTGCTATGTATTTTAAATATTTTAACGCATGTCATTATGTATACTACATAGTATGAGATTGTTATTGCATTTAATCTATAGATATAAAATCACTTGTCCTGACTGATTCATCAACGCAGAGCCTAAACCGCTGGGGATACGAACTTGAAATTTTGGCAGTATGTGGCTTTTAGGTTGTAGGCATCCACTAAGAAAGGGTTTTTCGATATTCACCCCTAAGAGGGTGAATAGGGGTAAAAACATTTGTATGCAAAATCTTATTCCGTGGTCGTATTAACTTAAAACTTAATACACATACTTCTGTGTGATAGTAATGAAATATAAAATAGAAAACGGAGGACTATTATTCCACACTGAGGTGCAAGGGGGTAATAAAGTTCGTATGGAGAAAACATATTTTTTGAAAATAATTAAATATATGTATCCCAGAATTTCAAAATCATACCTTAAAATGGAGCTAGGGGGTAATAAATCCTACGGTCACAATTTCGCTGGTAGATTTATTCAGCTGAAATTCCTAAATATACGCGGGCGTAGCCGCGAGCAACTGCTGGTATTGATATTGATATTGATTAAAGCAACTCAGTAACCTATCAACAGATACGTCGTAAATAGTTACGAACCCAGTCAATATAAAAAAGGCATGAACAGTAAATTCTTTCAAGTGTAAAGCATCACAAACTTATGTAAATCTTTACGAAAATCTGAGAGCAATAAGTGTAATTCTCGCATAATATATATAAGTTATTTATTAATGTCAATGCTGAAATAAATATGTATCGCGATCTTGTATACTAACCTTGCTTTATTTCCTGCTGACAAGAAACCGCTTTGTTAAGTAATTTTATACAATATAAACAATACCTAGTAACTGGGTACCTTGCGGTTTTATGCACGTCAAAGTGCGTCTTAACGTTTACGGTTAGTGCTCCTCACTGGTCATAGCATGATGCAATTTAGCCTATAACCTTCCACAATAAACAAAGTTTTGAACACAATAATTTTTTTAAATCCTGTGATTAACATTTTCAAACCGAATCCTTAGCTTATTATGATGAAATTATAACATAGCTTCATATAATAAAGGCTGTGTTCTTTTAATGCGTAAAAGACTTAAGAATTATTCAAATATTATTTGCTTTTTAGCCGATTTTAAAAAGAGGAGGTTCTTAATTGGATGCTGATATGCCATGTGACAACCCACGAAATTCGGAGATATTGGTGTATTTTGATACGGCATCACCTATTTAAGATTATTCAATAAAAAATAAAGTCATATAAACTAAATCAGTACTGAAAAAAAATCTTAATTAATTGTTCCTTATTTTGTAATTTATGCAATAATCGTATATTTTTAAAAAACTTTTATTAGATAATCTATTAAATATATCAACCTGCTTTTAATTCATTACAGCTTTAATAAAAAAAAACAACATCGATCAACAACAAACAGTTCGATCCCCGCTGACGGCAAACGTGTGTATTGGCCATACAGATGTTTGTCGTGGTCTGGGTGTTTATGTTAGTGTTGTGAGTGTTTCCGGACCCCCGACACAAGGTCATGAGATCTTAATGGGGGCCGTTGAGTGTGATGCGTTATAAAAAAAGAATAGGTTTGACATCTTTAGACGCCATTTTCTCAAAATAAAGTTCGTGTGGCTTGACACAGTATTGCATGTCAGCGTCCAATTGATAGTATTTTTAATTTTTGTTACCTCAGAACTCCGTGATTTATAAACCGATTTTGATACTTTCATATTGGTACCATTTAATATTTTTATCAAAATCGGTTAATAGTTGGGGATCCAAGAGCTGGCAGCTACCTCGGTCAGAGGATCAGCGTGGCCATTCAACGGGGTAATGCTGCCAGTATTTTGGGAACTTTACCTAGATGCAGTGGCTTAGATGAGATCTACAATCTTTTGTAATAAATTATCCCTTTTTGTATTAATTGACTTTAGTTTATACACCACCTTAAATATTGATTAGATTATTTAAGAATAGTGCAAACTTTTCCGTAGTTACTTAATTTAGATGACTTAAAACATTTTTGAAAAATCTTAAATACGTAATTATCTGAAAACATTAATGAAAAAGTAATTATGTTATAAATAAATACATTTACATTTTTTTTATGTACGTGATGTTACGTTATTTGATTTGTAAATCGAAATATCTGGTAAAAGCCATCTATATAATCGTAGCTACAAGTAAAAGCTAATCATTAACTTAGCACTTGAAAAATCAGCGATGCTAGCCGGAGTTTGAACCCACGATCATCGGTTGAGGTCGACGTGTTCTAACCACTAGGGCATCTCGGCTCAAAAAAATAATGTTTAAATTCATCTCGAACTCGGCGGTGACGGAAAACATCGTGAGGAAACCTGCATGTGCCGGGAGAAATTCTGACACATGTATATCCGCCAACCCGCAGCAGCGTGGTGGATTAAGCTCTAAACCTTCTCCTTAATAGGAGAGGAGGCCTTTGCCCAGCTGTGGGATATTTACAGGCTGTTACTTTACTTTACTCTCGTAATCGATTTAAAACAACTCTGTAACCTGGTAACAGTTAGCTAGGTGACCTTACGAAAGCTCATACTACCAAAAATATAAATACTGACAGTAAAATCTGTAAAGCTTATGTAAATCTTTATGAAAGTCGAGAGCAAAACTTAGTGTAAATCTAGCCTTATCTATACAAATAAAAAAAATTGAAATATCTGTTTCTAGTATTACCAGCTTTTAACCAAACGGATATAAAAGTATACACGATACTTAAATAAAACGCACAATTTTTATTTTTGTCTGTCTGTTTGTTAAGGCTTTTATTTTATTTTATTTTAATTAATTAATAAAAAACTCGAAAACAATGACATATTGAACAATATTCAATTCAAGTAGGTGAAGGCAAAGATTATATTAATAAAATTTGTTCTTAAATTAACGCGGGTGAAACAGCAAGGCATAGTTGTAAATATATAAAATTGACTAAGTTTTAATAAAGCCGGAAGTTGAAAGGGCGTCACGTAGAAAGTGCGGGATTATGTCGTGACTGTGCGACGACATTTATGGCTTTATTTTATAACAAAAGGTACTTATTGAAACTGATACTTACAGCATTTATTCATATGTGTGTATATTAATATTAATAAATGTTTGACAGACAGATTCGCGTAGTGGTCACTGAAACTGTGGGAATAATAATAGCCAGTTACATCGCTGGGTTCTAGTAGGTAGTCTGCCTCTGTTAGGGTTAGATCCCACATACCTGCCTGAATTTTCCGGGCGAGATGCATAAATGCAGTTCCCAGCTTAAAAAAATGTAGTCACTGCAATTGATTCAAACAGGAATTCAAAAACGTATTGTCATATATACGTCTGTATTGGCCATACGGATGTTTATAGTGGTATGGGTGTTTGTGTTTGTTGTGTGTAACCCCCGACACAGGATCATGAGATGGATTTCACTTAACGATACCCATTAGCAAATGGGGGTCGTTAAGTGATACGTGTTAAGTGTGTGTGATTAATAAATGTGTAAGTAATCATAACTGTGTATCTGTCTGTAACAATATAACTCCCTAACGAATAAACCAATTTTGATGCAGTTTTTGTTTGAAAGCTGATGTAATCGAGATACATCTTTGCCATAAATTAAAAAGGTCTATTCAGACGTTTAAAGTAAAAAAAAAATTAAAATTAAAATAACTGAAATAATAGATAATAAGGGGAGTCCGGACCCCCACCCCCGTACCCATATAAGGCCGAAGTATGGAAAGGAATTGGGGATCAGATCAGGCTTACTCTCTCACTCACCGTACGCAACGCAGCTGTATTAGCTACTTCACGCTGTGTTTGAAACGTGAAAGGTTTACAAACACTTTCACGGTTATTATTAATAAATACACTAAATCGATGTTTAATTTCTATATATTTTTGTATATTATTCATATTCATAAGATATGCACTTTCCAAATATTTACATAGTATAAAACAAAGTTGATTCCCGCCGTCTGTACGCTTAGATCTTTTAAACTATACCATAGATTTTAATGAGGTTTTCATCAATAAACAAAGTACTTTTAAGGGAAAGGTTTATATGTATAATACATGGATATTATAGTAGAGAAAAGCCGATAAATTCAAAGATTTGTAATGTTATATCAAAAATTACATTACGTCCGTGCGAAACGGGAGCGGATTGCTAGTCTCTAGTATAAACACTAATGATTAGTGATTTTACTTGATTTGTTAACGAGAAATCTTATTAAATTTTGAATGTCATAACTGTCATTAAGACGATTTTTTTTTAAACCAACTTCAAAAGCACTCGTAGAAAAAGTAATTACGTTTCCTTGAATGACATATTTATTTCCATTATTTAATTTTAAAACTAAACTACTGAGCCGCATTTGATAAAAATTCTATGGGACCAACAGACGAATACTTTTTTTTTGTTTTCGCAGAGAAAATCTTCGAAAAGATACCCGATTCCTAGGGGAGAGATCCGATTTATGTGAAGATTTGTACCCGCTAAAAGCCTGTGATGGCCTTCCTCAGCACGGATATAGAGCGGCTTCGGAATTGCTTGCGCATGCGCATCTGCCCCTCCTGAACGGGAGAATACTTGTACAAACAAAAAAAATCCGTACTTATTTATATCATTATTTATATATAAAAGTAACGTTTAGTTCTTTAAATTACAATATTTATTTATGTGGCTAAATTTGTGAAAGTTAAGTAATTTTTTTTTCTAAGGTTTTTTATCCTATTTTTGATATCTTTCTCAGTTTATTTTTGTACCTTATGTTTTGTAATTTATGGCTTAAATCCAAATTAAGGTTCTATCTTTCTATCTAATTGATTTATCCTTCAACTATTTCAGTGGAACAATAAAGACAGTGCATCCATTGTTAAAACAAAATTAACGAAAGAATGCGAAGGTTACTTCAACATTTTAATATTAGTTCAACTTTTATAATTAATAAAACGTTTAATTATAATAAGTAGTAATACAAAACAATTAAAACATTATTCACTCTTCCTTGTATTACGAAGTTGGTTTTTAGTTTTTAATATAAATATTGGCTAATTAATGAATACTAACTTTATCATAGAACATTTGGATGCTGTTAAGCAATTATATGTCAACCCACAAAGTCTAATTCGGAGTTATTGATGTATTTTGATACTACATCGCCTATTTAACATTAATCAAAAATTCGAAGCCACATAAACTAAATACCGAAAAGTTTCTTAATTAATTGTTTCGAATTTCAAGTGCGTTCCATATTTTGCAATTTATACAATAATATCAAATATTGTAAGAACTTATAATTAGATTATATATTAAATATACCAATCTGATTTTAATTCATTATATCTTTTGTCGAAAAATAAAAAAAAAGATTGATATATACTTCTTCAAACATATTTATTAAGAATAGGCTTGACATCTTTAGGCGCCATTTTCTCAAAATGAAGTCCGTGTGGCACAGTATTGCTTATCAGCGTCCATTTAAGACTTGCATTTTTTAAAAATATGAATTTTTCAAATAAATGATATATTTTAGAAAATCGATAAACTATGTCCATGGTATCGTTAAATAGGTATATAAAATCATTTTTAGGTTTCTTATATCGTTTTTCAGATATACCGTTTAGAGTCTATAACAATTTAAAGTTGGTTAGTGACGATTCTCACTTATAAGCTCTTAGACAGAACTGATATTGATACGGTACTGCTGACTGCAGATCTTATTACGCAGTCGGTTTTTTGACTTTTTTTAATTAATTACTTTTTCGTACGATTTTTTAGACATTTAATTTTATACATATATATAACTAATATATATGTTCAGTAAAAAAAATTAAAAAGAAAACAAAGCCCTAATTAGTAGTGATGTGCCTGATCGTTAAACATTCGGATCCGAATACGGATAAGAGATATCAATATTCGCAGTTACGGATTCGGATACGGATCCTAACTTTCTTACTCAATCGCTGCGGTATGTGCGATCTTGAAACAATAGTTGGCGCCACTTGACGCTTTGTATGACAGACAAAACATTTTTGTACATGAACTACGCGGGTTTTTCTTTTGTTTTGTTTATAGTTTGTTTAATATGTGAAATAACATCTGTTTTAAAAAAATACGAAGGTAAAAGTTCCGTATAAGACCCGTAAAAAAAGAAACTGATATTTTTCATTACCCTCGAATATCCGCGGATACGAATACAGATACGGATATCGAGTGTAACTAGTGGGTAATTAATGAGCTACATTTAGGCTCTACAAGTTTCACGCACATTGCTTAACTAAGCAAATGCATGTAATCATCACTCACGAATGTTAAGGCCATGTTACAATTTTATTATATTTATGTACAGATTAATAAGATAACACAATAATAAACTCTGGTAGAAGGCTACGATCATCATTTAACATGCGATTCATTATATACTAGCTGATGCTCGCGACTTCGTCTGCGATGTCTGATGCCTACGTCATAGTAGCTTTATGATGATAGAATTAATCGAAAATCCTTTCTTAGCGGATGCCTACGTCATAACATCTACCTGCATGGTAAATTTCAGCCCGATCCGTCCAGTGGTTTGGGCTGTGGGTTGATATAGTTGGGTCAGTTAGTCAGTTGAGTTATATATTTTTAGATAACATACATACATACATACATACGTAAGCTCCACCTGATACTGCAGCATCATCTGGAATCAGCAGGATACAGAACTCACCAACTGACAGCAGATGTGTTAGGGCTCGATGAAATGGTACTAATGAATGAACTGTGGAGGATTTTATATTATTTTCAATTTTACATTATCTTTAGCACTCTCTGTAGCCGAAACGGCTGGATGGATTTTGACGAGTAAAATCTCGTTTGGTTCGCCTTTATTGTAGGTTTGATATTTTTTTTTATGAAGTTGTTTTTTTTTTATTTGTGTGCTTAATATTGTTATGTAGTAGATTTTGGAGATGGAGCAATCAGGGCAACCTTTATCGTTATTGCAAGAAGGAAATGTTCTTAATGGCTATCCCTAACTTTTCAATATCGTCAGTGATGTTCTAACAGCGCGTAGGTCAACAAGAGCGAAAAAACTACATATTTTTACGCAAACATCATTATGAATCAATATTAATATGCCGTTGAAACCATGGAGTCCTGGGGCGAGGAAGCCAAAAGATTCTACCAAAAATTATCTTCCCGCCTCGTCGAGTGTACAAGTGACCGGAGAGCTGGCCAACATATGTATCAGTTTGGCCATTTAAAGGGGCAATGCCGCCAGTGTTTTGGGCACTTTGCCTCACAACAATGACATCGACAGATTTGTAGGTTTTATATAGTTTAATTTTTCTTTGTTTAATTCTTATTTTAATATTATTATTGTTTTTTTTCTTTTCAGAGTGTTAATTATATTCTGTTTAAAAGAGTATACTTAATCAAAAAAATCAAATCACAATCAAAATATTTTTATTTGAAATTATGAATTTGTATATGTACATTTGATAGATACATTATTAAGTTGATCATTGACTATATTTTATGTATATAGTTAACAGTTATTTAAAATTATACAACAATATATTTTTTTGTATTATTCACACCAAAAACTATTACATCGAGAAAAATAATATTTTTATTTTCTCTTAGAGTCATGCTATTCTCATTAAGATCACCATATTATGTTTATAATTATGTTTGGATCGATGTTATGAATAATTTTATAACTCATGCGATTATGTACTATGATAAGTGCGCAATACAGCTTACTGAGACGTTTTGACCCTGAAAATGCATATGATATAAATAATTTACAAGCCGATAAGGCGAAGGGAGTGGATTGCATTACGATCGCGATGGACGGCCATATTTAATATGTCAACCAGTTCGGATAAGGTTGTGTGAAATATTGACGGAAATAAAGAATTCGAGTGAATAATTTCCTGTTTCATTTTTATATTCGGAAACCAAGAATTAACTTTACTACCTGGTGCCTTAACTATACTTGTATTATAAAGCTGAAGAGTTTGTTTGTTTGAACGCGCTAATATCAGGAACTACTGGTTCGAATTGAATTTTTTTTTGTGTTACATAGGTTAATTATTGAGGAAGGCTATATTATAGGCTATATTATATCACGCTAGGACTCAAAGCAGCGAAGCAGTAACCATAAACGCGAGTGAAACCGGTCAGCTAGTAGTTTAAAGCTGTGCGTTTATTGTTCCCTAATTGTAGACTCGTAGATGTTTATATTATTTTTATATTTTAATTTTAACAAAGATTTAACTTAATAATTAACAGTATTTATGTTTAAATAATCAATTCGTTTAATTTAAAATTTGAAAAAACTTTGAAGAATTCTTGCTTTACATTTTTTTTTATTAAGGAAAAAATATGTACTTGAATTAATTATACATTTAATAGCTACAAATTTTTTGTATTTATTTTTTCTTTCTTTACATAAACATTTTTTTTAATCTTTACTTTTTAAAACTTTGTAAACTATTATGATAATTAAATATAAATCTTTATTTATTCCGTTTAAAAGCATTATAAGAGTAACCTGTGTCCTTTCACGGGGTTCAAACTTATTTCATGCTAAATTTCATTAAAGTCGGTTATGCAGTTTAACCGTGAAAATTTAAACCGATCAAAGACTAAGACTTTGCATGCATATAGCTACTATCATATCACAGACATCGCAGACGAATAAATAATAATAAATAACGCATCACACTCAACGGCCCCCATTAAGATCTCACGACCTTGTGTCGGGGGTCCGGAAACACTTAACAACACTAACACAAACACCCAGACCACGACAAACATCTGTATGGCCAATACACACGTTTGCCGTGAGCGGGTCGAACCAGCGACCGTTAGCGTTTTCAGACAGGACTTTTCGTCGGACAAACGTTGGCGCAATGGTCACTGCAACTGACTATTTAGACGAAGTCGCGAGCACCAAGTGAGAGTACAGTCACAAGTTTTAGTATATTATTGAAATCTGAAAATTTTTAAGTGGTTCTTAGCTTATAAGTATAGCTAAGAACCACTTAAAAAAAACGTATTAAAATCAGTACATTCGTTAAGAAGCTTCGATACCACATACAGAACAGATACTGAGTTAAAAAAGACTTACAGAAATACATACAATCGCAAAATATTACAAGTTACAGGCCAGTTAAAATATCTTTCACGGCTTTGTACATTACAATGATTATTATAACTGAGTATTAACTTTTATTTGCGACCTTACTAGCGTTAATATGGATTTTGTTAAATTGAACGACAGTCTAAAACATAAAGTCCTGTCTGGTCGAAACTTCACGCCCGCCATCTATCGGAACTTAATTGTGAGTACAACATTCTTGAGAGTTCAAACAATAACATCACAAAGTTTGATCGCAATTTCTGAATGGTATATAAGGGTATATGCAAATAAACAAACACTATTTTGTATAAATTAAATCGATGCTGATAAACATAAATTTGTTAAACCACAAAAAGTCAAATTTAGAGATATTAATGTATTCGGATAATGCATTTAGTATTTAGCATTATTCAATCTCAATCAATGAATTCAAGTCATCTGAACTAAATGAGTATCGAAAATGTTTCTTAATCTAATGCTTAGAATATTGAAGTGCCTTTTATATTTCTGATTATGCAATAGTAGCAGTTATTTTAAAAACTTATTATTTCATAAAACTCTTTACTCGGCATTCTGATACTAATTAATTATTCAATTTTACCAAAATAGAAAAGAAAAGATGCGTATAAATATACTTCTTCAAACAGATTTATTTAAAATAGGTTTGACATCTTTAAACGCCATTTTCTCAAAATATTGTTATTTGAACGTTGATAAGCAATACGGATAGTATATAATATCTTTTAATCTTATATTATTACAAAGATTAATTAATTAAAATTAATAAGTGAAAGGTAAACCGCATCATGAGAATACTTCAACAAAAGTCTAATTAACTGTACACAAAACAAGTTCTCACCCTCCATTGAAATGCATCAAAATATATACAGAATGTTTCTAAAATATCATCTTGACAAACAGAAGCGTAACCTATAAACCCTGGGCACATTAGGTAAATTGGGCCCATATGACTTTGGCAAAGGACTACTTTCTTAAATTACGTATAAAGATATTATAAAGTTAAAAAATTTAATTTATTTCATTCTTATGTTTATTTATTTACTGTCATTCAATATACGTATAAAGTTCAAAGAAAATCTATGTTGATAGAAGAAGTATTCAAATTTTAAGAGGGACAAAATCATCAATCGCTTTTCTATAATCTTATAGGACCCTCATCTATCGCGGGGCCCTGGGCAAGTTCTCAGAGTGCCGAGTAGAAGAGAGAGGCCTGTGGACAGAAATAGCGCCATTTACTGCGAAAGTGTCGGCCACTTTGTCCATACTATCTACTATAAACTGTATACTGCATCGTTTGGATTTATTGGATGGTGAAACATACATACTATATGTTCAGACCCATGAAATTCCGGAACAGTCTTTTTTTCAATTAGTAAAAGTTATTATATAAATCAGCCAAGATTACTTAAAAAACAAAGAATAAAACTAAGGTTACCTTTTCACAATATTAATCTGAGTATAATATGATTCATTAAAAACCACAATACTGTAAAATATACATTTAAATGAATATTCTTTTGCATTTTTAGTAATCAGATTATGTATATTTTCATTAATGACTAATTTGTAAAACAAAGGTGCCAGAGTGTTGCCCTGCGGTACCCCAAGCTCGAACAATAGAATAATGGACTGGGGAGGTCATTTTTTAATTTAAATCGGTGTATGTCAATGGACATTGTTACGGCCTTTTGTTAACGCGATTCGTGAGATTCATTCGACATATATAAATAACCAAAACACGAACAATGTGCTTGCAAATTCTCAAAAGGATATTTTACTGTCTAGCTGATTTTTATATTCATCCTAATGCTAACTTTTATATTGTTTAAGCGGGGAAAAACCTTCGAAAGATATCCGGTTCCTGGGTGTAATCGGGCTATCTGATTATTTGGACCCGTTTAAATACCTGAAATGACCGTCATTAGCAAAGAAATGGAGAGACCACGACACGGGCACGGAAAAAGCTATATTTCAAATTGGTTCTACAGAATTTTCATTAAAATCAGTTTAGTAGCTTGGTATTCAAATCAAAATAACAGAATTAAATATGTAATTAAAGTAAAATCACTTACGTACTTCGCTTTTAAATCGGTTTTTCCTTTTTTTCTTTTTTATTCTCGCACTAATATCCATTATCAATATCAAAATATTCTGACGGTCGCGGATTCGATCCCCGCTCACCGCAAGCGTCTGTATAGACCATACGGATGTTGTCGTGATCTGGATGTTTGTGTTTGTGTTGTGTACTTCCGGAAACTCATGAGATCCTAATGGGTGTCGTTGACTGTGATGTGTTTATTTAATGTCACTTGTAAAAGTTCTTCCTAATCATATGACTAAGTGCTTATTATATTTGGATGGTCATTGACACATTGTATTTAAAAACATAAAAATATATTTATTTTTAAATATTCAGTCACGGCTAAACGATCGTGACTAATTTTATTTATTTTTTTATTTCTAACTAGTGTCGATTCGCGACTTTACTCGCCGAGGTTTCGCTTTGTGACATGACTATATAAATGTTATCCAAATTTTATATAACGGGATTTACTTTCGTGCAGTGATAGTTATTTAATCATTATGCCTTGTTATTATTAAGGAAAAATTAAAATCGGTCCAGAAATAGAAATTATCTCGAACAGATGAACAAACGTATAATCTTTATAATATTAGTTTAAACTTAACCAAGTACAGGTTTCGGTAAACAAAGTATGTAATTAGATAATTTCTAAAAGCCTTGTTATTTAAATTTCGCGTAACAAATTTTAAATTAAATATTTTCGACTTTCATCTAAAGTTTATCAAGCGACGAAAGAAATAATGGTTAACTTACAAATAAAACTTTTTACCTGTTATTTACTGGTACTGGCTTTAAAATGTAGATAATATTTAAAAGATATCTTTTACATATTAATTTTCTAGTATTAAATTCATTTTTGTAGTCGGTTTATTTTATTGAAGTTTTTATTAATGTCCATAAAATTATTATAAATCTTAACTAATAAAGACATTTATGCAACTAATTTTTTTATTTCCACATGACATTTGCAATAACAAATTAGTCAACATTTGTCAATAATATAATATTAAGAACCTCAATATTAGAATTAATTTGGTCCGTGGGGTCCAGATGCTCATTCTCTTTTTAAAGATCTGTCAAAGAGACTTTGGGAGTCAACTGGGGACCCAAGAGCTGGCAGCTACCTCGGTCAAAGGATCAGCTTGGCCATTCAACGGGGTAATGCTGTCAGTATTTTGGAAACTTTACCCAGATGCAGTGGCTTAGATGAGATCTACAATCTTTGTAATAAATTATCCTTTTTTACTTTATTATTTTGTATTAATTGACCTTAGTTTATTGCAGTGTACAAAGTAGGACGAGTAGTAAAAATAAGTACCTTAGAAAATATTTAGTAATGAGAAATAACTTAGCAAAATAATCATTTTTTTTAGTAAATTTAATTGACTTCAATCGAATCATTTGTTTTTGTTAAAATAGACAATTTACTTCAAAAAAGGACGTTCTCAATTTTTTTTATCGCTGTTATCTCAGAACTCCGTCATTTCCAAATCAATTTTTAAAATGCTTTTTATTCGAAATGGTATACCTATTTCCAAATTCGCCCTGCTGATTTCTTATCAAAATTATTTCAATAGCTTAATATTTCAATCGGAATAATACGAATTTGTATAAATAAATGCTCCACACTCAACGACCCTATTAGGATCTCATGACCCTGTGTCGGGGGTCCAGGAACACTCAACACAAACACATCAAACATCCGTATGACTTGGATCGAACCCGCGACCCGCGTGTTAGCAGTGGTCCCTGCGATGGTGATTTTCTTTCATAATGAAGGAAAATGTTTGAAAATCGTACTCGAAACTGAAAAATTTCGCTTCAAAAATCTTCGTATAAAAATAGTGAATAGCTTTTAATGAATGCACCCAAGTTAAACCAAAGCCGGTTAGTTTTAAAACAAAATCAACATTTCCTGAAACGATAAATTAAAAATTCAAATCAAAATCGTTTTCAACCAAGGCGATCGTTACGGTCAATATAAATTCATTTACAGCATTATTACGCTTAAGATGAGAGAAAAAAATTTTAACGATCACAACGCTTCCTTTAAAATTATAATTATGAGCTATTCGCTTCGCAATTAACGATGAAAGAACTATTCGAAATGATACTCTGTAATTTTTAAACGTCATACAAAAATGCATGTTTTTTAAATTTTTTGTTCCCTCAGAATTGCGTCACTTATTATCCTTTTTTGAAAATTTATTTTTTGTTTCAAAGTATATACTTTCAGAATGGTCTAATTGAATTTTGATCAAAATCGGTTCAGTAGTTTACTTTTTAATGTAATTAGCTGAAATTTGTATGTAATTTAAGCAAACAAAATCGCGTACTTTGCTTTTAATGATAGTATTTCTTAAAAAGTATGTTTATTTATTTTTTATTTGGGGCTTCAGGAATTCTTTTGCTTCCTTATATATATCGGACAGATGCGTTGGCGCAATGGTCACTGCAACTGACTAAAGCGCTAACGGTCGCGGGTTCGATGTGTATTGGCCATACGGATGTTTGTCGTGGCCTGGGTGTTTGTGTCAGTGTTGTGAGTGTTTCCGGACCCCCGACACAAGGTCATGAGATCTTAATGGGGGCCGTTGAGTGTGATGCGTTATTTATTTATATTATTGATTTATATAAAAATATTTCATTATTAATAAATATTTATAAATAATAGATTTATTATCGACTAGACGAGACATACCAAACCGATGGTAGTTTAAAAAAAGTCTAAAACCAATTGAAATTTGACGATTCGAAAAAGCTTTAAAAAGCCCATTTGAATAAAGTATATTTTAAATTCGAACTACTGAACTAACCACTGAACAGATTGGGTTGAAATGTAGCTCTATATGTGATACCACACCAATAATTTTGGTAAAAATGGATTTTCTCAGAGAAAACAGGATTCAAATCGGGGACTAATTTTGTACTTAATTATTGTCTGTATAAATAAATAAAATATATAATTTACATTTGTAATAATAATATATGTTAGAATATCTTAAATCTGAATCGTTTAAAAATGTAAAAATGTCTATTACAGTGAGCTTTATAAGAAATTTTTGTCTCTTGTAAAGTTCGGCAGTTTGCTTGTACGAGCTGTTACATCTAGACATCATAGAAATCTGTTAAAACAGCTTTTTGAAAATCAACTTAACGGTGAAACGATATTTTCTATATTTGAAGATTTCCCTGCGGAAACAAAGAAAAATGTTTCGGTAGCCAACCAATCTATAGTATCAAAATACATCGCATATTAAAACGCCAGACAGATCTATCGCGAATATTAAATAATCACTGATTATAGGTTTTTAAAAAATAGCAACAGATTCTTCGACTTGAATATTCATTCAAGTATGTAATTAAAGAAAATAATATATCGATAATACAATGCAAAAAAAAACAAAATCAAACTACCTGTACTAAGCAATTACTAAAAAATTATAATAAATTTGGCTCCATAATAACAGCATTCAATTTACACCGTTATGATTATCTATATCCCACACCAATTTACCAGTCGGCCAGCAGCTCCCACAGAAGATCGACGTGAAGTAACTAATAATAATAATAAGTGCTTTCCTTATTATTCTCTGTCTTCCATTACTCCATTTTTAAGTTGGAAACGCATTCATGTCTCCTCTGGTGCTACAAATGTCCACGGACGACGGTGATCACTTAACATTAGTTGCCCCACTCGCTCGTTTCCTATTTTGTGGTATGCGAGATTATCAAGACATACGCGCAAGATTACACTTGACTGAAATAATTGATTTAAATCAGTAAAAAATAAAGCAAACAGAGCTTTTGTCAAAATTATTTTCTATTTATCATTCCTGTGTAGTACGAGACATCTGATTTTAATTGTCCAACGTCGTCCATTAACTTTTACTGTTCGCTCTGTCTTCTCTAATCAGTACACTCAATATTATTTGCCATTTTATTAAATACATCATAAAGAGAATTTTGAACTCTAAGATTGTAAATCATTCTATTGACTTTACTTAGTGCTTAAATGCTTAAATCGATTGCAATAATCTAGATGTCATTAGCTTCAATGTCAGGCCAGTGGTTCCCAAATTGTTGTCCCAAATTGTTTTCGGTGAAGCTGCAATCTTCAAATCTTTTTCGACTTGGTAACGATCATGGTAGGTGGGACAAAGCACCTGGCACATTACGCAGGAAGGTATAGGTTCCATCCCCGCTGTGGTACAATTTCGATTTAATGTTTAAAGTTTAATATTATTTCCCCACGTGTTGATGAATATGATATAATAAACAAAAAAAAATAAAACATTACTCGCTAAGGATTCATTGATTTGTTATTAAAATATACATAAATTTTGGTAAATATAATCTTAGAGTGAATAATTGTTGTTACTCAATGACTACTTGCCATGAAAGTGTAACCTTGTGTACTCTTGGGGTATACATACCCTTGATTGAGAACCACTGTCTTAAGCTATATGACATTATTTATCACAATTATCAAATGTCAGATCTTGGACCGTTTTAGCGCTCAATCGCAGACTAGTGCCATTAGTCTATGTATCAAATTGATTGCATGCATTTGAAATTTTAATGATTTCTAGAAAAATTTCATTGTCGATGTTTTTTTATCGACTCCTTAAATTGGAGAAGGTTCCGTTACGTTTTTTTTGTATGTTCACAGAAACTCGAAAACCATTTGACCGATTCGGTTAATTCTTTTTTAGTTTGAAAGGGTAAACTTTCATATTGATCCAATTGAATTTTAATCAAAATCGGTTCAGTAGTTTGGTTTTAAAATGAAAGTAACCGGAAGGATTATGTCATTTAAGTAAATGAAATTGTGTATTTTGCTTTTGAAGTTGGTGTTTTTTATAAAGTCATGTCATCTATTTCAATGAATACCTAAGAGTTTTTAAGCTCGTTAAACTCACGAACTACGTTTCTTACTTGAGAATTTCTTTTTGCATTCCTAACTAGATTAAAGTATACTTGATACGTCAAATAGACGTACGACACTCGCTCACCATACGAAACTGTTATAACTAACTGTTTCACGCAGATTCTGTGCTGGTTTGGTACTGCATGGGATGGGTAAATCCGTATTACAGTATTTACAGAGTTACAGTTAGGTTCTACCACAATATAACGCTCATAGGCTCTTGATCTAAAATTATTTTTAAGTAGGTCCTTCTGATATCTCTTTAATTTACAAATATAAGCCATATTGCTATAATTTTGGAGTTGAAAATCTTTTGCTCATTGTCTTATTCATCGCATGTGATGAAGTCTTAACTATTATGCAAAAACCTGCTAGAGTTTTTCCAACAGATTGTACATACATAATGTAATATGTATGAATATGTATTAAATTATGTCATGATAACGTGATTCAGTTTAACTGATGAGGAATTATTAATGAGTGTTTGAATAAGAAATACTAATATTTCCTTAACTCGTATTTGGAAAGTTGGTAAAATTATATACAATCTGATGAATTAACCTGCTCAATCGGTATTCGATAATTAAACAAGACGATGAAAAGACTATTTTTAATATATTTTATCAATTGGTAAATAAATTACACCACTATCACACAAGACATCATTAAAGAATAAGACAGAACTATACCTAACTAGTAGTTGCTCGCGGCTCCGCCCGCGTATATTTTGGAATTTCAGCTAAATAAATCTACCAGCGAAAATGTGACATTTCCAGGTTTTATTACCGCCTAGCGTCATTTTATTTGATTTTGAAATTCTGGGAAACATATATTTAATTATTCTCCCTTAGTAATGTTTGTGCTGAATTTAAGGATAATCGGCCAAAAAAATACATTTTCTCCATACAAACTTTACTACTCCCTTGCACCCCAGTGTGGAATAATAGTACCCCGTTTTCTATTTTATATTTCATTACTATCACCCAGAACTATGTGTATTAAGTTTTAAGTTAATACAACCACGAAATAAGATTTTGCATACAAACGTTTTTAGCACTTTTTACCCTCTTAGGGGTGATGCCTGCAACCTAAAAGCCACCTACTGCCAAAATTTCAAGCTCGTAGCCCCAGCGGTTTAGGCTCTGCGTTGATGAATCAGGACAAGTGATTTTATATATGTATATAGATTACATCAGAAAGTGCACAAAAATAATAAACTAGAAATTACTCAAGATAGAAGATAAAGCATCTATGTAAAACAGAAAAAAAATAAAACATAAATAGGTGTGCAACAGTGTAATAAAACCAAAAGGAGATTCACTCAGTATACATAGAAAGCGTTCCCGAGGCCTCTCCATTTCCATGCTGAGAAAGGCCATCGCAGGGGTTTTAGTGGGTATAAATCTCCACATAACCCGATCTTCCCCCCAGGAATCGGGTATCTTTTCGAAGATTTCACCTGCGTAAACAAAAAAAAAAAATACATAGAAACAAATTGTTCCTACACTGATTTTCAGTGATCTCCTGATATTAGTGCAATACTGACTGCAGGGTAACCAAAAGGACCCTATTATTAAGGTAATGTCCGTCTGTTCGTCTGACTAATAGATAGTTAAAATTTGCAGAATGTATATCTTCATTGCCCCTATAACAATAAATAATATAAATAGATTCATCCATTTGCCACAACCACATTTTCAACATTTCAGAAAGTAAAACATTGTGCTGCTCCCTCAAAATTAGTCATTGTTAAAATTTAAAATGGATTTCCTGGATGTTTTTCGATGTGATATCGAAAGCTTCCTTCTCCTTCCTCTTACCCCCCTTCCTCCTCCTCCATCCTCCATCTATCTATTTTATCTTTCATAACTATTATATATGTAAGTATCACTAAAGAGTGCCATTAAAAGTGGCTTAATACTAAAATATCAATTACATACCTAATTCTATTCTAGACTTTCTCGAGGACAAGGTCAAAACAGATTTGCCAATAAAACTACTTTTTCAGGACATGTCCTGTGTTTTAAATAATCTGAATATATAAGCTGTTTATCTTCGGATATTAGCATCCTGGAAGTGCACTGTTTTTTCTCACCCACATTTTATACAGTTTTTTAATTTCTTATTCTCTTCCATCAAATAGGGAGTACTAAAAGTCACATATCATTCCAAATATAAAAAGTTTTTTTTATTATAATAACAGTGCTCTGACGCCTCGTGCTACCGACGGCGTGCGACGCACGAGTTCAGAATGATTGATGAAAGTGTAATTTGAATTCATAGACTTTAAAAGGCAAATCAATTAGGCTGCTTTTTTGTTATGTACATCTATATGTTTAGTCATTCATATTATATGGATGCTGATAAGCAATACTATGTCAAGCCACAGGGACTTTATTTTGAGAAAATGGCCTCTGAATAATTCAAACGTATTTTTAATACTTTAATTTGACGACGTATATATCTTTTCTTTATCAAATATTAAGTTTTTGAAATGTATGAGACTAGTTAAAATTGCAAAATATGGAACATTTGAAACATTAAATTAATAAACATTTTTCTGTACTTATTTAGTTCAGATTACTTAATTTTTAGGGTTCCGTACCTTAAAAGGAAAAACGGAACCCTTATAGGATCACTTTGTTGTCCGTCTGTCTGTCTGTCTGTCTGTCTGTCTGTCTGTCTGTCTGTCTGTCTGTCTGTCTGTCTGTCTGTCGGGATGTCAACCCTTTTTTCTCAGAAATGCATGGACGTATCATGTTGAAATTAATATCATATACTCAAGTCTACGATGATATGCGGCCGTGAAAATATTAAAGTTCTAAGTCAACACAATCAAAAGATAATGGAAAATATGTCGTATATTTTGACCATTTTAGCGTTTTCGCCATCAAAACCTATAGGGTACTTCCCATTGACCTAGCACGATGAAATTTGGCAAGAAGTAAGATCTTATGGTACAAATAAAGGAAAAAATCCGAAAACTGTAAATTTTTGTATGTATGTTTGTCTGTTTGTAAGTTTGTCTTTCAACCTTTTTCTCAGAAACGCGTGAAGGTAACAAATTTTTATCAACGTCAAGTACTCAGAGTTGTAATTACTAAGAGCTGTGAAAAAATCAAACTTCTAAGTTAACGCAATCAAAAGATACGGTCATTTAATCACATATTTTAAGTATGATAGCGTTTTTAACGTTTTCGCAAGGGAATCAAAACCTATAGGGTACTTCCCATTGACCAAGCATTATGAAATTTGGCCAGGAGCAAGGTCCTTTAGTATACATTAAGGAAAAAATCCGAAAACTGTAAATTTCTGTTTGTGTGTCTGTCTGTCTGTACGTCTGTCTTTCAACCTTTTTCTCAGGAACGCGTAAATGTATCAAGTTGTAAATTGATCAAGCGGAAAATATATTAATCTTAGAATTAAAATTATATGTACTTGTAACAAATTAACATAGAAGTTGAACATGGTCAAAAAAACAATTTTACAAACACTGAGAAGAAATTTGTATCAATACGAAAACATTAAAAAGCAGCAAACCTTTATAAACAACGCAATGCAAATATATATCGCAGCTAAAAAAATGATAGCGCGATGTAGCGTACAGCTAATGCCATCTATTACAACATTATGACATTAACTGTGATATAATTCTGCTCGATTAATATTTTTTTTTTATTTTAATTATTATTTAAACGCGCTAAAAATAATAAAATAAACTTTTAATTTAAAAGTTTTATCGTCGATTTATAACGTCATTACGTAATTAACATTCAATATAAGAGCTTCACGCGATTTGATTTAAGTACTCGTATTGACTTAGTACGAAAATTTTAAAATTAAATTCAAACAGATCGAGTTATTTAATTTACTTCTTTATCTACACATGTAAGTCTTCTGGTTATTAGTATATTTATAAATAAACAATTAGTTTTATTCGAATTAAGGACTACTTATTTTCGTCTTGGCAACACTAATATATATTTTGATTGATAATGTAAATCTAAATATTTTACGAACGTAGTGCTGGGGAAGTGGAGTGTAGTAGAATATAAATAAAAATAAAACGAGAGTAAAATATAATATAATTATATTGTTAATGTCACAGTCAACAAGTTAGTTCATTGAAATTGTCAAGAGATGGCAAAATAACTTTGCTTTTTTGAAAGTATAAGGTGTATTAGTACTTAAAATAAAATTTTGTGTTTCCATGGATTGCATCCATGATTGTGTTTTAAATTAAAGTTCTCCTAAGTAGTTTCAAAATAGTTTTTGGGACGTGATCCATATTTACATATTATTTGATTATATTTAAGCGACTTCTAAAAAAGGAGTGTTTTCAATTCGACCTTGTATTTAATTTTTTTTATGTTTGTTCGCCGATTACGCCGCCATTTGTGTACCGATTTTCAAATTTTTTTTTTTGTTTGAAAAGGTATACTTCCAAGGTGGTCCCATTGTCTTTAGGACAGGATCAGATGATGGAATCCTGGAGAAATTGAGGGAACTCCTCAAATATTATAGGCAAGCCTATACCGATTTAGGTATTTTTGATAGTAACTTATGTTGGAACTGATGATGAAGACCACAAATGGCGTAGATGGGTTAGTCTTATATAGATTTCTATAAGTTTGTACGGAACCCTTGGTGCGCGAGTCCTACTCGCACTTGACCAGTTATTTTTTTTGAATAATGTTACATACGTGATGCATTATCAGAATACATCAATATCTCCGATTTTGACTTTTTGTTGGTTGACCCATTATTGCTTATCAGCATCCAGCTATAAAACATCATTGTGTTACGTCCTCGTTCTCATTTTAAGATGTGCACCAATGCGGTCAGATAACAATATCATTGGAATTGTTAATTAATGATCTAAATTACGCGATTATAATAATGTTGATATAACGATAATGCAAGGGATTTCCTTATAACATCTTTAATTAACTATTGTTTGTGTTTATCAACAGTGCATAATAATTCTTGCATGTTTCTTTGTTTGTGTTGTAATTATATTTGTTACATTTGAATATTAATCGTTTTGTTGAATGATAATTCTTTTGTATTTGTAACTAGTTCGTTCTAAAAATGACACATAAAATTGAATCGAGTTTAAGTCGAATTAAAATAGGGAGGTAGACTATACCTCAGTCAGCTCGTGACCACAACGAATGCTTCGTCAAAACGGGCAATAAAAAGGTATTACTACCATTAGTTATACAATAAGACCCGTTATATTAAATATTAGTAGACTAAACCTATCTACTAAATCAGTTCCTACTTGTTTTTTCCTACGTACTAAAACAAAAACCCGCCCCTAATAGCAGGAATTATTTAAAGAAATATATTTATTACCATCAAAATAGAGTCATCATCAATTTAAAGTAAGCTGCATCGGTTTAACAACGTACATATATTTTGAGCAAATGACTACACGTGACCATTATCGTAGTCACCAGGCTAACCCTCTGCTACAACCTCGAGTATCCCTGGGTATACGCATGTACAGATTGGGGACCACTGAAATAATAGGAAGAAAGGGAAAGGTAAATGAAGAAGGGGAAGACACCAAAAAAGATGGGAAGATGAGTTAAAATTAACAGTAGACCCAAACTGAAGAAGGGTCGCTAGAGACAGACACCAATGGAAAATGTTAGAACAGGGCTTGGTTAGCAGGTACACTGAACTCAGAGATATTTTGTAAAGTTCAAAAAAACCGAGCTAGTTCAGGATAAAGGGGCTTATTGTATTGTACTCAATAATAACTTAAATAACTATAAATATATATAATTTACATACTTATATATGGATGCTGATAAGCAATAACGTGTCAACCCACAAAAAGTCAAATTCGGCGATATTAATGTATTTTGATACTGCATCACCTATTTCACATTATTAAAAAAAAACTCAAGTTATATAAGCTAAATAAGTACGAAAGAATTTTCTTAATTACTTGTTTCGATTTCCAAGTGCGTTTCATATTTTGCAATTTATACAATAATTTCAAATATTTGAAAAACTTTTAATTAGATAATATAATAAATATATCAATCTGCTTTTAATTTATTATACCTTTTGTCAACAAAGAAAAGACAAGGCGGATTTATACTTCTTCGAACATATTTATTAAGAATAGATTTGACATCTTTAGACGCCATTTTCTCAAAATGAAGTCCGTGTGGCTTGACACAGTATTGCTTATCAGCGTCCATATATACGTTAACGATCTGTGCCTATTTCCACCTTTGACCAGATCGTCAATTGACTTATAACAATGGACACTCTCGCCTATCATACCAAGTCGCTGGTTGTTAGGCAACGTCGTCCAAAATCCAGAATCTTATAACATATTTATAGTTATATATATATATATATATATATATATATATATATATATATATATATATATATATATATATATATTATATAACGTAATTGACTGTACTATTTATTTATTTTATGAGTCTCCAAGGAAGCACACTCACTACACATTCACAATGTTATTCTTGATGTATATATTGTGTGCTCCTTCAATTATAGGAGACCTCAGCGTGCACTATGTTACAAAGCAATTATTAAAAAGTAATACAAAAAAAATGACATGTTGAAAAAAAAACAGAATTAAACGTATCAAAATAATACTATAAATTACTAGATTATTCAACTAATATTATCATTTAATATATATAATTATATAGAGAATTGATTTAAGACGGTCGTCCGGTACATGAACACAGGCACAATCTATTTAATTACCTAGATTAAGAGGAATACTGAGAACTGTTTGTGAAGCAATCGCTAGAATTCCGAAAGATTCGTTTCGACGAATATTTTTTCCTTAAACAGTATTCTTGTGATTGAAAACATATAGCAATTTGAAATTTACTTATTTAATGTAATTTTATACTAATTTAATTTTATGTTTTTTATAAACCGACGCCAAAAAAGGAAGAAGGAGAGGCTCAATTCGTGTATGTTTTTATAATGTTTGTTCCGAACGATTTCTTGATCGATTTTTAATTATTTTTAATCGAAAGGCTTTACTTTCAGATTGGTTCCACAGAGTTTTTATTAAAATCGCTTCAGTAGTTTGTTTTTAAGCCAAAATAACTGTCTGACTTATTATTAGTAAGTCATCCAAGCGAACGAATATTTTACTTTTAAAGTCTTAATATGTTACCCTTTAAAAAAAAGATTTGTAATAATTACGTAATAAATGACAGGTCTACCTCTTTTTAGATAAATAATATATATTATTATTAAAAAAAATTCTTGTTGTTGCACACTGAGGGCACCATAATAAAATTTAAAACTCCCAACTTATTATATTCTCTAACAAGATATAACAAAATAAGAAAAAATATATTTTCAATAATTACCAAGTTCAATCCCAAGCCGTATAGATATTTTCAATAAATAGAATTACCTAAATTGGTAAAAGCCGTTTTTAAATAATAGGTAGACGAATTCAAAGCCCTTTTTAAAAGTTAAAACATACGCTACGAAATGAGAACTTTCAAACTTAAACTCAAATTCAAAAAATACTTTATTCAAATAGGCTTATATAAGCTCTTTCGAATCGTAAATTTATAAATTTGTGATGTCAGTTCCACGTGAAGCTACCACCGGCTCGGAGTGTGGACTCTACTGAGAAAAGCCGGCGAGAAACTCAGTCGTCACTCTTTTAAAGAATACCTTTGTACAATATTGTTGGATACAACCAGCTACAGTTATCCTGCGAGATTTCAACGCACTATTATTCCATACTGTTTTATATTGAATAGTACGCGTTTTCTATTAATGATTTTTTTAATCCAGTTTCATCCCAACCCAAAACATCATTCACAAAGTAATAAATGTAGAAAAAAAAATTTAATAGATTATAAAAAACTGTATCACATCCAATATCTAAACGGGGTCATGACGAAACATGTTTGTGATTATAAAACAAAACCAACATATTACACATAAATGTAATATTAATTTAAATGTGCTATACTGTATATGGCGCTGGTTTAGTGATGTTGCTCAACAGACGCGGAGTCTGCGATGATCTGGCGCGTTAGGTAATGAAATCAGCGGATTCAACTACGCGAATAAAATTTTTTTATATGAAAAATAGCTGGAAAACGAGCAGGCGGGACACTAATATTAAATACCGCTTTGCAGCACCAAAGGAGCCATAAATACGTCGTTAGCTTAAAAAGGAATAATTATGAAAGATAATAGGAAGTAAGGAAAGGAATGAGCGTGGGATAGGCGTCTCTCTCACTCATCCTCAGTGAAAAGGAGATACTGTCCCAGTCGAGTCAGCCTAATACAAGCTGTGATTTAAATATTTACGTCTTGTTGATGTTCAGTCTCACAAAACTGAGGACTAATTGGACGCTGATAAGCGATATTAGGAATTAAAAACAGTTTGGTACAATAAAAAGATTTATCTAATAATAACTTTTTCAAATATTTAATATAATCTTTGTATTGCATGTATTGTTGTTATTTCATATTGCAAAATGTTGAACATACTTCTATATTCGAAACATTCAATTAAGTAATTTTTTTCCGTACTTATTTAGTTTAGATGACTTGAAAATTTTAAATAATATTCAATACATGACGCATTATCAGAAAACATCAATACCGCCGAATTCGACTTTTTAAAAAAGATCAATCGGCTAAAAAAAAAAAAAAATTAACCAAATCGATCCAATCGACGAAACGCCGACGCATTGACAACCTTTTTTCAATGTCGATTAAAAAGGAAGTAGTTCTCAATGGTTTGCAAGATTTTACTCGAACAAATATACATTCGAATAAGATCGTAATTCGCGCATTTCGTGGTCGCATCCATGACTAATAAAATAGAAAGTGGTCCCTGGCAACATCGCGGACTCGGACCAAATTTAGATTAAATGTTTATACATATTAGTTTCGTTGGTTTGTCTGTCTGTCTTTTAATTAAGTAAATAATAAAAATTAATTCAATAAAAATTACTTATTTATACTGATATTATTAAGAGGTAGAGTTCGTTTGTAAGTTTGTATGCAAGGTGTCATATTTATTGAAGAAGCTTTTAGGCTTTTACATTACGCTTTCACTTATAGGAGCGAAACAGTAACCAGAATTGTGAGTAGTTTTGCATAATTTCGCGAAGTGTTAAGCGATTTTATGATTGTTTTTTTTTTCTTTTAAAATGGCTATCAAAAGTAGCCATATAATTAAACAATTACTATTTAAATAAAAACTAAGTAATACAGAAGTTATTACAATAAAGCTTCATCAAAATCTGTTCAGTAAGAATAAACGGTGATCTTTCATATTTGTGATACACGTGTTAACTGGGCCAAATCCGAAAGTATAAGGAATAGCGAAAAATACTTAAATAATTCTGATGAAAACTAAATTATATTCCTAACCAACGATACCGCACTCGATATAGTTCGTTGAATTTTTTTTTTTAATAATAATAATAAACGTATCACACTCAACGGCCCCCATTAAGATCTCATGACCTTGTGTCGGGGTCAGGAAAAACAGACAACACTAACACAAACACCCAGACCACGACAAACATCCGTATAGCCAATAGAGACGTTTGCCGTGAGCGGGGATCGAACCCGCGACCGTTAGCGCTTCAGTCAGTTGCAGTGACCATTGCACCAACCTGTCTGTCTTTTTCACATTATGGCGTGCAAAATTGACCATTTGATTTTTTTAATTTTTATACTTTCTATGACATTCGCGCCGTGACGACGTCCCATTTATCAAAATCGGTCCAGGCGTTCGATTTAAATAGTGCCACAACCTTACAAACCCACATACACACTTTATGTATGTATGTGGGTTTGTACATGTATTTGTGTTGTACACGTATGTAACGTAGACTGATAAACACATGACCCTCTGTTGCGTCGCGCAGTTGGGTAAAAATGATTGCTTCCTAGCCAGATACTCTAATATTTAACTTCTAAGTTAATTCTAGAAAAAATCATTTTAGAAAAACTAACAATGCATTTTTTAAATAAAATCAGACCCTCAGGGTCTTTAAGTATTTTTCGCGATTACAGTTTTGAATTAAGCCTACCACACGCAGTTAAAATAATCACCTGTATAGGTCACGAGTAAAGTCAAGGTAAGTGCTAGTATATTAGTCCCTTGAGCCTACAATTACAGCTGGCTTACTTACCCTTCAAACCGTAACAAAACAGTAATTATTTTTGTCTGTCGGTACATCTAATTATAATCCGCTTTACGCACTACCTCACATCTATATTAATACACTGTTTGCGCACCGCGGCTTCAGCCACCATAATTTGAGGAAAAATTATATTTATATAATACGTTTTACTTGAATCGGATATGGTTCAATGTATCATTGATTTCAATTTTGTTTTCGCGTATTGTTTATTTATAATTTACAATAAATATATATTTTTTTAATAAAGCTTATGTTAATCCATATAACATAGGCTATGTGGGTGAAAGTCCCGTCAAAATCGGTCCAACCCGTTCAGAGATAAGCCGAAACAAACAAACCGACAGACAGACAATCAGACAAAAATTTAAAAAATTGTTTTTTAGATATATCGTGTATATTTTCATATCTATTTAGTTAAAAGGTAATAATTTAATATTTCAAACAGATTTTTCAATTTTATTTTTATGATTTATAGATAAAGTTGAAGAGTTTGTCTGTTTATATGTCTGAACGTAAAGAAAATACTTTTAACGTTATGCAGTTACACTTATAAGTTTTGCTCTCAGACTTTCATTAAGTTTTACATAAGTTGTTTGTCATTGCTTTACAGCTGAAAGAATTACAGTCATTGCCTTTATTTTTGACAGCCACAGCTTTCATAAAAAAAGTCAAACGTTACCAGTTACCAAGTTACAGACTTCTTTATAAACGGAAGACATGGCTTTATACCTTACAATTTAATTGAATATTAATAAAAATTACAAAAGACTTTATGATAAGAAGGCTTTATGATGTGATACCTTTGCCTTTTCCCTCTAAGAAAAGAAAAAAGCGAAAAAAAAGTACAGAGCTGTTTACGTCAATTACGAGAGTATTCAATGGGGTAATGCTGCCAGTATTTAGAGAACTTTAACCAGATGCACTGGCTTGGATGACGCCTGCATTTTTTGTAATAATTTATATGTATATAATTTTGTTAAAAGTTTTAATGTAATAATTAATTTTAGCATTTAATGTAATTAACATAAATACATATATCTAGATAATTAGACTATTATTTAGATACTAGCACCCTGTCCCGGCTTCACACGAGTGCAATTTAGGTTTCTACGACATCACATTACAAATCTTTGAAATTCTTGACTTTTCTATACGATATTATTATTCATACTAACTTCCGCCCGCGACTTCGTCCGTGTGGAATAGTTACAATATATATAGTATAGTATCAATGTATTTATTTAGATAAGGATTCATATCATATTTATAAAAACACATTCGCAAATAATGCATTATTTTAGAACAAATTTGGTTATAGTAAGCTAAGCGAAACTAACCATTTACGCAGCGCACGCAGCGTAAGCTCTCTCAATAGGAAAATATCCCCCGATTTTGAAACATACTTCATTGGTGCTCCGCTCCTTTTAGTTTAAGCGTGATAATATACAGCCTTCCTCGATAAATGGGCTATCTAACACTGAAAGAATTTTTCAAATTGGACCAGTAGTTCCTGAGATTAGCGTGTTCAAGCAAACAAACAAACAAACTCTTCAGCTTTATAATATTAGTATAGATAAAACTTCCTCTTGAATCAATCTGTTTATTGATAAAAACCGCATTAAAATCCATTGCATGCTTTAAAAGATCGAAGCAATTGTTTTACTACTATGTAAAGATTTGATACAATAAAATAAGGTAATTGACCTCAGTAGTTTGACATTTGAAAATCAGTACTTTCACTGACCGGCCTTAGGTTAGGACTTGTAAGCTCACGAACTTATCTTATAATAATTAGATACACTGTCTAACAGCACTTCTGTACTTCTAATTTATATGCAGTAACTTTCACTGTTATTCATTATATTAATACGTGAAGCAATACTTTGTACCAATTTTTACAAAAATTCAGCGAAAAAGTACATATCACGCTTATTCTAACGATTCAATACATTTATTGCAATGAAATCGACAGATTTGTAGGTTTTATATAGTTTTTAATTCTTCTTTTAATATTTTTATTGTATTTGTTTTCCTATACTTATTATTTTCTGTGTAAATTTTGTTTCTTATAGTAAAAATAGCATTTACAATTTTTTTAATAATCTAAACTAAATAAGTTAGGAAAAAATTTCTTAATTTAATGTTTCGAATATAATATCTTTTTTTGACAGACGTGTTGGCGCAATGGTCACTGCAACTGACTAAAGCGCTAACGGTCGTGGGTTCGATCCCCGCTCACGGCAAACGTGTGTATTGGCCATATAGATGTTTGTCGTGGTCTGGGTGTTTGTGTTAGTGTTGTGAGTGTTTCCGGACCCCGACACAAGGTCATGAGATCTTAATGGGGGCCGTTGAGTGTGATGCGTTATTTATTTATTTATTTATCTATTCTGATAAAATACACATGTCCAGTTGAATTGATACTAAATAATTACAAACGAAATAATTTTGACTGGTAGACCCTAGGTATAGTTCACTAACTAAATCTTGCATACAAGCTGGCTCGTACTTAACGAGTAGAGATCATAATGAAGGAGCTAATATAGCCGCGATAACTTTGACGACAAAGATGCGTGGGTTTAGTATACGCTGAATTTCATACAGGATGTTTAATAAATATTTGATTCATAAAAGCCATTTGTAACATCTTTATAAAGAACACGCCATCTACCGTAGGTGAAACTTGTTATAGTTAATCGTAAATAAGGCATCCACGACACAAGCTCGCTTAGTGTGGACGCCCCTGGAAATCGCTATGTTATCACTTCAGCAAAATATTGTTATGTTTGTAACCGTGTTCCCTGTTAACATTAAGTTATTGCTGGTAATAAAGTATTTTTTCATTTTCATTTTCAAAAAAAAACTATCGAATTTCTTGCCGGTTCTTCTCGGTAGAATCTTCATTCCGGTGGTTTCCTTATTAATGTTTTTTTTGTCAAATTATATATTGATTTCGTTCGGTGAGTGATAGAACTGTACCGTACAAACAAACTGTAGCTCTCATAGTTTCAGATCTATCATCATCCTATATGGACGTTAATAAGCAATACTGTGTCAAGCCTCACGGACTTCATTTTGAGAAAATGACGTCTAAACATGTCAAACTTATTCTTGATAAATATGTTTGAAGAATTAAAAGCATTTAGATTATTTAATATATATTATCTAATAAAAAGTCTTTCAAATATTCGATATTATTGTATAAATTGCAAAATATGGAACGCAAGTGAAATACAAAACAATTAAGTAAGAAACCTTTTTCCGTACTTATTTAGTTTTTTTAACTTCAATTTTTACGAATTATGTTAAATAGGTGATGCAGTGTCAGAATACATCAATAGCTCCGAATTTGATTTTTTGTGGGTTGACACATTATTGCTTATCAAGATCCATATAGTAAAGTAAAAGTAAATACAAATAATATAAATAAAAACTGTAAAATATGGAAAGTGACTACTTTTAACGGTCTGAGAATTAGTTTACGAAAAGTCTTAATAGTGGTATCATTAAGGGATCTTTCATATGCGCGCCATCTTTCCGAATGTACTGCGCGGTGTTGCCGTTACGTTGATACTGGGTTGCCGTGCTACGCACATACAGATAAAATGGAAAGAAATACAAACATATTTATAATGCCTTAGGCGACAAACGTACAGATTAATATATGTAATAAGTAGTCCGAATTCTATACATTAAAAAAATGTTAAAATAAAAATACTACAAATAAGCTTAAATGACACACTAATTCCAGTTAATTTCATTAAAAATACAAACACCCAAAATTAAAAAAAAGTTAAATTATATCTTTTAATAAAAAATCGGTTAAGAAAAGACGAAGTCATAACCTAATAAAGATTGAAATCGGTTAAAACAAGCAATAATAAATAAAAATTAAATAAATAATGATACAAGATATTACATTCTTATCTTTCCGTAAAATTTAAGCATCCTGTTGTTTCAAAACCATACAAAATTACGTTAAATTATAGTAAATTATGTAAACATTAAGCGAAGCGTATTCTGAGACACGCAATACATTTCTCCGCAGCGCAGCGCAGAGCAAACACGAGGTATCAACAAATTGTGGTATCGTCTAGCTTCCCACGCTCTGTCCGTGCGTCTTTCTATACGTCAGTAGTTGTTCAACGTGATTTCATCCGCGTTAATTAGGGGAAAAATTATATTTATATCGAAAAATTATATTTACCGCCCGTACTTGAATCGAATATTGTTCACTATTTCATTGGTTTCAATTTTGTTTTTGTGTATATTTTCATGTTTATTACTTAAAATATATTTTTAATAAAGTTACATAGGCTAAGTTATTCGTTATTATCTGTGAGTGAAGATCCCGTCAAAATCAGTTCCCTTTCAGAGATTAGCCGGAACTAACAAACAGATGCATTTAGTTAAAAGCAATTTGAAATTACAAACAGACACTTTAATTCTATTTATTTGTATAGATATCTAAACCGCTCAATCAATTTTGATAAGTTTTCTCATAGAAATAGACTACACCTTAGAGATGAGGGCTACTTTTAATCGCGAAGGTAAATTATTAAAGAGTGTAATTAGGGATGAAAGTTTATATAACGCATAATTTCTCTAATTCATAAGCTATTGACTTTTAATATCATTATTCTATGGATACGAAACTCGGTAAAAACTCATACATTTATACGCTATCAATTTCATATATTTAATTGCGCTAAGTGTTTTAATTTCAGCATACGCTTAGCCTTATTATAGTTTCTTAATGACGTTGACGCGTAGTATGACGTAAAAGACGATACGTAATTAAAATGACTCAATAATGTATTGAAAACTAGCTGCACCTTGCAGTTTCATTCGCGCTTATGGTTAGTGCTTCGCTCCTACGTGTCGTATCGATGTAATATAGCCTATAACCTACCTCATTAAATGGACTATCTAACGCAGAAAGAATTTTTCAAATTGAAACAGTAGTTTCAGCGCTTACCATCTACATACAAAACTTACAATTAAACTTTACCTTTATAATATTAGTATAGATGAGGCTTGTGTTATAGTTTAGTAAAAGCAAAAACAAAATATTCTGAAATTTAATTTTGTGGCTAAAAACTAAAATGTAAATATTATTCAAGTATATAAAAAATACAATACAGCTTTGAATACGGAATAATACTCCAGCATCAGTTAAAGTTTATGTAACTACGTTATTTTAATATCATTCAGTGTCGTAAATTCCGTAACGATAAGACTTGTAGAAGATCCTTTCAAAAACTAGATCAGAGCTGCTATCCAACAAAAAAAAATTATCCATCCATTCCGAATACATTAGCTTTAAAACAAAAACAAAAAAACACATACAAATCCGTCCATTTGTTATACAAATACACATGAAGAGACACAAAGTTATACAAATACACACAATGTTTGTCAAACGTATAACACTCCGCTTTTTTAGTTGGAGGTTAAAAAGGCGGACTTAATGCCTAAAGACATTTCTTTACCAGTCAAGAAAATATAGAAGTCATAAATTAAAAAAAAAACAACTCATAAAATCATGCAGTTGGCAGCCCTGCCTACACAAGTGAACCTACTTTCTCCTCTATAGGCTGTATTCATTTGTGACATTACCTTAAATGGTTCCGCAGACGCGACCAGATGAATGAGAGTTCAGGCAAGCTTGATTAAACACAACAATCTTATTTTCCTTTATAACAAGATCGTCCTACGCTATTGATGTATAATAAAATTGAAGTGTCTGTTTGAAATTTTAAATTAACAGCTTTTAACTAAATGCACATGAAAGAATAAACGGTATTCATATAAAAAACACAATTTTTTTAATTTCTGTCAGATTGATCTGAAACGGCTGGACCGATTTTGACGGGACTTTCACTCACAGATAGCTGTTATAAGGAGTGACTTAGGGTACTTTTATTTTAATTAATAAATACAAAATACGCTAAACAAAATTGAAACCAATCAAAAAGTAGGTAATATCCGATTCAAGTAGGGAAGGTAAAAATTATATAAATATAATTTTTTCCCAAACTAACGCGGGTCAAACCGAGGCTCATATATAGTATATTATAAATATGAAAGGTTGTTAAAATGTTACCCTTTTACCTTATCTCGCAGATTTAAAAAAATAAATCTATTTCAAAAACAAAGTACGCATTTTCGTTTACTTGAACATAGTAATTGCTATTAATTTATGTCAGGCGCAAATGGTATATATACTAGTATGAAAGAGTACGAATTTTTAACCCCCGACGCAAAATAACGGGTGTTATAAGTTTTACCGCTATGTGTATCTGTCTGTGGCACCGTAGTTCCTAAACGTGTCAACCGATTTTGATGCGGTTTTGTTTATTTGAAAGAGGATTTTCTACCGATGGTTGTTAGACATGTTCTACCAAAATCGGTCCAGTAATTTCAGGATCGTCTTTTTTCTTTACTTTTTAAAAGATTTTGGGTCGGGGGTGTTTTAAATTTTGAATATTTAAGTTGTATACAAATTATATATGTGCGAAGTAAAATCGAGGACCCCTAAATCTACATATTTTTTAAATTATGATACCATATTGTTATGTTTTATGTGTATATTTATTATTTTAAAACAAAATCGACGTAAACGCGAGGAAAGCCGCAAGCAAAACGCTAGTAAGTAAATACAAAAAAGTGTTAACCCGTATTACAAAAAAAAAAAAACACCGTGTTATTCATAAATAATTCATTCAATACATAGTTTCATGATTTTTCGTAATTTTGATACAGCTTTTTATCAGCGCGGCATAAGATTGAATATTTTTGACAATTTTTAAACTTTACAACTCGTTCACTTATGATTCGATTAATCCAGAAAGTTTAAAATTTAAAAACTATGTTTTATAAACTGTATCCCAATATCACAACACTCAAAAAATATTTTATTTAAGCTGTTTTACTTCTGTAAGTATTTTTCGAATAAATAAAACATGGCAGCATTATTTCACAACCAGCACAATGATAATAATTTTTAAAACAATTACACACAAACATATTTAAAAGATAATATCTATGTAGATATTAAATGGATACAGAGAATAGACATTAGAGCCAAGGGCACATCATAATTTGATCCATGAAGACAATGTCACAAATGACCATATTATTTTTAGGATACCGTAACAAATGTCAAAGAAACCTTATTATTCAGCCTACGTCATCTATTCAAGATTTAAAGAGATGTTTTTTTTTAACGATTAGCTGTATCCGGAATGCGTTGCAATGCAACCTAAAGGCTTTTTGAATTCGAAACCCTCGTGGGCATCCCTACCAAAGTTTCATCACAATACGATAAATGGTTTCGGAAACATAAAACCATTGATTTTTATTTATCTACCAACTTAAAAAGGAGGAGGTTCTAAATACGTAGAGTATTTTTTAAAATGTTTGTCACTTCATAACTCCTTTATTCATTTAGCGATTTTAAAATTCTTTTTTGTTTGAAAGTATTAGCTCTCAGATTGGTTTCACAGAAATTTTATCAAAATGGGTTCAGTAAGTTGGTTTTAAAGCCGAAATTTAGATAGATAAGTCGAAATATACCTACCTAGATACCTTTATTGTTTTCAAATGTGTTTTCTTGTCGGTATAAATTATCGCTCTTAAAACTCAAACAAATTTTTATACGCCATTTCGGAGATCAATTACAACTGTTACAAAATCCGAATGATAAATTCAGAAAGAAATTACGGCTCTTCGAAGCCAGCCTTTACAAAATGAATAAAAAAAAACCTTAACAAACAATTCTTTACAATATCCATAACCTAGAACAAGACGATCATGCGGATGCGTGAAACGTGTAATGGCTGTTTTTATAAAAAAAAAAAAGTGGGCAAAAGCAGCAGACAGGCACGACAAATTATAATTGAATTTCAAATTAACATTCATATACTAATGTAATTAAGTTATAGTTTTGAAAATATTATCGAATTTATATTTGTTTTATTGCTTGTGTATACTCGATAAATCATTTGTAAGTGTGGCTAGTACTGCGACACAATCTGTCAACTTTTAATACTGGTAGAGAAGCTTAGCGCTTTCGCCATACATAGGTTTTCATCTATGAAAGCCCTACTTTTTCTTTTGTACTATGAATTATATACTCTTTGATAATATCATACATTAACACCAACAACAATAAACCGGCCTTTATCAATGAAATATAAACGTCAGTGCTTACATTACAATTTTATAATAATAATAATGACATAAAAAATAATTTATGTTCAAATATTTTAAAAACTCATCCGTGATTTTTTTTAATCTATTTTTAAATACATTTATTAAAGTTATAGTTTAGTATAACTGTATTGCATAAAAAAACGCTTAAATATTTAGTTCAACATTTTTCTATATGGCGACACAAAACAGAAATTCTAATGCGAATATTATATTTTATCAGTTGGCAGCGGTGCTAGGTTGTAAGTCAGACGACAGTCCGTGTTGCTCAACTCGATGTAAGATTTGTCATCTACAAAGAATTCAGATAAAATATACTTATTTCACTATATAAAGACTGCTTAGTTTCGTTATCGATAGTATTGTGTATATAATAAATAAACTATACAGTGTTTACAAAAGTCGTTAGTGTGTTAAATTGTGTTTAAAATATATGGTGCGGATTAAACTATATAAAAGATGAATATTATATCAAGAACACCGAAAACAACGCCTATAACGGATGATTACGATATCTCTAACACGGTTCTCGGCCTTGGGATTAACGGAAAAGTAAGTTTCTTAGACAATTTTGCTTAAAAACGGTAAATACGAACTAAAAATGTAAATCACTTTTTGTTTACATAAATGACGTAAATGTACAAAATTAGAAATAACCAGTAAGTTTTTTATGATGTCCAGAATGCGACAGTGTTTAAAATCGTATGTTTTTTTTTAAATGCCACGAATGTGATGTAATTTTATAGAGAAAAGCGGTTTTAATATGCTTGCACTTTCAAATATGAACAATGTTTAATTGTTGATTCATTAAAAAGCTATTATTATCAAGCAAGTTAATTTTAGAATATTTTTAAATAGCTCCAGGAAAAATTACACCTTCACCTACACTTTTTTTATTTAGTGGTAATCAATTGTACCAAATACTTTGAAAAGCGTAAAATTTTATATAATAAAACTATTTTCTTAATACCCTTCTTAAAATAATAGGGAAAATCAAACACTACTGTTTAAACATGTACGAAATAGTGACTATTTTAAGTTATTTTATATGTAAATATTTCCTTGCATATTATTATATGTTTTTATTATGCTAATTAAATATGAATGAGCATGAAAATATTGAAAATTATAGTAAATAATTTTATCAAGAATAAATTACCAAACTATCAAATTTTCTTACAACATTAACATAAATACTACTATTTCATATTTTTTTTTATAAATAATTATCGAAGTTAGTTTGTCACTTCCTTTTATCACATTTTTCAGTGATAAGAATCATAATATAAAGCCTAAGTTTAATGTAGATAATATATAATTATCTTTATACATTTTTTATATCAATATTTTTTTAATAAACCTTTAAAAATAATACCAAACTATTTCACAAATAATAATGAAAATTATATTGTTTCTTCCAATAAAGACTCAGTTACAACGAGGGTGAGGGCAGAAATACAATTGTACCCTGGTAATTGAAATAAAACAATGCTGTAACCTAGTAACAGTTACCTAAATAACATTACAAAAGCTTTATATATTTTAAACTTTCGCAATTTATGCTATTCATATTTAATATAACAGGTCTTATCGCGATAACTAATAGTAGTAATACCTTTTTATTGCCCGACATTTCGATGAAGTTGCATTCGTATTACTACCATTAGTACCATCGCGATAAATCCAGTATATTAAATATGAATTACGAAAGCTGTTTCTGTCAAAAAGGCACTGACAGTAAAGTCAAATGTAAAGCAACAACAAATAATTTATAGAAATCTTTATGAAACTCTGACAAACATAAGGAAGTTATAATTATTATAGATTAATTTTGTACCTGACTCATTCTTTATACATTTATTATACAGTTCAAAGTCTGTACTTTGTACAAACAATCCAATTAATATTCATAACATATTTTAAACTTTCCCGATTAATTATTTATGTTATTCATATTTTTATTATTGGATCAAACAATAATGGATAAGAAAAGTAACATAAATTTAATTTGTTTTTAATTTTTTAATTTGTTTTTAATATGTTAAGTTTCTATAATGCAAGCTATGGTTTTTCAAGAGCTTATGGTTCAATTAATACTTGTATAATATATTATAAATGCAAAGTTAAAAATGTCTAGGTGTCTGTTTATTGTTTATGTTTCTACACACCAATGAACGAATTTCGATGAAATATCTATAACAAAATTCATTAAAATCAACTAGAATTAACAAAGTCCGTCAAGCTGATTTCAAGTAATCAGAGAACATATAAAAAAAGTCCTCGACAGATTGAGAACTTGATCCCTATTGGTAGTTGATACATTACCGCACACATCAGTTTACGTTACTGATTACAACTAAGCTTCTATGAGTCATAGAGTGAGGTTTTATAGCCTATACCTTCCTCATTAATACGGTTTACATATTACTATAACTTGAAACATGAAAATGGTTTTAAATGACTCTGTATCTTTCTTATCTACAGGCGCCTTTATGATAATATTTTATCTGTAATGATAAAAAGTAAAGGTAATGTTTAATGTAATAATCAATGACATTTTATTACTATAGTTATGTTACATTCATTCTTTTTGACGGGACATACATATCTGTATCCATTTTGACAAGCTGGACAATTGACTTGGCTCAAATGCTATAATCTGTCATAATCGCTAGCTGGTGCTAGCCAACGAGTCTAGTGAATAAGACAATCAAGAGTGAAACTCATCAATTTAAAATGAATAAAATAAAATTTGGAATTTAATTCTTCTTAAACTTCAATCAAGTGAATCTTTTACGGTTTCGGATAAGTTTAACCATAGACACTCAGCAGGACTATTCTTTTTTTTTTCAACAATATCAAGTTATATAACAAATTTAAAAGATAAGACAGCCTGGAAGCGATCGTCTCATGCCCATTTATTTCCTTACTTCGTATTCCCGTTAATTTTCTTTTTAAGCTGGAAACGTATTTGTGGCACCTTTGGCGCTGCAAATGTCTATAGACAAAGGCAGTCACTTAACATCAGGTGACTCCCCTGTTCGTTTTCCCGCTATTACAAACTTACAAATTTTATCCCGTTATAATATTAGTATAGATGAGTCATAGAAAACGAGATACATACAGATAATTTATAGTCGATAACGGATTGATAAGACGTCATGGAATACTTAGACGGTGCTTGAACTTATAGACAAAAATCGCTTCTCTGTACGCTTAAAACTTAAAAACTACGCAACGTATCTTAATACGGTTTTCATCAATAAACAGAGTGATTGAAAAGGAAGATTTACATGCATAATACATGCATATTATAGTAGAAAAAATTCCGATGGTTTCAAAGATTTGTAATGCGATGTAAAAACTACATTGCACCCTTCCGTAGACGGGGCGTATTACTAGTAAAAGAATAAAGTTAAAATATAGCTAGCTACTTGCCTCTGCTTCGCACGAGTTTGCTAATTAAGGTGAGACGAAATTTTTCCTATTGAAGACCTCTCTAATATCTTCTATCTCACTCACTTGGAGAAGAGTAAATGAGACGAGAATTTCAAATATTTGTAATGTGATTTAAAACACAACATTACCCATGTGGAGCCGGGACGGGTCGCTATTTACTAAATAATTAAAACTAAACCTAGTAACTAGTATGATTTATAAATTATAAAACCGATTTTGGTAAAAATTTCAAAGGCCAATCGGAGTATCTTTTCGAATAAAATTTTTTTTTAAAATCGTTTTTAGAAATGACGGTGTTCTGACGTAACAAACATTAAAATAAAAAAAAAACTATTAATTGAGAACCTCCTTTATTAAATCGGTTAATAAGTTATGCCTTATACCATGTTATGTATGCGGGCGTTGGCTGTCTAGACTAAAGTTACAAAGAGGAACGATTTTATTGTTTGTTTGCATTGATAACGCTCGGAAACTAATAGACCGATTTGAAAACAAAACTGATATCTATAGACGCTATTTTGAAAACTCAAAATGAAGTCCCTGTTGCTTAACACAGTACTGCTTATCAGCGTCCATTTATAATATTACTAAGTAAGATATCTTTATTCTCTTTACTATATTTAGTATAAATAAAATTAATCAACCAAACAGAAGAGTGATAATTGATTATTTAGATGTAAAGATAGACCAACCGAATGGAAGGGCCGTATCCATTACCAAAAAAGATTTTATTGCTCATTCATTCAACCACTCAAAAGCAGATGTTTAATCAACATCTAAGCGATGAAAATATCAAAATACTTCAATCGATATATAAATTTTATTTGAGTACAAAGGAAACTGAATTAAAGAACAAAAAAAAAATAGATCTTGATCCTGGCTTCGCTTGCTTAATGTGGATTTTAAGTCCCACTGTTGGGCAAAGCCCTAAAAGCCCTATAAAGCTCCTATTAAAGAGAAGGTTTAGAGCTTAATCCACCACGTAACTCCAATGTAGGGCGGATGTACATGTGTCAGAATTTCTCCCGGCACATGTAGATTTCCTCACGATCTTGTTCACCGTCAAGCTCAAGATGAATTTAAGTACTAGGCCATCTAACTTTTTTTATGTTTTATTATTTTTTTTTGTTTTGAAATAATATATATTTTTTTATAATATCGATTCTGGTAACTCATGCCCAGTTAGCACCTTGTATATCAACGCCGATCCACACTTATTGACGATTCGTTAGATATTGTAAATATGGCAAAATTCTAGAACCGCAAATTGACCAATTAGTTTATATAGCAACATTTTGAAGCCTATCTAACAAAAGAATCGTTAAAATCGATTCAAAATCGAGTAATAAAAAACATTAATTCCAATTAAGAACCTTCTATTTACTTGTATTACAAAGCTGAAGAATTTGTTTAAACACGCTAATCTCAAGAACTACCGGTTTGAATAGAAAAATTCCTTTTGAATTAAATAGTTTATTTATTGAAGAACGCTATAGGCTACAACTCATAGGAGCGAAGCAGTAACCATAAACGCGAGTGAAACCCCAAGGGGCAGCTAGTTTTGAAATAAAATTCCAATAAATTCTGAACAAAACAGCATTCGATGTCACAATAGTTTTTCCTTGTAAAATAATTCGCCATTTAAAACGATAAGAAACACCTTGGCATAATTTACGTAAGCAATATGACGTGGTGTTTCACAACATGACGTATATCGTAAAGATCAGCGTATCAACCGTATATGACCATATATGACGTAGGTGAAGTGGTAAATATGATTAGTATTGAAGGTTTTCAATACAATTGAAATGTTCGTTTGTAATTTCAAATTAACAGCTTTTAACTAAACGCATATAATACTTTCATATACGGTACATCAAAAACACAATGTTTAAACTTTTTGTGTGTATGTCTGTCAGCCTGTCTGTCCTTCTGTTTGTCCAGGCTAATCTCTGAAACGGCTGGACCGATTTTGAAGGGAGTTTTAATTCACAGAAGGCTAATGTTATAGGAGTAACTTAGGCTACTTTTACTTAAAAAAAATATATATTGACAGACGCGTTGGCGCAATGGTCACTGCAACTGACTAAAGCGCTAACGGTCGCGGGTTCGATTCCCGCTCACGGCAAACATGTGTATTGGCCATACGGATGTTTGTCGTGGTCTGGGTGTTCGTGTTAGTGTTGTGAGTGTTTCCGGACCCCCGACACAAGGTCATGAGATCTTAATGGGGGCCGTTGAGTGTGATGCGTTATTTGTTTGTCTGTTGTTAAATATAACGTGTGACATTTTATTAATAAGTTTCTTTATATTTATTTTAATTAATAAGTAAATAAGAGAGTTACGCAAATACAAAATTAAAACCAATGAAATAGTGAACAATATCCGATTCAAGTGGGGAAGGTAGATAATAAATATAATTTTTCCTTAAATCAACGCGGGTAAATTCGCGGGCACAGCTAGTCCATTTATATAATTATGTAAATAAAATACAATTTCCGCATGTGCGAACGATTAATGCATGTTACGGGTCAATCGATTTGTCGATTTTATTTTGTTGTATTCGTAATTGTGAAAACAATTGTTGAATCACTATTAGTAGCTTTTGCTCGCGACCTCGCTTGCGTTCTGGTAATACAATTATACATAAATATAACCAATGACTTGTAGATTCTAGACGTACGCAAAAATAATAATAATTTTTAAAATATATGGTTCCGGAGTTTACATCACACTTCACTAAATCTTTATTCGCTTTTATAAAAAATGTAGGTTCTGTATTTGATCTGAATGTATATAAGTTTGTATGATGGTATATTCTAGTTGCCCATCGCGGTGTCACTTGTGTTTATCGTTACTGCTTCTCTCCTGTGAATCGTAACGTGATGTAATATAACCTTGCTCAATAAACAGGCAATCTAACACAAAAAGAATTTTTCTAACTTACAAACAAACAAACAAAATATAAACTGGTAAACCTGTTTAAAATACTACTACTGTACTAGCTTCCGCCCGCGACTTCGTCCGCGTGGAATAGTTAATTTGGGCTAATGCATTTTTTAGAACAAATTTGGTTAGCATGAAAAAGATTATAGTGAGCTAACCTTAAAAGATAGACATATGCTGTCGCGGACTTTTTTTTAGAAGTTTTAAAGGGAAACAATTCTGTCATAAAAATTTTTTGCGAAACTTTAACCGTTTACGCAGCGTAAGCTCTCTCAGTAGGAAAATATCCTCCGATTTTGAAACATTCTTCATTGGTGCTCCGCTCCTTTTGATCTTAGCGTGATAATATATAGCCTATAGCCTTCTTCGATAAATGGGCTATCTAACACTGAAAGAATTTTTCAAATCGGACCAGTAGTTCCTGAGATTAGCGCGTTCAAGCAAACAATCAAACAAACAAACAAACTCTTCAGCTTTATAATATTAGTATAGATTTGAAGACGGCTATATTTTTCTACGAAAAGAGTTATTTCTCATAATTTCAGACGTTGGTTTATTTGATGTATTTTAAATTCATCACGTGCTTCGCGTGAAGGAAAACGCCATAAGGAAATCCACCATACCGCGTTCTAAAAATAAGTCCTGTCTCCTTCGCCTGTAATTATCCATCCTTTCCAACAATATAAATCGATAGATTTGATGAATGAGTTATAACGAGAAAATGAATTATCGCTCACATATTTGGTCCTTATTCCTTTTTCCTTAAGGATTATAATTCAACCAATCACCCATTATTTAACCATTGCCTCTTTATATTTGTGAGTCATGTTTATCGATTATTTATTTTTATACATACGGGAAAGCCTAGCTGATAGCCCACTGACGAGCTCGTATACGGGCCGGCTCGAGGAATCACACTATCATGAAAAAAGCGCGGTAATCGATACTAATATTATAAAGCTGAAGAGTTTGAATGTGCTAATCTCAGGAAATGTTGGTTTGAATTATACATTCTTTCGGTTACATAGTTTATTTATTGAGCTATATTACTTCACGCTACAATTCATAGGAGAGAGTAACCATAAAGGCGAGTGAAATCGTTAGGGACAACTGGAGAGCTGGAAGACCTTTCCTCATTGCTTTCCTTAATTCCAATATCCCTTAACCCACCTTCCTATTTAAGTTTACGTCTCCTCCGTATTTGTATTTGTGTCTCCTCTGATGCTGCAAATCTCCAGGGGCGGTGGTGATCACTTAACATCAAGTTCCAGTTCAACCCGCTTCTCGTTTCGTGGGTCGTTAGGTACCATGAAAATTAAATTAACGCAGGACGATTGTCTTGCGTTAGTTAATTTTTAAACGAAGAACAATAAAATGCTGATGAGCAATAATTTGTTAACTCGCAAAAAGTCAAATTCAAAACAAAGAGACATTGGTACATTCTAATAATCTGTCATGTATTTAACATTATTCAAAATCTTTTACGTCGTCAAAATTAAATAAGTAAGAAAAAAAGTCTCTAATTTAATGCTTCGAAGATTAAAGTGGAATCCATATTTTGCAATATGCAATTATCTCATATTTTTATAAAACTTATTATTGGATAACACGTCTTATGATACCGATCTGCTTTTAATTCGTACCAAAATAGAAAAGAAAATAGAAAGACGTCTTCAAAAAAAATTATTAAGAATAGGTTTGACATCTTTAGACATTTTTACGAAATGAAGTAAGTGTACGACAGCGCTGTGCCTGCGGGACATTTGGACGCTGATCAGCAATACTGTGTCAATCATTATTGCGGGTAGGCACGAAAGTATAAAAACGTAAATTTAAGAGCTCTATATTTTTATTTATTTAAATTAATTGAAATCATATATGTTATAAATTAAGTGTACCTGTGTATAAGTTGGCAGTCACTGAACTTTCTCACATATCACTATCAAGTAACAACACAATAATGGACACCACAGCTGTGCAACTTTTAAAAAGTATGGAAGAGCTCTCCAGTTTGTTCAACACCAGGATGGGTGAGTTTGAAAAAAACTTGCCACAACCCACCTCATCCTCTTCCAATCCCACAGTGAAAGCCTTGGCCGGAGAGTTCCAAACTTTTAAGAACTTCGTCTGGAAATCTTTAGGCATTCTCCAGTCTCAGATCGAGCTCCTTGTTCTTGGCCTGGATCGATTGGAAACACATTCTCGTCGAAAAGTTCTACTCTTCCATGGTATTACAGAGGATGTGGATGAAGATGTTCTAAAGAAGACTATGGCTGTGTTAAGAGAACAAATGCGACTGACGGATGTGAAGCCTGAGCTATTAGAGTCCTGCCATAGGTTAGGTCCCAAGAAAAAATCAAATCGGCCTATTCTAATACGCTTTACAACCATGCAACTTCGGTCCAGAGTTTGGAAGGCCAAAACCTCCCTCAAAGGGTCTTCTATTAAAGTAACCGAATTTTTAACGAAGTCTCGTCAGGAGGTATTTGCAGCAGCTCGTAATCATTTCGGGATACAAAAGTGTTGGTCTACAGACGGTGTTATAATCATTGTTCTACCGGACAAGTCTCGAGAAAAGGTTGTTTCGCAACACGCATTACAGCAGCTGATAGAAAAATATCCTAAGAACGCCTCCACGCAGCAGTAATAAGAGACCATACGTTATATCTCATTGTGTTACTTTCAAAGTTTAACTGTGTTATAACATAATATCACAATCTGTTATAATTATTTTTTATTTTTTATTTTATAAAATAGGGTACACGCAGATTCCTTTGTCCGTTATAAAATTTTAATTGTTTACATTTTGTTTTAAACATTGTATTCATATTCTAGTTTAAACTTCACTCACATTTTTCTGAATTATAAGGTATTTTTTAATTAACAATATTTCACCTGTTTGATTATTGTGACATTGTTTACTTTTAGCTGTCACCTGTAATTTTTGGATCGTCTATAATCTATGTGCGCTGCGTTTTGTTATTCCTTTACTCGTATCTAACGTTTACCTGTTTATGTTTTATAATTTGTGGCTTTTTTTCTGTTTTTCTTGCGCAGATGTTGTTTTTATTTTTGTTTGTTTAATCTATTATTATTTTACATTATTAATATAATTAGTTTTATATTATTCATTTCTTCTTCTTACAGCTAACTTATACAGGAAATTAGTGTTGTGTTTGACGATTATTTATTATTATTACTTCTTTTTATATACTTATAATTAATTTATATATTTATATATATAATATTTATTATTATTTTTATACATATATTATTCAGTATACATCAATATATATTTTTATAATGCTTTTAGAAGATGATTTTTTTTCTTGTTCATCGGATGATTATGAAAGTGCTTTTAGTAGTAATAGTAGCTTATTATCTGACACTGAACCTTTAGACGAAAAGCTTCAGAGGGTTTTTCACTCTAATAAGAATTTCCTTTCCTTAGTGCATATCAACGCGCAGAGTCTACTAGCTCACTACTCTGATCTTCTCACATCATTTGACACCGGCGTAGTCGATTGTATTCTAGTTTCTGAAACTTGGCTAAAACCTTCACTCCCTTCTACCTGTTGCTCTCTGCGCGGTTACCAATTGTTTCGTCATGACCGCATTGGACGTGGTGGTGGTGGCGTGGGTATTTATTTGCGCAGCAATATTCCTGCCAACATCATTATCTGCTCCCCACCGCAGTCTTTAGATTCTCCTGAGTACCTGTTCTTAAATATTGAGCAACATCATAAAAAAATCCTTCTTGGTGTACTGTATAGTCCTAACGATAAAATTAACTATTTTACTCATCTAGAAGATATACTATCTAATCTTATGCCAAATTACGATCACGTCATTTGCATGGGTGATCTAAACACGTGCCTGTTAAGAAATGATTTGCGGGCGCGTAAGTTACACTCACTACTTTCGTCGCTTAATTTGCATATTCTTCCTTTGTCTTCCCCAACTCATCACTTTCCTAATTGTAGGCCTTCTCTAATTGACTTAATATTTGTCTCTAACCCTCATTTCATTATTTCTCACGGTCAAATGACTGCTCCTTTTTCCTATCATGACTTAATTTTTCTCACTTACAAAGTGCGTCCTCCTAAGGTCAGAGGCAAAGTTTTACTTCAGCGCGATTTGAAGCATATGAACCTCGAACGTTTGAGAGAAGACGTGCGTAATATTGACTGGTCGTCGCTAATGTCTGCGAACAACATTGATACTATGGTCAACGATTTAACTACTGAACTGATTCGAATATATGACATCCATGCACCGGCAAGACCAGTACGAATGAAGCATGCGCCTGCTCCCTGGTTAACACCAATGATCCGAAGGACTATGGCAAAACGTGACAGAGCCAAGACCCGAAATAAAAAGTTTCCATCTCTAGAAAATCTTGATGCCTATAAAAAATTACGAAACATCTGCAACAGAATGTGTAGGGATGCCAAACGTCGCTACATTCACTCCACGATTATAAATCTTAGCCAAACTCAAGTTTGGAGATTCTTAAGGTCATTAGGTGTGGGCAAAACCTCGGAAGCTTGTCAAAGTTCCGTGGATCTTAATTCATTAAATTCTTACTTCACGTGCCCTCCCATTACTTTAGACTCTAATATGAAAGCTACTACTCTTTCTTATTTATCTTCTCTTGTCCCACCAGACTGTCCTTCTTTCTTGTTCCAGTCTGTCTCTGAAGATGTTATCAAGAAGAGTGTTTATTCCATTTCCACCAAAGCCATTGGCAGCGATAATCTCAGCCTTGACATGATTCTTCCAGTGCTGGATGACATTGCTCCAGTGATCACTCACATCGTAAATTTCTCGCTTTCATGCAATGTCTTCCCGACACACTGGAAGAAGGCTATCGTTATACCTCTCCCCAAAACCTCTAATTCCACCACCCCATCTCAATATCGTCCTATATCTATCCTCCCTATCCTCTCAAAAGTCATTGAATCCATAGTACACAAACAACTTTATTCCTTTCTCACAACCTATAACCTGTTATGTCCTTACCAATCCGGCTTTCGTCCATCTCACAGTACTGTTGGTGCCTTGTTGAAGATAACTGAGGATGTGCGGTGTGCTATGGATAACACCAAGCTCACTGCAATTGCTCTGTTGGATTTTAGCAGCGCCTTCAACTCTGTTGATTTAGACATTCTTCTTGGTACTCTTCGTGCGGCCAATATCTCACCACCTGTTATTGAATGGTTTCACTCATACCTTTTCGGACGCTGGCAATGTGTAAAAACCGACGATGTTTCATCGGATTGGTTAGAGCTCACGGCTGGTGTTCCTCAAGGCGGCGTTCTTTCACCTTTACTATTTTCTATTTTTATTAACAATATTTCTCGAGTCATCACTTCTCCCTTCCATCTGTATGCAGATGATCTACAGCTATATCGACATTCCAGCGTGGCTGAGTTGCCCGGGGCTATTGACCTAATGAATGAGGATCTTGCTGCCATACAGTCTTGGGCCAAATCTTTTGGCCTTCTTATTAATCCCAAGAAATCCCAAGCAATAATTGTTGGTAGCAGCAGACTAAGATGCAAGCTAGACTGGAGCTCAGTTCCGGAGCTACAGTATGCTGGGATTCAGATTCCTTACTGTGATTCAGTGAAGAATTTGGGCCTCATTATAGATTGCAATATGTCCTGGGTAGCCCAAGTCAACGAGATCAGCAAACGCGTACACTACACTTACCACTCTCTCAAACGTCTCCAATACTTTCTCCCTTTCAGTACGAAAATTATGCTAGCGCAGTCTCTTCTTCTACCAATCCTCGACTACGCTGATGTATGTTTTTTGGATGTGACTGAGGAGCTACTTAATAAATTAGAGCGTCTCCAAAACCTGGCAATTCGGTTTATTTTTGACTTACGAAAGTTTGATCATATCTCTGCATTTCGCACTCAGCTTAAATGGCTCCCTATTCGCTTTCGGCGTGATATGCATGTCCTTTCAGTCCTATATTCTATCCTTAACGATCCAAATTCTCCTTCTTACCTACGTTCCCGATTTAACCTCCTTCCCCCGTCAACACGTTCCAAACGCTCCTGTATTACTTCAGAGCTAGAAGTGCCCAAAAGTAATACTAAATTTTATCAAAACTCATTTTCGGTACGTGCTGCAAATCTCTGGAACAAACTCCCAAATACTATCCAGAAGAGTCCCAATATTAAATTATTTAAAAAAAGAGTAAAAGAGCACTTTTTCACACAATTAAATATATAAGCAAATTTTCTATTTCAAGTAATATGTATTATTTATATATATGTATGTGTATGTATATATTTGTACATATGTATTTTATTTTATGGATATGATGTGTAATATGTTATTATAATTTTTCTTTTAGTTATCTGTCTTGAAGTAGAGTATTCTTTATTATTTACTGTTTATACCTGCTACATAACACTATTTCTGACTGCTGTGGGTTGGCTGGAAGAGATTTCTTATAGAAATAAGCCCGCCTTTGCAAACAAATGTATGTAAAAATTACTTATAATTTTTCATGTGCAATAAAGAATATAATAATAATAAGTGTGGCTTGACATAGTATTGCTTATCAGTGTTTAACTATCCTATAGTAATAAAGCTTATAATCAAACAAATTACGCATCACCTATACAAATATTCGTAACGATTCCCCTTACATTCATGACTCATTTGTATTGATTATTTATTTTTGTACTATCATAGAATTACCTATACGAGTCACGAAAGCGTATGCGATAATGAAAAAAATGTGATATTTACAATCTTTAAGGAAATACATGGTTAGAGGCGCCAGTGTTATTGACACGTCAGTTTAGATATGGTAGAAATACTATAAAATACGTCAAACTTAATTCAAAAATATTATACTTCATTCAATATCTTTACATAATAGAAAATAAAGCTCCCGCCTTATGTACGTTTAGATCTTTTCAACTATGTAACAGATTTTAATGCGGATTGCATCAATAAACAGAGTGATTCAAGAGGAAGAGGTATATATGGATGCTGATAAGCAATAATGTGTCAAACCACAAAAAGTCAAATTTAAGAGATATTGATGTATTCTGATAATGCATTTCGTATATAAAATTCATCAAAATTTTTTCAAGTCATCTGAACTAAATAAATACGGAAAAAAGTTTCTTAATCTAATGTTTAGGATATTGAAGTGAGTTCCATATTTTGGATTATGCAACAATTTAATATATTTGAAAAACTTATTTTTAGAGACAACTCTTTACTAGTGCGTCATCTATTAACGAATTATACTTTTTATCAAAATAGAAAAGAAAAGATGCATATATGCTTCTTCAAAGAGATGTGTTAAAAATAGGTTCGATATCTTTAGACGGCATTTTCTCAAAATGAAGTCCGTGTGGCTTGACACTGTATTGCTTATCAGCGTCCATATATAATACATGCATATTAAAGTAGAGGAAAGCTGATAATATCAAAGATCTATTATTTGATGTCGTAAAAACGAACATGGTACCCATGCGAAGCAGAGCGTATCGCTAGTGCTTATCTATAAAGCCACTTTATAGAGTTACCACTTTGTATTATGGTAAAGACGAATCTGAACGCCACGTCGCCCCAATATGGATTAGCAGATAAAGTAACTCGTCCTAGTAATTTCTTCTACACAAAAATTCCTTATGATTTTCTCTCACCGTCAAGAACGATATGAATTTTAATAACTTCTTAATATAATATGATGATATTTTTGTCAGCTATCGTATTCCACTGGCTCAACTAGGTGTCTCCATTATTGATCCACGTTACCTTGAATGCCGATCTTTTTTTCCTCAATGGTTATACAGAGCGCCTATTTAATTTCCAAGAGTGCTGGTGTTCGATGTCGAAACATGTGTATGAATTTTAGCCATAAGCCGATTAAATCTGTTTTATCCCACAACAGAGATTCGCAACCACGCGCCTCACTCAACGTTAAACTAAAACCCATCTCCCTCTTTATAAGTCGAAATGAGACGATAAAAAAAACGATGAAGATATACATGAAAGTATTTATTTTTATTTAGATGACAAGTAATCCAGTAACAGAAATAATTAAAGGAAAAGATACAATTATTGAGAGGACTGTGGCTGCACCTGATAGCACCTAATAAAGTCCTCCTAAGAGGAAGTCGCCGCTATACTCCTTACATAACCCAATCCCCTCCAAAAGGGGGAGGCTCTGGTCGGGAACCCATGATCTATACTAACATTTTCTCTTCAAGAAGTTCAATGATACATAAATAGATTACTGCGTGTTATAGTGTCGCAATGTGTATTTCCCGAGGTAAATATTTACTCGAGATAACATCATGTTAACAAACAGTTTACGACAGATTTTAATGTTATATGTAACAAGCCTCCGCCTGCGACTTCGTCCGCGTGGAATCGTTACTTTGGGCTAATATTGCATTATTTTAGAACAAATTTTGGTTAGCATAAAAAAGGTTATAGTGAGCTAACCTTAAAAGTTAGACATACGCTGTCCCGGACTTTTTTTAGAAGTTTTAAAGAGGAACAATTCTGTCATACGTGATTTTTGCGAAACTTTAACCGTTTACGCAGCGCACGCAGCGTAAGCTCTCTCGATAGGAAAATATCCCCCGATTTTGAAACATTCTTCATTGGCGCTCCGCTCCTTTTGATCTTAGCGTGATAATATATAGTCTATAGCCTTCCTCGATAAATGGGCTATCTAACAGTAAAAGAATTTATCAAATCAGACTAGTAGTTCCTGAGATTAGCGCGTTCAAGCAAACAACCAAACTCTTCAGATTTATAATATTAGTATATATTTTGTTGTACATATTTTGCTAAATTGCAAATAAGCAATACTGTCAAGCCACACAAAGTTCATTTTGAGAAAATGGCGTCTAAAGATGTCAAACCTTTTCTTGACACATACATATGTTTAAAGAAGTATATATCAATTTTATCTTTTATTTTTTGATAAAAGGTATAATTAATTAAAATCAGAATGACATATTTAATATATAATCTAATAAAAGGTTCTTCAAATGTTTGAGATTATTGTATAAATTGCAAAATATGTAACGCACTGGAAATTCAAACCAATTAATCAAGAAACTTTCTTCCGAACTTATTTAGTTTATATGACTTCAATTTGTTTTTGATAATCGTAAGTAGGTAATGCGGTATCAAAATTCACCAATATCTCCGAATTTGACTTTTTGTGGGTTGACACATTATTGCCTATCAGCATCCATATATGAATATAAAAAGGTCAATCAAGTGTAAGTGCTAGAAGTGTCGAATTTTGCATGGGGGTTGTTTATAGGACGCAGGTGCTCGCTAAGACGGGATTTTGGAAAATTCGACCCCTGAGGGAATAAAACTTGGTTTGGAATTTTGTATGAAATTCCTATGTTTAAAACGAGTAAAATCGCGAGGGCCACTAGTTAATTATAAAATTAGTGAAAAATTAAAGATAAGTTAAAACAGAATCATGATTAATGTGGATCCTAACATTATGACGTCAAACTGATAACGCGCGTTGATGAGATAGTATGAATGACTTGCTATAATAGGAGGGATCAATGATCTATAAAAAAATGTATTATACAGGTAAATTCTTTAACTGGGCGTGGACGGCTAAATATGAAATTTGTTTGAATAGCGAAGAATACTTAAAGGAGTTACGGGAGCGATTTTGGTGAAAACTGGATCATTAGTATTTTAACAAATTAATGAACTCGCTGATTTTGGAAAGAAAAATATCCTATATTATCTGATACTGTCAATTGGATGCTGATAAGCAATAATGTGTCAACCAACAAAAAGTGAAATTCGGAGATATTTACACATGTATTTTGATACTGTATCACCTATTTAACATTATTCAATAAAAAATAAAGTCGTATAAACTAAATAAGTACGAAAAAAAGTTCCTTAATTAAATGTTTCGGATTTCAAGGTCATTCCATATTTTGTAATTTATGCAATAATCTCATATATTTAAAAATCTTCCTATTAGATAATATATTAAATATATAAACCTGCTTCTAATTCATTATTCCTTTTATCAAAAAAGAAAAGAAAATATAGATAAATACTTATTCAAATAAATGTATTAAGAATAGGTCTGACATCTTTAGACGCCATTTTCTCAAAATGGATTTCGTGTGGCTTGATACAGTATTGCTTTATCGGGGTCCAATTATAAGGTTAAAACTTTAGACTGTAATTTGTATATGTATTTGTCCCTATAAAATTTTTATCACAATCGGTCCATTAGTTTAGTATTAGTATAGATTATGTACACAATTTTGATCTATCTAAAGTCTATAAATGGCTTTCCTTTGAAGTCGACATTGATGACCGTTAATATGCGAAAAATAAACTACGCGAAACATAAAAATGTCTCTTACTAAAGATTATATTTACAGAACAACTTCGTCTAATTATAAACTCACAAGGGCGAATATTGTATACAAATAGTTGAGAGAAAACGCGTTTGAATAATCTTTTTCATGAAACTGTGAGTCAGAATCGTTGGTGAGTTATTGATTCTCGGAATGGAGATTAAAATTATTCGATATCTCATGAAGTTAACATTTGATGCTGATAAGCAATAATGTGTCAACCCGCAAACAGTGAAATTCGGAGATATTGATGTATTTAGATACTGCATCACCTATTTAACGTTATACTATAAAAAATAATGTAATATAAACTAAATAAGTAGGAGAAAAGTTTCTTAATTATTTGTTTCGAATTTCAAGGTTGTTCCTTAATTTGAAATTTATACAATAATGTCATATATTTAAAAAAAACTTTTTATTAGATAATATATTAAATATATCAACCAGCTTTTAATTCATTATACCTTTTATCAAAAAAGAAAAGAAAATATGCATAAATTCTTACTCAATTAAATGAAAATAAAGTTCGTGTGGCTTGACACAGTATTGCTTATCAGCGTCCATCTATACTTACTTCATCATCTACCTAGCGTTTTTCCTTGTCATACCAGGATCTGATTTCTATTTTAGTCCAGATATTGACGAGTTACTGATTTTTACACAGAGCGACTGCCATCTGAAATCTCCAACCCCTGAGGGGAAGTCAGTAACCATTTAGACTAGTATGATTTCCTGACTACGAGTGACGATCATTATCTGGTGATTGTGATAACAACCGGGACCGACAGCTTTACGTGTTCTCCGAGGCACGGTGGGAAGACCGACAAGGACAAACACCCAGACCTAGGAACAAATATTAATACAAATGTAAATATCTGTCCCGAGCGGGGATCGAACCCGCAACCGTCGGCGTTAGAGGTACATTCAGCACCATTACACCAGAGCGATTGTCTTATCTATATATTATCTATACTTACATGTATACAAATAAATAAAAAAAAATGTCTGTTTGTAACCTCAAAAGTATTTCACTAATTGCATATGAAAGTACTTACAAAAAAAAATCAATATTTAAAATTTTTGCTTGTCTGTTTGTTCCGGCTAATCTCCGAAACGGCTGGACCGATTTTGACGGGACTTTCACTTTCATATAGTTAATGTTATAAGGAGTAATTTAGACGTACTTTTTAATTAATAAATAAAAAAAATAAAAGAGATTTTATTTATCTCAAGTAGGTATAGATCCTCTTGAAATCAACAATAAACACATATCAGGAGAATTATCAATAAAAATTATGTCAAGGATCATGATTTTATCTTCGTTAGTATATTAAATCATTTAGTAAGAAACACAACGGTAAATATAATTAACTATTTAAAATTAAATAACATCCAGCAAAAACCTTTAAAAAGTAGAGAAAAGAACTCGTTATCTTAAAACGGCTGGACCGATTTTGGTAAACCGTGTCAAAGAACCATCGCTAGAAAACTTCTTTCAAATAAAAAAAAAACGCATCTAAATCGGTCACCCGTTAAGCTCTAAGCCTTCTCCCTAATAGGAGAGGAGACCTTTCCCCAGCAGTGGGACATTTACAGGCTGTTACTTCACTTTAATGTGTATGTACATATGTGTATGTACCAGACCCCACACAGGACCATGAAATCGTACAAATATAACTTACAAACAAATTTTATTCCTAGATAGAATAGAATAGAATATTCTTTATTGTACACCAACAAAAATATATACAAAAGGTATTGCACAAAAATATAAAGTACAATAGGCGGCCTTATCGCTAGACCAGCGATCTCTTCCAGGCAACCTAAGGTAGAGGAGAGTAATAGGACGGTAGGGGTGTACATTATATAAGATAAACACAATACATATATACATACATAAAATATATATATATATATTTATGATTGATAACTTCAAATTAATCGTTATCACGAGCACGTGATAGTGTGTGTTAATTGTTAAATTACGTAAAACTTTATCAAAATATTTCATCTTTTATCACGTTGCGTAATATTTTTATTACATTCCTAAATATAAACGATCCATCGTAATGTCGATTTAAATCTATACTAATATTATAAAGCTGAAGAGTTTGTTTGAACGCGCTAATCTCAGGAGCTACTGGTTCGAATTGGAAAATTCTTTTCGTGTTAGATAGTTTATTTATTGAGGAAGGCTATAGGCAATATTACATCACGCTACGACTCATACGAGCGAAGCAGTAACCACAAACGCAAGAGACAGCTAGTAGATCATAAAGTCTCCTTCCTCAATAAAGGCACTATATAGTGCAGCAAAACTTGGAAAAAGACAAACTGATTTCAAGAATAATACGGAATTTAATTTAGTTAAAGGATTATTGAAAAGCAATAATGTATCAACCCGCAAAAGGTGAATTTCGGAGATATCGATATATTCTAAATGCGTATAAATAAAAACAAAATAATATTAGTAGTGAACATTATTCAAAAAACTAGAAATAACTTAAATTGAATAAGTACAGAAATTAGTTTCTGTACTTAAATGTTTTGAATATTGAAGTGTGTTCCAGATTTTGAAGTATTCAATAATATTTTTGAAAAACTTATTACTAGGTAAAACTTTTTATTAATTAATTTATTGAGAATAGTTAAGACATCTTTAGACGGCATTTTCTCTAAATGAAGTCCATGTGTCTTGACATAGTATTGCTTGCACTTGAAGCTCGAAACATTAAGTTAAGAATTTTTTTTCATATTTATTTCGTTTAAATGACTTAAAAATTTTTGGAAAAATGTTAAATAACCAAACGAAGTACACCAATATCTCCGAAGTTTATTATCTGTGGGTTGACACATTATTGCTTATCAGCATCCAGTTATAAAATATTATTACCATTGTTTAAATTCTTACATAAAAATATCTGAAATTATAATGAATACCATTTCGATGTTTAGAAGGTATGAGCGACTACCTAAACATACATCTTTATAGATACTATTTCCAGATGCTGCGCAATATGAAAATCCCATTCAGGATGTAATCTAATTGACGTCAATATAAACAAAGGTGGTCTGTCTGTGTGTGTGCATGTGCATCGTATATCTCATAACGGGGTAACGAGCAATGAGTCATGGCTTAGTTAGAATTGAATAGACATATAAAATCCTAATAGATTATCTAAACTAACTGTGCCTCTCGGTTTCGATCGCGTTAATTTGAGAAAAAATCATATTTATATAATGTTTACGTTTCCTACTTGAATCGGATATAACGTTCTATTTTATTTATTGATTAAAATAAATATTTTTTAAAATCAAAATAGCCTAAGTTACTCCTTATAACGTTAGCTGTCTGTGAGTGAAAGTCCCGTCAAAATTGGTCCAGCCGTTTCAGAGAGGCACAAACTGACAGATAGACAAAATTTTAAACATATATTGTCATACTACAAAAGACGCATTAAAAGCATGTTGAACACGTGTCTAGCTAAACACTGTTTAAAAATTAAACATTGCTTAACAGCGGATAAACTCATAAAAAAATTTATTGATAAAATGTTATACGTTAAATTTGACAGCTGAAATAGGTATAAGAGTATAACTTATATCATTTCTGTTGGTTACAGGTAGTAGAATGCAAGGAGAAGAGGACCGGTCTGAAACGAGCGCTGAAAGTTTTGCACGACAGCGCGAAAGCGAGACGCGAAGTGGAACTGCATTGGCGCGCGAGCGGCTGTATTCATATTGTCGAAGTAAGTATATCAATTGAACGCTGATAAGAAACATTTTTAGTGTAATTTATATCTGATGTATTTCTCAAATATTAATACTGTATGAGTGTAATTATTCGAAAATTCATGATTTTCACTCCGGAATGTGTTTATTTACTAAATAAGTCAAGTAAATATATAATAAATTAGAAATGTCTTTTAACGGCTGTGAATATTCAAAAAGCTTATAACAATATCGTATGCATTACATGTTTTAATTCTTGTTCACTCGACTGTACATGCGCGAAGTTGGACTCGCCTCGTGTTCAGACCGATACAGTTACATGAAGCAAGGTATACAGTACAGACTGCTATTTAAATGTACACTATATAAGTATACAGGTATATGTTATTTGGACGCTGATAAGCAATACTGTGTCAAGCCCACGGACTTCATTTTGACAAAATGGCGTCTAAAGATGTCAAATCTTTTCTTAACAAATAAGTTTGAAGAAGTATATATCCATCTTTTCTTTTAATTTTTGATAAAAGGTATAATGAATTTAAAGTAGACGGATATAATTAATATATTATCTAATAAAAAGTTTTTCAAATATTTGAGATTATTTTATAAATTGCAAAATATGGAACGCACTTAAAATTCAAACCAATTAATAAAAAAGCTTTTTTCCGTACATATTTAGTTTATATGACTTCATTTTTTTTAATAATGTTAAATACGTGATGCAGTATCAAAATACATCAATATCTCTAAATTTGACTTTTTATGGGTTGACACATTATTGCTTATCAGCATCCATTTGTATTGTGATTTTGGAATCTGCGTGAATTATATTATAAGGCGGAAAATAGAAAGAGGAAATCTATTACCCGCGTTTCACCCGCGTTAATTTTAGAAAAAATAAATAAATAAATAACGCATCACACTCAACGGCCCCCATTAAGATCTCATGACCTTGTGTCGGGGGTCCGGAAACACTCACAACACTAACACGAACACCCAGACCACGACAAACATCTGTATGACTAATACACACGTTTGCCGTGAGCGGGGATCGAACCCGCGACCGTTAGCGCTTTAGGCAGTTGCAGTGACCATTGCGCCAACGCGTTTGTCAATTAATTTTGTATAATGTTTACCTTCTCCGCTTGAATTGGATATTGTTCACTATTATTTCAGTTTCAATTTTTTTATTTATTTATTTTTATAAAAGTAAAAACAGGCTAAGTTACTAGCCTTGTAAAATTAGCTATCTGTTGTTGAAAGTCCAGTTAAAATCGCTCTGGCCGTTTCAAAGATTAGCTGGAACAAACAGACAGACAGACGAAAATTTTAAAAATTGTATGTTTGATGTAAGTATATACTTTCATATTCATTTAGTTAAAAGCTGTTATCTTGCAGTAACAAACAGAAACAACAAAAAAAAAATTAAATTTTATTTATTATATAAATAAGGAAATCACATTGAATGCAATTTTCGTTCCATTGATAATATTATGTTATTTATGATTAAATAGTTATTGAAAAATGTTTTATAATTATTTTTCCATACAATTAATATTAAACAGTTGTAATTACGAATGGAATGGAACGAGTTAGAATAGTTTTAATTTTTTCTTTTCATTTTTTTTATAAACTTTATAAGAAAATCTCAAGCGAAGGAATTAAATGAAACTTCTAGCTGATTTGCTATTTTTTTATAGTCACTTCTTACATATGGACGCAGATAAGCAATACTGTGTCAAGCCACACGGAGTTTTTTTTTTGAGAATATGGCGTCTAAACATGTTAAAACGATTCTTAACAAATTTATTTGAAGAAGTACATATATATCAATCTTTTCTTTTCTATTTTGATAAAAGGTATAATTAATTATAAGCAGATTGATACAATAAATTTATCTAATAATAAGTTTTTCAAATATATTAGATTATTGTATCGCAAAACATTAAATTAGGAAACTATTTCCCGTGCTTATTTAGTTTAAATGACTTTAAATAAATTTGAATAATTTTAAACACGTTATTATCAGATTACATCAATATCTCTATGAACTCAAATGAACTCAACTTTTTATGGGTTGACACATTATTGCTTAACATCATCCATATAATATTGTAGTTCTTATTTCATCAGGGCATATTGCATTTGTCATTGAAACATTTAGTTCATTGTGAATTGAACCGCACAGCGACGTTTTTTAAAGCTTTCGCAACAATCCCAATAAAACACAAAAACATTTTTCAATGCACAATAGACTATTATTCTATCATTCGAAACCATTCGCGTGTGTGACTTTAATGCATTTGTTTATCTTGGATCACCGCTAAAAAAGCTAAAAAACCCAACAGCCTAATAAATATATGTTAAACTAGCTGTGGCCCGCGATTTTACCCGCGTTAATTTGAGGAAAAATTATATTTATATAGAGCCGAGATGGCCTAGTGGTTAGAACACGTCGATTTCTACCGATGATCGCGGGTTCAAACCCCGGCTAGCACCGCTGATTTTTCAAGTGCTATATTTGTGTTTATCTCGAGCTCGGCGGTTAAGGAAAATATCGGAAACCTATATGTGTCGGGAGAAATTCTTACACATGTATATCCGCCAACCCGCAGCAGCGTGGTGAATTAAGCTCTAAACCTTCTCCTTAATATGAGAGAAGGTATTTGCCCAGTGGGATATTTATTGCCTGTTACTTTACTTTTTCTTACTGCTTTCGCATATATTTTTTTTATTTATTAAAAAAATAAAAACACATTTAAAAATAAAAGTTGCCTACGTAACTCCTTATGACATTAGCTCCATATATGGAATTGAGAGTCCCAACCGTTTCAGAGATAAGCCGGGACAAATAGACAAACAGACAGAAAAAAAATTTAAACATGGTGTTCTTATTGTTACTACCGTGCAATTACTTAAAAGCTATTAATTTAATTACAAACAGACACTTAAATTTTATTTGTTTATATGGATGTCCTCTATGTCAATTAAATTAAGTCGTATCTAACTATACCATATGTTTACATAATGGTATTATATAAAAATATATATGTTATAAACTCATAGGTTTTTGTACCCAGAATTCCGACAACTTTGGTTAATGACGACGATGTTGCTTAGCAATCAGATAACGATTAAGTATTACAGGCGAGAGAATCTTCGAGCCAACTTGTCCAAGTTGAAGGACATATTACTCCAGTGATTTCGGTTTTAAAAACAAACTACTAAACCGATTTTGATGAAAATTCTATGAGACCAATGGGAATAGTCTACTTGTTCTAACAAAGAAATTCATGTTTTAAATAACGGATCTAAACGCGATAACTAAACGTAATTATACCTTTTTTATTGTCCGACGTTTCGACGAAGCTGCACCCATTGTCACGAGCTGATTTCATTATAGATGTATATCAAAAAGAATTAACTCGTTCAACTAATCGGTGACATAATAAAAATGTCCCCGACGAATTAAGAACCTCATTCTTCTTGTTAAAGTCGTTTAAAAAATAATAATTTGAAAATATCACCCATCCACAGATAATTGATGTCTACGACAACACCTATGGCGGGAAACGCTGTTTGCTAGTCGTCATGGAGTGCATGGATGGTGGCGAGCTGTTCCAGAGGATACAGGACAATAGAGAGGGTGCTTTCACCGAACGACAGGCTGCCGAGGTAAAGCTTGAGCTAGCTTCGTTATGGTTTATGCATCTCGGTGAAGGAAAACATGAAGAAACCTGCATGTGCCGGGAGAAATTCTGACACATGTATATCCGCTCCTCAGTGGAGCAACTTGGTGTATTAAGCTCTAAAGCTACTCCTTAATGGGAGAGAAGCCTGTTACCCAGCAGTGGGACATTAACAGGCTGTTACTTTACTTTAATATTTCTCTAATTTCAGATAATGCATTCAATATGCGTCGCAGTGCGTCATCTTCACGATTCTAACATAGCTCATCGGGATATCAAACCAGAGAATCTTCTATACACCAGTATGGAACCGAACGCGATATTAAAGTTGACGGACTTCGGCTTCGCTAAGGAAACCCTCACCCCCGCTGACACCCTGCAGACCCCATGCTACACACCATATTATGTTGCTCCTGAGGTAAGGAAGCTGTACACCTAATTTGCCATACTTAATTTCTGATGGTCTGAGAAAGTGTAGAAGTGTTCTAAAAAAAAAAGTTAAATAAATTATTTCGCATTTTTGGGGGTTATTTGATGGAAATTTTAATAGTTTTAAGGGCTAAAAATAATTTTCGCGCGTCGGAAAGTATAGAACTGTTACAAAAATTTAAATTCACGCACTAAATGGTACATTTTGCAATTATCTAGCATTTTTCCAGTATTTAAGTTATTTCCACATGTCTTCATTCAAATTTATTTTTTATGCACTCTCAAATCGTCAATTTACAAATTAATAAATTACTTTAATGTAAAACCACCACTAATGTAGAATGTGGTAACTGTAGTGGCATCAATGAAGAATTATTCTTAAGATCCATCTAATTTCTAAAACTACAACAATCAATATTAAAAATACTAAAGAAATGTGTTACTACTATGAAATATATTTAATTCCAGGTGCTTGGACCGGAAAAATATGACAAATCCTGTGATATTTGGTCGTTAGGTGTCGTTATGTACATTCTGCTCTGCGGGTTCCCTCCGTTTTACTCCAACCATGGCTTAGCTATATCTCCTGGAATGAAAAAGGTAAATATTTTTTTTAAAAGCTTGCTAACAAATAGGCAGGACACCTGATATTGGGAGGGGCAGCGGATGCTCCGTGCCGAGGAAGGCCATCGCTGGGGTTTTAATGAGTATAAATCGCCACATAACCCGATCTCCCTCCCAGGAATCGGGTAACTTTTCGAAGATTTCCCCTGCGAAAACAAAGTGATCACCTGCACAGGGACATTTTGCCAAAGCAGTAAAGGAAGAAATAGGTGAGGGTATTTGGCTTCTGTCTCTCTCACTCACCGTACGAAAGGCAGAGCTATACTACTTTATGCAGATCCTCTGTAAGAGTGAGACACTGCTCCGATTAAACTGTATACAAGTTGTAGTCATTGGCCTAGGGCAGCTAGGCTTCCTCACAAAAATAAAAACATCTCCCACCACCTCCCCCTTATATTTGTTATTTCTAAAATACCACCCCATACAGTCATATGAAAAAATTTTTGGAACATCAGTGTCAATTGTATGTCGCGCTCTTAGTATGTTTAGAAAATCATAGATAAGGAAATCTAATAATTGAATATGTATTTAATCATTTTGTTTTTTAGGGTTCCGTACCTTAAAAGGAAAAACGGAACCCTTATAGGATCACTTTGTTGTCCGTCCGTCTGTCTGTCTGTCGGGCTGTCAACCCTTTTTTCTCAGAAATGCATGGACGTATCATGTTGAAATTAATATCATATACTCAAGTCTACGACGACATGCGGCTGTGAAAAAATTAAAGTTCTAAGTCAACGCAATCAAAAGATAATGGAAAATATGTCGTATATTTTGACCATTTTAGCGTTTTCGCAAGGGAATCAAAACCTATAGGGTACTTCCCATTGACCTAGCACGATGAAATTTGGCAAGAAGTAAGATCTTATGGTACAAATATAGGAAAAAATCTGAAAACTGTAATTTTTTTTTCTTTTTTCAGCGTATTAGACTCGGACAATATGACTTTCCAGAGCCGGAGTGGTCAAATGTATCCACCGAAGCCAAAAACTTAATCCGTGGAATGCTGTCCGTTGAACCAGCAAAGCGTCTCACTATACATCAGGTTTATATATATTTTTTATTGTCTTCATTTTTTTCTTTTTTACTACCTAATAAAAATAATTCATTTTTTTTACTTTGGAATATCGATTCTGGTAATGCTGGTAGAATGTACAACAAATGTCCAGTTTGACACCTGTATATATGCGTCTAAAGATATCATACTCATTCTTAATAAATTGGTTTGAAGACGTATATATCCTTTTTTCTTTACTATTTGATAAAAGGTATAACGAATTCAGTGAAGTGGATAGTAAAAAGATTTATCTAATAATAAGTTTTCCAGTTATATAATATTATTGAATATCACAAATAATGTAATGCATTAAATTATGACACTTTTTTTCCGTACTTATTTTGTTTAAATTATTTGAATTTTTTTTAATAATGTTTAAACGAATTATCTGCATACATCAATATCTCCAAATTTGACTCATCATCGTATATAACGACGCCGCCCGCAGGTGATGGCGAGCCCGTGGGTGCGCCAGCACGCGCAGGTGCCGCAGACGCCGCTGTACACGCACGCGCTGCTGCGCGACGCGGGCGACGCGTGGGCCGACGTGCAGGACGAGATGACGCGCTCGCTCGCCACCATGCGCGTCGACTACGACCAGGTGCGTGCGCGTGCGTGCGAGTGTTTGTGTGCTGTGCGATTGCGCTTTATTTGACCCCGTCCAATATTACTGTACTGACTTTTTATGTATGCTATGAGTATGTATGTGTGGGAAGTTGAATGACAAGCTTTGACGAGCTTACAAAATTGGAAATGGATACAAATTTTTAATGTCTGAAGAGAGAATTTTGCATGACTTTCCTAACTGACATAATTCATTTCTTTTGACGCATTGACAAAAGAGGTTTCATACTAATTTTAAATACATTTATATCCATTAAATAAAACACACAAACAGTATGAACATAACATATGACATATATACATGGTTATAATATACTTTGTATATAATAATTAGAAGTATAATGTTTGTGGCCATATTTTAATATTAATTTTAAATTATACACTTTAAATTTCTACGCTGTTCATTGCAAATAAATAAAATGTTATTGTGCTTACTTTAAACATTTCACTTTCAGGTACAAATCAAAGCGCTCGAGCAGAGCAACAATTCTCTATTAAACAAGAGACGGAATAAAGTAGGTGCCTGAGAGGAGTAAGAGAAAGAGAGAGTAGTACTTATATATTAGATCACAGTCTGACCAGAGATATTCTTTTCAAATGATTCTCATACGAAATTTAAACAAATTAGACTATTTAATTGTCTCTTTACTACATTGTAATAATATTTGAATTCGATAATCGTATTCAAATTTATGGAAAGAGAAAGAGAGTGAAAATTATCTTTGGGCAGTTTGTTTAAATTTTGTATTGAATTCGTTTGAAATGGTTAATTTTAGGGTATGGGCAACGTTTTATGAACTTACGGCTGTATTAGATATATATAATTTTAAGCAGTTAAGTTTACTTAAATCGAACACGAAAATTATTCAAGATTTAATATTAACCGATAAATGAATGAAATATTATTTCGTCAAAATAAAAAAAATATTTATATAAACAGACGAACCAGTAGATTCGTGGAAATATAGTAAATAATGAAATAGTATCTAAATTATAAATATACCGCGAAATTAGTAAAATTTTAGTTCAGGGTAGACTTTGCTGTTAAGGGTTAAATGACGGTGGAGAATTTTGGTTAAATATTTAAGTTTATAAAGGATATATGAGATCGCAGTAGTCAATTAAATATTTACTGCAGTTAGCTGGTTCAGTTTAGTAAGAAAAAACAATTCCGAAAATTGTAATCGTTTTCCAAACGTTAGGTAACCTGCCTGTTTTGTTTTGAATGAGGTAATAGTGTTTTAGCTAAAAGTATTAAAAAAAAGTATTTGCCCAGCTGTGGGATTGTATATAAATTTTGCCCATACTCTGTCCTTGTGCCAACAAGTACAAAGTATTATTGCTAATTATAAATTAATTATTAACAATAATCCCGACTATGAAAGAAGTTATTTTTTTTTATTAATGTAATACACAGACATTTTTATTATATATCATACGATGTATACCTTTAAGTTTAAGACTAAAAGAACATAAAAAAGCACTTCAATAAATAATCCTTAAAATAATATTAGAGGGCGCTGAGATCGCTAAGTTGTTTGTAAATTGATATGCGCCTAACTTCAGCTACTATAAGCTGAAGTGTGAAGTTATTAACAGATACCGTTTTCGCTAATACTAACGTCGCTAGTGGTTAAAAAAGGAACTATTATTTTTTGAAATTGGAAGACGGTATCATGTTTTTACTCGTATAGTTGATCGTTATCCTGATACACACATAAATAATGCGTCATTATAAGTCAAACGCATTACGTTTCTTAACTTCTTAGTCGGGTAAAAAGCGTATGATTTTCGCTTTTGACGTCAATTAAATGTTTGAATGTAATTTCTAAGACTGAAAAATGTTCAAACGGTTTTTTTTCTGGTCAGACGATTTAAATACATTTATTTCATAGTTTAGTTTAAGGCGTGGTTTGAATTGTGTCGTTTATCACAAATTTATATTTAAATTTAAATAAAAGTTCAAAATTATGACTCGCTAAACTCGATTATGATTTAATATTTCTTATGACGTATGCTTAATTAATTACATTGGTCAAAAAATATTCCATAGAATCTTATGTCAAGTGTACAATATGGCTACCGTCCGCCATGTTGATGACGTCATATGGTGACCAATTCATGCTCTAAGAGAAAACACATACACAATATTGTCAGCGATGTAATATGAGAAATTCATTCTATAAATTTTCGCTATCGAAGTAAAAAAGTGCAAATTAATCTAATATTAAAGTTACGTCATAATTGTTGTTAAAAGGAATGTAACAAAATGGCCGCGTAATGCCGTCTTTATAATGTGATATAAATAACTAATCCACCAATACAACTGACATCACAAATTGTTTCCCTAAAATATAACAAATAAATATTAAAATCTATGATAAGGTACGCATTTTTTGTTTTATTTTTTTTTTCTGAAATACGGCTTAGCTTATACTGTAGATATACTGGCCAGTGTTATAATTAGATAAAAAAATAACACCCAATGATATTATATAACTATAGATGTGTTATAAGCATCAAAAATGCCGATAACTGGACGACGTTACCCAGCAACCAATAAACAGTAAGAAAGGCAAGCGCATCTTTGAGCTTGTCGAAGTTGGAAAAAGGTACACATTTTTAGCGTCAAATATCGTTCATACTGAACATTATACGTATAAAATGTCATTGATTACCAATACAATATGGCGTCGATTAAGTAATAAGTATTGAAGACAGCTTGCATCGAAGCCGTTTCGTAATGCTTCTGTTTTCTATAATGACGTCTGTCTTTCAGCAGTCCCTTTAAGACTTCAAATAACCTCACTCAACGTTTTACTACGGAATTAGTATACACGGTTTCCTAGACAATGTATTTTGACAGCGTAACATCGGGGTTTTTAGACGTAATATTGCGTCCGTAATTTGACAGGCCGCATATCTAGGCAACCAAGGCATTAAACGTTTTTATCAAATACTTATTGTAAAAGTATAAGCTAATAAGATCATTATTTTTAAGCGATGAAATCGTAGTAATTTAAACAATTGTCTACAATATTATAAACACGTCAATTTGTGACTACGTCATAATAAATTTAGAGCATAGATTAAAAATATTTTGCTGTGCTTTTATTGTCTATGGTGCCTGTGCATAGACTATGAATGTATATTTTTACAATAATATATTAACTACATAATTATATGTTTACAGTACCATGTATTAGTATGTAGATTGTGTGATTGAAATAGAGTTATTTTACTAGTGTTGTAAAACTATCGATAACCGAAATAATTGCCATATCGATAGGACAATAAAATAGCAGACAGAGCATGAATTATAGAAATATTCTTAGTTGTAAGAAACCCTATTTTTGTATATGAGATGACAATAGTATCGATAGATTACTAACTTGCTGAACATCACTATTCTGTACTAATTTAAAATTGTGTCATTCTAATGCAAAAATATACTGTCATACTACAAAAGACGCATTAAAACCATGTTGAACACGTGTCTAGCTAAACAGTGTTTAAAAATTAAACATTGCTTAAAATATTATCTAAATTGCTTAACAGCGGATAAACTCATAAAAAAACTTATTGATAAAATGTTATACGTTACATTTGACAGCTGAAATGGGTTTTAGACAGCTATTAAACTCACTTAAACGTATGTTAATCCATATCTAAAGCATGTTTAACTTAAAACTGTCTTTAGACGCGGATTTGTTGTACGGATTTTTTTAAACACGCGTTTAACGTCTGTTTAAATCTTTTGTAGTAAGGCAGATAAAGTCTGATATAAGAACAAAACTATTCTAAAATCATTCGTGGTTAAAACGAATTGATAGATGTACGCTGATAAGCAATACTATGTCAAGCCATACGGACTTAATTTTAAGGAAATGGTATCTAAACATGTCAAACTAAGTCTGAATATGTTCATCGTTTTTTTTTTTTCTATGTTGATAAAAGAATTAATACCAGAATGGTATTATAAAAAGTTTCATCTAATAATACGTTTTTCCAAAATATGAGATTATTTTTATGAAACATTAAATGAAGAATCTTTTTCGTACCTATTTAGTTTAGACCACTTGATCCATTTTTGATACATAAATATCTCCGAATTTGACTTTGTGTGGGTTGATATATTATTGCTCATCAACATCCAGATAATTCATTTCTTAAAATCCAGCTAGTAGTTGACGCTTCGAGGACATGGTCGGATTTAGATGTCTAGAGGCTCTGGGGCAAAAGAAGTGAAGGTTTAAACATATATAAATATATTGTTTTTAATATTTAAGAACAATATAAAATGTTTTTAGGGGTATTGTAAGAATAATAAAATGACAACGGAAAAGCTGATGACCCATCAATTTCAGACTATTAAAATCTATCCGGGGGCCCCGGATATCCTTTCTTAAATCCGGCTCTGTTTGGAAGTATAGAGAATCCGGCTAACATATATAAAATCATAACTCTTCGCTGTCACTAAAACCACTTGAGCTATGTGATTTTTATTCCTAAACATGTCACAGAAGAAAAATGTTTAATATTTAAACATAGATTTTATTTTTGTTGATTCTATGTTTAAAGAGTGCTTTGAAACTGTTTGAGTGTTAATATGAATTTTTCATATATGCTTAAAATATGTGTTGTAAAATAATTGTACATGTATTTTAATTTCATTTTTGTTCCTATAATGGTCAGTACATTTCTATAAATACCTTTCCAAACTTGCAACGCTAGCTTAATGTAAGTATTATGTAAACGCACAAATAATATGGCTGACATTCGCCATGTTGAATAACTTATGACGTCATATAGCATGACAATCCGGCTTTACGTAAAATGCCCAGTTTATGATCTAAATCTAAGTGAAAAATATATACACAAGTTATTTACTTATGTACAGTTAATGTAATGAAATTTTCTCAATTTAAAATACTTTTTAACGGTCACCCATAAAATACGTTCACACATTATATAACGATAAATAATATAATTAACTCTCAAGATATATTAAATCTACTACTTAACCCTTAAATGCATGGTGTATCAAAAAGGCAACATTTATTCAAAGCCTACTGTTAACTAAAAGTTTTACTAAACGTCTAGTTTAGCTGTATGTTTATATTTTACATGTCCTGTAATACAATAATACATACTGATTTTTTTTACTATTCTTTACAATTCCAAAAATGTGCTGGTTATCTAGTTACACAAATTGTTTTTTATCCTGTTGATATAAATAAAAATCATGCATTTAAAGGTTAAATTTATCAATTTTCTTAATAATTATCATTAAATTATCTCTGAATATATAATAATAATAATAAAACACTACTCCTAAATGAATACGCATTTCTGAATCATTAGCACATTTTCGTGATTAATAATGTATATACGCATTATAAAATATCAAACGCATTTGTATCATACCCTGTCAAAAATAAAGGCACCGACAATTCTTTCAGGTGTAAAGCAATGAGAAATAACTTATGTAAATTTTTATGAAAGTGCGAAAGCAAAACTGAAAGTATACTTCTCACCTTAACTTACAGGTGAATATTCGATAACAGAACTTCTAGTCTAGTCTAGATTGAAATAATTTACTGCTTGTGAGAGCCAAAAAACTGAATCTTAATTTTATGGATGACCTTTAATAAAGCAAATTAAATATCTTTATCAATAAATAACGTATCTCGTAAAAGCATTTTTTCTATTCACTAGTCGTTTTAAAATAATCATTTAAAAGCATTTAATTAATAACAAACTAGAATAAACTTGATTAATAATATTAAATTATAAATCAGAATAACTTGCTATTTAAAAAAATCAATTATTAATTAATAAGTAAGTGATAAATAGCTTGACTACGGTAAGTAGATTAAGTCACCTCTTAACGCAATTTTAGTCTTGCTATCGATTTTAAGAACTTGAAAGAAAAATAAAATGTGCAAAAATCTTTTGTTTCGACTACAATGATAATAGATACTATTACAATGTCTATAAATATTTTATTTCGACGTATGGATTTTGAATTATACTGCATTATACAATCGGCAAATACGTTATACCTTTACGTACATCGTAGTCGAGTAACTTAATGATCTTAACAAAAAAAATATTTTTTCAAATAAATATTAAATGAGTAAAATTTCGCTTATAAATAAAGTATAAATAGCAGCATAAAATAAATTTAAATCATTTAAAGAAAATGTTAATTATAATAATATAGCAATTGAAAACAAATTCTTATAGATGTATTATGAACATTTTAATATTAAAGCTTTGCCGTTTTCCCGTCCGTGCTTAAAAAAGTATATTATTAATAAAAATAATATTTTTATAATAATTAGTGTTGCTATAGTTATATTATTGTAATACATCGTATTGATGTATAGTATTGTCACAAATTTATTGTAAAGTAATCGCACATAATTTTTTTTAAAAGTGGAACTTCTTAGTCGGCAATAATAATTAATAATAAGTGGACGAGAACTGTGTAAAGGTTTGGTCAAACTGAGGACAGAGCGGGACACGAGAGTTGTATCTTAAAAAATTAAAAAGATTATTGCGCACTAACACGACTTGGCTCCCCCACAGCGAATTAACGTTTAAAAGCAATCTTTATTTCGTACTATTTGAGTACATTTTCCAATGATAACTCACTTTTGCCGCTCGCTCGCAGCGCTATTTGCAATTGGGTATATCATTGTAAAATTGTACAAATTTTAGCTTAAATGTTTCCAGCGACAGAACTAGATGACATCCTCTACACTAAGGCGGGAAATATATTTGTAAGTTTTACTCTCGTAATTGATATAAAACCACTCTGTAAACTGGTAACAGTTGTATAGGTTATGAAAGTTTTGAGTGTCAAAAATAAGGCACTGATAGTGAATTACTTCACGTGTAAAATAATGACAATTTATGTAAATCTGTATGAAAGAGAGCAAACCTTATATATATAATTCACGCCTAATAATCCTCTAAATAGTATATTCCTCGTCGTCCGCTGTTTGACCAAGACTTTAGGACGGGTCAAGTTTAAGCACATTTTATTAAAAGAGAGAGAAGAAAGATATGGCGTAGAGAGAAAGAGAACAGTATATTTAAGAAGTTTCACGTGAAGCGTACAGTGCAGCACGCACAATTTAAATGTTTTATTAGTTATATGTTTTATTAAAAGACAAATCGTACAAAACAGATGATGTATATGAAAAATATATTTTCGAAATCTTTGTAAAATACAATTTTTTAATTTTGGTCGGCTTTTTTTAGACTAAGTTGGTTTAACAAAATGCAGTCTTCTTTGATTTACATGTTAATTTATTACAACTTAATATTTACAAAAAAAAAAATGTTATTATTCGAAAAAAAAATGTATTTTTTGTCGAATATTTAAATACTATTTTGTCAGTGTTGTAAGTTAAAAGTTTAAATATAGATTAAAAATCGACACAAGTAAATATATTTTTATCATTATAAATGTAAACATCACGTACAAATATATATTATTCTGTATTAGTACTTATTTTTTTTACATTTCTATAAACAGAACAGTAGTATTGTTATGCTTTATTATTTTTCGAGTTGTTTTCTACTTTTTTTTTGTTCTTTATAAAAAGTGACACTATTTTTTTTAATAATTATATATATAACTGTCATTCATGTGTATGGTAAGTGTTTAAGTATGTACTGATGTTTAATAAATTTCAGTAACTACACTGGCATTTTTATTTAATTCCAAGGCCCTTATACTCTATGATAAAAGTAATGAGCGATTACGCGCGAATATATAACACAGTAACGAAGTGGAAACGACACTTCCCGCGTTTTTCTTTTTAGGGTTTCCCGCGTTTAGGAGGCGAGGTTGATCTAAGAGAGAACCCGACAATTTGTTGTAATATCTTTAAAGATTTTCAAATTTCCGTACAGCGTTGAAACAGCAATGCAAATAAATAAAAAAAATATCATGTCGCAACACGTATTCACCAATAAATAGGTTTATCACGTAGATTGTAATGAAACTTTGATAGAATTGTTAAGTTATCTATGGGATCCTAGTTACTAGTTTATTCGTAATTATGAATATATTTCTGAGAGTGAAGACAAGCGATCTATCCTAGAGAGAGGGAGGGAGCGTACTGCCGATATATAATAACCAACTGATCAACGAGCTACCATAGACAAAATACAGTATTATTTACTTTTATGATATATTCCTAACAAGGATGTTCTGGGGACGTCCACAAGGAGTCTTGGTTATTTTCTTATTAATTATTAAGCTTTTTTATATCGATATAACGCAATATTTAGGTATTGAAATAAAACTTGATTAGAAAATCAGTATTTATTTATTTTAAATTCCACAATTAAGTCTTAATTACAGACATATAACATAATATTATGTAGTAAATTTTTTAAGTATTAGATTCGATTAGGGTTCATTACATAATTGTTTTTAACAACTCTTAAAGAAATTTGAATAATTAAAATACAAATAATACATTTTTAGAACGTAAATCATTTTAATTCTGGTTTAAACCAACCAAAATATATAAAGTGGTTGCTACGCAACGTCGTCCAAAACGGTCGGGATTCTGGATCCCAAAACCAATTATCTTATAACATACCTAGTTATACCTATATAATAACATTGATTTAAATGATGTGTTCCAAAATACAATCCCTCATAATGGCCTCAACTAATAACATCTCAATTTGACATTTTTCTAACCAAAGTGACAATTACATTTGTAAATTTTTCTTGTAACACTTAACTGACAGTCTGACAGTAAATTCTTTCAGGTGTAAAGCAATGGCAAACAATTTATGTAAATCTTTATCCACAAAACAAAATAAAAAAAAAATCTTTATGAAAGTCAGAGCTAAATTTATAAGTGTTAATTCTCACCTAAAATAAAAAAAAAACAGCTAATGTAAGATTGTATTTTGAAACATATCCAAAATATATTACCAAAGAGTCGAATTATTTAACTATTTCGATTCCTACCAACAAAATTTCGACATTTTTATATTATTTGAATGATTAATTATGAAAAATACATTTGTACACACAGACGTCACATTGAAGCTAGTCAAGATGGATTTAGGAATAACCTAATATATTTCTATTGAAATTTGCTCTTTTTACCGTTAAAACACATTATTCCCTTGCACTAAATTCTTAAATCTATATTTTATCCATATACCTAAACCAACCTAATCGTTACTAATTTTTTTCTTAGTTATCGTTTTAAAACTCTATATTTAATTTTTGTATATCTTTCCGATCATTTCATGACAAATTCTAGTAACTTTATTTTAATATTAAACCTAATTAAACACAAAAGTAATATTATTAGAAAAATACAAAAAAGTATATACTCGTGTTTAATATAAATAATGAGACTCAATATATTGTGATCCAAAATGTTCCGAATTTGACTTGTTATGTAGAATTTTACGCTACACCATGAACTTTAAAAAGTCAATTTTATTACAAAAAAAAAAAATAACTTGCGAATTTTATAATAAAAATATCAAAATTAAAAATACTGATAGGTGTAAAATAACAAATAATTCACGCCATTAAAAATAACAATATTTATTTAAACGCACTTTATTCTTACATGTAAAATAATTTATAAAAGGCTGTACAGGAAGTAAATAACGGGCGGACACCAGGCGGTCTGGATCATAGTGAGCCCGGTGAGACAGGACACTATGAACCATCCCAGAGTAATCATCAAAACTTGCCATATGATGTGAACCACTTTGAGGCTGAAAAAAATAATATGTATTTTTATTTAACTTTCATTGATGTACGTGACTTGGAGAGTTGCCTAGCAACGTGTTGTCGAGGTCAAGAGAGAACATATATAAGCAATAATATGTCAATCCACAAATAGATAAATTTCAGAGACATTTAAAAAATCAAGTTATTTAAACTAAATAAGTACGAAAAAAAGCTTCTTAATTTAATGTTTCGAATTTCGAGTGCGTTCTATATTTTGCAATTAACATACCACATATACCAAAGAAACTCTACAAAAACAATCAAGTTGTAACTCTACAAAAATATATTCAGGTTAATTTTCCATTTTTTACGAAATAAACAAATAAAACAATAAACGCATCACACTCGACAGCCCCCATTAAGATCTCATTGACCTTGTGTCGGGGGTCCGGGAACACACAACACTAACACAAACACCCAGACCACGCCACCTGTATGGCCAATACAGACGTTTACCGCGAGCGGGGATCGAACCCGCGACCGTTAGCGCTTCAGTCAGTTCCAGTTACCACTGCGCCAACGTGTCTGTCATGTTAAAATAAGTTATATTCATTGAATTAAAACTCACATAGACTGCTTGGTTTTCGCCGCCGGCAATGTCTTCTCGCTTTCCTTATTCAAATACTTTCTCACGCCTAAATGTAGATTCACGAAGTATTCCTCCCACTGATGACAAAATAATAATACATAAATAATATTTCGGCATTCAAGACAATGCAACGATATTATACAGTGTCAAGATAAATAAGAGTCAGTCAGTAGAATCGATATTTTTTTATAATTGAAACGTTAGACCTTGTAGGCTCGTCAAAATCCAAAATCAAAATTAAAATAGGAATTTACATTCTCTTTTTGAACGTCAATAAAATGAAGCTACCACGTGTTATAGGCATCGTTTGTGAAAAAGAATTAAAAAAAAATTCAGTTTCTTTACTTATAAATATCGATTCTGGTAAAATTGGTAAAATGTCCAACACATTTTTAGTTGACATCCTAAATATCTATAGAATAACTATGAATATCTATAGTGGTCGCCCATTGGTCGGAATTCGATCATAACTAATTTAAATTATAAATTTGAACATTAAGGTTCTATTGATAATCTGTTGTCAATTTGACCACAGATTAACATTTAACAATAGAGAAAATATATTAGTGTGTCAATTACATGGTGTGTGTGTAAAGGTTTTTTCATTAATTTAATGTATTTTTCGCCTATTAATTAATATACAAATATTATAATTTCATGATTTCATGATTGAGCAGAATGACTACTTTGGACGATGTTGCCAAGCAACCAGCTAAGTATGACATAGATCAACTCTGAGCTGACGTGACGATTGACGAGTTTATTCCAGTTGAATTACATTTGTAAGTTTTACTCTCGTAATTGATAGTAAAATAACTCTGTACCCTGGTAACAGTCACCGATAGTCGTATTTTTACAAATATTAAATAACGCATCACACTCAACGGCCCCCATTAAGATCTCATGACCTTGTGTCGGGGGTCCGGAAACACTCACAACACTAACACGAACACCCAGACCACGACAAACATCTGTATGGCCAATACACACGTTTGCCGTGAGCGGGGATCGAACCCGCGACCGTTAGCGCTTTAGTCAGTTGCAGTGACCATTGCGCCAACGCGTCTGTCAAGACAAATATGGCGTATTTCTAACCACATTTGAGGCTGCGAGAGCAACAACGGCCTACCTGCAGAGTTGAAATTTTAAGGTATACAAAAGTCAAACTGTTGTAGCTCCTAAATTTTTTTTTGAAAAAGCAATGCAATAAACGTATCTTGATTCCCATCTAATAATAAATCAAGAAATCATAGTTGAGTCGTTTTTCGTGCAAAGACGACATATTATTTGAGATGTATAATAAATACATCATTTTGTAAACAATGTTGGTTAGGCCGTTGTTGCTCTCACGACCTCATATGGATGCTGATATGCAATAATGTGTCAACCCACAAAAAGTGAAATTCGGAGATATTGGTGTATTTTGATACGGCATCACCTATTTAACATTATTCAATAAAAAATAAAGTCATGTAAACTAAATAAGTATGGAAAATAGTTTCTTAACTAATTGTTTCGAAATTCCAGGTCGTTCCTTATCTTGTAATTTATATAATAATCTTATATTTTTAAAAACTTTTTAGTAGATAATATATTCAATATATCAACCTGCTTTAAATTAATTACAGCTTTAATCAAAAAAGAAAAGAAAATTTGGATAAATACCTATTCAAACATACTTATTAAGAATAGGTTTGACATCTTTAGACGCCATTTTCTCAAAACGAAGTCCGTGTGGCTTGACACAGTATTGCATATCAGCGTCCATATATGAGTTATATGAGAAATTATCCATTGAATGATACAACTGAATTATTTTTAAAATTTACAACTGAATTAATTTGAAATGAAAATATTCGAAATTTCGTGATTTCCCTTCGGAGTTTTGTTGCCGAATAAAGACAAGTAATGAAAAATAGACTATAGGTAACCTTACAAAGGCTGTAACCGTCAAAAATAAAGACACAGACAGTAAATCCCTTCAAGTGTAAAACAATGAGAAATAACTTACGTAAATCTTTATGAAAGTCTAAGAGCAAAACTCATACGTGCAATTCTCGCCATAAGTTATGTAATAAACACTTACATAAATAGTCTCGATGTCGAAATAAAACGTCTCCTTGTCAGTTTTATTCAATTTCTCGTTCAGTTCTCTCGTCTTCGTGTTATAGAACTTCCATTCAGTGAAAATAAACCTCTCTAATCGATTCAGAGAGTTCCATACATTTTTGTGCAGGCGGAACAATCTGTAATGAATCGGTGGATGTTATTTACTAGCTGTCCCTTGCGGTTTCATTTCGTATGAGTCGTAGCGTGATGTAATATAGCCTATTGCCTTCCTCAATAAATAAATAAATAAACGATTCACATAACGGCCCCCATTAAGATCTCATGGCCTTGTGTCGGGGGTCCGGAAACACCCAACTATAACACAAACACACAGACCACGACAAATATCCGTATGGCCAATACAGACATTTGCCGCGAGCGAGGATCGAACCCGCGACTGTTAGCGCTTCAGTCAGTTGCAGTGACCACTGCGCCAATGTGTCTGTCAATAAACTATCTAACACAAAAAGAATTTTACAATTCGCACCAGAAGTTCCTGAGATTAGCGCGTTCAAACAAACAAACAAACAAACTATTCTATATATAGACACTAATTTTATAAAGAGGTAAAATTTGTTTATAAGTTTGTATGTAGGGGGTAATCTCTGAAATTGCTGAATCGATTTGAAAAGTTATTTTTGCGTTGGATAGCCCGTTTGTTCAGGTTGTAGGCTATATTACATCACGCTACTCATAGGAGCGAAGCAGTAATCGTTATCGTGAGTTAAACCGCAAATGGGTATCTAGTATCTAATATTTAAGTATTTAATTATAAAATTCTGTATTATTTCTTAAATTTGATTTAAATATTATTAATTATTTATTCATACATATATACATAGTATGAAATATTACCTGTCCGTCCAAATATTAGCTAAACGTAAAAGCAGAATTAGTGTAAAAATCTAAACTTTTCTAGAAATGACTGTATCGTCATATAACGAACGCAATATGACGAACATAAAAAAATACATCAAAAATTTTATAGAAAACTATACGTATTTATAGTACTTATTGCCAAAGATTGCGTTGTAAACGCTATAGAGCGGACGCTAAATGGCAGTCACCGCTATTTTTATACTTCATAGATAAGATTTTTGTTTTAAAGCAAGACTTCAAAAGCAAACACCATATACATCGATTTTCAAAACCAAATCACTATTAAACCGATTTTGATAAAAATTCTGTAAAACCAATCTAAAAGTACACGCTGAAAGCGTAATAAAAATATTATCAAAATTGTTTCAGCATTGATAATTAAACAAAATCAATACGTATTTACATAATTTAAATAAAAACTCACATAGGTCTCCCGCCGGTTAGCCGTAACATCATGTCCAACAATATGGCGGGCAGGAAGTGAACGAATATGGCGGACAAGCGGAACAGCCATAATGAAGGAACGAAGTCTAGATATGGATACCTAAAAAATACAAAACACAAGACATTTAAAAAAACTGACTTCAAACGCAAAATATTTCGTTTACTTGAACGACTTACTTATTGTAGATATTTTAAAACGAAACTACTGAACCGATTTTAATGAAAATTTCTTTATATATCCATCTTCTCTTTTGTATTTTAATAAAATATGTAATAAATTAGTATAAAAAGAAACGTTTTATTTAAAAATAAGTTTTTTAAATATATGAGATTATAGCACGATCGAATCGAATCGAAACATGAAACTAAGAAACTTTTCGTAGTTATTTAGTTTAGATGACTTGAAAAACATTTGAATAATGTACAGTACATGACGTGTTCATCAGAGTACATCAACATGTCCGAATTTTTTGTGTGGGTTGACTCATTATTGCTTATCAGAAACCATTTAGACTTTATAGGTAAAAGGCATATACGCGGTTTTGCACTAACGCCGACGAAATTATTACATAAAAAGAATTAAAATCGTTTAAAATAATACTTACCAAACAGCACTTTTTAAGGGATAATTATGTAGCATATTATTAACTACGCTTTCCAGCATCTGCCATTTAAAAGGCTTTTGTGTTGAGGATGAACAGTGGTACACTGTGAGACCGGATCTAGAAATAATAATAAATAATGTTTTAATTTTCTATTATACTTACAATTGCTTCTCGCGGTTTGTGGTTACCGCTTCGCTTATGAGTCGTTGCGTGATGTAATATAGCCTATAACCGTCTGCGTTAAACGAGCTATCCGACGCATTTTTACATATAAAAGAAAATAAGTAACTATATAAAGGATACAACACTTAAATATTCACATTCATTTGTTTAAGTGTAAAAAAATATATTGCAGTAAGATAGTGTGTTTATTTAAGGCCTACAATCCAATAATAATTATAGGCTGTAAAACATCACGCTACGATCTATCGGTGCGGAGTGCGATGTAATAAAATCGCGAGGGATATGTATTTTAAAATAAATATTGTAATTAAAAAAAAAAACACATTTGCATAGTAGTTTATACAACTATAGATATGTGATAAGCTTATGAATTTCGGCAACCAGAGTGTCGACAAATTTGGACGACGTTGCCTCGTAACAAGCTAAGTTTTCACCTAATTACTTACTTGGATTGGGCAGCATACCAGCCAGCCACTAGAAGTTGATTTACTACGACATCTACGGGTATATAATCTGCGATTATATCTTTTGACAGGGGAAGTCGGCGGACTACACCTGTATTGGAGATATTTATTTACCGAATGATTCCGTATATCCACCCTAGAGTGTTCACCCTAAGGTGGATAATCGGAATTGTGTGTCTTTTTTCTTGTTTGTCCGAATAAACGGAATTCGGATATTAATTTTCGGAAGATTATTCCCTTTGACTATGTACAGTCAATAAAACGATTTTTCTTTTTTTAATTTGTGTAATATAATTTTTGTTTAAGCTCCCTATTAAAAAGAATTTGGTTTATTATAGTTAATGAACTGAGGTGGAAAATCAGAAGAGTAATCGGAAAAAATTTATCCACCCAGCCTGGAGGGGATAAACGGAATTAACATCCCACATGGAGTGGATACTTTGGGGTGGATAACCGAACCATCCTATTTAACGAGTTAATTTGTGAAGTTTCTTGTTAGAATCTACATTTTAAACTTATTTCAATAACCACTGGGATTATTGAACTAAAGGTTCTTTAACCAGTAATGGTCTCATGGGATCCAGTAAAAAACACAAGCAACCTTTTTTCCGTTAGAACGAATTTTTAAAAATAAGCTCTCTATTCCATTCTTAAAAAAAACATTGATTGTCGATTAAAATACCATTTAATTTATACAATATAAAAAGCGTTATTTTTTTTACTATTAATTTTAAGTAGTTAAATATTTAAAACCAAAAGACAATAAATATTGAATTATTAGAAATATTACAGCGAATAATAAATTAAAATATGGTACAAGATTTGAGTTAATATCTTAAATACAACGCGACAAGAAACTGTTTTTTTGATTCGGGTCTGTTGGACCCTTTGTGACCGTTATGTAATTATTAAGAGCTGTGATATGTATTTTACATCACAAAATTTTAACTTTTAACGATTCTTTTAATTACAGACGATTGAAGTTAAGTTTACTACACAAAATTTTAATGTCTTCGATCTAATTTTAATTAACAATAATACCACATTTTTGAAGTCGGTTAATTAATTAAGTCATAGTTTTTCTTACCTTTAGCGGCTCCCATCAGAAACCCTTGAGGACCGACTTTTGAGCAAGTCCAGCCTATTACTGGTTCCTTCCATGAGGCTACAACTGAAATATATAATTTTTATTACTAGCTGTGCCCTGCGGTCGCACCTGCATTAATTTAAGGAAAAAATCTATTTATACAGGGTGTCAACTGGGCGTGTGTTGAATATTTTACCAGCATTAGCAGAATCTATATTTTATAGCAAAAAAAGTGAATATTATTTTTTATAATTTTCATAAGTGATGTTTTACTGTACGAGTCTACAAGATCCAACGTTTCAATATAATATTTTTTAGTTTCAGATATTACCTTCTAAATACAAACTTACAAACAAATTATATCCTTTTATAATATTAAGTATATATATTTTTTAATTATTACCAAACTGTTTTCGAGTCGGTAAACATATAAACATAACGCATTGAGAACCTCTTTCTTTTTTAAAAAAGTCGGTCAAAAAGTTTTTTTATACTTTTTATATTTTACTAGCTGTAGTTTCACTCGCTTTTATGGTTACTGCTTTACTCTTATGTGTAGGAGCGTGATGTAATATAGCCTATAGCCTTCCTCAATAAATAAACTATTTACTAACTACACAAAAACTATTTATGAAATCGAAACAGTAGTTCCTGAGATTAGCGCGTTCAAACAAATAAAGTCTTCAGCTTTACAATACTAGTATAGATTTCAGAATTAAACGGTTAAAATTACTAAATAATTAACATAAACAATCCATATTGCTTCGGTCTGCCTGGTTTGAGTCACGGTAATAACCACATCCGTTTAAATACGACTTGATAAAAAAAAATATAATTATAAATCAGACGAAATCACAGAAATAGCTAATTTAAAATTTGTGCTAATATTTTTCGTCTGGATTCTCAATGGAGTAGTAGTTTTTAAGTCTAATAGTGCCCTTTTAAATAACCCTTACACCAAAATCGGCTCAGTTATATTCGCCTGATAGTCTTTGCTTAAAATATAACTGCATTTATTTTCAAATATTTTAAATAATATTAATGAAGACAAGCCCATTATTAATAAATATATATTTATTGTGTATTCCTAATTGCGAAACGAAAATGTATTTTGTTAAATTTTTAGCCGACTTCCGAAAAAGGAGATTTCCAATTCGTACCAGATCTTTTTTATGTACGTTCACTGCTTGACTGATTTGGTTATTTTGTTTGAAAGGATATACTTTCCCATTGGTCACTTAAAATTTTCATCAAAATCGGTTCAGCATTTAGTTTTTTTTCCGCAGTACGTATTTTGCTTTTGTAGTTTCGAATAATATTTTGTGACATAAAAAAGCAAGCTATATGTATATAGAAAAAAAGTTTATTTAAAACATGTCATTGTTCCATAGTATATAGCCGTATAAAAACCATTAACCAAAAATCGTCTTAACAGACGGACAGACAACAAAGTAAATTTAAAAGGGTTCCGTTTTTTCTTTTTAAGTACGGTACCATAAAAATTTAAGGTAAAAAAAAAAAACTTACTCATAGTAGGTCTGACTATAGCGCACGGAAATTTCTCAGAGCACTTCTTCACTTCGTGCTCCGCGAGATGTTTCGTGAACGTGTATGTATTAGGATGATCCTTCAGTATTCTGAAAGAATGTTTTATAATATAACACTTATAATTCTCGCTGTCACGTTCATAAAGATTTCCATAACGTCGAGGATGATGCAAAACCCCGTAACTAGCTGCAATACGGTCCATTTTTTAATTAAATATTCAATTTCATCTATACTAATATTACGAAAGTTAAAGCGTTTGTTTGAACGCGCTAATTCGAACTACTGGTTCGAATGAAATTATTTTTTTTGTTAGTTTATTTATTAAGTAAGATTATAGGCCATATTACATCACGCTACGACTCATAAGAGTAAAGCAGTAGCCATAAACGCGAGTGAAACCTCAAAGGATAGCTTGTTATTGATGAAAAACAAACTGGCTAAAAATTATATAATCGATATTTGTAAAAATAATACTTAACATAATTAAATTATGACATACCGTCGGTGAAATTACAAACACGATACACCAATGTAATGGAAAATTAAAAAATCTGAAAAGCTTAGTTTTCCTGAAAACTCATGTATACCACAACAAACATCGCCAATTATTAAACCACGTTATTTTAGCACTATTTTAAACAAAATATTTTTTTCAAATTTCATGTATGCCAGGACATAAATTGTCAAATTAAGGGTTAATAATTGGTTCAAATTTGGACTTTTTATGAAAAGGTAGATACGCGGTTTTGCAATATCCCCGGCAATAAGTTCCTCATTGCTTTACATCTGAAGGAATTTACTGTCAGTACCTTGTTTTGACAGCCACAGTTAGCTTGGTAAATATTACGTAAAATAAACATACATATTTCGTACAAATTTATATCACATATGTAATTCTCGTCATTGTCAAATAGAACTCCTATCTACATTTACAAATCTCACTCCATAACACCACCTTCCCATTTTAAGCCTAAGTCATTTTGGCTCACAATATGAACCAAAATAAATAAAATATAAAAGTTATCGTCAAAATTTCTCATCTGTATCAAAGACCATCTTTCTCTGTTACATTCTGTAAAGACCATCTTTCTCTGTTACATTCCGTGTGACATTATTGTGAGCCAAAATAAATTATAATAATTCATAAAACTCACGTCTTCTCCAAATCGATCAATGCCTGTTCAGTCAACTTCTCTGCCATACTGATGACTGACTCGACATCCGCCGGTGAATCATAAACTTTCTCATGTACTTCCGTCAAATAGGAATTTACATAAGCTGATGATACATGAACCATTACCTGAAAAATAATATTTTAATAATCAATCAAAATCATCTGTGTATTTTGGCTCATTTACTTATTTGTATTAATGAGCCAAAATGTTAGTAACATTCAACAGTATAAATGATCCAGTATATAAAAGTGAGCCAAATTAATAAAAGATATATGAGACGGTAAGTTAACGTTGTCTTAGATTTTCGCGATTATTACTCATTGAAATAAAACTATTTTAAACGGATTTAAATGCCGTATATTACCTATTTTTATCATCCCGACGTTTCGGACACTTTACAGCGTTCGTGGTTACTACCGCCTAAGAACCATACCAGCTAAGAAACCGTTAGCGGAAGTTGTAAATAATATTTCTCAAAAACTTCAAATAGACAAATGTCACCTTAGTCTACCCGTGCCCACGAACGCTGCAAAGTGCTCGAAACGTCGGGATGATAAAAAATAGTTAATACGATTTAAATCCGTTTAAAATAGTTTTATTTCAGAAACAGTAAATTACCTGATCTAATAAATAAATGGTTACATACTTGTTCGTATCTTATAGGTGACCGCCATAACATAATCTACATTAACACGAACAATACCACGAGCAAAAGCTAGCAATTCAAATTTTTAACATTTATTTTGTCTCATCATGAGCCATTACAGGAATTATGATATAACTCGATATTTTTAGTTTGATTTAAATAATCATCATTTTTGTTTTAATAATGTATGTTTTCATATAAATAAATAGGAATAAACATCTTGTCAACCTATTTGTAATGTATGATTATTATTGTATTTTTCAATGACTGTATTCAATAATTGTTGATCATTTATCATCATGTTATGTATTGTAAATTAGTAACTATAAATAGATATGCATCATTAATTATTAATATAAATAAACGAATTAGTATTATTTTATACTTTATATACTTTAATTTTTATTATTATTCTTTTATTGTACACCACACAATATAAACAAGTAAAATACATAAGTGAAAGAAATAGATAAAATTACATCTGTACAATAAGGCGGCCTTATCGCTTAGTAGCGATTTCTTCCAGACAACCTTAGGGTTAGAATTTTAAACAAGAAGTAGGTAGGTGGTGTATGAATAGACATACATACTAAAAATACATATAATGTAAATATATAGTATATAATAAACTAATATATATGTATATATACATACATATAAATGTACATATTATAAATATACGTCATGTAAGAGATAAATAATAGTCTTTCACTTGCTTTTTAAAGATGTTAATACTTTCAGCTTTTCGGATATTTAAGGGCAACGCATTCCACAGAAGAATAGCTTTAACAGTAAATGAATGCTGAAAATATTTAGTTTTGTGCACAGGCAATCTAAGTGTGAGATTGTTAGAGGAGCGCAATACCTTGCTGTGCTCTCCGACAAATTCAAACTTCTCCTTCAAATAATTTAATATTACCTCATTCTCGAAAAATATTAAAATATCGCAAAAAATGTATATGTGTGGGTTAATGAGCAATGGTAGTTTCGTTTAAAAGAAAAAACTTTAATGACTACTTAATGAATTCAAAAGTTTTTATATATGTAAAAAAAATGAAACTTTTTTAATAATAATATGTATGTATATAATCTATGCTCATATGGTGCAACTGAATGCCATCAAAGCAAAATTGAATTGAATATTGTTGAGATAAAAATAATCTTTTAATAAATTTCATTTAATAATACCTTCAAATTCTTCATTTGTTGACACAATTCCATGATTTGCCGAGTTCCCAAGACGTTAATTTTCACCGTTGGCTTCAAACTCTCTTCGAAGTCCAGGGTTGCAGCCGAATGTATGACTACATCGACATTGTCAATTAGTGTCCGTCTATCCTCAGTACTGAGACCGAGATCCTTGGAGCCCACATCACCAGATATTGCCACGAGTTTGTGGAAAATATCTTTCGATTCCGTTTCCAGGAGTTTCTCGAAAACCTGTAACAAAACAATAATTATTTTATAGATGGTGATAAGCAATAATGTGTCAACTTACAAATGATAATCCGTTGCCCATTTAACATTTTTCAAAAAAAAAGTCTAAGACATGTCAACTAAATAAGTATGAAAAAAAATTTCTTATTTTAATGTTTTTGAATGTTTATTTTTTGCCATGCAGAGCAGTCATGTGAATGGACGACAACTTCTATACTAATATCTGATTGGGATGCATCATTAACTTAATCATGTTTTTAAATAGAGAAATTGCTGGCATGCAAACTTAGATAGTCAATGATATATAATGATTTCATGTTTTTATTGTTCGTTTTTGCTGTGCAATAAATCATTATTACTTTGACTGTAACAAAAAATGCATCATCATAGTTAATATGTTAAAATTGAATATAAACATTACTTTTTAAAAATATATTGTCGATGCATTTGTTTTTTTATTGAATAAATATATAAAATTACTTTTTTATTAATATTAATATTGTTTCTACACGATATTGCTTATATTACTGTAAGTTTTCTGTAGTTTTTTATATGTACCATGTAGAACAGTGGTCACCAAATGGTGAAACCATCCCAATCTGGCAAAAACGAATATTGGGTAGGCCTTGGAAAACAAGCTTAATTATATTGAAAACAATACTCCTTGTATTTTAGTGTATAATAAATTTTCGATTAGCATTTGTTCTTAAATTTAAAAATTTCAGTGAGTACGAGTATAGACTACTTGGTAAGCCACTGAGATACTTTATATGACTTAGATCCAATTAATGGGAATGAACAATATGAGAAACAGTAAGACCACCACACTTAATCGAATTGCCATACTTACAGGATTTACTGGGAATTCTTGCAGTCTCTCAGATATCTCCTTCCCTTTCTTCGGCCTCATTAACAAGTATATTTTCCCGACATCGGGTATACTTCGCAGTATCCTCTCAATAAGACACAGCCCCACGAAGCCGGTACCGCCAGTTATGAAGAAATTTTTCCCGGTATAAAACGCGCGCACTTGCGATTCTTCGGACATTTTGTTATTTCTTTGGTCAGTTCTGAAACAATATGTCTAATTTAAATAATATATACTATTTTTGGAGATATTAATAACTTTTTAAAATCTCTACATTTCGTTCTATTTCATACAGTACATAACAATCGAATAATATAAACAAACAATCGTCAAATTGAATTTGACGTTAAGTAGTGATGTACAATTCGACTTGAAAACCGATACTATCAAATTACGGCAAAAAAACTGTTAAAAAATTAATTTTAAATTCGATTTCGAGACTTATTTATATATTGATGTTATAGTTTTGCAAATCTTCTCGAGTATTTTTATTGTGTCTGTAGCTACCACCAAAAAGTATTTATAGGCTACCACTATGTAACTTGACAATGACATAATCTGTAAACTTCTAATATTGGTAAAAAAGCTTAGCACATTTCCCATACATAGGTTTATTTTCTATTGAAGCTCCATCTCGTCTTGTGTGTAGATTTTTCTTCTTTGATCGATATGATGTAGAGCTAAGTTAAACTTCAATCAAAACATTACTTATGACTTGTACTTAAATAAGATCTTATTCGTTTAAACAATTTCGAAACTTTATTTCAATTAATTATACAATTACATATGTAGTATTATCATTATTATGTAAAGTAATTAAAACTTTCGTTTAAATAAATTGATTAAAATTTGCACATTTTAAAAACATTCGGATATTTTTTTGGGTAGCACATGCTAATATTGCAAATAAAAGTCACTTAAAAGGTACATTAAAATACCATTTAGAGTCTTTTTGCGCGAACCGGTTTTGCGCAAGTTTTGCGCAGTTAAACGCCTGTGAACGTTGCTTGTGTAATCGTTTTGTTAGTAAAGCTATGAACTGCAATCTTTTACGGTTATGCGGTTTACAAAGCGTTATGTAATTTAAAGGGAAATATTATGAGTACATTTTAAAATTTCCTACCAACCTACAGAAGGTTTATTCAATAATTTAAATTCATAATTGTTTATAAGAGCACATGTTCCTGCAGATTTGCATATCAAAATTTCTTCGCTAGTATGTATCATTTAATTAATTTTAATTTTAATGTATCATTTATACATAAATGATCTATTCACATAAGCGATTTTTTCTCTATAAGACGGAATAGGATTGCCTATGTAAAAGCGAATATATGGATAATAAAAAAAATTAAAACAAATATACCTAATACTTATGTGCCAAAATAAATATCAATTTGAGATATTATATTACCTCTTGACAGCATATTGAACCGTATTTCGAAACACAATCAATTTCAGTCCCCGGCGGGTAATAAAAACAATGTAATTAAATATCAAAACTAAGGACATTTTTTGTGATTCGGTTTATTGTTTTAGAGATATTTAAAATGGATTTATCTCGTTAAATTTCATTTGACAAAGAAAACAGCTTTATATTTATAATTAAATAAAATTATACCCTGTTAAATTAATTATTTCATGATTAAACAGATGATGATAATAAAATTGTCATTTGATATTCATATATATGTCGGAGGAAGAGGTCAAGTTGATAGTTCTTTTAATTATATCACGAGTTATTAATTATTTACTAAAATACAATTTGTTAACAATAATGTTAAATTTATTTAATTTTGTTTGCGTGTAAATTATTTTTAAATTTTAATTAAATGTTCTTTTGTTGAAAGGTTAGCGAATAGACTTAGCTCTGCAGTTTTTGCTATTAAGAAGATTAGAAAATTAACAAATGTTGAAATGGCACGCTTAGTTTACTTTAGCTATTTTCATAGTATAATGTCATATGGCATACTACTATGGGGACATGCCGCCGATATTAATATGTAGCAGCACTTCATTTGCCGCCAAATAAAACAACATATAGATGCCACATGCGTGACGTAATTATTTATTAACACAAATATGCGTTATGCAAGCGACGTCATTTGAAACATGATATGCATAACACAAGCGCAACGTCATCGTTCTTAGAAACAGGATTTGCATGCCGCAAGCGTGACGTCAGCATTTTGAAACATTGAAGTTCTGATAAGAACTATTTAAGACGCGTTTTTATGAAACAGAAGCAGCATGCAAGATTGCCATCGCTCTGAAAAGTGCAACGACAAAGTAGTTCTGAAAAGAACTGTTTTGTTTTATAATCTTCAATCTTCAAATCTTCATCGGGTGACGTCACACACACAACACAACTGTATCACTATATATGGCGAGTCGACACGGCGGTAATGCAGACGTCTTCACTTCGCGCGGCGCTGGAACCAAATGGCCGGGGCGACGCGCGCGGGGCATCTTTATAGTTCAACGGCGGTAAACGATTTCGCGTAAACAAGATTTACGCGGCGAATTGTCTGCACCAATAAGAAGGCCCAGACTAAAAGTGGGACTTTCTATTGGAATTCATTTTTACTATTTTTGTACATATTTTATTTCCTATTTTTTTATTGGTTGTTTACTTTTAGATTTTTTGTATATATACATGAACATTTTTAATAAATTATTCATTCCTTCGTCAACATCAAGAAGTCTTTTATTCAGCAGCCTCGACACGCTCGCCTCTAAAGTGGTGACCCCGAACAAGAATACCTGGAAGAAAGAAACAGCAAGCAAGAAAAATCTCTGCCCGGCTACATTCAGAAAATCCCTGTCGACGAATCCCTGCTCGACGCATCCCTGCTCGACGGATCCCTGCTCGACGCATCCCTGCTCGACGGATCCCTGCTCTACGAATCTCTGCCCGACGAACCCTTGCTCGACGAAGAAGAATGGAGGACCAGAGCAAAGCCCAGCCACAAGCCTTCACACCTACACCAGATGTAGCGAGCATTGCGCTGTCCATGCGTATCCCTACATTCTGGCGCGAAAATCCACGGCTGTGGTTTATAAGCTTCGAGGCCGCGACTGAAGAACTGAAAAGGAGTCAAGCCCAGCTCACACAGATGGTACTCGTACAACTCGATAAACCGGATATCGAACAAATATCCGATATCCTGTTCAACGTACCGAAAGAACAACAATACCAGGCTATTAAAGCACGACTCATATCCGTCTACGAGGAATCTGACAGTCGTCAATTTCAAAAGCTTCTTGCTGAGATGGAGCTAGGCGACCAGAAGCCTACTCAACTCCTACGACGCATGCGTAACCTCGCAAGAGACAAAGTCTCAGACACAACATTACGCATGATGTGGACTAAGCTACTACCAGCTCACGTTCGCTCAGTCCTAGCCGTCAGCGAAACCTTCAGCTCGAAGACCACGCTCGAAGAACTGGCACTGCTCGCTGACAAAATGCTTGAGCAAACCCAGGAGGTAGCAGCTGTCTCAATTCAACCACCTACAGCACCGCCGACGTCGACCACAAATCAATTCGACACCCAGTTCCTCATCAACAAAATCAGAAAACTATCATTAGAAATCGCCGAGTTAAAAGCAAGACCGCCACAACACTATCATCGTCAACGTTTCCGATCTCGAAGTCCATCTCAACACCGATCCCGTAAACGCAGCGACAACTCAACGTCATCCCACTGCTTCTACCACCGTCGTTTCGGTAGTCAAGCGAGACGCTGTACTACACCCTGCAGCTACAAAAATAAGTCATCGGAAAACTAGACCGAACGTTGGCTGCGGCGGAATCCGGCGTTCCTCATACATCATACCGCCTATTTGTAACAGACAAGAAAACAAGATTATCTTTCTTAGTAGATACCGGTGCAAACATATCCGTCCTACCTAGAAAGCAAGGCAAGACAACAACGCCGCTACCATTCAAACTATATGCAGCGAACAACACTACAATATCAACATATGGCGAGAAAACATTAGAACTCGATCTTAACCTACGACGACCGTACAAATGGAAGTTCATCGTTGCCGACGTGTCAAAACCTATACTAGGCGCCGATTTTTTAAATCACCATCAACTCATCGTAGATATGAAAAATCGAAGATTAATTGATGCAGTAACAAATTTAAAAATCAACGCTCCAGTGACATCCACAACTACGCCTACAGTACGCAGTATAGACATAAACAACTCGTACCACGAAATTCTATCCGAATTCCCCGGTACTACGAGACTAACAGCGATGCAACTCGAAGCAAAAATCAAGGTCGAACATTATATCGAAACACAAGGCCCGCCTATACATTGCCGTGCAAGACCGATACCGCCACATCGATATGAAAAAGTCAAAAAAGAATTTGAAAACATGATTCAACAAGGACTATGCAGACCCAGTAAAAGTCCATGGTCATCGCCACTCCACATAGTACCGAAGAAAAACGGCGATATAAGAGTATGCGGCGATTATCGAAGACTTAACTCAATAACGAAACCCGACCGCTACCCCGTCCCGCGCGTCAAGGACTTTACACACCACCTGAGCGGGAAAACAATTTTTTCTACAATCGACCTCAACCGAGCTTACCAACAACTAAGCGTTCGAGATGAAGACATAGAAAAAACCGCCATCATAACACCTATGGGTTTATTCGAATTTCCCCGTATGTGTCCCGGTTTAAAAAACGCGGGACAAACATTTCAACGCTTCATACATGAAGTACTCCGAGGATTAGACTACGTATTTCCATTCATCGACGATGTTCTTATTGCCTCATCAAACGAGACCGAACATCGTGAACACCTAAGAACAGTTCTAAGAAGACTAGAAGAAAACGGCATTACTATCAATCCCGCCAAATGCAATCTAGGTCAGTCACAAGTCAAATTCCTCGGATACATAGTTTCTCAAGAAGGTATTAAACCGCCTGAAGAAAAAATAAAAGCAATAATTGACTACTCCAAACCTAAAACCATTGAAGAATTACGAAGATTTCTCGGTATGTTAAACTTCTATCGCGATCACATACCGAACGCCGCAACAATACAAGCACCGTTAAATGCGTATTTACACAACGTAAAAAAGCGAGACAAAACATTAATTGAATGGAATGACGAAGCGACTCAAGCATTCGAAGCGTGTAAGAAAAGCATCACTGAAGCTACCTTACTCGCTCACCCATCACATCAAGCTACTCTCGCTATATTCTGTGACGCATCCGATAACTCAGCAGGAGCCGTGCTACAACAATACATCGATAATCAATGGCAACCACTCGGCTACTTCTCGAAAAAATTCTCAGATGCACAAAAGAAATATTCAACATATGACCGTGAACTCTTAGCTATCTACATGGCCGTGAAACATTTCCGCAAGACATTTGAAGGACGCCAATTAATAATATTCACCGACCATAAACCGCTTACATTCGCTATGAATAAAAGTCAAACATCGAGCGAAACGCCACGACGAACACGGCAGCTATTGTTTATAAGCGAATTTACTACAGACATACGTCACGTAAGTGGAAAAAACAACATCGTCGCCGACGCATTAAGCCGCATAGAAACAATAGCATGCCCGTCTACAATAAACTACAGCGAGATAGCTAACGCGCAAGAAAGAGACAGCGACATTCATCAATTACTGCAACAAAATAATTTATCATTCAAGAAAGTAAATATACCGAATACCGATACAGAAATATACTGCGAAACATCTACATCTCATATACGACCCTATATACCCGAAGAATATCGACGCGAAGTCTACAACAGCGTACATAACATAAGTCATCCCGGAACTCGAACAACGCGCAAACTACTCACAAAAAAATTCTTTTGGCCGTCAATGAACTCCGACATCGCTAAATGGACAAAAAGTTGTATTAACTGCCAGAAAAGCAAAATACAACGGCATACATCAAGCGAACTACAGTCATTCCCGCCAACCGACCGCTTTCAACACATACATATAGATATAGTCGGACCGCTGCCTACTACCGCGCAAGGACATCGCTATCTACTTACAATGATAGATAGACATACTCGCTGGCCAGAGGCGATCCCTATAGCCGACATATCAGCTGAGACAGTCGCACAAGTCATCTATACACATTGGATAACTCGATTCGGATGTCCCGCCACACTAACAAGCGATCAAGGTCGACAGTTTGAAAGCAGTCTATTCAACAACTTAATGAAAATATTAGGAATTAACAAAATCCGTACTACGCCATACCACCCGCAAAGCAACGGAATCGTTGAACGCTGGCATCGTTCATTGAAGACTGCACTGCGCGCGAAACTATCAAACACCTGTTCGTGGAGCAATGAACTCGCTACAGTATTATTAGGACTGAGAGCCGCACTACGCACCGACACCGGCGTAAGCGCAGCCGAATTAACCTACGGCTACAATCTACGACTGCCTGGCGATTTTTTTGACGCAAGCACATCCACGTCTACTATGGATTATACGTACGTCGAAAAACTACGCGCAAACATCGCAGAAAATAGACCTCAGCCCTATAATACCCATCGAAACAATAAACACATCTTCGTGCATCAAGATCTACGCACATGCAGCCACGTGTTTATTAGAATCGACGCAGTTAGAACGCCATTGCAAACACCATATGAAGGTCCATATCGAGTTGTAAAACGAACTGACAAAGTTTTTACAATTAAACTACCCGAACGTCAAACAAACATATCTATAGACCGATTAAAACCTGCATATGTGTTACAAGAAATAGAAAACCATACTGAACCTGTTACCAACCTTACCGTACCTTACCTCAAGAAAACCGTTACCAATGAAGAAACCAAGTTACCTGAAACCACGAACAACTTGAAGTCACAGCCTGTTAACAACAAAACAACACGATTAGGCCGCAACATCAAGTTGCCGGTACGTTTCACTTGAGGGGGACTCCTGTAGCAGCACTTCATTTGCCGCCAAATAAAACAACATATAGATGCCACATGCGTGACGTAATTATTTATTAACACAAATATGCGTTATGCAAGCGACGTCATTTGAAACATGATATGCATAACACAAGCGCAACGTCATCGTTCTTAGAAACAGGATTTGCATGCCGCAAGCGTGACGTCAGCATTTTGAAACATTGAAGTTCTGATAAGAACTATTTAAGACGCGTTTTTATGAAACAGAAGCAGCATGCAAGATTGCCATCGCTCTGAAAAGTGCAACGACAAAGTAGTTCTGAAAAGAACTGTTTTGTTTTATAATCTTCAATCTTCAAATCTTCATCGGGTGACGTCACACACACAACACAACTGTATCACTATATATGGCGAGTCGACACGGCGGTAATGCAGACGTCTTCACTTCGCGCGGCGCTGGAACCAAATGGCCGGGGCGACGCGCGCGGGGCATCTTTATAGTTCAACGGCGGTAAACGATTTCGCGTAAACAAGATTTACGCGGCGAATTGTCTGCACCAATAAGAAGGCCCAGACTAAAAGTGGGACTTTCTATTGGAATTCATTTTTACTATTTTTGTACATATTTTATTTCCTATTTTTTTATTGGTTGTTTACTTTTAGATTTTTTGTATATATACATGAACATTTTTAATAAATTATTCATTCCTTCGTCAACATCAAGAAGTCTTTTATTCAGCAGCCTCGACACGCTCGCCTCTAAAAATACAATATCTGTTCTGCAGAAAAGAGCTGTTCGCGCAATCTATAACCTTGGCCATAAAGAATCTTTAAGAGAAAAATTTAAAGAAATTAACATATTGACTGTTACTTCTCAATACATTCTTGAAAGTGTAATGTATGTACATAGAAACATTGACTCATTTAAAAAAAATTGTGATATCCATCATATCAATACGAGGAACAAGGACAAACTCATTGTGCCTGCTACTCGACTACGTCGAGTAAGTAATTATTTTGTTGGGAGATGTATACGATTTTACAACAGGATCCCAGAAAACGTTCAAAATGCTTCTATAGCAAAGTTCAAAAAAATTGTAAAGAAACGTTTGTGTGTTAGAGGTTATTATAATATTAAAGACTAGCTGTGCCCGCGACTTCGTTCGCGTGGATTACAGATTGCTTGGCATGTCTCCTGCAAAGCAAGGTTATAATAGTCTGCGGTGCTGCTCAAGAAAGAAGCTTCTTACTTTAGATTTGGGAACTTTCTGGTTGTATTTATAAGCAGACTCTAATTCAGATACGGTATTCCTCCACGGTGTTCACAATAAATGTTGAAGAAAAGTGTTTTGTGCTAGTCTTTAAAATTTCGACTGTATAACAGTATATTCCCGCCGAGGTTCTCCTTGTATTATATATCGGGTGATTTTTTTTAACTGGGCTTGATAGGCCATATCCGGAACTTTAAGGAATCGCGAAAAATACTTAAAGGAGTCTCGTGTCCGATTTTGAGGAATCTAAAACTGTATCATAAGTTTTTTTGATTTCATGTTTCTCCTGGCCAGGAATTGAACCCATTAATCAAAAAAAAAAGAATACATTCTGTATTATTGCGCCACCTACCTAATAGTGTCACTTGTAAGAATCAACTTTTGGAAAGTAATAGTAAGAGACAAATTAAAGGAAAAGATTTTTTTTTTAACAAAATAACATTAAATCTATACATAAATTAGAAGTAATCGATTCTATATATATCAAATATACATAATTAAATATGTGGGTTAAATCATGGCTCCCGTAAGTTTAGAAAAAAAGTCTGCATTACTTCGAACGATTTGTTTATTTGCATCAAAATGCTAGTCATCCACTAAAGTAAGGAAAAGTGTAAAGAATACAATAAAAAAAAATCAGCCAAGTGCGTGTCGGGCCACAATGTAGGGTTCCGTAGTTGTCAGAATTGTCAAGATCGGTCAAGCAATCTTCGAGTACCTATTTTCGTAAAAAAGTTTACGACGAACTGGGAATTTCCTTTTTTAAGTCAGTTTATACAATATACGTACTTACAATTTTAAACTTTTATTATTATAAAATTATTTTTAATTTCTCTTTATATTTCGAGACTAAAATATTTTTAATGTAAAATGAATGTTTGAATGTGAATTATACTAACGATTTTGAACTTTATATGTTCGCCGATTATTTATTATTCTAACACTTGTAAAATATACTTAGCGCCGATAATTTTCCTTCCTGATTAACGCCTATGAAATCTATGGAAATTTGGTTGAAAACTTCATAAGCGCGATTCAGAAGCACTCGCGAGATGTTTTATTGAGACATTGTTTTATACCTTATTTTATATTTTATTTTAATTTAAACTTATAAAATATTTATTTATTTATTCATTTAAATTCATATATTAATTTAAAATTATTAATATTTACATAGTGTGATGCTTTAAAAAGTGAAATATTTATTATTACTTAGATCATCTATAACTCGATAACCATAAGAACCCACATAGCCGTGATAATTTTCCTTTTAAATTGTACCACTGTCGTGTATTTTTTCATATTTTTAGACGCAGCAGTTTAGTGGGTAGAGGGGGGGGGGGACACTTGACTCTAAGAAAAATTGACACTTCAAAGCTTAATATTTCGGAAACAGTTCGTCGTTCGGAAAAATGGCTTTCCCACACCTATAACATTTTTAAAAAACTTATCTAACGATACCCCACAACATGGGATAAATGAGAAAAAAATTTTTGGTTTCTCTTAACACATAGGGAAGACACCCTGAAAAAAAGTATTTTTAAGATTTTATTATACGACTTTCTCGGCGTAATTCATATGTATACAGCTTTCTGGTATTAAGGGTTTCGGAGCAAAGCCGCGGACGGACAGACAGACAGACAGACAGACGGACATGGCGAAACTAAGGGTTCCGTTTTTTACTACGGAACCCTAATATATAAAATGAATAACTCACAGTAACTTCTTTTATGTTTCTCTATTTTTTTATGTGAGCTATACAAAGTTGATAGAATGTGACGTTTGTTTTGATCCCCGTCATCTACTCCGTTACCTAGGTAGGATTAGATAATTTCTAAAAAGATGAACCAATTTATTGAAAATCTACATTTCACTGGACTCGGCTATTGTTCTCATCCGCTATTAGCGTTACAACATCGGGATGTTAATTAGATAATTTTAAAATTTCACTTTCAGGTATGATCGTTTTTTTGAAGAATTACAAAAGATTTAATTTATGCATGAATTTGATAGTATTTTGTATAAAATTTGCCCTTTCTTTTGTTGCAGTTAACTATATACTAATACCTCTCTGAAGTTGATTCTTATAATATGTGACAGTATCAGATGATGCAATCATACAGAATGTTAATTTTTTCCAAAATCAACGTGTTCGTTTCTGGCTAGACGAACTTATTTTTCAAAAAACTAATGATTTAGTTTTAGTTTTTATTAAAATCGTCTCTGTTACTCCTTTAATTATTTTTCGCTATTGCTTATAGTTTCGTATTCGGTCTATCATATCCAGTTAAAAAATTACCCAGTAAATATATTATTTTCCCAATTATTATATTTATATAATATAGATATATCTCCCCTATTTGAATTAGATGTTGTTCACTATTTCATTGGTTTCAATTTTGTTCCTTATTACATTAGCTTTCTGTTCATTGAAAGTTTCGTCAAAATAGGTCCAGCTGTTTTAGATATTAGCCGTAACAAACTGAGTGACAGATAGACGGACAAAAATTTTAAAGTTATTAATTTTGTTGTCAGTACCGTGTATACTTTCATATGCATTTATTTAAAATTACAAACGGACACATCAATCATATTTGGACGCTGATAAGCAATACTGTCAAGCCACACGGACTTCGTATTGAGAAAATGGCGTCTAAAGATGTCAAACCTATTCTTAATAAATTAGTTTGAACACCTATATATTCATCTTTTTTTTTCTATTTTGATAAAATATATATTGAATCAAAAGCAGATAGATTTATTTAATATGTTATATAATAATAAGTTTTTGAATATTTGAGATTATTTTATAAATTGCAAAATATGGAACGCACCTGAAATACGAAACATTGAGTTAAGAAACTTTTTTCCATACTTATTTAGTTGAGATGACTTGAAATTTGTTTGGATAATATTAAATAGGTGACGTAGTATCAATATACATCAATATCTTAAAATTTGACTTTTTGTGGGTTGACACATTATTGCTTATCAGCATCCATTTATATGTATAGATGTATAACCTTCCTTTTTTAAATCAGAAATTGTTCACTATTTTATTGGGTTCTACAATATTTTGTTATCGCGATTACGCAATAAAAGAATATTAAGAGAATTATCTCTTTTTTACTTATTCATTAAAATAAATATATTTTAATAAAAGTCGCCTAAGTTAATCCTTTTAATATTAGCTAGGTATAGGGGCTATTCATTAATCAAGTAATGTTTTTAAGAACTTTTTAATCTTTGTGATATTTCGTAATTTTTTTTTCTTCCTCTTCCTCCTCTGGGCCTCACGTGATAAATGGACATCCCCTAACTGCAAGTGAAAGTCCCATCAAATTTGATTCAGTTGTTTCAGAGATTAGTTGTAGGAAACAGACTGACAGACAAAAAATTAAAAAATTGGATTTTTTGATGTAAGTACTGTAAATACTTTCATGCATTTAGTGAAAATTACCAAATAATGTTCGATGTGAACTCTTAAATTTACATAACTTTTTTTATTTATGAACCGATTGAAATGAAACAATCACTAAATGTTAAGTGAAGCTTACTGCAATATATTAATGAAAACCACATCTAAATCGGATAAGCCGTTTCTGAGATTAGCGGACACAAACTCACAGATAAACAGACAAATATCTAACAAATTATTGTTTTGGGTTCTATTGCGTAGGTAAAGACTTCCAATAATATTGTTTTTTATATATCTGTCATGTACAGACAGCGACCCGTTAGATTTTTTTTGTACGTATCGATTAAAAACATCTAAAATAGATGTCACTCCTTATAACATTTGCCAACTGCAAGTAAAAGTACCATCAAAATTGGTTCAGCCGTTTTAAAGATTAGTCGGAACAAACGGATAGACAGACAAAAATTTAAAAATGTATTTTTTGATATAAATACTGTATATACTTTCATGCATTTAGTGAAAAGTTCAAAATAATGTTCGATGTGAACCCTTATATTGACATAACTTTTTTATTTATGAACAGATTGACATGAAACAAACCCTAAATGTTAAGTGAAGCTTACCACAATGTATTAGTGAAAACCGCATCTAAATCGGATAAGCCGTTTCTGAGATTAGCGTGCACAAACGCACAGATAAACAGACAAACAGACAAACAGACAAACAGACAAACAGACAAACAGACAAACAGACAAACAGACAAACAGACAAACAGACAAACAGACAAACAGATAAGAATTCTAAAAATGTTTGTTTTGGGTTCTATTGCGTTGTTAAAGGCCCCCGGTAAGATTTTTTTTCATATATCTTCCATGTACAGACAGCGACCCGCTAGAATTTTATTATTAGTATAGAAGATTTCATAGATGATGACACACCTTGGGAATAATGCGATCGCTTCCAGGCTGTCTCAATATATTTTACATACTGTAACCAATCTTGACGTTGTTAAAAAAAAAACTAACAAAAAAAAAGTCCCGTTGAGTTTCTTTCGCGGTTTCTTCTCAGGCCTGAGGTTATACTTTTCCGAAACCGTGGTAGATTCATTTTCTTGACGTTCAAAAAGAGAATGTAAATTCCTATTTTGAATAAAAATATTTTGATTTTGATTTTTGATTTTGTGCTCGCATTTAACCCTCATGACGCCCACTAGAACTTTGCTAATTACTGATGATGTCGATGAGAATGGTGTTTCTCCGACATATATATATATTTTAATTTATAGTTTAACGCTATGAGTTGTAACTTTTAAGTAATTTGTCGAAAGATAATCAAAATGGATGTAAGTACACCATTTTAGGAATGTTTTTGTGTTTTTGTATTGTTCGATAATTTCGGCTTTCATTTACCGAGAGTGATATGCTATTTCTAAATAATGAAAAGACATATTTAGTATGTATATGTGGTTTCATGCAACATGTACACCGCCCTCCCCACCTATAAGCTATTTTTCTTAACTTGTCTTATTTAGCAAACAAAAATGGCGTATGTCTAACCACAGATAAGAGTTAGAGACGAGAAATTATCGACCGAATGATTGATCTGAATCATTTTTTATAATGAAAAATTATCAGGAAAAATAATGTTCGAAAATTTGTGATTATCATTCCGAGTATTGTTACCAAATAGGATAAGTAAAAAAAATAGACTTATATATGGACGCTGATAAGCAATACTGCGTCAAGCCACACGGACTTCATTTTGAGAAAATGGCGTCTAAAGATGTCAAAACCATTTTTAACAAATTTGTTTGAAGAAGTGTATCTTTTGTTTTATTTATTGATAAAAGGTTTAATGAATTAAATTCAGACTAATATATTTAATATATTATCTAATAAAAAGTTTTTCAAATATTGTAGTTATTGTATAAATTGCAAAATATGGAACGCACTTAAAATTCGAACCAATTAATTAAGAAACTTTTTTCCGTGTTTATTTAGTTTATATGACTTGTATGTTTTTTTAATAATGTTAAATAGGTGATGAAGTATCAAAATACATCAATATCTCCGAATTTGACTTTTTGTGGGTGGGTTGGATATATATATATATATATATATATATATATATATATATATAGTTACGTTCAAAATTCAAGGTCTGATATGATATGATACATGTCGGTTAATATGTATTGGAAATTTATAAAATTTGTATGCAACCATCCTCGCGATATAAAATCATTAAAATTAGTCCACAAACGGCAGAGATATCGCGTAAAAATAGATCGTTATGTATAAAAATTTTTTTAGTGGTCATATGACCGTCATTAAAAAATGTCTGCGTATTTTTTTTCATGTAAATAAGTTTATTTTCGTACCTTATTAATAAAATCCAAAACGAGTTTGATGAGAACCTTTGAAAAGCGTTATTTCAAATTTAATTACTTTTAGAGTCCCGCGCGACATGATGAAACAAGGTTTAGTTCGATATATATTTAAATTATTAATATTTTTGTCAATCATACTTATAATCTGATAAAGATGATTATTTTTTATATAAGTATGAAGATATTTTTACTTAAACAAGTTTAATTAAAAAAACCTAATTCCTAAAAAAATATTCTTGATTCAAGATTGCTGAGAAATCTCATTAAACCTAATCCTTATCTTAGATCAATCGACCTCTTAATTATATTCTATCTAGTCGTTGCTAGTTCCAGGGTATAAATAATCTCATACATTGAATAATTCTTATTTTCATAGATAAATGTAACAGACTTAAAACAGAACTGTTGTTGAAGAGTTCCATTGATCTCTGAAAATTTTAATCAGATCTTAATATATGTATTATATACTTAAACCTTTCTTGAAAAATACACATTTAAATAGGAATAACCTCATCTAAATCCAAATCGAAGTTGTTTTTGAAAAAATCGCAGCCATACAAACTTATACATACATATATACATAGGTCGAATACAGAACCTAATTTTTTCGTGTCGGTTAAAAACATGTTTTTGTCTGTCACACTCCGATAATAAAAATAGTTATAAAGCTTAAAAACTCATAAAAATATGAATATATAATTCACATGTGTAGTTGGGTGGAGCATTCTAGTTTTTTAGGCATTAGGAAAGCTATAGAACGCATCGTCCTGCTTTGATGGTATGCAATCAATTCTACCCACGCCTTTGTTTTTACTATTTTTACAAACAAAATTGTGTAATATATTATTAAATATTATAGACGCGAAAATAACTTTGGTCGTTTGTCTGCCTATTACGTTAACCTACACCATTCAACCAATTTCGATGCATTTTAGTATAGAGATAGATTGATTCTTAGAGCAGGACATAAGTTACTTTGTATCATAAAAACATAAAAAAGGCGAAATAGGGGATGGCAGATTCTACGCCAACGAAGTCGGGGATAACGCACAGTATTATAATCATTTTCTTTCTTACATTATAACATCTATACGTGTCTACCCATGATTTATGAAGTATATAGATTCCTAAATACAATCTAACATACTGATCAATCCTAATTCCTAACACCTGCATCAAAACCGAAAACCAAAGTGCATCACTATGTAAGAAGAGGTGTGACTTTCATAGATAAAAAACTTAATTATGGCGAATGCGCTGGTATCTTAGTGCTTTACCAACATTAAACGGTCACAGATTATGTAACGTTAGTGATAACCACAGACAAAAAAATATGTTCGAGCAAGTTTTAAATTTAGTTAGAATTGCAAAACCATAACATTAATAAAGTGGTAAATAAAGGTGAATTTTAAATTCAATTTTGCAGGTATTTTTTTATTTTGTCGAACTTGCCTACTGCGTTTATCTGCTAATTTAAAAATACCCGCCATTACACATTTGCGCACTCAATTTAGTCTTGTTCTTGGCTATGGAAGCTACATCGCCTTGTTGAATACACTCATTAACGTCCCGTTATTTTTTTTCTTATAATATGGCGGGACATCCCGTTAGACGTATAAATGTCAATTCGTGATGTCATTGGTTCGGACCAGTATGCACGATTGCATATTGGAACACACCCATCATTAACTGGTATTTATTACAAGCACATTAATTTTGTTTTATTTATTGTCCTATTATGGTCATGATGTTGGCTTAATGCCTTCAAAAAATAATAAAAACGCACGTTATAAAATCGTAATTTTATAACGAGCGTTTTTTTAAATTACAATTACAATGAACTACATAATAAAATAACAATAATTCCTATTCATTTTAGTACATTGACTCCAATATTATTACACTAGCTGTCCCTTGCGGTTCTACTCGCGTTTATGGTTACTGCTTCGCTCATATGAGTCGTAGCGTTATGTAATATAGCCTGTAGCCTTCCTCGAGAAATAAGCTATCTAACACAAAAATATTTTTTCAATTCGAACCAGTATTTCCAGAGATTAGCGCGTTCAAACAAAAGAACAAATTAACCATAAAGGCGAGTGAATCCGCAAGTGACAGTGACCTAATAAAATGAGATATGCATAGTTACGACAACATTCAAATAGTCAAAATGTATTCAGCGAATGTTAAAATGGACATTTTAATTAACGATTTAATTTTGTATAGGAACATAAAAACAAACAACGATATTTAAAATGTTTTTCCCCGTTATTGCTATTGTCAATTACTTTAAATTATTAATCAATCAATATTTTCTGAATCTGTATTAAGGGAAATGTAATAAGTTAAATTATAGATAGATACACAGATCGTAAACTTGCTGGCTCGACCGAGGCAGTAGTACTTTCACAGAAAATCAGCGAAACGTAGTTAGTATGGCTGCATTTTATACGGGAAGAGAGAGCTCGTAACCTAACCCATCCTAACCTTTCATTACTTATATTTCATTTTGAAACCGGTTTCTTTGAAGTTCCTCTGGTGCTGGAAACAGTCATGCGCAGCGCTGATCTCTTAACGTCAGGTTTATCGTATAAGATTTCGTTGAAAAATCAGCAACATCTAACCTTAGCTAAGGATGTACATATGTTCAAACTCGATTCCATATCTATATCGATTCAAATTATATCGATCAAATTTAATAGATATTTGGTTAGCCGCAACTTCGTTACCCAAATTAATTACTGTTAAAAAACCATCACATTTTTTAATGAAAAAAAAATTTCGACATCTAAAATTATTTTTACAGGGTGAGTTTTAGAACCGAGCGTGGTAGGCCAAATCTGAAAGTGTAAGGAATAGCGAAAAATACTTAAAGAACGATGGGGGCTGATTTTGATAAAAAAATAAAACTGTATCATCAGCTTTTTGGAATCGAACTCGCTTTTTTAAAAAAAAAAACACACCTTATATTATTGTACCTACTGAAGTGTTACTTATAATGATACATTTTTGTAAAGTAATAGTTTATGGCGAACTTACAGAAAAGGCATATTTTTTACAAAATGCTATTAATCTCATACATTAATTAAATATTAAGTACTCAATTCTTCAAGGACAAAATACGCTATACAATAGGGTTTTGTTTATAGGTCGTAAGGTAACTTTATAGTCTGTGGTTTGTGTTTTTTATTCTTTATCCATTGTCTCGCACCCTGTTCTGTTCCTCCGATGCACGAACACATTCAACCTTTGTCTCAGCAAATCATTGTTTTTTCTGAATAAAACAGCATAAAGTCGTATATATATATAATTTGTTTTTACGTTTGTATGTAGAGGGTAACCTCTGAAGCTACTGATCCGATTGAAATTTTGCATTGGGTAGCCCGTGTTTTGTAAAAAAAAGTAGTAAAGTAACAGTCTGTAAATATCCCACTGCTGGGCAAAGGCCTCTCTCCTATTAAGGAGAAGGTTTAGAGCTTAATCCACCACGCTGCTCCACTGCGGGTTGGCGGACAATTTTTGTAAAAAATTGTAAAAAGTTATAGGCTATATTACATTACGCTAAGACTAAGGAACGAAACAGTAACTGTTTTATAATAGTTGATTAGATAATTTCTTTATCATATATTTGTGCACAATCGGCGTAAGGGTTTTGAGCTGACAAGTCTGTGGCATTAGTGCTATTATGACTCTGTGGCAATAGAATTCACATACTCAGATCTCCGCTGCCTCCGACGCGTGAACACATTAAATGTTGGTTCCGGCAAATTATCGTCTGTTTACCAACATCAAACAGTAACTACAAACGCGAGTGTAACTGCGAGAAGCACCTAGTTACATGTAATTGTACTAATAACGATTATATTTTATGTTCAACAACAGTTATTAAATTAATTGACATGGTTTTCCAATTATACCAACACCTTTCGACCTATAATCTATGGTAACTTTGATATAAATTGCCTTATCACAATATCGATTATTTATTGTAATATCGATACGCTAAAATTGGTACGTCACTAAATGATACACCAAACCATAGACAAAAATATAGAATGAGCAATAGCGAGCTGTAAATAGTCGAGAAATAAATGTGTAATGAATTAAAAGCAGATTGGTATTGTAAAGAGTTTCATCTAATAATATGTTTTACAAATATATTAGGTAATTGCATATTGAGAGCACACTTTAATATTCGAAACATTCAATTAAGAAACGTTTTTCCTTATTTAGTTTAGACGACTTGAAAATTTTTTGAATAATGTTTAATAGGTGACGCAGTATCAAAACACATTAATATCTCCGAATTTGACTATTTATGGGTTGAGACATTATTGGTTATCAGCATCCAATTCTCCCTTTCCGGGATTATCATTTTACAATTATATTATTTGTTTGTACAATTGTGTTTTGTTCCTCAATAAAAATAAAAATAAAATAATCATTGGTCACGTCATGTCAGTATCGCCAGCAGTAGCAGCTCTAAGCTTGCAGAAAAAAAGAGAGATATTGTCATCGTATTCAATTTCTTTCTAGTGGTCAATTTTAGAGAATTAAAAAAATAACTTTCAAAATAACGAAGTTATTAGACAACAAACATTACATATTATGGAAAATAAAGAACACATTTTATTTGTCTTAATTAAACAATTAATAAAAATACTTTAGTTATAAATTCAAACCAAGCTAAAGCTTAATAAAAACTTGCAAGCTTTTTATATCAAGCGTTAATAAGATTACATTTCGCTAAGTGTTATCGTATAAAATCAATGTAATATTAACGTTGATTATTTGCTCGACACTTCACAAGTATGTACTTTAAGCATTGCATAACACATTTTCTGTTTACGTCATAAATTGTCTTTTGAATTGTTTGTTCTTTTGTTAAACAAGCAGTTTAAAAAAACTTGATGATTGACGTAAAAATAACTGAAACATCCTTTTGCGTGACATCGCACGCTTAGAATTAAAGTGAAATAATTCAAAAAATTACATTTTTGAAATTTCCCGTTTATTTAGACTTAGAAATATTAATAGAATAGTTTTTTTTTTCAAAATCATAATCTATGAACCATATAATTATATTAAATGAAATTTTAATTACTAACTTAGCTAATTCGTTTTACACGGATTTTGAATTCGGGCACTTTAATACTAATATATACGTAGCTGTAAATAAAATTGAAGAATTGAAATGAATATTTTGACAAACACGTTTATGCAGTGGTCACTGCAACTGACTGAAGCGCTAACAGTCGCGGGTTCGATCCCCGCTCACGGCAACCGTTTGTATTGGCCATACGAAAGTTTGTCGTGCTCTGGGTGTTTGTGTTAGTGTTGTGTATGTTTCCAGACCCCCGACACAATGTAATGTAATATACGTATAAATGTAACGGATCTTGTAATTAAATTTCTAAAAGTTCTGTAAATCGAACCCATGATTATCTGTTAAGTTTCACTTCAATCCACAAATCCATCACGGTAGAAAATTATAATTTTAACATATATATTCAAATCAAGTTTATAAATAGATTTATATGTTTAAATATTTTTTTAGTTAAATCACATGAATATTAATTGACATGATGTTAACTATAGTCTCCTTTTTCGTAACAACGACAGTGACATTACCTTTTTAGAAAGGGAACGTGACGAACACACATCCGTTGTAGGGCTGTTGATATATACTAGTTATTGACCGCAACTTCGCTCGCATTAAGTGTCACAGTTCACAAATGAGAAATTTAAAGTACATATTAAAAAATCCTTAGTAGCTAAAGCATATTATTCTGTTCAAGATTATATAGATGATAATGCTTGGATTTAGTGTAAGCTGGATTCACACATTATTTAATATATTTGTAACTCATAAATGTATGTGCCTATTGTAAAACTTTTTAATAGAGTAGTGTTGCCATCCGTCCGGGTTTCCACGGATTTGTCCTAGTTTATAGACCAGATTATTATAAAAATTTGTAACAAACTGTAATAAGATTCTGTTTCTTTAGATAAATTTAAAATGATAAAAGATGACTAAATTTAATTTGACAGTCTGATAATAAATAAAATGATTATTTATGGCATTTTCAACTGTTTTTGATTTAAATGACTATATAAAAAAACCTATTGACATGTCCGGGTTCTGTGCTCTAAAATCCAGGGTTTTTATGCGTCTTGTCCTGGTTGCCAAATTTTAGATATGACAACCCTATAAAAGAGTAACTATCGAGTTTCTTGCTGGTTCTTCTCGATAGAATCTACATTCCGAACCGGTGGTAGGTTTTCATTAATTTAAGAAACTTTTATTTGTTTTGACGATTCAAAAGTGCTTTTAAAAGCCTACTTGAATAAAGTATTGTTTGATTTTTGATTTTTTTTTATTATATGAAACTAGCATTTCTCCGGTGATACGTCTGCGTGAATAATAATAATAATACTGACAAAATAAATAATAATAATAATAATAATACCTGACACTTTCAACCCTCTTTTTAACGTCTTAGGGGATGGATTTTCAAAAATTCTTTCTTAATAAAATTTAATTTTTCTATACCTAGCGGCTGTATGAAATCCAGCTATACTAAATCCATGCATTATTATCATCAATATAATCTTGTACAGAATAATATGCTTTAGCTATTAAAGACTTTTTAATATACAATTTAAACTTATTTATTGAAAATGTAAAAATTTCTGGGGTATTTTGTTATAAAACCGGACACCTTGCCCCAGAAAGGAAACATTTATTTTGCGAAGTCGAAAGCTTGGTGTTATGAGTTTATCCTTTCTTCTTGTGTTAATACAATGCGAGTCACTATTTCTCTCAAACAAATCAATATTATTATGTATTATGTAAACAAATCCTGTATGTATATACTATATAATGTATATCCAGACGGTATGGCCCTTGTAGCCTGGAGGCTGGGTAAGTCACTGGTGTGGGATGCTACTTGTGTGGACACCCTAGCAGCATCTCACATCCAGTCGGCGGCATCGATGGCGGGAGCAGCGTCAGCAAGTGCCGAACAATCCAATCGGCGCAAATATGAAAGCTTTGACGAGGCTTTTATCTTTGCTCCGTTTGGAGTGGAAACTCTTGATCCATGGGGTCCAGATTTTCTTTTAAAGAATTCTTAAAGAGACTTTGGGAGTCAACTGGGTAATGCTGCCAGTATTTTGGGCTTAGATGAGGTCTACAATCTTTTGTAATAAATTATCCTTTTTTTATTTATTTATTTTTTATTAATTGACTAAGTTATTTAAAATAGTTTATTAAAATTTTTGCATACATAGAATACATTAAATCTATAATTATGAAATAAAAAAATTGTTTCAAAATTATGTAAAATTAAAGTCTAAATAAACGGTCGAAATCAAAATTGCTAAATCTTGCATTTTGGCGCATAAAAATGTGAATTTCGAAGTTACTCTAATACACGTGTATACTATACTATAATAAACGTGTGATATCTATACGATGGTAAGGAACCATTCACGCGTGTTCGACTCGCACTCGATATGTTTTTAAATACATCGGTTCCGATTTCAATGCGGTTTTATTAAGTGATATAAATATTGAAAAAGATTTTAATGCTTCAATATAATATTAAAAAAAATGAGGGCATTGTTAACGTGTTATATTACTTTTTCTTAATGATCGCCATATATGGAATGTTATATATACTAATATATTTAGAGCCGTGACTTACACATCGCTACCTTAATTCGCCACACAGGCTACTCCATATTAGTAAATTGGCGTTTTATATAATTTCGTTTTTGTTAATCTTATGTCGTTACATATTATAAATTCAAAATTTTGTTTTTTTTTTTTATTTTATTATGTTATCTATTACATTTTTTTATCTTTTGTCTAAAGCACATTGTTTATAAGATTTTTTAAATTTTCTATTTTTTGGGCAATATTAAATTCAAAACCAAAATGTAACTTACAGGGTTTTAAAGCGCATTTGAATAGTCAAGTAAGAAATTAGTCTTATAAGTATAAAGCTACCACCGGTTCGGAAAATAGATTCTAACGAAAAGATCGATAGCTACTCTTTTAAAATAAATTTATACAAAGTGAATCAATTACAGCCTATTATGATATTTTAATACCCAGCTATTTTATTTTTTTTTTTGTTTTATTACATACACTAATTCTTACAATATAGTTTATTTTAGTTTAGGAATCGCGGACTTCAATTGTATAAATAAATAAAAAAACTTTTGAATGGATTTTAATGAAACTTTACAATAAAATGTCAAAATAACACAAAGATTGTAATTTATAATGATATCCGTCTATTTGTCAAAAATATAACGAATTCTTGGTCTGGTTCTCGAAATGTTTTTAATGGTTGCTTTTTTTATTTTAAATTTTAGTCAATTATCTGAATCGTTTCTATCAAATTGCTATATGCGGGCGAAGACGCGAGGAATTGCTAGTTATATTATAAAAAACTAAATCGTCACCGGGTCACGTTCGGCTATGGTTATTACACTTGAGGTATCTATATTATTATATAATCTATATTAGATTACAGTGAGGCGATGTAATTACATATAGATGTAATTTGTATCTCACTGTTACCAACGTTCTAGAAATCTTTAGAACAAAAAAGAATAATAGTGGGAGCCGGAACGGCTAAGTCATTTACGTCTGCAGATCTTCACGGTAATTTTGTATCTAAGTTTTAATATTGTCGTAATAAATTTTTATGTTTCCGATGTTTACAATAGTCTATATTATTCATTACAAAATTATCTTAAAATCCATCAAAAATGGACAGACATATAGACAATAATTATACTGTCATTATAAAATTTATAATCATTAATTTTAGCAAGGATTACACTTGTAAGTTTTACTCTCGTAATTCATATAAAACTCTGTAACCGAGTAATAGTTACATCTACATCCGGGTAAAAGTTACAGTTACATCTAGGTAGCTGAAAACTATGTCTGTTAAAAAAAAGACTATATAAATAAACGCATCACACTCAACGGCCCTCATTAAGAATACGTGGTCTTGTGTCGGGGGTCCGGAAACACACACAACAATAACACAAACACCCAGACCACGAGAAACATCTGTATGGTCAATACAGACGTTTGCCGTGAGCGGGGATCGAACCCGCGACCGTTAGCGCTTCAGTCAGTTGCAGTGACCACTGCGCCAACGTGCCTGTTATATTTACTTAAAGAAGCGCCTCTGACGTGAGCACTCCCCACGCTCAATCACATAGCGCGGGACACAGATACATTCTGTTGTACTGTAAGTAAATCCACAAGAAAAGCTTTGTTTGTAATTTCTTAATGGTAGACGTAAGTTTATTATGTTTGTGACTACACCATTGTATTAGGCGAGCCTGTGATGATGGTTGTAAAGTTATAAATTCATACTAATATTATAAAGCTGAAGAGTTTGTTTGTTTGTTTTCTTGAACGCGCTAATCTCAGTAACTACTGATCCGATTTGAAAAATTCTTTCAGTATTAGATAACCTATTTATCGAGGAAAGCTATACGCTATATATTATCACCCTAAGATCAAAAGGAGCGGAGCACCAATGAAGAATGTTCCAAAATCGGGGGATATTTTCCTATTGAGAGAGCTTACGCTGCGTGCGCTGCGTAAACGGTTAAAGTTTGGCAAAAATCATGTATGACAGAATTGTTCCCCATTAGAAGTTCTAAAAAAATGTCCACGACAGCATGTCTGTATTTTAAGGTTAACTTACTATAACCTTTTTTATGCCAATCAAATTAGGTCTAAAATAATGCATTAGCCCAAAGTAACTATTCCACGTGGACAAAGTCGCAGGTGGCAGCTAGTAAATAAATAAATAAAGGTACTGACAGTAAATTCGTTCAGATGTAAAGCAAGAAACAACTTTATTAATCTTTATGAAGTTCTGTAAGTAAAACTTATAAGTGTAATTCATGCCTTAGGTTAAAAAGATAAAATACTTTAATAAAGCGATTTTCTATAAGTACTTTTAACTTTACAAAGAAAAATACAAAAAAAAACTGCATAAAGAAAAGATATAGTCTATATTTCTTAATTAGCCAGTTCTTGTCTTATTTAACAAACCAAAATGGTATTACGTATTTCTAACCACACATAAGAGTTAGAGGCGAGAAATTGTCGACTAAATCGATACCTCCCACGTAAGTTGTTGTAACCCCAAAATTACAATTTTACAGTAGAGCACTTTTAATCCGTTTTAGTTTTAAAAAAGAAAAAAGGCGAATTTTGTTGTAACATTCCTTGAAAACAAAAAGATTTTTGGTATTTTTTCACTTTGAATGCATTAAGCAATGCAAATTCGTGTAGTATTCAGTAAAAACGCTAACGGCAAATTGTGGCTTACAATAACTTACGTGGGAGGTATCGAAATGATTGTACTGAATCATATTTTATAATGACAAATTATCAGGAAAATAATGTTCGAAAATTCGTGATTATCGTTTCCAGTATTGTTACCAAATAGGACAAGTAAAGAGAGTTATACTATACATTACAACGTTTTTTCAAAGTTACACATTGTTAGGTAACAAAAGCACGTACACAACGCCATGAGGTCAATGACTTGCACGGTCATGAACAGACATAATTCAATATTTCGTACATATCTTCACGTTGCGGTCGGATCTTGTTTCAAGGAGGTTGGGAGGAAAAGTTTTTATGTGACATTTAATTAAGAAAATATTTGTTCAGGAGTGTCTATGATTTTTTCTGTGTTATTATATAAAATTAGGAAGAGAAATGTTAATCGGTCAAAATAATACTTTTCCCCCTTATAAACTTTACCATCCCATTGTACCCCTGTAGAGAATGGTATTGATTTTGTATTTAGAATTAATTCTTTGTATCCGGAACTATTATTTTTACTAAGTTTTATGTAAATAATTATGTCTATGGAATAAAATTTGCCTACAAACATTTATACACCCTTTTAGAGACTATCTGAAAATCATTTCTTAAATGACGTTGTACAACATTAAAATTTTAAATTACGTATATAATTTTTGATTTATTTGAGTAATACGATTATAAGATAATTAGTGTCAAGTAAGTTGGAAAATCTTGCTATTGACATCTACTATAATTTTATAACTAAAATATGACTGACTGACTGACTGACTGACTGACATAGTGATCTATCAACGCATAGCCCAAACCACTGGACGGATCGGGCTGAAATTTGGCATGCAGGTAGATGTTATGACGTAGGTATACGCTACAAAAGGATTTTGATTAATTCTACCCTCAAGAAGATAAAATAGGGGATGAAAGTAAGTATGAAACTTTGTCAATTTTAAACCGATCGGACCGAGAGTTTTCATTCATAAAGCTACTCTGACATAGTCGTCAGACATCGCAAACGAAGTCGCGAGCACCAGCTAGTTAAATATATATTTTTTAATCGATTTAAAACATTAAGATTCTAGGTAATTTAGTGTTTACGATTGTTCGTCTCAATCGCCCGCGGTCAAGGTTCAATCAAGCCGAGCCGGTTCGCCATGAAACAGTCTGTTATTATTTAAATGACTGTTTTAACTATATCATGCAATTGTTATGTTTTATTGTGTTTTTATGGAATAGGAAAAAAAACGTATGAGGTGATAAAAACATGCTAAATGCGAGACGAACACACACGTGAAGGAACACACACACATTCCTTATTATCTTACAAGATCTAAAAATTTATTTTTTTTTAATTTTCAAAAAATAAGACCCATAAAAATATGTAATAAAATCATTAGGACTTTTTTAAAAGCAACCGAACCAACAAAAATCACTACAACCTAGCTGATCCTCGCGCCTGTTACTGCTTCACTCCACACAGGTTACAGTCGCGATGTAATATAGCCTATAACCTTCCTTAATAAACTTGCTGTCAACACAAAAACATTTCTATAATCGGATCCGTAGTTTCAAAAATAACCCCCTACATACAAAGCTATAAACAAATTTAACCTCTTTATAATATTAGTATAGAGTATATAATCTCACCATTTTTGAAGTCGGTTAAAAAACGATTAAAAATTGAACAGAGAGTCCGTGGTATTAACTTTATTCCCTTTACGGATTTAGTTTAATTTGTATCAAAGTCACGTATCGACATTAAATTCTTTTGTTCTATATAAATAATTAATAAAGGCATTATAAACGTATAAGGTTTTATATAAATTAAAGATTTTGTCCCATTCATTCAACGTTGTGGCACAGTGCCAAGAAACCATGTTTTTCCTTTATATAATTTAATTAGCCTTTTAATATATTTCTATGTAGGGCACTAGGTTAATACAGATAATAAAATTGAAATGTCTGTTTGTATTTGCAAAGAAAAATTAATTTTAGTTTTTATATTTTTCGCAGACGACATCTCGGGCACCAGCTAGTACATAATAAAAATATACGAAATTGATTTTTGTGTACTTGGACGTCACTCTTATATCATTAATTACGATTTTAAAACCAAATTATTAAGCCGATTTCCATGTAACCAATGTGAAAGCATAATTAAAACAAATAAAAGATTTCCAAAATTGGTTAATCAATAAATGAGTTCTGACGTAACAAACATTAAAAAGTTAATTTAAAATATAAAAAAAAAACCGACTGCGTAACAAGACCATCTGTAGCAGTACCGTATGAATATCAGTTCTGTCTAAACGCCTATAAGTGAGAATCGTTACTAACCAACTTTAAAGCGTTATAGATCCTAAACGGTAATTCTGATTGAAAAACGATATGAGAAACCCAAAAATGATTTTGAAATACCTATTCAATGATATCCCACTTGACATAGTTGGTCGTATTTTATTTTTTCTTTTTTGTTTCTTTCTATGATATTCGTTCCCTTATTGGTCCATCGATATAATCGGTACATTTATCAAAATCGGCCCGCTTGTTTGTAATTTCCAATACATACATGCACGGACTGATAAATACATTACCCTTCTTTGCATCGCACAAGGTTAAAAAAAAACATACAATTAAGAACCTTCTTTTTAGCTGGTGGTTGATAAACGCCACGGTTTATGTTAAAACTTGCATTTTTAAGAACCAGTTAGGCCTATACTTAGCTCTTAAAAATATAATAAAATTTAACCTAATTAATTTGAAAGTAGGATCGTTCTTTTATATAACTTAAGTATGTACTTGAAAACAACTTTCGTTGAGAGTTAATAATGTAATTGATTGCATTTATCGGTAATCCTCTTGACGCGTTAATGGTAAGCGGATGCATTTTGTTTTCGCACCTCTTATGTGAACCATCATAAATATGGAGTTGAAAATTTTACAGAATGTGTATTTCTATTGCTATCACAACAAACGATAAAACCGGTCAAGTGCGAATCGTACTCACACAAAAGGGGCTGTCCAATAATCACGTGATGTTTTTAACTACTTTTTAGACCCTAAGAACCTGTTAATCTACTGATCCGATTTGAAAAATTCTTTTTATGTAGGATAGCCAGAGTACAGGAGTAATACAGTAACCATAAACACGAGTGAAACCGAGAAGTGCAACTAGTAAATTATATACACATACATACATACATACATACATACATACATACATATGTACGCTCCAAAAACAACACTCCAACAGTTGTAAAAAAATTTCTGTAATAAATAAAAAATCAATTCTTAAATATTTTAATTAACGTAAAAAAGTAAGAGGTAGCCCTTTCTCTCCATAAAGTTTTACAACTTTACTTTTACAAATAAGAAACAATTTTAAGAAAACATCGATAAAATAAGGCTAAATTTCATTTTAGTGGTTTTTATAATACTTTTTAATTTTTTAAAGCGGATTTAAATTTGACTGACGTGAAGACACGTGTCGTTTATGACGTGATGGATAACGATTACATTTTTTGTCGTATACGCACCAGCTCTAGAAAATGTAAAACGTTTAAATTGTTCTTCTACAAGTCATCGGATTCTGATTAAGATTTTGAAGAAGATTCAATTTTTAATGTTGGCAATTTAAAAAAGAAAGAAAGAACGTCTGACTTGTGATGGCCATACAAAATGTATGATACCGATTCTATTCTGATGCGACACGACAATTCAAATTTACATGCCTTTCAAGGTTTTTTCCGCCTTTCAAGGTCCTTTCGATTCAAAAATACATGCCTTTAACTTATAAGTGTTGCTCTCAGGCTTTCATTTACATAAGTTGTTTGTCATTGCTTTACACCTGAAAGAATTTACCTTTGTTATGATAACTGGATGCTGATAAGCAATAATATGTCAACCCACAAAAAGTCAAATTCGGAGGTATTGGTGTATTTTGATACTGCATCACCTATTTAATGTTATTAAAAAGAAATTGAAGTCATTTAAACTAAATAAGTACATAAAAAAGGTTTCTTAATTAATTATTTCGAATTTCAAGGGCGTTACATATTTTGCAATTTATACAATAATCTCAAACATTTGAAAAACTTTTTATTAGATAATATATTAAATATATCTCTCTGATTTTAATTAATTATACCTTTTATCAAAAAATAAAAGAAAAAAAGGATATATACGTCTTCAAACAGATTCATTCAGAATAGGTTTGACATGTTTAGACGCCATTTTCTCAAAATGAAGTCCGCGTGGCTTGACACAGTATTGCTTATCAGCGTCCAACTAAATTAAATGTTTCCAGGGTTGTTTTATATCATTTACGAGAATAAAACTTACAAATGTGGATCTCTTTTACAGCTTATGTATATTTACTGTAAGTTAACTGTACAACCTTCTCGAAATAGCATCAATAGGTTGACAAAGTTTTATTGCATTGTAAGAGAATTATTATATAAACAAACAAACAATTATTTGGATGCTGATAAGCAATAATGTGTTAACCCATAAATAGTCAAATTCGGAGATATTGATGTATTTTGGTAATGCGTCACCTATTTAACATTATTCAAAAATTTCAGGTTATATAAACTAAATAAGTACGGGAAAAAGTTTCTTAATTTAATTTTTCGAATTTCAAATGCGTTCCATATTTTGCCATTTAGACATTAATCTCATATATTTGAAAAGCTAATTATTAGATAAAATTTTAATTTATACCAATCTGTTTTAAATTCACTGTACCTTTTATCAAAATAGAAAATAAAAGATGGATATATAACTCTTCAAACGAAAATATTAAGAAAATTTTCTCAAAATAAAATCCGTGTGGATTAACATAGTTCTGCTTATCAGCATCTATATATGTTTATGACTCTATAATAAAGAAAGAGTGAATTCTGTACCCATGTACGAAGTAAACTACAAAACCACAAAACTAATTTTAACCTATAAAATGATGACACCATTTGAAAGGTATATACTATGATTATATTTTAATGTACATATACACATTATTTTCAAACAATATGTCGAGGGAAACCGCGAGAAACAATTAGTTAACCTATACTAAAGGGGTAAAATGTATTATTTGAAGAAGATTATAGGCTATATTACATAATGCTTCGACCCACAGAAGAAAGTTAGTAGGCCATATCCGAAAGTATAAGGAATAGTGAATTTGATGATTTTGATGAAAACTAAATTTGCTTCATTAAGTTTTTTGCATTTTTTTGAAATTATTTTTCCAGTCCCAAATTTTGGAGTTAGTTAAAACGGGTCCCAAATTTTCTGCCCCCATCTGCCGCTCTAGGCTCCAGCCTACTTAGCCTAATGTAAATCTGCCATTGAACAATTATCCATATAAATATATGTTTAAATATACGTTTGTATGTAAGGTGTAATCTCTGAAACTACTGATCGGATTTGATAAATTATTTATACGTTGAATAGCCCGTTTACTGAGGAAGATTATAGGCTATATTACATCACGCTGTGACTAACAGGAACGAAGCAGTAACCATAAACGCAAGTGAAACCGACGGGGGCAGCTAGTATATTATAATTTGAAAACTATTAAATTCTGTTATTACATTGTAACATACGTAATAGTGGCTAGACGGTATAACCCGACAGACGGAATTAGGCCCTGTCTAGCGGGTAAACATTATAACCCGACAGACGGAATTGGCCCAATCTAGAGGGTAGACGGTATAATTCGACAGACGAAATTAGGCCATGTCTAGCGGGTAGACGGTATTACCCGACAGACGGAATTAGGCCCTGACTAGCAGGTAGACGGTATAACTCGACATCGGTTCGATCATCGGAATTAGGCCCTGTCTATACACGCATATAAGATAAGATTAGAAATTTCAATTCATTTTGTTACAACCGCAGGGAAATGGAAATTACCGTTTCATATATTTTCTCTTCACCGTTATTACTTTCTAGATGCTAGTTTCTAATTTCTTGAACAGTGCGGTTAAGAGTACTGGGTTTAATGTTACCTATATATTAAACTTAAAATAAGAAAATACACGCAAATATTCATTGTGGTGGTCGGGAGGAGTTACACTTAAAGGTAATATATGCAATAAATATATTAGAAGGATCGTTTAAGTTTCAGACATAGCTAATAAAGCGAAGGAGTTCAAGTTTAGATGGTACGGTCATGTGAGGTGAAAAAGTGTCTTTTCATGACTATAAACATGTAGTTAATTAAAAAAAAAAACCCGACTGCGTAACTAGACCACCTGCATTCACCAATTCTGTCTAAATATAAGTGAGAATCGTTACTAACAAACTTTAAATCGTTAGATATTCTAAACAGTAATTGGACGCTGATAAGCAATACTGTGGCAAGCCACACGGACTTCGTTTTGAGAAAATGGCGTCTGAAGATGTCAAATCTATTCTTAATAAATTAGTTTGAAGACGTATATATTCATCTTTTCTTTTCTATTTTAATAAAATATTTATTGATTCAAAAGCAGATAGATTAATTTAATATATAATAATAAGTTTTTAAATATTTGAGATTATTTTATAAATTGCAAAATATGGGACGCACCTGAAATACAAAACATTGAGTAAGAAACTTTTTTCCATACTTATTTAGTTTAGATGACTTGAAGTTTCTTTGGATAATGTTAAATAGGTGACGTAGTATCAAAATTCATCAATATCTTAAAATTTGACTTTTTGTGGGTTGACACATTATTGCTTATCAGCATCCAATTATGATTAAAAAATTATATGAGAAACCTAAACATGATTTTTATATACCTATTCAACGATACCCCACTTGGTATAGTTCGTTGATTTTCATTTTTTTTCATATAATGGCATCTTAACTCAGCAATTTTAATTTTTTCATCAAATATTGACAGACTAATTGGACGCTGATAAGCAATACTGTGTCAAGCCACAAAAAGTCAAATTTAAAGAAGGACTCCATTTTGACAAAATGGCGAATAAAGATGTCAAACCCATTTTTAACAAATTTGTTTAAATAAGTATATATCCATCTTCTCTTTTAATTTTTGATAAAAGGTATAATGAATTAAATTCAGACTAATACATTTAATATATTATCTACTAAAAAGTTTTTCAAATATTTGAGATTATTGTATAAATTGAAAAATATGGAACGCACTTGAAATTCAAAACAATTATTTAAGAAACTTTTTTCCGTACTTATTTAGTTTATATGACTTCAATTTTTTTTAATAATGTAAAATAGGTGATGCAGTATCAAGATACATGAATATCTCCGAATTTGACTTGACATTATTGCTTATCAGCATCCAATTGGCGCAGTGGTCATAATATAAAAAAAAAAGTTTAACATTCTGTGGACCATCTAATAGTGTCACGTAGATAGACCAAATTCTGGAAAGTAATAGTATTGGGCAAACTAAAAGAAAAGAGAATTTTTTGACATAGTCCTAATCTATAAACGTAATCACAGGCTCGTTATAACTAATAATTCAAAGGTAATTTCGTTCATCGTTGTTTTAATTTGAAGATTAAAAACTTTGAATTTTTTAACTTGGTTGATAAGACTGCATCCACACGTGTCCATCGTAAACTTTTAATCGACAAAGGACAGATAGCTCAAAAGATAATTGTGTACTTTGTAGCTTCACCTTGACGTCGGGTAAATAAAACAGGTTCTCTGTTGTCAGAACACCTAATACGATCAAATTGAATGAACTCACGCTAACTACTAATATTGCTGACTATAGCATTTTAAACCGGTTTTAGACTACGATACAACAACAACAAAAAATGCTCTTTATTGTACACCAATTAATCAAATCAAAATATTTTTATGACCCGGCGAACTTCCTATCGCCTAATAGTCGATTCTTTTTTTTATTTATTCTGCTATTCGAAACATCGAGTCAGCTAGTAAGTAGCTAAGATAAAAATTAAAAAGGAAGTTAATAAGTCAACAATTAAATTATGTCAAAAATAAAAAGTATAAAACACTTAAAATTATTCTTTTAATTATTATTACGAATCTTCTGTATAGGAATTTAGAAGTTTTCTTTTTAGACTTTTTCAGAAATCTTTTCTCGAGATTTGCGCTTAGTAACACATTGAGCGATTCGTTTTGTCTATTATAGATTATTCATTCTCTTCTTGAACGTCAAGCAAATGAATCTACTACGGTTTTGGGAAAATGAAACGTCAGACCTGAGAAGAAACCGCACTTTTTTATTTTCTATTTAATTTTTTTTTAACGTCAATTTTTTTTACAAATTATATAATCTATATATATGTTTAGCTTGGAAGCGATCGCCTTATTCCCAAGGTGTGTCATCATGTACAAAATCTTTAATATCGTAATATCCTCTAGCACACAAACGTTTCCTTGCAATCTTTTTGACATACAAATTACATAATTATGTACATGAGAAAGAAAAACATACAAAACAGTCTTATTGCTAAGACATCAATTTCTTCCAGATAACCATATCCTTAAGAAACAACTAAGTAAATAGATGTATGGAGGAGTACTGAGCAGTCAAATTTCAATATAATATTAGACATAAACAAATACACAGAAATATCCATTAATACTGATATATATAATTTTATGTATATATACATATTTATACGTATGGATGCTGATAAGCAATACTATGTCAAGCCATACGAACTTCATTCTGAGAAAATGGCGTCTGAAGATGTCAAACCTATGCTTAATAAAGTTGGAATCCATCTTTTATTTTCTATATTGATAAGAGGTTAAGTGAATTAAAAACAGATTTAAAAAAAATTTAAAAATAACTTTTTCAGTTTTAAAAATGTAACACATTTCAATATTCTAAGCATTAAATTAGAACACTATTTTTTCGTATTAATTTAGTTTAATTGACTTGAATTTTTTTTGAATAATGTCAAAGACACATCAGAATATCTCCGAATTTGTCTCTTTGTGGGTTAATACATTATTGCTTATCAGCATCCAGGTATAAAATATCACTGGTGTGTGGCCGCCATTGCCTAAGTAGAGCACACGTAACAGAGTTTAATACCGATTCACAAGTGATTGTGAAAGGTAACAAATGGTCTTATCTTTTTTTATCTTTTAGCATGTTCTGAATGTTTTCGGTACCGTTGAGATGGTACCGTTTCTACAGTTTCTCTTGCGATAAAATTATTGCAATCGCAGAATTCATTACGCATATTTTAAAGCACGCGTTCTAAGTGACAGAGATTAACGGATGCAGGATCAGCGTCTCAAACAAGCATTCTATAAGTTCATGCAAGTTCGGAGTACGTTATTTTTTAAGGGATTTTATAATTCTAAATCTAAGGTTCTGTATTCGACCTGTGTATGTATGTATGTCTCTATGTTCGCGGTTATTTCCAAAAACTACTGTTATAAATGAGGTTTTCGCTATTTTAATGGGCCGGATATGTTTATCCGTGGATACGGATCCGAATACGGATATTTGGTGTCAACATCCGCGGTTACGGATACCGATACGGATCTTAACTTTCTTACTTAACAACTTAATGCTAGCTTACTTTGTTACTTGAAACGATAGATGGCGTCACTTGATACTTAGCGTGATAAGCAAGACATTACGACTTGCATTGTATGGGTCTTTCGTTTAGTTGATAATTTAATATGACACTAGGCCTGTGCCCATAATATACATAAATTGTCATCTATTTATGGATAATTAATAGGATAAAAGATCCACCAAAAAGTATCGGATGCGGATACGCATTTTGCTTCTCAAATATCCGTAGATACGGATACAGATATCTGACACATCGCAAATATTTTACAAAGAAGGTTATACGTTAGGATGTGATAAATGGTATAACCGCATTGGATTCTGAATAATTTTGCAACCGTATATATACCTATGGTGTAGCTTACAATATTCCAAAAAAAAAAATCCACGTAGTATCTTAGAAAATCCCCCTATCCCCCTTGTGATATTTGATGATTTTTTTCTCAAACCCTCCTCCCCTTTGGACTTCACATGATGAAAAGATAGCCCCTAATTAGTGAACGGCTTCTCAATATCCTAAAGACGATGCCATTTTAAATATATGCCCGAGATACATAACTTAGTTGTTGATTTTAAGCGCTAAATTTGTGTTAAAATTCATCTTGTGCTCGGCGAAGAAAAACATCGTGGCTATATGAAACCTGCATGTGCCGGGAGAAATTCTGACACATACTTGACTCATTATCAGAATACATCCACATCTCAAGATTAGATTTTTTGTGGGTTGACAGATTATTGCCAATCAGCGTTTACATATCCGTCCCGCAGTGGAGCAGCGTGATTGATTAAGCTCTAAACCTTCTCCTTTATAGAAGAGCAAGCCTTGCTCAGTCATTTACAGTCTTTTACTTAATTTTTATTCATTTAATCTGTTCTAACATTATACAGAGATAAAATATGTATAAGTGTGTGTATAGAAGGTAATTCCTGAAACTAATGATGAAGCAGTAACCACAATCGTGAAAAGCTGCGAAGGGCAGCTAGTCGCATAAAATAGCCGAAAAAAAGAGGCTGTTAAGAAAATCCTAAACATTTTCCCCTCACTAAAATCCGCACCTGTTTCACACACACTTCATATAAAAGAAAGAGAAATAATCGTTAGCTCGTACATCATAAAATATTGCCGAAACTTCAATGGAAAATTTTTCAACCTTCACTTTTACGTTTACGAAAGAATGCATACGTGTACGTTTAAAGACCAAGAGTTGTCGGACAAGTTTACAAGTGTTCCGTAGTTAATTCTACTAATACTAGCCGGTGTCCGCGACATCGATGTGCAGGATACTAATCCTTCGAAATACTTCGAGTGGCTTGTTTTCTTCTCCAAGGTCTTATTTATATGAAAATCTGGTATATATAACATTTATCAAAATTGACACATAGCGAATAATACATATAGCGTCGGATGTATGAGCTATACTATAGTAATTTAATTTAAAATTCTATATTTAGAGCTCTATATTAAGACTTATACCTTAAAGGTACTCATCTGGGTGTATATATTAAATAATCTGCCGCGCTTGAGTAAATCCCCAAATCCCTCTTTTGCTCCCCTACTATAGGCTATATTACATCACGCTACGACTGAAACCGCGAGGAGCTAGTAGAGTATACGCACTATCTGCCTCTCGAGGATTTACTCGCTTTCATGGCCACTGCTTCGCTCCTTCCAGTCATAGCGTGATGTAATATAGCCTATAAAATTACTTAATAAAAGCTATCCAACACAAAAAAAATTCAAATCGAATCACTAGTTTCAGAGATTACCCACAACATACAAACTCTACGTCTATAATATTAGTATAACAGACTCAGAGTCTCTTATTTCATAACGGAACCCTAAAAATAGTAAACATCAGTAAATTTCCATTTCTAAATTGAATATGAATACGAAACCGTCCGTGTAAAATTATAATTATTATAAATCATCAATATTAATAGCTTCGATCGAAATATAGGACTTTAATGTTTATGTTTTTTTTTTAGTTTTTGTTCACTATTTTTTTGGTTTCGATTTTGTTTTCGCGTATTTTTTTATTTATTAATTAGAGTAAATAAATAAAATTTAAATAAAAATAGCTTAAGTTACTCCTTATAACACAATCCGGAACAAAAAGACAGACAGACCAGACAGACAGTCTACGCGTGATCACGAACGCTGCAAAGTGCTCGAAACGTCGGGATGATAAAAATAATTAATATACACGATTTAAATCCGTTTAAAATAGTTTTATTTCAATGAATAATAATCGCGAAAATCTAAGACAACGATACAGACCAGACAGAATATTATAAAGAGGTAATTTTTTTTTGTAACTTTGTATGTATGTAGGGGGTAACTTTTTGTTATTACGAAAACACTTTATTTGAGTTAGATAACATATTTATTGAGGAAGGTTATAGGCTGTATTACATCACGCTACGACTCACAGGAGTAAAGCAGTACGCATAAACGCGAGTGAAATCGCAACGAGCAGTTGGTGTTTTCTACACACGCTAAGATTCTATGGAAAATTCTAAGAATGCGCGCGCGCCAGTAAACGGCACTAAAACGTGCGAACAGTTTTTAAATGAATCTTTGAAGCTGTATCATAATTTTTAATATCGTTTCAGTTATTTCAGATTTAATAACTGGCATACTAATGGGACTCCTGATGTTAAATGATGCACATGCACATTTGCAGCACCGGAAGCACCTTAAATGCGTTGCTAGCTTAAAATAGGGATAAGGGATGAAAGGGAATAGACAGTAAGGAACGGAATGGGGGTTGGGCTTCCGACTCTCTCACTCACCGTACGAATCGAAGCTATACTAGTTACTTCATCGTCTATGAGATTGGGGTACTGCCCCAATAGAGCCAGACTAAATACAAGCTTTGTTAGTAGACTACAGTAAACAACTGCTTCTTTATCATATACCAGCGGCCTCTCGCGGTTTTACTAGCGCTTAACATAGAACTTTCACACAAACTTTCAATCCCCGTTTTACCCCCTTAGGGGTCGACGTTTGCAAAATTTCATCTTAATGAGCACCTACGTCCTAATAGAACCCCCATGCAAATTTTGAAACTGCTAGCTCTCCTATCTTATATATTTCTTTGATTTCGTGATGAGTGAGTGACCTTTCGCTTATATATATATATAGATCATATATATACGCTCTAGCGGTGTAAGGTTTATGGCTTTCAAATGACTGTATAGTCTGTGACATTAGTGTTATAGTGAGTCTGTGGCATTAGAATTCAGATACGGCTTCTAACTCGCTCTTCGCTACACGCCTCCGATGCGTGACCACATTAAATGTTGGTTCCGGCAAATCATCGTGTGTTTACCACCATCAAAATGACATCAACTAATCTTTCTATATTATTAGTATAAATGGATGCTGATAAGCAATAATGTGTCAACTCACAAATAGTCAAATTCGGAGATATTGATATATTCTGATAATACGTTACGCATTTAACACAATTCAAAAAGTTTTCAAGTCATCTAAACTAAATAAGTACGTAAATAGTTTCTTAATTTAATGTTTCGAATATGTATTCCATATTTTGAAATATGTATACAATAATCTATATATATTTGAAAAACTTATAATAATATCAATTAGCTTTTAATTCACTATACATTTCAAATATAAAAGAAGAGATATTTCTTCAAACATATTTATTTAGAACTAGCAGTTGTTCGCGGCTCCGCCCGCGTATATTTTGGAATTTCAGCTATTTAAATCTACCAGCGAAATTGTGACCTCCAGGATTTATTAACCCTAGCGTCATTTTAAGGGGTGACTTTGAAATTCTGGGATACATATATTTAATTATTCTCCCTAAGTAATGTTTGTGTTGAATTTAAGGATAATCGGTCAAAAAAATACATTTTCACCATACAAACTTTACTACCCCCTTGCACCCCAGTGTGGAATAATAGTACCCCGTTTTCTATTTTATATATCATTACTATCACCCAGAAGTAGGTGTATAAAGTTTTAAGTTAATACGACCACGGAATAAGATTTTGCATACAAACGTTTTTACCACTTTTGACCCTCTTAGGGGTGAATAATCGAAAAACGCTTTCTTTGTTAATGCCTACAACCTAAAAGCCACCTACTGCCAAAATTTCAAGTTCGTAGCCCCAGCGGTGTAGGCTCTGCATTGATGAATCAATCAATAGATATGTTACATCGTTCAACGCCATTTTTTAGAAAGATGTCCGCGTGGCTTGACACAGTATTGTTTATCAGCGTCCACATTGATGTTGTTAAGCCCTGTTCATTGGCCGCTGATAACATAATGCTCTTTCCAATCCAAACAAAAGCAAAAACTGGTCTCATAAATATATTGTCAGTCTGGTAAACATTCAAATATGTCTGGCTTGAACAGGTCTAGCGACTCTAAATATTATGTAAGGCGAAAATCACACTTGTAAGTTTTACTCTCAGAATTCATATAAACAATATCTAATCTTACGAAATCTGATTGTCAAAATTGAGGCACTGACAATAAATTCTTTCAGGTGTACAAACAATTTATCGTTCGTTAAGTTCTCACACCGCGTAATTCAAAGTAAGTAGCTTTAAAAGAGTGTGAAAAGACTATATGGATGTTGATAAGTAATAATGTGTCAACCCACCAAAAGTCAAATTCGAAGATATTGATGTATTATAATATTACATCACCTATTTATCATTATTAAAAAAACTTTTCAAGTCATACAAACTAAATAAGTACGGAAAAAAAATTCTTAATTAATTGTTTCGAATGTCAAGTGCGTTCCGTATTTTGCAATTTAAACAATAATTTCAAACGTTCAAACTCTTTAATCAATAGCATATTCAATATATTAATCTGCTTTTAATTCATTATATCTTTTATCAAATTAGAAAAGAAAATATGAATATATCTTCAAACCATGACATTTTCTCAAAACGAAGTTTGTGTGGCTTTACTCAGTATTGCTTATCAGCGTCCATATAATTTTTACCCGACTGCGTGACGCAAGGGATGATAATCAGTGTATTTATGCATATACGTACATATGTGGAATAATACCTTTGTGGCACTATTTAGACAAAACGCGTGCGCCGATTTTCATACGTCATTTGTTTAGTATTGACGGTGCGAGTGTCATAAAAATTTGTAAAAATCAAAATGGCCGATTTTGGGCGCCATAATATAAAAAAAGAAAAAAATTAAAGTCGACGAACTATGTCAAATTGGGTGTCGTTAAATTGGTATTTAAAAATCATTTTTACGTTTCTTATATTGTTTTTCAAACAGAATTACCGTTTAGTATCTATAAAGGGTGGTTCGTCGAAATAAGAGAAAAGACAGATATACATACATACATATATGTAAGTCTTCAAACACATTTATTGAGAATCGTTTTGACATCTTTACGCCATTGGAGTCTTCATTAAAATGAAGCCCGTGTGACTTGACGTAGTATTGCTTATCAGCTTCCATATTTCGCACAACGCGTATGGAGTGAATTGGTTATAATGAAAAGTAAAAGTGAAAGTAATTACAAATATTTACTTTAATCGAAAGTTTCTTCGAGTACATACTTACGCATGTCACGTGACTCGATTTTTATGTACTTTATTGTATTTCACTTGTTTTTAACATTACATATTACTTATTTTTACCTTTTTTTATTACGCCATTTTCTCAAAATGAATTCCGCGTGGCTTGATATAATATTGCTTATCAGCGCCCATATACCTTATACTTTTTCAAATATTATAAAAATGCTTAAAAAAATCTTTTTTGCCCGTAATCACCCCATTCGTATTTTAAATTAACTAAAAATTATTTTTGAGTTTTTAATTTGGTTTTATAATAGTTTTTTTTTAATAACTATTATTTTTAAATATATAAGTAACGGGTACGTTTGTTTTGAAAATAAATTATTTTTTTAATTGTATTCTTAATACATTTTATTCAAAGATTTTTTTTGCAGAGAAACCATATTCATGGTCTAAAAGTTTAATTGGAGTTATTCGAGTTGCATATATTACTATGTTATGCAGACGAAACATTTACCAATTCCTATAACTGTTAAGATGAAATTTAAATAAAAAATTAGTTTAACTACATTAGAATATGCAACACAGTTTTTAGTATCGCAGTTTTAATTGTGTTGTTTTCTCATTTGAATACGTTAATCTAAATTTAAAAAAAAAATAACAATAATATACACTTTTCACTCGTGTTTATAGTTACTACTTCGCTTCGTAGCGTGATGTAATATAGCCTATAACCTTCGTCAATAAACAGGCTATCCAACGCTAAAATGATCATTTAAATCGAATTTATTATTTTTAAAATAGGCGTTTTTAAACAAACGTCAGTTAGCTATGTAATAATATGGTATAAATATTTTTAATTATTTTTAGTAGATAACCATTATATTTAAAGAGAATCGCTATCTACATTATGTTTATTACTTATGTACGTTATTTTACATAGTGGTTATGTAAAATATGCTTTATATGTTTAAGACAAAGGAATTATAATTTATAGAAAACTCGTTTATCGAGGAAAGTTATAGGCTATAAAACATCACGCTAAGATTCATAGAAGTTATGAACCGCTCCAACGAGTTGCAGCGAACACTTTGCCAACTTGTCAATTAATATTAATCATTGTGAAGCGTTTGTTATTTTATTTGTTATTTTTTTTTGCACTGGTTTTACCTGTTACTTCACATCTCTTACTGTTGTGTGTTTGCTTAAAGAGATGTCTTTAAGAGATAAGCTCGACCTTATATACAAATATATGTTCAAATTTACCGTTGCATGCTCAAGAATATATAAAAATTTATGTGCATTTTTACGATTATACCTACAAGACATAAAATATATTTCGTATTCATGTTTATGCATCGGTTTACGTTTTAAGAGTAATTAGTTGCAATAATTTATAATTACAACGGGAAGTTTTCCACGAGATGCTTCTTAGTGTAATTAAGTTAATAGTAACCTACTGTTTATGATGATAAAAAATTACCGAATTGTTAATTTTAATTAATAAGTGAGATATTAGTGTGTATTGTTATTAAACGCTTCATATGCTCTACGAATTCAGCAGTTAATATCTTAAATGTTCTGTGATACTCCTCTGAGTGCTATCGTGATGTAATATAGCCTACAACCTGTCTCAATTAAACCAATATTTGTTAATTTGAATTAGTAGACCTTAAAATGACCCTGTTCGAACAAACTTAAGTTTTTTATATATTAGTATTAAGTTCTTTCGTCTCTATGAAGTTATCTAATGTAGTACCAGCGATGCTATGCCCTTAATCCGCCATCGATTGCGTAAGTTTATAGAAGTTTAACGAAACTTTCTCAGAGGAAATGTATAGCTAACAGTATTTATTAATGAATATAGTAAAAAAATAAACCTCGAATATTTTATTTAGCCTTTGTTCGCAGATGCGCTCGTTAAAAGTAGCTTCTGTATTTAGGGTTGCCACTTTTTTGTGCAAATATAGTACATTAGTTATTAAAAGGTAGAAAAAAAGTACGTGAAAAAATAAAGTGCATTTTTTTGCTCTACCTTTTCGCATAAAAACATATTTTTCATTATTTTTTTTAAAATTCTTTTTAACAGCTTCACAGCTGTTTAATCTACAGTTATGTTAATGTAACTAATGAAACACCAGTGGCGACCGCCAGAAGATATTTTCGTCAATTATTATCAATCTTTTTCGGCAACAATCGGTAATGTCATCGATTTCAGGGATTTTCTTTTACGAAAAAATTCTTAGAACAAACATTTTTTGCATATTGTAAGTGAAGTAGTACACATTAATAAAATGATGCGAAATAAAGTATTTTCGCGAACTTTATTGTTTTCAAAAGTATAGAGCACAATTAACTGAAATGACGTACAATATTTTATAATGAAGTACGAGTAGCAACGCTATGTGTATTCGATGTGTGTGATACCGATAGAATTCCTATAAGTATTATCACTGGTGACACTAGCGCATCGGGGGAGGGTAGGGGGTTTAAGGGGTTAGTGTCTCTTCTAAATGCATTTTTCCATTGGGGCTATATTGTGCTGTTTTCATAGGTTTTATTGTTTATCTTGACAAAGCCAAGATTTGTTCCGGATCAATCGACTTCTTAACCAAAATCCTGGAGCAGCAACTTCTGGGTTACATAGGTTAAGAAAAATTTGGACAGTCGTATTTTTAATAATAAATTCTTATTATAAAGTAATTAAGTTATTTTTTAGCAATAAACGCAATGTCAGATCTTTTAGAAGTAAACGATTTTTTATTACAAATATTTTTTTCTGAATGCGCCGGTTTCGCCAACATCCAAACACATAAGCGGGATTTTCTCTTCAAAAAAATTTAATAACTTTATATACCATAAAATGTATGACATATATACATGTTTTAAAATTATCTAATGGTCTAAAAAACTATAAGTAATTTAATTCGATGCAAAATTTCTAAAAATTACTTACATTATAGATTTTTTGTGAATTCGTGATAAAGTAGTTGTATAAATACTAAACGAATTTACCTTGTAAAGAATATTACCATAAAATTAAGTTACTTGTTAAGTTTTCCTATGCCTATAATGTTTACGGCTTCCTAATAACAATGTTAATAATTTTATAATCTCGATAATATTTCGTCATTATAATACGCGACGCTAAAGCATTGTTATTCGTGCAAAAACAGAATACGAACATAAAATCGTATCCTAAAACATTTTTAATCTATTACCCTGTTAAAAATACTCACAGTTTTGAGGTTATGTAGTTAAATATTAACTTTTGACTAGCTTCAATGGATTCCACAGCACTACTGTTAAAATAACGGTACAACACAACTACACATGGACACAGCGCGTTGGCGACTGACTACTATGGAATGATTCACAGTTCGCGGAGACTGGTATGGTCTAGTAAAATATTATTACTCTTACAAAAACTGTTAGTACGAAAACTCGTTAAAATTATATAGTAACTAGAGTTTAAATTGTATCATATTGAAAGTAAATTTGGAAATTCGACTATTTTTAAGTGTCGTCTATTTATTTATCTACACTAATATATAAAACGGAAGTTTTCGTTTGAGCGCGGTAATTATAGAAAAAATCTTGTTACTTTTGATAGATGCACTTGCGTTTATTGTTACTATTTCGTTTCTATGAGTTGAAGCGTGATGTAATATAGTCTAAACTTCTTCCATAAACAGGCTATCCAATGCAATTTTTTTTAATCGGATTAGTAAGTTTAGAGATTACTTCCTACATACAAACTTTCCTTTTTTATAATATATAAATAGGAATGATGTTTTACAGCCTATAGGCCAAAAAACGTCACGCTTTCAATGCGACCAAAGCAGCAATAAGAATCATCCAATTTCTCATGTGCGGATCCACCGGCGCGATGGGCCCACAACCCTAATGGACTTATGACGTCTGATGGAAACTTTTTGCCATTTTTTGAGACTTGCATTTTCTGCGTAGTACATTTTTTACAGAAATGCGTCAAAGTAATGAGATAAAAAAAGACAAAAACTTTAAATTAAAATTCAGGTAATTTTTGAAGGACGCGTGCGATTTGTGGTCTTAATTAATTGGTTACTAAGCTATTCAGCTATAAGAAGCAGTAAAAATAATCAAGAATAATCAAAATTTGTAACCGTGGCCGAAGTAAAGGTACTTTTACTAAAACAATTTCTTGTCATGTCAGTTATGACGTAGACTATAACCCTCTTAAAAGTATTATATCATTTACTTTCGATACACATTAAATATTGCAATATACAGGTGCAATATGGTACCTTCTGTAATCAGTTATCAATATCTTTTTTTTTTCAATGATTCTATGTGGTCTTTTTTAAGCATTTTGGATTCTACATTAAATGCGCCAATTTTTGAGATAACTTGCAGATTCTGTGTAGTACATTTTTTTTAGTGTGAGTTCTCAAAGTATAGTGATGCGAAGACAAAAACCTTTAAATTGAAATTCAAGTGACTTTTTTTCGCACATGATAGACTTAGAGCCCTGAAATTTTATTTATTTCATAAATACATTATTCAGCTTTAAGAAACAGTAACAGCGATTGAGAAAGGTTTAAATTTGTAGCCATGGCAGTCAAAAAACCTACTAAAGAAACCAAGGGACTTTTACAAAAACGATTTTTTGTCTAGAGACGTTATGCCTATATCCCATTTCAATTTAATCGTTGACTTTCGGGACACCATGTATATTGACAATAATTTTGGACGCATTTCAAAAATACAATCATCTCAATTATTTAACTAATTATTCGTAATATATCTACACATAGTAAAACAGAATTGATTAAAATCTATGCATATGAATATGAATTTGTTAATTTAAATGCGCTCTCACTAACCACCAATTAGAGAAAATGTTATTTTTGTTAAGGAACGTTATAGGCTATATAACATCACCCTACGACTCACAGGATTGAAGCAGCAATCATAAACATTAATCAAATTGAAAATTATCGAATTATTAAGAATTGTTAATTATACTGAAGGGAAAAATTAAAACAAAATAATAATTCTACAATTAATATTTTTATTTTCTTAAACAATCATCTCTTTTTACTTATTTTATCTTAAATATATTCGAAGAAAATTACACCTTAATATAAATAGCTTTGTTTTATTACTATGAGAAAGACAGAAGTATGAAATACAAAAAAAATTATGGCTAAATAACAAGAATTAAAAATATTATTAAAAGTCATTGTAACATAAAAATTAATTTAATGAATAAATAATTTTAATTTTGTCGTCTCTTTTTATTACCACGAAATGAGAAAGGTGATGGATTATGATTATTTTTCTAAAAACTGAATTTCAAATTCGATATTTTATTGTTAAAATAACTAGACTTAAAAAATCGGACTTCAAAATAATATTCGCAATGTATTTAATTTGATAATTCAACATTTACAGACAGTACGACGTTTTCTCGTGTATTTAAGGCAAAGAAAAAAAAAAACGTTACGTAATAAGCACGTACTTTCCCGCCATTTTTAAATTATTAAAAAAAATTCAATATGTAGAATTTGTAGCATATTTTTTTTAATATCAGTACTTCGTCATTTCTTAATCGATTTTAAAAATTCTGTTTTTATTTATTTTAATTTAAATAAGTATACTTCCCGATTGAGCCCATAGAACTTTCATCAAAGCCGTTTAAGTAATTTAGTTTTAAAATCAAAATAACTGAATTACATGTCATCCAAGTATACGATTTGCTTTGAAGTCTGTTCCTTTATTTTGAAGTGTTGTTTATAATTTTTTTTTACATTTTACATAACTTCCAATTACATCAATTACTTTTAACATTGTCATTGTATAATTATGTATGCACCAAAAATAGGCAGTCATATATTAAATTATAAAAATAAAACATATACAACCATATACTTAAACTGTATTCAATTTTAAGCGGCCTTTAAGTCTCGTGACTATGAAACAGTGTTATGTGATGAGATATTTCAACTTAAAATTAAGTTTGTGTCAATGGTCGTAATAATACAGATTAAAAATAAAAAAAAAACTTAACCACAGATAATAAAGATAAAATAATAAACCAAGGATATGGCAAGATATATTAAAACTAACCTTAAAACTATTTTTATACTAATGTTCCCTAAATTTCATATAATATTGTGATTTTAAAAATACTACAGTGATGACCCACACGAAACTACATTTATCTTATAATTACCTACTTTATATTATTATATATTTTAAAGTTATTTATGTATACTGAGATTCTCGGTTATTTATTCTTTTTGGCGGTAAAATTTAACCGCGTATTTCATATTAACCATTTATTTTTTTTTAATATGTCAAAATTTTAGGCAGAATGAATATTTTATAAATAGATTTTACCCGGTAATGTTTTACACATAATGTTTGACAGTAATGTTTGATAAATTACCAGGTAAAATGGTTTAAAAAAATTACAAGTGTCATAGATAATGAATAAGTAATGTAATGTTCATTAAAAAAATGGGTCTTATTTATATAATGATATTTTTTTCTGGTAGTTCATTGTATTATAAATATTCAACAAGACCTGTTACTTACATAGCAAAGTCTGTTTTAATGCTCGTTAGAGACAATAATTATTTTAAAATAAAGCTATTTTAAACAGCGTATATCAAGCTCAATCAGTGATCGTGGTCACGGAAGGAATCGTCTGTAAAATGGATTTGAAGTACCTTTTATTTGATATATAATATTTGCGAAAATTAAAAAAAAATCAATCGTTATAAAGATTTAAGTCATCGTGATGGTGCATTATTTTGTTACGGCCAAAAAGAATAATCGTTTTTTGTTAACTTATTTTATTTTACTTGAAAATAATTATTTTATTTTTAACGTCAGGTCGTGATAGGCAAAACATTATTCTCAAAGATTTCTTTGTACATACATGGTCTATGCATATATATATGATGGAAATAAAAATTGTGCGTTATATAAAATGATGTCCTTAAAATAATTAAGTACTGGCTTGGAATGTTATTAAATTTTTGATAATTCGAAATAAACACTTATTAATATATATGTTAATACAAAACCTAAAAAAATAGCGACATGTGGAACTGGTTCAGCAAACTAATATACATAAAATATAAACCTAAAAAAATACAATAAAAAGAACCGTTTTTATCAAAATATATTTTGAGTATTTCGCTTATTTACTAGAGATAATAATACTATTTTAAAACGAATAAAAATATAATTAAAAAAAAAACTCAATTCATTTCTGTACAATACGATAAAAATAGTCAAAATATAACTAAAAAAATAGCTACCACCTCAAATACCAACTTATATATTTATTATATAACTTATATAACGTAAAAAATCTAACTGCATTATATTATTACAGGTACAATTAAATAAAAAAGGAAATACTTCATCGAATACAATCATATTTCATAACTATAGATCTATATTAGAGCAAGAATTCTGGCATCCAATATGTCATACACTTTTGAAAGACCTGGCGACATTCGTTATCTAGCTATAGGTAGTTTCGCATAAGTGTGTCGGTCTGAACTATGCGCATGACGCTGCGCAGAACACTAAATTGACTACCAGGACAGTCGTTTAGAAATTTCATTAATTTTAATTATTAAACGCTTCTTATATAATGATATATATCAAATTAATATGTTTAGATCATTAATCATTAACATTTTTAGTGTATATCGGATGTATTTCTCAAATAGTTGAAAACTGAATGAGTGTAGTTATTCGAAAATTTGTGATTTTTATTGTGTTTATTTACTAAAAAAATTAAGTAAGGATATAATAAATTATAAATGTCTTTTAACGATTGTGAATATTCAAAAAGTTTATAACAATATCGTATACATTCAATGTTTTAATTCTTGTTCACTCGGCTGTACCATGCGCGAGTTCGGGCTCGCCTCGTGTTCAGACCAACACCCTTACGAGAAGCAAGGTATACCATTTCAAATCCAGTTGTCAATGTTAGAAATGGATGCTGATACCATCAAATAGTATAAACGTAACATATATTATATAGTTATAAAATATCATTCACAAATGGACGCTGGTTAGCAATACTGTGTCAAGCCACACGGACTTCATTTTGAGAAAATGGCGCCTCAACATGTCAAACCTATTATTATTGAATTTGTTTAAAGAGGCATATAACCATGTTTTCTTTTCTGTTTTGATAAAAGTTATAACGAATTAAAACCATATTGGTATAGTAAAGAGTATCTAATGATAAGTTTTTTAAATATATGAAATTATTAGATGTTGCAAAATATGGAGCACATTTCAATATTCGAAACATTAAATTAAGAATCATTCTTTCTTACTTATGTAGTTTAGATGACTTGATTTTTTTTAATAATGTTGAATACGTGACGCATTATCAGAATACATCAATATCTCTGAATTAGTAGGTTGACACATTATTGCTGATAATCCAAATACTCCTTAGTCAATAGATATTTAAAAGGAACTACAAACTTCATACTACGTTTGCAGACCTAAATTAAGGGAATACAATCTTCGTAGTTTATTTGTAGACCCAAAAGTAGATTTCAAATAGGTATATTCTTGTGATGAAGATTGGTAGAGTATGTTCTGGGCCACAATCCAGAGCTAATGACATATCGAAACGTCATTTTCTACGTCTAACGAGACATCAACTAGTTTGTGTCAATACAAGGTTGTTTAACGTAAATTTTAACTTCTGAATACGAGGCGAGACCGAAGTCACGCAGGGTACAATCGAGTGAACAAAGCTTAAAACAGTTAATGTATATGAAACTTATAAAAACTGACTAGCTCGATGGATTGTGTTTCAGAAAATACCCTATATCTATTCAAAATATAAATAAAAACTCAATAACTCCACATAATGTCAAAAAAGTATGAAAGCACATACCAATAATATCATAGTGACAGAAACGATATTATACGTGTAATTGTCACACAAAATGTAAGCTGTTTAGCTTACTTCAACGTAGTTTTACAGACAGCTATCTCTTTCATACTCGTAATAACATATATATCTATCCTACTCGTCATTTTCGAACTTTTACTAGCATCACCTATATAATAATAAGATCTTTAATGATGTCCAAAAAACTAATGCATGTTATTTTAAATTGTCTTTGTTGCTCAAAATTAGATTAAACTGTACATCATTTAGGTTTTGACAGTCTGTATACAGGCTGTTCGACTTTTGATTAAGGCCTTTCAAATGGAGAGTTGTATGAGTATAAAACATCACATTCAAAATATTTTTATTTTTTTTATTCGCTGTTGTGGACCCTTTACTTATGTGTTAACTAGAAACTTGTTTTTCTATTATTTTTAACGCGCCGTAGATAGTGTGAAGCGTGAGAGTATTGTTCAAATATTTAACTTAAAAAAAAACTAAAAATATTTAATATAGATTTAAGTGAAAAAAAAAAAAAGATTTTTAAGCTGAATGTGATGTGTTAGATTTATAGAAGTCCCCATTTAAAAGTCCTTAATTTAAAGCTGTATATCGCAAACCAATAATACCATAATAATATCAATATTTGTTGCCATGAAACATTTATTGTACTTGCAATAAATATTGACAGAAAACACGATCTGGTAACACGACAATCAATGACTATAGACGATTCTTATTGGATCACAAGAAAAGAATTATTAAAGAATTAATAAAATCGAAAAACGTTTACATATCAATCATATTGACATGAGATATTGTAATAATTATTGATCATCAATTATGTCTTTTACATTTCCTCTCAATATACCATATTTTAATGCAAAAAACATTTATTTTGATACTATTAAAACAATAGGAATGTTCTCGAAACAAATATACAAAAAAATTATATATATATACATATATATTTCTAGGACGGATGTACAATTGCACTTTTAGGAATGTTATTTAGTTATAATTAAAAGATAAATATATTAAAAATAGTATTTGTGATGTATTTATCGAGATTCAAAGTCTTTACTATTAAGAATTGTCAATTATATTTATTTATTAATTACGACAATCTCTGTAAACGTGTATGTTGAATTCTAGGAACGGTGTCTTGCTGTCTGCGCTCAAGTAGCATAAATCCTGAAGAAAAAAAAAATTATAAAACATTAGGCGAAGGTTACACTTGTGAGTTTTACACTCTTAACTGGACGCTGACAAGCAATACTATATCCACACGAACATGATTTTGAGACAAATGGCGCCTAAAGATGTCAAACCTATATATGGATGTTGATAAGCAATAATGTGTCAACCCACAAAAACTGAAATTCGGAGATATTGATGTATTTTGTTACGGCGTCACCTATTTAACATTATTAAAAAAAAATCAAGTCATCTAAACTAAATAAGTACGGAAAAAAATACATATCTTAATTCTATGTTCCGAATTTCGAGTGCGTTCCATATTTTGCAATTTATACAATAATCTTAAATATTTGAAAAACTTATTATTAGATAACACATAAATACTTTAATTAAAATAGAAAAGAAAAGATGGATGAATGGGTATATACCTATTCAAACAAATTTATTAAGAATATGTTTGACATCTTTAGAAGCCATTTTCTCAAAATGAAGTCCATGTGGCTTGTCACAGTATTGCCTATCGACGTCCATATATAACGTATAATGAATTAAAAGATTGGTATAATAAAAAGATTTCTCTAATAAGTTTTCCAAATAGATTACTGAATATTGTAAAATATTGCTCACACTTCCATAATCGGGACAATACAATAAAAAAACTTTTTTCCATAATTTCGACTTAATTTGTTTTTAATAATGTTAAATCATGACGCATTATAATAACACATCAATATCGCCGAATTCGACTTTTTGTGGGTTGAAACATTATTGCTTATCAGCACCCAACTGATATAAAACAACTCTGTAACCTAGTAACAGTTACCTCGGTAACGTTACATGAGCCGCGTTTCAATGTGTATGTCACTGATATTATTAATATTCCAGGTGTAAAAAAATTGCTAAACTATATGAATGGTAGCAAAACTTAAAAGTGTAATACACTCTCCACAATTAATTAAATGATAATGACAGAACACATATCAAGAAAAATAAAGAAATTAACAGTGTATAACATTGTTTATTATCTGTACATAATAAAAAATAGGAAAAAAAAATTGACGATTTTAAACCATCGCCTATTTAAACTATTTATAATAAAAAAAAATATATAATGTAACTAATGACTAAGCAACTTTTGGTATGTTCAAAACGAAATTTACTAAATAAACGCATCACACTCAACGGCTCCCATTAAGATCTTATGGCCTTGTGTCGGGGGTCCGGAAACACAACACTAACACAAACACACAGACCACGACACCACCCGTATGGCCAATACAGACATTTTGCCGTGAGCGGGGATCGAACCCTATTAGCGCTTCAGTCAGTTCCAGTGACCACAGCGCCGTGTCGAACACTAAAACTAAAATAACATTGTTACGTAACCTTGACCTGATGCTGCACATCGTATGACATCATCATAACAACTCCTCACCAACTCACAGCAGAAGTAGATTGTCGGTTTTTTTTTTAATTTTAAGTTTAAAAAGTAGTTAAAAGTACAAACCTTTAACGGGATAAACGCTGCTCGTATCTTCATATGTCTATCCATATTGCATTCTAAGGTCATTTTCGAGGTCCAAAATTCTCCAGTGGGTATGGGCTTCGCTATTTCACGATTAATTTGACAATTCTTTAATGTGTCGTACTTGCAAAGGAGGTCACAGAGACGGATTTCTTTTAGTTTTGATGACCTGGAAATTATTTTGTAAGTTAGTTTATAAAGTATTAAAATATTTACGTAAATAAAGGAAATTGTGGGTAGTTTAGGAATGTTTTTTTTTTCGTTAATAAAAAAAATCGTTTTGTTTTCTTCAAGCAAGGTCAACTAAAGATGAGTCGAAGTAAGATAAGGTGAGTTGACTCATGTAAGTGCGATTATATGAACGCTGATAAGCAATACTGTGTCAAGCCACACGGATTTCATTTTGAGAAAATAAGGAAAAGTCTAAAGATGTCAAACCTATTCTTAATAAATATGTTTGTAGAAGTATATCCATCTTTTCTTTTATTTTTTGATAAACGGCATGAATGAAAAGCAGATTGATATATTTAACATATTGTGTAATTAAAAGTTTTTCAAATATTAGAGAATATTTTACAAATTAAAAAAAATATAAAACGCACTTGAAATCCGAAACAATAAATTAAGAAACTTTTTTTCGCACTTATTTAGTTTCCATGACTTCATTTTTTTCCTGAATAACGTTAAATAGCTTATGCAGTAATAAATAACATCAATATCTCCGAATTTGACTTTGTGGGTTGACACATTATTGCCTATCAGCATCTAAATATAAGTAAGTGAGGTCACCTGAAGGTCAAGTCCAGTCGGTCAGCGCGCAAACAGCGCGACAACGGCACCGCGTACGAGTAGTTGTGGGAGCGACGCGAGCAGGCTCTCGCCACGAAGAGTGATGCATTCGATGATAGCGCACTCGACATGCCGAGTGACACTGTGTCGCACTCTGCTGGGGAGAGAGGGATATATTTGGCGAAAGCTGGTAATTGTTTTCATAGACAAATATAACCGAATCCAAATAGAACTGCTGTTTGGGTTAGCTATTGGTTAGTGAAGACCTTTGCTTATTTCCAAAAATCTTTATCAAATCTTTATATATTATATACTAAAACAAATCGTGCCAGTAAATATTGAGAAAATCGCATTCATACAAAGTTACAGTCCAAAACAGAATTTAAAATATTCCATCATCAAGAATACATACCCATCACCCCAGTTTCCTCAGACTGCTCAATCACCATTTCCTCCGAGCTGCTCCTCATCAGAGCCTCATTCGCCTCCCTCCCCTCCATCTCCCTCACATCCCTCCTAACTCTCCCCTCAGTTCCATTAACTTTATTCTGCTCCAAGAAATTCGATTCAGCCATTATTTCCTCGTGGATCGCGTTTTTGAACGAATCATTTTCACTTTTTTGTATTTTCGAAATGTTCTTCTCGGGTATGACTGGGGTTAACGGTAGTTTGTCTTTGGTTATGGGGTCCGATGGTCTGGGGTAAGTTTCGTTTATTTCCTTGTCAGTTTTGGAACGTTCTAGAGGTTCCTGGTTTTCGTATGTCTGTGGTGGATCGAGGCCGCATGATGACTGAAATAATAAAAAAATTGGTGATTATTTTACTTTGGAAATTAATATTAGCCAAAACGTATAGTTTAAAATGTCTACAGTAATTCATATTTTATATAACGGGTCGGTTTTTACCGCAGGTTCGACGAAGTTGCAACCCAGTTGAGTTTGAAAAGACCCAGTGAGTCAGCTCGTGACGACGACGGTAGCAACTTCGTCGAGACGTCGGGCAATAAAAGGGAATTACTACCATTAGTTATCGCGATACGACCCGTTCTATTAAATATGAATACTATAAATCGCGAAAGTTTAATACGTCTACAGTAATTAACAGAAACAAATTACATTTTAGCGATTTATCAGACTAATCAGTATTAGTTAAAATCGACTTCATTATTATATTTTACATCATTATATTTTTATAATCGAATACAATTTATAAAGATGTCATCGTTATGATTAATATCATTTACATTTATTTCAATATTTTATGGACGGCTAAGAAAAAAATTAATGGTCCTTCGAGCCGGATAAAATAAAACAGTTCTCACCAGTACACGTAACATCCATTTGACGATTCTTTTTACATCCTTTTGTATAAGCAGCGTAAATAAGAAATTTATTATTGGTTAGGTTAGTATGCAAATTTAAAAAGTTAATAATACATTTTATATTGTAAATTAAATTTCTAAACTTGTGAAGTTCTTAATATTATTTAAGGAATTATATCAGAATTAGTCTTTTACAAAGTTGTATTATTTTCGCATTTAGGGTGACAAATTTCATGAGCTATAGTTATATATCAACCTACAGGTGACCTCACTCACTTATTTATACATTTAACCTAACTCATCTTACGTCACTCACCTAGGTATCTATATTTATATAAATAAATAAATAAAAAGTCTTTATTTACTCCAAGAAAAGTACATCATTTTTAACCTAGAACAGTGTAATATTGTGTATCTATACATATAACATCACTTGTCCTGACTGATTCATCAACACAGCCTAAACCTTTTAGGTTGTAGGCATCCACTAAGAAAGGGTTTTTCGATTATTCACCCCTAAGAGGGTGAAAAGGGATAAAAACGTTTGTATGCAAAATCCTATTCCGTAGTCGTATTAACTTAAAACTTAATAACATACTTCTGGGTGATAGTAATGAAATATAAAATAGAAAACGGGGTACTATTATTCCACACTGGGGTGCATGGGGGTAGTAAAGTTTGTATGGAGAAAATGTATTTTTTTGATTGATTATCCTTAAATTCAGCACAAACATTACTTAGGGAGAATAATTAAATATATGTATCCCAGAATTTCAAAGTCATCCCTTAAAATGACGCTAGGGAATAATAAATCCTGGAAAGGTCACAATTTCGTTGGTAGATTTATTTAGCTGAAATTCCAAAATATACGCAGGCGTAGCCGCGAGCAACTGCTAGTATTATATATAATAATATTGTTAATATCTTTTAAAGGTGACTTATTGCAGGTTCACTATGGAAATTGAATTATTTTAATATGATTACCTGGCATTCAGCGTCCAATTCGTTATCAGAATTGACGGTAAATGTGCATCCGCTACCGAAGACATCAGCCGTACGTGTTAGGATCTCCGGTGTATCTATTTGTGGCGAATGGGACGTTTGTTCTATATCTAGAAAAAATATGGCATTATTATTGTATAAATAGTTTTTCCTAGGTCCTTGTGGCTCGGAGAGCACGTAAAGCTGCCCTGGTCGTTATCACGATCAGATAATGATCATTACTCTTAATAGGGAGATTATTTTAGTCATGCCTTAGATGTTTCGGAGGTCGGATGGCAGTTGCTCTTTGTAAAAAAGTGATGGTGATAATGACAGTGTAACATTAGGTATTTATGTTTAAACAACTCTATTTAAACGGTTTTATTTAGCTCACCCCGTTTGTTTTATTATTTTAAAAAAATCGATCCAACATGAAAACTTAAAGACGTAATTTACTTTACTTGAATAATATAGGTACTGATTTCATTTATTTACATTTTAAAACCTAAATTCTTTACTGATAGGGTTGTTGGTATGAACCTTTGAAATGAAAAAAGAAATTCAAATCCGATTCGAGTAATCCGGGAGCATATATATAATAAATGAGAATATCCATTTTTGGAAGTCGATTTAAACACACACCCTGTATAGGACTTTTCTACTTACTAAGGACGTTTTTGACGTAATTTCTAGAAGCGTGTAGTGTAGTTGAAGTGGAATGAGGGTCGGGAGTCGAAGTTGTGTACTCGGGGCTGGTTTTATACGGTCCTTTCTCTGTAAACAAAAAACCAAATATTTATCCAATTCTTCTGTCACATGTGGACGCTAATAAGCAATACTGTGTCAAGCCACACAGTATAAATGAAAAAAAATGGCGTCTAAACATGTCAAAAGGGTTGACATCATGAGACGCCATTTTCTCAAAATGAAGTTCGTGTGGCTTGACACAGTATTACTTATCAGTCTCCAATTAAGAATCATTTTTCCGTGCTTATATAGTTTAGACGACAAAAATCTTTTTCGAATAATATTAATTCAATTCAATTCTTTGGTTAATGACTTTTAGTTGTACCAATTAGACACGAATAATATTAAACACGCATTATCAGAATACATCAGTATTTCCGAATTTTTTGTGGGATGACACATTATTGCTTATCAGTAACAATACAGGGTGTTCAATGTTTAATTAAGGTTCTTCAAATGGTGAGTTTTTTATTTCTTTCTAATACATGACATTCTACATATTTTTTTTAAATTTTGTTCCTATTCTCTCCTATGTAAGTTTAGTAAAGTTTTATTTCAACAAGAATTTATTATATATCTATGTCACTCACCTTTAGTCTTCTTTGCCACTGAATGCTGCGCTGCTTTTATGTTCTGCAACGAATAAACATAATAAATTTTGACAATCATTATCGATCTAGCATTTTTTCCCAGTTATACCAGGGCCTGCTTATTACTCAAGTCTAGATATTGAAAAGTTATTGATTTTTAGACATAGCGATTACCATATCCGTATCCGCTACTCTAATATCCATATTAAGCTCATTTGGACGCTGATAAGCAATACTGTGTCAACCCACACATACTTCATTTTGAGAAAATGGCGTCTAAAGATGTCAAAGCTATTCTTAATAAATGTGTTTGAAGACGTATATATCCACCTTTTCTTTTCTTTTTTGATAAAATGTATAATTAATTGAAGCTGATTGGTGTAATGAAAAGTTGTATCAAAAATAAGTTTCTCAAACATATAAGATTATTGCATAACTTGCAAAATATTGAAACGCACTCGAAACTCGAAACGAAAATGTAGTTTAGATAACTTAAATTTTTTTTGAATAATGTTTAGTAGTTAACCAAGTATCAAAATACATCAAAATCTCTGAATTTGAGTTTATGTGGGTTGACACATTTTTGCTTATCAGCATCCATTTATTGAGGAAGGTTATAGGCTATATTACATCACGCTACGAATAGCGAGCGAAGCAGTAACCATTGACCCAAGAGGCTAATTATTTACATCTATAGAATTCTTTACTCGACTGCGGCTATGTCCAATGGATTATGTGTTTGATCTGTATGTAGATATGTTCATCACGATGTTCGCTCGTAAGTATTCTACCGATTTTGGTATATTCTACCAAAATCAGTACAATAGATTCGTTTTAACGTTAAGAACATCACTTGATATGAAAAATGGCGTATTTTATGCATTTTAATCGCAGTTCTTACATTCTTTTTGTAACTGAATTAACATTCTTTCTTCTCTTTATTGTCATTTCTGTAATACATATTTAATATTTGTAAATGTTAAAACGTCGTCTCCATTGTTCGATGCTTGTATGTTTTTTTTATAATTTATAGCCATGTAATTCTGGACACTTCTAGTCTCAAGATTATTTACATATTTCCTACAATTGCAAATTATGTTAATGACTGTGTCAAAAAAAAGGAGAAAAAAATACATACCTGTATCTGATTGTTGGCGGGCGCGGGTTCATGCTTGTACCTGACTGGAGACTTGTCGTGTAAACGTGTCTCTCGCAACGATAACAACTCTTGATGTTCGCGGAAGTACAGCGCTGACATTACCACGAGGCTGGGAAAGATATTCGGTATTGTGGTATACATTTTTAAGGGATATATGTATACACAGAGTGTTAACTGAGCATGTGTTGGTCGTTTTACCAGCGTTAGCAGAATCGTATATGTATTAATATTTTTAAATAAAAAAAAAAAACTTCTTTTTTTTAATCGAAACGTTGGATTTGCTGGATCATGTAGGCTGCTTACAGTATGGGCATCGTTTATAAAAAATAATTTAAATAAAAAAAAATGCATTGTTTTTTAAATATCGATTCAGTTAACGCCAGTAAAATGTCAAACACATGCCCAGTTCTTTAACTGGACTTAGTTGAAATCCGAAACTATAAAGAATAGCGAAAAAATACTTAAAGGACCCTTGTGGACCGAGTTTGGTGAAAACGGCATCATTAGTTTGAAAAAAAAAATAATTTTCTTAGCCAGAAATCGAACCAGCTAATTTTGAAATAATTCACACCTATATTATTGCACCATCTGATAGTGTTACTTATATCAATCAAGATCTGGGAAGTAATAGTATACAAGAAACCAAACCCAGTTAAAAAACTCACCCTGTATATATAGTTATACAAAACCCATAAATAACGAATCAACTCACCACACAGCCATAATAAAAATTAATATAGTTATAACGATCTGAAGAAACTTATTCGAAATCAATTCGCCGTTCGCATCCCCATATTTATATTTCCTTCGACAGCAAAACGCCAAATTAGTGTTGCCATTACCAAAACTGTCTTCATCCTTCAACCATAGACACGAATCCTTCTTTTTAGAGACCGTACTATAATTTTCTTCTGGCAACTTTTGATTATTTTCAACTGCACTTATATATGCCGGGTAAACTTTTTGATCCTCAATTTTTCCTTTACTAGAATGATATCTCACACAGGTTTTATTGTAGTTGTAATATTTGCCATATTTCGAATAGCTAGCGTGGCAATTTTTGCATTGTTTCCGTGTGAATTTCGGGGAATTGTGGCTTAGTTTGTGGCAACACTCGTGCTTGTTGATACTGCGCGCGATGTCTCTTATTTGATCGATGGAAATGTTGCCATCGCTGTAGAATGATTTCGATGATGTCGATATGCCGGAGAAACGTGAATCTAAGACAAAAATAATTATATTATATCTATATACTTTAATATATTGTATTTTAAAGATTAGTGAATTATATGGGTAAGCTAGTTATTTTTATTACGTTATGTTGGCACACTTACGAAAACAAAAATTGACATAATTTGAAAGATCGTATTTATTTCTCCTTTAGTAATTCGTTGATATAATTCGATTCTAACTGATCAACTAGTAGTAGTAACTAAAAAAAATTATATACATTTCAACAGTGAATGCTATGTACACAATATACTTTTAATTTACACGCATATTAGATAAAATATTATGATAATGTACCGAGAAATCCGACAATATAACAGGCTAGCTTCCGCCCGCGACTTCTTCCGCGTGGAATAGTTACATAGGGGTTAACAATGCATTATTTTAGAACAAATTTAGTTAGCAAAAGGGTATAGTGAGCTAACCTTAAGAGATAGAAATATGTATGTCGTCGCGGACTTTTTTTAGAATTTTTAAAGGGGAACAATTCTGTCATACATGATTTTTGCGAAACTTTAACCGTTTACGCAGCGCACGCAGCGTAAACTGTCTCAATCGGAAAATATCCCCCAAATTTGAAACATTCTTCATTGGTGCTCCGCTCGTTTTGGTATTAGCGTGATAATATAACCTATAGCCTTCCGCGGTAAATGGGCTATCAAACACTGAAAGAATTTTTCAAATTGGACCAGTAGCTCCTGAGATTGGCGCGTTCAAGCAACCAATCAAACAAACTCTTAAGCCCTATAATAAATTTTACCGTTGCTGCCGCTGGAGCGCGCGCTGTCGGAGCGCCGCAGCGCGCCGCGGCACAGGCGGCGGTTGATGCGCTCCAGCTGGTCGATGCGCGACTCCAGGTGGCCCGTCACCTTGCACAGCTCCTTCACGGCGCCGAGGTTCTCCATGAAGATGCGGTCCTGCGGCACGAGCACTGGTTCTTTATTACCTAGCGAGAGGGTTGTTTACGCTTCCATTGGGTTTACGGTAGCCTTAATTTCCCGCAGTGTTAGATTGTGACGTTAAAACGAAATCAATTAGAAATGGCGGACGTATTCTTCAAAAATGGCGAACCGTTGTGACCACTTAGTCTAAACAATTTGACCGATGTTGAAATGCGAGGCGTGGTTAGTAGGCAATCGAGTTTTTAATTTTTTTAACCCATCTGCTATGTTGTCCGCTATTAAAAATTGAAAATTTTAAACAACTCCAAACAATCTATTTACTGAGACCATTTCAATAAGCACCAACAAAGTTCTTCTACTATAAGTTGATGAAGAGTTGTGTATCCTGATGATTGTAGATCCTGCTGCATTAGGTTACAGTTACATAATTATGTTATTTCAATATCATTTACAATATAGTACATTTCGATCAATTAAACCAGTAGAAGCTCATATCCATTCAAAAACTAGAAAAGAGCTGTTAACTTTCAAATTCATGAACAGAATCTACATAAATTATATTTAACAAACATCTCAATTAAATAAGCTATCAAATAGATAAAACAACCGCATCAAATTTGTATTCAATAGAGAACTTTTAAGGCACAGACAGACACACAGATACACACGTCAAACTTATAACACCCCTCTTTTTTGTGGGTAAATAAAAACTGAAATCGAGCTCTTAATCACTCACCTTATTTACAACGAGGAACTTATGTATAGTGTCGCCATCCGGCAGCGTGACGTCACCGGCCTCCTTCACCGCGTCTGGCAACACTCTCCGAACTTCCTGCGCCAACACGCCCGTGTCGCCGGGCGGGGCTCCCGAGGTGGGGTCCAGCCCCAGCAGCCCGGAGTGGGAGGCGAAAGAGGGGTCGTAGTTGAACCTGTGGGGGAGCGAAATTATATTTAAGGGTGAGGCCTTAGGATGGTGATTGGCCGAGTCGTATCAACGTAACGCATCACGTCTATACAGAGTGTCAACTGAACTAGTCATTTTAACCAGCGTTACCAGAATTGACATTTGAAAGTAAAAGACCTTAAAAAGATTTACTGTCAGTGATTTAATTTTTGACAGCCATTTCTTTATGTTACCTATGTAACTGCCACCGAGCTACAAATGTTTTTTTATATCAATTATGAGACTAAAACTTACAAATGTAATTCTCGCCTAATAGAAGATATCAAATAAATTAGTAAAAAATGTGAAATACATAAAAAATTGTGTGTATTCTTGTTTCTTAAATCTTAGTAATAGTACATAGATAAAGTTAAGTAAAGTAGCTTGTAAATGTTCCACTGCTGGGTAAAGGCCTCCTCTTCTATTAAGGCGAACGTTTAGAGCTTATCCACCACGCTGCTCCACTGCGAGACGGATATACCTCACGATGTTTTCCTTCAGCGAGCTCGAGATGAATTTAAATACAAATTTAGCACACGAAAACAGTTATGCTAGCCGCAATTTGAACCCGTGATCATCGCTTTAGATTGACGTGTTTTAACGTTTAAGTCATCCAAACCAAAATTACCAGGAACTTTCTAAACGTACTTAACAACTCTGATGCTCTGAACATTCTTCAGCTGCTGCGCGGTGTCCAATTCCTCGATATTATGTTTCGCTCTCGCGTCTGATGGGTGTACTATATGTCCCATCACTTTAAGATTACCTGTAAGAATTATTACCAGATACCATTAGTAGAAACTTCAGGAAACATTATACTTTCAGAATAAAAATTGTAGACATTAGACCTGCTATAATTTATAATCTAAAATTAAAAATAAAAAAACCGACAATTTATTCATTAATTCACCACGTTGGTCCTTCGAGCCGGATACACAAATTTCAAAACGTCTCACGACACATGCAGGTTTTCCTTTACCATGCACGAGATGAATTTACACGCAAATTTTGCATATGAAACACAGCGGTGCTAGTCGGGGTATGAACCAGCGATCTTCGATTCAGATCGACTTGAACTAACCACTAGATGATAGCGGCTCATACAATATACAAATAAAACGTATATATAACGTACCATTTATAACGCATGATTCGTCCGGTCTGTCTGTATTGATACCAACTCTGCCATTGTAATGGACGCTATTTTCAGACACTCCTCGTTGCCACCAATTTTCCGTACAATCAGACTCGAATTGGCCCGGGTTCGATGCCTGCGAAAGACAAATATAGTTATGACAATGTTGTGAGTAATGTAGACCCTTCAAGTTAGGTAGTTGTCTCTATAATTATGTATATCGATTAGTAGATTTGTAAAAATTAGGCGAGAATAACACTTATTAGTTTTGCTCTTAGATTTTCATAGAGATTTACATATATCATTTCTCATTGCTTTACACCTGAAAGAACTTACTGTCAGTGTCTTATTTTCGACATTCACAGCTTTCGTGACTACTCACGACGTATCTGTTGATAGGTTACAGAGCTGTTTTATATCAAGAGTAAAACTTCCAAATGTTATTTTCGCCTAAGGTGTGTCCGAGTTTTGTTAATTTGGGATAACATTTTTTTTTAATTGTCACTAATTATATAAAAGATAAAAGACATTCAAATTGATTTGACGGGAAAACTACAACACTCTTGTGGAAAATATTGTAGCAAATATATTTGTTTGGTATAGTTAACCGTTTAGTTTTTAGTTGGTATAGTTAAGTACCGGGAAGAAGGAATGAAGAGGAATGAAGGGTTAAACTTACGTGAATCTTATTCATCATAGGAATTGAAGCAATATTTCCTGCTTTAGGGCAATTTTCAGTAAGTCTGGTACTTGCCCGGTCAAGACCATATGCAAATCATAAAATAAAACATCTAAGACCTCACAAAAACACTGACAATAATTCTGTCGCTCCCATGTGCCGCTATCATATACTCCGTATGTGTGTACAACATACATGGGGAGTATATGACAGCTCATATAGCCATCACCAGTTCCAAATATCTCTGGTGGAGATTCAGCCACCAATAAATATTTGCAGCACCAGAGGAACCATTATAGGGAATAGGAAGAGAAGGAAATGGGGTTTAAGCTTCTGACTCTCTCCTCCACCATACGAAATGGAACTATATTACCAAAACCACCTTAAAACAGGGCGGCTTTTCGTAAGTCTGATACTTCCCTAGTTTTACCTTTAGCAATTTATAAAATAACATATCTTAAGTCTCAGTCTCACCCTGACAATGATCCTGTCGCTCGCGTGTGCCGCTATCATATACTCCGCATGTGTGGTGTGAGCTCGTAAAGCCACCACCAGTTGGAAGTGTCTCTGGTCGGGATTCGGTCTGCCTTTCTTTCTCATATTATTGTTTGTGGTTTCCGCGAAGTGGAGCCTTCCGACTGTCACTTTTGCACCTTCTCGACGGAGTTCAATTCTGTTAAAAATGATTGGTATATAACAAGCTGTAGAGGTAAGGGAGGTAGATAAAAGAAGAAAGAGAAGTAGTAGAAGAAGAAATTAGGGAAGAGTACGCGATAGTCATGGCATTCGAAAGTTTTAAATATAATTATGACATTTTAAACCAAAAAGAAAAGCGTTTAGCTGATTCGAAATGAAATTATGGGAAACAGTTAGTTTAGTAATACTCTTGCACATTTATTTATATGATTTAATACTTACGGAACAGGATGGAATGGTTTCTTGGTCCTGTCGGACTGACTTTGTTCAATTCTTACTTCCTGACTCGGATCTTCCGCCTGTGAAATAAAGTCAACATTCCGTACTTAATAGGACTAACTACTACAATACACTAACAGAATAAAAATGCGAAATAACCTGTTAAATGGATTGATTACTTTTAAGGTTCTGTACTGAAAGGGTACCAATGAGAGAAACAAACACACGATACGACATCGCATCGTAATGTGATACGATATTGTAAAACGACGCGATGTCGCAACGTGGTATGATCATTTTCATTCAAAATAAAACAGAACAAGTATGTTTATGTATATACTTGGTAGAAACAATTGTACCAGTTATTTCGTTTTTAAAACCAGAGTAATGAACAGATTTACCATTATACAACCAAATTACTAAATCAAATAGGACCAATCTGGAAGTATACTCTTTCAAACAAAACAAGAATTTTCAATATCGTTTAAAAAACTACAGAGTTATGAGGTAACAAACATTTAAAAACATTTAGATCAGATTGTTACCAAATCACCTAAATAACACAAATTACCTTAACACCGTAGAAGTGTAGGCAGAAATTATTTATCTTCTTAAACCCTTCAGCGGTCTTGACGTAATGCGGGTCTCCTTGCATCTGTATCTGACAGGTCACTTGAAAGTGATTCTTCTTCTGGCAAACGAAGGCTTCGTCTATTTGTGAGAAATTAAAGCCTTTGTCCGCTCCGACAATGTAGGATGGTGATGGTCTGAAATTAGTATTGTATCACTTAAAATGTTATTTGTTTTATGTATTAAGCTTTAATAATTAAATTAATGAGCAGAGGAAGTTATACCATGCAATTAGCAGCTACAAAGACATTAATAAAAAAATAAATAGACTTCAAAAGTTAATAGTTTCGTTCACTTGGATGACATACTCATTCCAGTTATTTTGATTTTGAAACCGATTCTGATAAAAATACGATCAAACCAATGGTAGAGTATACAGTTTCTAAGGAAGAAAAAGGACTAACCAATTCGGTCCTACAATTTTTAAGTCATCGAAAAATATATAAAAAAGTCGCCAATGAATTGGGAACCTTTCCCTTTTTGGCAGTCGGTTAAGAAATTACTCCATTAACATTTTTCACAAGAATGTGGTACTGTCCCAATGTGATATATAAGTTTTAGTCAATTGGCTACAGCTAGGCTCTATCACTAAAAATTATAATATCCGCAAAGGAAATATCTTACAATTTTTTTATTACCTTTAACAACATAACTCTATTTGGACGCTGATAAGCAATATTGTGTCAAGCCACAGGGACTTCATTTTGAGAATATGGCATCTAAAGATGTCAAACCTATTCTTAATTAATATGTTTAAAGCACTATTCATATTTAATATAACGGACTGAGTCAGCTCGTGACCACGGCGAATGTAACTTCGTCGAAACGTCGGGTAATAAAAAGGTATTACTACTATTAGTTATCGCGATAAGACCCGTTATATTAAATATGAATAGTATAAATCGCGAAAGTTTAAAATATATAATTTAAAGCACTATATATCCACCTTTTCTTTTATTTTCTGATAAAGGGTATAATAAATTGGGTAAAGCAGATTGATATTTTTAATATATTATCTAATAAAAAGTTTTCAAATATTTGAGACTATTGTACAAATTTCAAAATATGGAACGCACTTGAAATTCGAAATAATTAATCAAGAAACTTTTTTCCGTACTTATTGAGTTTATATGACTTCAAACTTTTTTAATTATGTTAAATAGGTTACGCAAATACATCAATATCTCCGAATTTGACTGTTTCTGGGTTGACACATTATTGCTTATCAGCATCCATTTATTATTGATCTCTGCTTAGACTAAAATATGTGAAATCTATTAATCAGATATTTCTTCTATAAATTTATCATCAGAAATCGGGATACAATAAGATAACTCACAATGGCTTCGCGTTGCAGTCATACAGTGAATGCCAGATGTTCTGCTGGAAATGGGCAAATCGTATGCATTGGAGAGGTGACTCGTCACCAGCCTCTGAGCCATCTACTGAAGGAGGTGGTCGGACGACTACGCTCTCTGGTGACAGGGCAGCTAAAAAAGATTATTAAGATTTAAAACAGAATTTATCATGGAAAAAAGTCCGATTGAGTGATCTCGCTTTATGAACGTTATTGTCACTTATAAATTTGGTTCTCGTGATTATTATATAAAAAATGTGTAACCTGGTAACAGTTACATGGGTAATCTTACGTTAGCTGTGATTGTTAATAAATAAGGCACTGACAAAAAACTTTCAGGTCGAAAAGTCCAAATTTAAAGGGAGCAAAAAAATTGCATAATTTTGCACAGACACCTTTATATAGTCTATTTTTTTTACTTGTTACTTGTGTTACTTTTAGCAGACAAATATGGCGTATTTCTAGCCACAGATAAGAGATAAGAAATTATCAACTGAATGATTGAACTGAATCATTTTTTATAATGCAAAATTATAACGAAAAGAAATTGTTCGAAAAGTCATGATTTTCGTTTGGTGTATTATTATCCAATAGAGACAAGAAAAAAAATTGGCTATAAATTAATAATTTATGATATGGTGCTTATGAAAAATTATGCAGTTTTTTCACTCTTCTTTAAAGCTGAGTATTTTGAATTACGCAAGGATAGAACTTCAATGACGTGTCTCGGCTTAAATCAATTCAAGAAGAAATTATTTCTTACCTGGTTCACATTTCACTTGAGAATTGATATCCTGCGAATGTTTCCTCTTCTTAACGCTAGGTTCTTGTAGATTCGTATACACCGGAGTCAGGGTCTCATGTCCCAACGACACCAGCTGCGAATTGATCATACCCTGTTCCAAATCCGGCAGTTCCACCCTGATCTGGTTATACCTGTTTTGGTAAGCTATCTGATCCGTTAGACTCAGATCATGCCGGACTGTTCTAAGACCCAAATCTATATTAGGATCTTGGGGTAAGACTACGACCTCGTTTAGATTGTTTCTTAAGACTTCGTGGTCGAGGTTATCGGCTTTTAGCTCTTCGTAGATATATTCGCCATTCTGGTGTAGTATTTCATGGGGTGAGATGTGGTCTGGAACGAGCATGTAGTCTGTTCCGAGCACTGTTTGGGACACGGCGATAGTGTGGGACACTTGGGTCTCTGGACTGTATGGGTTCTCTGAACCGGAATCTGGCGGACTTTCTGGTAATTGGTGGCCCCTTGAAGATGAAATAAAAATGCTATAATCATTACTACTTATGATTTAATTATGACAATTTACAAGTTTCATTATTTATATACTTCGAGTACACATCACTCCCTAAAAATTCCTAATCCTATTAAAATATATATAAATGAACATGTATCAGCCCCATCCCAATCATCTACTTCACATGTAACCAATATCACAAGGAAATATCGTTATTTTCATAAATCTTGATGAATGATGATCTTGAAAATTTTGAACATACCCAATCCGGCGAGCGTCGACAGGCTGGGTCGGGTAGCATTCCTCGCCGACGGGGGCCATGAAAGCCGCGAACTCGTCTAAGATGAGGCCTGGGCCTGGAACAAATATATATAAAATTTATATTTTTTTTTTAAATAAAAATGAACCGACTTAAAAAACGAATGTAATAGCCAAGTAAAAAAATTTACTGGCACCGAAAAAAAGTCCCCGACGAATTGAGAATCCTCTCCTTTTTGGAAGTCGATTAAAAAAAGGGAGGTGCTTAATTCGGCTGAATGTTTTTATTGGCTATAGCAAGCGATACCTATCTCTGCTGCTTGTGAACAGATTTTAATGACCATTTTTATTAATCATATGATCCTTATTGTGTCTCAGAGGGCTTGTTGTCGATTGGTCACATACAAAGAAATTGTTCCTGTCTAAGTGGTTACGGCGGTCAGGTGGCAATCGCTCTGTGTTAAAATAAGAAACCTGTCAGATCTCGACTACAATAATATGTAGCCGTGACAAAATATATAGGGAAAATGCTAGAAGAAAAAGAAAAGGTTTACGAAAACTTATTTTTACAAAATGTTAATTATTGCAAATACAATGAATTTTTCATTATTAGAATACCTACTATAATATCAAAAACATATTTGTCTTTTATTTATTTGAAAGGTTATATCTCTGTCAGTACTAGTCAGATTTTTCAAATGTCTTTTTTTTTTCGAAACATAAGCCACCCTATTCCATAAGGACATGCGACTATAAGTATGTATATATGCTATATATATATGTATATATATTATGTACATTTTATATAATATAGCTAATTAATACATAACCCAAACACTCACGAGCAAAATCGCGGGTAGCATCTATACTGTACTAAAATACAGAGGTAAAATTTGTTAGTGAGTTTGGTTGTGTGTAATTTATGACACTGCTGATACCGATCTTTTTTTCGGTGGATAGCCCGTTTAAGATAGGTTATAGGCTATATTACATCACGCTACGACTTACAGCAACGAAGCAGTAACCATAAGTACTAGTTATTCATAATATCGAAAAATTGTTAATTTGTAAGTAGAACTTACTGTAACTAAAAAAAAGAAATCCTTACACTTTAAATTTCTCAAAACTAAGTTTAAACACCACTTGATAAAAAAAATTCAATTCAAACCGACGCCACTATTAAAGAAAAAAACCAGCCAATTTCACAACTTCCTACTTTTAAAAGAATACACGACACCTAAAATTAAACACTAAAATTAATAGACACTTTTCTCTTTGTATGACGTATGTATGTAACGTGTTGATGCTCTAGTTGTTAGAAAATAACTGCACAGTTACGATTATTACGTCTTTAATTGCGTCATGATTAATCAGAAAGAAAATGTTACGGTTGATGTGCGAAAAATATTGACTTTTACAGATGCTGAAGAGACGAAAGCACGAAATGGTTCAACTCGGTTTGCATGAAAAGATTCACCCGCTATTTAGCCCAATTTACGTTTTATTTTCGCGATATAAAATAGCCTGTCATTGTCTAAAATTCAATCAGTCTTTATACCAAGATCCACAAAAATTAATTAAGGTGTGATAATGTAACAAACAGACTTTTTTCAGACAAACAAACAGACAAAAAAATTGCTTTCACATTTCATTATTTAAGTGCTTAATATAAATTATGCTTTGTTTTTTATATTGCGTTGCCTTCTTCTTACGTTAGTATATTACATACAATAAATTTGTGAATCAAAGTAAGTTAAAATTGAATTGCAAGAGTTTATTATATTTATACAAATTCTGTGTACAGTAGAGACAAGTCAAGTTAATACAAGGTCATTTAAAAATTTTAAACAGTTCATATTAAAGTTAACATCTTATATTTGATACAATGACTTTGATGTAAATGAATCATTAGAAGTTGCAGACACTATTTTACTAAAAAATTCTAATATCAAAAAAATTTATATGTTCTGACATTATATGACATGTTTCTATTTAAACGACGCGCGCGTCGTAGAATAGATATAAGGAAACTCATAAAACATTTTTGTTCTAATCTTATGGTTTTTAGTATTATTTACTTTATAATAAAAAACACAATACTACATGCTAACATAATGTTACAGTTAAAGTCTCTTTAACCACGAAAATAATTTTGGCCTCCCAGATCGTTCAAACCGCACACTGTGCGACGACAGGTTAACCTAGACATTAACAGCATAGCCTGAAATACCCAACTGTAGCTGCGACATAGTAAATTACAGCGCTGAAGAATGCCAACGAAGTGAAAGTTGGGTTAACGTCTTGAGATGTAACAACAATACGCATTCAGATGAAGTAGGGAAACTTCGCTTGTTTTAATAATTTTACTGACTGACCGACTGAAAGCCGAAAGGAATAGATCTATACTAATATTATTAAGAGGTAAAATATGTTTGTAAGTTTGTTTGTAGACGGTAATCTCGGAAAGTAATGGTCTGATTTAAAAAATTCATTTTGTGTAGGCCCGTTTATTGAAGAAGGTTATGTCTATGCCCATGGTCATAACATAAATTGGAGGCTGATAATACTGTGTCAAGCCACACGGACTCCATTTTGAGAAAATGGCGTCTGAAGATAACATACGTATTCTTAATAAATGCGTTTAAAGACGTATATATCCATTTTTCTTTACCGTTTCGAAAAAAGGTACAATTAATTAATTGCAAATTAGTACAAGTAAAGTTTTATTTACAAATAAGTTTTTCAGACACATGATGTTCTTGAATATGTCAATGTAACACACTTCAATGGTCTAATCATTGAATTAAGACAATTTTTCCGTACGTATTTTGTTTAAATGACTTCATTTTTTTAAATAATACATATCTCCCAATTAGACTTTTTGTGGGTTGACACATTATTGCTTATCAGCGTCCATTATGACAATGAAAAAACTCTTTTTGTATGAATAACAATAGTTACTATAATACTAGTCTCGCCCGCGACTTCGTCCGCGTGGAATAGTTACTTTGGGCTAATAGTGCATTATTTTAGAGCAAATTAGGTTAGCATAAAAAAGGTTATAGTGAGCTAACCTTAAAAGATAAGACATATGCTGTCGCGTACTTTTTTTAGAACTTTTAAAGGGGAACAATTCTGTCATATATGATTTTTGCGAAACTTTAACCGTTTACGCAGCGCACGCAGCGTAAGCTCTCTCAGTAGGAAAATATCCCCCGATTTTGAAACATTCTTCATTGGCGCTCCGCTCCTTTTGGTCTTAGCGTGATAATATATAGCGTATAGCCTTCTTCGATAAATGGGCTATCTAACACTGAAACAATTTTTCAAATCGGACCAGTAGTTCCTGAGATTAGCGCGTTCAAGTAAACAAACAAACAATTCAGCTTTATATATTAGTATAGATTCCATACGAAATCCAGCTACACTAAATCCACGCATATTCTACTTAAAATGACACAAAGGCAGTTTTTCACTTACGTACTTAAGTATAATAAAACTTTAACGAAATATCTGTAGGTTCTTTTTTAAATCTTACAATAGTTATGAAAATCTTACAAAAGACCGCATTCATTGAATTAAAACAGCGAATCCTTTGCTATACTAATATTATAAAAAGCTAAAATGTGTTTATTAGTTTGTTTGTTGGGGGTAATCTCGGGAACTACTGATCCGATTTGAAAAATTATTTTTGTGTTGGATAGCACAATTTATTGAGGAACGTTTTAGGCTATATTACATCATGTAACAATTCATAGGCACGAAGCGGAAGCTATAACCGCGAGAGGTAGGTAATACTTGATTACTAGCTTTTGTCGTCGGCTCCGCTCGTGTTAATGTAAATTTTGTTATGGCGGATGATTGTATTAAAATTATTTATATCCTTTAGGAATAGTATCTACTTTTTTATGGCCGAAAACACTATATTCTTTAGAGGAGTATTAGTAACTCGAGAACATTATCTTTATTTTGAGTCTCTGATAACGTGGTTTTAATAAATGTTTGAAAAACATTTTGAAGTCGGTGCCAGTAAATAACACGAAAAAGGTCTAACTTGACGCCGACTTCGAATGTTTTACTTTTTCTCTTTGTGTCTCTAAGGTTCGTTTTAGAAGTCGGTTTAATTTTTTGAAAAAAAAAAAATTAAAATTCGCATTTATCAATATGAAATTAGGAATAACATTTTTAATGACCCTAAAAGAGTGTTATAAGTTTGACGCGTGTATCTTTGTGTTTGTCTGTGGCGTTGTAGCTTCATAACGAATAGACCTATTTTGATGCGGATTTATTAATGTAAAAGCTAATGTAATCAAAATAGTTCTTAGCTATTATTAATGAAGATATCTTCAGACGTTTAATTTCATCAGCTCTTTTCAAATTCGAAAAATCAATTAAGAAATGACGGAGTTGGTACATAAGAAACATTTATAACAAAACGTAGTATGAATTTAGAACCTCTTTTTTATAAGCTGGTTAAAAAAGGCAAATACCGAAAATTGATAACTTCCTTACACGCCGTGCAGTCGCGGAAAAGCATGTCATTGTGCACGCTAGACACAATCATTTATTGAATTGCTAATATAATTCGCTTTGGACAATACGTTCATTTCCTTCAATAAACATAAATAAGGGAACATTTTTTCTTTATATATAGGATGATTTTTTAAATTAACGCGCTAGGTGTAAGTCTAATCCGACAATAAGGAATAGCGGAATCATTAGTATTTAAAAAAATTAATTTTCCTAGCCAGGAATCGAACCCGCTGATATTGTAACCAATAAATCATAGCATATTATTGCACGATCTGATAGTGTTACTTATAAGGATCAACTTCTAGAAAGTAATGACGGCAAACTAAAGGAAAAGGCTTAATCTTTTATTTTTCTGTCTGTTTATGTTTTCACCCGTAATAAAATATGCTGAACAATTATATATTCTTACTGCGATATAGCGTCAACTACCAGAATCCCAGAACAACAAAGAATATATACCATTAACTAAAAGTAACCTCCTCTCTTATGAAGAAGGTTTAGAGCTAAATCCAACACGCTGGTCCTTCGAGCCGGATTTACATATGTCAGAATTTCTCCCGACACATGCAAGTTTCATCACGATACTTTCCTTCATCGCCGAGCACGAATTGAATTTAAACACAAATTATGCACTTGAAAACTAGCGTTGAACCCTTGATTATGAGTCGATATCGACGTGTTCTAACCACTAGGCTACTCCCCTTTTACTTAGTCGATTAAAATTCAAAAATATCAATTTGAGTAAACGTTTTTCAACGGTCGAACGGTTAAGGGTGGTTTCACACGATCGTGTCTACAAATTAGCGATATTATGTATAAAGGGTAGCCTGCCCAGTCGACCGCTTGATTTGTTGCACGCGACATGTTGATATGAGAAACGATATTGATAATATCCGGAAATTATATATTTTAAACTTTCGCGATTTATACTATTCGTATTTAATATAATGAGTCTTATCGCGATATCTAATTCTAGTAATATCTTTTTATTGCCCGACGTTTCGACGAAGTTGTATTCGACGTGGTCAGCTCGTGAGCTCGTATTACTACTTACGTATTACTACCATTAGTTATCGCGATAAGACCCGTTAAATTAAATATGAATAATATCCGGAAATGATAAGTACGTCGATCATTATACCTATATGTTTATTTTTGGCAGGTTATTTTGTTCACCTCTTAATATGGGACCCTGATAAGCCAAGTGTCAAGCCACAGGGACTTCGTTTTGAGAAAATGGCGTGTAAGAATGTTAAACCTATTTTTAATAAATTTGTTTGAAGACGTATATATCCGCCTTTTCTTTTTGATAGAAGCAGAATGGTATAACAAAAAGTTTTATCTGATAATAAGTTTTTTAAAATATGAGATTATTGTATATATGGACGCTGATGTGCAATACTATGTCAAGCCACACGGAATTCATTTTGAGAAAATGGCACCTAAAGATGTCAAACCTATTCTTAATCAATTTGTTTGAAGACGGATATATCCATCTTTTATTTTCTATTTTGATAAAAGCAGAATGGTGTAATGAAAAGTTTTATCTAATAATAAGTTATTTAAGTATAAGAGATTATTGTATTGAAACATTAAATTAGTAAAACTTTTTTTCGTACTTGTTTAGTTTAGATGACTTGAAAAATTTTGAGTAATGTTAAATACTTGACCCATTATTGAAATACACCAATATCTGCGAATTTGACTTTTTGTGGATTGACACATTATTGCTTATCGGCATTCATTTGAACGTACTAATCTTTGAACAAGTTTGACGTGAAAATTCTTCTTGATAGCTTGTAAATTGGAGAAGGTTTAATCTATACAAATACATAATTTTGAAGAGTCTCTTTTAAAGTAACAGCTTTTAACTAAATGCATGTAATGAAAATTTCATTATCCCAAATTAGCTGCGCTCCGCGCGTTTTTAATTTGTAACTGAAAGTCAGTTTGCCGCGCATTTGATAGTTGAATGACAGGTAATGTTTAGATTATTTTGAAGTTTTATTTTGTAAGACATTGGCGAAATAACATGTGCCTATCCCCATCCCATATCCTGTTTAACTGTCCCAGACTTCTTCATCCCGTCTATGACATTCTCCCTCCTGAAATCCTCCGTCCTATAAATGTTGAATGTTTATTGATGTTTGTGTTTAGTCCACTGTGTTCGTTTCTGTGTAAATATATTAAATGTAATAAAATTAAGTTGTAAATAAAACATGTGATTTTCCCATTAATATTAGTTGTATTTCTGTATACTATATATTTATTATATTTATAACTTTTTTGTGTTGTTTTAGGACTAACAATGAAATTCACACTATTTTAGGGTGTTTTCAAAATTTAGTCAAGGTTGGATTCTCGACCCCACCGATCAATCTCAATCGTGTTGTCTCCATCCCACGTGACATTGGCGAAATAACATGGCACAACTGGCACAACTAAAAGCCATAAACCAAAGAATTGAATTGAATTGATTTTGTAAGAAAATAAAGAGATATAATAGAGTAGGCGATATTAGTGAACTTTAAATGTCGTTTCTTTGTATTTTCAGGTAAGATAAAAGTGTAACTGTAATAGTTTAATGATAATTGTTATAATGTAAAGGCGTGTTAATTAAAACAAAACTTTTTATTTTCATGGAAACAAAGATTTTAGGCTTTATTAAAACACGCTACGTCTTACAGGAGCGAAGCATAGCATAGAGTTAGTTTAGAAACTACAAATTTGATTTGAAAAATTATTTTTGCGCTAGATGGCTAGTTACATATGTAATACTAGCTGGTCTTCAGCTTCACTCGCGTTTATAGTTACTGCTACGCTCCTATGAATCGTAGCGTGATGTAATATAGCCTATAACTGCACTACCTGAAGTTTCAGTGATTACCCCATATATACATACTTACAAACAAATTTTACCTCGGTATAATATTAGTACGGATACAGATTTAAAAACTCAAGTATATCGATTTTACGCTTGATATCGCACGATATATCATTAAAACCATTGGACAATCATCATTAACGGATGAAACAGTACGATCGTAACACGCCATCGTAATCACGCGTATAATAATGATTAATATAAATTATTCACCTGCATTCATGTGAAGATATCATTAAATACTATTATTTATATGGAATATTTGAAACTTATGGAAATTTTGTTTAGTTTATTCTTAATCCGTTTGAAATAAAACTATTTTAAACGGATTTAAATCGCGTATATTAACTATTTTATCATCCCGACGTTTCGAGCACTTTGCAGCGTTCGTGGTCACGGGAAGACTAAGGTGACATTTGTCTATTTGAAGTTTTAGAGAAATATTATTTACAACTACCGCCAAGTTTTATTTCAATGAGTAATAATCGAGAATCTAAGACAACGTTATCTTAATCTTTCTTGTTTTCTTAGAAATTGTACTTGTAAGTTGGACGCTGATAATACTGTGTCAAGCCACGCGGACTTGATTTTGAGAAATGCGTCTAAAGATGTCAAACTTATTTTTAATAAATATGTTTGAAGAAGTATATATCCATCTTTAGTTTTCTTTTTTGATAAAAGGTGTAATGAATTAAAAGCAGATTGATATAATTAATATATTATCTTATGAAAAGTTTAAATATTTGAGATTATTATATAAATAGAAAAATATGGAACGCACTTGAAATTCGAAACAATTAAGAAACTTTTTCCGTACTTATTTATGTAGTTTATGTGACTTCAATTTTTTTTGAATACTCTTAAATAGGTAATGCAGTATCAAAATACATCAATATCTCCGAATTTGACTTTTTGCGGGTTAACACATTATTGCTTATCAGCGTCCAGTTGTAATCTCGTAATTGATATAAAACATATCTATATCCTGGTAACAGCTACCCAGGTAACCAGATGTATGTTGTGGTCAACATAGAGGTATTGACACTAAACTCTTTCAGGTGTAGAGCAATAAGAAACGTCTTATGTAAATCTTTATATCTGTAAACAAAACTTGTTAACGTAATTCTCGCCTTCTTCTATGTATGTGTATAGTGTAATAAACTTAGCTTAAAGAAAAACTAAATTAAATATTATATTTAATTGCGAATATCAGTTGTTATTTACGTTTTCACGACTCAATAAATCAACCGATACTCATAAAATTATAGAAAAGATTCCATTTTGAAGTATTTATAATATTTATTAATACCAGTATTACAACGAAGTAAAATTTGTTTATAAATTTGTATGTATCTAGGAGGTAATCTAGAATAAGGTTAAGAGGAGCTTTATTTGCAACAACACTGTTTAAAAGACAGAGTTTACGCTACGTGCGCTGCGTAAACGGTTAAAGTTTCGCAAAAATCATGTATGACAGAATTGTTCCCTTTTAAAAGTTCTAAAAAAAAGTCCGCCACAGTATATGTCTATCTTTTAAGGTTAGCTCACTATAACCTTTTTTATGCTAACCAAATTTGTTCTAAAATAATGCATTATTAACCTAAAGTAACTATTCCAAGCGGACGAAGTCGCGGGCGAAATCGTGAGGAAACCTGCATGTGCCCGAGGAAATTCTGACACATGTATATCCAACCCGCAGTGGAGCAGCGTCGTGGATTAAGCTCTAAAACCTTCTCCTTAATAAGAGAGGCTGTTACTTTACTTTAGTTTTACTTAATAGATTTTGAAATTCCCTTTCAAGCAAAAAAGAATGAATGTTCAATTAAAAACAAATCGCGACTCATTGACGTCACAGATGATAAAAAGTTTCTGCGACAACAGTAATTACGTTATCTGTGGTGTCGAATTTCGAATTTCGAACGTAGCTATAAATAAAGAACGCATATGTTTAATTTACTATGTTTTATCAGTCGTGTAAAATGGCGGGACGAATTTGGATACTTTTGCGTAGTAATTTTCGACTTGAAAAATGTTGAAGTTTTCATTCGGCGAAACGCTATTCAAAAAATTATTAAATTTTAAATTCTATTTCATTTGATTGTTAAAGGACTTCAAAAAAGAGGAGATTCTTAATTCGTGGCGTATTTTTTAAAATGTTTGTCACATAAAAAGTCTGTCATTACTTACGGAATTTTGAAAATTTCTTTTATTTATTTGAAATGATATATCGGTTTAATAAAAATTGGTATTAAAATCACAATCAATTTTATAAGTGTATTGTTAAAGAACAAAATTGCGTATATTTCTTTTGGAGTTGGTGTCTTTTTTTAATTCTAAATACCAGCCAATGTGATAAGTCTTCTATATATAAATAGCGAATGCTCACTCACTCACTCATCACGAAATCTCAGAACTAAGTGTTAGGAGTTTCAAATTTTTGCATGGGGGCTCTTAACGCCCCACACGGCTTTCTTAAGGTCATCTAGGTAAACTTTACCAGGTTACAGAGTTATTTTATGTCAATTACGAGTGTAAAACTCATGAAGAATAAAACTCAAAAAATTCCGCTTATACTAATGACGTGCCGGGTATCCGTATCCGTGTATATTCGGCGAGAAGAAAGATGCGTATCCGTTACTTTGTAGCGGATCTTTTAACTTATTCATTGTCAATAAATAGATGAATTTTATACATATAAAAGCGAAAGGTTAATTCCATATCACGAAATATCAGTGACTAAAAGTGCAAATAGTTGCAAATTTTACAACGAGGTTCTTTTTATCACGTAGATGCTCACTTAGGTGGGATTTTGCAAAATTCGACTCCTAAGGGGTTGGTATTGGGGTCGATAGTTTGTATGAAACTTCGTTTCTATAAGTGCTAGAAGTCTCAAATTTTGTATTGGGATTTATATGACGTAAATGCTCATTAAGATAGGATTTTGCAAAATTCGAAGGGGGCAACGGTGGTCGGAAGTTTGAATTAAAGTATTAAGAGCGACTGAAACCGCAAAAGACCACTTGTTATTCATATATAGGGTTGCCATCTCTAAAATTTGGCAACTAGGATAAGACGCGTAAAAACCCCGGATTTAAGAGCCTAGAACCTGGACATGTCAGATTTTTTTAATAGTCAGTTAAATCAAAAACAATGACATAAATTCATTTTATTTATTTTCAGACTATAAAATTAAATTAAGTCATATTTTAGCATCATTTTAAATGTACTTAAAAAAACAGAATCTTATTACAGTTTGTTACAAAGTGTTTTAATAATCATTTAAATTTTTTTAAACCCGGTCTACAAATGGAAATGTTCCACGGACGGTCCCCGGATGCCTTATAAACTAGGACAAATCCGGGGAAACCCGGACGGATGGCAACACTATTCATATACAAATAAAATATACACATAATTCTTTGTAAACTAGTATTTTGTCGGTCCATTTGTTTTGATATATCTGACCAGTTAGCCTGACCTGACTTGTAACGATCATATTATGAGTATTCAATTAACATTATAATGTGTTTCCTTTTTTATATGATTGTTTCTTTGCTTTACGCAAAACATGATTTGAGCCATTAACATTTTTTATAATAGAAATGTAATATGCACGTAATATTTTTACTTCGAAATAAAATTTACATAACGAAGAATTTGAAGAAAAAAAAATTAAATCGAAACCTTCTTTTTAATATCGTAACAGGTCTATGGCCATCTGTAGGGTATTTTCAGGCTGTTTTTTTTAAAGCTGGCAAACAAAGAAAACATCTAATGTTAAATGATTATCATAATAAACACAAATATAATTACGATTTGCACAACATTAAGCAAAAAAGACAGCCAAGTGTTGCAAAAACCCAGATTTTTTTGTATACTTGTGTTACACCGTTGAGGAAACCCAAAAAAAAGAGGAAATTTAAAACGGAAGGTTATTACGTTACGAAGGTATTTGACAGACTCGTTGGCGCAGTGGTCATTGCAACTGACTAAAGCGCTAACGGTCGCGGGTTCGATCCCCGCTCGCGGCAAACGTCTGTATTGGCCATACAGATGTTTGTCGTGGTTTGGGTGTTTGTGTTAGTGTTGTGTGTGTTTCCGGACTCCCGACACAAGGTCATAAGATCTTAATGGGGGCCGTTAAGTATGATGCGTTTATTATTATTATTATTTATATTACGATGAAATACCGCTATCACACTGCGATATATTTTGAGTTTTGTTTCGTGTTCAGTTCAAAAATGTTTTTAGTTTTCCATGCAAAATTCAGAAATCCACTATCAAAACGTATTGCGATGCTATAGCGATAGCACACGCATTACAAAGCAAAACATCGTGCAGAATACTGCATGTGACAAGTCTGACTGTATGTATCCGGCTCGCAGGACCAGCGTGGTGGGTTAAGCTCTAAACTTTCTCCTTAATAGAAGAGCCTTACCCAGCTGTGGGATATTTATAGGATGTTACTTTATATGTTTCAATCAAGAATCTGGACTGTAACAGCGTATTAATGTCCCACTGCTGGGCATAGGTCATCTTCTATTAAGAAGAAGGTTTAGAGCTTATAAAATACACTTTTAAGTAAACGAAAATTTTTTGTTGCTTTTGAAGTCAGTCACTCTAAAAACGTCGTTTTAATATATCTTCTCTTATCTACATATATCCATATTAAATATAATAAATGGGTAAATATTGTTTTGTTTATCTGTGGGGAGTAATCTCTTTAAGTACTGATCCGATGTTAGAAATTCTTTCGGTAATAGAAAGTTACACCATTTTGAAATAATATAGATTATGTTGTATGTTTATACATAATTATGTTATATATTTTATGAGATATGGCTAATTAAAAGCGAACATAGGCGAATGTAGCCGAAAAATGCGAAGCTAATATCCTAATTATCCCTCGCGTTTTCACTTGTGTTTATGATTACTGCTTTGGTACATTACTATGATCCGCAGCAAGATGTTATATAGCCTATAACCTTCTTTAATAAACAGGCTATCCAACGCAAAAAGAATTTTTAAAATCGGATCAGTACTTTCAAACATTACCCCATACAAACTTACAATAAAACTTAACTCTTAATAATATTAGTAGGTATAGAATAAATAAGAAAAGATTGAATAATTCTGCAGGCAATATAACCATGTATATAGAAATACCTTGATTCCTGCCCTGGTTTCTGTTAGTCCGTCCATTCGTATCTTGGCTCCCTGCGTCCTCCATTTGCCAGGTGAATTCCATTTTAATTAAAAAAAATACTCATCACACCGAACCCCATTTACGTCGCGTCCAGGGCGAAATCGGGAGACATAATTAAAAAAAAAGTTTAATTCAAATTCAAATATTGAACACTATGCGAAAAATCACAACCACACCACAAACGAAAAACAACAACAATTACAATTTAAAAAAAAATATATTTTTAATTTTTAATATGAAACGTTTTCGCTTTTTTTTAAATAAAGAATAATACAATTAATAAGTTATGCGTCCGTTTATAGTTTAAACTTGGAAGGCACTGACGGTGTACCATCGTTACCACCCTTGCGTGAAAGAGCCAGCAAGCGTAACGCGCTATACGTTAGAGAGAGACAGCTATATTTGTCGTTTAATGGTTTTCATGAAAAACATTGGCGGTTTGGAGGGAAACATTGACCAATGGGGTGACGCCCCTTGTATATATTTAGGTTTAGTAAGCAGTATTGGCAGTTTGCGTTTCAGTATAGGCCTAAAATCAAAGGAATTTTTTATAAGACAATTTGGAGGCTTCCCTTTGTGTTTACTTCCTTGTAAAGGATGTATTATATTGTAATTAAGAAAAATTTGACCGAGATAGGTAGGCCAATTTTTTTTAACAAGAATTCTTACTAATATTAAAATGCGAAAGTAACTCTGTCTGTCTGTTACGCTTTCCCGCTTAAACCTCTTAACCGATTTTGATGAAATTTGTGTTTAGTCCCTTAGAAAGGACATAGGCTACTTTTTATTGCGAGAAAAAGGGATGGGGTTGGAAATTTTATGGGTTTTTCTAATTTTATAAGATAAAATCATGAAAGTTTATATTTAAGTACTTGATAAGAAATAAAAAAAAACATTTGTTCTAGCGTTTTTGAAATTTCAACCTGTGAGGAGATGAAATAGGGGTTGAAAGTTTGTATGGGTGTTCGTCATTTTTGAAGATAAAACCATGAAACTTGGTACATAGGTCTCTTAGGGTGTGCAGGGTTTTTTTACAAACGGAATTTCCGAAACTCGAACGGAACGGAACGGATTCGGAATGGGTAATATAATCCTTAATATTCAAATTGGACGCTGATATGCAATACTGTGTCAAGCCACACGAACTTCATTTTGAGAAAATGGCGTCTAAAGATGTCAAACTTATTCTTAATAAGTTTGTTTGAATAAGTATTTATCCAATATGGATTTCTTTTCTTTTCTTTTTTGATTAAAGCTGTAATGAATTAAAAGCAGGTTGATATATTTAATATTTTATCTAGTAAAAAAGTTTTTAAAAATATAAGATTATTGTATAAATCACAAAATAAGGAACGACCTGGAATTTCGAAACAATTAATTAAGAAAATATTTTCCGTACCTATTTATTTTATATGACTTTATTTTTTATTGAATAATGTTAAATAGGTGATGCAGTATCAAAATACATCGATGTCTCCGAATCTCACTTTTTGTGGGTTGACACCTTGTTGCTTATCAGCATCCAATTAAAAATACGCAGACGAAGTCGCGGGTACCAGATAGTATTTAATAAAAACCGGGAATTGACTTAAAAAGATAAATTGAAAGTTTAAAAAAACCCGAAAATCTAATCCGTTGAGACCATTTTAACGAGCGCCAGCACGATACCTCTTCTGTCAGTTGATGAGGAGCTGTGTATCCTGTTGATCCTGGCTGCAGCATCAGAACAAGAATTCCATAATTTTGCAGAGTTATGTTACGTGCTTAGGTTTCAAAATTTTCACATATATTCTAAAGTAAATAAAATCTAAGATTGCATCTATCTTGAAACAACTGGACCAATTTTGGTAGAACGTGTCTAAGAATCATTGCTAGAAGCCCCTTTTTTAAATAAAAAAAATCGCATCCAAATCGGTTCACCCGTTTAGGAGCGACGGTGCCACGGAAAAACACACAGCGGTCAAACTTACACCCCTCTTTTTGCGTCGGGGATTTAAAAATAGATATTGACTTAATTTTGACGCTCATTCCAATTATTTTGATTTAAAAACCTAAGCTACTGAACCGATTTTGATAAAAATATTATGAGTCCGATATTATTCAATTTCAATATTAAGTAGCTAAAGAGTTCTGAGGTAAAATAAAAAAAAAGCGCTTGACCGTATCAAATCGCGCACCTTGCCCCAGACATGTGCTGTACCGTTTTCGATGCAATGACGCGTGAAATGTAATCGTAGTTCGTCAGGTGGCGATCGACGCGATCATGTGTGACATTAGGGTCGGAACACCTGGATCAGAATTAGGATATATGGAAAACATATATGCATACAGATATCATAAGCTTATTTAGCCGACTTCAAAAAACCGTGTTCGACGCATTAAAACCATGTTCAACACGCGTCTAGCTAAACAGTGTTTAAGAAATATTATCTAAATTGCTTAACAGCGAATAAACTCATAAAAAAACTTATTGATAAAATGTTATACGTTACATTTGACAGCAAAAATAGGTTTTAAACATCTATTAAACTTACTTAAACGTATATTAATCTATGTCTAAAGCATGTTTAACTCAAAACTGTCTTAGACGCGCGTTTAACGTCTGTTTAAATCTTTTGTAGTAAGGCAGGTAGAGTTTTAGCAATTGAAATGTATATGTTCAAAGGCAGGTTTTAGGATATAATATATTAGCGAATTCTCGCTGTTTCACTCGCGTTTAACTCTGAACTGAACTTGTATGAACAAAGTTCAGACCCCCGTTTTACTTCCTTAGGGGTCGAATTTTGCAAAATCCCTTCTTAGTGAACACTTACGTCCTAAAAAGAACTGCCATACAAAATTGGAAATTTTGTAGTTTTTGAGATTTTGTGATGAGTAAGTGACCTTTCGCTTTTATGTATGTTTTTCTTTACTTGCCTTATTAAGCAGATAAATATGGCGTATTTCTAGCCACAGATAAGAGATAAGAAATTATCAACTGAATGATTGAACTGAAAGGTTTTTTATAATGAAAATGTCCGTAAATTTGTGACTTTCGTTGGGGTATTGTTACCAAAATAAAGATAAGGTAAAAAAAATAGACTATACAGATACATTCAAGCCAGTTCATAAACACCGGATATCGCATAACGTACACAAATAAGTAAAACTTCCGAAATGAATACTGCCTGTTGGAAGTCAGTCGAAATTAGTTCAAAAAATTTACCAAATCTCAATAAAAACAGCAATAATACTAAACGATTGTTTCAATGTTTACCCCCTAATTGTTAAATACTACTGTGGGAATCGTGACGTCCCGTTAATTTCTAACGCAGGTGTAATTTAGCGTTCCTTGGGTAATGGAACCCTTCCCTATTCCCTAGCTTTGATGCCGATTCCCGATGTAAGATGGGTTAAATTGAAAAACCTATCACAATTCTTACAAGCAATACTGTGTCAAGCTACACGGACTTCATTTTGAGAAAATAGCGTCTAAAGTGTCAAACCTATTCTTAATAAATTTGTTTGAAGTAATATTTTTCCAACTTTTCTGTTTTGATAAAAATTATAATTAATTAAATAGGGATTGGGACAATTAATTTAAGGTTTTATCTACGTAGAAGTTTTTCCAATGCGTGAGATTACTTTATATTGCAAAATATGGAACACACTTGAATTTTCGAAACATTAAATTAAGGAACTTTTTTCCGTACTTATATTGTTTAGATGACTATATATTTTTTAAATATTGTCAAATACGTGACGCTTTATCAGAATACATTAATATCTCCGAATCCGACTTTTTGTGGGTTGACACATTATTGCTTATCAGCGTCAGAATGTCTCATAGTTCTGGGCGGTGAGTGAGTGAATGAGTACTATCATAGAGTAGCCAGAAAACACAACAATTTTCAGAAATCTGGTTTAAAATGACAATTTGATTTATCACATTATCTATGTATATTATTAATATATTAATTACAGTAAATTTTATTTCAAATAAAACTTAAGTATTATTAATACTTAAGTTTTATTTGAAATAAACAAATACTTAATTCTATTAAAAATGAAAAGATAAAATTAAAAAAAATATTAAGCCTAAGTAACTATCGATGTCACAGTGCGGCAAGGAGCCCAAAACACTGGCGTCATTACCTCTTTAATAAAATTTTAATTTAATTTAATATTAATACGTAAAGGAAAAATTTTGTTTCATTGTTTACGAAAATTACGCGTATGAAGTAGCATAAAGTTTCGCACACATATTTTACTAGCTGGTGCTCGCGACTTCGTCTGCGATGTCTGTGATGCCTACGTCAAAGTAGCTTTATACATGCTAAGTCTCAGCCCGATCGCTTTAAAATTGACAAAGTTTCAAACTTTCATCCCCTATTTTATCTCCTTGGGGGTAGAATTAATCAAAATCCATATTTAGCGGATGCTTACGTCATAGCATCTACCTGCATGCCAAATTTCGGCTGTGCATTGATAGATCACTATATCGGTCAGTCACCTTTAAGTTATATATATTTAGATATAGAAGATAGAGAAATTCTAATATTTTTTAAAATTATGCATAAAAAATGGCTAGTGAACACATAATATAAAAATTATGGTAAAATTCTAAAGGTACATTTTCTATATGATCGTAGGACATATTGCTTTGCATATACGCGTATTTAGAAAAAAAGTCAACATTCAAGCGAGCGAAGTCAAGACCAAAAGAAAGCTACAAAAGCCAAGTTAATTTACATTTTTTATATTACTTAAATATTTACTGCTATACCGATAATTGAATTGAAAATTATAACTTCAAACCTTATAATACAATTATTAACGTAAAACCATAGCGTTAATAATTTTGTCCGTCGGTCGCACGACCTTTTAACGCGTGCTTCCGGTGTATCACGCTCTAAGTTACAATCATTAATAACTTTATTTAATTAATAGTTTGTATTGTTATATGTGATAATAACATTGTAAACAGACCTTTTGTTTACTTGCTATGGATTAACGCCAGAACTTATAATTGGACGCTGATAAGCAATACTGTGTCAAGCCACACGGACTTCGTTTTGAGAAAATGGCGTCTAAGCATGTCAAAACAATTCTGATCAAATTTGTTTGAAGACGTACATATCCATCTTATCTTGTCTATTTTAATATATATGGTTTAATGAATTAAAATAAAATTGATATATTTAATGTGTTATCTATTAAAAAGTTTTTCAAATATTTAAGAGTATTGTAAAAATAAAAAAATATGGACGTACTTAAAATTCGAAACATATAATAAAGTAACTTTGTGAATGTGCTTTGATAGATCACTATGTTAGTCACCTTTAAGTTATATATGGATGCTGATTAGCCATAATGTGTCAACCCACAAAAGTCAAATTCTGAGATATTGATGTATTCTGATACTACATCGCCTCTTTAACATTGTTCAAAAAAATTTGTAGTCATATAAATTAAATAAATACGGAAAAAAAATTCTTAATTCGAATTTGAAGTGCGTTTCACTTTTTGCAATTAATACAATAATCTCAAATATTTAAATAACTTTATATCAACTAATATATTAAATATATCAGTCTGGTTTAAATTAATTATACCTTTATCAAAAAATAAAATAAAAAAATGGGTATATACATACTTCTTCAAACATATATGTTAATAATAGGTTTGACATCTTTATACGCCATTTTCTCAAAATGAAGTCCGTGTGGCGACACAGCATTGCCTATCAGCGTCCATATATTAAGATTGAAGTAAAGGCAAACGTAGTCGCGGTATACTAATAATTTTAGTCTACGGCAATGTCGCCGCCGTAAGCTCTTCTTTATCCCCTCTTGCCGCACAGTATCCCGTGCTCGATCTCCCTTACCGCGCACACTGTCTGCATTGAACACCCTTCTGACAGAGACCCCTCACTGTGACATATTTGCAGATCATTGGAACATTGTTGTCAATCAATGTTTGCAGTTTTGTGAACGATATAATTGTACTATGTTTTTAAATTGACACTCTAAAAATCAAGTGCGCTATATATTTATTATTAGTTTCATTCTGCTTTGTATTTAGTGTATGTAATTAGTGTTTTGTTTGTGCATTTATATAATTTTCTTAATTTAATAATTAATAATTAGTGTAATTGGATATTGTCCGTTCTAATTATTTCAATAAATAAATAAATAAATAATACTTATATCGCGCAACAATATCAAAAGTCAGTCATGTTAATCACGCCACGATTTACGACTGACTCGAGTCATAATTAAATTCAGTTTTTAGACAACAAAAGCTGAGTAATTTCGGGTATAAAATGCAAGTTCCGTAATCAATATATGACATCGTCGAGGGCGAACGGAACGTCATCGCAGTCACGAGATCTGTGCCATGGCAACGGGCCGTTGGTTCGATGATCGGTTTACGCTAACGTTTAACCTTTATTACTATCTATAGAAATAAATAAAACCGAAGTGTCTCTTTGTTATTTCATATTAAGAGCTTTTTATTTAATGCCCATGAAAGTATACGGTATTTACATCAAAAATTAAATTTAAATTTTTTTTTTGAAACGGCTACACCGATTTTGAGGATTTCATTAGCTTTTTCTAAGTTACTGCTAATGTTATAAGGAGTAACTTAGGCTACTTTTTTTAGAAATTGTTAATATTTTAATATTCCGCAGACGAAGTCGAAGGCACTAGCTAGTTTTTTTTTTTAAATATCTGGAAAACGAGAAGGTACTAATGTTAAGTGATCACTCGTACATCGACATTTGCATCACCAGAGACACAAATACGTTTCCAACTTGAAAAGAAATGAGGAAAGAAAGGGAATAGGAAGTAAGGAAAGGAATGTAGGAGGGGGTTAGGCTTCCGTCTCACTCACTCACCGTACGAAACGCAGCTTTATTAGCTATTTCACCTTGATTTGATATTGACATGTTAATTCATTTTTACACAAATTGCCATCTGACCTCAGCAACTCTTGTCGAGACCATTTAGACTAGAAAAAACCCTATTAAGAGTAACGAACATTATCAAGTGATTATGATTACAACCAGAGACAACTTTACGATGGGAAAACCCGCAGGACAAATACCCAGACGTAGAAACAATTTATATAATGTTAAAGAAACGAATAATTGTTTCCTTAGAAATATATAACTGACTTCAAACAGATGGGTTGTACACACAGACGTACGATCGCTGCCATTGTAGTCCATTCACTGTTCTTTTTTAAATAATTTCTTTATTTATCGCCGAACATATTCATCAGATCCTAAGATATTATATCAATTGGAGCTAAAATTAAGTAACATATGTTATATATAACATTTGTTATCTGTGAATGAAAGTCCCAACAAAATCGGCAGTGGCGTCTCAAAGATTAGCCAGAACAAATAGAGAGACGGACGGACAGACAGACTTTTATTTTTTTTTAATTGTGTTCTTGATGTTAGTAAACTGTTAATATAAAATTACAAACAGACCGCATACATAAAAAGTTACATTGCATACGACTCGAATACAGACCCAACTTTCTTTGAAGTCGCTTAATAAAATACATTTTATAATAAAATTATAAACTTCATTTCATGACAAACATGCATTCAAGACTTTTCGCAGTATTTAAGGCATTTTCTAACGAAAATCACCTGACATATAAAACTGAATGTTACTATTTTAAACGGATTTAAATCGCGTATATTAATTATTTTCATCGTCCCGACGTTTCGAGCACTTCGCAGCGTTCGTGGTCACGGGAGACACGGGTAGACCAACGCTGCAAAGTGCTCGAAACGTCGAGATGATAAAAATAATTAATATACGGCATTTAAATCCGTTTAAAATAGTTTTATTTCAATGAATAATAATCGCGAAAATCTTAGACAACGATAAACTGAATGTTAATGAACTGTAGCAACACGCTTTACAGAAACCGCACGATTATTTTCAAGGCTACAAACAACAATACAGCTATGTTTATATACATAAATAACTGATATATTGATCAAACAATGATGTATATAAATAGGGGCGGGACCTCCCTTCCAATGGGGGTCGAATCGACCAATCACGTGCAGAGATTTTAAATTGAGAACGCGTGCCGATGCGTCACTCGGGTTGAATGTCAAAATGTATCGTCAAAACATTTGTATACAGGGTTGTTTTATAAATAGTAAAGTAAAGGAACAGCCTGTAAATGTCCCACTGCTGGGAAAAGGCCTCCTCTCCTATTACGGAGAAGGTTAAGGCTTATCCACCACGCTGGTCTACTGCAGGGCGGATATACATGTGTCGGAATTTCTCCAGGCACATGCAGGTTTCCTCACGATGTTTTCCTTCACCGACCACGAGATTAATTTAAAAACAAATTTAGCAGTTGAAAACTCAGCGGTGCTAGCCGGGGTTTGAATCGGTTGAGATCGACGTGTTCTAACTACTAGGCCATCTCGGCTGCTTTTATGTATGAAATTAAAGGTACAATGACAGTGTTACTTTAAGGCACAAGAAATGAAAGGAAAGGTCCATCCGGTAGTGAGCTACTATGCCACAGGCAGACACAGATACATAAAACTTGTAACACCCTTATTTTTTGGTCGGGGGTGAAAAACAAATCAGTTTATTTTATTCAATTTTTTTTATTTGATTTATTAAACATCCTGTATACATTAGGCTGTATTCATACAATCGCGTGCAGACCCGTTAACCGCGGCTCATACGCAGTCCCCATACATAAACATCGTTTCGGGAATTGAACCCGAATACTTTGATAATAATCATACACATATTATATACAAGCTGGTGCACGCGACTTCGTCTGCGTTGTCTGTGATGCCTACGTCATAGTAGCTTTATGCATACAAATCTCACCCCGATAGGTTTAAAATTGAGAAAGACTCATACAAACTTTCATCCCCTATTTTATCTCCTTGGGGGTAGAATTAATCAAAATCCTTTCTTAGCGGATGCCTAGGTCATATCATCTACCTGCATGCTAAACTTCAGCACGATCCGTCCAGTGGTTTGGGCTGTGCGTTGATAGATCACTATGTCAGTCAATCAGTCACTGCTTTACTACAAAAGATTTAAACAGACGTTAAACGCGTGTTTAAAAAAATCCGTACTACAAATCCGCGTCTAAGCACAGTTTTGAGTTAAACATGCCTTAGATATAGATTAACATACGTTTAAGTGTGTTTAATAGATGTTTAAAACCTATTTCAGCTGTCAAATGTAACGTATAACATTTTATCAGTAAGTTTTTTTATGAGTTTATCCGCTGTTAAGCAATTTATATAATATTTTAAACAATGTTTAATTTTTAAACACTGTTTAGCTAGACATGTGTTGAACATGGTTTTAATGCGTCTTTTGTAGTATGACAGTAAGTCTTTAAATTATATATATTTAAATAGGAGATAATTGTTGACTGATTCTTGTAGAGTTCACGCAAAAACTATTATATATTTATTATAGAACTTTCACAGCTTAACAGATATATTTAACTAGCTGTGCTCCGCGGATTCACCCGCGTTAAGGACAAATTGTATTTAACCACAGTTAAAGACATTTATTTCTCAAAAGAAATTACATTTCACTTAATGAGAAAACAAAACAAAATATTACGTATTAATTTAGTTGTGAGCGTTTTAGACAGATACATTTTTTTTTACATAATCTTTCACAATATGACTTACATATTATCCATAGTATAGTTTTTTTTTAATAATAATAGGTACATAAAACAAATTATATTTTTATAACTAAGAAAATAAAAATGTTTTAAAGTGGGTAATACAAAATATTGTTCTATATTGGTTTTAACGTAATGATTTTTTATAAGACATACCCCCACATTTAACTTTGATGTGAATGCAGAATATTTATATAATAATAATAATATAATAAACGCATCACACTCAACGGCCCCCATTAAGACCTCGTGGTCTTGTGTCGGGAAACACACACAACACTAACACTACCACCCAGACCACGACAAACATCCGTATGACCAATACAGAGGTTTGCCGTGAGCGGGGATCGAACCCGCGACCGTTAGCGCTTCAGTCAGTTGCAGTGACCACTGCGCCAACGTGCCTGTCTCATATATAATGTATCTTATTTATATAATGTTTACCTTCCCCACTTAAGTCGGATATTGTTCACTAATTTATTAATTTTAATTTTGTTTTCGCGTAACCCTCCTTTAGTTAGACGTAAATTTGTTATTACTAACAGTCACTTCGATTTTATTTATTTGTATACATCGATCACGTGTATTGGTCTGAATATGAGGCGAGTCAGAAATCGTACGTAGTACAGTCGGCTGAACAAGTCATAAGACATTGAATGTATACGACACTGTTAAACTTATTGAAAATCCTTAGCCGTTATAAGACATTCATAATCTATCTTTACTTGAAACGAAAAAAACGAATTTTCGACAAATTACATGTAAGGTAAGTATTAATGTTTTCAACTATTTAAGCATCATAGATATGAATTTTACTAAAAATTGATAAATATAATAATCATGATTCTAACACATTCATATATAATTATAATTCACTTTAAATACATCTAAATAGAATATAATTAACACTGTGAAAAGAAAAAAAAATCAATAAAAATATTAAAAGCGGAATTAATTATAATTAATAATTTAAATTAAAGAAATGACTAAGCGATTGTGCTAGTGCTTAATTTAGTGTTCTAACGCATTATAAGAAGTCATCAGTATCTTTTATTTTGACTTCTGTGGGTTGACGCATTATTGCTTATCACCATCCATTTGTTACTACATCACTACAATGGTTACTACCATTGTATTACCATTGTTAAGCCTTGAAACCTAACCTTCAATTATGTGACCACTGTTACTGTGGACTTAGCGAAGCGTTTGATTAATATTTTATGCTATTTATCTAAATTATATTTCAAGTTTTTTTTTTTTTTGTAAATGTCGTATAAAAAAAAATTGACAATTTTTTTCATTTAGTTTCAAGTTTAAATGTTTTGTTACGTATAATAGTGACCTTTATAACAGTTGTTTTAAGTATTTTTTTGTATTTTAGAATTTACACAGAGTTATATGGTGTGTATAATTTTACCTCATGTTTGTTAAAAAAAATGTCGTGGGAAAACCTGCATGGTAGCACCATGTGCGTTACCACTCATATTTTGTAAAACAATTCAAATTTTCAAATTCAATTTCAAAATATACTTTATTCAAATAGATCTTTTAACCCTTAAATGCATGATTTTTTTTTCTTTTATCAAAACAATTTAAATAAACAGACTAACCAGTAGATTCATGGAAAAATAGTAAAAATAATGTATGTATTTACAGGTCATGTTAAATATAAACATAAAACCAAATTAGTTTACTAAATTTTTTAGTTGACAGTAAGCGTGGAAATAAGCGAATCTTTTTTGATACACCATGTATTTTAGGGTTAAGCACTTTCGAATTGTCAAGTTACAGGTCAATTGGCTTAAGATTTTTTAAGCTACTAATATACAATTTTTTAAGCGACAATAAACCTTGTTTTTGTAGCTTTAAAAATAGATTTTAATTAAAATACTAAAAACGAAATCTGGTAAAATAATTTTTCAACAAAAAAATACCTTAGCATTGAATTTTGTCCACTGCATAAAGCCTTAAATACATAAATAAAACATTTTAAAGTCATTTTTTTTAAATGAAATACCATGCAGTTTTTTTCGTAACAATTTTTTTCACCAACAAAAAGCATCGAACCTCGACCTTGTCAACCGTAAGTTAGACTCGCTCCAACAAGTCAGGTCAAGTTAACAATAAATAATACAATTTGATTAGGTTCAAAGTTACAGTGCTCTCACTTTTAGTAAGGCATGATATTTACAAAAAAGTATATGGTAATTGCCTGCTGATGGATGATTGAGTTAGAGAATTTGTTTGTATATGCGTGCTAATCTCAAATCGAGAGCCATAAATACGTTGTTGCTTAAAAATGAATAAGGGATTAACAAGAAGAAGTCAAATAAGTCAGCTCGTGACCACGACGAATGCAACTTCGTCGAAACGTCGGACAATAAAACGGTATTACTATTTTTTATCGGGATAAGACGTTATATTAAATATGAATAGTATAAATCGCGAAAGTTTATAATATATAAAAAGAAAATTAAGTAAGAAAAGGAATGGCCTTCTAACCTAAGCTAACCTAAACCTCTTCCCCTATGCCTTTCCACACTTTCGTCCTTAATTCCTGTACAACCTGACGATGATTTTATGGGTCCTCTGGTGCTGCAAATATCAGCAACATCAAGTAACCCAAAAAATGGAAGGAATACTCAGTTCGTACGTACTTTACAATTCACTTAAAATGTATTTACAAAATATTCTCGCTTACAATAATAAACAATTTATAAGTAGTTATATACTATAGTAGTAGTAGTGGAGTCGAGATGGTCTAGTGATTAGAACACGATCACAACCGATGATTGCGGGTTCAAACCCTGGCTAGCACCGCTGATTTTTCAAGTGCTAAATTTGTTTCTAAATTCATCTCGAGCTCGGCGATGAAGGAAAACATCGTGAGGATACCAGCATGTGCCGGGAGAAATTCTGACACATGTATATCTGCCCCGCAGTGGAGCAGCGTGGTGGATTAAGCTCTAAACCTTATCCTCCTGGATCCTGCCTTTGCCCAGCAGTGGGATATGTACAGGCTGTTACTTTACTTTACTTTTATAGGTAATTCTCGTATTTCCAAATCATGCACTATTATAAATAAACAAACAATGACAAAGCTAAAAGAGTCATAGAATCGGAAAAAACAAAAAAGGCAGATTACAATTATAACAAAAAGACCGCCATTTTTAAACGGATTATGAAAAGTATTTTGTTTGAAGCATATGCTTCCGGATTGGTCCCGTAGAAATTTCATCGAAAACAGTTTAGTAAATCGTTTAAAATTCGAAATAACTGATAAAAGTATTTCGTTGAAGTAAATTGCGTATTTTGGTTTTGAAGTTCATATTTCGTCAAACGGTTTAGGCAGTAAAACATGCCATAGACATACACACAAACGTAAAAAAACAATCACCCTCAGCAGAGCCAGGTTAAAAAAAACACTCAAAATTTCATACATTCCATTATGCAAAACACAGGTGTGCAAATCAGTCAACAACACAAATTACAGAACAGATACAGAAGAAAGTATAATTTTCAACCTTACGCACCAGAATATAAGGCTCAACTCAATCCGCGGCGCATTCTACTGATCATTTTGCGTTTTATTAAGTATACTATTGTTGAATTTTTCGTGGGAAAAAAAAACTTTTTTAATTGTTCTCCTGTATTGCTATCTCTCTTTAGTTGATCTGTCCTTAATTTGACTTCACGGTATTGTACGATGTTTTTGAAAGATTATTTCTTATATAATTGTACAATAATTAAGACTTATACGTACTTTGATCGCACACTTACTCCAATCATTGCAATTTTACTGAATCGATTTTGATAAACATTTATTGAGACATATTTGCAAGTAAACCCTTTCTAATTAAAAACAATTTTTAAAATCAGTCACCAAATGATAGAGTTCTGAGGTAACAAACATTTAAAAAAACTACGAATCAACCACTTCCTCTTTTTTAAGTCGGTTAAAAAGGAGTTATGTTTTCATACAATCATGTCGTACAACCTAGATGAGTCCTACTGACAATAGCTCGTATACGGTCTCGAACGTGGCGGTATTTCACTCTCACAGACAATTAGCGTCAAGTGGATGATACAGCGTTTGGTACGGTGAGTGAGAAACGGAAGCCACCCCATCCTTAATTCCCATTACCCTTCATTCGTATATCCTCTGCTGCTGCCATGGACGGTGGTGATCACTTAACATCAGATCACCCGCCTATTCGTCTACTATTTTCATAAACAGGTTGAAAATTTAAAAGTGAAGATATAATAAAATTGTTTACGAGTATTCTCTCCATCATTACGCGTTACGCTGGGTGATTCTATTGACGTCATCAAGTTATTACACTTGATAGTTTCAAAGAAAATATCACTAAAAACGATTTAAAAATACTTAAAATAAAAAAAAATAAAACATACTTTTGATTAAAGGAAAAAGCAATGGATAATCGTGCTCTTTCAATTCCTTTATAACTAGTGATGTGCGTAAACGGAATTGTGAATTTTGCTTTGGAAGTTGTTTTTTTTTAAGTTTATTTATAACTAAACTAGCTGGTGCTCGCGACTTCGTCAGCGATGTCTGTTACGCCTACGTCATAGTAGCTTTATGCATGGAAAGTCTCAGCCCCAGACTAAGTTTCATACAAACTTTCATCTCTTATTTTATCCTCTTGGGGGTAGAATTAATAAAAATCCTTTCTTAGCAGATGCCTGCGTCATAACATCTACCTGCATGCCAAATTTCAGCCCGATCAGACCAGTGGTTTGGGCTGTGTGTTGATAGATCACTATGTCAGTCAGTCAGTCACCTTTGAATTATATATGGATGCTGATAAGCAACAATGTGTCAACCCACAAAAAGTCAAATTCTGAGATATTGATGTATTTTGATACTGCATAACTATTTAACAGTATCCAAAAAAATTAAGGTCATATTTACTAACAAAGTACGGAAAAAGTTTCCCAATTAATTGTTTCGAATTTCAAGTGCGTTCCATGTTTTGCAATTTATACAATAATATAATATAATATAATCTATATATATAATATAATAAATAATAATCTATATATATATAAATATAATCTATATATATCATATAATCTCAAATATTTGAAAAACTTCTTATTGGATATTAATTGAAATATATCAATCTAATTTTAATTAACCTTTTATCAAAAAATAAAAGAAAAGGTGGATATATACTTCTTCAAACATATGTGTTAAGAATAGGTTTGACATCTTTAGACGCCATTTTCTCAAAATGACGTTCGTGTGGCTTGACACAGTATTGCATATCAGCGTCCATATATTAAGACTCGTACGACGTTATTGCTTTTCTCCTATGACTCGTAACGCGATGTAATATCATAACACAAAAATAATTTTTCAATTCGAACCAGTAATTCCTAAGATTAGCGCGTTCAAACAAACAAAATCTTCAGCTTTATAATATTAGTATAAATACATCTACTATTAACAAATTATTTAATCGTATGGATCACGATTCTGAGAATCGGGTAAGTAAACAAAACTGTTTAAACATATTCGACAATGTTTTAGCGTGAATAATAAGCGAAATACCTATTTGATAATAACTTACTAAATGAACACGACGCGAGTTTACGTTACTTTTAGAATTTACGAATCCTCTTCTTGTATTATACTAACTGTCATTTGCGTTTTCGCGTTTATGGTTAGGGTTTCGCTCCTATGCATCGTAGCGTGATGTTATATGGACGCTGATAAGCAATACTGTGTCAAGCCACACGGACTTCATTTTGAGAAAATGACGTTTAAAAATGTTTAACCTATTCTTAACAAATATGTTTGAGAAAGTATATACCTATGTCTTCTTCTTTTTTGATAAAAGTTAGAATTATTTAAAAGAAGATTGATATATTTAATATATTATGTACTAAAAAGTTATTCAAATATTTTAGATTATTGTATAAATTACAAAATATGGAACGCACTTGGAAATCGAAATAATTAAGAAACTTTTTTCCGTACTTATTCAGTTTACATCACTAGATTTTTTTTGAATAATGTTAACGAGGCGACACACTATAAAAATACATCAATATATCCGAAAAAGACTTTTTGTGGGTTGACACATTATTGCTTATCAGCATCCATATAGCCTTCCTCAATAAATAAACTATCCTCAATAAATAAACTATAACATATAAAGACTCGTACGACGTTATTGCTTTTCTCCTATGACTCGTAACGCGATGTAATATCATAACACAAAAATAATTTTACAATTCGAACCAGTATACCTGACAACAAGTACAAACAAAGAAACTGTTTAGCTTTATAATATTAGTATAGAAGAGAAATATATATATATATATATATATATATATATATATATATATATATATATATATATATATATATATACATATATATATATATATACATATATATACATATATATATATTAATATAAAAGTAAAGTAACAGCCCGTAAATGTTCCACTGCTGGGCAAAGGTCTCCTCTCCTTTTAAGGAGAAGGTTTAGAGCTTGATTCACCACGCTGCTTCACTGCGCGTTGGGGGATATACATGTGTCAGAATTTCTCCCGGCACATGCAGGTTTCCTTAAGATGTTTTCCTTCACCGCCGAGCTCGAGATGAATTTAAACCCAAATATCACTTGAAAAACCAGCGGAAACCAAACTAGCCAACGTTATAGATTCAAAACGGTAATTCTGACTGATAAATGATGTAAAAAACCTAAAAATGATTTTTAAATACCTATTCAACGATACCCCACTTAACACAGCGTTTTTTTTTTTTTCATTTTTTTCTTTTTCACATTATGGCGTTAATATTCGCGCCGTTATTACGAATAAAAATCTGCACACACGTATTGGCTTAACACAGTATTGCTTATCAACGTTTATATATGCGTATTATTTTAAAACAAAATCTAAATTCGCGAAATATAAAATAAATTCGGTGGGTTTTTTGCGTAGAACGGGGAAAGCCTTAAAGCGTCAAGCTTTTAGCGATGATGCAAAACCAGTATCACGAAATTAATTTGAGTTTAAATTTATGCACAAAACAAAATAGAACAGGTTTTGATACTAAATACGTAAAAAAAATGTTGTGATGCAAAATAGTTCTTTTTTTAAGCGACTTCAAAAAAAGGAGTGTTCTCAATTCGACGCGTATATGTATATATATATATATATATATATATATATATATATTTTATGTTTGTTCGCCGATTACTCCGCCGTTTGTGGACAGATTTTCAAAAAATTTTTTTTGTTTAAAAGGGTATACTTTCGAGGTGGTCCCATTGTCTTCAGGTCAGGATCTGATGATGGGATCCTGGAGAAATTGAGGGAACTCTTCAAATATTATAGGCACACCTATACCGATTTAGGTATTTTTGATAGTAACTTATGTATTTACCTTCAGAAAATCATTTCTCTATATGTATAATATATAAACAGTTTTTTTTTTACTGGACGCGAATGTTCACTAAAAAGCAAAGGAAATAAACTATAAGGAATAGCAAAAATACTTACAGGAGAGTCTCCTCCTCTTAAGGAGAGACTACTTTAAGTATTTTTTCCATTTTGTAAAAATAAACTTCTTTCTTTCCTTTGCCGTGTAAATAGTACTTTCCAGAAAATGATCCTTATTAAGTGCCACTATCAGATGGTGCAATAAATAAAGGGTTTAATTCTTGACTAGAACAATATATATTTTTTAAACTAATGACGCAATTTTAGTTTTCATCAAAATACGGTCCCGAGACTCCTTTAAGTATTTTTCGCTATTCCTTATTGTTTAGATGTCAAATTTGGTATACCAAGCCCATATATATACCTACTTCTATACAAATAAATTATAAGTTATGATACTTTATACCTACTTTGACAAGCGCGTCAATTGTCCTGTCGGCCCAAAGATACTCTGCCCTCTAATACTCAGTTGCTAGCTGGTTGCTAGGCAACGTCGTCCAAAGTATTCGGCATTTTGAGTCCCAAAATACATCAGCTTATAACATAACGTTATATAATATTATAGGAACGTAATATTAGGAACGTACAGACAGTGTCGTAGGTTTGTGATATTCGAGTTCCAAATTTGAATATATATAAAACTACCGTCCGACCGCGTGGTATATTCATAAAAAAGCCTATGAGTACGGTGAAAACCCGATAGACAGAATAAGGCCACCTGCATATAATCGAAATGAAAAAAAAAGTACTAACTTACAAATGTTTTATATTATTTTTTTGCCCTAGCTCCTAGCCTACTTGTTAGCTGTCTAGTCTAGTCCTACTCTAGGAACTAGGTCCGCGATGAACGAAACCGGTTTCACTATAGTGATGTTACACTATATTCATTATATCGATAAAATTTATTTCTATTATCCAATTTGTTATAACACACAGACCATAACCAAAAAATACATACGAATAAACTATTTAAACAGATTCGAATCGAATCGAATAAAAAAAATCGATTTATACAAAAAAAAAGTCGAAAACGTCACAATCGCGTCGACAGACCCTTACCGATGTTATATCGAAATAGATCAACGAGCACATAATGGTCACCGGATAGCCGCATTACAGATACGATGGCCCGTATTGTGTGCCCATCTGCGCTGAGATTAGGCGTAATGTACCTAACACTTCCCTTGACATCGTTCCCACTCGTGATCGTCTGGCGAAAACGATTGATGGACGAACGGGACATGTAGATATGTCATATATATTATGAAACAATGTGATTAAAGACTTTTTTTTGGATTTTGTCTTATTATATAGTAAGAAATTTTGAATCGGTTTCATGTTGGCACTAACTGTGCCCCGCGGTTTCAGACGCGTTAATTAAAGAAAAAAAAAACTCTCTGAAATGTATTCCATACTTTAACGCACGCAACTCTAAAAAGGAATATTTTTACCAGCTTTTGCAACATTTTTCATTGGTGCTCCGCTATTATTGGCCGTTGACTTCCATGATAAGTGGACTATCTAATACAAAAATATTTTTTCAATTCGAACCAGTAGATTCATAACATTAGCGTGTTCAACCAAACAAACAAACTCTTCAGCTTTATAATATTATAAGTCTCTTCTCAGTAAAGGGCACATTCCGAGTCGGTGGTACGTTCACGTGGAACAGACATCAAAAATTTGTAAATTGACATTTCGAAAGAGCTTATAAAAGCCTATTTGAATAAAGTATATTTCGAGTTTCGAGTATCGATTTTTAATAGATTTCAGAGTAAAGAAGATACTTTGATGATAATGAATACATTGACGATCTTAACAGGATTTTATTTATGTAAATGCATCGAATGCAGATAATATGAATTGATATAACTTCATACGTACTGCATAATAATTCGATAAAATACTAACTGGAATCAATCGTAATTGTTATTATAATATTTTCCTTAATAAAAACACTTGTATCATAAAAAGTAACTAAATGGTCACGTGACATGATGATCGACACAGTTTAACAAATACTTATTATATATTTTTATTTTTGTATCTGTGTATTCACTTATCACATTGTAACCGAATGGACTTTAATAGAACTCGATAGCTTGCATCCAGGATCAATATTTATATAAATAGTATTTTTTTTTTGTAATTTAATTTAATCATACCTAAAACAGCCTCGTACAGTTTAGCAATTTTTGATCGATTCTGAAAAGGAGGTATATAATATATATCATTTTACGAAATTTATTGTGTCTTCGCTTCATATAAAATCATTTTAATAGATACTGTTTGTAGTGAATAGGTATTGCAAGAAGGTACATTTTAATTTGATCAAGACCTAAAGGAAACTAGGCGAGCTGGAGACCGGAACTCCATAACGGACGGCAAGTCACTTGTGATTAATGCAATCGTTGTAAAGAGTACATATTTCAAGAAGGGTCGACGATTTCATTAAACGTGACATATTTAAGTAAAAAACATACAGTCCACATGAACGAGCCCATTTTGTGATATCTTTACTATGTACGTACTACTAGTATAATAAAATCGCTGCCCGCCGTCTGTTTGAATGCAGTTTTAATCAATAAGCCACGTGATTTAAGAGGTAGATTCATATGTAGACGCTGATAAACAATACTGTGTCAAGCCACACGGACTCCATTTTGAGAAAATGGCATCTAAAGATAACATACGTATTCTTAATAAATTAGTTTAAAGACGTATACATCCATTTTTCGTTACTATTTTGATTAAAGGTATAATGAATATATTACAGATTACTATAATAAAAAGTTTTATCTACTAATTAGTTCCTTAGGTATATGATTTTCTTGAATAACTCAAATAATGTAACACACTTCAATAGTCTAATCAATAAATTAAGACACTTTTTCCGTACTTATTTTGTTTAAATGACTTGAAATTTTTTTGAATAATGTTAAACATGTAACCAATTATCAGAATACATCAATATCTCCGAATTTGATGAAATTATCTCTTTTTGTGGGTTGACACATTATTGCTTATCAGCATCCTTGTATAATACATAGATATTATAGTAGATAAAAGCCGAGGACTTCAAAGATTTGTACTGTGATGTTGTAAAAAAAAACTACATTGCATTTGTGCGAAGTCGAAGCGGGTCGCTAGTAACACAATAAAAATGATCAATTATCGGTTTGTTTGCATTGCAATGATAGAATGATAATAGATTTTCCTTGACCACGCTTACAGGAAAGTCGTTAGACATTGTTACGTTTCTTGAATAAAATGTTTTGTATTAATAAAGATGAAGTGAAAGTACTAAAAAATCGTTTTAATCGAAATTGCATAGAATGTAAACCATTACAACGTCAAATAACGTCACATTTCAGTTTAATTCATGTAAGTTTTATGACTTTTTTCGAGGTATTAATAAGTAGTTCTTATTTAGTTATTAGCGTAAAGTATAAAAATAATTGTGGTGTAGTAAATAAGCAAGTTTAATGTGATTACACGTCGCATATCCACTTATAAGTATCATACATTAAAAGTAAATACTTCGATTAAGTAAAAAAACACCGAGCCAATAAAACGTTATCAAAAATGATTACAACTCGTACAAGAAGATCAGATCAGTCTGGTACAAAACGATTTAATAGGTAAAATTTTATCACAGATAAACGGAATACAGAAATAGATTAAAAAGTTAAAACTCGTGCGGAATACCGACAACTATGAAAACCGGTCCAGCATCCGCTGATGTCGTCCACGTTGCGAAGCTGACGATCTGTTTCCATATTTTCTAGAATAGACTATAAAATATGTTCTATGTATGTTTAATGGTAATAAAGTAAGTAGTTAAAATAGAAGAAAACTCGCATTTTATTTAATGTAATTACATATTTAAGTATCTTTCATAAAATTTTATGCTGTCTAATTTATGAAAATGAGTTACAAATTATAGTTGTTTTATTAAATGATCAGCACGAGAATGCCTGTTACTTGGAGAGAAAATGTTTTTGCGCGCATTACCAATATACACCAAAAATTAAATCTATGTAGCTGTTATTTACAAAACTTAAACTACCTATGCCAAAAGAGCGTTGGTATAAGTTTAGACTTTATTTACGCCTGTGTGTATATTTAATCATTGTAGTTGCTATTACAGCATTTATTTTTCATTTGAAGACTGGTACAATTGGGGTTACACTTTGCGTTCATAATTGGTATCCATATGACGTCTTTGTCTACGACGTTGACGTCTGTCTTGTTATACATGCACAGTGAATCGAATATCTTATTATTTACATCGAACTCTTTAACATTACCTATATTCGATAAAAGACTATTCGACACTTTAAAAACCATAAACTCTTTCCAGGTAACGTACGGATCTTAGCTATAAAATGAATATTCATAAGTCGGGGTTTTTTTAATTCAAATTTTATTACCGGTAATGCAGGTGTTACTATGGTCATTACATAAATTATTACAATGGAAGACTCTTTACTTTTTATATGAACCGATCTTCGTGTGACGTAAATATATATTTACGTATTTAAGTATAAAAATAAACTGTAACGAAATGTCTGTAGGTTTTTTTTTTAATTTTACAATAGTTAGTAAAACTATTGAATTAATTTAATAAGACGGCTTAGATATTAAAGGTACAGAAAACAGTACCTTCTAAAAGAGCGCATTAATTGATCTAAAAAAGGGAACGCTTTGTCTATACTATTGGACAGACGCGTTGGCGCAATGGTCACTGCAACTGACTAAAGCGCTAACGGTCGCGGGTTCGATCCCCGCTCACGGCAAACGTGTGTATTGGCCATACAGATGTTTGTCGTGGTCTGAGTGTTCGTGTTAGTGTTGTGAGTGTTTCCGGACCCCCGACACAAGGTCATGAGATCTTAATGGGGGCCGTTGAGTGTGATGTGATGTGATGTGTTATACGAATATTATTAAGAGGTTATATTAGTTTGTAAGTTTGTATGTCGTAATCTCGGAAACCACTAGACTGATTTGAAAAATATTTCTGCGTTTGATAGCCTGTTTATTAAGGAATATTGTAGGCTATACACATACTACGACTCATAAGAGCGAAATAGTAACCATAAAAGTAAATGAAACCGCGAGGGGCAGCTAGCCAGACATGTAAAAAACGAAAGATAGGTATTTTTACAACCAGTTTTTCCAGGATTTGCAGATATTTGTTCTTCAAGAAAAATATTTCGTCGTCCGCGCCGAACCTAATATTTTTTTTTAGACATCGACTTGAAACTGTATAATAAAGTAAATATTAGTTGTTTCTTTGTATCTTAATACTATACAACAACGTTTAACAAATTTTAATGGGCATATAATAAATAAAATAAAAAAGTGCCAATATTGCCAAACCCTATGCCAAACCTTTCGACGCCATTCAATATAAACATTTCGACACCATTTAAATTTGATATGACATGATAAAATCAATATTTTTTTTAATGTTGCATTTGTTTTGTGGAAATTATTAGTAACACACTAGAATACCAACACGAATATTTAGTGGTTGTATAATATTAGCTTGTTGTGTCGAAATAATTTTAATTTATAATTTTATGTTTAAATATAATCATTTCGATAACATAAAACGCAAAGAATTATTTTACGACATTTTTTTGTTTAATTCCGTAAAAATGTAATTTAAAGTTAAATTTCCGCAATAATTAATTTTACTCATTAAACTATGTTATGAATTATTTATATTGAATATAAAAACTCTAATATCCACAACACAAATACCTATTATCGTAATAGAAAAAAATATAAAACATTTTTATTCTGCCAAATTATTTACATATTTATTCGTACCAAAAATAATATAGAATAAAGTTCTTCTTTTTCTAATAAGAAAAAATAAAATCACAAACAATTTGTAACAATTTATAATTACCAGACGAATAAAAACCTCAACTCCAATCGAAATTACGAATATCGATTAAAATAATCGTTTTCTATTTAATAGAAACTTGAATAATATAACTGTATTTGTAATACGTTTGTTTATTATCCCTAACGGTCGGTTGAACGCTTTGTGTTTATTATATTTACATAAGTGAGAGACAAGACAAGGGAGCGTGAGAAATGACCTTATCAACACAAATAGTTGAGATTTTTTTATCATTACTCATTATGAGTACACCGCGCGGTCTTATTTTAAACTTATTTGATAATCTATTTATAGCAATACTGTATTTAAAAGTAGGTCAGAATTAAAATCGATATTATTTTGAAAATAAAATTATCGATAAAAAATTTTGATGTCACGTCACATCACTAAATTGGAAAATGATATGTCGTGATTTTTTTTTAAATAATATTTTTTAATTTCATTTTCTTTTTAATAATAAAGGTTTAAAAGTTAACTTACTTAGTTCCGAAAAATCCGTGATCAAATCCATGTTAGGGCAATTATTAGTAATGTTTTTTCTTTCACTTTAAATGGATGTTTTAATCTGTCACCCATTTCTCAACCACAATTTATTTCACATCGAACTATCCACACACACGAATTAAACATGTTTAGATAAGTTTGTCACATACTTTTCCGTATTAAGCGATTCGCAATCACACAATTAATTTCATTCACCAAAACGTTTATACAATTTCTCGGTGCAATCACAAGCGCAGACGCACTTTAAACTTTATACAATATGAAACTCGATAATCTCCGGTTATTTCACACACAAAATGATTAATTTTCGTTTAAAATAAACACTTACACGAATATTGTACCACTAAAAGCTTCACAAAAACATAGGCGAAACGTCATCGTATCAAACAGGTTCTGTTATTTTTTTTTTCATCGCCGATACCACGTGACCGATAGTTTACACGTAGTTCGCCGGTTAGCCGCTAGATGGCGTTAGTAGTAGAAAATAAGCGGGACAAATTGAAAGATACGTTTTATTATTTTACTTCATGTGAAACGAAGCGTAGAAAAAATTATTAATGTTGTGAATTCCATGTGGTATTTCGTATTGATATTAATTTTTATGTTGATTGGACTGATAACATTTAGACTTTTTAGCGTTTGTGGTGTTTTTTTTTATCTGAAAGGATTTACGTAATAGGTACTCTTTTTTTAAAAAAACATTGTTTAAATGTATATAATATAAGTGTATACATTTTGTTCTAATATTTTTGTTCTAACGTAAAGGTGTTTGCACGTCTTAGATGAATATTATGAATAAAAAGAACTGTATTACATTAAATAAAAAAACACAAGAATTTCACTTTTTTTAAACCTGATTGATTATCATAATAAAAGGTATTGTAGAAGAGTTACTGCCAGATAACTCGCTTCAAAGGAAGATGAACAAAAGAGGCAATTAACTCTTCTTATTTTTATAGTTCTAAAGAAAAAATGTAATCAGGGTACACATTTTATTTTTCGTAGAGCCTAGCTGTAATTACGTGAGTCGTAATTAAGTAAGTACTTGTATATGCATTAATTAGCCTAGGGTAGCACCACACTATAAGAAAAAATCGGCTTAAATTAGCTGTTTTTCATAAGGTAAGAAGGCTGAAACCTTCTTCCCAATCTCCTTCTCCCCGACCGCCTCGTCAATTTTTATTTAAACAAGCAACGCATATACCGCTCCTCTGATACTGTTGATGATAATGTCGGTGATCATTTAACATCAAGTGACTTGCCTTCTCATAACATCAAGTACCTACTCATAAAATAAGTTTCTTGTAATTTTTGTCGCACGCTTCATTGCTGCGCATATTTCCAGGGTGGTGTAACTTCCAAAGCTAACAATAAGACTGAATCGATTTGGCTAATATGTAATGGTAGCTTTTTTTGTAATAAGTAGGCAAAGGCAGCAGGCAGACACGAAAAAAATTAAAATAATTCCGTCAATATTGACAATTTAGATTAAAGATTATAGTTCTCCTTTATGTATTAATGTTATAGTTTTGCTTATCTAACTAAATTTAAACTTGTTCGAGTATATTTTTTATATCTATGGCTATCACTATGCAATTTGACATATTCTGTAATCAGCTAATATTGGTAAAGAAGGTCAGCGCATTTGCCATATATAGGTTTTTATCTATGGAAGTTTCATTCCTTCGTACGTAGTATTATATACTCTTTGGATAGTTTCGTTACCATGACAACGAATGTAACAAACTGAGTTAAATTTTTGACAAGGTAAGTTATGGTGTTATATATTTTCTCAATTTTAAGTGTTTATTGTTATTTTAGGTGCATAATAAACGTTGTTTTTAAAATTGAATGAAGAAGTAGTTTTAAATCATATACAAAAAAAAATTGTTTTTTTTTTTGGTACACATTTTGTGATGACGCATAAACTACCTTGCGTTCAATAATATTAATGTAATCATATAAGTAATTGCTATTTTTATTTTGTAGGCGTTGTAATTTGTATTTGAAATGTTATTTGTGTAAGAGTATTGAAAAAGTTAATTATGTATATTGTAAATTATTTTTTATTGATTTACATTTTTTAACAAATGTATTATATAAAAAGGCTACAATACTTAATATTGTTCATTAAAAATATATTTTTTAATTACAAATTTTAATTACATATAAACAAAATATAGTCAAAATAAATTAAGCAACGCTCAAAATTTATATTTCCATTACAATAAACTGAAATGTTTCTAAAATACAACATTTTAATTTTTTTTATTCGAAGTTAAAATACTATTTTTTTAGGCGATAGCAGAACATTGTCTTATCGCATGCGCTATAAGGCATACAATTGCTTATAAAATATAGAAATATTATTTTTCAGGCATTAACTTAAAGTTTCCAAGATGCCAGAGCTCATAGAACAGATGTACTGTTCCCAACAAATCGTCATCCCTCCGAAGTTTCCTTACATCCTCAAAAAGTATTGCAAAGGTAATGAAACTAATTATTGGTACATTAATAAATATATATACTTTGTATGCCGGATTCATGATGTCAGGGCCTTTAATGCTTTTAAAATGATATAAATATGAGAATCGTCTTTATCTTTACATAGTATAAAACAGTCGCTTCCCGCCTTCGCTATGATCTTTTAAATTACGCAACGGATTTTGATGCGGTTTTAAAAAACAGATTGATTCAAGAGGAAGATTTACACGTATAATAGTCGGATATTATAGTAGAGAGAAGACGAGAATTTCAATTATTTGTAATTTGGTGTGTAAATGAACTGCATTGCACCCATGCGAATCCATGGCGGGTCGTATGTGTATTATACAGGCCCGCGCCGTCCATACGTGCAAAATCGTGCGGCGCACGACGGCGCCGAGTCCAAAAGGCGCCGGGCCTAACCGATCCTTAAAGAAAATATCCATATGAAAAAAATACTTTAAGAAAAACCAATGTAACTCTTCCTTATGGTTGTAAAACGGTACGAGAACCTACCTATTCAACTATATTCCACTTTATACATAACATACATACATAGAATGATAACCACATTACCCTCCATTGCATCACGCAGTTGGATAAAAAGGCGCATATTAGATAGTCGCATAACGGCGCCGATTAGGCTTAGCGCGGGCCTTTGTAAAAAAAATACCAAAAAACTAATATTGTCGTTAAAATACAAATATTCAAATTAAATTTTCTCACTTGATGAATCAATTTAATTTTATTTATTTTACTATTTTTTCACCTTTAAAAAGTCTTCTAATATCAAAAATTCGAACTTACGATTCGTATTTTCACCAAAATTTACTAGAACTCACGAGCACCTTTAAATCGTCAGTGCAACAAAATATTACCTTAATAAGTAAGGTACCGCCGGTTCTTAATGTAGATTCTACAGAAGAGAACAGACAAGTTGAATGTTACTCATTTAAAATGAGGTTAATAATAAATAACATTACAGCAGCAATAAAAACCCAGCCCTACGATCTCCTCCGTTGGTCCTTCGAGTACTTTTCTGCGCTTGCGCAGAACCGTCCTCCCCCTGTGAAGTTGAGACTGGAATACCCTATTTACAGCACCGAGGGTGGCCTTACTAAGGGATGCTTGAAGGTTTTAGCTAATCAGGTGGGTTTATTGTATACTACTTAATAATCAGATAATTATGTTTAACAAAATAATATAAAAGAACATTTTGGTCATACGTTAATTTGAGTTTTGTAAAACTTGCTAATACAGCATGGGTGAGTTTCCAAGTGTGTCAAAATATCGTGAGGAAACCTGCATGTGGCGGGAAATATTCTTACACATGTCTATACACCAACCAGCAGTGGAGCAGCGTGATGGATTAAGCTCCCAATCATCTCAATGGGAGAGGATTTTGATTATTTAAGAGTTTATTGACAAATACATGTACTACACAAAAAAATAAACGAATAAAATCAAGATATAACAATATTAAATAAAGTTAACCTAAAATAAATGTTAACCTTTAATTTATAGTCATACTAGCTGCTCCTCGTGGTTTCACTCGCGTTTATGGTTTCTGCCTCGCTGCTAAGAGTCGTAGCGAGATGTAATATAGCTTATAACCTTCAATAATCAGACTAACGAACGCAAAAACTGTTTTTCAAATTGCTCTACTGGTTTCGGACCTAATAAACATCGAAATAAATTGAATTGTTCTTCTTCATATTGGTGTAAATTAAGTTTCATACTCATTTCCAGTTAGCAGGCATATCAGACGTGCCTTTGCCATTAGTAAAGAAAGCGTGGGACGGTTTCTGCCTCGACCCTCAGGAGCTGAAGCGGATATTCTGCTTGTGTGAAGTGTATCTAAGAGAGGATTCCGTACCTTTCTTACATTTTGTGGCCGTTGCGTGTGGTTTGCTGACTAAGGTATGGAAATTTACTCGTTAACTTTCAATTCATCTGTCAATCTGGCAAAGATCCAAATCCACATAGTACTTATACACTATTTTAATTGCATATTTTTCAGTCATGTTGATAATCAGAAATTTTATACATAGGTATAAGAGAGATAGGTATGGCGCTCGGGAACTCTGATCTTATTATAAATATCCCTATTTTTTTTTCTAAAAACATGTTAGAAAAAGGCAAATAATTGTCTTAAATTCTTAGACTTCCGTAAAATCTATAATATACTCGTCTCAAAGAGAGACATATTATGTACAAGAACATCTCCGAATTTGCCAATGATAAAAAACATTTCCAAATAATTCTCAATTTCTCCTAATATTGGTACTCTTAACTCAACTTCAACCAGACTCTAACCCACACCATGATCCTGCTCTGCGAGACTTTAACCAAGGAGCCCGATGGAGGATCAGCAGCCATACCACTCCCGGATTTCCTAACCATGTATAAATTTCTGGCCAGAATCGACGCGTCCAAGGATGTGAAGTACTACAATGGTTTCCGAGAAGGTATGTCGAAGTTCTATATTTCTTTGAATGTTCTGGAAATTATATATTTTTTTTTAAAAAAAAAGGTGAACTTTAAAAGCAAAATATGTAATTTCGTTTCTTTAAATAACCAATTTCCATTACACTTACAGAGTTTATTTTGACTTTAAAACCAATAAAAAAAATAGATTTTGATAATAATATGGAATGAGGGGATGGGAGCAATGGAAGAGTTCTTTTAAAAAAAGAATTAACCAAATCGCTAAAGCCGTTTTAGAGTATTCGGCAAACAGTCATAAGAAAAACACCCCCGACGAATTAGGAACCTTCTCCTTTTTTTGGGAGTCAGTTAAAATGCAAAATCAACGACCGAAGAGACGCGCATAAATTAGTAATTCATAATTATTTAAATAACTACGACGCTAATGGATCATATCTTTATATCATATCTTAATAATGAGCTTATCTCTGATATCCGGAAGTGTACGTAACATGAACACAAACACTGGCTTATCTTCTATGCCGTATACAAATATTAGTCACATACGTAACACTACTTTAGACCTACTTCCAAGAAGGAGATATTCAATTCTCATATTTTATTTCTACAGACAGGTCACGTTCATTTGTATCAAGTCTTCATTTTAAAAATCTGTACCTATTTCCAACTTTAACGAACTCGTTAATTGTGTTTTGATCCAAAGATAATCTCCCTTATCATACTCAGTCGCTGGCTGGGTTATACATATCTGTCTATACTTCATTTTGAGAAAATGGCGTCTAAAGATATCAAACCCATTTTTAACAAATTTCTTTGAAGAAGTATATATCCATCTTTTCTTTTATTTTTTGATAAAAGGTATAATTAATTACATTCAGACTAATATATTTAATATATTATGTAATGAAAAGTTTTTCAAATATTCGAGGTTATTATATAAATTGCAAAATATGGAACGCACTTGAGATTCGAAACAATTAATTAAGATTTTATTTTTCCGTACTTATTTAGTTTATATGACTTCAATTTTTTTTAATAATGTTAAATAGGTGATGCAGTATCAAACTATGTACATCAATATCTCCGAATTTGACTTTTTGTGGGTTGACACATTATTGCTTATCAGCATCCATCTACAGTTATAATATCATTGATATGTACATACATAATACATTACCCGATGTCTTCAATGATTTTTAAGTGATTTTTTATTAATTCTTTGTCGGTTAAATTCATACTAATATTATAAATGTGTAACTCCGTCAGTATGTCTGTACGTTTGTTATGTTTTCACGTGTAAATCAATAAACCAATTTTGATGAATTTTGGCAGACATATAAATTATACGTTAAAACTTGGAGGTTGTTGATTACGGAATGATATTTTCTGCACAGAAGACATTTCACATAAATTTGATCTAGAATCAATTTAAACCATTAAACCAGTGGAGGTGAAAAACTTCTCAATGGCTAAATGTAACGCAAATCCGAGTGATTTAATAATGTAATAACTCACTGTAAAACGAGAATTACACATATATCAAATACTCGTTGCTATAAACGGCTCCAACGAATGTCATGAAATTTAGTATGGAGGGGATTTCGTGGGCAATAAATCGATCGAGCTAGGTGTCAATTTTAGAAAACGTCGTTAATAAAAAAAAAAAAACTCGGTAATACAGGTCCAATATTATAATAGTAATTATATGGCCTAGGTCATACTCCTAAACCTGAAACTCCTGTTGAAGAGGAGGAGCAGCCAGAAACAACTGAAGAGCAAATAGACACTGAGGTAAGTGCATAAAATCAGATTTCCTATAATTTTTTCCAAGTTATTTTTTGACAGAATCTGCGCATTTAGGTTCTTAGAGCTACCTAGAACGGTTTACGTCAGACATTTACTGCTCCAGCCAGTAGTCATTTAGAATAAAATCGTTTTGATGTCAAGACGCGACGGACTAGTATTTCATCAGCTCTTTCCAACTTGACGTTCTCTTAATATCTATACTGAGCAGCTTAAAATTTTAAAATTACGGTGTCCTGTAACGTTTAAGTTTCTAAGTATCTATTTTATAAGTAAACAATCAAAATGTTGTCTTACACAACTAAAAATAACATCTATGTAATATTGACGATGAAAATTTTGCCTTAAGTTAACTTAGGAAATATATTTAGAAGATGGATTACATAATGAAATATATACAGAATGCATTTTTATTTTTTTAATATCGCTATTTATTTACGAAGTAAAATATTTTCCTATAAAAGTTGCTATAAAAAAGATCAACAATTACAAAATCTATCTTTAACTGCAACTTAATAGCTCTGATTAAAATTAACAACATCGTTCATAATCAAGCAAAATTAGAATATAATTCCACATTTCCTAGTCATCATCAGAAGACTACTGGCAAGATAACAAGAATCTTCAAAAGTTGAATCTCATTAACGATCGCGTGCCTCAAACGGCGAGATTAAGTGATAAGTTAAACATGCCAGTTATTGGCAAGATCAAGCGATCTCCCTCCGTTGAGAGAGCCGGGCAGATTGAGATGGAGAATTACTTGAGAGAGAGAAAAGGTTTTATGTAGATGGTCATGTTTTCTCTTCTTTGGCGAGAATTACAGTTATAAGTTTTGCTCTCAGACTTTTATAAGGATTTACATAAGTTATTTCTCATCGCTTTACACTCTTTTTCTTATTCTGAAAGAATTTACGGTCAGTGCCTTATTTTTAACATTCCCAGCTTTCGTAACTACTTACGACGTGTCTGTTGCTAGGTTATAGATTAATTTTATATCGCTCTCGAGAGTAAAACTTACAAATGTTATTCTCACCTTATAACATGTTAAAATTGAAATAAAACTATTTTAAACGGATTTAAATCGCGTATATTCCCTTAGCGGAACGTTATTCAAGATACCAACTAAGAAACCGTTGGCGGTAGTTATTTTTTCTAAAACCTCAAATACACTAATGTCATCTTAGTCCACCCGTGACCACGAACGCTGCAAAGTGCTCGAAACGTCGGGATGATAAAAATAATTAATATACGCGATTTTCGCGATTGTTAAATCTAAGACAACGAAACATGTTATAACATCTTTGGTAAGAAAAAAAGAAATAAAAGATATTATATAAATAGGTTAGAAATATATATTTTAAACAGTTGTTTAGGTAAAATAGGTACAGGTATTAGTTGCAGAAAAGATAGAAAAGTGTTGAGATAATAGATATGTATAGATGAAATAAATAATAGATTAGACAATAACGTAATAGTCTTGAAATTTTTATCACAATATATAGTGTGTTATTTAAAAATAGGTAATTTAGAGTCTAAATTAGTTAGTTTTAATAATAAGAAAGTTTGAATTTGGATATTTCATTTTTATATTCAAGAATATGTACATTTCAGGTAGAGCTGTTCCAAGCAAAGAAGTTGAAGTTAGTTACGCTATTGTTTAAAACAAGATTGTTTTTTTATTGAAATTTTATTTTAATTCTACAAAGAAATAGAATAATGTTTGACATTTCTATCATCTGATTATATTACAGAAGAAACTTCGCGAACTTAGTGGTGCTAAGATCAACGATGAAGAATCTAAGCCTAGTGGTAAGATCTGTTTTTATTGTGAATTTGACTTAGATGTATTTTCTTGTCATTGTGTGGTTTAGAGACTCGTATTATTTTATTATTTATGTTTTATCATTTAGTGTATTCCAATCTAGGATAATTTTTAATTGATCATATTTTGAAGACAGTAAGAATCCTCGAAATTGTCAAAGAACTGCTTTACGCAGTTACAAATGCTTTCAAAAGTGTAACATCTGTCTCAATAAAATTTTGTATAAATCATAGAGATTTAAATGTAATATATATACAAAATTCCAAAAAAGTTATTAATAATTATAAAATAATATCAAAGTTTATTGAGATTATTTTAGGAAAGACAGTAAAAAACTTGTAGGCTTAATTTCAATTTAACCTAAAAAGAGCTGTCTTCCCGCCTCGTCGAAACTACAGGTGACCGAAGGGCTGGCGGCTACCTTGGCCAGCATATCAGTCTGGCCATATAAAGAGTTAATGCTGTCAGTGTTTTGGGCACCACTATGACATCGATAGTTACTTAGGCTTAATCTGTCATACTACAAAAGACGCATTAAAACCATGTTGAACACGTTTCTAGCTAAACAGTGTTTAAAAATTAGACATTGCTTAAAATATTATCTAAATTGCTTAACAGCGAATAAACTTATAAAAAAACTTATTGATAAAATGTTATACGTTACATTTGACAACAAAAATGGGTTTTAAACATCTCTTAAACTCACTTTAACGTCTATTAAACTCACTTAAAAATCTATGTCTAAAGCTCAAAACTAGTTTGAGTTATACTATGTTTAACTCAAAACTGTCTTAGACGCGCGTTTAACATCTGTTTAAATCTTTTGTAGTAAGGCAGAATATAGTTATTCTTAATTTCTCTTTCTACTTTAACTGTATATTAAAATATCCGTTAAATTTAGATGTTCAAAAACAAAAAGAAGAGAAAGTTGAAACGAATAAGGAAGGAATAGAGATCATAGTGACTGATGAAGATGAACAGAAAATACCTTTCGAGATATACGGTTTATCTGTTGTGACTTTTAATGTAGTGACTTAGAAAATTACTTCTAAAACTATTTGAGAATTAGTTTTTATAATCGTTAAACAATTCATGTCTGAAGGAAAAAATATTACAGCTAAAAATTATATTAAATTGCGTAAAATATTCATATCTGTGACGGTTTAATTTTAAGGTTTAAAAGCGCGTCTAGAAAATCGTTTGTTTTAGTTTATGTAGAATTTAAAGTAATTTAGTATAATTTAGTAGTTAGAATAATAAATAAAGTTAACGAATTTGTTTATTTGTTTGTTTTGTCGAGTTTAGCTTTAATTTTATTAACCGACTTTAAGCTATAAACGTTAACTAAGCTAGAAAGCTGTAGGCAAATAAAAAAAGACACACGTGAGATATAGATAGTAAATTAGTTTAGTTTCAAACATCTATTGTTAAAATTATAGGCGAACCGAAATCACAGACTATAGATGATGAAATACTCGTAGATGAAGGAACAGATATACTAGGCGCTGAAGAAGTGAAGGAAGAAGAAATAGAAAAGATAGATGAAAAGGAGAAAATTAGATTGTTCGTTAACGAAGTAAAAACAGAAGTTATATTTCTATAGTTAAAAATTATTATTAGAGTTGATTTTGTAGTATTTTTTGGAGATAATTTTATGTTTTTCAAGTTCTATCATACTTTTACATTTAAACAAGTAATTCTTGTAAATATATAATCTGAATCTCAGAAACCAGCCATTTTCATGAAGTTTGCAGGAGTAAGAAGAAGTATGCAGGAGGTTTTGAGGCCGATAAGTTAGGTTACATTTTTAGAAAACGTCGCTGTATTCGTGTGAAAAACTGCTACTATTTTTATGTACTACTAAATCTAAGTATAATTTCTAAAAAACAAGATTTACAAAAAAAGACGAGCAAAACTACAGGTACTAAAATAATAAAGAATAGTCCAATGAATGAAATCAGACTTGATTTTGTTTTAAAAAATGTTAATACTTCAATATCTCCGAATTTGACTCTTTGTGGATTGACACATTATTGTTTATCAGCATCCATATATAGAGAACAGTTCTTTATACGCTGCGTAAATTTAATTAGTAAGTCTATTAACGTATATTATTACTAAGTGACCACCCACTTTTACTCAGTGTTACGAAGAACGTGAGTCCCGTCGCGATGATTTGGAACGTACGTTTGAAGAAATAGCCGAAATTGTGGAAAGATTCAAATCTGCTAACTATGATCTTGGTTAGAATTACTAATTATTTCAATTTAAAGATCTAACCAGGTAGGCAGTATATCTTCGTTACGCGATTTATAATATTCCTATTTAATATAACGGGTCTTATCGTGGTAACTAATGGTATTACACCTTTTTATTAAACGATATTTCGACGAAGTTGCATTCGTCGTAGTCACAAGCTGACCAGCTCTGGTTATCCGTTATATAAAATATTAATATTATTAGCTCATCAATCAAACGATATAATGAGATATTCTTGAATGGCCTAATTTTGATGGGTTTCGTGCTGGCTATGTAAAAGCATATATAAAATTCTTATATTATGGTAAAACCGCCAGAATCTTTACAGTAATGGCCATCATAATCGTTGAATTTGAGCTCAAAGGATAGAGTGATTCAATTCAATTCTTTAGGTCAATGGATTTTAGTTGTGCCATATTAGAATTCGAATTTATTAGAATTTAGAGGTATATTACACGATCAGTCTGACAGCTTAGTCAATGATTGATATCAAATTGATTGTATATTCTGTTCTTGATTAATTATTGATTTATTCAATCCATCAATCGATAATTAGTTGCAGTGTCGTCACAAGCATTAACTGAATTGACGTTAGATTGAAGGTTTAATATCTAAGTGACACACGGACTAACATAATATAAATTTTAGTTTTATATTTTTTAGTATCTTTCATACTTTTTTCTTTTTAGTATTACAAATTATATTATTATTATTTTCGATAAAAAAAATGAATTTATATGTTGGGGGGGCGCAACATTTGTTACATTTTTGCATGTTTATGGTATTATTATAATGTTCTTTGTAACTATGTATCTTATATTGTATAATACCATTTATAATAAAAAAAGGATTATAGTACATTATATTGGCTGTCTATATAATAAATAAGTAACATCGTAATCTGCAGGTATGATAGCCGGTAGGCAGATGTCGACCACCAGCGGTGAATTTATAGTATCTCACATCGAAAAGGAGATCATGGACTACATTGACGATCAGATTGCAGTTTTGCCTGATCCTGACTTAAAGAAGAAGAAGGTAGTGTTTGATGATGATTGACGTGTTTATGCTTGTCGCTTTGCTAACGTTAATAAAATAAAAATAATAATAATTTAGTCGAAGACTAACCCTAGTAGAAATATATAGGTACAAAATTTTAATATTCTGTTTTTTTTTACGTGCAAATAACCACAAGAAGTACCAATAGATTTATATTAAATAATTATAAATATTTATTCTGAAATTTCATTTGACTTAGAAATAAAATCGTGTTACATATCGATACCTCCCACGTAAGTTATTGTAAGCCACAAAATTGCCGTTAGCGTTTTTACTGAATACTACACGAATTTGCATTGCTTAATGCATTCAAAGTGAAAAAATACCAAAAATCTTTTTTTTTTCAAGGAAAGATACAACAAAATACGCCTGAAAAAAAGGCGTATTTTGTTGTAACTTTCAAACTAAAACGGATTAAAAGTGCTCTACTGTAAAATTGTAATTTTGGGGTTACAACAACTTACGTGGGAGGTATCGATATGTATGTCAGTCATAACACTAAACCAGTCAGCAGTAGTTTTAACTGACAAAATCATTTAAAAGTACTTTTGATCGCAGGCTTTGGACGAAAGTATGTACTTTTAAAGGCTAAAACCTGCAAATTATAATAAATAATTACTTCTTTCAAAATGACTATTGTCGAAAGCCTGCGGAAAAATTATTTCTGATCGATTTAGAGTTTTGACTGCAATCTAATACATACACAGCGTCGGATTTAATCTAAGTGCCATCCAGTGAAAAATGCCTTCTTCTTAAATCATTGTCAATTAAGTAGTCTAAAAACAGTCTTTTAAAATCGATTGTTTTCTTTATTTTAAAATAGTAATCGTTTAGTAGACTATAATAAATTTAAACTGAAAATGTAAAGAAACACTCTTATATCCAAAAAATGTCGGTCTAATAATTTTGCCGCCCTGGCCCCTGGCCCCTAGTGCCCCTACAGTAAATCCTGCACTGTAAATATAATATATGTATTGCATTTATAACCACTTCACTATATTTAAATACGATGGAAATTGCGTTTTGCAATAAGATCCAACAATAAGGCTCGTCTAGCATATGTTTTCATTAAATGTGTGTTTTTTATTAAATACGTAATAACTCGATCTAGGCTAAACCAGAAGAAGTCGCCATGGTGAAGGAAATACTGGAAAATTACCTAGATGAGAACATGGACGTGATTATACCGGAGCTGGAGGAAATCGAAGAGGAGGAACAGCCTTTACCGGAGGTAAGATTTGGTGAAGAAAATGCGTGCAAAATATATACCACAAATTATGTTACACTATTTATATCCGTAATAAAAAGGAAAAATTATATTTGTGTTGAAAAAGTACCAGGTTCGATTCTTTTGATTTTGAATGCACTTAATCTTGTCTTAACTTCAAAATCGGTCACATTGCGCTTCACAAATATTTTCTCTAGCTATCATAATTTCGAAATTATCTCAAACTAGCTGTGCCTTGCGGTTTATAGTTACTGTTTCGCTCCTATGAATCGTAGCGTGATGTAATATAGCCTATCGTTTTCCTCAATAAATAAACTATCTAACACAAAAAGATTTTTTCAATTCGAACCAGCAGCTCCTGAGATTAGCGCGTTCAAACAAACAAACAAACTCTTCTGCTTTATAATATTAGTATAGATGAATAATCTGAATGAAGCACCCTGTATATTAGATAGAATATTTCTTTCAGATAACGGTAGTATACGCGGTTCCTGGTATTGGGCCGCCGGTGGATGAAGATGTGGTACAAGAGTTTGAAGACTACGCTTCAGACATTTGCAAGCTGCAGACAGATGTCATTATGCCGAGGAATATACGGCATTTTCTTTGTCCGCCATTGGAAAAGTGAGTACTCGATTGAATTTTTTTATGTAGAAAATAGCAAACGAACAGGCAGGACATCTAATGGTAAGTGATCACGCGTACATGGACATTTGCATCCCAGAAGAGCCACAGATGCGTTGCCAGTTTGAAAAGAATGAGGGATAAAGGGGACAGGAAGTAAGGATAGGAATGGGGGAGGGGGTTAAGCTTCTGGCTCTCTCATTCACCGTAACGTAGTTACATACTATTTTACAACAATCAAAATTTTCGGAATTATAAAATAAGAACCGACATATACTTGTAGGTTTAGAACTTGCGAATGCTATAATTCATACATAAAAACTAGCCAAGACAGACCTTAGGCTACAATACATTATCTTATGTTATAAGAAGATATGATATGTTATACTGTTACTAGTAAATAAATTTCAGGACTGACCATTGAACTTGGCTACCCATTTAGATCTCATTTCTTTTATCGTTGAAGTCAACAACCAAGGCATTTATCATAATATTGAACTTGACTCTCATTTCACATTTATGTTTTTGACTGGATGTCATTACTTTTTGTAGGTAAGTATATATCCTCGTAACGCCGTGAGTTCTTTTAAAAGGACAAATTCAAAACTAAAAGTAGACTTTATAAATATAAAACAATTGAATGAGCTACTGTATTTTCCTACGTGTACGGGGTATAATTTTCTTATCAGTGTTATTTTCTATACTTTCATGTGCCTTTGAAATATTTGAGTAAATTTCCCATTCGGTATTCGGTATTTCGGTACCTAAATGAATGAAAAAAAAATGGGTGGTAGGTAGGTATTAAACTCCTTTATGATTCACGTTAAGTTAAAAAAAGAGCTAGTAAAATGGATGAGAGTTTATGTATGGTGGGCGAAAAGCTGACAACCTATCACCGCTAAACACATGTTCCGACTTGCTTACCTACCCTCACAGTACTGGTCGAATGTGGCATCAAGAGGTTCTATGATCAGTGCTCTGCCTACCCCGATAGAGCATATAGGCGAGAGTATATGTTATGTTATATGTTAAGTTAATCCACATACCTACCACATAAAGACCGGCTGTCATGAGTTTTGATTACTTACTGATTCTTACATCTATAGTAGTTAGGTACAGTTCATAATAAAATCTAATTATTTGAAAATTGCCAGTTTTTTATTTTTTCCTTTGTATTCATTTAATTACCTATTTGCATACCAAATTTTAACTCTCTAGGTCATCTGGAACTGGCTTAGAGTTTTAGTCTATAGGTCAGTCAGTCAGTTAGTCAATGATAAAAATGAGGATTTTTGGACATTAATATCTAAATAACCGTTTGAGATAAGCTTATGAAATTTAGAACACATATGTCTGAATATATGAGACAAATTTGAAACGTTTATGTGAAATTATTTTTGCTTTATGAAGGGGTCAAAAGTGGCTCACAATGGTTCGTGTAATATTACACCCGGTGCGGCTCGCCAGTTCTGTTTCTTGAACTTGGCTTGACACACTTCCGCGTGTTTAGATCATTCTCGATCAAAGTCAACTGATTCCTAAGTACCAGGAGATCATAACAAGCAAGAAGGTCTTACCAGACACTAGCGTATCTCTTTTTGAATAGAAAAATATTACGAATATTATGAACATCTTAGATCTTGACTGCTGGTTCGATGAAAACACTTCTGAAGTATATTCCAGCTGCAGGTCAGTGTTTGTGACACCACATCTAATGTTACGATAACTAGTGCATTGAATTTAAGAAAGTAAAACTTCCAAGTGTTATTCTCGCCTTAGGCTACTAGACTAACTTCCTTGCCAAGAATAATGATAGTAAATAATAATCAGAGACCCTATAGTAAGTTTCGCGAAGAGTTATCACAGTTGTGTTGTTGTACGTGTATTTTTATAACAACCCTATTGGAAATTGTTTCAACTATTATGGCTATATTTTATTTATATATTTATTTATTTATTTATTTAAGGTATGTATGTATTCGTATGTATATTGTATATATTATTCGTTTAATTAATTTTTTTTTCCAAATGTGTTTATGGATGTGTATATATTTATTATCATATACATTACATATATATATATACATATATTATTTTTTTTACTTTTGTTGTGCACGCCTACAAACGGCTTTCTTACACGATTCTGGGTTGGCTGGTAGAAAATACTGTAATAGCGTTAAGTCCGCCCTTTGTACATTTATCTTTTGTGCAATAAAGTGTAAAAAAAAAATTATAAAGTAGATACAATATATTATAAAAATAATAATAAATTCATTGTAATTTTTTTATTGTAGGTGTGAAGAACCAAAGTATGAAGATCAACAGCCCAAGAAAGAAGAAGTTGCAACGGGGGGCGTTATCACAGAATAAATATATCATTAATAACAAGTTATTATTATATAAAATAAAAAGTTAATTATTATGTCTTCAAACTTTTAACTTCATATTTGATAGCACATATGCACTGTTTTTATAATAACGTTTCTCAATAAATAATTTATTTAATAAATTTAAAATGTTATTTTATTTTATCTTTGTTTTTGTCTATCTAAAATTATATCGTTTTATTGAAAAAGGTGAAGGTAAACATCGTGAGGATACCTGTATGTGCCGGGATAAATTCTGACACATGTATATCCGCCCCGCAGTGGAGCAGCGTGGCGGATTGAGCTCTAAACCTTCTCCTTAATAGGAGAGGCCTTTGCTAGCAGTGGGACATTTACAGTCTGTTAATTTACTTTATTATATATTTTTATTAAGCTGAATACTTTTGGTCTAATTAATATCATTTTCAAAGTGTCTTTTCAGTAAAATATTTGGACAAATCTCTACTATGACATAGAAGGCTGTTGACAGACCTTGAGTTGCGAAGATACTACAAGCCAACTTAACACCAATTGACAACAATTTTAAATAAAAGTATATCAGTGTTGGGATAAAAAAATAAAACATATTAAACTTTACATTCTTTTATTTTAATATATATGGAATAATAAATTAACCCCCCATGTATATACCATCCTATCACCGAGACACGTTGGCTGCCTGCGGACTATCCCCGTCCTGTTCTAACTAGGTAGCTAAAATAATGCCATCTCGCTCTCACGATGTCATTTTAAAAAAGCTATATAATGTGACGAATATTAGAATGCCGTTGAATCCTTAATTTAATAACTATAATATGATATACCGAAATTAGTCGGATTACACGTGACTTAAGGCCTAATTAAACCGGGACGGGGACCATCAATCGTTGAGCATTTATAACCCAGCACTAAATTTTAACATTTCATCAAGATTTCTTACGGATTTTTCTTTTAAATCATTACCATAAACCGCTGGCGTCTAAGCGAAACGAATTCAATTTAAAGCATTTCCTCTCACGTTTTCCAAACGAACTGTCAGCGCCATCTAGTTTCTCTAATTGGCGCGAAACGCCATGTTTAATTTCAATGTCACAAATATCGATTCTTTTTACAGAGAATAGTAATTATTATACACGTTATTAAGCATCGATTCGTATTTTTATATCGATTTTAAAAAACGAACTACAATTAAAAAATGGCGGCAATCGTTTGACAGTCTGTTCAGAAACCGTCTAATTTCACACACAACTCCGAAACACTACAACATACAGCGAATTATACAAACATAGGTACGCGTCCATGTAAATGGGATATCAACTTTGGGTAACTAAATTCTATATACACAATTATATGTCGCATTTACTCGAATAACATGAAAAAAAAAAACAATTAAATACAAATAAGCATAAATTAAAATTTACAGGCTAAAATAAAATCGAATGACAAAAGTTTTGTTCATAATTTACATATAATATTACTTACAAGCGACAAATAAAACACAATCCGTTACACAAACTCGCGTTTAGGAATTTATTATTATACACTAATCCGTTGTACTACGCCGAAGCACGATTCGTAATCGACAGTGCGAATCGATTAATCAATGGAGACGTACAATTGTCCGTCCCCGATAAACACGTAACAACGTCTAAGATAACTTAAATAATATTTAACACTGGAAGAAATCGGAATCGGTCATTCAATGCCGAATATTTTGTTATAGAAAAAAAATCGATTCGACATTCGACTAAAATTAATGGCAGCTAAATTTGAGTACGAGTTGCAAATAATCCGATATTGACTGAATCGATTCCAACGTTTCGCGACACATTCCGATAGATCGAGAGCGAAAGCATTAGGCTTATATTAAGTAAAATGCTAACACTTAACAGAAAACTTAGGCATTACTTAACAGTACGTATATACCGAACATCCTGTAGGTACTTTTTTTTCAAGAAATCGAACAACTTTCGAAAACTACGAACCGACATCCCTATTTTGAAAAAATTCTATTTATTTTTCGCTACACGCTTATTCTGACGTAATTGCAGTCAATGATTGATTTCAGAATAACGTCAACTTTATTTTGTATAACGTTACGGACAGACTGATTTTAAAATATTTAATATTCTTCTATAGTCTGTCAATCGGGCACAAGTTTAGCGTGATCAAAATCATGACCTGAATTAACGCCAGACTTAACGTGTGATGAACGTTATAGGGAATGATAATCACTTAAAATTATATCATATTTTTTCGATTTCATTAAATCTCTTCTTAATTTGACAATTATTAAGTCTATATTTGAAATTAATGGAAGATAAATTGATACTAGAGTCTATTTTTTATCGTAAATTTGGTACTACTGCGTTAATCTCGGTTTCTATTGGTTATAATCTTAATCAATACTATTTTTGTATTGTTAAAATATCAAGTTGATTATTTATGGTATTGGAAGTAAACTTATAACATTTAAAATTGAAAAAGCCAACCAGTGTGCTGTAATCATTTTTAATACAGATAAAATATAGACTATAGTAAACCATAGAAGAGTTATATTAATTTGACAGCTAAAAAACAAGTTACGAGGAAGACATTTGCCGGAAAATTTTAAAATTCATAAATTATATCGAATAGAAAATATGTCGTAACTTAGGGCGAAGATCATATAATTATATAGTTAAGAGTCTAAGTGGTTTTGTTCATTATTTTTTGACAATAAAAAAAATCTAAAAAATCCATTATTACAATTCAATAGGCCGTTTTCCGAAGAAAACAGGTAAAGTCGGGAGCGGCAGTTAACTTCTCCAACTATCTGTTCTCATTCATTTTGAATAGATTAAAAAAATATTACTATTCAAAATCCTCAAGACCAGCTTAAAAAGATCTACAGGACAATTTTACACACTAAGTTTGTATTCAAAACTTTCACATTTCGGTATATTTCGAATAAACACTAGCATTACGTAAAAATAAATAAAATTGTAAAATTAATGACATTTAAATATTTTAAATAAATACCTTATTAGATACCTAATAATAAGGAAGCGTCATGACATGGAAATAACGAACCAAGATGGCCGACAACGCCATATTTTATTTGTTACAAGTGTAAACTTCTTTGTCATTTTTCTTTATTTTTTAATTTTTGCGTGGCTTTAATTTAAAAAAAAATAAAGTCACCTGTCATAAATTATGTTTTTTTTTTTTTAAGTGAAAGGAATATATTTTGACGTTTTTTTAAGTCTGTCACCTAAATATTATTGTGTTAATTTAGATTTATAGAGAATAATTATTTGATATTTTTAATTATGGCTAGATTTAAATAGTTCATTTTAACAAATCAAATAGCTATTGCGTAATTAAATTATTCTGTTATAAATAAAAACAAGATTTTTTTCTAGACCATCTCCAAGATACACTCTCTACATAAAAAAAAAATTAAAAAATCATAATTTTTTTATAATTCCTTATTTTTTAGAAAATGCGTTTATCTGTATTTCTAATTATATAAAATTTAACAAACGATAATTTTTTTCTTTGAAAATAATCGATAACTTTCGGTTATCCGATAATTTTGAGCGTTAGTTTCTAATTATTAGAAAAGAAAAAATAAATCGCAAAAATTTCACTAACATTTCCCATTGTAAATAACATGTTTATTTTATTTAAAGATTAGCCTAGCGAAGATTGAAAAATTTTCTAATGATTTTTTTTTATTCCGCATATCAAATTGAAATTATATATATTTTTTTTTGTATAAATACTCAAAAAGCGGTTATTTAAAGTATACAATTAAACATCTTTGGCAAACCGACCGGTAGTTCGAAATACAACCTTTTTTTCTCCTCTTATCGAAATACCTTCGTTAATAATTTGAAAATTAAAAAAAAAAACATTCGAACACATTGGAAATATTAAGACCGACACCAAAAATTGCATCAAATGACCTTAGAATTATACAAATACGTCAAAAAAAATGTAGGCTGTTTAGCCTACACCTACGTTATAACCACAGGCATTACAAATTGACCACTCTGTAAAAAGAGACACGGTCTGCCTCTTTTCCCTTTGGCAACGCTGACGTGACGTCACGTTTTTTATTTTCAGCCAATTAGAATCATGGAAAGAGACAGTTGTCTATAGTTAGAGAGTTCTGATTGGTTAACTAAAGTCGACTTCTGGGTGATCTCTCGCACATTATTTTTGACAGCTCACCAATTATTTTTGACAGCTCGCTTGAAAATCCCTCGTCAAATCTTCAATGTCTATGGTGTGTGGGTCCCTAGACAGTTTAGTTTCACAATTGGACCCACTAGATGGCGCTGCTATTGATCAGGAATTGGACGAGTCATGTAGTATATATATAATTATAAGGTCAATCATTGCGTCCGTCACAATTTTGTTTTTATCTTATTTCGCTACCGGTAAAGCTATTGCAATGTTGCTATAACGAAAAATATACATACGCTACTAACAAGAACATTTTATAACTATAGATGATTGTATTGTCTTCCACTTTTGGAAGACCGGACGATTCGACGTTAATTACCCCACAAGTTAAAAGTCCAGTTGTCAAATTTGTAAATGGGTACAGATTTTATATGTCAAATTGTGGACGCAACATATCTATAGCTACAAAATATTATTGGCTACAAATGCTACGATATATGGAGTGTAGAAAAAAGGAGTGGTATCTTGTGGGAAAGCCGAAAGTATCCACTAAAATGCATTCAATAGATGGCGCTAGTATAACTAGATAGTATTGACCGAAGTAAGCAGTAGTCAATAAAGTAAAATATGCTACGAGAAACAATAAATTCAGTGTCTTTATTCAACCATCAACATGTATATAAATTTTTAAAATCATTCAAAAAATAAATTTAATTGAAATAATATATTTTTTTGTATTTAACAGTGGAGCCATTAATTTGATTCAATTTTAGGGACACTTTTTATATACAGAGGTGTTTCTCCCTACTTCTACACTCCATAGCTACAATAGAAAGAGAACGAGTACCAACAATAATTGGTTGCTTAAATTACTTAAGATGGAGTGAATTTTCTCTCTTTTTCTATAAACTATAATTAAACGCGTAGAATCAATTTCAGTTAAATCGTTGTGACACCGTCCGAGTGACAGGGCGTTCCATTCCACGCTTACAAAATAAGGCAGTTTAATTTCAACTATGGTTCAATTTACAATCGTTATAATAACTGGAATTATTGCGTTTACTATTACAATAATTATTACTATTAAAGTTTTGAACTTTATCGTTTATATTGATTAATCATTGAGCTGTAACGGTACAAAAGATTTCCGGAATAACGTCTTAACAATTTAATAAAAACTAACGCCTATCGCACGACGTAATTTGAACGCGACTCGAGCTGCCAAAATGACAGCTGTCAACTTGACGCGTGCAGCGGTGACATCGACGTCAAGCTGACGTCAAAGCCGCAAGGAAGCAATGTAACAGCCTCGTGAAGCTTAAATAAACTATTGGTGTTCGATTACGACCGCCATCTTGTCAATGTCAGCGTGAAAAGAAAAAGGGTTCCTTTTTTATCGTTTAAAGCGTTCCTAAGCTGTAAGTGGCGATGTCAACGAAGTTTTTTATTGAATACGGAAGCGGGACATCAGGCGATGGCTAGGAGTCTCGCGGCTCGCGTTAAAAAGTCCAAGATTCGACGCCAGATGTTCCGCAATGCGTTCGAACGGCTGAACAGAAATCTCCAGAGGAAGAACACGGCAGCCACTTGGGTTAGAATGTGCACTATGTGTAACCTGGAAGATACGAAAGAAGGTATCGTCAGAGTCAATAGCTGGTTCATGGTTTCGGAATGAAATCTTGGTCGAAGATAAGCTTCTCAAGATGAACAGTAAAATCCTTAAAATCCTATGTCTAATCCTCTCCTGGGTTTCCTAGTTAAAGCATATTTAAAATATCTGTCACTTCCATAACTTTATTATTCTACATTTATCGTGTTCTCATTAAACTCGAACCAGTTAAGTAGCTTTCAATCATTTTTCAGTTTACACTCGAACGTTTACCATCAAAAACTTTTAATGGTATAATTTATTTCACTATTGATTTTTTTGTCCTGCGGCAAATCTGACTGCTTTGAAGGACTTTTGACAAATGTATATGCAACAGCTTACTCTATTTATTTCAACAATAAGAAGTAACATTACAAAAATTAATTAAACTATAAGATTCGATTCCCGAACCATATAGAACTTTTTTACCAATCAGATGCGTTTTCTCTTCACAATTGGCTCCTTCAAAAAATCTCTAACTCTTTGAAAAAGGATCTTTATCCACATGTCAAAAGTTTACGTTAAAACATCGATTATTAATTGTATACTCGAAGTTATTTTTTACTCACCTACGTAGTATTTTCCTTGATTTAGGCAGAGTTTCCGGACTCTCCTTAAAGAGGAACCTCCGTATACCGAGCACGTACGACTCGATATAAGCGTCCCAGTCTATGTTGGTGACGTCGAAGTCGAAGGTGTTCCGATCCTCTGGAGAGAGGAAGTTACAGAGGGCCTGGACATTGTCATCAGAGAAAGCCCATTGACGTGTGGTGAAGTACTCTAAACATGCTGACGCCTTCTCCAACTTGTTTTGGACACGAACCATCCTGGAATTGGGGTAAATGATTTATAAACTTTTGGGAAAAAGACATTCATGCACGCAATTTTTTGGTGAGAATTTCATTTAAAGTTAGGTAATAAAAGTACAGATTTATTTAACATTCTGTCTCTTGTATCAACTGAACATTATCCTTATTATTATACACGAAATAAACTAGCAAACTTATTTTTTGTAAAAAAAAGAAGTTTACTACATAATCTACAAACAAGCAGACAATGAAAAGAGAACAACCATTTGGCATAAAAATATCAATACAGAGCTGATCCAAAGTGAACAATTTCTTATAAGTCACACGGGCGGATTCAGCCCTCAAAAAAGGTTGTGGTCACAACTTGAATATCGGCCAAATGCGCACGATATTATTTTTTTTTATTTCAACTAGGCATGTGTGTGATGTCACAAGTCCATTAGGGTTGTTGGCATGCTCATCATATCCACAACGATGGATCCACCATTAACCCAGGCAAATTGGAAATCTCCTTTTTGGATATCGAAAATGTCTAGTATTATGAGAGCTCCGCCAGCCACGAGAGGAGAGACGCACGGCAGGGACAGCGCAAGTAATCCCGAGGCCTCTTCGGAGAAGGCTATCCCAGGGGTTTTAGTGGGTATAAATCTCCACAGAACCCGTTCTCCCCCCACGGGAATCTGGTTTCTTTTCGAAGAATTCCCCTCCGTAAAGAAATAAACAATGATGATGAAGACGGTGCAGATGATGCTGATGAGTATATACATACACGGGCTTGTTCCCCGCGAGGCGCGCCAGCAGGTCGCTGAGCGCGGCGGGCGCGCGGTGCTGCAGCAGCGACAGCGCGCCGTGCTTCACGCGGCTGCTCGTGATGTCGCCGCCCGGGTACCACACCACCTCGCCTGCGGGACGGCTCGATAAGTACACCTCGCTTCGCGTAAGTGCGTTTCATTTGTATTGTATTCGACTTTGCAAAGTAAATGCTTCGCAAATTACTCTTTTGTAACAAAATACTACAGAGATTTTTGCATTTTTTTAAAGTCTTTAATAGTTAAAGCATAATATTCTGTACATATTTAGATTATAATGATGCGTGGATTTAGTATAGCTGGATTTCATACAGGATATTTTATGTATGTATTTCCAATTTTTTTAAGATGTGTACTTATTAATAATCTTTTAAAAGGGTGCCTATCCAGTTTCTTGCCGATTCTTCTCGGTAATCTATATTACAAACCGGTGGTAGCTTTCATTATAACGTTTTTTCTGTTTCAACGATTCAAAAGTGCTTTAAAAAGCCTACTGGAATAGAATATTTCCAAATTTTTATCCTTTCTATGCGTTTTCGCTGTCATGGACCAAATGACGTATCATTTATCAAAATCGCGTTTGGTCTAAATAGTGCCACAAAGGTACAAACCCACATACATACAAACATACATAGATTGATGAGTCGGGTATAAAGAAGAAAGAAGAAGAAAAAAGATATAAGATACAAGAACTCACTGAAGGGATGTTTTCTCATGTACTTGAAACTCGTTTTGACGAAACGTTGCCACGTGATCGGATTCTGCTGACCCGTGCAGCAGTTGTAGACCACCACGCCGTCGCCTCTGAAGGAACAATTAAAATACATTAAGATAAAAAAGTTGCTGATATGGTCGAGATAAACATAAGAAATCTTACTGAGGTAGACTCAAGATCCAATAACATCAATTTCAATTAAAGCAAATCATTAGCAATTAATGAAAAATCATTGTAAAGTCGAGAGGAACCAAAATTTTAATACAAGACATTTACATTTCCAAACGAAAAAAGGTTAAATAATCTCACTCACCGTCTCAAATGAGTCCGCCAAGCGCATACGATCATCAGATTAATGACAGTATCGACTGGCACCAAATCCGCGACCCGAACGCCCGTGCCGAGCATGGTGCGGAACACACCTTTGCCAACAGCCGCTATGATGCCATTGGGACCGTTCCAATTATCTACCCAACCCTTAACCGGCTCCCGGACAGACGACAGAACTGGGAAAATAAATATAATATTATCGATACTAAAGTGGTGAAGGGAGTTACGGAGTTAACATCGTCATACTATCGACCACTGAACCTATTTTAAACATTGTAATACCGTTGCAATAGTACATAGATAAAGTAAAGTAAAGTAACAGCCTGTAAATGTCCCACTGCTGGGCACAGGCCTCCTCTTCTATTAAGGAGAAGGTTTAGAGCTTAATCCACCACGCTGCTCCACTGCGGGGCGGATATACATGTGTCAGAATTTCTCTCGACACATGCAGGTTTGCTCACGATGTTTTCCTTCACCGCCGAGCTCGAGATGAATTTAAACACAAATTTAGCACTTGAAAAACCAGCGGTGCCAGCCGGGGTTTGAACCCGTGATCATCAGTTGGCCACTAGACCATCTCGGCTCATAGGTACATAGATAATCATAGGTCACTATCTATGTTCTATTGAATATATAAGCAATACTGTGTCAAGCCATACAGACTTCATTTTGAGAATATGGCGTCTACAGAAGTCGAACCTATTCTTAACTTTGTTTGAAACGTATATATCCATCTTCTCTTTTCTATTTTAATCAAAGTTATAACGAATTAAAATCAAATTGGTATAGTTTATTCATATGGTATTCGTTTTTCAATTTTATATCTTAGATAACTATATTGCAAAATATTAAACACACTTCAATATTTGAAACTTTAAATTAAGAAACTTTTTTCCGTACTTATTTAAATTTGAATTTTTTAAAATGATGTTAAATGACTTCATTTTTTTTTTTAAATAATACATATCTCCGAATTCAACTTTTTCTGGGTTGACACATTATTGCTTGTCAGCATCCATATATGTTACGTGCATACTGTTTGACGTTAAAAATGTTGTGCCCATTTCCGACATTGACGAGCGCGTCAATTTACTTATTAGCTCAAAGATACTTTCGCCTGCCAAGCTCGCTAGCTGGTTGCTAAGCAACGTCATCTAAATTATTCGGCGTTATTTTTTTGTTATTTTTTTTAATTAATAATTTGTGTAAAAGTGTACAAATCTGACTTGACCGACTTTTTATATTCCTATCTGTACCGAAATGCATTATCGTATCATCGAAACTGTTACAGATATCGGTAATCATATTATACATATGATGATTAAAAATATTTTATAAATTATGTCAGTGGGTATATTATCTAATATTTCATCATTTTTCAATAAATTTTTCTATCGACCAATATCCGGCTGATTAAATTTTATCGATAAACGAAATAGAGATAATAAAATCGAAAAAAAAAACATCGAATCAGAATTTTTGTAGATTTTATAAATGCAACTGTCTGCCTCTCATGGTTTTACTCGGGTTTATTGTTACCGCTTCGCTTCTTTAAGTACGACTTGGCGTGATGTAATATGGCCTAGTCTTCCGCAATAAGGAATAATAAGAATACTTTAACGTACAATTAATATTTTTCTTAAATTAATTTGGCGTTGTTACATTAAATAATTATCGATAAGTGAAAATGTCAAAAATTGTCATAACTATGTCATCTTAAGATAAAAAAAATTCAAATCATGATCGCTGTAATTAAGTTTCGGTTTCTGTATACGGAAACCGAAATTATACTTTAAAATGTCGCGTGAACGAATGATAAAGGTTATCTATCATGGACTATATAAATAAAAGATAAAAAATATAAAAATAATCGTGAATAATCAACAATGCATTATTAGTCATAACTTATCGATTTAACCCATTAAACGCTAATATGACAGTAGCAGCATTTTAAACCAAAATCCTTTATTTTTTTAAATTATTAGTGAGATATTTAAATACAAAAGGAAATGTTTTCCTATTATGGATAGTTTTGAAAGGGTGTACTCGGACGAGTACAGCGGTTACAAACTAATTGCATCGTCCGTATATAAAAGTTAACTTACAAAAACTAACTGTACTCAAATGAGTACGACGGCGCTAAATGGGTTAATATCATACGACAAGTGGACTTTATTCATTACTAATTACTTGTACGTTGATAAGCAATAATGTGTCAACCGACGAGAAGTCGAATTCCGATATATTGATGTATTCTGAGTATGCATCACGTGTTTAACATTATTCAAAAAAACTTCAAGACATATAAACTAAATAAGTATGGAAAATTTTCTTAATTTAATATTTCGAATATCGAAGTGTGCTATATCTTATAATATTAGAAAAACTTAGATATTGTTAGATACAACTTTTTATTGAACGAATCTGATTTTAATTCATTACAACTTATATTAAAATGGAAAAGAGAAAATGGATACTAGATACTCTTTTTAAAATTTTGTTAACAAACACGAGTTAGAAATTACGATTAGATATGCATATTAAACATCCTGTATGAAATCCAGCTATACCAAATCCACGCATCATTCTCATCTATATAATCGTGTACAGAATAATATTATTTAGCTATTAATAAGTTTTTAATATATTAAATTTATTTATTGAAAACTGCAAATATAAAATTCTTTTATCAAATAAATTTATTGAGAGTAGATTCGACATGTTTAGACGCCATTTTCTCAAAATGAAGTCCGCGTGGCTGACTCCTTATCAGCGTCCATATATGTTACAGTCAAAACCCCTAACCGATCATTGATCCTTTATCTGGTAAAATCAGTCAAAAATACTTATGACTGCTTTCGATAACAGTAGTTTTGACTGAACAGTCAAAAGTACTATTGTAAAAGCACTAAAACCATTTGCATGTTTCACCTGTCACGAGGAAGCTTGAAAGTGGCACCAGTGACAGACGAAATGAGGATGTTATAAGGAGGAATTAATGCAATGTAACAAGAAGAACGTTAGATATGCCTGTTGAAGGATATGTTGGTCGGAGAATCACAGCGGTAAGAGTTACGGTGATTTTAAGCGATCCCGTGGCGTCCAAATAAGACGATGAGTTTTCTAATTTTAGTGGGTAGTCTCGCGCACTATGTCGCGTTAAGAGCCCCACATAAAATTCTAGGCTGGATGCATAAAAACATTACCCAGCGTAAAACAAAATGCTGATCGATGTAGACCAAAGAAGAGATGGATGGATTGTGTTAAAGTTGATATGAGTAAGAAGGGAGTAACTGAGATGCCAGCTGATAGATGCGAGTGGAGAAGTATAGTCTGTTTTTCTTTTCTTGTCCTATTTAGCAGACAAATATATTTTCTAACCACACATAAGAGCGGTGAGAATCGATCGAATAATTAAACTGAATCATTTTTATAATGACAAATGATAATGATTAATATTCGAAAATAGGTGATTTTCGTTCTGGATTATGTTAACAAATAAGACAAGTGAAAAAAAAATAGACTATACATGCTGTGCCGACCCCACAGAAGAGTATTGACAGGGCAGGAAGAAGAAGAACTTTTTTTTTTTTTATTGTTGGGAAATGCATTTACGCATCCCGTAAGAGACATAGTCTCAGGTATGTGGGACTCCCGGACTTAACGTTGAACCGGACTACCCACTAAAAACCAACATCCTTACCACGCCTCTCTTGGGGCGTCACGGGATCGCTGAGATGCATTCGACCGTGTCGCTCCGGCGAAGGAAGAAGAAGAACTACGTTGTTTATATTAAAAGCATTTTTGTCCAACGCCTGCGTTCCAAAATGTTTTTGACCGATTTAGCAAGTTAAAATTACTATTGACTGATTAAGGAATTATGTGTGTATTAAGTATTTTTCTTCTGAGTTAGCAATTTTTTTTTCTACATTTATTTTATTTTTATGTAAGTAGTGAATTCGTCACATCTAGTAATGTTTTTTTAATTTCTATATATACGAATTAGTTACATTTAAAAATTCAGTTAAAATTTTTTATCTTTTAAATCAATGATAATGATGACATATAATATGTAAATTAAATATTTTTATTATTGTTTATTTGTAAGTATAATATATGTATTAATATATCATTTGAGTATATATTTTGTATATATTATTTGTGTACTTTTAGTATGTATTGGGTTGTAATTATTATTATGTGAGTTTATAATTGCACCACCCTGAAATCGTCTTCCAAGCACAATCCTTCTGACCCAAAGGTTGTCTGGACGAAATGGCTAATAAGCCACAAGGCCGCCTTTTGTGTCCCCATATTATTGTTTAATTTTAAGGATACTAACTCTGTACCTATGCGTATAAGTATAAGTGGTGTGCAAGAAAGTGTTAAATTATAATAAATAATTATGTGTACCTTTGTTGGATATCCTTAAATAAAATGAAATACAACATAAAGAGTTTTGATTGTATACGTTATATACAGAGATTAAAAAAGTGTTATCGCGAAAGATTTAGATTTCCCAAAATATCAATATTCATTTTGACTAATCCTTAAATCCACTCTGCTCAGTATCTGTGTAAGCATAATACTGTTTTTGCTAAATTGGTAGACGTTTATAGTTAATTTTCAAATTCTATAAGTCGAAGCGTGATGTGATATAGCCTAGAAACTTCCACTATAAACGGGCTATCTAACGCATAAATAGTTTTCGAAATCGGACAACCTATAACGTATAAAATGAAATTATGGGATCAGGGGCTCGTCAGCGTTAAGTACACATTTACTCTATGTCTCTTCCCATCTCTCTCCTACTTCGAACTGTCTTTTTATACAAGACTAGCTTCTACTTCCGGGTTCATTCGCGTTTATGGTTACTGCTTCGGTCATGTCAATAAATAATAATCTGCTCTCATTAAATTCCTAACGTAAATTTTTGAAACTGTATAAGTAGAGTTAAAAAGGGAACCGATTTAAAAAGAAAAATACTTATTCTAGTTATTATGATTTTAAAACCAAAATACTTAACCAATTTTGATGACAAATATAACAAAGGAACAATAGAAATGACCCTTTCAAGCAAAAAAGACATTTTCGAGTAATCGGTGGACCCATACATACAAATAAAAAAATAAAAGTCCTCAACGAATTGAGATCGTCTCTTTTGAAAGTCAGTAATTTAAAATTAATTTACACTAACAACGACAGAACTAAATGAGCCTTCCAAAATGGCCGGATAATTTAAGAACACCTATTGCAAAGACTATTCACTCACCGATGGAAGGTCTGACGATGGCGACGGGCAGGTTACCACATTCCTTAATCAGCATGTCTTCGGCCAGCGCCTTCGTGAAAGTATATGTATTAGGTCGGTCTCCTGGAAATATACACAAAATATTTATAAATTAAATATTTTAATAATAAAATAATTAGGATCTTATAATCCTGAGTCGGGGGTCTGGAAACATACGACACAAATACAAATACCCAGACCACGACAAACATACGTATGGCCTAAAAAGATGTTTGCCGTGAGCAGTGATTTAACTCGTGACCCTTAGCGCTTCAGTCAGTTGCAGTGACTACTGCGCCAATGCGTCTGTCTTTATACACAATTAATAAGTCATAGTAACAAGTATTTAGTAAAAAACAACTAATTGTTATGATTTTAAATATACAGCTCTATAAAAGACAGTAAAAATTACTAATGGGACCAAATTCACACCCTTGAAATAACCCTAACATCTGAACATCATCTTCTTAAACTCTTTCACTGACGTCTAGCTGAAGAAGTAATAGCTTGCGGGCGTGAAGTGGCTAATATAATATCCATCGGTTAGTCAGAGAGCTGGAAGCCTAACGTCACTCCCATTCCTTCCCTGATTTCTTTTTTTCTCTCATTCCTTATTCCATTTTTAAGCTGGCGATTTCAGCCTCCTATATTGTTAATGACCATGTACGGGTCACTTAACATCAGATGTCCCCATTCGTTAGCCAGTTATTTTATATATAACAAAGAAATCGCTAAAATCCGGACTCACCAACTAAATCCGGTGTAATTCTATCCACAAGCTCATCCGGCAGCGTCTGTACCAGTGTGACGACGTGCTCCGGGTGCGCGGGTGGAGCGTACACCGTCTCCTCCACCCGTTCCCTCTCGCAGTTGCAATACGCGGTGGACACGTGGACTAAGGCCTGGTGGATTGAAAATACACTTATCATTACTTAAATTCATATAAAATTACTTACATTACAATGGACAGACAATTGAGAGCACTTTAAGGAACCCCAACACGATTCTCTTGCTGTAAGACAGTGAGGAGTTGTGTATCCTGCTGCTTCTAGATGACAGCATCAGGTCAAGGTTATGCAACTATTTTATTTATTTATTTATTATTTATGTACCCAAAAGTAAAATACATGAAAGTACAACAAAGAAACATGGTAATACAAAGGAAAGAGATCTCTTCCAGCCACTCTGGGTTGTGAGTAACATTTACAGTGTGAGTTCAAGCATGTATGTACAGTCTTAATATTAACCTAATGATTATCTAACACTCCGTCCCATGGACAATTAGAAAAGAGCTGATATTCGTTAAATGAACAATTAGAAAAGTGTAGACGCACTTACATCAACTTTCAAACGAAAAAAGGATCAAAATTAATATATCCGTTATTGTGCTACAATGCTACAAACACGCAAACACACACGTCAAATTTCTATGCATGGTTAAACGTGTGATGTATGTGTAAAATAATCGAATTTGGGGCTATTTAAGAAATACCCTATTCTTGGATAAATGCATTCAATACGTTTTGTACGTTTAATCAAAAATAGAACACAATTTTCTCAAATTCGATTTTGATTATATACTAGTGGTCCCTCGCGGTTTTACTAGCGCTTAACTTAGGACTTATGTACACACTTCCAACCCCCGTTTTACCCCCTTAGATGTGGAATTTCGCAAAATCCCTTCTTAGTGAACACCCACGTCCTCAAAATAACCCCCATGCGAAATTTGAAACTCCTAGCACTAGTAGTTTCTGAGATTTCGTGAATGAGTGAGTGACCTTTCGCTTTTATATATATAGGTAACCGTTATCCATTCGTCTTCAATTACTGAGACGATTCTAATGACGCGTCATATGTTATCCACCAAACCATTAGGGTTTAGGTTACAAAACGTTGCCAAGTAAACGGACATAACATTGAATAGTGCAAAACCGCATAACTAGCTTTTACAATAAGGTCTAGCTTGCTAAAATTATATAATAGATATTTGTAAAATTACTACTTAACATAAATTAATTTTGAGATATCGTCAGTGACACTACTGGTACAAGACACGTAATGGAAAATGCCAACAAGGCCTCATGTTTATCAATTATGTAATTATATGTTTAGTTTAAATTTAAAATTTATAAGAAAGTATCCCCAACGATATAACATAATTAAATTCTACATATTATGTACATTTAGTCGGTACTTGTACATATACAGGGCGTTCGACTTTAAATTAAGTTCCTTCAACATTGCGCATAAATTTTTTCTTATTAGTAAATAGTTAAATAATTGAGCAATACTGTTCTCGCGCCTCGTACTATTCACGGCGCGGCGCATCAGTTCAGTTTACTCTTACCTCGTAATAGATTATAGAAAAACAAACACTTTCTACTTAACACACAAGCAACGGGTCCAAATCCCAATTTCTCGAAAAAGGTAAACGGACGAAGTAAAACTTTTTTTATATCTTTATATGCATATGTGGCGAAAAATGTAGTGTTAGTTTTATAGAACACAATATTTAAAGGACCCTAATTTTAATTATACCCTAATATTAATTTATATTTCTGTAATAACTAATTGGATGCTGATAAGCAATAATGTGTCAACCCACAAAAAGTCAAATTTTAAGATATTGAGGTATTTTGATACTACGTCATCTATTTAACAATATCCAAACAAATTTTAAGTCATCTAAACTAAATAAGTATGAAAAAAAGTTTCTTAATTCAATGTTTCGTATTTCAGGTGCGTTCCATATTTTGCAATTTATAAAATAATCTCAAATATTTAAAAACTTATTATTATATAACATATTAAATAAATCTACTGCTTTTGATTCAATATACATTTTATCAAAATAGAAAAAAAAGATGAATATATACGTCTTCAAACTAATTTATTAAGAATAGGTTTGACATCTTTAGACGCCATTTTCTCAAAACGAAGTCCGTGTGGCTTGACACAGTATTGCTTATCAGCGTCCAATTATTCAATGATATAATATTGTTTAGATTATTTTATTAATTTTAAAGTCATCATTTTGATTGATTACAATATTTATTAACATTATTGTCTCATATTTTGTTTTAATGTATTGTAATTGTTTATAATTATTTTTTAATTTCTGTAATAATAGCACCTAGACTATTGTAATGATCATGCCGTGTACACATGATTAGGAATATAATCTAACTAAAATTGTATTAAGAGTGTGAATTTTATTGTATCTTTTGATTGTATTCTGTTTGTGTGGCTAAATAAATAAATAAATTAGGACTTCGACTTTAAGTTGAACAGCCTGTAGACGTACAGTCACCGTCATATTACATTATAATCTATATCAAGATTGTAATCTGTCGATAAATTGTGTGAATCGAGAGCCCAGCTGTAGCCCACTGACTCATACGCGGAATCGACCATTTTTTCATATTATTTTGAAGACGTATATATCCATCTTTTATTTTCCATTTTGATAAAAGGTATAATGGATTAAAAGAAGATTGGGTTAATGTAAAGATTTATCCAATTATAAGTTTTTTGATACATGAGATTATTTTATATTGCAAAATATGACACACACTTTAATATTCGAAAAAATTAATTAAAAAACTTTTTCCCGTATTTATTTACTTTGGACTTGATTTTTTTTAAATAATTACATGCGTATCTCTAAATTCGACTTTTTGTGGGTCGACACATTATTGCTTATCAGCGTCCAGATATCATTGCCAATAACTATGAATATGTGAAAAAGTTCATGTATTGATGTAAAGTAACAGCCTGTAAATATCCCACTGCTTGGCAAAGGCGTCCTCTCCTATTAAGGAGAAGGTTTAGAGCTTAATCCACCACGCTGCTCCACTGCGGGTTGGCGGATATACATGTGTCAGAATTTCTTCCGGCACATGCAGGTTTCCTCACGATGTTTTCCTTCACCGCCGAGCTCGAGATGAATTTAAACACTAATTTAGCACTTGAAAAATCAGTGGTGCTACTGGTTTGAACCCGCGATCATCGGTTGAGATCGACATGTTCTAACCACTAGGCCATCTCGGCTCATAATCATAATATATTGATGACATGAATGAAATTTTGGTGTAGTCATAAATATACGAAAAATCTTATTTGTTTTATGTGAAAAATCAGTGTCACGCATTTTACTGCTTTATTGTACACGCGCACGGAACAACACGATCGCTTCCAAGCTGTCTCAATAAATCCATTTTATATTGTGTAATCAATCTTGACGTTGTTAAAAAAAAAGTCCCGCTGAGATTCTTTCGCGGTTCTTATTTATGTCCTGGGGTTTAAATTTTCCAATACTTTTAAAAACAGAATGTAAATTCCTATTTTAAATAAACATATTTTAATTTTAAATTCAATATATGTTTTATACGGTACTTGTAACATACCAACGAATGTTATATTATATAAGAAACAAGTTAGACGCTATAATAATATATTATAGCCCTTTGTGTGCGAGTTCGACTCGCTCTTGACCGGTTTTTATTATCTATACTAATATCATAAAGCTGAAGATTTTTGTGTTTGTTTGTTTGAACGCGCTAATCTCAGGAACTACTGGTTCGAATTGGAAAAATCTTTTTGTGTTAGATAGTTTATTTATTGAGGAACGCTATAGGCTATATAACATCACGCTACGACTCATAAGAGCGAAGCAGAAATCATAAACGCGAGTGAAACCGCAAAGGACAGTTAGCTTGATATATAGCGGTAATATAAATACATATTCTATGAAAAATTCAATTCTCTATCTATAATAGTTTATATGATACAGCCCGCTGACAGGCGTACGGACAAACAGACAGACGGACAGCGGAGACTTACTCATAGGTTCACATTGACATCCTTCGGGTACGGAACCCTAAAAAACGATCGAGTTACATGCAGACTTAAGACGTCAGTGCACTCCGTTCAATCTAGGGTTGCCAACTGAACTATACAATAAACAATATCTAAACTAATATTAAAATAAGTTATGAGGTAAAAATTTTGTTGTAAGCTAATAAGTTTAAATACAGGTAGTAATTAACAAAAAATTAAAAAAAAAATTAGATAGCCCGTTCATTGAGGAAGTTTGTAGGCTATATTACATCACGCTAAGACTCGTATGATCGAAGCAATAATGTTAAGTGCGAGTAAATGCGAAAGGCTGTTATGTATGTTTCGGTTCTCCGTATTATATAAAATATAGATTAAATATACAGCACGCAAAAATACTATATATTCCATATATTTATATATTTTCAACATCGAAAATTGACACCGTTCATTTAAAGAATTATGAACACGCCTTACATTACATTTTACTAACACTTTTATATTAGAAAAAGAAAACTGAATAAATTTTATAAATAGAAAAAAGAAATTATATGTAATTAATATATCTTCGCGTATTTATGTTTTTTCCATAAAATCTATACGAATCTAATAAAGGGGGTAATCTAAAATAAATTTATATATTTTAGTAGGGGGTAATCTCTGAAAGTAATGATCCCATTAAAAAAAATTGACTTGGATATCGCGTTCATTGAGGTAGATCATAGGCTATATTACATCACGCTACGACTAAGAGGAGACCAGTAACCATAAACGCGAGTAAAACCACGGAAGGTATCTAATACCATATTTTATTTAGTGTAGCATATTTTTATATAACATATATCGATAAATAAATTTAAAATATTTCGCCGAATAAATATTGACAGCCCTAGCTTACCGCATATAAATATATTAAAATACACTGAAAGATGTTTCACATGGAATCTTGAATGGGACAAAATAACCGTAGCACTTCAGCGTTCTCGGCTCGCATTAATTATGCATACACACGGTTTTCTAGCTGAGGCGTAGCTTTGAATAGTACATATTAGTATATAACATTAATATATGCCGCCTGCTATACTCATATAAAATTTTGTTGGATAAAAGATAAAATATTAAACTTTAAAAACCCTTGAGCGACACAATACTTCTGATGAATTTGGTGAAGAGTTGAGGCATCCTGCTGATTTTAGACGAAGCTGCAGCATCAGTTTAACTATGTTAATTAATTATCATTGAAGTCACAATATAGTTAATTTCGAATCGATTAGACGATAGAAGTTGCTCGTATCCTTACAATAACTAGAAGAAGGTGATGACAGAATCTTCATAAATTATGGTTAAAAACTACCTCGATTACATAAGCTTTCAAACAAATAAATCGCATCAAAATTAGCCTCAATTAGGATGCTACGATGTCACAGACAGACACACAGATACACATGTCAAATTTATAACACACTTTTTTGAGTCGGGGTTAAAAAGACGGACGCTAAACTTAAAAATTATAAATTAGACATAGTACAATTCATATTTAATATAACGGGTTTTAACGCTATAACTAATGGTAGTAATACCTTTTTATTGCCCAATGTTTCGGCGAAGTTGCATATGACGCGCGAACCGATTGTGTTAATGTAGTGTGCTCCCAGCATTATAATAACGGTAAAGACAATATTAATATTGTGAGGGTAGGCGAAGAAAACTCGCGCACTTGCCGCTGGAGGGCGCGCGGTACACCAGTCAGCTCGTGACCACGAAGAATGCAACTTCGTTGAAATGTCGGACAATGAAAAGGTATTACTACCATTAGTTATCGCAATAAGACTCGTTATATTAAATATGAATAGTATAAATCGCGAAAGTTTAAAATATATAGACATAGTACAACATAACATAATACTACGAATGCTGACAAAAATAAAACACTGACAGGAAATGCTTTCTGATTTAAAGCAATGACAAGCAATTTATGTAAATCTTTATGTATCTAATGTCTGAAAGTAATAGTGTAATTCTCGCCAAATAGCTTAACTTATCATAGTTGAATTATTACCTCAAGTCCAAGCATACGATGGCAGAGCTGGACGAGCTGTTGCGTCCCCAGCATGTTGATGGTCACCGACAGCTTTAGCTTCTCGTCAAATTTTACCGTTGCAGCTGAATGGAATACCACTGACACCTAAAGAAGTGTAAAATACACGTTATTAACAAAGATTATTTTTTCGAGTGTACGTATAAATTCAAATTTTCCATCCCCTACTGACTTTACAATTTATCCCCTAGTTCACGATCACACTCGTTTTCCGACAAACTATATCACTCGTTCCCACATCGCAACCAAAACGCGACTACGCAAATTGTGAAAAAAATACTGTGATAATTTCTGTAAGACATAAAAATTCCAAATTTACCACCCCAGGCTCTACCCTGTTCAGCTTACTGTTAATCCACTCCTAATTGGATCTTGGACCAACATAGTAACTATAGTTTTCGAGACAAAGCTGAATTGTTATGACTACCTTCAAGACCCATCAGGCCAGCTCGATGATTCCATATTACTGAATTATAATCAGCTATACCTCGTTTTACGTAAGTGCGTCGGTCTGAACACGAGGCGAGTCGGTACTCGTGCATGATGTGGCGAGTAAACAAGACTAAAAACATTGAATGTAAATGATATGAATATATATTGTTATAATCTTATTGAATATTTTCAGCCATTATATGACATTTGTAATCTATTTGTATTTACTTGACTTGTATGATACATAAACACATGCTGAAACAAAAATCACGACTCTTCGAACAATTACACTGATTCATTATTCATGTTTTCAACTATTTAAGAAACACACTTGGAATAAATTCAACTAAAAACTGCTTAAAAAAACAATCAATTATTTAAACACATTAATTTGGCATATATAATTATATAAGAAGTATTTAATAATTAAAATTAAAGAAATGTCTTAACGACTGCCCTAGTGCCTAATTTGTGCGTATAGTTCTGACCGACACATTAATGTAAAACGAGGTATACAAATATTCCAAATTGTAGCTAAATAGATTGGACGGTATTAACAAGTGTAGCTGGTAATAATAGTCTTTTAAATTATAATTAACTCATATAAATTTAATTGACTTAGGATTACTGATGTAGAATAATTCGAGTTATAAGCATAGGCAGTCTGGCTGGCGACAGACATCGTGTTGAGGATCTGTAGGGTGCCATGCAGCCGTAAGTAGTGAACTTTAAAACATTGTTTATAGTTTTTTTGTGTTAATCCACAATTGGCCAAGAAAAATTATATAAAACTATTTAAAATAGACATTATAATAGCGGGCTATAGCTTAATTGGCAAGCACCTTATGATACTATATAATAGAAATATTAGCAAGAATGATTTAATAAATCTCAAAACTAAACACATTTTAGTTGTATAAATTTACGTCTTGTAGTAATTACGTAACTAATATAAGAAACGAACACTGATTTCATACAAGTCTGAAGAGCTTTCATACATGTTAGATAACCTATTTAGTGGGGAGGATTATAGGCTATATTACATCACGCTACGTAGATTATAGGCTATATAACATCACGTACTTATAGTAGAAAATCAGTCGGCAAATTTATTTATAAGTTATCAATGTAATATTAAAGTCTTACCTTCTGACATAACATCGCCTGGTCCGCTGGACTGATGCCTAATTCTGGTTCCGTAATATCGCCTACTATTGGTATGATCTTGTTTAGTTCTTGTGGCCGTTCTTTCCTTAGTGTCTCGAACAACTACAAGAATACGTATTACTGAATTTTATGTACGACAATTGTTAAAATGCAATGGTTTTACTTTCATAACACACATTTAAAATAAATAAAATTGCAGTGTCTGTTTGTAATTACAAATTCACAACTTTTTAGTTAATGTATAGGAATAATTGAACGTATACGATACTTACATAAAAAAAAATAATTTTTAAAATTTTTGTCTGTCCCTTTGTTGGTTCCGGCTATTCTCTAAAATGTCTGGACTGATTTTAGTGGGTCTTACAAGGTTATAAGGCTCCTTTTATTTAATTTTTTTTTATTTATTTTAATTTATAACAAAAAAAAAAACTAAATAAATAATTACGCGAAAACAAAATTGATACCAATAAAATATTGAACAATATCCGATTCAAGCAGGGAAGGTAAACACATACAATACAATTCCTCCTCAAATTAACTCGGGTGAGACCGCGGGGCACAGCTACCATCTTATATAACTCAGTGAGCAACTTACAAGTGTAAATCACGCCTAAAGCTAATTCCACTTTGATTAGTGCGAGTGCACGAGATTATTGCAAGTATTTAGTGATTAGGACCAAACACGTGTGGACCGAAGCTGATTAGTGCGAGTGATTAGTAATTAGCGAAGTGGAATTATTAGGAACGAACGAATGTTTTGCAGGTTCGTCCTTTCTATTAAATCTTGATTTTGTTTAAGATGGCGTTGGAGCCCCGTAGTAGCATTTATACTAATATTATAAAGATTGAAATTTGTTTGTATGTTTGTAAATTTGTATGTAGGGAGTATTCTTTGAAACTGCTAATCCGATTTGATAAATTGTTTTTGCATAGGATAGTCCGTTTATTAAGAAAGATTACAGGCTATATTACATCACGCTACTACTCATATGTGCATTGCTGTAACCATAAACGCGAATGAAACCGAGATGACAAGTTTAATAAAAAAGTGAACAATAAAATCGGTTCGCATAAATAAGCCGTCAAATTGAAATCACTTCCTTTTTCCAATAAGGGGATGATTTCAATTTAAAACCAACGCATGACATTTTTTCAATCTACAAAGTTTGGAGAAAAGCCGTCAAAGACCTGGTCAATAAGTTTAAATTTAATGCTTAAAAAAATTGTCATACTCAATCTAAAGCCATAAACGAACTGTGCGTTTCTGAGTTCACCGTAACGTTCATTATACGTTGCAGCCACGCGTATACATTCACACCGCGTGCTTTGCGTTCAATCTCGTCACAGTCCATACATTATCTTCCTGTCCTATTTCCACTCCATGTGGATTCGATGTTTCTCTCTTTCACTCTCGCTTATAAGCCGTATTGAATCGAGATGGCTTAAAGGTTAAACACGTCGATCTCAATCGATGATCGCAAGTTCAAACCTCGGCTAGCACCGCTGAGTATTCAAGTGCTAGATTTGTATTTAAATTAATCTGTGAGGAAACCTGTATGTGCCGGGAGAAATTCTGACACATGTGCATTCGCTCCGCAGTGGAGCAGCGTGGTGGATTAAGTTTTAAACCTTCTCCTTAATAGGAGAGAATGTGCCCAGCTGTGGGACATTTACAGGCTGTTACTTTACTGTTTACTTATCAGTCCTCATCACAGCAGTCACTCTTTTCATATCCATAAAACCTGTCACACAATCCATCTTTTCTTTAGTCGTCGCAGTACGTACAAGCTTGTCAAATCAAAGGGGATAGTGCAAAACCGCGTATCTAGCGTTTTCTACGGTCTACATTTCAATCAAATGTTAAATTACATTATTGATTACAATATTGATATGCGAAATGTTATACTCGTCTTCGACATGACGAACTTAACGTAAAAAAACGCGCAATCCGCACATGTCCTAAGATGTCACGTTAAAATTTTTCTACGAATCTATTACCAATTTTCCATAAAATAACACGAAATAATGTTAATAAATTCTAGCACGTATATAACAGTAAAATCGCGTGATTTAGGTTACTGAGTTAGGTCTTTCCTTTCAACGAATATCGATCCTGGTCAGCCCCATGGTACTTAATGGTTGAGACTTGAATATAATGAGTAGATTTGTCGAAGGCTATATTTTTTTTCAGAACCCTTCTTTTTCCACAATTGCGAAATTCTGATTGTTACATTTTCATGTCGAAATGAAATTAATACATTAAAAAGACTTTATTAAATCATCTATTTGTTTGTTTATTCGAGCTCATTTTTAAAATGGAGTAACCTATACTATTATATTATATATACTAAGCACGAGCGTAACTAAAGCTTTCATATAGGAGGGGTCTGCCTAAGGGAAGGGTCCGAAATAAGGCTGGGGGGAGGGGGCTTGTAAATCCAAAATGTACAAAGATAAACTAATTTTTATCCGCGCATTACGTAGTAAGATGGTCTAATCCTAAATGCTTTTCTCAGTTATTTAAAAAATATTAAATATATGTAAGTCGTATACTAAGGATCGGGGGTCCCGACCACCTAAGCATCTCCTAATACACGTCCACGATACTAAGCCATAAAGGCCTTCGTATTAAGATGTCTTTAGTGAATAAATACTTTTATATTGAAAATAGTAAATTTTTCTACAAACATTAAAGAACCTTTTGTGATTAGAAACATTATTTATTTAAAATATAATTGATGACCTGAAATTCATTCGAGCGAAGTTATGATTACACGCAGGAGTATCTAAGTTGAAAAATACTTACAGGTGATTGTGTAAGTTCTGTAAGACGGGACGCGACATCCTGACCACGTTTCGGCCTCATCAATAAATAGATCTTCTTGATTTTCGGACAACTCCTTAACAATTTTTCGACCAGCACCTGTGAAAATAATATATACTTATAATAAAACAATAGACAATATCTTCTAAATATCAGTATACACTTCCGTGGTAATGTCACTGAAGCCTAGCTGTAGGCCACTGACTACAGCTCATATACGGACTCGACCGACCCAGTAACTCACGAGCAGAAAAGCAGCGTGAAGTAGCAACAACTGTATTACGTCCGGACATTGAGAGAACCGGAAGCCAAACCCACTTCTCCAATCCTCTTACTATTTATTTCCACCCATTATCCTTTTTTGAGCTACTAACGCATTTGCGTTTTCACTGGTTCTGCAGATATCTATAGGCGATGGTGATCACTTAACATCAGGTATCCCGCTCGCTCGTTTCCCAGCTATTTTTATAAAAAAAGTGAGTCTGAACTAAAAGTCTGAATTCAACATGGAAGTATGTACCGCTGAGGGTTTAAATACATCAACTAAAGACCAGGCGCTCCCCAAATTAGCGGATAATTGTACGACTCTAAGATCACCGTTTAACCACCCTCCATTGCTTCAAGCCGTATGTAAAGTAACGATTCCTGTTTTAAGCAATCTTCAACGTAAAATACTTCTGTGACAAGAAGTATTGGAAGTGGTATTATGGGAACTCAGTAGTAGGGACAATGGCTTAATGTAAGTCTCGCTTCAATGAATGCGAATCGAATCGTCTATCTATCACTGCACTTAGATAAGGCTAGACTGTCGCCGGATAAGATGTTTAAGGATTCAATATCCTGTCTGTGCCTTTGTTTGATAGTTTGTACCTATCTATGTAATGTTATTGACCACATGGGACATAAGCCTGATCTCTCACCTATACTATTCATAACATTTTATTTCTTTCCATTTGTCTTCTGTGAAAATTTATGGGTGGTGATGACCACTTAAAAATAGGTGACCTACGTGCTCGTTTGCCTACTATTTTCATGAAAAATATTGAATGAGCTTAATCAATGTGTATCTGTAGTCTAAAACCCAATTCTTCCTTTTCTTTTTTAAGTCAGCAACAAAATGGCTCATTGTGCTACAGATGTTCATACGCGGTGTTGATCACTTAACACCAATACAAATTTTTTGTTAGGTTTACATAAAAAAAAACTATGGCAACTAATTAAAATATATATTTTCCTCACCTTTCCCATAAAACCGGTTCCACCCGTGACAAAAACAGATTTATCCGCGTAGAACTCCGCCACCGGCACGTACTCCTGACTCGGCCCAAAATGGCCGCTGAGGCAAGACGCCATATTTAATCCCTTGTCAATTTGTTCACGATTAAATTGTAGAAGACATCAGTTTTCTCCTTAGCTTCCTGTGACGCATGTACACTATTGTTTTCAATCTCGAATTATTCCGTTACGACAGATCTCCTCAACATGGCGGGCTGGAACAATGGACATTACAATGAAAATTATGGCACCAAATAGAACAAGTTTTATAATTAAAAAATAACAATAATGTACATATTTAAAATTAAAATTTCAACAACTGTTAAACCTGTTTACAATAACCCATTTCTCAAAATAATCCTTACTTATATTATAAATGCGAATGTAACTCTGTGTGTGTTACGAATTCATTCTTAAATTACTGGCAGGATTAAAAAAGAATTTGGTACCGAGATAGTCTAGAGCCTCTCTGAGGACATAGGCTTTTTAATGCGAAAAAAGGCTAAAATAATAATAATAAAAAATGAGGGTAATCAATTCTACGCAGACGAAGTCGGTGGCATTAAATAACCATATAAATGTATCTTAAAATATATGCTTTACGTATTAAAATAAATCTGAATTAGTAGTAGAAGTTAAAAAATTCATTCTTAAGTTTAAAAACAGCGACATCAGAATCATTTACTTTATATAAAAGTTACCGATAAGTCTATTTCATTCCCATTTCACCCTTATTATATTTTCCTCCCTTCTAAAATTTCCAAAACATCGGTACACCTTCATTAATCCGCAGTGGAGTAGCATATGGCTCAAAGTATTACCCTTCCACTCAACAGGAGAAGAGTTTAAGAGCCCTTTTCTCGATTTTATATCATATACAGGTGTTACTGTATATATATGCATTTAGCTTTAACCCATGAATAGAGACGTAAACACACAATCAGACACTCAATACCAGACGGAGAATGGTTTTGCGAATCGTTCACGAGCTTTATCTTAATAATGTGTCATCCCAATCCCAATGCAAAATGTGGAACGCATTTGAAATTCGAAATATTAAATTAAGTAATTTTTATGTACTGTCTTAGTTTAAATAACTTGATTTTTTTATGTTAAACACGCGATGCTTTATCAAAATACATCAATATCTCCGAATGTGACTCTTTGTGGGTTGACATGTTATTGCCTATCAGCATCCAAGTGTCAAGTAAGTATATGTTTATACCAAACAATGATGGATAGGATCTTGGAGAAGAAAATGAGCTACTCAAAGTACTGAGAGACGAAATAAATATAATAATCCTTAACCTTCAAAGTTTAGGGCGCCCTTAACATTAGTGTGACCGTCACGCGAAGTTATAAGATGTTTCTCTACTAAAAATGCTCAAGGCGATTGAAGAAATTGTAACTTAAAAAATTAGGGTTATTTTTATTTTATTTAAAGATCTCCAACAAAAGATACACACAATTCGTATATATATAAAAAATAATGTTACTTAGCACAATATGTGAGCTCCTTCAATTACAGGAGACCACAGACCGCTCATATATTAAAAAACAAAATGGACATTTCCACAGAAACAAAAAAAAAATGCTAACTTAAAACAAAAATAAAATTAAGAGGTCAGTTAATAATTGGACACTGATAAACAATACTGTGTCAAGCCACGCGGACTTCGTTTTGAGAAAATGGCATCTAAAGATGTAAAACCTATTCTTAATAAATTTGTTTAAAGGCGTATATATTCATCTTTTCTTTTCTATTTTGATAGAATGTATAATCAATCAAAAGCAGATAGATTTATTTTATATGTTATATAATAATAAGTTTTTAAATATTTGAGATTATTTAATAAATTTAAAAATATGGAACGCACCTGAAATTCGAAACATTGAGTAAAGAAACTTTTTTCCATACTTATTTAGTTTAGATGACTTGAATTTTTTTTAATTATGTTAAATTGGTGACGTACTATCAAAATACATCAATATCTACAAATTTGACTTTTTGTGGGTTAACACATGATTGCTAATCAGCATCCAATTAATATGAGATAAATAAGAATAATACATACATATATGTTATGAAATACAAAACAGCTTTTTTTATGCTTAAGGTGTTTTAAAAATTAAATACCTACATTAAATATTGCTCCAAATGTTACATTATTCGTTATGTAGGCTATCTAATCAACGAAAACGACATCAAATATCGATTAATAACGACCAATAATCAGACGATTATTCAACAATTTTGGAAAGAAATAAAATATAAGTAAAATATAGTAAAAGTCCAAATAAAAACAATTTTAGATCAAAATTTGTTTTCTGTTACGAAGAAATTACTAAGGTTAAACTTAGATTTAGCTCACTGACTACAGCTCGTATACGTGCTCGATCTGAGCACCTCATTCTCACATAAGATTGGCGAAAAAGAGCTGTTGCTGTAATTCGTAGGGTGAAGAAGAGAGCCGGAAACGTTTGGGTTTCTCCCATCTCCATTTCCTTACTTTCTATCCCCTTTCGTCCTTTATTCATCAAGCTGGCAACGCATTTGCAGCTCCTCTGGCGATGCAAATGTCCATGGGCGCTAATATTAACATCAGGTGTCCCGGCGTTCATTTACCAATAAATTTATAAAAACAAAGTTCCACTACCCCACTTTGATCCACTACAGTTTGGTAAATTTATACTCACAGGTCTCACATTTTCTCATAACATAAACTAACAGAGATCGCGTTTTATATATATATGCCAAGCAAGTTAAAGTTTTAAAGTTTAGAATATGGAATAAATTTTAATAAAAATCATCAAAATTATAGCATTCTTAACTCCTAACATTAATCCGGCCCTGATTGGAACCCGTGACGTTAAAAATCCACGTGTTTCCTTCATTATCTTATCAGCTTGAACATCAATTAATTCGTAATCCCGGCTTTACGCGACATAAGTTGGTAAGTTGTTAAGTAATTACGTTAATTGAAGTTCCACGTATAAACCGTTTTGTAAGTAGTCAAGTTAGTTCATATTATCTATTATATCGGTTTTGTAACTGCAGAATAACATCACTTACTTACTAATTACTTATAATATTACTTACGAACTTAATAACTTAGATGATGGCTAGGTATAAGTGGAATACGTTGGCAAAAGTAATGTTATAGTTTGAATTGGACGCAATTTTGGCAAATGGCGCCAAATGATAGCGTGCTTTGACATTTATAATGTAGATATACACTAAATAAATTGTCAATAAGCCATGGATCTTGCAAGATTTGAACGCTAACATTGAGGAAGCGATCGCCAATTTGGAGCCAGATGTTTCGCGAGCAACAATTCAAAATGCCGAACGATATTATTTTTTCCAAGTAATGTAACCGATAATGCACTTAAATCAACTTTATTAAGAAAGCTCTTTTTTACATATAACAAAATACCAGCCAATTCATACATTACTTTTAAGCCACCTTGTACATAAAACAGAATTACCTGACACTTCACAAATCACTTTTACTTAACAGAATCCTTTCACAACGACGATATATATTTTATTATATATTAATGTACGATATATAGGGCACGAGGTAACGTCCGACAATCTCGGCTACATTAACGTGAATATGATATTGTTACGTTTTGATAAAATATTTTCACACTGATAAAACTTGACGTTACATAATCTGTCGTTCACACTATCCTGGCAGGTGAAAGAAGAATTAATATAAAGGTTTTATGTTAAATAATATAGGGATGCTGATTAGCAATAATGTGTCAATCTACAAAATGTAAAATTTGGAGATATTGATGTATTCTTATAATGCATAACGTATTTAACATTATTCATAACATTGTCAAGTCATCTGTGTTAAATAAAAAAGTTTCTTAATCTAATGTTTAGAATATTGAAGTGTGTGATATTTTGGATTATGCAATAATCTGTTATATTTGAAAAACTTCTTATTAAATAAAACTTTATTGTATCAATCTGCTTTTAGTTCATTATAATTTAAATCAAAATGAAAAATAAAAGGTATAATTCATCAAAGAATTTGATTAAGAATAGGTTTGACATGTCTAAACGCCATATTCTCAAATAGTAGTCTATGTAGCTTGATAAGTTTGCATAAAGCGGGTAATTTCTGAAACTATTAATACTCAAAAGGAATTTTTCAAAGCGGATCACTAGTTTCCGAGATTATCCCCTACATACAAACTTACAAACATACCTCTGTATAATATTAGTATTGATAAAACATTGTCAGTACTCCAGGGCTCTTAGGGTAAATTTCTGATTTTAATAAAATTGATTCCTCTTAACAATGACATTGTATAACTATTGAATTGTTATAAGCTGATAGATTTTGGCACGCATATCCATTATGGACGACGTTGCCTAGCAACCAGTAACGACAAGTCAATTGACTAACCAAAGAATTGAAGTCAATTGACGGGATTATCAAAGTCGAAAATGGGTGCTGATTATTAACGCCAAATATTATTAACGTACTCGTATATGAATGCCGATAAGCAATAATGTGTCAACCCACAAAAAGTTAAATTCGGAGATATTGATGTGTTTTGATACTGCATCACCTACTTAACATTAGTAAAAAAAATTCAAGTCATATAAACTAAATTAGTACGGAAATAAGTTTCTTAATTACTTGCCTCGTTTTCCAAGTGCGTTCCATATTTTGCAATTTATACAATAATCTCAAATATGTATATGAGACTTTTTTAAATAGATAATACAATAAATCAATCTGCTTTTAATTAATTATGCCATTTATCAAAAAAGATAAGAAAAGGCGGATATACACTTCTTCAAACACATTTTCTCAAAATGTAGTCCGTGTGGCTTAACACAGTATTGCTTATGAGCGTCCATATATAGTTAAAAATACCATTGGCTCGTTAACGAGGTAACGTTATCAGATGACACACGATACACTGAATTGTGATAACACACGAATATTTATAAAACGTGATTACACATGAGTTTTACTGTTATATCAACTAGCTTCAACTCGCGGCTTCAGTCGCGTTAATGTAGGTATTGTATTAAAATAATACGTATATATAAACGTAAGTGCAGTGGTCATTGCAAATGACTGAAGTGCTATCGGTCGCGGGTTCGATCCCCGCTCACGGCAAATTTGTCGTGGTCTGGGTGTTTGTGTTTGTGTTGTTTCCGGATCCCCGACACAAGATCACAAGACCCTAATGAGTTAAGTATGATATCTATTTATACCTATCCACACTAATATTATAAGGAGGTAAGATTTTGTTTGTAAGTTTGTATGTGGGGGGCAATCTCTGAAATTGCTGATCTGATTTGAAAAATTATTTTTACGTTCGATAGCCCTTTTATTCAGGAAGGTTATAGGCTATATTACATCACGCTATAACTCATAGGAGTGAAGTTGCAACTGTAAACGCGTATGAAACCGCAAGAATCAGTTAGTATTATAAATAAAATAGCTCCATTTGTAAGGTATACTATTTTATATGGTCATAGACTATATTTTATGTATATGGACACTGATAAGCAATAATGTGTCAACCCACAAAAATTCTAATTTGGAGATATTGATGTATTTTGATACTGCGTCACGTATTTAACATAATTCAAAAAAAATTTCAAGGCATCTAAACTAAATAAGTACGAAAAAAAAGTTACTTAATTGAATGTTTGTAATTACGTTCCATATTTGTCGATTTATTTTACAATGATCTCAAATATTTAAAAACCTATTATGAGATAAAACATTAAATACATACCAAAATAGAAAAGAAAAGCTGGATATATACGTCTTCAAACAATTGTAGTATTGCTTATCAGCGTCAATATATAAGTATAATTGGACGCTGATAAGCAATAATGTGTCAACCCACATGGACTTAATTTTGAGAAAATGGCGTCTAAAGATGTCAAACCTATTCTTACCTAATTTGTTTAATGAAGTTTATATCCATCTTTTCTTTTCTCTTTTTTTAAAAGGTATTATGAATTAAAAGTAGATTGATAAATTTAATATATTATCTAATAAAAAGTTTTCAAATATTTCAGATTATTCTATAAATTGCAAAATATGGAACGCACTTGAAATACGAAACAATTATTAAGACACTTTTTTCCGTACTTATTTAGTTTATATTACTTGATTTTTTTTTTGAATAATGTTGAATAGGTAATGAAGTATCAAAATACATCAATATCTCCGAATTTGACTTTTTGTGGGTTAACACATTATTGCTTATCAGCATTCAATTGTAACACAAAATATGAAAAACCCCGAGAGAAGACGCGCGCAAAAACCGATATGTATGCTTATACTTCTCTTCACGTCATAAATATTATATTGTCTATAATTCTGTCTGGGTGTCGCATCTCGAATGATTTTAGCCTATTTATACAGGATGAGCGACCCACGTGAATCAGTCTAGAATAAGACAGGCCGGAGACTATAAACGCATTAGTCAGTGTTAAGACGTTTCACTATTGAAAGCGACGCTATGGCTAAATTTAATATTTCCCATTTGAAATAGTACCAGCTACAACTCGAGGTTTTATTTGCGTTTATGGTTATAGCTCCACTCCTACGCAGCGTGATGTAATATAGCCTATATTAACGGGATATCAAAAAACAGATTATTTCATTTGATCAGTAGTTTCAGAGATTACCCCCATACAAACTTACAACGAAATTTCACCACCTTAAAAGCGGCTATCCATTGATCACGTGACGCGTAAAGGGGAGGGGGTATCTGGGAAATAATCACCAAATATCACAAGGTGGGATTAGGGTTTAATTTTTAATATCCCTTCTTAGTGTTTGCGAAAAGATACAAGTGATTTTAGTAGGGGGAGGAGTAGTACACAACATCAACCGTATCACCCGGAAGGAGGGGGGAGGTATGAAAAGTTGCTTAAACATCACGTGATTAATATACAGCCTCTAATATAATATTATATAGATATCGATAATATTAGTAAAGATAAAACAAATCCCGCCGTCCGTACGCTTAGATCTTTTAAGCTACGCAACGGATTTAATGCGGTTTTTATCAATAAACAGAGTGTTTCAAGACAAGGATGTATAATGATGTCGAAACGTCGGGCAATAAAACGGTATTATTACGATTACTTATCGCGATAAGACCCGTTGTATAAAATTATGAATACATGCGTATTATAGTGGAGAAAAGCCGAGAATTTCACAAACTTGTAATGTAACACATAATTAAATGAAAAAAATCAAAATCCCAACTGCGTAACAAGACCATAGAGAAACGTTACAACATTTAATCGTTATAGATTATACACGGTAATTCAGATTGAAATATTATATAAGAATACTAAAAATGATTTTTTACATTACACCTAACAAAAATCGGCCATTTTGATTTTTGCAATATACTTTCTACGACATTCGTGCCGTTACGACGAATCAAACGACATGTCTTTAATAAAAATCGGCCTATATTTTTCGTCTAAATAGTGCCACAAAGGTACAAACATATACTGATAAACACATTACCTTTTACGTTGCGCAGTCGGATAAAAAACGACTACATTCAAAGCCGAAACTAGATGTAACTTGCGGTTTCACTAGCGTTTATGGTTACTGCTTCGCTCCTATCTGTCGTAGCGTGATGTAATAACGCCTATACCTTTCCTCAATAAATAAACTATCTAACACATAAATAATTTTTCAATTCGAACCTGTAGTTCATGAGATTAGCGCGTTCAAACAAAAAAATTCTTCAGCTTTATATTAGTATAGATATTACCAGTATAGTGCACAGTAAGAAAGCAGTATTATATACAATATAATCTTATTTACGTTGTGGGGATTACAGAATGCGGCGAGTGCGTTGTTGCTACGAGTACGTTACACAACCTGTACAGAAAACATGGTATTTATTCTTAAAGCCTGCCTGTAAGTTGTTGAGCTATGGTACGTATGAATAAGCAATAATGTGTCAACCCACAAAGAGTCAAATTCGGAGATATTGATGTATTTTGATACTGCATCACCTATAACACTATTCAAAAAAATTTGAAACCATTTAAACTAAATAGGTACCGAAAAAAGTTTCTTAAATAATTGTTCCATATTTATCAATGTAAACAATAATCTTAAATATTTTAAGAACTTATTATTAGATTATATATTAAATGGATGCTGATAAGCAATAATGTGTCAACCCACAAAAGTCAAATTCGGAGATATTGATGTATTTTGATACTACATCACCTATTTAACATTATTCAAAAAAATTGTAGTCATATAAATTAAATAAGTACGGAAAAAAGTTTCTTAATTAAATGGTTCGAATTTCATGTGCGTTCCATTTTTTGCCAATAATACATTAATCTCAAATATTTATATAAATTTTTATTACATAATATATTAAATGTATCAGTCTGATTTAAATTCATTATACCTTTTAGCAAAAAAGAAAAGAAAAGATGTATATATACTTCTTTAAACATATTTATAAAGAATAGCTGTGACATCTTTAGACGCCATTTTCTCAAAATGGAGTCCGTGTGGCTTAACACAGTATTGCTTATCAGCGTCCATATAGTCCTTAATTTACTTGTCCTATTTGGTAACAATTTTGTAAGTAATAGTAGTAACATATATACGTCCTACTGGTGGGCGAAGACCTCCTATTTAGGAATTTAAAGCTTAATCCATCACGCTGCTCCAATGGGGATTGGCAGATATACGTGTCAGAATTTCTCCAGGCACTTACAGGTTTCCTAACGATGTTTTCCTTCACCGAGCTCGAGACAAATTTAAATTCAAATTTAGCACTTGAAAACTCAACGATGCTGGCTGAGGTTTAAATCATTGTTGATGATGATGATCATCAACAATCATTTAAACCTCAGCCAGCATCGTTGAGTTTTCTTTTTCATCGTTGAGCATGATCATCGGTTGAGATTGACGTGTTCTAACCACTGGGCTGTCTCGGCCCTCAACGGCTTGGTTGGTCAACGAAAATAACGAATTTTCGAATATTATTTTTCATTAAAAAAAATTATTAAGTTTAATTATTCGATCGATAATTTCTCAAACGTATATATAGACGTACGCCATGTTTGTCTTGAAAGTCGAGATGACCTAGTCGTTAAGACACATCGATCTCAACCGATAGTCACGGGTTCAAACCCTAGCTAGCACGGCTGAGTTTTCAAGTGCTAAATTAGTGTTTAAATTCATCTCGAGCTCGGCGGTGAAGGAAAACATCGTGAGGAACCTGCATGTGCCGGGAGAAATTCTGACACATGTATATCCGCCCCACAGTAGAGCAGGATGGTGGATAAGGTGTAAACCTTCTCGTTAATAGGAGAGGAGGCTTTTGCCCAGCAGTGGGATATATACAGGCTGTTACTTTTCTTTTTACTTTACATCTTTGTCTGATAAATAAGAAAAGTAAAGAAAGATAGACTATATGGACGCTGATAAGCAATACTGTGTCAAGCCACACGAACTTCATTTTAAGAAAATGGCGTCTAAAGATGTCAAACCTATTCTTAATATATTTGTTTGAATAAGTATTTATCCATATTTTCTTTTCTTTTTTGATGAAAAATATAATGAATTTAAAGCAGGTTGATATATGTAATATATTATCTAATAAAAACTTTTTAAATATATGAGATTATAATATAAATTATAAAATGTGGAACGACCTTGTAATTCGAAACGATTAATAAGAAACCTTTTTTTCCTAACTATTAAGTTCATATGACTTTATTTTTTATTGAATAATGTTAAATAGGTGATGCAGTATCAAAATACATCAATATCTCCGAATTTCAGTTTTTGTGGGTTGACACATTATTGCTTATCAGCATCCATATAACCTTTTAGCTAAAAGAAAAGCTTTTAAAATCGTAACTTTATTTTTATTTGTTTGTATAGATATCAACAAGAACTATTGTGAGTGTGTGCTTCAAACAGAACCAGCGGTAAAGTGTTATTTTCTTATTGCTGATTGACAAAACATATTTTCCTAAATCATTTTGGGGCCAGCAACAATTAAAATATAAATTCAGTATTTTTTTGGTAGCAGTTATTTTAATATTGATCAACTACTAATTGAGAACTTCCTCCTTTTGAAGTCGGTTAAAAAAATATATAAATAACTCCGTTACACGTAAAAATTTAGGGTGATTTTTTCCACTTACAATCAAGTGGGGTGTCGTTGAAAATACTTTTAAAATTCGGTCTCTTTGATCATTCTTCGTATTAGCTTTGAAAATATAGACCTTAAGTACCTTGCAATATCCCCCTTTATTTTTAACCAACTTCAAAAAGGAAGTTCAATTCGAATGAATTCAATTAAAAATCTAAACTTGTAATCCTAGCTGTGCCCAGCGGCTTCACCCGCGTTAATTTGAGGGGAAATTATATTTACCACTAGCTGATGCTCGCGATTTTGTCTGCGATGTCTGATGCCTTCGTCATAGTAGCTTAATGCATGCAAAGTCTTAGCCCAATCGGTTTAAAATTGACAAAGTTTCATATAAATTTTCATCCCCTATTTTATCCCCTCGGGTAGAATTAATCAAAATCATTCTTAGCGGATGCCTACGTCATATCATCTATCTGCATGCGAAATTTCAGCGCGATCCGTCCAGTGGTTTGGGCTGTGCGTTGATGGATCACTATGTCAGTCAGTCACCTTTGAGTTATAGATATTTAAATTTTAACACATACTATTTACATTTTACCACGGGAAATTTGTTTTTGAGTAATGTTAAAATAGTATAAATTAAAAAGCCGTAAGAAACATCCTCATGCTTCAAGGAATATTATAAAAAAAGAATTAGCGAAATAGATTCCCTTTCGAGATTTGCGCTTAGCGACACATTCAGAAGTTCATTTTAACATTCTAATATTATAAAGAGATAACAATTATTTTTTTGTAAGTTTGTACGTGGAGGGTAATCTCTGAAACTACAGGTCCGATTTGAAAAATTCATTTTGCGCTGGATAGACCGTTAATTGAGGATAGCTATAGGCTATATTAAATTACGCTACGACGTAAGGGAGAGAAGCGGTAACCATAAACGCAAGAAACCGCGATAGGCAGCAAGTATTTTTTTGTTAGGCAACACTTTTAATTATAACAATCCGTTTTAATTCCTTTTATCTTTTATCCAAATAGAAAAGAAAAGATATACATATATATATACACAAATTTATGAAGAATAGATTCGACATGTTTACACGACATTTTCTCAAACTGAAGTCCGTGTGGCTTGACACAATATTGCTTATAAGTGTCCATTTTTTAGTATACATTAGTAAAGTTTTGATGTAAAGTATATTTTCATCTAATTCTAGTTTTATTTACTCAGCTCGCGTGTTGAGATACATTGAACGACATAAGATTAAGCGTCTTAATGTGTTGTTCTAACCTATATATATGGGTTTGTATCTTTGTAGCACTATTTAGACCAAACGCGTAGGCTGATTTTAATAAATGAGATGTGGATCGTTACGTTATGGCGGCGCGAATGTCGTAGAAAGCATAAAATTTTGGAAAAAACAAAATGGACAGACGCCGCACTGTTAAAAAGAAATAAATTAAAATCGTCGAACTAAGTCATAAAATCATTTTAAAATTTCTTATATCGTTTTTCAATCAGAATTACCGTTTCGGATCTATAACGCTTTAAAGTTGGTTAGTAAAGATTCTCACTTAGGCGTTTGGACAGAACTGATATTCATACGGTACTGCTGACTGCATGGTCTTGTTACTAAGTCGAGTTTTTGAGTCCTTGGTGAACAATAGTGTACTTTTCCCGTCTGAATAAAGAATGATTTTATAATAAACTAAATTCAGTTTTAACAACGTCTCGGAATGTAAAGAAGAACTGACAAAGACTAAAATATATAATTTCTCTTTTTTTAATTAAAAAAGCAAAGTATATAATAACGTTGTCTTTGATTTTCGCGATTATTACTCATTGAAATAAAAATATTTTAAACGGATTTAAATCGCGTATATTAATTATTTTTATCATCCCGACGTTTCGAGCACTTTGCAGCGTTCGTGGTCACGGGTAGACTAAGGTGACATTTGTCTATTTGAGATTTTTGGAAAAATATTATTTACAACTCGTCGAAACGTCGGGATGATAAAAATAATGAATATACGTTATTTAAATCCGTTTAAAATAGTTTTATTTCAATGAGTAATTATCGCGAAAATCTAAGACAAAGTTATGTGAACCAGTACGGACTGGAAACATCAAATAAAATTCACCGGTTGGAGTATTGTAAAAAGGAACCTGCAAGATACGTAACGTCCATTAACTTCCTTAAAAGATGCCGTGACAATAATTTAATTCCGGTTTGTGTAAGGATCGCGCCTAAGAATGATATACAGCATGGTGATAAAATACTTAACCAGGCATAAGAAATTGTTATTACAACTCATCCGGGAACATCGGTTTAAGCGCGACGGTTAAACGATTATAATTAATATACGCGATTTAAATCCGTTTAAAATAATTTCATTTCAAAAATATATAATTTCATTTACTTGGTTGAAATACTTATATTTATTATTTTATAAACCGATTTTGATGAAAATTGTATGGAACCAATCTGAAAATACACCTTTTCAAATTAAAACAATATTCAAAATCGTTAAAGAAAAGACGGAGATTTAAGGTAACAAACAACAAATATACATATCAGAACCTTCTCCTTTTGAAGTTGGTTAAAAACTCAACCCATGAAAGAGACGTTCAACGTTTATATGGAGACATCAAACGTTTTAGTAAAGACACATAATGCGGTTCACCAAAATCGTTAGAGCCATTTTGGTGTTGATCAATGAAGCACTTTTATATACATTTGAACGTACAGACAGTTATGCTAATATTAATAGTGAAAGTATGTATGTCTGTCCCACTTTCTCACCTCAACACGTCACTCGATGATCGTAAAATTTCACGTAATATATTTGTGTACTAATTCTCTAGTCTTTTACACAACTGTCCAAAAAGGGGGTGTTATATTTTAACCGACTTCAAAAAAGGAGGAGTTTCTCGATTCGTGTAAAATCTTTTTTATATAGGACTGGCTGACCCGTTGATCAGTTATTGAGCGGGATGAAATATGATTAAATTACTAAAATGCCTATTAAAAATAGTGATAAAAAATTAACATTGTGTGTATTTTTATTGATACATTATAGAAAAATTAAAACAAAAATTTTGTCCAAAAAAAAATGGTGAACAACCCTTATCACTTAGGGTTATGAAAAATAAATAGTAGCCGACTCTCAGACCAACTGAATCTAATATATAAAATTCTCGTGTCACAGTTTTCGTTGCCATACTCCTCCGAAACGGCTTGACCGATTTTGATGAAATTTTTTGTGCTTATCCGGTATCTATGAGAATCGGCCAACATCTATTTTTCATCCCCCTAAATGTTAGGGGTAGTCCACCCCTAAATTTTTATTTTTATTTTTTACTAGGAAATTATTTATATGGCAAAACAACGTTTGCCGGGTCAGCTAGTATGCATATAAAATTTGGTAAAACTGAGTAAAGTAGTTTCGGAGGAGTAAGGTAACTAACATTGTGACACGAGAACTTTATATATAAGATTTCATTTGCAACCCTTTTACAGCCCAGCCATTTAAGTCGTTTCGACCAGTAGACGTTGTTAAGATCCTTTCAACAACTAGAAAAGAGCTGATAACCTTTGAAAGTCTGTATCTCCATAAATTATAACTAAGAACCATCTCAATTACGTCAGTTTTCGATAAAAACCGCATCAAAATTGGTTCATTCATTACGGAGCTATGATGCCACACACAGACTCAAACGTCACACTTATAACACGCCTCTTTTGGGTCGGTTAAAAAAAGAATTATTTTAATTATTTTTATTAAGTTTGAAGCATCAATTTTGCACACAAGATTTAAGTTATAGATTAAATCATACTAAATACCATCAAAACCGGTTCAGCGGTATAGACGTAACAGACAGATGCACATAAAATATTTATATAGATTTAAATCATGCGTCCATCCCTGCCGTCGATCGGCCGTGACCTCATCTTATTTATATGTAGAGAAAGTTCTGTAGATTACGTCGTTGTAGAGACATACATATAAATAAGTGAACCCAAAATGCACTGCGCTATATTGTAAGCCATATTTTTTTTCTTCAATATTTTTAATATATTCTAATATTAAAAAGAGAAAAAATTTGTATGTAATCACTGAAACTATTGATTCGATTTAAAAAGTTCTTTACGGTTATAGGTTATAGGCTATATTACATCACGCTACGACTCATAGTAGCGAAGCAGTAACCATAAACTCAAAAACTACAACCGTCAACAAGATCCAACGTTTTCTCGAAATATTATGTATAATATTGTATACAGACGACGCGGGAATCGACTAGTTAACTACTGAGGACTTTTTGAAAAGGAAATTAAATGCGGTAAAATGCGAATCATACTCACGCACCGTTGATTCACAGAATACGCAATTTTTTGGATGAAATATTAATACCAGTTATTTTCATTTAAAAACTAAACTCCTGAACCGATTTTGATAAAAACTCTATGGGAACTCTCTGAAAGTATACTCTTTCAAATAAAAAAATAATTTTTAAAATCGGTTAAGAAACGTCAAAGTTTTAAGGTAACATAAAAAATATACGAAATGAGAACTCCTTTTTTTTTGTAGTCGCGTGAGTATTGTTTTGCATATAACATCCGTCTGTGTGCTCACAATAACCTACATTAAAACTAAGGCGGGTTATACTTGCTTAAAAATGTGCGTCCGTTAGTGTTGAACGTTCAAAAACGAAGGCAATTCTCAATTTGGATGCGTTACACGCATTTTGTGCACCATTAAACCTTTCATGCATTTAGTAAAAAGCTGTTATCAAACTTTAAAATGTAATTAATTTAAAAAATCAAATTAAATAACCTGTCTAACCGTTACTATACCATCAGGAGGCATCATGAGGCCCGTGGCAAATTCTTTGGATAGGGCCTCCAAGTAAAAATTGTCACGTTATAACTTAATTTCATTGAACCACTTAAGTTATCCAAAACTATTAATAAAATTGTCTGCATTTTAATTAAATATCTGATAAATGCTTTATTTTAGCAAGAACTTTATACAGTATCAGAGTTTATACATATTTATAATGAAGTAACAATTTATTTATATTAATAAAATTATTTTAGATCGGGGCCCTCTCATATCAGGGGCCCATGGCTTTTTGCCAGCCTTGCCAACCTATAGTTACGCCCCTGACTTTGAGATGGTCCCATTGAATTATCATCAGTTCAGTATATGAATTATTACATCAAAATAACTCATATAATCATGTCATTCAGTAAACGAAATTGCGTCTTTGCTTTTATAATCCATTTTTTAAGTCTTAATTATTTCGAGATTACGAACACTACGATACTTTTTTATATTTCTTTGTTTAAGCTTTTAATATTATTTTAAAATTCAATTAGTACTGTACATTTATTATCTTTTTCTCATATATTCTAATGTTTATAAAATTACTTAGTTTACCTTAATTGTTAAACATAAATAATGTAAATCCGAAATTGGCTTAATTTTGGCTTGTTTATATTCTGTTATATTATTTACTTAATATAAAGCTGTGGATTTTGTAATAATAAATAAATAAATAAATTATTTATACGTATCGATCTTCTTGCGGGTATTGTGCTCGTAATAACATTTTGATGGCGTGATTCATATTGTATTTGAAAGTTGTGACGATTATAGTGAAAGTAATACGCGGAAAGGCTGATTTTAAAGGAAATGCATGAGTATTCCATAGATTTTTACGTTATTACTAATCTATACAAATATATAAAATTTAAGTGTCTGTTTGTAATATAGAATTAACTGCTTTTTACTAAATAAATATGAAAGTGTACGTGGAATTAACATCAAAGATACAATTTTTATGAAAAAGCGACAAATACCTACCGACGAACCCAACGACAAATACGAATCTTTTTTTTTACAATTTATGTTACAAAATTAGTCATCCGTAAACATAAAAATTTACATAAATTTATAATAAAAAGTTGACTATAAAAATACATAAAATATACACGGATATTATGGAAAAAAAAATAAAATGCCCAACCCATTACATTTTAAGGAGACATATGATAAAATTATAGAATAGTTAATACACTTGCTCGCGGTTTCGCTCGCGTTTACATTTACTCATTCGCTCCTATGATGTGATGTAATACAGCCTATAACCATCTTCAATAAACAGGCTATCTAACGTAAAAAGAATTTTTCAAATCGGATCAGTAGATTCTTAAATTACCTCCTTCATACAAGCTTACAAACAAATTTTACCTTTTTATAATATTAGTATATACATAATTATCTTATTTAGCACGATGGTTAAAAGTGTTTCCGATTATATCCACTATCGACAAATTATCGATAGAATATTGACAGTGAAGCTACAATCCAAATATCAAATTTATATCGATATAACGATATTATCGATAGTATTTGTACAATGGATATTTCGGGATGGGATAGTATAGTCGCTGGAAAATGCATTTATGCATCCTGCCTCGTGTAGTTCAGGCGGGAATGTGGATTCCTGACAATGAATGTACCAGATAACCCACTAAAAATCAGCACAGTTCTCATCAACCTTGTTGGACGTCACGGGATCGCTTACGCATGCTACCGCGACGTCCTAGATTGGCCCGCATATGCAGGCTTTCTTCGCCCAAAGAGTGCTTTCGGGCACCGAAAGCACTGTCTCACCTTGGTGTTTGTGTGGAATAATTTGTCCCCACAATGAACAGTACCCCTAGTACCAGTTTTAATTTTCGATTACGACATTTCTGATCGGCATTCTTCCATACATTGACAAGCCGCGCCTCTATCGAAATTGTACGCTGATAAGCAATCCTGCGTCAAGCCACACGGACTTCATTTTTACATGGTATACTATATATTCTTTATACAATATGCTACAATTTTGATTTTGAGAAGTTGGCGTTTGAAGAATAAAATTGAAAAGTAAAAGCAGATTAATATATTAATGTATTATCTAGTAAAAAGTTTTCCAAATATTTGTGATTATTGCATAAATTGCACTTAAAATTCTAAATATTTCTTTTAATTATGGTACTATTTGAAAGGTACATTATTCTAGATGGTCATAGGCTATATTTTATGTATATACGCGTATCTATAGTAATATTATAATGCTTAAGAGTTTGTTTGTTTGAACGCGCTAATCTCAGAAACTACTGGTCAGAATTGAAAAATTCCTTTCGTACTAGATAGTTCATTTAATGAGGAAGGTTAAAGGCTACATTACATCACGCTACGACTCATAGGAGCGAAGCAGTAAGCATTAACGGAAACGAAACCGCGAACATTAGCTGGTCACATGATAAATGGATTTATTTCAACAAGAACGTGATTTAACTTGATATATAGAGAAATAATATTTAAAAGTGGTACAATAAATTATTATGAATAATACTGAATAATGTATGCATGGAAAGATATATGGAAAAATGCCTTTACCAAATATAGCGAATATATTATGTTTTTTTTAAGGATTCTAACTTGTTTATGTTTTTAATTTACCTCGGAATTCTGTAATTTTTATGTCGATTTTAATTTTTTTAGGGTTCCGTACCTTAAAAGGAAAAACGGAACCCTTATAGGATCACTTTGTTGTCCGTCTGTCTGTCTGTCTGTCTGTCTGTCTGTCTGTCTGTCTGTCTGTCTGTCTGTCTGTCTGTCTGTCTGTCTGTCTGTCTGTCTGTCGGGATGTCAACCCTTTTTTCTCAGAAATTCATGGACGTATCATGTTGAAATTAATATCATATACTCAAGTCTACGATAACATGCGGCCGTGAAAATATTAAAGTTCTAAGTCAACGCAATCAAAAGATAATGGCAAATATGACGAATATTTTGGCCATTTTTGCGTTTTCGCAAGGGAATCAAAACCTATAGGGTACTTGCCATTGATCTAGCAAGACGAAATTTGGCAAGAACTAAGATCTTATGGTACGAATAAAGGAAAAAATCTGAAAACTGTAAATTTCTGTATGTATGTGTGTCTCTTTGTAAGTTTGTCTTTCAACTTTTTTCTCAGGAATGCGTAAAGGTAACAATTTTTTATCAATGTCACGTATTCAGAGCTATAATTACTAAGAGCTGTGAAAAAATCAGACTTCTAAGTTAACACAGTCAAAAGATACGGTCATTTATGTCGCATATTTTAAGTATTTTAGCGTTTTTGACGTTTTCACAAGGGAATCAAAACCTACAGGGTACTTCCCATTGACCTAGCATCATGAAATTTGGCCAGGAGCATGGTCTTATAGTATAAATAATGGAAAAAATCCGAAAACTGTAAATTTCTGTTTGTGTGTTGGTCAGTCTGTACATCTGTCTTTCAACCTTTTTCTCAGGAACGCGTAAATGTATCAAGTTGTAAATTATATCAAATATTCAGAGCTGCATTCACTTGAAGCTGTTAACAAAACCTAAATTATAAATCAATACGTATCCAATTAATTAAAAACGCATTATTTTTGGAAAATAAACTAAGTTTGTGTGTGAGATAATTGAGCGTATCAAGCGGAAAATAATATAATCTTAGAATTAAAATTTTATGTACTTAAAACAAATTAACATAGACGTTGATCACGGTCAAAAAACAATTTTACAATCAATGAGGAGAAATTTGTATCAAAACGAAAACATAGGGGCAGCGAACATTTATAAACAACGCAATGTAATCTATTTGTCGCAGCTAACAAAATTATAGCGCGATTCAGCGTACAGTCAGCGCCATCTCTGGACAATATTATGACATTACGTAGATAAAATTCTCGATTAATGTTACTAGAGGTAACATAATTTTAAAATTTAAAATTTTAGTTAAAACTGTCCAAATATTTTAAGTACAAATAACAATTAATTTCGCAATAAGCAAACAGCCTATTAACAAATAAATATTTATTCTTATTGTTTTCATGAAAAAGTTAGTTAAAATTATTCTAAATATGAAAATAAAGAAATAATAAATTAAAAATATTATTTAAACGCGCTAAAAATAATAAAATAAACTATTCCTTTAAAAGTTTCATCATCAATTATCGTTAACTTTATCGTCATTACATAATTTACATTAAATATAAAAGCTTCACACGATTTAATTTAAGTACTCGTATTAACTTAGTTCGAAAATTTAAAAATTAAATTCAATCAAATCGAGTAAATTAATTTACTTCTTACTACTGTGTAGATAATACATGTAAGTCTTCTGGTTATTAGTAATAGAAGTTTTTTTATAAAAAAACAATTAGTTTTATTCGAATTAGGGACTACTTATTTTCGTCTTGGCAACATTAATATATACTTTGATTGATAATGTAAATCTAAATATTTTACGAACGTAGTGTAGTGGAAGTGGAGTGTAGTCGAATATAAATAAAAATAAAACGAGAATAAATTAAAATGTAATTATGTATATAATAGTTGATTATTTTTAACCGACTTCGAAAAAGGAGGAGGTTTTATGTTCGGCTGTATGTATTTTTTTTTTATTTGTACACCGATTTTTCCGTCATTTGTGAACAGAATTTCAATTTTTTGTAAAGGGTATACTTCCAATTTGGTCCCATTATCATGAAGTCAGGATCTGAAGATGGAATCTTGGAGAAATCGAGGGTAATCTTCAAATATTATAGGCACACCTTTACCGATTTAGGTATTTTTGATAGTAACTCATGCATTCGCTCACGAAAAGCTACATTTGATGAGGTGGAGCTGATGATGAAGATCACAAATGGGTACCGGAACCACTTAATAACGAGTATTTTACGTGTTGCCATTCGATTGCTTCAATATAAGTAATCACTGTATACATTGTGCCGAGAATAAATCTAACCAATTTATTCTCGGCACAATGTATACAGTGAAGTGGAGGTGATGATGCGATACCAGGACAACTGCCATTGAAAAACATGATATTAGTCTACCCGTGACCACGAACGCTGCAAAGTGCTCGAAATGTCGGGATGATAAAAATAAATAATATACGCGATTTAGATCCGTTTAAAACAGTTTTATTTCAATGAATAATAATCGCGAAAATTTAAGACAACGATAAGGTACACAAGGTAATTAAAAAGCGGAAAAATCTTCAACATTTAATTTTCGTAATTGACCAACTATTTTTATTTATATACCTATTATTTCTAGCCAATATGGCTAAAGCGGCTACAAATGGTTTGAGTTTATGGAGGGCTGAGACGTCGCGTCCGTTGGTGGACCCTTTGATGACTAATTTTTATCGCAAATGTGCACTTTAGGTCTAAGTGAGAGCCCTCTGTACGGAACCCTCGGTGCGCGAGTCCTACTCGCACTTGACCAGTTATTTTAATTTGAAGAGTATATACTCGTAGTGTTTTATGGATTAAGCTCTAAAACGCTCAGCAATGGGCGTACTTGATTCGAAAGTGCCCATTTGAATAAAATATATTTTGAGTTTAAGTTTAGCACATTTATAGGCTGTTACTTACGTAGTGTAATCTTGTAAAATGGTACTGAACCCTTTGTGTGGAAATCCGACTCGAGCATGACAGATTTTTATTATTTAACCTATACAATACAGGACCGGATTTAGACGTCTAAAGGCCTTTGAGCAACAAAGGAATGGTGGTCTCTAATTATTACGATTTGTGAACCTCTTTCTTTTTTGAAATTTGCTAAAATGTCTTTTATTCTTTCTATATTCTTTGTTTAAAAATATTGTGAGGGCTCCTCTCTTGTGGAGGCTCTGGGCTGTAGCCCCGGATGCCCTAAATCGGCCCTGTATTTATAGAAAAAATAAAATAAATTACATATAATTGAAATATCGCTGTATCGTGAACCAATTGCGTACTTCAGTTTTACACGCGATAATAATATAATATTTAATGTTTTTTTTAGACCACTTGAATCTTTTTAAAGAAATCTATCTATACGAATAAATAAAATTGAAGTCTGTTTGTAATTTCATTAATAGCTTTTAACTGAAATGCATATGAAAGTATATACGGTACTTACAAAAAACACTATTTTTAAAATTTTTGTCTGTCTGTCAGTCTGAAACGGCTGGACCGATTTTGACGGGACTTTCACTCACAGATAGCTAGTGTTATAAGGAGTAACTTAGGATACTTTTTATTTAAAAAAAATATTTAATTCAATTAATTAATAAAAAAGAGGGTTACTCGAAAACAAAATTGAAACCAATGAAATAGTGAACAATAAACCAAAAAATTGAATTGTGAACAATATTCGAATCAAGTAGCGAAGGTAAACATTATAAAAATATTCCTCAAATGAACGCGGTTAAAACTGCGGGGCACAGGTAGTATATAATAAAATTACTAACAGGATCTTAATTAATGGATTTTTTTAAAAGCAGGTGTTCAATTCGTCGGCGACATTTTTATGTATGTTCATCGATCAGACGATAACGACAAGAATGATTTGGTTAATTTTTTTATTATTTGAAAGTGTATACTATAAGGGCATACTTTTGGCCCCATAGAGTTTTCATCAAAATCGATTCAGTAATTTAGTTTTCAAATCAAAACAACTGCAATGAGTGTGTCATTAAAATAAACGAAAAATTGTATTTTTATCGACATTGAAAAAGGAGGTCCTACGTTCGGCTGTATGTATGTTTTTTTTTTGTTTTATAGGGTTTACTTCTAAATTGATCCCATTGTCATCAGGTCAGGATCTGATGATGATATCCTGGAGAAATCGAGGTAACTTTACGAATATTACAAGCACACCTATACAGATTTAGGTATTTTTGATAGTATGCTAGTCATTTGCTCTTGGAAGCTACATTAGGTGAAGTGGAACTGATGATGAAAACTACAGAAGGCCACCGGAACCACTCGGTAATAATTATTTCGCATTGTAAATAACACGTAAATCGTTTTACTTGACACTGAATTCTAAATTTTGTAGACAATATTTCTTTTTCGCGTTTCAGTTAACATTTTTCGTTTTCGAAGTCGGTTTATTTTTTTATAAAGTTTTTATTATTGGTAAGTGTACTTTCACATTCATAGAACATCAAAATCGGTTTAGTACTTTAGTTTTAAAATGAAAATTACTGATATAGATATATTTTTGTATAGTTGGATAAATATTTATCCAAGTATACAAAAATACGTATTATGCTTTTGAAATAGAGTTTTTTTTTTCATTCTTAAATATATTAAAAAATATAACGTTCTGCAGTTCTGAAAAATATATATTATCAATTTGTTTCCTTTAAAATAATTCCACCTGTCGCCCATAAAATCGAAAAAAATAAATTAAACCACTAACCCGATCCACCACACAAGCACGTAAATAAACTATTAAAATTTCACAACCGTGACAATAGAACCAATGCAACGTTTTAACCGATTGACACACTAAATACCGGTTCCCTTACAATGGGATACCGTTAGGTACCGAGCGGCGATTGAGACTGACGAATTGTCGTGTAGCGTACAGATGAATCATATTTAGGCCCACTGTCCATGAAAACATCGCTACCCGACGCGACGGAAAGCAGGGTAATGTGTTTATCGGACTATGTATGTATGGATATGTAGGTACTAACAGTTTTCGTAAAATACCTTCAAGGCATTTGCCTACTTAGTGAAACTTTAACTACTAAACGTTTAGAATAAGTGTTCAAGTTATACTGAATTAATTTCACCTTTCTCCTTTAAGAAATTATTTTTTCCGTATAAACGAAACTACTCCCATTTCTTCCATCTCTTTAGGGGTTGATGTTGATACGTTTTTTATTTTATATTTCACTAGCTGGTGCTTGCGACTTCGTCTGCGATGTATGTGTGTTGTGTGTAGGCATGCAGGTAGATGTTATGACGTAGGCATCCACTAAGAAAGGATTTTGATTAATTCTACCCCCAAGGTAATAATATAGGGGAAAAAAGATTGTCTGAAACTTTGTCAATTTTAAACCGATCAGGCTGAGACTTTGCATGCATAAAGCTACTATGACGTAGGCATCACAGACGAACTCGCGAGCACCAGCTAGTTTCATATAAATCGGTTCAGTAGCTTAAGCGTGGTTGCGTAACACACAGAGGGTTACCTTCGTATTTATAATATAAGTGAGGATTATTTTTTCAATATCACCTTAAAACTTAGAAAGCTTAAATAAAATAACTTACTTCACTAATAGTGTACACGCTATATTAGCTCCTTCACGCCGAACTTAAATGGACAGCAGACTTTATGAACATTTTTAGCTAACTGGTAAGCTCGTGACTTTTTTCCTTACACTTATTTGAAAATAATAAATAAATAAATAAACGTATCACACTCAACGGCCCCCATTAAGATGTTTTGAGCTTGTGTCGGGGGTCCGGAAACAGACAACACTAACACAAACACCCAGACCACGACAAACATTCGTATGGCCAATACAGACGTTTGCCGCGAGCGGGGATCAAACCGTTAGCGCTTAAGTCAGTTGCAGTGACCACTGCGCCAACGTGTCTGTCAACCTTAATACCTTGTGAAAAATTAAATTGAAGGATATATTTTTACTAAATACTAGCAGTTCCCCGCAGCTTCGCTCGATTTTGATACCTAACAAACTTTCAATCCCTTAGGAGATGAATTTACAAAAATCCTTTCTTAGTGTACACTTTTTTTTTGTTGACGCAGGGTAAATCTTCATAGATACCCGACTCCAGGGGAGGAGACCGGGTTATGTGAGATTGTACTCACTAAAACCCCCTGCGATGGCCGCCACAGCACGGAAAACGGAGAGGCTACGGGATCGCTTTCGCAGGCACGTCCGCGGCCTCTCCCGTGCGTTGCTCCGCTCGTGGCTTGCGGAGCCCTTCTCAGGAGGGCAAAGATGGTCTCGCCTTCCCCGCACCCCTCGCTGGTGCGTACACCGGCAGTCCAGGGCCTCTTAGTGTACACTTACAATATTGGAGGAATGTCTATACTAATATTATAAAGAGGAAAGATTTGTTTGTTTGTTTGTAATGAATAGGCTCCGAAACTATTTTACCGATTTCAAAAATTCTTTCACCTTTGGAAAGCTACATTATCTCCGAGTAACATAGGCTATATTATATTTTTTAAAAAATTAGGGATCCTTACTAAAACTCTAATAATGTAACCCAAGGTGTAAAAAAATGACCTGAAAAATTCCTTACGTCGCGTGCGCTGCGAAAACTATTGATGATAGAACAAAATCATTTACTACGACTTTGCAGAACTCATCATTATCTACAAAAAGTGTCGCGACAGCATATGTTTAAATATTATAGTTAAGTCACAGTAAGCGGTTTTTTGTTCTAAAAATTTAATTCATATGCCGCCGCTTGAAAAGACTCTTTATTTGTATCTCGGTATTAATACTTATCGAAATAAATAAATTACTTTATATTCAGGACGGGTTCAATACCTTTTTATAAGTCTTTGAATTATTCAATTCGGACATTTCATTCGGAAGATATCACGAGTTTAAAAATGCAAGTATTAGAAAAAAGTCGCGTGGTTGCCGCTCACCACGCTCAGCTAGCCAGCATGCGATGTAGGCTCCATGTAAGCGTCACTGGGGTACGGGGGGGAGTCAATGTAATGGAATAAAGTGCCACGAGTACATTAATAAAAACTATGAATAAAAAAAAATCATTAAAAAAAAATTCAAACTTCCTTTATAATTTTACTTTTTTTTGAAACCTGACGCAAAACAGAATGGTGTATGTGTGTGTGTGTGTGCGTGTGTGTGTGTATGTACCCGTGCGAAGCCGAGGCGGGCCGCTAGTTTGTGATAAATTTCACGCTCTTAAACCCAGCGGTTTCAGCTCTGCGTTGATCGATAATTCAGGGATTATGTCAGCCAGTCAGTGTTTGATATATATAGTAGTGAGTATAATTAATAACTATTAATTACAATTGTGCAAATAAACAAAGTTACACATATATTTATATATAGATCCAAAAACCCGACTGCGTAACAAGACCATGCAGTCAGCAGTACCGTAACAATATCAGTTCTGTCTAAACGCCTATAAGTGAGAATCGTTACTAACCAGCTTTAAATCGTTATAGATCCTAAACGGTAATTCTGATTGAAAAACGATATGAGAAACCTAGAAACGATTTTTAAATATCGTTGTCTTAGATTTTCGCGATTATTATTAATTTCGATTATTATTCGTGGTCATGAACGCCGCAAAGTGCTCGAAACGTCGAAAATATAATTAATATACGCGATTTAAATCCGTTTAAAATAGTTCTATTTCAACGATTTTTTAAATATCTATTTTCAAAAAATTTGCTGACCATTCTTTTGTGAAAGACCCATAGTATTTACATAATAAAACAACGTTCATACCCCACGAGCGAACACTAAAACGGACTGATCCGTATTACATTACACGCACAGTGAGGCAATTGAGGATTTCCTATAGGACCGGACAATCAATTTGACATTATTAATACTTTTTAAAAAGAATATATATAAAGGTTTAAATATAATGGTGAAGTTTGTTTGTTCAGAAGGAAGGTTATCGTTATGTATATAAGTATATACAACGATACTATATATATGGAAATGATAAGCAATACTGTGTCAAGCCACATGGACTTTATTTTGAGAAAATGGCGTTTAAAGATGTCAAACAATTCTTAATAAATCTGTTTGAAGAAGTGTACATCCATATTTTCTTTTCTATTTTGATAAAAAGTATAATTAATTGAAAGCAGATTAGTATAAGAAAGAGTTTTATCTAATAATAAGTTTTTCAAATATATGAGATTATTGCATAATCCAAAACATGGAACGGACTTTAATATTCTAAACATTACATTAAAAAACTTTTTTCCATGCTTATTTAGTTGAGATGACTTGAAAATTTTTTGAATAATGTTAAATATGAAATAAGCTATCAGAATACATGAATATCACTAAATTTGACTTTTTGTGGGTTGACACATTATTGCTTATCAGCATCCATATGTGAAGAGAATGTATTCTTTTCATTTTTAATTCTTTAATTATGTAGGTTTCACATTATATTTTTTTTTACAAACTGACATTTCTGTAAAACCATGGAAACGATATTAATAAGAAAAAGATATTTTTCTTTAAACAATATAATTATAAAAATAATGTACTTAATAATTAAATTATAAGAAACCTAAAGATGATATTTAAATACCTATTTAACGATACACCATTTGACATAGTTCATCGATTTTAATTTTTTTTTTCACACTGTTACCGCCAAAATCCGCCATTTTGACATTCCCAATTCTGTACGCTTTCTATGACATTCGCGCCATGACGAATCGAACCACATTTATCAAAATCACAGGTTTTGTCTAAATAAGGCCCCAAAGGTATAATTCCACATATGTACATATGTCAGTCGATAAACACATTACCCTCCCTCTTGTTGCGCAGCCGGGTAAAAAAGAAAAATCTATTTCCAAACGGTAAAATAATTGAATAACTTCTGTTATTCACCGCACGTATTTTGAGTCACATTCAGAAAGAAACCGAATCGAACAATATGTATTGCGAGTTATGATATATGAAAAATTCTTATAAGTCAGCATAAGCATTTGTTAACATCTTTTTTTGAAGTCGATTAAAAATGTAGCTACCTAAAGTGATACATACACTGGGATTTTTTACCCGACTGAGTGACGGAAACGAGGCTAATGTGTTTATCAGCCTATGTATTGCACTATTTAGACCAAACATGTGAGCCGATTTTGATAAATGACACGTATTTAGATTCATTATAACGGCGCGAATGTCATTGAAAATATAATAATTTTGAAAAATCAAAATGGCCGATTTTAGGCCGTATAATATGAAGAAAAAATCGACTTATGTTAAGTGGGGTATCGTTGAATAGGTATTTAAAAATCATTTTTAGGTTTCTTACATCATTTTTCAATCAGAATTACCGTTTAGGATCTATAACGGTTTAAAGTTAGCAAAGATTTTCTATGGCCTTGCTACGCAGGTGGGTTTTTGTTATTTTCAGTCAATCACTTTTTAGTATAACAATACAGGTATTACATAAAAGGTTAACTAGCTTTTATTAATTCTCGTCCTATTTTGGATTTCGATAAAAAATAAATTTACCTATATCAATATACACGGTCCGATTTTTTTATAAACTTATATTTAAATTGTAATGTATGTATGTAACTATGTTTGTTCGGGTGGAATCTTGCAACTCAGAATTGAATTCTTTAACCGACTAAGCCGAAATGTATAGTCGTTTAGTTTTAATGACAATTTATCATTTATTTTTTTAAATGTCTTTTTTAAATTGTTAAAAATAATACAGGAGGTCACTACCACATGACAACGGACCTTTATTATCTGTATTTGACAATTGCAGGTTCATTCTTACGTGGTATTCGTGTCAAGAGGTCACTGACCAATTGAGTCCTTGAGACGGTGATATCAGAGCCATCTGTCATCAATTTCGTGTATTAAATTAGTGTTATTCCATTTTTGAAATTGATTAAATGGAATGGTTAACCGACTTCCAAAAAGATTCTCAAATCACCGGGTTTTTTAACTGACTTCGATAAAGGAGAATGTTCTATGTATGTTCGGCTGTATGTTTTTTTTATGTTTGTTCATAGATTTTTCCGTCGTTTATGGACCGATTTTAAAAATATTCTTTTAGTTTAAAAGGCGATACTTTCATTTTGGTCCAGTAAATAGCACGTAAAAGGTTTTACTTGGCGCCGACTTCGAATGTTCTAGCTGGCACCGACTTCAAAATGTGGTAGAAAATATTTATGTTTTACTTTTTAGTTTACTTGTTTCGGTTTCGAAGTCAGTTTGCTTTTTTTTAAGTTTTTTTTACGTATGTTCAGCGATTACTCGAAAACAGCCTATGTTTGAAAAGGTGTATTTTCAGATGTGTCCCATAGAATTTTCGTTAAAATCGGTTCAGTAATTCGATTTTCAAATCAAAATAACTGGAATAATTATGTCATTCATGTAAACAGAATTCCGTATTTTGCATTTGAAGTTGGTTTCCCTTTTATAAAAAGGTTGTGGAGAGTACTTTTTTGGAGAGTACGCCCTTTACAAATAGTAATTAATTATATAAAGCATAAACCCGACTGAGAAACCAGTTCTGTCTAAAAACATAGAAATCAGAATCGTTACCAACCAACTTCAAATCGTAATATATCCGAAACAGTTCTGATTAAAAAACGATATAAGAAACTTAAAAATGATTTTTAAATAACTATTCAACAATACCCCACTTAATATAGTCCGTCGATTTGCATTTTTTTATTTTGAAAATTATGGCATTCGAATGAGAATTTTCTATGATATTTGCGCCGTTATGGCGGATCAATCGATGTTTCACTTATCAAAATTGGCACACGCGTTCGTTCTAAATAGTGCAACAAAGGTACAAACCCACATACACTCACCCATACATATATGGACGGCTGATGAGCAATACTGTGTCAACCCACAAAAAGTGAAATTCGAAAACATTGATGTATTTAGATACTGCATCACCTATTTAACATTATTCAATAAAAAATAAAGACATATAAAGTAAATAAGTACGGAAAAAAGTTTCTTAATTGTTTCGAATTTCAAGGTTGTTCCATATTTTGTAATTTACACAATAATCTTATATATTTAAAAAAAACTTTTTATTAGATATTACATAATATATCAACCTGCTTTTAATTCATTATACTTTTTCAAATCGAAATCAAATCAAAAAGGAGAAGAAAATACGGTTATATACTTATGAAAACAAATGTATTAAGAATAGGTTTGACATCTTTAGACGCCATTTTCTCAAAATGAAGTCCGTGTGGCTTGACACAGTATTGCTTATCAGCGTCCATGTACATAACAAATCGATGATCACACATATAGAAGTCCCCGGCGAATAACAAAACAAGAAAGAGACGGTTCTCAACCTCTTTCGGAAGTCGGCTAAAATACAATTTTAAAATAATTACATAATCTTCGCATCACGTAATAATTATTATTGTTATTAATTTACACAATTTCTCATATGTCTTGTTTATGTTTACATATTTTTCTTTATAATAGAATGCATGTTGTTTATTTACAATAACAAGAGTATAAATTTACTAATAAAGAAAAGCTATTGTGAAAAAAAAAATAAACAAATTGAATTAAGATCTTTATCTGCACATAGTATACAACAAAGTCGCTTCCCGCCGTCTGTACGCTTAGATCTTTCAAACTGCGCTACGGATTTTAATACGGTTTGCATCAATGAACAGATTTTTACTTAGATTAATTTACTTTTGAAACTTTTAAAAAGAGTAACTATCGAGTTTCTTGCCGGTTCTTCTCGGTAGAATCTACATTCCGAACCGGTGGTAAATTAATTAATTAATTACTGCCTTACTACAAAAGATTTAAACAGACATTAAACGCGTGTTTAAAAAAACCCCATACTACAAATCCGCGTCTAAGCACGGTTAACTTAACATGATTTAGATATAGATTAATATACGTGTAAGTAAGTTTATAGATGTCTAAAACCTATTTCAGCTGTCAAATGTAACGTATAACATTTTATCAATAAGTTTTTTTATTATTTAATTCATAATTCAATTTAGATAATATTTTAAGCAATGTTTAATTTTTAAACACTGTTTAGCTAGACACGTGTTCAACATGGTTTTAATGCGTCTTTTGTAGTATGACAGTTAGTGTTTTGTTTTCTTTTGTTTCTGTATTGACGATTCAAAAGTGCTTGTAAAAGCCTACTTGAATAAAGCATATTTTGATTTTGATTTTGAATTTAATATGAATGTTATATATATATCACATGCATATCATAGTAGAGAAAAGCTGAGAATTTAAAACATTTATAACGTGAATTAAAAACTACATTGTACACATGCGAAGCTGAGGCATGTCGCTAGTATTATATACAAGATGATTCATTTAGAGTATCCGAACAGCCCCTTCCCCCTCATCCCTCCCTTTAGCAGACGATTTACTACATATAATTTCTACATAACTGAGATTAGCATTTAGAATCATACCATCCAACCCCCCATCGGATCCTGCCCTTGGGCGGAACCTTCCCATGTGAATGCTATACCTACGGCCATGCGGATGAGTCAGTAGGAAGAAATCTGAAATTATGTATAGTATATGACCAGAGAAAGTTAGAACGAACCATTTGACCGATTTTAAAGTCAAAGATTCGCAGAAAAACCACACGACTCAGAAATCGGATCGTTTACTTTTTTAAAGAATTTTTTTTCCTATTTTTTTACTTTTTATCGCGGATATAAATTGTGTAGGTAGGTGAGTGCCTACCACAGGTTGTCTGACAATATCGCGGTACAACAACCAAATGAACGTATCTACATAAAATCGAATATCTTTTTTTAACTAAAACCGTAGAGAATGTCCTCTACGAAATGGCATAATAACGTAATTTAACATTTCAGTAATTCATAAAAAGCGTTGCAGTTAGAACTACCTTACTATTAAACCAAAAAAACGTTTTATGAGTACCGCTAAATTAGAAATTTAAAAAAGTAGATACGTTCATCTGACTCTTATACCGCGATATAGTAGCAAAATTTACCAAAAAAATCTGGTTAAAATGGTTTCATGGCAAATAAGTGTATGAGAAGTAGAATTTAGTTAAAGATAACATTCAACATATAAAGATGTCTTTCCTTAATCTTAAGCACGAGATGAAGTCAAACACTTGAAAATTTAGCGTTGCTAGCCTGGTTTGAACCCGCAATAATTGATCGAAATCGACGTCTTCCAACACTAGGCTATCTCAACCAGGCCCGCGCCGTCCATGTTGTAAAACGGTAAGAGTACCTTCCTATTCAAGGTATTCTACTTGATACATAACATACATATATAGACTGATAACCACAACGCCTTTTTTACCCTCCTTTGCGTCGCGCAGTCGGGTAAAAAAGCGCATATTAGTCAGTCGCACGACGGCGCCGATTAATCTTGGCGCGGGCCTGATCTCAACTCAACTAAATCACGAAAAAACATTGTCAAGGTATCCAAAAAAATAATGAATAAAGTAACCCTCTTCTTTGTAATGTCGGTTAAGTTGGTTCGCCCACGCGAACGAAACCGCGCGCGAAATACAACAATAAACAGATGCTAAAAATGGAATAGCTATCATCTCACATCAAAGATTTTAAAATGAGCCTCATTTGATGCGATAGTAAACCGCGACAGATGGCGTCACGGTCGCTGCGAGCAAACATATGCAGAACAGTCACATTTTTATTATATACTAGCTTTTGCACGTGGCTTTGCTCGCGTTAATGTAGATTTTGTTTTATAATAACGCGTGTGTATAATATACATATTATTTTTATGCACAAATAGCTGACCCGGCGAACTTCGTACTAACAGTCGATTCTTTATTTTTATTTTTTAATACTTATTCTGCTATTCGTTATAGGTATAAAACACTTAATTTTTTTTAATTAATATTAAGAATCTTCTGTAGAGGGCTATTCTTATAAGGCATGTACATAAATTACATAGTAAAAAAAAACATTATATACGTATCACCGGGGATAGTGCAAAACCGCGTAAGTAGCTTTTGCAATAAGGTCTTTGAATAAAATGTTAAATTTCATTATTGGTATAAAACAAGCTAGCTAAATTTAATATAATCGATATTTATAAAATTAACATACATAAATTTTGACATATTGTCGGTGACACAAAAACAACACACTTCGTAATGGAAAATGTCCATTAGGCTTTATTTTTAGCAATAATGTAATTTAATATTCAAATTAAGATTTTATAACAAAACGCAGGTTTGAATTAACCCCGACGATATGACAATCATTTCTTTCGAATGGTGCCATAATTATAAAAATAGGTTTAGTAGTTCCAGAGTTTTCTTCGCACTTACAAAATTCTTTCTCTCTATATTAAATCAGTATAGCACAGAGTTATAGACGAGAAAATCCTCGCGACTTCGCTTGTGTTAATATAAATTTTGTTATATCGGATATCGTCTAAAACTTATTCTTCTTTGTGGTACACAAACTGGGAGCTAATTGTACTAAGCCTTTGCGTAAGTACAAATAATAGATTGACAAAATGTTATCGTACTTTTTGAAAGATAGTAAACATAATTATTAAGTACATGATCTACTTGTGATACTGGCTGTTTTTATTTGTATTCAATTCTTCTTTGTACCGTTGTTCTATATTTAATATTTATTGTATTGTCATTCCTTTTCCATCTATCGTATTAAATAAACTGTTCAAACTATATCCTACTAGATGGTGCACGAGACTTCGTCTGCGATGTCTGTGATGTCTATGTCATAGTATATGCATGCAAATTCTCAGCTCAATCGGTTTAAAATTGACAACGTTTCATACAAACTTTCATCCCCTATTTCATCCCTTTGGGGGTAGAAATAATCAAAATACTTTCTGAGCGGATGCCTACGTCAGAATATCTACCTGCATGCCAAATTTCAGCCCGATTCGTCCACTGGTTTGGGCTGTGCGTTGATAGATCACTATGTCAGTCACCTTTGAGTTGTAAATATTTAGATTATTTAGTAATATAATTACAACAATAATTAAATGGCAACGAAAATGAAAGAATAAATAAACAATCAGTTATAAATGGATGCTGATAAGCAATACTGTGTCAAGCCACACGAACTTAATTTTGAGAAAATGGCGTTTAAAGATGTCAAATCTATTCTTACTAAATTTGTTTTAATAAGTGTTTGTCCATATTTTCTTTTCCTTTTTTGATAAAAAGTATAATGAATTAAAAGCAGGTTGATTTATTTAATATATTATCTAATAAAAAGTATTTTAAATATATGAGATTATAGTATAAATTACAAAATAAGGAATGACCTTGAAATTCGAAAAAATTAATTAATAAACATTTTTCCTACTTATTTAGTTTATATGACTTTATTTTTTACTAAATAATGTTAAATCGGTGATGCAGTATCTAAATATATCGATATCTCCGAATGTCACTTTTTGTGGGTTGACACATTATTGCTTATCAGCATCCAAATATGAGTGATGTATTCATCCAGACAGTTACGTTCCTGAACAATATGACTAATGATTAAAGTGGAGACAGCATAGGTATCCATATATTTAATAATAATAAATAGATAAAAATAGAAAGCCTTTCGTTTCATGCATTTACAAATTGATTTTACAATATTAGTTTCGATATGACATGCTCAAGCATAATCAATTATGAAATGATTGAGTGAAATTATTAATATCGAATAATTTTATGGGGCATTTCACGTGAAGTGGACAACCAAAAAAAAGTGAAGTCGTGAATTTTGTTTATACTCTGGCCACTTATACTTTTAGAAAGATGGATGTGTATATACAATTCTTTTTTTGTGTGATGTTTCATTGTTGAATTATTAGCTTTTAAAAATTGACTCAGAATGAAGTTAGTGATTTTGACGCTTATTATCTGTATTAATTAATAAGAAAAAAACTATAAACTTTTGTTTCTTGTAGTTATCAAATTCTATTTTACGTACAGTAAACCGGAAGTAAATTTCAAATCGATTTGTGAGTAGCTTCAACATAAATCTTTTTAAATATTTTAACCTTGAATTGAAGCTTAGAATGTTTGTGAAACTTAAATCATCACAAAAAAAATTAAAACGTGATCACCAATAGTTGAAGACTTAGACCATATATATTACTAGCTGGAGCTCGCGACTTCGTCTGCGATGTCTGTGATGTCTACTTCATAGTAGCTATATGCATGCAAAGTCTCAGCCCGATCGGTTTTAAATTGACAAAGTTTCATACTAACTTTCACCCCCCATTTTATCTTTTTGAGGGTAGAATTAATCAAAATCCTTCCTTAGCAGATGCCTATGTCATAACATCTACCAGCATGCCAAATTTCAGCCCGATCCGTCCAGTGGTTTGGGCTGTGCGTTGATAGATCACTATGCCAGTCAGTCCTTTGAGTTATATATATTTAGATATATCATAGCTATGAGCACTTTCTTAACATTTGAGTTTATATGTTAATATGCTAAATAACTACGCTATAAATAGTTTATTTATTCATTCTAACGTGTCTAAATAATCACGTGATTAATGAACAGCCCCCATGTTATGAACGTTACACATGTATAGTTATATTATACTAGCATTTGCTTGCGGCTTCGCCCGCGTAAATTTTGGAATTTGATAGAAACAATTAAAAAAAACGGGTAAAACGCCATCCTTCAAGGGATTTCATTACTAAACGCGTATATATAATAAATATTTAATTTAGAGTTTTTTCTTTTTTCAAATATGTAAACTAAACTACCCCATTGCACCTCTGTGGGTTGGGGTTGATATTGATACGATGATTTTGTGTTTTATATTTCATTATTAGCATAAAGAAGAATGAGTATTCAGTTTTAAGTAAATATGACCACAGGATAACATTTTGCATACAAACGTTTTTACCCCATTGCACCCGTTTTGGGGTGAAATATCGAAAAGCTCTTTTTTAATACATCCCTTTGTCTTGATAGAAATACGCTGTAAAAGTTTCAGCTAAATAAATCTACCGGCGAAATTATTACCGTTCCAGGATTTAATACCCCCTAGCATCACTATAAGGGATGATTTTGAAATTCTGGGATACATGTATTTAGTTATTCTGCCTAAGTAATGTTTATGCTGAATTTAAGGATAATCGGCCAAAAAAATAAATTTTCTCCATACAAACTTTACAACCCCCTTGCACCCCAGTGTGGAATAATAGTACCCTGTTTTCTATTTAACATTTCATTACTATCATCCAGAAGTATGTGTATTAAGTTTTAAGTTAATACGACCACGGAATAAAATTTTGCATACAAACGTTTTTACCCCTTTTCACCCTCTTATGGGTGAATAATCAAAAAACCCTTTCTTAGTGGATGCCTACAACCTAAAAGCCACCTACTGCCAAAATTTCAAGTTCGTAGCCCCAGCGGTTTAGGCTCTGCGTTGATGAATCAGTCACCCCCAAGTGATTTTATATATATAGATGGATGGAGCCACACGGACTTTATTTTGAGAAAATATATGCATGTATATATGTATATGGACGCTGATAATAACGCAATACCGTGTCAAGGCACACGAACTTCATTTTGAGAAAATGGCGTCTAAAGATGTCAAACCTAATCTTAATAAACATGTTTGAAGAAGTATATATCCATATTTTCTTTTCTTTTTTGATAAAAGCTATAATGAATTGAAGGCAGATGGATATATTTTATATACTATCTAATACAGAGTTCTTTAAATATTTGAAATTATTGTATAAATTTCAAAATACGAAACAAATAATTAAGATACTTTTTTCCGTACTTTTTTAGTTGATATGACTTGAAAATTTTTTTAATAATGTTAAATAGGTGATGCAGTATCAAAATACATCAATATCACCGAATTTGACTTTTTGTGGGTTGACACATTATTGCTTATCAGCATCCATATAATAACATTCCTGAGATTAAAAATCCCCTTTGACAGTTAAAAGGGTACGGTTAACGTAAACGATCGTTTCCGGTAGTCCGGAGTATATGTATTTCTAAATTGTACCAGTCATATCTCGTTGTTTAAGGTTAAGTGCACACGGTATTGTAATTGGATACTCTTGTCCGAGTGCGCCAGAAGGAGGGTTATGCTTTACGATTTTTTTACAACTGGAAAAGGAACAGACGTACCTGATGTTAAGTAATCATATGACATGACATGGCATAGTTTGTGTGTTAGAGGTTATTATGATATTAAAGATTTCATAGATAATGACACCTTGGGAATAATGCGATCGCTTCCAGGCTGTCTCAATACATTTTACGTATTGTAACCAATCTTGACGCTGTTAAAAAAAATTAAAAAAAGTTGAGCGTTGAGTTCGAAAATATTTGGTTCTGCATAGAAGTTTTAAAATGTAGAATATCATTTTATAATGTCCATTATAATATCTATACCAAAATTCATAAAAATTGATTCAACAGTTTACGTTTTAAAATGACAAACAAACAAACAGGCAGAGTAAAAGAAATCATTTTTTCGAAAAAATAAAAATCACAAAAAATAAAATAACATTCAATCAATATGTACGTAACCTAACAACATTTTACACTCCAAAGAAATATATCCCTTACGTGTTTATAAATAAGGGTGAAAATCCTATTTACTTAAAATATAAGTCAATTACGAGTCTAGGTTAGTGTCGTAATCCAATAAGAGATGGCGCCACTTTGTTAGAAAAGGGTCAATGCTCTTATAGAGATTGAAAAATCATTTCTTATCATATTACTATTAAACATGTGAAAGCTTTTCGTCTATAGATGTTTTTTATCATTTCACATAAGAGTTAGTAAACGAATTTTGATGTTACTTTATAAAATTGTAACTATATGAGAATATGCGCTATCCGACTGATATAATAAGTAACCATAACAAAAAGTGTGGAAAAAATTATAAGAGGCAGCTAGTTTCATGATAATGAATTGAAATACATGAAATATATATGGACGCTGATATGCAATACTGTGTCAAGCCACACGAACTTTATTTTGAGAAAATGGCGTCTAAAGATGTTAAACCTACTCTTAACAGATATGTTTAAAGAAGTATATATCCACCTTTTCTTTTATTTTTTGATAAAAGGTATAATTAATTAAAAGCAGATTTATTTATTTAATATATTATCTAATAAAAAGTTTTTCAAATATTTAAAATTATTGTCTAAATTGCAAAATATAGAACGCACTTGAAATTGGAAACAATTAATTAGGAAACTTTTTCCGTACTTTTTTAGTTCATATGATCATAATTTTTTTTAATAATGTTAAATAAGTGATGCAGTATTAAAAAACATCAATATCTCAGAAATTGACATTTTGTGGGTTGACACATTATTGCTTATCAGCATCCATATAAAAAAATCTATTAATTAAGACCATTTCAACGAGCCCCAACACGATTCTTCTGCTGTAAGTTACTGAGCACTTGGGTAAACTGATTACTGATGATTCCAGCTAGGGCTACAGTATCAGGTCAAGCTTATACAAATACGTTCTTTTAATAAACTCAAACTCAAAATATACTTTATTCAAATGGGCTTTTAAAGCACTTATTATATCATTAAAGTCACATTATAGGAATTGTTCAAATCCTTTTAACTAGAAAAGAGCTGATGAATTTCAAACGTCGGAACAAATCCTCTTAAATTATAGCCAAGAACCATCCCTGTTACGTCAGCTTTTAAACGAAAAAACCGCATCAAAATTAGTCCATTCGTTAGGGACCTACGATGCCACAGGCGAACACACAGATGCACACGTCAAACTCATAACACCGCTCTTTTTAAATCGGGAATTAAAAAGACTACTTGTAAGAAATTTGCACCACTGAACGTATTTCTATTTATCTATGTATTTATATATGTTATGTGGGTTTATATCTTTTACCAATCAAATCATTATAGGATTCTCAAATCGTTTTTCAATCAGAATTACCGTTTAAGATCTATAATGATTTAAAGTTGGTTCGTAACGATTCTCTCTGTATTTCTTGTTTAAAAATTGCGACACAATTTGAAAGATACATTATTCGAGAAGGTTATAAGATATATTTTGTATATATACTAGCAGTTCCCCGCAGCTTCACCCGCGTATAATGAATTTGAAATCAACAAACTTTCAACTCTCTTTTAAACCCATTAGGGAATGGATTTTTAAAAATCCTTTCTTAGCACACTTACTGTATTTAAGGAACGTTTGTGAAAAAAATCATGTTTCTAAACCGAGCGGTTTTAGCTCTGCGTTGATCGAGCAGTCAGTATATGTCAGCCATTCAGTTTTATTTTTATACTAGCTGGTGCTCGCGACTTCGTCTGCGCAGGAATTTAAAATTGACATTCATACAAACTTTCATCCCCTATTTCATCCCTTTGGGGGTAGAATTAATCAAAATACTTTCTGAGCGGATGTCTACGTCATAATACCTACCTGCCTGCCAAATTTCAGTTGTTTGGGCTGTTCACAGTCAGTGGTTTGGGCTGTTCGTTGATAGATCACTATGTCAGTCAGTCACCTTTGAGATATATGTATATATAGATTGTTAAGTTTATATTATTTATTGATTATATTTATTTTATTTGCATATTATCTTTAAAAGAAAAATCTAGATTAATACGAGCAAAGCCACAAGCTAATAATAATAATCAAACATTAATCTACACTGTCCAAAAAACAAAAATAATAATTAATTATTTCAACGTCCTTAACATTTTAACAACTTTATGTTATTATTACGTAAAGCGATATGTGAAATACAGATAAAACGAACCTATAGTAATTAAAAAAATTACAACCCAATGGTTGAGCTACACGCAACGAGTCACGTTGACCGTTTGCGCGGTGAAATTGTAACAAATAAAATATTTTATTTTTTATTTTATTTTAGGATCTACAACAAAGATATATACAAAAAAATTAAAAAATAACAATGTTACTTTATCACAATATGTGTGTTCCTTCAATTATAGGAGATCACTAATTACCGCTTCGCTCCTGGCGTCGTAGCGTGATGTAATATAACCCATAACCTTCCAAACCATACAGACTATACAACGTAAAAAGAATTTTTCGAATCGGCGTAGTAGTTTTAGAGATAACCCACTACATACAAACAAACAATTTTTGACCTCTTTATGATATTAGTGTAGATATATAGACAACGACAAGTTACAACCAGTAAAGCTACTACTCCTATTTATTTAATCAACCTGACCTCTTAACTAATTGAGAAAACAGCCGTACATCTATATATAACATCTGTATATATATCTATACAAATAAATAAAATGGATGTGTCCGTTTGTAGTATCAAATTAACAGCTTTTAGCTAAATGTATGTGAAAGTACATATACACGGTAGTTACATCAAAAACACAATTTTTACAATTTTTGTCTGTATTTCTGTTCTGGCTAATCTCTGAAATGGGTAGACCGATTTTGACGACACTTTCACTTATAGAAGACTACTTTAATTTTAATTTTTTTTTTTATTCGTATTAATTAATTAATAAAAAATAAAAAAATACGCGAAAACAAAATTAAATTGTAAACAGTATCTGAATCGAGTTAATGCGGGTAAAACCGCGAGGCACAGCTAGCCTACAATATAATCACTAATCTATATTAATATTATGAAGAGGTCAAATTTGTTTGTACGTATGTAGGGGGTAATCTCTGAAACTACTGATCTGATTTGAAAAATTCTTTTTGCGTTAGATAGCCCGTTCATTGAAAAAGAATATGGCTTTATTACATCACGCTATGACTCACAAGAGCGAAGCAGTAACCATAAACGAGAGTGAAACCGTAAAGAGCAGCTAGTTAATATTATCAAGAGGTAATGTAACTTCGTATGTTATAATCTCTGAAACTATAAATGCGATTTGAAAAATTCTTTCTATGTTAGATAATCTATTTATTGAGGAAGGTTATAGGCTATATTACATCACGCTACAGCACATACTAACGAAGCGAGGGACAAAATATGCTATATCTTAATTAACCACCCACAAAAAAGGGAAAAAAAGTTTAAAACGTTATATATATATATATATATATATATATATATATATATATATATATATATATATATATATATATATGTATATTAAAGTCTATTTTTCTTTACTTATTTGGTAACAATACCCAGTACGAAAATCACGATCAATTTGCAATCAATTTACGTTTAAATTCATCGCGAGCTCGGCGGTGAAAGAAAACTTCGTCAGGCAACCTGCATGTGCCTTGCCTTTGCCCAATAGTGGGACATTTACAGACTGTTACTTCACTTCACATTACAGTTAGAAAGCGGCCTTATATTAACTTTTGAATCGTTTCCTAAAAATCGATCTTTTTAACTCTATGTAGAGCTGTTACCTTGACAACCGTTCGACGTAATAACGAATGTCTTTAATACTGACGTTTATGAATTCGAATCAAAATATATTGACGTCGCGTAGTGGAGAAGATCACAACACGACGAAAAAATAGTCAACTAGCTGAACCTCCCGGTTTCATTCGCGTTTATGGTGACTGCTTCGCTCCTATGAGTCGTAACATAATGTAATACTGTCATATTACAAAAGAAGCATTAAAACCATGTTAAACACGTGTCTAGCTAAACAGTGTTTAAACATTAAACATTGCTTGAAATATTATCTAAATTGCTTAACAGCGAATAAACTCGTAAAAAAAAAAGTTATTGATAAAATGTTAAACGTTACATTTGACAGCTGAAATAGGTTTTAGACATCTATTAAACTCACTTACACGTATGTTAATCTATGTATATCTGAAGCATGTTTAACTTAAATCTGTGCTTAGACGCCGATTTTTAGTATGGATTTTTTAAATGCGTGTTTAACGTCTGTTTAAATCTTTTGTAGTAAGGCAGATAGTCTTTAACCTTACTCAATAAACAGGGTAGCCAATGTAAAAAGATTTTTTTTAATTGGATCAGCAGTTTCAGAGATCACTCGCTACATACATGTAAATTTTTCCACTTTATAATATTAGTATAGAAGTATATTATAATGGACAAGTGGCCCATCCCGGCTTCGCACGGATGGACGAAATTCTTGAAATATTTTTTTACCTTCATTTATGTTTTGTTGTTGTATATACTAGTAAGAATCCCTAATTTTTTCTAGCATTAAATACAGCCTATTTTACTCAGCGTGAATGTAGCTTTTCAACGGTGAAAGAATTTTTGACATCGGCCCTATAGTTTTATTCAATACAAACATAGTTCGCTTTAAGGCACATTTTTAAAAAAATTACTAACATATACATAAGATACAGCAGCAGATAGCCATTTAGAAGTGTACTTTTTATATAGTGACATATTTTTAAAAGAGAATCTGTGGTTCCAGAAATTACTTCGCACATTATATTATAATTAATAACCGAGATAACCTGAGTGGTTAGATCACGTCGACGTCAACCGATGATCGCGGATTCAAACCCCGGCTAGCACCGTTGAGTTTTCAAGTCCTAAATTTGCGTTTAAAATCATCTCGAGCTCAGCGGTGAAGGAAAACATCGTGAATCAACCTGCATGTGCCGGGAGAAATTTTGACACATGTACACCCGCCCCGCAATGGAGCAGCGTGGTGGATTAAGCTCTAAAGCTTCTCCTTAATAGGGGAGGAGACCTTTGCCCAGCAGTGGGATATGTACAGGCTATTACTTTATTTTACTTTATCATATTATAATTATATCGTCTGTCACGTTTGTGTGATTTAATAGCAGAATCAATGAGAAACTCGTTAGTTATTCGTTTTAAAGTGAATCTAATTTAAATCCCTTTTGTGTATTAATTAAGATTTAATTGCCTATTCAACCGAGTTTAAAAAGAAGAAGGTTCGAAATTTGTAGTGTTTATTTTTGTTTAATGTTTGTTACCACAGTACTCCGTAATTTTTAACAGATTTTGGAAATTTTTCCCTTGTAGTAAATGGATTTCAGATTGTTGCTGTAGGATTTTTATCAAAATCGATTTAGTAGTTTAGTTTTAAAATCGTAACAGCTGTTATAAGTGTATCGTTCACGTAAATGAAATTACGTATTTTGCTTTTGTTTTCGGTTGTTTTTTTTTTATCTTTTAATAATAGATTAATAATATATTTACAGAGCTTCGCAATGTATATTTAACTTTTATACAGGGTATCAACTGGACATGTATTGGACGTTTTACCAGCGTTAGCAGAATCGACATTTAAAATTAATAAAACTGAATTAAATTTTCTTTTAATTATTTTTCATAAATGATGTCTATACTATACGAGCCTATAAGATCAAACGTTTCAGTTTAAAAAAAAATAAGTTTTCTCATTTTAAATATCGATCCTGCTAACGCTGGTAAAATGGTACAACATTTACAAGTTAACACATGTATGAATTGTTCATACATGAAAATATCTCTTCTTTAACGCTTTTCACGTAAAAACTGCTGATCAGATTTTACGGTAATATAGCTTTTACATCAGAATAACACAGGCTTCTCTTCTTTTAGCCGAGGCTAGTCCTGTATCTACTAATAGTGTGAAAAGTAAAATTTATTTGTGAGTTTGTATGATTACACGATCGATAATAATACTCAAGATGATTCATATTTTATAACATATTATTTAATACGGGGTATATACTATAATTTATTCACAAAAGAATTATTTCCAAACGTAATGTTTTAATGAAATTACTTTACGTTACTGAATTTATAACAACATTTCTTAAATGCTAAATCTCATACATTAGCAAGAATAATAGGATACCTAAGTTCTTATCTTAACCCGGGCAAGACCTATATTTCAGCTTATAACCTTGAAAAAAATAAAAAAAAGAAAAACCTTACGAAACAATTTCTCAAGCCCCTAAAACTAAACTTGAAAAATTCTTCATTAATACCCCTTAAATAAAATGTCAAAAATAGGTTCTTTATAAGGTAAATTTTCTTTTTTTTAAAGAAAAATTATCTCATCGGGCCACTGAAAGCACCGCGCATGCTTATCACCTCATTGAGGAAGACCTTAGAAAGGGATAGATTCGATAAGTGCGAAAGAGATAGCGACACGACTCCCGAAAATCAGGGAAAACCTAGATTTACCAATCGCAGAGCTCCTTAAAAATCACATTTTTTTACCACCACGTTATGTCATGTCTTAAACTATTACAATTTAAAAAATAATTTAAAACGATGAAAAAATTTAAAAAATTCGTAAATTGGAAATTGGAACGCTTTCGGACTTACAAGACTTAACTTATTACTGAAAAAAAAAGATAAAATCCGAAGGCACGGAACGGGTTCAGCCCAAGAAGGTTTTATATTATAAAAATTAATAAATTAACATTAAAAACTTACCTCTTTCTAAGGAAACGCACAGAATATACAACACATATTCGACACTGCACTCAGTAGGTTATGAAAATGTATTATTCTATTTTTGAACGCTGCGGGCGTCTGTTGCGTGTTTTTTCTTTTATATTTTAGACGCGTACCGTGTAGAATTGGAAATCAATCGGAGTGTCGTCTAGCAGTGGCCATTTTGGATTACTAAACCGGGCGGTAGCGCGCATGCGCGTAGCGGGTATAGACTAATTTTACAGACTCGTAGCGGTGTATTGCCACATCGTCGAAATATCTTTTTTTTTTACAATGGCATGAACTTCAGACTTTTTTTTTAACATTTATAATTTTGATTTGTTTTCACTAATTAATGCTATAAATATATATTATATATTTTTAGTTTTAAGCAAAGATGAGACATATAAAATAACCCGCCCAAGTATTCGTGTTAAGGGTTGCGTACAGTAAAAGTAAAACAGCCAAACCACACGCATATGTTACGTCATGAAACGTTACAATTTCATGAAGTGCATCGTAAAAAATTGTTTCGTGATTTTTTTTATTACATTTTGCGATGCGACGTCGCTTCATGATTCAGTCAACCTCAAAAAAGAAAGTACTCATTTATTTTTTGATGTTTGTTAAAACTTTTTTTTAATTTTTGTGATCTCTTTTATTAACTTTGTGATCTCTTTTATTTAGAAATATAGAGAGCATGCAGAGGAGGCAATAGTTTGATTTTTAAATAAAAATATTCGAAATTCGTACTATGTGCTCAAATAAACGAAATTGCGTATTTTGCTCGAAGTCAGTTCGTTTTTTAACCGACTTCCAATTTTTTGCAAAACAAAAATTAATAACACCGTTAAAAGATTTTATTTATTAAAGATAGAGCTTTTAAATGATATCCCATGTCAATGAAATTTTTAGTCTATAAATATGTTACGTTAATTTAATTTAACGTTAAAAATGTGTGTCCATTACCAACTTTGACAAGATCTTCAATTGTCTTGTGGGCCCAAAGATACTCTCGCACTTTGATATTTGTAAAATTAATTTAATTCAATTCTTTGATCTGTGCATTATTATTTCGCCAATGTCACGCGGAGTGGAGAAAACACATCGAGATTGTTCTTCGGGTTTATAAAATTAATACAAATAAATTTAAAATTTGACATATCGGTGACACGACAAATACAATACATACACTATATAGAAAATGCCGGTAACGCCTTATTTTACCCGGCTGCACGACGTAATGGAGGGTAATGTATTTATCAGCCTATGTCTGTACGTACATATATTTGTATGTCTGTTTGTATGTATGTGGGTTTGTACTTTTGTGTTATTACTAAGAACAAACGCATCGACCGTTTTTGGACGACAAAATGGTAAAAAGAAAAAAATGAAAATGGACGAACTATGACAAATGAGGTATCGTTGAATAGATATTTAAAAATTGCTTATATGTTTTTCATATCGTTTTTCAATTTTTTGTTTACTTTATAGGATAGCTAGATAACGGTTTTGCTGTATCCCCATTGATAACAAATTCAAATTGATAATATATTTTATTCAGATAGGTTTTTAAAGCACTTTCGAATCTTCAGGTTACAGGTCCATTAGTTATAGATTTTTTAAGCCACCATCGGTTCGGTACCGAGATGAACTGGCAAGACACTCATGAAGTACTTTTAAAAATCATTCATACATTATGGATTTTTATTACAATTTTTGAATCCTGTTAGAAAATCAAAGCACATTTATCCACGCCTCTTTATCGTTCAAATAATCTGGTATAATTATATAATATCTTCGCTCTATGTTCGAATAAGGTAGAGCCTAGCCCACCGACTACAGTTCGTGTATGGGCTCGAACAGCGTTACCTTACACTCACAGAAGATCAGCGTGAAGTAGCTGCTTGAGAGAAATACCTTATACCATCCGTCATGGTCACGAGCTGACTCAACGGATGCAACCTCGCCGAAACGTCGGGCAATAAAAAAGGTATTACTACCATTAGTTATCGCGATAAGATCCGTTATATTAAATGCTTAACACACTTTCCTATTTCTTAACAAAGAAGTAAGGAGCAAAAGCTATAAATGACATTTTTTTTAAGGTAATTGGTCCCATGGATTGGTTATACGCTCCTATTGGTCCTATGGAAATGTTATAAAAATAATTAATTTAGTTTTAAAATCAAAATAACTGAAATAAGTTTGCCATTAACGTAAACGATACTTTTGAAGTCAGTCCCAATTTTTTTTGAAAGTTTTATATCTAAAATAGTATAATTTTTAACCGTTTTAAAATTTAAACTTTTTTTACTCGACTCGACTTTAAAAAAGTATTCTTAATTTGTTGTATTTTCGTTGTAGTCTTTGTTATCCCAAAACTCTGTTGTTAACAAAATGTCAGTTGTTTTTAAACAATTTTAAAAATTCTTTTTTTTTTTCTTTGTAAGGTTCTTTCAGATTATTCTCACACAATTTTATCAAAATTAGTTTAGTAGGTTAGTTTTTTGAGTTATCATAATATAGCGACATGTACTATGCTTTGTTAATTATTAAATCATTATAAATACAATTTATCCTGTTAACTTCGTCATGACACACGCAACCAAATGTTATTCATAATAGGGTGACGATGCTTTTTATTTAGGACAAACTAATTTATATATTTTTAAATTTATTTTTTATTATAATTAAAAGTAGCAAAAACAAATTATTCTATTAAAAATAAAAATAAAGAGAAATTAAAAATAACTATATTAAACCTAAGTAACTGTATATATTATGTATACATCTATATTTTTTGGCTAAAATAGTATACTTTTAGTTTTAAAATTAAATTAACAGGAATAAGTGATCCAAATAAAATAAATCACGTATTTTGCTTTCAAGTTTAATTGGAATTATACTGGACAATTCTATAACCTATTGTCTAATTGTATAGAATTATAAATTTGTGAAAATTTCAATTTAAATGAACGCTTTCATTTGTAGTTTGCCATATGTTTATTTCCTATAATTAATTAGTAGTATCAAATGGTACAATTTTATAGAATACATTTTCTTCTTATTTACAGTAAAGTAAATTTCGATTTGATTAGACCAGTAAGTTTCTCAAATCTTTTCAATAAGTAGAAAACAGCTGATAATCTTCAAACGTATTAACAGATCTTCATAAATTATAGCTTAGCACCATGTCAATTACATTAGCTTAGGAAGCAACGATGCCACTGTTGTGTTATCTCTGAAGTTCTAGTCATTAGTTTACTTGTAATTTTAATATATTTGTGAGAGTGGAAACGATCTATCCTAGAGAGAGGGAGGGTGCGTACTAATATAGTTACTAACTGATTATAGACAAAATAAAGTCTATATTTATATTAATGTCTAGTAGTTTCTCGCGGCTTTGCTCGCGTATATTTTTGAATTTGGTAGAAGCGATTCAGAAAACTGATAATATGCGTTTCGTGTTTTAAATTTCATTATTAGCATCAAATGTAGAATAACGTTTTGCACACAGTCGTTTATCATATCCCTACGTCAATAATTCAAAATTTCCGATAAATAGATCTACCAGCGGATTTTTTTCATTCCAGACTTTAGTAGCCCCTAGCGCATCCATAAAGGATGATTATGGAATTTTAGTATACAAATATTTAGGTATTCACCAAACCAAGAAAGTGGATACCTATAACCTAAAAGCCATCTACTGCCAAAATTTCAAATTCGTAGCCCCAGCGATTTGGGCTCTGCGTTGATGAATCAGTCAAGACTAGTGATTTTATATGTAGATATATTCCTAACAGTCACAACAGACACACAGACAAACTTTTTAGCACAACTGTTTTCGTACATGTTATACTGTATAATATCCTTGGTGTACAATACTTTCTTTGTTTCTTTTTTGGTAGTTTGTTAAAGCACAAGCAAAGCCGCGACGTGTCTGTATGGGAAGTCCTCTTTGCACCAGTCAATCATTGTCAGCCTATTGTTCGAAGAGTCCAGATAGACTGTAACTCATAAACAATATTAATCCCCGCTCGTTTCCCCGTTTTTTACTAACATTCAGAAATATAATGTCCTTTTGTGTCAGTGTTAAAATGTTATTATGTGTTTTAGTGATATATTTTATTGGATTTTCTTTCGCTCAAGGTAAGCTATCTTTACTAATATTATAAATAGATAAATTTGTTTGTAAGTTCGTATTTTACGTTTTAAACTACCGAGCTGTATTGAAAAATTATTTTTGCGTTGGATAACTCGTTCATTGAGAGGTATAGGCTATATTACATCACGCTGCGATTCATAAGATCAAAGTTACCTTAAACACGATTTAAATCGCGAGGAGCATAGTTGATAATATTTTCATCAAATTAAATTATGTCAACCTATTTTTTAATGCGAAAGTTTTTGAATGTGTGATCGTTAGTTCCTGTATTGAGATACCTAAATTTCCAACTTCCTTCCCATCAATTCCCTGGCACCCTATTCTCTTTCATTCCTTACTCCTTTTTTAACTGGGACCACGTTTCAGCTCCTCTGATGCTGTACATGATCATGGGCGGTGATGATCACTTTACATGAATAATATTTCATATCTAAAGATACGGACGCTTATAAGCAATAATGTGTCCACAAAAAGTCAAATTCGGAGATATTTATGAATTCTAATAAAGCGTCTCGCATTGAACATTATTCAAAAAAAATCCAAGTCATCTAAACTAAATAAGTATGGAAAAAAGTTTCGAATATTGAAGTGTGTATAATATTTTGCAATATGGAATAATCTAGTATACTTGAAAAACTTACTATATTATCTGCCTTAATTCATTATACCTTTCATCGAAATAGAAAAGTGAAGAACTTCTACGTCTTCAAACAAATTTGTTAAGAATATGTTTGAAATCCGTGTAGCTTGACATGGTAATGCTTATCACATTATCACACATATCACATGTAACATTATCCGAAATCTGAAATGCGTAAATCTGTACCCATTTCTAACTTAGACTTGTTGGCCCAAAGATAATCTCGATTGTAGCTTATTCAGCTGATTGCTAGGCAACGTCGTCCAATGTATAAATAGCATTCTGGGTACCAACATCCATGATCTTTTAACATGAGGATCATCAATTAATTTCATCCGAGGTTCGTTTATTTTAAACATTATGATCGTCGTCGTTGCTACTATTTTACAGTAAATAAGATTTTAAGTCACCCTTGACTGAACTTTACATCATCTCGTCTGTTTACTTTGTTAAAATCTAATAATAAACTTAAATTTGTACATACACGAGATAATTTATAAAAGAAACTAATTCCAACGCGAGAATTACGTTTGCAAGTTTTACTCTCCTTGAGAGGGACAGCGGATGCGCATGATCCCCGGCCTTTCCTGAGCCTGCCTGAGTGGGTATAAATCTGCACATAACCTGATGAAAATATAACGAATTGTTGGTTATCGTTAGATATCGGTTAACTATATAAAAATTTAACACTGCTGAAACAGGCTCTCACTCTTTTAAATGATATTAAACAACTCTGTAACCTAGTATCAGTTACCTAGGTAACCTTACAGAAGCTGTGAGTGTCAAAGATAAAGCACGGACAATAAATTATTTCTGGTGTAAAGCAGCATTAGTATTTAATATTTAAAGCATTTCAGAATAAAATCTTTTTACTTTTTCCTTCCTAATTATCCTCTTATATTTATGGATTAAAAAAAAAACCCTTGCCCATATTAGGAGCTAAAATACAATAATTTAAACTGAATCATACACAAAGGATTGTATATGACAACTTATATAGCATAAACGAATTATATACTGTCATACTACAAGACGCATTAAAACCATGTTCAACACGTGTGTAGCTAAACAGTGTTTAAAAATTAAACATTGCTTAAAATATTATCTAAATTGCTTAACAGCGAATAAACTCATAAAAAAACTTATTGATAAAAAGTTATACGTTACATTTGACGGTTAAATTAGGTTCTAAACACGTATTAAACTCACTTAAACGTATGTTAATCTATATCTAAAGCATGTTTAACTCAAAACTGTCTTTGATGCGGATTTGTAGTGCGGATTTTTTTTAACTCGCGTTGAACATCTGTTTAAATCTTTTGTAGTAAGGCAGAGGTAGATTAACATACGTTTAAGTGAGTTTAATAGATGTCTAAAACCTATTTCAGCTGTCAAATGTAACGTATAACATTTTATCAATAAGTTTTTTTATGAGTTTATTCGTTGTTAAGCAATTTATATAATATATTAAGCAATGTTTAATTTTAAAACACTGTTTAGCTAGACACGCGTTCAACGTGGTTTTAATGCTTCTTTTGTAGTATGACAGATAGTGTTTTAATGTAGGCATATAACTATATATTTTAAACTTTCGCGATTTATACTATTCATATTTAATATAACGGGTCTTATCGCGATAACTAATGGTAGTAATACCTTTTTATTGCCCGACGTTTCGACGAAGTTACATTCGCCGTGGTCACGAGCTGACTGGTGTACCGCGCGCCCTCCGGCGACGAGTGCGCGAGTTTTCTTCGCCTACCCTCACAATATTAATATTAAAAAAAAAAAAAGGTATTACTACCATTAGTTATCGCGATAAGACCCGTTATATTAAATATGAATGGCATATAACTATATAGGGCGTTCGATTTTCAATATAAGGAACTTTAAAAAGAGGCTTCTATATGTCTAACACATCATATCCCGCATGAAGAAATCAGATTTTTTTTTTACTTATAATATAATTGAATATGAGTGCCACTACTCTCTGGGGTAAGTTGTCCGTTTTTATAACAGACACATTTTTTTGCAGTTTTCAATGATTAATTTCAAAAAAAGTCTATAATAGCTGAAGCATATTATTCTGTACAAGATTATATAGATGATAATGATGCGTGGATTAAGAACAGCTGAATTTTATTCGTTTAATATACATATTTATAATTTTTAAATGTATGTATTGACAAAATTTTAAAAGATCTGTCATGTTATTCATACTCATACTGGAATAAAGTTTATTTTGATTTTCGCGTATCGTACTAACCTAAGCGTAGGAAAAGTTTAGTTCATATTTCATTTTCAGTTGCAGTAAAGAATAACAGTAAATAATAAGCGTAAATAATCCTGCGCAGACGAAGTCACCGGCACCAACAAACTGAACTGTACCCTTCTAAAATTAAGATGAATATAACGACGCGTCATATGTATGTTTCAATCTACCAGCGAAACGGACGCTCAAAACACATTGATTTTAGGTTAAGTCGGATATGAAACTACAAAATATTCACGCTTAAAATCAAAGAAAAAGATATTTAGTTTAGATAACTAAAAAAGTTTTTTGAATAATGTTAAATACAAAAGAGTCAGAATACATCAATATCTCCGAATTTAAGTATTTGTGGGTTGACACATTATTGCTTAGCAGCTTCCATTTGTCAGCTAAATAAGACAAAAAAAAAAATAAACTCTACTACAGCAGCTTATCATAATGAAAGAGGACCGAAAGCCTTAACTATCTAGGTTTGAAAACGTTACAAACAGACGTACTTTTGCAATAACAATATTAGTATGTATAGATTTCAATAAAGTGGTGCGAAATATTAATTAAAAAAACATTTTGTAAACTTGAACTTTTGCTTTAAAATAATTGTTGCAAATTACAAGTAGCAACTGTATTGAACACAATAATGACTAATGAAAACATTACAAAACAATTTAATTTATTTTCTAACAAGAATGATACACTGAGATCATTACGGTTTTAATAACAACGTGGACTTTGACTATAATCCTATGAGCCAGTAATATCTTAAGGCACGCCATCAAATTTCACAAACTCTACACCTTAATCAAGAAATCAGAATCAAAATATACTTTATTGAAGTAGGCTCTCATGAACACTTTAAAATCATCAATACAAGAAAATATCGTTAATATTATTATTGTTACACATAAGGAAGCTACCATTTATACCATTTTATCTTAGTCAAACCAAATATTTTGACTAAGATAAATAAAAATAAAATGAATTTAATTTAATAGGATAAAAATGTGGTAAGTATCATGTATAATAAGAAACGCAGGAAAAGACTGTTAAAACAAATATGTATTATAATGTATATATTAATACGTGAAGAAAAAACTTAGTACTCCTTATTAAGAAAATAGCGCGGACGGAGGAGTATGAATTTTTTCATATTTTTTATTGTGAAGCCAACATCATAGTAGCTTTACACATACAAAGGTTTGAAATTGACAAAATTTCATACAAACTTTCATCCCGTTTTTTATCCCCTTGGGGGTAGAATTAATCAAAATCCTTTCTTAGCGGATGCCTACGGTATAACATCTACCTGCCAAATTTCGGCCCGATCCGTCCAGTGGTTTGGGCTGTGCGTTGATAGATCACTATGTCAGTCAGTCAGTCAGTCAGTCAGTCAGTCACCTTTGAATTATATATATTTACTATAGACTAGCAATCTGTAAAGAAGAGTCCCGTCAAAATTCAGAGAGTAGCCAGAAAAAACAGACAGACAGACAAAAATTTTATAAATTGTATTTTTGCTGTAAGTAGCAAGTGTAGTATTATATGCATTTAGATAAACACTGTTCATTTTAAATTACAAACAGACACTTCAATTTTATGTATTTGCATAAATTAATTTAGAACAACCTACGTACAGGACTAAAAACATAAATTTTACACAAACGTTTGTACATTACAAGAACAATAATAAATGATTGATAAAAATGTGGTAAGAATCGTTTATAACAAGAAACAAGTACACAGGAAAACACTAATAAAACAAATATGTATAATCTATACATATATAAACACGTGAAGCAATAACCCCAATTTACGAAAATTGCTCCGAGGAGTATGATATTCTGCACGCTTATATAGAGAAGAAATGCGGAATACTAATATTTTTTAATCATGCATAAAAATACATTAAATCAATAAAAAAAACATTTCACACACTACCCAGGCCCGCGCAGTCCATACATGCAAAGTCGTGCGGCGCACGACGTCGCCGAGTCCGAAAGGCGAGCGGCCTAATCGTTCCTTAAAGTAAAATTCCATATGAAAAAAAAAAATACTTTAAGAAAAACAAATGTAACTCTTCCTTATGGTTCTAAAACGGTACGAGTACCTACCTATTCAACGATATTCCAATTGATGCATAACATACATACATACACTGATAACCACACTACCCTCCTTTGCGTCGCGCAGTCGTATAAAAAAGGCGCATTCTAGACAGTCGCACGACTGACACTACCAAAGTATTTGACTCAAACGCATAAATACTCTTTTGTTAATTGTTAGTCTGTGGTCAGATTGAAATACGTTGAAATAATTATGAACGAATTTCGACCACTGGGCGATCACTAGTGTTTATAAATCTTGAGTAATGTTAATTTGCTACGCCCCACGATTACGCCCGTGGGGTAAAATGAAACCTATGTACATGGTAACCGTTACACTGAATTATGCTTATATGTGTCACGCAGAATTTATGACGTAGACATCCGCTAAGAATAGATTTTCCAGAATTCTCTCTTTAAAAGGGCATACAATTGGGATCAAAAGTTTGTATAGAGTAATCTAGCTTGGCGTGAGCGAAGCCAGAGCAAACACTAGTTCAGAATATACGCTATCTCCATTAACTGGGTACACATCAGACGACCACGCTACGATTGGTAGTCCACGACGAAGGATCGACCGCGGCAAAGAGAGCGTACACTAGCTCAAGCAAGACTTGGATGCTGATAAGCAATAATGTGTCAACCCACAAAAAGTCAAATTCGATGATATTGATGTATTCTGATATTGCGTTACAAATTAAGAAATATTAAAAAAAAAGTACGAAAAAAGTGTCCTTGATTAAATGTTTCGAATATAGAAGTTTGGTTCATATTTTGCAATATGAAATAATGTCTTGTATTAGAAAAACTTATTAATAGAAAATAATTTTTCGCTATACGAATCTGCATTTAATTCATTATACCTTTTATCAAAATAGAAAAGAAAAGGTGGATATATATATCTTCAAACTTATATTAAAAATAGGTTTGACATCTTTAGACGCCATTTTCTCAAAATGAAGTCCGTGTGGCTTGACACAGTATTGCTTATCAGCGTCCACTTACACTTAACATAAAATTACATTAAGTTTTGTTCTCAGACTTTCATAAAGATTTACATATCTCTTTACATCTGAAAGAATTTCCTGTCAGTGCCTTATTTTTGACATTCACAATTTTTGTGACTATTTACGACGTATCTACTTCATGGGTAGATTTAGAGGAGTAGAGGCCCTAGATCCAAAAAGGAAGAGGTTTATAATTAGATGCTCATAAGCTATTACGTGTCAACCCATAGAAACTCACATTTAAAGGTGCATTCTAATAATGCGTTACGTATTTAATATTATTCAAAAATTTACACATAAACTTCATAATTACGGAAAAAGTTTCTTAATTTAACGTTTCGAATATTGAAGTGTGTTTCATATTTTGCAATATCTAATAGTCTAATAGTCTTTTAATTTATTCTACCTTTTGTCAAAATAGAACCAAATATGGACTTGAAGGCACGGCAGTGCCCTCGCCAAGTTGAGCAAAAAAAGCGGCACGGCCGTAACACTCTTTTCTCGAAGCAATTCGAGCCATTCTCGACCCCCTATAACTTCATTGTGAATAAAATTAGAAACCTGAATTTTTAGTAACCACGAAGGCTCTGTATAAAGACGGTATATTTAAAATGGCATCTCATAACTTTTTACGGTAGCATAACTGAGCTGCGAGACTTGGGCATTTTTTACAAGTTACGTTTTTTATGGCATCTATATTTCTTTAAACAAATTTATTAAGAATAGGTTTGACATCTTTCGACGCCATTATTTCCAAATGAAGTCCGTGTGGCTTGACACAATATTGTTTATCAGCGTCCGTATATAGATTACATTTGACTAACGTTTTACAATCTTACCCACACACAGTTTCAAGAAGAGAAGGTGCCAGACCTCAATTACCTGAAGATGAAAATAGAACGACAACGACGAGTAAGTTTTTTTTATTATCTTAATGACACCTTACATCCAATACACTAGTTAAAGTCTTTTTAGACAGTCTTGCTCCAAACGCTCCAAACAGAGAATGACCCCTTTTCCCCCAAAATCCGAAATCGTCCACGCCTAGTAAAAAAATCTTCGAAAACATTACGAAAATTATAAAAGAACAATTTTCTAACTATAGCATGCATGCATTATATTCTGATAATTGTCCCTACCCATATATGGGGTATTTATTTTTTTTATTAATTAAAAAAATATTAGCAATCTGCACTCCTCTGTATAAACTATAAGTGTACGAAATTTCATATTCCTCCGTTCGCGCAATTTTCGTAAAAAGTTGTACAATGTTTTAGCTTCACGTATTATGATATAGATTATATAAATTCTTCTTCAATCTATCAATCGAACACCGGTTTTATTATGATGAGAGTCATGGACTGAACTTATGACAAAATAAAAATGTAACACTAGTTCAATATATTTAACATGTAATTAATTTATTATTTTTTCAGCAGCAGCTCCACACGAAATCACATCTTTATTTTCTACAAGTAAGTACGAACATATTTAGTTTAATTTATAGAAATAAATAATAAACGGATCACACACAACAATCTGTATTAGCATCAGGATCCTGTGTCAGGGGTTCCGAAATACACCCAACACAAACACACACACCCAGACCATGACAAACATTTATATGGCAGTAGGGATCGAAATTCCATCCTTTGCGAACGAAGTCGCGGGCACCATCTAGTATTTTATTTATTTGTTATCTTTCCTCTCAGGTAATGTGCTGATCTACGTTGGCATCGGAGTGGCCGTGCTAGCTTTTGTCATCATACTTCAAACTATATGCTTCATTATATACACACGAAGAGGTAAGGACTGAAATTACCACGTTCATAGTTTTTCAATTAAAATTAAATTGAAATCTTTTTACCAAATCGAATTTATTAGATACACATAAACTAAAAGGCAAAATATAAATATTTTCTTTAACATTTTAAAGTCGATGAGTAAAACTTTTTACGTGTTAGTTGGTTTCCGACAGCAAATGCAGGAGTTACTATGAATATATCGAAATCGGTATAGATGTGCCTGTAATATTTGGAAATTTCTCTCAATTTTGCCAGGATGCCATCATCAGATTATGATCATGATTTGATGACGATGGGACCACCTTGAAAGTATACCCTTTAAAACAAAAAAAATTGAAAATCGGTCCACAATCGGCGGAGTAATCGGTGAACATAGAAAAAGAAAAAAATGTCCTAGGAACAAAAGCAAATTAATTTAATTACCCCTTCCCCACCCCTGGCTCATAACCGAAACGTTTTGTTTATACAACCGTAGTATCTACAACTAACCCCATCTCACCCCTGCGGGTCGTATTGGTAATTTTTTATATATTTCTGAAACACTACATATATTCCTAAATTCCAGAAATATTCCTCCCCGCTCAGAAAAAAAAAATAAGACTTTTATTTATTAACTAGATTTATATTAACTAATACAATACAATAATAACTAAAGAGTTTGTTTGTTTCAACGTGTCTGTCTCAAGAACTATCCGTTCGGTCAGTTATCTGAGTGTCTTCATTTATAAGTAAAGTACCGTTAAATAGGTATTTAAAAAACATTTTTGGGTTTTTTATATTGTTGGTTAATGATTTTTACTTATAGGCTTTCAAACAGAACTGCTATCGATGTGGTTCTGCTCACTGAAATGGTCTTGATACTCACTCGGGTTTTTGTTGTTTTTTAAAGTAATTCCTTGTTCTTGTTCTAGTTAAAGTGACCCGTCGGAGAATAGAAGAAATGATGCGACCCACTAGCAAAAGCGACGATGGAAAAGGTGAGTCAAACCCAAAATCAGAGACCTGACATGGATAAACGTCAGAGCTGAAATGGTTTGATGGTTATAGTACGACGAACTCAACCGATGTTTAGGGTTTGAAATCCTACTAGTAAAAGCCACGATGGAAAAGGTGAGTTAAACTCAAAATTGAAGACAGGAGAAGGTCAGAGCAGAGATGGCCCGATGGATGAGCACAACTGAGATTTCAAGTGCCTACTAGGAGTGAAGGCATTTGATCAGTAGTGGGACATGTACAGGCTGTTATTTTACTTTACGTAATTCATTATCATAATACATTATCTCTGAATTTGACTTTTTGAGGGTCGTTACTATGGATGAAGGTCTCAACCAAACAAAACGTATTTAATACGTTTATCCAAAACAGTGTATTTATTAAGTAACATAAAATGCGGTTCTTTTAAGGGTTTACATGAATTATTTGTATACACATAACGCTTTCGTCCAAGCGAAAAATCACCTGACGACATACATTCTACCACTCAGATCTTTAACCAAAAAATGCGGATCCAGTTTTTATGGTTTTTTAATAACTCCACGTGACGATAATATAATGATCGTAAGCATTGTTTCCAGACCGCTACAGTCAGCAACCCACGAAAATCATCGATAGCTATGAAATGGGTCTTTATGAGTCTCTTCCAGACGTAACAAATAGTAAGTAAATTTTATAAAATAAAGCATTTAATAAACTTGCAAACCGCAAAGGGTATATAGATTTTGATAGAAATTTTATAGTACATATGTACTTATACCCTTACGAACAAAAAAAAAATGTCCAAAATCGGTTAAGATATAACGGAGTTCTGAGTTAACAAATATTAAAACAAATAAGAAAACACGGTACGAATTGAGAACCACCTTCTTTCTTGAAATCGGTTGATAAAATTATCTCTTGACCTTGAATTATGTTTTTATTTATCTCGTGACGATTATTATCAGATAATTATGATAGCAAATGGAACAGATTACGTGCTCTCCGAGGCACGGTGGGAACCCACAAGAACGAACACCCTGACCTAGGAACGTATATTTATACAAACACAAATATCTACTCCGAGCGGGAATCGAACCCACAACCGTCAGCCTTAGAAATACATTCAGTTTTATTACAACAGAACGGTCGAATTTTAAAAGTGTATTGTGGATTTTTTACAGAAAAACCAGCCCCACCTCCCATAGAGACTTTACCTCGTAAGTACCTAACCATTTAATTTAGTAACTTTCAACCACCCTTATACCCCCTTAGGGATCGAATTATACAAAATCCTGTCTTTATTATGACTTACGCCCTGAAATACCTATGCACAATTTAAAACTTCTAGCACTTAGCCAAGACAGACCTTAGGATACTGTTATTTATTAATAAATTTCAGGACTAACTTGATAGCCATTTAGATCTCACTTCTTTTGTCGTTGAAGTCAACAACCAAGGCATTTATCATAATATTGAACTTGGCTCTCATTTCACATTTATATTTTTGACTGGATATAGATTTATGAAACAAACAATATATACTAGCCTAACGCCTTACTCCCCAATTCCTCTCCTTTCCCTTTTCATCCCTTTTTAATTTAAAGTTGCAACGTATTAGTGGCTCCTCTGGTGCTGCAAATATCCTCGGGCGGCGTGATCACCTAACATCGGCTTTTCAGATTTCTCATTTGCCAAATATTATTATTAAAAAAAATGACTGCTTTACGCCAATTTTCTTCCCAAATTGATGATACTTTCTCTATCAATTCAGCCAGATAACGAGTTGTTATCAATTAGCTCCATAAAAGTAGTTTATATTATTAAATATCCCAAATAAATAAAGCAAAATACGCCAATTTTATCACGACCATTTTTTTACAGGGAAGAAAAGTCCACCATCACCTTTACCAGTGAGACCGCCATTGCTGAGAGAACGAACGAACTCATCGTCATCGTCTGTAGGTTCAAGACCAGTTAATATTGAAATGGTGCCGCCTAAGAGAGTACCAGGTAATAATTCTATGCTATCAGAGGTTAACTATTTGACGAGAATTACACTTGTAAGTTTTACTCTCGAGAGCGATATAAAACAACTCTGTAACCTAGCAACAGATACGTCGTTAGTAGTTACGAAAGCTGTGAATGTCAAAAATAAGGCACTGACAGTAAATTCTTTCAGGTGTAAAGCAATGAGAAATAACTCATGTATCTTAATCCTTATAAAAGACTGAGAACAAACTTATATGTGTAATTCTTGCCTAAATTGCTCATCACCTCTTTTACACTTGAAATATTTTATTGTCAACATCAGATATATCAAAAGTAAATGCTTACGTTAGGTTACCTTGGTAAATATTACCAGGTAGGGGAGTTATATAGTCTGTATCTCGGAAACAGCTCCAACGATTTTCATAAAAATTTGGTGTGACGTTTAGGTTTCGTTTTTAGAAAACGAGCAATGAAAAATTGGTACTGATTTTTTATATACTCCTAAAACTCAATATAATTTAATAAAAAACACGATTTATGACAAAAATACCATGGAAAATGTATAATTAAAAAATAGCCGTCACTCGAGATATAGATCAATGAAATAGGATTCATTAAAGACGCTATAATACTTTTAAAATATGCCTCAACTTGTAAATATAATAAAAATATATTTTTTTTTTATTTTCAGGAAAACATTTCAGTAATACTTCAAGCATATCAAGATCAAGGGAACGGTTACCGACACCGAGAGAATTTGATGGTGGTGAGTTATTTCGTCAACGCATTATAACGCTCATGACGAACATCTGTAAAGACCATACTGATGTTTTTCGTAGTCAAGTTTTTAACCGTCTACAAAAAAGTAGGTTCTGTTTTAAACCCATGTACATATATGTAGGTATGTTCGCGATTTCTTAAAAACTACGAATCCAATTTGGATGGAGTTTTTGCCATTTATTTGTCAAGGAAGGTTTTAGTATTTAATATGTTAGGACCTGATGAGTATCTTCGGAAATAAATATATAAACTCTTTTATTATTAACAGCAAATGATCTTTATAAGTAAAACAATACTTCTGTTTGAAGTCGGTTATAATCAACGAAAATAATGATCGTGTCTGTATTGTGTGTTCTCGGACCACGCCATCTTAATAACGGTTGGATGTGACGCGTTTACTTTTTTTTCAACAGGTAAATCTACCAATCCTACATTCAGCATGCCTAGAAGTAAAGAACGAATGCCAACGCCAAGGGAAATTGACGACAGTAAGTTCTCGATTAAATTTTTAAGATTAGATAACAGTTAGTAGCTAAGAGTTCTCTAAGCAGGTTTCGAACACATGCTGGCCGAATAGTCAAAGAGCTATAAGGTAGAGTCCAGCAGCAGCAGGTCGTTTATGGGCTCGACGGGGGCAGTATAGAAGATCGGGCTGAAGTAGCTAATATAGATCCATTATGTACGACTTAACTCCGTCCCCCATTCCTCTCCTTATTTTTCCCATACACCTCATATTCCTTTCTAAGGTGGCAATACATTTGCGACTCCTCTGGTGCTGCAAATTTCCATGTGCCAGTGATTACTTAACGGATATCCCACCTGTTCGTTTGCTAGCTACTTTTTATAAAGATAAAAAAACCTGTAAAAGTCCCATAGCTGGGCAAAACCCTCTTTCTATTAAAGGGCAGGATCTTAATCCACCATACTGCTCAACTGAGACGGCTGTAAATAGACACAATCTTAATCATACTCTACATATGCCAAAATTTCTCCCGACAACTTTAGGTAGTTTAATAGACTTTGAATTAATGTTTATTTCATTTTCAGATAAAGAATCGATGCCAATAAGAAATAGATCCAGGATGCCTCTGCCGAATGAAATGCCTCCAGGTACTTATTAAAATTATATATATAAAGCTGTTACTGACAGACTGATCTCTTAACATGCATCTCAAACCACTGAACGAGTCAAAGGGTACCCAGTTAATTTAGGTATCCGCCAATGAAAGTATTTTCGCGATTTCACTCCCTAAATGGGTGAAATGGGGATTCAAAGTTGATACGGAGAAATGAAACTTAACGCAAGCAAAAGCTAGTAGAGTGCATATATTTACGTCCATTTTCTATAAGAAGGTTGAACCTCCTCGATAAACTCCACTCGTACTCGTATATATCTGTAGTCATATTCAACTAAACTTTACCACACATATATAATTTAAACATGTTGTACGTGAAAACATACTTTATTCAAGTAGGCTCTCACGAGCACTTTTGAATCGTCATAAATGAAAATAACAAAAAAAAAATTACATCAATAATGAAACTACTACCGATTCGGAACGCAGATTCTACTGAACAGAACCAGCAAGAAACTCGATAGTTACTCTTTTAAAATATTGTCAATACAACACAGTTTATGATTACAAATTGATTATTTATTCTCTACGAAATTCAACATATACTAAGCCGGTAACTCTAAAACAGCTCGACTATTTGGTTAATTCTTTGTTAATTGTTATTCTAAATGGTACATACTCTCCGATTGGTTGAAAAGAATTTTCATCAAAATTGCTTCAAAATTATCGGTTTTAAAATCAAAATAGCTGGAATAAGTCTATCATTCAAGTAAACGAAACGAATTTTGCTTTTGAAATCCGTTTCCCTTTTTTTAAAGAGTTGTTCCATTTATATCTTATCATTACAGATAAACATGCAACGCTACCAAAGCTACATCACAAGGATTCTCCCCGGATTGGCGCAAGGATGTTGCCATCATTGTCACCGACGGGTAATGATTTGCTTAAAATTGTACGCGCATGTTCCCTCGCACTTAGAAGACGCCTGATTGGCCCCTCCGCGACCCTACGGTGACAATGCGAACTAAGACACGGACAGCAGCGGTCAAACGACTTTCCTTTACTTCTGCGCTCGTAGAGAGACATTAGGATATAGTTTATTCAACGTTACAAAATATGCTTTCTGGGAGACCGTGCCGTACTATTTCCGTAGTAAAATTTTGAATGTCATCAGAAGACATAAAGAGATCGCTAAATGGCAGAAAACCTCATTGTAGGAGACCAAATATTTTTGATAATTACTCTTAGTTTAGATTCCCTAATTGAGCAGAGACGGCCTAGTAGTTAGAACTCGTCGATATCAACCGATGATCGCGGGTTTAGACCCCGGCTAGCACCACTGTTTTCAAGTGCTAAATTTGTGTTTGAATTCATCTCGAACACGGCAGTGAATGAAAACATCGCGAGGAAATCTGCATGTGCTGGGAGAAATTTTAACATGTATATCCACCAATCTGCAATGGATCAGCGTGGTAGATTACGCTTTATAACCTTCTCCTTAATGGAAGAGGTGGCCTGTCCCCAGCAGTGGGACATTTTCAGCCTGTTACTTTACTTTACTCTTTCCCTAATTGCTCTATCATGGTCCGGTATTTTTTACGCCTTATTTTACCTCATAATTAGGTAAAATACACATGTATTAATAGTAAAAAATGTTTTATATACTATACTAATATTATAAAGTAAGTTTGTATATAGTCTCTGAAAGTACTGACCAGATTTGAAAAATTATTGTGTTAAATATCCCGTTTATTGAGGAATGTTATAGGCTATATTACATCACGCTGCGACTCAGAAGCGAAGCAGTATGCATAAAAGCGAGTGAAACCGCGAAGGTCAGCTAGTACTGCATATTTTGGTAGAGTTAATCAGTAATAAAAAAAACAGTAATTAAATCAGAATTTAAATCAGTAATAAAAAAATCAGTAACTAGTCAATACCTGAACTATAATAATAAGTAGAACTTGGTATAACTGGAAAAATTCTAAGTATATTATGATAATGATAATGGATTAGATTTGTACAGGGTCAAGAAGAAGTCAGAATTGTCGTTTTACCGATCAATCTTCATCCTTTTTTCTCCATTCCACGTGACATTAGCGAAATAACATCTGTCTAATTGGCACGACTAAAAGCCATAAACCAAAGAATTGAATTGAATTGAATATTTATTTGATTTCAGAAGATACGGGTGTTAACAACGAACTGATGGCAAAGCTGAGAAGAAGAGCAGCTTGTGAGCATTTAATTTGAGTTTTTTGAGGGTTTAATAACATTAAAAAATAGAAATAATACGTATCAAAGATTCATTTCAGTTTCAAAATTTTGTGGGACATTAATTATGTAATTATGTAATAGAAGAATCTATTTTAAAATTAAAAAAAAAAATCTATCACACAAAATTAAAATAGGTTCAAAAAATTTAGAGTACTCACTTGCTTAATTATCTGTGGTTACTTAAAAAATATATTATTTTCTCGCAGTGACCGAAGCCCTGGCCAGTCATACCGCGAACTTCTCTCTCCCCTTACCCCCTCCCCCCGTTCATTCACGACCGAAGAAAGCAGGTAAAAAATACTTATTTTATAAGGCGAGAATTATATTTGTGAGTTTTACTCTCGAAAGCGATATGAAACAACTTTATAACCTAGCACCAGATACGTCATAAGTAGTTACGAAAGTCAAAAATAACGCACTAACAGTAAATTCTTTCTGGTGCAAAGCAGTGAGACATAACTTTTGTGAATCTTAACGAACGTCTGAGAGTAAAACTTATAGGTGTATTTCTTGCCTAATTCTTGATTATACGATAATTATAGCTTCAGTGAACCAATCAATGTTATTTTATAAATATGTATTACGTTCAACTATTTGACGCTAAAAATCCGTATACATTTCCAACTTTGACAAGCTCGTCAAAGTTGGAAATGTATATTGTCTTGTTAGCCCAAAGATACCCTCGCCTGCTATACTAAGTCGCTGGTTGCTAGGCAACTTCGTCCAAATAGTATCAACGTAACACATCTGTAGTTACAAAATAACAATGCAAGTAGAGAAAAAGGTAACTGAATAATAATGTGATATTATTTTAGGAGAAATATGTTTTATTTCTTTTTTTATTTTTCAGTGGCTGTTCCATATCCGAAACCAAAGAAACTGAGTTACACAAATGGTAATTTTATACTAATATTATAAAAAGGTAAAATTTGGTGGTATGTTCGTATGTAGGGGATAATCTCGGAAACTGATGAAACTGATCCGATTTGAAAAAATATTTTTTCAGTGGATAGCCCTTGTATCGTAGAAGGTGTTAGGCCATATTACATCACGCTATAATCTACTAGAGCGAAACGGTAACCTTAAACGCAAGTGAAACCCCGAGGGACAGCTAGTTGTTTACATAAAAAATATAGGTAACATATTTGTTACTTAATAAATCTTATTATATAAAAAAAACACTTAAAGACTTTATATTTATTTTATGTTTTGGTTATTTTTATTAAAAATTTTCGTTTTATTCGCCTCAACACTCAGCTGGTTTCAAAAAAAAATAAATAAAAAAACGAAAACGCAAAAAAACTCAATTCGTTGGGGACATTTTTTTATATGTGTTCACCGATTACACGAAAACTGCTTGACCGATTTAATTCATTCCTCTTTTCCTCCTTCTATATCCCATTGGTACCATAGAATTTTCATTAATATAAGTTCAGTAATTTTGGCTTTTAAATCAAACAATAACGAAGTACGAAATTGCGTATTTTGAAGTCAGTTCTCTCTTTAACCGAATTCAAAAAAGGAGGAGGTTCTATGTTCGGCGGTCTGTATTAGTTTTTCGGCGCCAAGTAGATTCTCAAACATATATGAATGCTGATAAACAATAGTGTGTCAACCCACAAAAGTCAAATTTTAAGATATTGATGTATATTGATACTACGTCACCTATTTAACATTATCCAAACAAATTTCAAGTCATCTAAACTAAATAAGTATGGAAAAAAGTTTCTTAACTCAATGTTGCGTATTTCAGGTGCGTTCCATATTTTGCAATTTATAAAATAATCTCAGATATCTAAAAACTTATTATTATATAACATATTGAATAAATCTATCTGCTTTTGATTCAATATATATTTTATCAAAATAGAAAAGAAAGATGAATATATAGGTGTTCAAACTAATTTATTAAGAATAGGTTTGACATCTTTAGACGCCATTTTCTCAAAACGAAGTCCGTGTGGCTTGACACAGTATTGCTTATCAGCGTCCATATATCCATGTGTTATTTACTGGCACCGACTTCAAAATGTTGTAGAAAATATTTTTTGCTTTCTAGTTTGTAGTTGTTTCGTTTTCGAAGTTGGTTTATTTTTTTTTTAAGTTTTTATTTTAAAGTCCTGTTCGCCATTTTGTTTACAGATTCTGATGTTTCTGACGACGAATGGACCATCGAACAATTGAAGCCGATTAATTTGTACAACATTTAAAAAACTAGAAATATTTAGCTGTTATAACTTAAAAAAAATATAAAATTAATTTTAAAAATAAATGTTTATACAGGATGTCAACTGGGCATGTGTTGAACGTTTTACCAGCGTTACAAGAATCGATATTTAAAAGTTCTTTACTTTTTTTCATAAATGATGCCTATACTGTACAAAATTACAAGATCCAACATTTCAATTAAAAAAAAAAAAACAATTTTTTTTTATATCTGGTATAATATTCAACAGGTGAATAAAATTGACATAAAACTTAGTTATTAAGTTACATACAAAAAATTAGTTATTAAATTATTTATATACGAACTCAGACTTTTATTACTATCGTTTTTAATCTATGCTAATTTTTACCAACCTCCCAATAAGGGAACATTCTTAATTTTTTTATGTACATTTGGATCATTTTTTGTTTGAAAGAGTTTACTCTCCCATTCGTCCTATAGACTTTTCAACAAAACCAAAGCTTTTAAAATGAAATTAACCGGAATCAGAATGTCATTCTGTCATCGAAATCATTGTGGTCGACATTTTGGGTGCCAAAATCTATGAGCATAAAATGTATTTATTTGCGTAACTAGCGCCACGCACCGACTTTGCTCGGGTTACATTTAGGTTTACAACCCCTAATATACCCGCTTGGGGGTAAAATATAAAAAAAATGGTGATGTGCTTATACCATGCTTATTTCATCCTAGAGCCTAAAAACCTTGCCGGTTAAAATGGGAATAGGGATTGAAGGGGAATAGGAAGTAAGGGAAGGGATGGGAAGCCAAATTAAAAAAAAACTTGAACAAAGGTACTTTATTAACAAAACATAACTAATTTATTTCTTGTCATCCTCAGTTAATTCTATTTTATTCGTGTCTTTTATAATTTCATCGATTCTGTGCAAGTCCTTTAAAGACAGCTCGCCAGTGCCTCGTTCCATTGGTTTTGGCTGCGTGGGATCTGGTTTCCAACCCAGGAAGTTTATTATCTGGAATGTCGCAGGAACGCCACGTTCTCCACGATCTGGAATTTCCTGGAATATACAATATATTACTTTAACAGATTTCCGGAAACAGAGACGGTTCTCGTTCTTTTATGTATGTTCCCCGCTAACTTGAAAATGACTTGACTTATTTGGTTAATTATTTTTTTATTCTAAAGGATAGACTATCCTATTGGTCTCATAGATTTTTTATAAAAATCGGTTCAGTAGTTTAGATTGTAAAATCTAAAAAACCTGATAGGAGAATGTAATCCAAATAAACGGAATTAATTAATTACTTTTTTTAAAGTCTTGTTGGCTGTTTTATTTAGGGGTTTGTTCAGAAATACAATCCAGCCCACTACTCAGAGCTTATAACATCTCGAATCGACATTTTTCAACGTCTAACGAGACGACAACTAGTGCATTTAATGAGAGAAGTCATTAAGACTGACCAGCGAGGTAAAATATACCCTCGAATTGCTCAGTTAGTGAAGACCTTCTTATTGCATATGAACTCCTGGTACTTGAGAGCCAAGAAGTTTATTTTAGTTGAATATTACTGAATTCAGAAAGTCTAGTAAGACCTTCTTATTGCACATGAACTCCTGGTACTTAAAAGCCAATAAATTTGTTAGAGTTGAATATTTCTGGATTCAGAAAATCTGTTAAGACCTTCTTTTGAATATAAACTCCTGGTACTTGAAAGCCCAGTAGTTTGCCATAGTAGATTATTTCTGGATTCAGTAAGTCCGGTAAGAACTTTTTATTACACATGAACTCCTGGTAGTTAAAAGCCAAGAAGTTTGTTATAGTTGATAATGTCTGGATTCAGAAAGTCTGGTAAGACTGTCTCATTGGTTATGATCTCCTGGTACTTAGGGCCCATGAAGCTGGCAATCGAATCGATAAAGATTTCTAATTTTCCTATTTGAAGAGATACACGGGGATGTGTTCCAGAGCTGATGACATCTCGAATTGACATTATCCACGTCTAACGAGACGACAACTAGCGCATTCGATGCAAGGTATCATTACGACTGACCACTACATTAGACGAAAAATGTTATTCTCGTCTAATATTAAGTACTAAAATTGCATTTGTACGTTTTACTATCATAATTGACTACTTAGGTACATTTGCGAAACTATGAGTGTCATAAATAACGCTCTGACAATAAATACTTTCAAGAAACAATTACGTAAATCTTTATGAAAGTGTAACAGCAAAACTTAGAAAGTGTAAGTCTCATCTATGAGCAAAAATTCTTTACTACGAGAGACGAAATAAAACCATGTTCAACACGTGTCTAGCTAAACAGTGTTTAAAAATTAGACATTGTTTAAAATGTTGTCAAAATTTCTATACTGCGTGTAAAATTATAAAGAAACTTATTAATATAATATCACATATTATATTTGAGAGCTAAAATAGGTTTTAAGCATATATTAAAAATAGCTTCTGGATCTATTCTCCAAATGGGTGTTCCACAAGGATCAATTTTGGGTCCTTTTTTATTTTTAATTTACATTAATGATTTGCCTTTTTATGTTAACAATATTTGTGATATTGTGTTGTTTGCTGATGATACTTCATTAATATTTAAAGTAGACAGAAAGAAAGATAAGTATGGCGACGTAAACAATGCACTATCTCATGTACAGAAATGGTTTACTCTAAACAATTTAGTTTTAAATGCCAAAAAGACGAAATGTGTCGAATTTGCACTACCTAACGTTAATAAACAAAATTTTAATCTTGTTTTGAATAATGAAATACTTAATGTAATTGATAGTACAGTATTCTTGGGCATTACTTTAGATTCAAAACTTCAGTGGAAGCCCCATTTGTCATCCCTTGCAGGAAGACTCAGCTCCGCAGCTTATGCTGTTAGAAAAATTAAAAATTTAACTGATATTGATACTGCTCGTCTAGTATACTTTAGTTACTTTCACAGTGTTATGTCTTATGGTATATTACTTTGGGGTAATGCCACAGACATTGAGACTGTATTTGTCTTACAAAAAAGAGCTACTCGAGCAATATATAGTCTCGGAGCTCGAGACTCCCTTAGGGATGTATTTAAGAAGATAGATATTCTCACGGTTGCGTCACAATGTGATTTACGTTAATATTTTATATATCTTTCAAAATAGTGATGGTTTTCCTAAGAACAGTGACAGGCATTGTGTAAACACTAGAAGAAAAAATAAACTTTTCATACCAAACTTTCGTCTTCATAAAGTCAGTTCATCGTTTCTGGGGTTTGGTATTCGCATCTATAATAAAATCCCGCAAACAGTTTTACATTTGCCACTTAATAAGTTTAAAGCCTACGTTAAAAAATCTTTAATAAATAAAGCATATTATACCATACAAGAATATTTTGACGACAAAGAGGCGTGGATTTGATAAGCGTTGATTTTCTATCCGGATAACATAATTGAAATGTAATAAAAATACATTATGTATAAATGATTTTAAAAGAGTTACTATCGAGTTTCTTGCCGGTTCTTCTCGGTAGAGACTACATTCCGAACCGGTGGTAGCTTTATAAAAATTAAAAATGAAAATATGACATGTAACTTGACGATTCGAAAGTGCTGTTAAAGCCCATTTGAATAAAGTATATTTTGAGTTTGAGTTTGAGTTTGAGCTAAGCGTATGTTTATACAAAACTAGCAGTTGCTTGCGGCTACGCCCGCGTATAGTTTGGAATGTGACCTTTCCAGGATTTATTACCCCCTAGCGTAATTTTAAGGGATGATTTTGAAATTCTGGGATACATATATTTCATTATTTTCCCTAAGTAATGTTTGCACTGAATTTAAGGATAATCGGTAAAAAAAAAACACTTTCTCCATATAAACTTTACTACCCCCTTGCACCCCAAGCGTAATAATAGTACCCCGTTTTCTATTTTATATTTCATTACTATCACCCAGAAGTATATGTATTAAGTTTTAAGTTAATACGACCACGGAATTTTGCATACAAATGTTTTTACCCCTTTTCACACTCTTAGGGGTGAATAATCGAAAAACCCTTTCTTAGTGGATACCTACAACCTAAAAGCCACCTACTGCCAAAATTTCAAGTTCGTAGCCCCAGCGGTTTAGGCTCTGCGTTGATGAATCAGTCAGGACAAGTGATTTTATATGTATAGATTAAAATATGTCTAAACCATGTTTATTAGAATATTGAGCAGAATAAGAAGTCGAGATGAAATTATAATATACATATAATTATAATGAAAAAAAAACACAGAATATACATTATGATTAACTAAAGCGATTCCCGATTTAGATCAACAATGACGTGATATAAACGCTCCATTGGACGATGATTTTCTATCAGTATTAATGCTAAGTGGTTTACCATCAGACTACGATCCACTGATTATGGCATTAGAGAATTCGAAAAAAACTGTGCAGCGAAATTGTTAAAAGTAAATTAAATAAATAAATCATATAATCATAATTATTTGTTCTAACAATGTTTAGATCAAATCTATCGTTAGATGCGGATTTGTAGTACAGGATTTTATAGGCGTTTAACGTATATTTAAATTTTTTGTAGTAAGTCCGTAAGTGACTAACTTCATCCATATGTATGCGAAAATAAATGTCTGTTCGTTTCGTTTTTACGCTTAAGCCGCTAAACGAATTGCACTGATTTTTGATATCACATTTCATCAATCAACCCTTTTTAAGCCGACAGAGAATTTTGTAGAAAAACTTTTAGACAATCATCAGAAATACCAAGATCTATATTAACACGAGCAAAACCGCTGGTCAAAGTAGTCTATAATATGAATGTCATACCTTTCCATACATCTCATCATATATGGCCGCGGCCGCGAACTGTGTACTCCTCTGAAGATGCAGAGGTCTATTATACGCAGCATTCGCCTCTCCCTGAGCTCGAACATCATTCATAACGTGCCAGGCTGATGGAAACCAGATTGTCAGGCTGTCTACATCTACCGTTTGTAGTGTGAAACCAGCCCTGTATGTAGAGGTTTTAAGGGTTACGATAATGGAGAGTAGACAGTGGGGAAATATATGGCGCCTTTGTTTAAAAATGAAGTCCATGTGGCTTGATACAGTATTGCTCATCAGCGTCCAATTAATGATAAGGTTAATGATATTTTGTAAATAATAAACCTTTTCCTTTTGTTTGTTATATACTATTACTTTCCATATTTAATATAACGGGTCTTATCGCGATAACTAATAGTAGTAATACCTTTTTACAGAGTAGAGCTGAGAGTCAGCTCGTGACCACGGCGAATGTAACTTCGTCGAAACGTCGGGCAAAAAAAAGGTATTACTACTATTAGTTATCGCGATAAGACCCGTTATATTAAATATGAATAGTATAAATCGCGAAAGTTTAAAATATATAATATACTATTACTTCCCAGAAGTTGGTCCTTATAAGTAACAGTATCAAATAGTACAATTATATAGAGTGTGTTTTATTTTTCAAAATCAGGTGATTCTATTATTGGCTAGAATTTTTTTTTAAAACTAATGATGCCCTCACCAAATCCGAAACTATAAGGAATTGCAAAAAAATATTTTTTGCAATTCTTATACATAGTTTCGGATTCGGCTTACCGTGTCCAGTTAAAAAACTCGTTGTTTATTAGATTTCATTAAGTTTAAAACGGAGGAGATATGTATATGTATAACGAGGGTAGTTCACTCATTTGAGGTACCTCGTCATCAGAATCTATGTTCAACATGGTGTTAGTAAGAAATAATTGTCCCGACACTAAATTAGAATCGTTTATTGTCCACTCACAGTAACAAATTAACAAAATCTCAAATCTGAACGACGGAAATGGATTAAACTACGGAAACGCGGTAGGTTCGGTACAGGCGGGTAGAACGACCTCTCGCCCTCGTGTCCAACTCAAAAGTGCCCGCCGTCACAATCCGTTTTATGTCAAAAATGAATATCGGCTAATAGCTGTCAAACTAACCACACCTGTACCGACTCCACCCAAGCGCACTGCTTGACGTTTCCGATTAACAACCATAGATGGCGTTATTCTAAATTAACGTTAATCAATTAAGATTTCAATAATGATGCCTCTTGATTCTGCGACATGTATAACACTTATGAGTTGAAGACACCTTCATTATATTTTTCGTATATGTACGTACTCTGCATCTGCCCTGGCTTTATCTTTTAAATTTTACTTATGTATTTATATAAAAATCACCCTTAGTTCTTGCCGAACTGTCTTCTAACATTAAGAACTGCCTAAGTCTCCCAGGGAGGTAAAAAGTGGGAGATAGATATCGAACTCATCTTTACTTAGACACTAATAAGCCATTCTAGCAAGCTACATAGACTTCAATTTGAGAATATGACGTTTAAACATATCAAACCTATTCGTAATCAATTTCTTTGAAGAATTATATCTTTTATTTTTCATTTTGATACAAATTATAAAGAAATAAAAACTTACTTTTTTTGTGGATTATCAAAATACATCAATATGTGGGTTGACACATTATTGCATATCCAGTTATAATTACCCAAAATCTCACGATGCTAATAAGTAATTCTGTTACTCACGCATTCAGCAAACCCCCTATATCCCGTATCCGAGTGAAGGGTGAAATGTGGGGGTACACACCCCCCAAACGCTCAGTTTCAGCCAGCTGTAGTGATTGCCGTAGCTCCATTAATGTATCGCCGCCGAATACACAAGCTACGAACACCTGAAATTAAGAATGATACTATAATAATATAAAATATTTAAATTTATTTGTTTTGTATTGGATATATTTAATAACTCTAAATAAGCACTAGCTTCCGACCGCGACTTCGTCCGCGTGGAATAGTTACTTTAGGCTAATAATGCATTATTTTAGAACAAATATAGTTAACATAAAAAAGGTTATAGTGAGCTAACCTTAAAAGATAGGCATATGCTGTCGCGAACTTTTTTTTAGAACTTTTAAAGGAGAACAATTCTGACATACATGATTCTTGCGAAACTTTAACCGTTTACGCGGCGCACGTAGCGTAAGCTCTCTCAATAGGAAAATATCCCCCGATTTTGAAACATTCTTCATTGGTGCTCCGCTCTTTTTGTTCTTAGCGTAATAATATATATAGCCTATACCCTTCCGCGATAAATGGGCTATCTAACACTGCAAGAATTTTTCAAATTGGACGAGTAGTTCCTGAGATTAACGCGTTCAAGCAAACAATCAAACAAACTCTTCAGCTTCATAATATTAGTATAGATTCTTTGTCTATTTGCATATTAATATACTTTGTGTGTTTTTGGGAACGGCTCAAATAATTAATGTAAGGATTTGGGTTTTTAAATTAATCTATAGATGGCCTGATGAGCTTTCTTGAAAAACACAAACAATAATAATTGTTTTTGTAGAAAAATATAAACCACCTCAAAGAAGAACAGTTATGGTATACAAAGACAAATGATTGCAACAAACGCGATTCAATTCCTAATTTATTTCTATTGTTTATCTACAAAGATCTTGATAAGTCTTTTAAAATTATAGACTAAAACCCTCCTTGAAAATGTTTTATTAAAAAAACGAAACTCTAATATGAATCGAATCACTTTTCAACAAAATCACGGCCATACAAAGTTACATACATACATAGGAGTCAAATACAGAAACTTCGTTTTTTAACTTGTTAAAAACACAAACAAAACCACATAAAATTTCACTAGTCATTCACTTTTTATAATCATTGCAAAATCCTTGTTTTTGGACTAACTGTAACCTGAACCAAACCGCAGGCGAGAACGAATTAAGAATACTTACTCCATCTGGTTTCAAGCAGCGCATCACTTTATCGAAACAACCGGGTAGATCATTGACCCAGTGCAACGCCAGGGATGAGACGAACAAATCAATACTGTCGTCGGGAAACTGGAAAAAAAAATATTAAAAATGTAATTTATTCAAGATTTTCCAAGCAATTTTAAATCGAATTATGTAATCGATTATATTTGAAGAGGATTTAGTAGTAATAATAATATTTACGAGACCTGTTTATAAGTATAGAAAAATGAATAAGACGATTACGGTAAATTAATCAGTAAGTTTAATAATAAGTTGCTGCAATTGCTAAGTTAATTGTTAGAAAAAGGTATACCAGTGCTCAATCAATGCTGCCACACTCTAAAATCGCGAGGGAGTCATACTAATAAATAAATAAATGCATCACATTAACTGCCCCATTAGGCTCTCATGATCCTGTGTTTGGGGTCTAGCAACACACAACACAAGCACAATTTTTTTATAGATTTGTCAATATAATCTACAATTTTTTTTTAACAATCACATCAATCAACACTATTTGTTCAAATAAATGAAATTGAAGTCTGTTTTTGTCATTTAAATTGACAGTTTTTAACTGAATACATGTGAAAGTACACAGGACTGATTTTAAAACAAAAATAGCCTGAGTAACTCTTTATAATGAGTAACTGTGTGTGTATGTGTGTGTGTGTGTTTTAAAAAAGTTATTTATATTATTTTTAATTAATAAATAAAAAAGAGGGTTCCGCGGAAATTAAATTGAATCCAATGAAATAGTAAACAATATCTGATTCAAGTAGGGCAGGTAAACTAAAAATGTTTTCTTAAATTGACACGAGGCATAAGTAGTTTTAAATAAAATTAAAAAATCATCAATAACTAATAACTTATTTAAGAAATTAAGAATAAAATACAGTATTTTTTTACCTTACTCACTTACATCAAAATTCTCTTCATCAACAAGCACTTTTTCAAATTTAACATCATCACCAATAATCGCTTTGTCTAGATGTGTTTGTGACGAGTCACATAGTGTGACCTTTTCTACACTATCGGGAAGAAAATGACGGGATACATAGCCGCGACCTGCTCCTGTTGAGAATAAGATAACATGTAGTTGATTTAAATTATATTAATAATATTAATAGAAAATAGTTTTTAAGTGACATGTAGATAATTTTCAGACAATTAAAGTTGAAATTTATAAGAGACAAGAGTAAAGTTGTATTAGATATAATTTAGAGATTTTTGTAATAAAAAAAACTATAGTACCTTTGACACAATTTTTTTTCATAGAACTATTTTTATCTTTACACATAAAATTACTTGCCCTTACTGATTCATCAACCCAGAGCCTAAACTGCTGGGGTTACAAACTTGAAATTTTGGCTGTAGGTGCCTTTTAGGGTGTTAGTATCCACTAAGAAAGGGTTTTTAATTTTCCTTCCCTAAGAGGGTAAACAGGGGGAAAAACATTTGTATGGGAAAAATTTATTTTTTTGGCTGATTGTCCTTAAACTTAGCATAAATATTCCTTAGGGTGAATAAATAAATAGTAGTAGGCTAATATAATTTTAATATCACACAACAGTGGACTAAGTTGCTTACAATAAAAAAAATCATTATGTGAAAGACAAATTTATCCACAAACAATAAACGCGATATCCTAGTTAATAATTATTAAATGCTAGAATTATTTAAATAACGTACCCAGTTCAACAGCATTTTTAAACGTTCGTTTTATATCAAATATCCTATCAGCCGTCCGCCAACCAACCTCCTCTTTGATATACTCTGATAGGTCATAATTTTCACTTTGAGCTGCTCTGTCCTTTTGCAATATTTTCGCTTTCCTATCAAAAATATTCATAGTACGATAAACTGAACTAGCGGTCTTCTTTTTAGGATTATTTGTACTTTGGTGACGAAAACATCCTTTATTATATACATTTTTAAGCGAATTTAATGTTTTTGCTTTACATATTCGCAAAACTGGACTTAATAATTGGGTTTGAGACATAATGGATATTAACTAATTAACTTATAAATAAATATTATTGTATAATATTCATATTTTGGGTTAGAAAAACAGCTGAGTAAATTTGACGTATGTAATCAATTGCCATCATTCATGACGATACCTATTATATTAGACAGTAATTTAATTTTCCACAAATCTTTTTCAAAATCATAATTAATTTATTTTGTAAATCATTTTGAAAATAATACCTAAAGTTTTTAAAATGTTCACAGCAATATTTTAAACTTTTGATCAAATTTTTTAAGCTACAACATTTTTTAAAACTGTCAATATTTTCCTTATTTTCAATCCTGATAAAAATTTCGAAATAGTTAATCTAAATAATATACGTTCAATTAGTAAAGAGTAACTCATAATTCTGAAACTTGTGAATATTATTAATGTAATATTATTTATTTCAAATCATTATTACTAAGTCAAACAAAATTACAGGGTAAATTGTTATTAAGATTAAAAAGTCGTATTTTATTAATGTTTTAGCTATTATATAAATGTATAATGAAAAAATATGAAACAAATAATTTTTTTTAGTATAAGAATTTAATTTCATAATACATTCTTACAGATGTGGCCTATAATAATGCAGTTTTTACGTTCTAACGCGCCCTATATAACCTTACCTATCGCAGCTGTAGTCGGCGTTATAGGATATAATTTAGAAAGCCTATTATCAGATAGATATACGCCTTATAATAGTAAGTATTAAATTACATACTAAATAACATTTTTCTGTGCTACAAATTTCATCATAATTACTAAGAAAATCAAAGGGAGACATTATTAAGTAAATATATCTATAGTATAGTCACATTATGTGTGTTTTCTGGGGCAAATAAGCTATCACCGATCATGGATTCAAAAATATTTGTTTTTGCGTAAATAAGATTTTTAAAACAAGTTAAAATAACGAAAATGGTTCACAATTTATCTAGGACATTTTGAAATAATTGTAAAAGAAGTAGCTTATAATTTTAATTTTCGTATATTTACTATAACAAAAAAAAGTTTCGTATATTACTATTCATATAAATACTTAATTTTTAATTGTTATCAAATTTAAAAGAAACTAAATAAAATAAATATTTCAATACTCATTTCCATGCTTATTATAATATAGAAAAATTCAATATTGTTGTAATATTTAACTTTAAACAACTAAACAAATAATCAAATACAATTGAACTTTTTTTCCAGAACCAGTCCAAGACCAAAGATTCGAAAGATTGGAAGAGGAACTTTTAAAAGACCCAACTAATGTAAAAAAATTGAAATACCAAGAAAATGTCCTCGGAAAGAATGTATCTCCATCATTAGAAAAGAACTAGTCACTTCTATAGATGATAAGCTTAGGTAGATAATAATTGTTGCTTGTTATAAATAAAAATAATAGAAAAGATAAAAATGTATTTCAGGTGAGTATTCCTATTCCTTAGGTAAGTTTTACATTAGTAAGTTTTACTCTTGAGACCAATATAAAAAAAAACTGTAACCTAGTAACAGATACATCATAAGTAGTTACGAAAGCTGTGATTGTCAAAATAAGCCACGGACAGATAATACTTTCAAGTGGCACAACTAAAAACTATCAAAACAAAAATTGAATTGAATACTTTCAGGTGGAAAGCAATGTATATATGTATATAGCAAAGTATATAAGTAAAACTTATAAGTGTAATTCTCGCCTTATTCAATAGTGAGTGTGGGCTGCCATAAATAAATACACAAAGTGGCATCAAATCTGACGAAAGCATCAAAACAAGGTCCTATGAGTACTTAGATTCAATCTCAACAAATAGCTATCATAAATGTTTCTTAATTAATTTTTTTTGTTGTATGTATCGCAATAATTTTTCTAAAATAAAAAAATCAGGGGCTGAGTCATGTATACACCATGGATGCAAGATCTAATAAACTATGGAATTAGAGATTTAATAACTTTAACCTTACCTAATAAACAAGCTTACTAGCAAATAGGATTTTTCAACACATGCAGTTTTCAAGATTCAAGCTTTCAAATAAAATCTTCAGCTTTATATTTTAGTATACACTTGCTGCTTTTTGTGGTTTCACTTGCGTTTATGGTTTGCTCCAATGAGTTGTAGCGTGATGTAACATGTCTATAACCTTCCTCAAAAAACAGGATATCTATCAGAAAAAGAATTTTATGAATCAGAGAATTTTAAAGATTACCCCTCTACATACAAACTTATGAACAAATTTAACCTCTTTATAGTATATGCTCTTTTAAAAATATATTATTTCACTCTGTAATTAGAAAAAGGAAATTTTGTAAAAATTATTCATATAGAAAAATCATTTTTCGATTATCAATAAAATTGTATGATCAAAGATTATTTTTTTAATTACTTATTTATGAACAGTGTAGTTAACATGGTTAAAAGATAATTTACTATAATTTATTTATTTAGAGTTTTTGAATGGAAGATGAAATCTAATATTTGTAAACACTAGGACTTAATAGATAGCATTTTATAAAAGTTTGAACCAATTATAATGGCAACAATGAAATTAAAAATTAGCGTATTTATTTGTAAATAAAGATAGATTTGCAACATTTTGTTTTATTCTAATATTTTTTTTTTATTGGTAACATTAATATAGAACTATAGAAAACATATTATTTATAATATAAAAATCTCCGCTTTTAATTTAATGCTTATATTTTTGAAGGATGCAATTCTTTGTATTATTTGTTTTAAGTAAATAATATTTTAATTGTATGCGATAAATTTTTATTATTGTTTATCTTTAAAGTAACATTCATTAGCACAAGACATTTAAAAAAGTTAAATGACATATAATAATTAACTCATCGCACTTAACGGGTCTATTAGGATCTCATGATCCTGAGTTAGAAACCTACAATAAAATCACCCAGATCACGACCAACGTCTGTATTCATATCTGTTTTGGCCATACGCAGGAGCAGGAATCAAACGGTCGTACTTCAGTTAGCGCTTCAGTCAGTTGCGCTGACCTTTGCGTCAAAAGATTTTTATGAACTATATATATATGATAGAGTAAAAACATAGCGTATCTCTATTATATATCTTTTTGTTTGTTTTTATTAATAGATAGGGAAATAAGAATCTTTTAAAATTTAAAAAACAGGCACATAGATGACCTGAGGTAGACTGATAATTGGGTTTTATTGGAAACATTGGACACGGATGTATTATTTCATTTCATGCAAAGCAACCATATAAGGAATTGAATTGCTTGGACAATATCTAAATCCTTCGAACAGAATGTAATTGAAAATAATTATACGTATCTATGGTCTCGTCTAAAATCATTATTTTAAAAGCAATTTAAACAATGAATATTAAATTTAAGTTATTTTAACTTTAATCAAATTACAAATATAGAATTATTTAAATATCTACAAAATAAATTTTATTAATAAACTGACAATAAAAAAATAAACCAATATCAACTATCACTTCTGTTTCCAACTGTTTTAAATAATTTACTTAATCATTTATTTACTTCCACGTATTAATAAAATCATAAATTGAAAGCAGAAGAATAAATTTATTGAGTGCTTAGTGAATATTTATTTTCTTTTTTTTTTTAACTTGCAACAAAAACCATGTCAATGTTAAAAAGTTATCGCTGTCATTAGCTTTAAAGAAAAAAAACCAATGCGCTTCGCTTCTCTTTTGGAATTTATGGTACTGTAACAAGGCTCGCTTTTGTGTTTCACTTCGGAAAAGTTTTAAAATTTCGGATACAATCATGTCAACAATGCGCTAATTGCTTCAACAATAGCAGTATTATAAAGTTAAGAGTTATTTTATGGAAATAATAAGTAGATTTACGGATCAATATCCGAGTCATTGAGATGTCTCCATAGCGTCACTGCAAATGGAGACAAAGTCTGGTGCAGGAATTACCGATCATTGGATGAAAAGTATGATGGAGCCGGCCGGTAGCGACAAACAAGTACAGAACGATAATAGATCATCTGTGAAGCGCGAAAAGATGGCAGAAGCTTATAACGGTCAAGACAATAATATGCCTTATGAAATTAAGCAGCAGAACGAAGGAAGGTATCGTTGCGATGTGTGTGACCTAGCGTTTGAAGGCATGGAGTATTTGATGTTGCATAAAAAGTTTCACGGCAATGACAAGGATACACCGACTATAGAGCCCGAAGTGCCAATCGTAAAAGAAGGTCCGAAAAAGCGTCGTAAGTTCAAATGTGACCAGTGCGATGTAAAAGTGAACTCACAGTATCACCTCGACATCCACCGCAGCAAGCATGAAGGTAACGCGTCTAAGAAATATATTTGTCAAGTGTGCGATCGTAGTTTTGTAGCAGCTCAGTTCCTTAAGAGCCATATGCAGTCGCATTCGGCGACAAGTACGATAAATTGCGAGATATGCAATAAGAATTTCACAGGGCAAGCATATCTGAAGCTACATATGCAATTACATAACGACATCAAGAAGTTTAAGTGTTCGAAATGCGATGAAATGTTTCCAACGAAGAATTGCCTGAAAATTCATATGAAGAAGCACACGAAAGTAAAAAATTTTAAGTGTGATTTTTGTCAGAAACTGTTTGTATCTAGAATAACTATGGAGAAGCATCGTCAGACACACGAAGGGCAGCCGATGGATTGTCATGTGAAATGCACTCAATGTGAACGAACGCTACATTCTTCGTTACTTCGCACTCACATTGCGAGAGCTCATCCGTCGACAATCGACGATGATGTGAAACGTCCACACAAATGTTCCACATGTGGAAAAAGCTTTATTGTTAAAATAAATCTCAATTTACATATCCGGGTGTGTCACCCGGATTTAGCTGAGCCGGAGGATGAAGATGAAGATGTAATGACGGACAATTCTTAGTTTTAAGATTAGATATGTACTATCATGTATTATTAATGGATAATTATACTTTTTTATGCTAACATTAATGTATCTTTTATTTTTTATTCTTATATAGATATTTTAATCAAGTCAAGATATTTTATTTGTGAAAGCTTTAAATGATCAAATTGGGTTGATGTCCAATATATTTACTTAAATAGGCCTAAAGAAAAATAAACTATGAATTAAATAATTCTACAACTTTAAATCATATTTTTAAAACGCGATAACAGGCAGTTCACAGCAATTATGGAAAGAAAGGCAAAACATGTCTTTGTAAAAATAAATCGTAAGATCATTTACATTAATATTTCTGCTAGTTTATAATATTTGAGTTCCAAAAATAGTTTTATGAAATTCATTTTCTTAAGGACGGAACTACAAATCTTCAAGTGCGAGCCGGACTTGCACACAAAGGTTTCCATACTATCATACAAGTTACATTACATTTTAAATATAACTATTTTAAGATATTAATACAGTACCCTAAGCAGCTTGTATATAACAGCAGCAGCTGACTCAACTGGGCAGTACCACGGAAGATCGATGTGAAGTAGCTGATGTAGCAGTTTGGTACGGAGATTGAAATCAGGAATCCTGATCCCTGCCCCATTCCTTGCCTTACTTTCTATTCCCTTTCATCTCTAATTCCTTTTAAAACTGGCAATACATTCGTGGTTCCTCTGGTGCTACAAATGTCAATGGGCAGTGATCACTTAACATTAGTAGACCCGCCTGCTCGTTTGCCAGTTTTATAGAAAATAAACACTTTTGTAAATTTAAAAGAAGCTAGACGTTATAACAATACATAAAATCTGACTCGTACTGGACCGGTTCTTATTGTTTGTTGTTACAGCGGCAATAGTCATACATATTAAAAATATCAACTAGACTTATACCGCTCACAGACGTTGAGTGTGATGCGTTATTTATTTAAGAACATAATACTTCATTAAGTTGGTTTTCACAAACGCTTAATCATTTGGTTCATTTATTTCTAACTAGTTTCCTCCTTGCGGTTTCACTCACGTTTATGGTACCCACTTCGCTTCTATGAGTCGTAGCGTAATGTAATATAGCCTATAACCATCCTGAGTAAAAGGGCTAACGGACGGAAAAGAATTTTTAAAATTGGATCAGTGAGTCAGAAAAAACCACATATATACATACAATTACATTGCCTGAAATTTTTTTTTTTTTTTTTTAAAGAAATACTTTAAAATACTGGCTTCGTATCTTCCGAACGTCAAACAGACTATGACGTCATGTCAAGATGGCGAATGCTAATGCTGTTATAGATGATCTTTTGTACATTTAAATATTTACTAGGTAAACAAAACAGGTCATTAGATTTCTTGCCTTCAAGGGTTATTATTATACTAATTATGCGTTGTGGTTTCACCCGCGTTAATTTTATGAAAAATTTAGTTATCTATATTTCATACTTTAACCGTTTTCGCAGTGCACGCAACGAAAGTTCTCATAATTGGCACAACTAGAAGCCATTAACCAAAGAATTGAATTGAAAGTTCTCATAAGGAATCATTTTTACCGTTTTTGCAACATTTTCATTGATGCTCCGCTCCTATTAATCGTAGCGGGATATTATAGCCTTCCCCGATAAATGGAGTATTTAACTTAAAAACAAAATTAAATTCGAGCCAGGTTTCTGGGTTTAGCGCCAACCAAACTTTTCAGCTTAACAATATATAGTATAGATATCCTATAAATTCATTGCAACAAAATGGCCGATGCTATATTAAGAAACGTGTGTTATATATGATTATTCGTATATTATAACTTTTTTTACTACCTATTCAACCTGAGTTCATAGAGGTTAAATTCCATAAACCTTTTTTGAATTTTTAAAACAATAACCATGATTATCCCAGTGTCTATTCTTTATAATTATATAAAATGCTTTACCCTTACTGACGGATCAAAGCACAGCCTTTTAAATTGGGAGGATTTCTTATGATGTAGACTTTCGATACGAGGGGATTTTCGAGAATTCACCCTCAATGTGTGAAATGTGGTAAAAATGGTTATTTATAAAATCTTACTCTGTGGTCATATTTACTTAAAACCCAATTAATATATAAGTCTTATTGTAAAAATGTGGATTTTTGGAAATGAAAAAAAATGTATTTTATTTTGTTTAATACATAAATAACATTAATATTAGAAGATACAATAAATTAATTTGACGTCTGCACCGGGGTTTCTTCCGTGCCGTTAACTTTTACTTCGCTCGCTTCAGCTTCCTTCGCTGCTTTTTCACTGGCTGCCTTTTCAGCTTCCTTAGCCTCGGCATCTTGACGCTAAAAAAGAAAGGTTTCTTTTTATAACTTATATGATATAACGTTTATGAGAGTACGTAGACAGGTAACAATATGAAAAATTAGATATTATATTAAATAAATATACAATTGTTATAATTATATATACAATTTTCAAGTTTTTGGCTCACTCACTGTTTTGTATGGTATAAAGAATCAAACAATAGACCCATTTAGCGCCGTCGTACTCATTTGAGTACAGTAAGTTTTAGTAACTTAACTTTTATATACGGCCGATTTAGTAAGTTTGTGACCGCTGTACTCGTGCGAGTACACCCTTCTAAAGCTATCCATAATACGAAAACATTTCTTTTTTTCTTTTGAATTTAAATATGTCACTAATAATTAAAAAAATAAAGGATTTGGGTTTAAAATGCTGCTAGTGTCATATTGGCGCTTAATGGGGTAAAGTAATTTGTCGTGAAAATTAAATTATTATAGTAGTAAGTCTTATGCTTCGCACATAGGAGTGGCAGATTTACACATTTGCCTGTAGGGTGTTTAAATTTTGCTGTCCCCACCTACTTGCAATGCGATATCCTAATTCATAATCATATTCCGATAATAAGTAAATAACACTCGTTCCCGCGTCGCTAATAATGCATGTAAATTTTGAAACGCATTAAACGTTGAATAATGAGGACCTAATAACATTTGGGTATATAAAAATAAATCTTTTTGGAGTGAGAAGATTTAACTAAGCTATAATATGATAAAGGGTAAAGTTTGTTTATTAGTTTGTATGTAGGGAGTAATCTCTGTAACTACTGATGCGATTTAAACCAATAATTTTGCGTTGCCTGGCATGTTTATTGAGGATGGTTGTAGGCTATATTACATCATGCTACAACTCACAAGAGTGAAGTACTAACCATAAACGCAAGTGAAACCTCGAGGTGTAGCTAATAAGGCATAAAATAATCCCAAATTTGTAGCCCCGAAAATCCGTTGCCCTAGGCGCCAGCCGACTCACTCTGCTGGTACATCCGCGTCTAGCACATAGCCAATACAAGTTGGAGTCAGTTGACTACAGCTAAGCTCTAGCATTTAATAAGGAACCCGACCAAACTACGTCTGAAGTCTACAGACTACAGTCTACATACTATTATTATAGTCGAAGTATGTAGTCGGACACTTACAGCAGCCTTCTGCAAATCCTCGTCCTTCTTCTTCGCCAGCTCCCTACTGACTTCTCTGATCAGCTCCAGCTCTTCTAGTTGCTTCTTGGAGAGAGGATCGAAGATCTTGACAGGTTCCACAGTAGGATCTTCCACCTGTGCCAGGAATTTTTGGAAACGATCGCATAAGATTTTGTACCGCTCCTCAGAAACGTGTATATAACGGTTATATGGCATTTTGGGGAGCTGGAAGAATAAAAAAAATCACAAATTTTATTTATTTACTAGCTATCCGCCCCAGCTTTGCTTGGATGGGTATTGGTTGTATATACAACCAATACCTGGGATGAGTAAGTCTATATAGACTTACTCATCCCCAATTTTAGTAGTGTTCATTTTATTTATATAAATAGCTTATTGACCAACAAATATTACATAATTCCAAAAAAAAGGAACTTAATGCTTGAAGGCATTTTTATAAATATGTGATATCACATGAATATTTATTTCTAAACAGAAATAGGTTAAATTTTGAGTTTGTTTCTTTGAAAATGACTTACTTCGACACAACCGTTTATCCCTTATTTAACCCCGTTAGAGGTGAAAATTCAAAAAAAAATCCTTTCTTAGTGGATGCTTACAATATAAAGGGTCTGGTCTTATATATGTATATTTAGATATATATTTATAGGCTACGGAATATCATTTATCAATAAAGTCGATTTTTATTATCAAATAATTTAGTAGTATTCTTTTTTTAAATATTTATATAAAAAATATTTTAAAATCGAGGCAGGGAGTAGCTTCTGTTGGGTAGTAAATTAAATTAAATAAAGAAACACACGTCTTACCTAAACGTCGGTCTGAGAACAATAAAAATAAAATCCAACGCATTAAAACATTTTTAATATTCCTTTTTTTTCATTGCCACACTATTATGCGGGTGCTGTGAACATTTTCAAATATGATCAGAAAGATATAAGAAAATAATACAAAAGACACTCTACAAAGATATCATTAAAGAGCAGTATGGTTAAACTCATAGCAGCCACCTGCGTCTTTCTGCGTGTGGAGTATGTATTTTGTATTCTTAGAGTTAAAAAAATTAAATTTTTGCAAACTCGAGTTTATGTTTGTACCCTTTAAATATAATTATGTACTTATAATGTTTATTAAATAATTAAATAGCAAATAAATAAATGAGAACATTAAGAAGTATTCACAGAAGAATATTAATGAAATTTTAAAAGTAATGTGTGGATTTTTAATTTGGATTAACTTTTGTAAGCTAAATGCAATCAGCATTGCATTTTGATATTTTAAGACTATTCTAAATTTAAGTTTAAAAGAATTTTTTGAATTTTCAAAATTATCTCTCGAATATCTCGGAAAAGGTGACAAAAATCCTTTGGAATATGTCTTGGAGTATCAAAAGTCACTTGTGTACTTTTTCATTTGGTTATCAGCTTTCGAAAGTTTTTCCAAGTGCTAATTTTAATAAGCAAATTATTATCCTTAATTAATGCAATAAAAAAAGTTTTATTTTATTTTATAATCTTTTTGTTTCAATAAATACAAAATGTTTACAACACTAGAAGTCAAATGTGAGACTGTTTAATAAAACATTGATTAATAATAATATAGTTTGACCATAAACTCGAATTAGAATTTTTAATTCTGATTATGAATATGGTAATGTTGTATACGGCCACAGTATAATTTTTAAAACAGATTTTCAGGGAGTATTTAATTTTATGATTTATTGTTATTTAAAAATAACATGAAAGTAAATGTTAAAAGAGTATTATTTTAATTTTATGTTTCTCAACGCTGTCAAAATAATATAATATGTTGAGGGTTTTATACCAATGATATCTCACCGGCTCAAGTTAGTCTGGTTTTTATTATTTATTAATATATTCGACGTAGACTATATGTAAAAGGTACAGAACCCTAAAAATCGAACGGACAGACAAATTAAGCTTAATAATGAGGTTTAAATGTCAGGAATCACATCTTAATATAAGATTATTTAAGCTATAATATGTAAAATATATAAATAATAAAACCAATTTACAAACGGCGATGTAATAAAATTACAGCCGAAATCAGAACCTAATTATTTTTGAAGTCGGTTAATAAGGAATGTTACATGCGTACTCCATTTTGAGCTAACTAGCAGATGCTCGCGACTTCGTCTGCGCAGAATTAGTTCTGACTATAATGGCTTACACATAAAATATGGTTTTTGCGGCGCACGCTAGAATAGCTCGCAGATGGAAAAATTATTTTCTATTTATTTGACCATTATCTTTATATTTTGTACAATTCACTGGAATTTATCAAAATCCTTTCTTAGGGAATGTTTACGTCATAGTAGCTTTATACATGCAAAGTCTCAGCCCGATCGGTTTAAAATTGATAAAGTTTCATACAAACTTTCATCCCCTTGGGGGTAGAATTAATCAAAATCCTTTCTTAGCGGATGCCTACATCATAACATGCCAAATTTCAGCCCGATCCGTCCAGTGGTTTGGGCTGTGCGTTGATAGATAACTATGTCAGTCAGTCAGTCGCCTTTGAGTTATATATATTTAGATTAAAATTCTGTTTAAAAAACTATCCTTTTTTATTTACATTAAATTTTGTTTTTATTTATTAAAGATAAAACATTTTATTCCATTCGTAATTATAAATTAACTAAAAAAAAGTATTACGTAATTACAATATTTATTATTATGTTTAATTTAGTACATTTTATATTATAAATATACAATTTTATTCTTGATTTAACAATCACAAAAAATTAACCGCGTAGAACGAAACGCAAAAACCACCCCTCAGAGGCTAATGACTCACTCCAACCCCAGTCGGAAATACACGAACGCGCCCGACACACCGCGAACCGACTGTACCAAAACGGAAAACATTTTTACAATCCACACACTATTACATAATATTTTCGAATTAAGAAAAAAAATAATGTGCAAAATTACGCGGGAATGAAATTATATTCGGCCAGTGTTAATAAAAAAGTAATCATAAAGCTGTGTCCACACGAAGCGTGATGTTGAAACGACGTATTGATTTTCTTGTGACGTGCGAAACGTTGTATGCGGATTCCAGTGTTATTATTAGATGTAGTGTTTAAATATTTAAAGTGTTCCTTTATAGTGAGTGCTAATTTATATTTTTAATAATCTTAACACATATCACACGCTATTTTTGAAAACATTTCAGTGCCTCATAAAATTAAAAAAAAAACAAGTGAGCAATCGATAAATACTACCCACTAAAATATTCTACTTAACATTAATTAAAAACGATCATTTCAATTTCCAATGTCCTTTTCTTAAATTTGATTAAATACAAAATAACAGCGCCATTTTAATAACACCAATTTTTAATATATATTTTTTAAATAAAACCTTTTTTTATTTCTTTATTATTATTTTTTTTTAATTTCAGTCAAGTTTTTTAAAGGCATAGTTTCCACTTGATGGTATCGATCGTAGCGCGTCGTAGCATTCTATTGCCTAAGCTACTGCCTACGACATTTGTAGCGATTTGATTGTTTTTGTATATTGTTTCTTGATATCTCTTAAAATTTATCATATTTTGATATGATATATGATTTCAGAAAAAGATAACAAACATGCCATTATTACGTAAAACGAAACTTCGCAAAATATGTTTTATATAAACAAAAAAAAATTGAATAAAATTAAAAAACAAACTAACTAAAAATATGTACATGAGTGTATCATCATCTAAATCAAAGCTTCCAAATTTAATTATTCTACAAAAATATGGATTTAGACTCCAGTAGCGATTTAGTTCATAGTTTTAAAATTGATATTAAAATCTATTTATTTATTTATTTTAATGCTTTATTGTACAATACAAAAGTATTAACAAAAGGCGGGCTTAATGCTACTGCATTCTCTACCAGCCAACCTTAGGATGTACAAGAAAGAAAGATGTAGGTGTACAAAAAAACATAAGATAGTGTTAAATAATGAAACGATAATATAATACAATATAATATAATATAATATAATATAATATAATATAATATAATATAATATAATATAATATAATATAATATAATATAATATAATATAATATAATACAATACAATATAATATGAGTACATATAATGAAGATTCCAAATCAACCATTATTGCTTTGATTTAGGTAGTATTTTTTTAGAGCAATTTTAAAAGTGTTTCGCGAAGGAGATTTCCTAATTTTTTCCGGTAAGCTGTTCCATAAACGGATAGCAGTCACAGTGAACGACTTCGACATAAAGCCTGAATGGTGCGGTGGAAAAGACAACAGCAGGTTTTCCGTGGAGCGAAGCGATCTGTCATGAGCGTCAGCCCTTAGCACGAATTTGGATACCAAATACTCGGGATAATTTGGGTCATTCAGAATTGAGTATAGCGTGCAAAGAATTCTGCATGACCTACGATCACGTATCGAGAGCCAATTTAATTGCGAGCGATAAGAAGAAACGTGATCATACTTCCGCAAATTAAATACAAATCGAATGGCAGTGTTAAGGAGTCGCTCGAGTTTATTTACTAGATCTTCATTTGCGTCCAGATAACATATGTCACCATAGTCAATTATTGGTAGTAATAATGTATTGACAAGTTGTATTTTCGTTTTAGTCGGTAACATATGTTTTAAACGCATCATATTATGCATTGTACAGTAAAACTTTCGCAACACCTCCCCCACCTGGTCAGACCAGCTTAAGTGTTTATCCAACGTTACTCCAAGATCTTTAACGGAATCGGAAAACGGAATTGGACAATTATTGTAAAATAGGTTATAATTCGAAGTGTCAATTTTTGCGTGCTGTTTGCGACTACCAATGATTATAGCCTGACACTTTGCCGGATTCACCGAGATACCATAGCGAGCAGACCACAGAGATATCTGTGATAGGTCCGTATTAAGCGCAGCAATAGCATCAGCCAAACAATCAGTAGTAGCGTGTCGATAAAGCTGCAAGTCATCAGCATAAAGATGGTAGCTTGACGAGATAAAGGAAGTAACGGAGTTTATAAACAAAGAAAAAAGCAGAGGAGAGAGTATACCGCCTTGAGGAACGCCTGCATTCAAGCAGCACCAGTCAGAATAATCCTGACCTATGCGGATTGCCTGCTGGCGCCCTCGAAGATAAGAAGAGAACCATTGCATAGCGGAGTCTGAAACATTTGCCTGAGCCAGAAAAGCAAGAAGCAAGTCATGGTCCACAGCATTAAAAGCATTACTAAAATCAATGAGGACAAGAACTGTGATGAGCTTATTTTCCATTGATTCTCTTATATCCTCACTTACTTTTAGCAACGCCGTAGTAGTACTGTGCCCTGCTCTAAAGCCCGATTGTAACGGATTCAATAAGTTGTTAGATGAGAGGAACTGTGATAATTGCTGGTAAACAATGGACTCCAGTACTTTGGACAGGAAAGGTAAGATTGAAATTGGACGATAGTGCTTAGGCAGAGAGGGATTTGATATTTTAGGAAGTGGGAGAACAAATGCCTTACGCCACAAGTCCGGAAAGGTGTTTGTTGATAGAGAAAAATTAATAATATGGGAAATTATATAAAGGAGAGAGTCTAATAAATGGAATATCATGGTACAACTTATGTCATCGCAACCTATGGCCTTAGAGGAGTACGACAGTATACATTTTTTAATTTCAGCTACGCTTACAGAAGAGAAATTAAAAGGATAAGGATTTTTTGGCAAACTATTTATTTCAGACAAAGTCGAAATTTTAGTTTGAACGTCAAGTACTTCTGATGAAGCAAAGTACATGTTTAAATTGTTCAAATTAATATTACAGCTGGTATCGGTATGAGAAGGTTTGCCGATTCCAATTATTTAATAATGTTAAAGATTATAAAAACAATTAAACTTCAAAAGCAAATAAGCAATTTCGTTTGCTTGGATAAAATGCTAAATACAATAATTTTGATTAAATACCAAAATACTAAACCGATTTTAATAAATCTTCTGACCAATCTGAAAGTAAAATCTGAAAAAATAGATACGATACTAATTAAGAACCTCGTGCATTTTGAAGTCAAAAATTTGAAGTTCAATTTTATATTGAATATTTATTTTTAATTATTTTCAATAAAACTATGCCTGTAATTTACTATTAAATATTAATATTTTATATTAATATTATAAACAGGTAGAATTTGTTTGTAAGATTGTATGTAGTAATCTCTGAAAGTACTAATCCATTTAAAAAAAATTGTGTTGGATAGCCCGTTTATTGAAGAAGGGTATAGGCTATATTACATCACGCTACGACTCACAGGAACTAAGTAGTAACAATAAAGGCGAGGGAAACCGCGAGGGACGGCTGTTTTATTATAGTAACGTTATAATACAGATTCATGAACAATTTAGTAAATTACCACATTTTAAATTTTATTTAAAAAAATAATTAAACATACAAAGAATAAATTCACAAGATTTAATTATTAATATTATAATCAATTTTAATAAGTTTTAATTGAATTCTCAATGGATAGAACGTCGATCTCGAACGAAAATCGCGGGTTTAACTTTGTTAGTGCTAGGAGTTTTGAAGTGCTAAATTAGTCTTTAATTTCATATCGGTACTCAGTGAAGGAAATAGTGTCTGGAGACATTTTTGATACATGTATCAAAGAATGGAATTTAGCAGCGTGGATTAAGCTCCTTCTCCTCAATAGGAGAGCTTTGGGATGGGTTCGGTCCAGCATTAGGTCATTAAGAGGTTTTTACATTACAGTAATTATAATTTTATTGAAGATTTTTTAGGTGCAAAAAGGTTTCGATCTTCATAAATTATAGCCAAGAAACATCTCGATCCGATAAAAAAACGCACCAAAATTAGTCAATACGTTAGTGAGCTACGACGCCACAGAAGGATACACAGATTCAAATGTCGAACTTGTAACGTCTCTTTTTTTTAGGTCGGAGTTTAAAAATACCTCAAATATTAACGCCAAGTTATATATTTTTTTCATTTATATGAAGAAGTTATGCAAAATTATACTTTGTTGTGACAAGCAATTGAATATTATAATTAATAATTTAATCATCGCTGCTTTTCAAGAATACCGATGTAACTAAAAATGATGAATTTTAGGGAATGGGGTTTTTAAATTTCATTATTATGCATGGTGCACAGCTGCAAAATTTAAACGATCCCTTAATGTTATAACTTTATTGATTTAAAGAAAATTCATCATCGCAACTCTTTTCATGATAAAACGTTAAAGATTTATGGTTTTTTGACATATTTAGTTCAATTTTTAGAATTTTGAATTACTACGATATTCTTGCAAACCAGCGATATATTAATATATATATATATTGAGCTAAAATGGCCTAGTGGTTAGAACACGTCGATCTCAACCGATGATCGCGGGTTCAAACTCCGGCTAGTATCGCTGACTTCTCAAATGCTAAATTTGTGTTCTCGAGCTCGGCGGTGAAGAAAAACATCGTGCGGAAACCTGCATGTACTGGGAGAAATTCTGACACATGTATATCCGCCCCGTAGTGGTACATTTACAGGCTTTACTTTACTTATAATATATATTTTAAAGGAAAATATATCTCACGCATTAAGTTTTCATGTTATAGAAATTATACATTTATCTATAAGGCTGCTCTTCACGGTTTCATTCCAGTTTAAGGCTACTAACTAACGTTAGAAGAATCTTTCTAAAGTAGTTACAGAGATTACACCCCCACATTTCAACAAAGTTATAAATTACAAACTTACAAGCAAATTTTACCGTTATATGTACATATAATATTAGTATAGATTAAATTTGTTTGTTCGTGAGTTTGTATGTAGGTCTGATCGGATTTGAAAAGATATTTTTTTTTATATTTGAAGCTTTCGCGATTTATACTATTCATATTTAATATAACGGGCCTTGTCGCGATAATTAATGTTAGCAATGTGTGTCGTGGTCACTCAGTCAGTCAGTGGTCAGTCAGCTCGTGACCATGACGAATACAACTTCGTCGAAACGTCGGGCAATAAAAAGGTATTACTACCATTAGTTATCGCGATAAGACTCGTTATATTAAATATGAATAGATATTTTTGTGTTAGATCGCCCGTTTACTGAGGAAGGTTATAGGCTAAATTATATGACGCTACGACTCATAAGAGCGAAACAATAATCATAAGCGCGATTTCAATTTCATTAAAAAAATTTAATAATTTTACCAATCAAAATCAAAATATGCTTTATTCAAGTAGGCTTTTACAAGCACTTTTGAATCGTCAATACAAAAACAAAAGAAAACTAAACACTAATTAATTAATTAATTTACCACCGGTTCGGAATGTAGATTCTACTTTATAATTAATGAGTCAACAAATACAATAAATAAAATTTATACCCTTAAGGGATTAAGAATCCATTATTAATTCAATGTAGGTTTTCTAAGCCTATTTTAAAGGAAAAATATATATCTAACAAATAAATCAGAAAAAATAAAACTATAATTCTTTAATACTTAATTCGTAAATTATTTTCATACAATTTATTTATTTTTTATACATATAAATGAACAACATCAATTTTTCATTTTCAATTATTAAACTATTTACATCTTAATTAATATAAAAAAAAGGATTATATTTTACAAAACATTGTAGACCTCATCTAAGCCACTGCATCTGGGTAAAGTTCCCAAAATACTGGCAGCATTACCCCGTTGAATGGCCAAGCTAATCCTTTGACCGAGGTAGCTGCCAGCTCTTGGGTCCCCAGTTGACTCCCAAAGCCTCTTTGAGAGGTCAATTAATTTTTTAATATCTTAAAAGTTTAACTTTTGAAACATTGTAACACACACGTGTAATATAAAATTTGAAATAAAAATTAACTTGTATACAAAACATTATATTAAAAATAAAATGATAAATTTAAAAATAATTTTTATTTTAAGACTCGAGATGTCACAGATAAAACAAAGATCGCAAATTCAAATCCGGGTAGTATTCAGCTTTCAAGAGCTTTTGCATTAAAAATTCAATTCGTGCTCGGTGAAGGAAAACATCGTGAGAGAACCTGCATATGTCGGGAGGATACATGTTCGTATGTTGTCTGTTTATCCGTCATACCGCAGTGTGGTGAAATTAGTCCTTTATCTTTCTCTTATAGGAGAAGTTATTGTTTCTAATATTATTCTGCGAGACATCCGATCTATTGAAAATAATTACAATTTATATAAGTGTAATATAGTTTTTAAATATGGATTTATATTACTATTATTTAATTAGGATTTTAGGGAAACATATATTTCTTTTAATAATATTATTTTCTAAATAAAAATTTGATGACAAGTATTTTTCCAGTTTTGTTTTAATTAGAAGCATTGTAGGTATGTGTATCTGTGTATGACATTACATTTTTTGAATTGCCAACAAAAAACATAAAGTAGTAAATAAAAAAACACATTTTTTAAAAAACAACTAACAATAAGAATACTAACTAATCTTCTACGTAACTCAATTTTCTAATTAAAAAAAAACTGTCAAATCAAACTTGACCCTAAATTTTTTCTCAACGCAAACTTAAGACCAATGCAAAGCAAATAATAAAAAAAGTCGATGTCACTATTGCGGTATTATCGGCATAAAATCATGTTAAAAGCTTGGCGCGCAGCCAGAACGTCCAGTTACACTCCAAATAAGCCCAGACTCGCCTTATGTAATATTCTGCCTCGATTCGTTTGAATAATATAATACTATATTAACGTTTAGCAACTGAACTATATACATAAATAAACTATTAAACTCTTCCTGGGTTTTATTGGCATTTCGCCAAGATTTCGCCTGGAGTCTAGACATTTTTGATAAGGACTAAACGGATAAGCCTAATCTCCTTTTCTTAAATAGTATTGGCTTTTATCGGTCATTTATTTTTTTGACCTTTTGCGGGTCCTCTGATGCTGCAAATGTCCATGGGCGGCGATGACTACTTTTCATCAGGTGTCACCTCTATTCGTTTGCTAGCTATTTTTGTAGCTTAGAGTAATGATTTTAAACACACGAAGTCGCGTAAAACAACTATAAACATATACTCTGCGAAAATTTCAACCACATATCTTTTACAGTTGAAAAGTTATCCTTTAAATGTCAAGTAAAGTACATATTTCAATTCAATTTAACAAAGCAACTGAGCTCAGCCATACTGTTAACCATGTTATTAACGATTTGGCTAAGCAACTTTCAACTATTCCATTAAATGCCACAATTTAATGGACAGGATAACCGGCCAATCAAGTCGTTCAACTTTTCGATTAAATTCGCCTAGATTTTTATGTAAATAAAATTAATAAATTTAAGCTTGTTTTTACATAAGAGAAACTTAACTAAACACATATAAAAACTTAGTATAATTACGGTACAAATTATGCTCGCGTGGATTGGTGGCAAGAATGCTAGAATTTTCTCTATTTTTAACTTCCGATCAAAAAAGAGGTCTGTTATAAATTAAGCGTGTATTCTTTTATGTAATTTTTATTTTTTGTGTTTGAACGCTGAAGCAATCGAGGTGGTTCTTAGCTATAACTTACGAAGGTCTGTCCAAATGTTTGTCTTCAAAGGAAATCCCTCTCTCTTTTCTAGACATTCAAAAGATGTAAGCAACTTTTGCTGGTCTGATCCGTTTGAAATTTACTATACTGTCACTTTAATCACATTAAATTAACATAATTGTGTAAATAATTATTATACGGAATCAGTGAGATAATTAACTCCTCAGCGTCTTACACTAACTCGTGTTAGGGCTTGTTGTAATGGTCTTAAGAAATATTCTTTCGGGGTTTATTTTTTTATATTTCAATTTTAACTTATTTAGTACCTTTGTGGCACGATTCAGAACAAACGCTCGGGCCGATTTTGATAACTGATGTGTCGTTTAATTGGTCATAACGGCGCGAATGTCGTAACATGTAAAATAATTTGGAAAAATAAAAATGCCCGGTTTTGAACGACATAATGTGAAAAAGAAAAAAATGAAAAACGACGAACTGTGTTAAGTGGGCGTTGATTAGGTATTTAAAAAAAATGTTTTAGAATCTATAAAGTTGGTTAGTAACGATTCTCTATGGTTCTGTTACGCAGTCGGCTTTTTTATTTTTTTAATAATAACTTTTTAAAATAGTCTTGTAGTTATTAAGATACCACCGATTCGGAATGTAAATTTGAAAACTTATCTTAGTCGAAGTTTGAACTCTCGATGGTCAGTTGAGATCGACATGTTGTACCCACTAGACGGTCAGTTCATAATAATTATTTAGGTTAACCAATGACGTAAATTCTTTGGAATAGGAAACCTAAATAAGTTAAAAGTTTTATTTTATTAGCTTTGCTCAAGAAAGTCTTCCATTTCCTTTTTTCATACAGAGTTTATTCAATTCGTTTTAACAACAGACCTCGATGTTGTGGGTCTGCTTTTATCATTTATATTTTCCTATTTATGCCAAGTGAATCTTTGTAATGGCGAAACATTTTGGTTTATTGATATTTTACATTTTGACCATTTCTGAATCTATTTAGTCAAGATACGGTTTGACGTACATTCTTATTTATTTAGAACTGCTTACTATACACTGAGTTTTTTAACTGGGCGTGGTAACCCAAATCCGAAAGTACAAGGAATATAGAAAAATACTCAAAGGACCTTATGAGCCGATTTTGATTAAAACTAAAACTGCATCATTCGTTTTTTGGAAAATTCATTTTCCTAGCTTTAATTTCCTTGAAGAATTGCCTACTTATGGCTTGACTACTTATGACTACTTAAAAATTAATTAATACTAATTAATTAATGTATGAGATTAATTTTCTTACTTAAATTTCTAGAGACTTATTATATTTTATAAAGTAAAAACAAATAATTCTATAAAAAAAAAGAAAGAGAAATTAAAGATAACTATATTAAACCTAAGTAACTATCGATGTCACAGTGAGGCAAGGTGCCCAAAACACTGGCAGCATTACCTCTTTGTATGGCCAGACTGATATGCTGGCCAAGGTAGCCGCCAGCCATTCGGTCACCTGTAGTTTCGACGAGACGAATTAATAGTATTTTGTAAAAAAAAATCCCTATTCATTTAGTTTGCCGTATATTACTTTCCAGAAGTTGATCCTTATAAGTAACATTATCAGATGGTACAATAATATAGCGAATGTTTTTTTTTTTTTTCCAAAATCAGCGGGTTCGATTCCTGTCTAGGAAAATTAATTTTAGTTTTAGTTTTCATCAAAATCGGTTTCTAGGGTCCTTTAAGTATGTTTCGATATGCCTTATACTTTCGGATTTGGCCTATCAGGCCCAGATAAAAAACTCACTCTGTATATGCCTAGAATATGTTCCAAATATAATCCTGCATTCTAACCACAGCTAATAATTTCGATTAAATTTTTATGTTGGTCACATATTTGATTCGGTTTAGTAAACTGGTACACGTGTGTCGTCCAAGTAAACGAAATTGCGAATTTTTCTTATGAAGTCGGTTGTTTTTTTAAATAATTAGGTATGTTATTTTTAACAATAAAATATCTATATCAAACTTTTTATCAGTTCAACAGTAAATAAAACGATATTGTATATATGTACGTTATCACATAGCGCTTTTGAAATGTCTTAGAAATGTTATTTAATGACGTCATAAAATGTCTTTGACGTCACGAGTATGGCGGAAGGAAACCGTCAAACGTAAGCTCTTACGCTATACGTAAAAGTAAATCTCTTTTTTCTTCTTATCTGCAGAACTTTCTATTGTGAAGATGTTTTGAATTTTTTTTTTGTTACATAAGCTTCTAAAAAATTATATTCTTGTGTTTTTTTAGCATAAACCTGACAAGCGTAGAATACAGTTACAAATTTAAAAATATATATGGATGCTGATAAGCAATAATGTGTCAACCCCCAAAAAAAATAATTTCGGAGATATTGATGTAGTCTGTTAATGCGTCACGTATTTAAGTTTATAAAATATTCTAAACTAAAAAAGACCTTTTTGACGTTAAGAAATTTATAAATACTTTAAATTTGCTTTAATTTCATAATAAGGAGTCTTCAAAATACCTAAATCAATAATCACTGTTTTTATTTATTCTAAGGTGAGAATTGTAATTTTCGTCATTGTTTTTACACCTAAAAGAATTTACTGGCTGGTGACATATTTATTGAAACTTATAGCTTACATACGGTTACCTAGGTTACTGTTACCAGGCTACAGAGATATGTATGTGTAATTCTTGCTCAAACAATTTTGAAAGGCAAAAAAGTAAATTAGGTTTTTTATCATAAACATTGAAATTAATAATAAATGTTATGTTGTTTTTAATAATGTATTATTTATAAGTTGCGTGTTTGCAATGAATTAATTACCATATAAAAACGTCTACATTTTTTACTAACACATTAATAAATATTATCTAGATTGAATCTTAATTATACGTTAAATGTAATAACATCTTATTTAATCCAAAAAAAAACGAGAAACCAATTTAATTATATATTTTTAAATTAATAGGAGAAGTATTTTATCTATAAAGCGCACCATCATACCATACCATAAAACCTTCGCTAATGGGGTTAGCTTTGCTCAAGGCGTTGCTTTTCAAAAAATTTAAAAATTATACAAAATTGTTTTTTTTTTTTATTACAGTAAAAAGTCCTTTATATTTCTGGAAACGCTAAGTTTATTACTTATTATAAAACAACCAGTCGAATCGAAAACTATCGTCTTTCAAGTCGGTTTAAACTTTTTGGAAGTGACGAAATTATATCCATGGAAATAAAATAAAGCTTCTCGGGTTGGTTTTAAGGATTTAGTGCGTAAAGCTGCTCAATTCTGAATTATCGTATATACATACATACATATAAAATACCTGCTTGTCTTAACATTCAAAAAAAAATTCGCGACGTTTTCCTTTACTAGAATTAAGGCGAGAATTACACACGTCACTTTAGCTCACAGATTTTCATAAGGTTTACATCAAATGTTTATCTTTGGTTTACACCTGAAAGTGCATATTTTGCTTTTGATGTGTTGCCTTTTTTTGATGGGAGGGTAAAAAAGGAACCGACATCAAAAATGTGTTTATAAGCCTATGTACATAATTATCTGTGTGGAATTCTAGATTTGTGGCACTATTTAGACTAAAAATTTGTGAAAATCAAAATGGCCGATTTTGGACGCCATAATGTAAAAAAAAAATGAAAATCAACGAATTATATCAAGTGTGGTATTGTTAAATTGGTATTTAAAATCATTTTTGATGTCTTATATCATTTTTTAATGAAAATTACCGTTTAGGATCTCAAACGATTTAATGTTGCTTAGTAACGATTATTATCTCTTATAGGCTCTTTTGATTTTTTTAAATGAATTGTTGAAAACAAGATGTTTTAATTGTTTATTAAAATATAATTAATATAAAAAATATTACTTACCCAAAAATCAAAACGCTAAAAAAATTAAAATAAATAATGAGGCACTGAACAAAAAAACTCCACATTAACAAAAACACAAATATTTTCAGTGACTCCCAAGGCATGACCGTCCCTTTATACGGAACATAAATTAAAAAAATAAATAAAAATGTACGTTTTGAGAGGACTTGTCTCGACGTGTTTCAAGTTGTACGACTCGACGTTCTGACCGCGTTATGACTCGTTCTGACCTGTTCTGTGCCCAAGCCTGAAGATGGAGGGGACTAACGCGGCCGCTGAGGCCTATCAATACGTGGGGCCTTTCAGATTGGAAAAAACACTAGGGAAAGGACAGACGGGTAAGTTTTTATTTATATGTTATGCATGTGTGTATACAGGGACCTTATTCCGTATGTCGGGTATAACCGTCTACTTACAATTATGATGTTACAGTATAGCTGTGTACAAATTTGATATTTAGTAAATATAATATATAACTACTGCCGTGGTAAATACAATATATACTACTTTTATATTGAGCACATTTCAAATATATTTACACTGCAACGACCGTAATTGCGAGTAGACGGTTAAACCCGACGATTAAAATCAGACGGAATTAGACTCCTTAACCACATTAAATCATTAATTATATAATATTCAAATGTTTTTATTTGTAAGTAGTTTTATTCCTTTAATTATTTACGTAAAAATACTAAAAACGGACTTAAACATTTAAATTTTTTACTTAATACCAAAAATACAAAGTTATCAACGTTATAGTTACGTTATAGTTAATTAATTACAGCTTTTATATTTGTACAATATCGAAGCTATAACTGAACGCTGATAAGCAATACTATGCCAGGCCACACGGACATTTCGAGAAAATGGCGTCTAAATATGTCAAATCGATTCTTAATAAATTTGTTTGAGGACGTATTTATCAATCTTTTCTTATCTATTTTGGATAAAAGGTATAATGAAATAAATGCTGATATAATGAAAAGTTTTATGCTATACTGCGGGTAAAAACCCGCGACTTCGTCCGCGAGGAATAGTTACTTTGGGCTAATAATGCATTATTTTAGAACAAATTTGGTTAGCATAAAAAAGGTTATAATGAGCTAACCTTAAAAGATAGACATTTACCATCGCAGACTTTTTTCTAGAACTTTTAAAGGGGAACAATTCTGTCATACATGATTTTTGCGAAATTTTAACCGTTTACGTAGCGCACGCAGCGTAAGCTCTCTCAATAGGAAAATATCCCGCGATTTTGAAACATTCTTCATTGGTGCTCCGCTCCTCCTTCCTCGATAAATGGGCTATCTAAAACTGAAATAATTTTACTAAATCGGACCAGTAGTTTCTGAGATTAGCGCGTTCAAGCAAACAATCAAACAAACAAACTCTTCAGCTTTATAAAATTAGTATAAATATATTACTTTTTTGCATGTCTCTAAAAATGTAACACACTTTAATATTCTTAACATTAAATTTAGACACTTTTCTCCGCATTTAAATATAAACAAATAATTCTATTTAAAATAAAAGACAGAAATTAAAAATAACTGTATTAAGCCTAAGCAACTACCGATGTCACAGTGAGGCAAGGTGCCCAAAACACAGGCAGCATTACCTCTTCGTATGGCCAGATTGATATACTGGCCAAGGTCGCCAGTCCGTCACCTGTAGTTTCAACGAGACGGGAATACAGCATTTAGTCAAAGACATTTAGTTTAAATGACTTTGACTTTTTGTGGGTTGAAACATTATTGCTTATCAGCATCCAATCATAGTTGAGTTAGGCCTCCTGCCTGTACCTAACATTTTAATCATAAATAACAAAACTTAATTATTTATTATACATATCTATAGCGCTGAAATCTCCTTTTGTTATCCGATTCGTCTAAAACAACTTGAAATAATGAATTCGTTAAGAGCGGACCTGTAAAGGAAAAATTTACATTGTTAATGCCTTTCATATTGACGTGGAATATTCCGCAGAGGCCCCATTAAGGCTGAGCTTGAAAATTTGTTTTTATTAACAATCGTGTTTCATTTCGACGATAGTTAACAAAAACAAACTATAATACTATGTAGCTTTCTACATTATGCTCGTGGCTTTATGTAGATTTTGTTTTGAATATTATATATGCAATGTAAATTTTGGAACCACTGAAGCTATTTTAAAAATTATGGTACCATTTAAAAGGTACATTATTTGCATGGTGGTTCTTTTTAGGGCGTATGTGCTTACTAAAACGGGATTTTGCAAAATTCGACCCCTAAGAGGGTACAATGGGGGTTGGAAGTTTGTAGGGATGTTTTTTACCAATTTTTGGACCTCTTCTCCGTCTGATGTTACGTGGTGAGCTTTTGTACCCCACCTAAGATAACGTATATTATTCTTGTACATACTACCAAAGTGGAAATGTTTAAAAAAATGCTTATATTTAAAAACAGGTACAATCGAATTCTGAAAAAATATGCAACCGTATAAATACACGTGATATCTTAGAAACCCCTTTTTGCATCACGTGATTTATGAACAGATGGGGCTGTTAACCCTTACTCAACATGTTACAAAATATACCTTACAAATTCAAGTGCATTCGAGGGTACTCTTTATCTTTATGAACTCGAGATCAGAGATGGGTATTGAAATAAATATTTACAGACTTAACAAAGGAATTTTATAACAATCTGTAACACGATATTTTATTCATTCATTATTTGTAAATAGCTACTAACAGAGACTATGTTTTGAAGCGTTTTAAAAAAGTAACTATTGAGTTTCGTGCCGGTTATTCTAGATCGAGACTACATTCCGAGCTAGAGGTATCTTAGCTATTTTTTGGTATATAGGTAGGTATAAAATAGCATATGTGTTATTCTTATGTACAAGCTGTATACATACGTACATAGTTTTTGCGTGAAAGAGGAACAGACATCTCCAAATATACACCCATCCTCACAAACTGCATTTAATTTTAAGAACAAAAGAAATCGACAAAAATTACAATTAATTTTTGCTCACAGTTTTTCATCAAATTTACACAAATTGTATAGTTCATTTTTAGGGTTCCGTAGTAAAAACGGAACCCTTATAGTTTCGCCATGTCCGTCTGTCTGTCTGTCTGTCTGTCTATCTGTCCGTCTGTCTGTCTGTCTGTCTGTCCGCGGCTTTGCTCCGAAACCCTTAATACCAGAAAGCTGTAATTCGGTATGAGTATACATATGAATTACGCCGAGAAAGTCGTACAATAAAATCTTAAAAATATTTTTTTTTCATGGTGTCTTCCCTATGTGTTAAGAGAGACTAAAAATTTTTTTTCTCATTTATACCATGTTGTGGGGTATCGTTAGATAGGTCTTTTAAAAATGTTATAGGTGTGGGAAAACCATTTTTCCGAACGACGAACTGTTTCCGAAATATTAAGCTTTGAAGTGTCAATTTTTCTTAGAGTCAAGTGTCCCCCCCCCCCCCCTCTCTACCCATTAAACTGCTGCATACTCGGTAGTGTTACCAAATAAGTAAAATAAAGAAATATAAAGTAAATATTATTGTTTATACACCTGAAAGAAAATTAATTATCGGTGAACTATTTATTGATACATAACCTATGTTTACCTAGGTAACTGTTACCAGGTTAGGTTTTAGGTGACGTAGCTATAGCTTTCGTATCTAAGGGGTCCCTCCAAGGCAAGGGTCTGAAGGGAGGGGGGGATTTAAGTCAAAAATGTCCAGTCCATTTTCATAGCCATTCGTTCAATGTACTAAATGGACGCTGATAAGTAATACTGTGTCAAGCCACACGGACTTCATTTTGAGAAAATGGTGTCTAAAGATGTCAAACCTATTCTTAACAAATATGTTTGAAGAAGTATATATCCATCTTTTATTTTATTTTTTGATTAAAGGTATAATCAATTTAAATCAGACCGATACATTTAATATATTATCTAATAAAAAGTTATATAAATATTTGAGATTATTGTATTAATAGCAAAAAATGAAACGCACTTGAAATTCGAACCAATTCATTAAGAAACTTTTTTCCGTACTTATTTAGTTTATATGACTACAATTTTTTTTAATAATGTTAAATAGGTGATGTAGTATCAAAATACATCAATATTCCCGAATATGACTTTTTGTGGGTTGACACATTATTGCTTATCAGCATCCAAATATAAGTAGGTCGTAGAATCCGGGGAGGGGGCGGGGGTTATGGATCTTAACTCCTTATATACGATGGATAACATGCATAACTTTTAAAAAATGTTTCGTATACAAACGCAGTTTATTGCAGTTTTATTATATGCAGATTTTTATCTTAAGCTCTAGATTACACCTGAATTTCGTGTTTCAAAGCGAAGAAAAGATAGCTTAAAGCAAAACGCCGGCTCAGTTAAGTACCACTTTAAGTTCTTCGTTTTACTTTTTTCGGCGGCAATTTTGAAAGAATTTTCACTTAAAATATTATACATGAAATTGTTAAAATACTGTGTTATTTATTTTTTATATTATAATGTGTTAAGGGGTTCTAGTCACTAGTTTACTTGTAATTATTAATATATTTGTGAGTAAAGACGAGCGATCTATCCTAGAGAGAGGACGAGTGCAACTGATCAACGAGCTACCATAGACAAAAAACAGTATTATTTACTTTTATGATATATTACATAATGTACTAACTGTCCCTCGCGGCTTCACTCGTTTATGGTTACTGCTTCGCCTCTATGAGTCGTAGCGTGTTGTATATATGGGTGCTGATAAGCAATAATTGTCAACCCACAAAAAGTCAAATTCGGAGATATTTATGTATTTTGATACTGCATAATCTATTTAACATTATTCAAAAAAATTGTCGTTATATAAATCAAATAAGTAAGGAAAAAAGTTTCTTAATTCATTGGTTCGAATTTCAAGTGCGTTCCATTTTTTGCAATTTATACAATAATCTCAAATATTTAAATAAGTTTTTATTAGATAATATATTAAGTATATCATCTCTGATTTAAATATACGATAGTTACATCAAAAAATCAATTTTCAATTATTTTTCTGTCAGTCAGTCCGTCTGTTTGTTCCGACTAATATTTGAAAAGGCTGGACCGATTTTAAGGCACACACTCAGATAGCTAATGTTATAAGGCGTAACTTAGGCTATATTTTTTAATTGTATTTATTTTTTCGCAGACGAAATCGCGGGCACCAGCTAGTTTTAAATAAATTTAAAATAGTTAATTCCACAATGAACATTATTTATGATATTGTCACAGCAGTCCGTGTGATCAGACAGACAACAGACAAGTCCCGTTTCGAAATGTAGGCCGCAACTTCTGCTTTTGAAATTCAATTTATTTAAACTGGCAACCCAAAGAACTTGACACATGTACTGTCACTATTAATATTTAAAATGACTTCTTCATCCCCTCTATGACGTTCTCCCTCCTAAAGTCCCCCGTCCTATAAATGTTGAATGTTTATTGATGTTTGTGTTTAGTCCACTGTGTTCGTTTCTGTGTAAATATATTAAATGTAATAAAATTAAGTTGTAAATAAAACATGTGATTGTCCCATTATTATTAGTTGTATTTTTATACTATATATTTATTATATTTATAACTCTTTTTTGTGTTGTTTTAGGACTAACAATGAAATTCACACTATTTTAGGGTGTTTTCAAAATTTAGTCAAGGTTGGATTCTCGACCCCACCGATCAATCTCCATCGTGTTGTCTCCATCCCACGTGACATTGGCGAAATAACATGTGTCTAATTGGCACAACTAAAAGCCATAAACCAAAGAATTGAATTGAATATTTAAAATATTAACGGAACATTTAAAAAAGACTGTTAATAAGGTGAAGGTTAATCGTACTAACTTTGTTTGGTGTTTTTCCTACTCTATTCAAAACCGATTTTGAATATTCGTTGTTTATTTGAAAGGGTATGCTTTAAGATTAGTCACATTTTCATCGAAATCGATTCAATAATTTGTTTTTTTTTTTAAATCAAAATAACTAGAATAAGTATGTCAGTTAAGTAAACTTAATTAAGAATTTTGCTTTTTTAAATCGTTGCCTTTTCAAAATGTTAATTTATAAAGGAAATGTTTTTATGTTTTTTTTTTTTCAGAATAACTTTTTTGGTAGCAAAATTGGTTCTGTCCAAAGAGGTTACGTAAATAAGATTGCAATCGCTCGTTGTAAAAATCCGGAAGTAATTTACCAGTCCGTTTCAGATAAGAATAAAACAGTACATGATTAGGGGGTGTACCTACTTTTATTACAAAAAATGTTTTCACAGATAACTATAACCGACATTAAACAAAACTATTATTGTATAATTCAATCGTGATCACTTTCTATTAGTTATTGAAAAGTTCCTTTATTATCTACGAAGATATTCATGAGATCCTTATATATTATATATTAAATCCTCCTTTGAAAAATATGCATTTAAATAGAGAAAGTCACACCCAAATCAGATTAGTACTTTTTGAGAAAATTGCAAACATACAAACTTATAAACAAATTATTTGTAACAAAATAATAACTTATTTTAAAATGCAGATAATGGAAATGAGTTGTATCAGTCGATGGTGCCGAGATGGCCGAGTGGTTAGAATACGTCGATCTCAACCGATGATTACTGTTTCAATCTCCGGATAGCATCACTGAGTTTTCAAGTGCTAGCGTTTAAATTAATCTCGCCGTTAAAGGAAAATATCGTGAGAAAAAACCTTGCATGTGCCGGAAGAAATTCTGACACATGTATATCCAATCCGCAGTTCAGCAGCGTGGTGGATTAAGCTCTAAACGATCTCCTTAACACATTGACTGCGACTACGTATTTAATGAATTAGAAATGGACACGCGTGGTGTGTCCGCAAGTAAACATCAAAAAATCATTAGCCGCGATAAAGCCGCATGGAATAAAAGTGCGTTGACATTCTTGAAGGATAACGTTAGCTAATTGTATCAAACAATATTGTATAAAAACATTTTTTTTTAATAACTACAAAGTTTTTCGCCGGCTCTTCTCAGTAGAGTCTACATTTCCGGTGGTAACTTCACGTGGAACTGGCTTGACGATTCGAAAGAGCTTGTAAAGGCCTGTTTGAATGAATTCGTTAATCGTTATACATTTGGATGTTAATAAGCAATTATGTTTGACACGTTATTGCTTATTAAGATCCAGATCCCTCAAACAGTTAAGAGATATTGATGTATTCTGATAACACATTTCGTATTTAATATTATTCAAAAAAATTTCAAGTCACCTGAATTAAATTTGTACGGAAAAAAGTCCTTTTAATCTGATGTTTAGAATATTGAAGTGTATTCCATATTTTGGATTATGCAATCATCTCATATATTTAAAAAAACTTATCTAAATATATATAACTGACTGACTGACATAGTGATCTATCAACGCCCAAACCACTTGACGGATTGGGCTGAAATTTGGCATGCTGGTAGATATTATGACGTAGGCATCCGCTAAGAGAGGATTTTGATTAATTCTACCCCCAAGAGGATAAAATAGGGGATGAAAGTTTGTATGAAACATGTCAACATGTTTAGACGCCAAATTTCTCAAAATGAAGTCCGTGTGGCTTGACACAGTATTGCGTCCATTTGTCAATCCGACATTGCGGTAGAGATTAACTCAATTAAATTTTGAAAAGCTATAAATACATTTAAAATACGTCCATTTTCTGGCCCTGCGTCCCTCATCTGTCAAATTATTAAACCAATTTTATTGAAAATTGTAAAGTATAATTATAATTCAATCCATTATGTGGACATAATTTTTAACCGACTTCAGAGGAGGTTCTTAGTTCGACGGAACTTTTTTTATTAGACGTATGTGCCCTGATCTGACTTGAAGATTTGATCAACTTTTTTATTTGTTTAAAAGGGTATATTTTTCCATTGGTCCCACGGAAGTTTCGGATGTTTCCTTAGAATGAAATTCCGTTTATCGCCCCTGGCCGGAGTGGCCAAAACGCAAACGCGATTCCGATTATTCCTCTTAAGGTAAATACTTTGCGGTGAATGAACGGAATTATCCGAATTTTCATCAAAATTGGTTCAGTAATTTGGTTATAAAATTGATACAGCTGAATTAGGTATATCATTTAGCTAAACTTATTTTAATCCATCTCGGAAATTAGGTATTCCGCTTTTGATATCGGTTCCTTCTTAAAATGTCTTTATTTTTGTCGTTTATATAAATACATTTTTGTATCAGCTTTTAGGTATTCATCGATATCATTATAATTTTGGGGAGTAGGTACTTGTCGAGTTCTCGGTGACCGGAACAGCTCTTGAGTCCTTTAGCCCTTATTGAGAGATTTTTGTGCGAATACATCGCTTAGTACTTATCAAAGTGACTTCAAAATCTCACATTTTTGGACATAAAATGCAATTAACTTTTTACACTTCGGGCGTGTATGTAAAAATTTAATGTCACACAAAATATTGATAGAATAATTTTTAATTACAAACTTAGCTAACTCGTTTCACACAGATTTTGAATTCGGTCACTTTAATACTAAGGGTGCGATATCGGCTTACGAAACACTTATATCCAATACTAGCTGTCCCTTGTGGTTTCACTCGCGTTTAAGGTTACTGCTTCGCTGCTATGAGTTGTAGTGTGGTGTAACATAGCCTAATAAATCTTCCTCAAAAAACAGCCATTTCGTATAATATTAATTTAATAGCTTCTTACCCCTATATTATTGACAGACACGTTGGCGCGGTGGTCACTGCAACTGACTCAAGCGCTAGCGGTCGCGGGTTCGATTCCGCCTCACGGCAAACGTCTGTTTTGACCATATGGATGTTTGTCGTGGTCTGGGTGTTTGTGTTAGTGTTGTGAGTGTTTCTGGACCCCCGACACAAGGTCACGCGATCTTAATGGTGGCCGTTGAGTGTGATGCGTTTATTATTTATTTATTATTATTATTAGTGCATACATCGCAGGCAACTAGCTTAATAAGCCGTTCAATTAACAGCCTAGCCTCGTGACTTTACGGCGTCGTTCAACTAACGGCCTGAATACCATTTATTTATTTAATTACTTAGCCAAATGACTCGGATCAGTTACATTTAATTACTTGCCTACCCTATTAATAGCAATAACACTAATTAGTATTAAAAAAGTGTTATAAATTGTAGCCACCCTAACATCAAGGACATATCTACACTAATATTATAAAGCTGAAGAGTTTGTTCGTTTGTTTGATTGTTTGCTTGAATGCGCTTATCTAAGGAACTACTGTTCCGATTTGAAAAATTCTTTCAGTTTTAGATAGCCAATTTTGAGGAAGGCTATAGGCTATATATTATCACGCTAAGACCAAAAGGAGCGGAGCACCAATGAAGAATGTTTCAAAATCGGGGGATATTTTTGTATTGAGAAAGCTTACGCTGCGTGCGCTGCGTAAACGGTTAAAGTTTCGCAAAAATCATGTATGTCAGAATTGTTCCCCTTTAAAAGTCCGCGACCGCATATGTCTATCTTTTAAGGTTAGCTCACTATAACCTTTTTTATGTTAACCAAATTTGTTCTAAAAAAATGCATTATTTGCCAAGGTGTTTTTATAAATATGATATTAATCCTTATCCAAACAAATACATTATTCATAACAAGTATTTAATTTAAAACAAAATTGCACTTTACATCATTCGATTTAAATGAGTATCTTAGGAAATATTGTAATTTTAAAATAACATCTGAGCAAAATAATGATCGAGTACTGTGCGCGCAATGTGCAAAGTATATGAGGGAAAGGGCGGTGGGGAGGGGCGGTGTCTCCAGTTAGCTCTGCAAGATACCATGCTGCGCGGACGAAGTCGCGCGCGGAAGCTAGTATTAAAATATATATGGTAGGCAACTAATTGGAGGAACACTATTATTAATTAGGGTGTTTTACAACTCCGGCGCTGCGGAATGAGCAGCCTCGTCGAATTGACTTAAAACACAGGCGTCCATGCACGCCCCTGGAGCCTCGGCTTGTTGATCACCGAAGACGAATACACATCAGTGTCTATTTCCGAAAAACTTTATCAGATCCTAATATTTTCGTTACTAAAGCCTACCCTGAAAAATATGCATGTAAATACTGAAAACCCCATCCAAATCTCTTTGGTTGTTTTTATAAAATTCGCGAACATACAATTTACATATGGACGCTGATATAATACTATGTCAACCCACAGGAACTTCATTTTGAGAAAATGGCGTCTAAAGATGTAAAATCTATTCATAACAAATTTGTATGAAGAAGTATACATCTTTTCTTTTCTATTTTGGTTCAATAAAAACTTTTATCTAGTAATTATTTTTCAAATATTATAGATTATTGTTAAAATTGCAAAATATGGAACGCACTTGAAATTCAAAACATTAAATTAAGAAACTTTTTTTCATACTTATTAACTTTAGATGACTTAGATTCTTTATGAATAATGTTAAATAGGTAACGAATTATCAAAATACATCAGTATCTCCGAATTTGACTTTTGTGGGTTGACACATTATTGCTTATCAAACGTGTCGATAATAGAATCTTATTTGGACGCTGATAAGCAATACTGTGTCAAGCCACACTTTCATTTGAGAAAATGGCGTCTAAATATGTCAAATCCATTTTTGACAAATATGTTTGAAGAAGTATTCATCTTTTCTTTTATTTTTTGATAAAATGCATAATGAATTAAATTCAGACTAATATATTTAATATATTTTCTTATAAAAAGTTTTCCAAATATTTGAGGTTATTGTATAAATTGCAAAATATGGAACGCACTTGAAATTCGAACTAATTAATTAAGAAACTTTTTTCCGTACTTATTTAGTTTATATGACTTCAATATTTTTTAATAATGTTAAATAGGTGATACAGTGTCAAAGTACATCAATATCTCCGAATTTGACTTTTTGTGGGTTGACACATTATTGCTTATCAGAATCCATATGTACGTTTGTACGTGTGGATAATAGAATCTTATTTGTAGTCACTTAAAGATATCTAAAACCAATACGGTTAATAATGATTAATTTTTCAATGTAAAACACAAAATACTCACTAATAAACGAACTTCCGCCAGCCGTCTGTCTATCACTCAATGGCAGTAACGTGACACTCGGAGGCATCGCCCGGATATCCGCCGAGTATTCCATAACCGGCTTACAGATCACTCTTGACATTAATACGAGAATTATACTGAAATAGATTTAATGTTGGTTTAAGGGCGTTCACACACCCCATATTTAATATCTTAGGTTTTGTAGCATATAACAAAATTAATTTAAAATATAAAACTATTTTTTTTAAAGCCCCCGAATATCAATTGATTGAGACCATTGAAACGAGACCAATTACGTTACTTCTGTAAGTCGGTAAGGAGTTGCTTATCCTAACCGATTCTGCAACATCAATTCAAGGTTACACAAATATGTCTTTTTAATACCATTTGGATGCTGATAAGCAATAATGTGTCAACCCTCAAAAATTCAGATTTAGAGATATTGATGTATTTTGATACTACGTCACCTATTTAACATTATTAAAAAAAAATTCAAGTCGTCTAAACTAAATAATTATGGAAAAAAGTTTCATAACTAAATGTTTTTGAAATTTATAAAATAATCTCAAATATTTAAGAACTTATTATTAGATAACATTAAATAAATCTATCTGCTTTTTATTCTGCATTGTATATTTAATCAAAATATAAAAAAAGATGAATATAATATATGTACGTCTTCAAACAAATATATTAAGAATAGGTTTGACATCTTTAGACGTCATTTTCTAAGAACGAAGTCCGTGTGGCTTGACACAGTATTGCTTATTAGCGTCCATTTATAGAATAGTATATTTCGAATCGATTAGACCAGTAGAAGTTTCTCAGATCCTGTCAACAACTAATAAAGAGATGAGAACCATCAAACGACTCCACAGATCTTAATAAATTAAAGAACCGTTTAAAATACATTAGCTATGAAACAAAAGAATTCGCATCAAATTAGTGCATTCCTTAGGGAGCTACTAAGCCACAGCACAGATGCATAGTTTGAACTAATAAGGCCTAATATTTTGGGCGTGGGTCAAAAAACCTACCTGATGAAAAGAGCCATTATCTCACTATTAAACTTCTTAGCTGGTAACGGACTCATAACAGCTAACTCAATCTTACAATGTAGTTTAGTGCAATATGAATTATATGGTATCTTCATGTTTAGTATTTACTGTCGGTAATATCTCTCGAGATGATATTACCCCCTTTTGTAACGAATATTATAAATGCAAATATGTTTGTTACGCTTTCACGCCGTAACTACTAAAACTTTGCGATATTTTATTAGGGGTACAGAAAAGAACATGGGCCCATTTATTCAACAAAAAGTACTGTCACGATGATTAAAAATAACTATCGAAAAGTCGTCAAACGTAACAAAATTTATATCATTAAAATTTTGAGAGACAACTCTATGGGAACATGTTTAACCATATGTTATATAAGGGGGGGTTACGGAGTCTGGATTCCTCCCCTAGTGACTTATTTATACTTATACATTGAACAAATGACAATGACTATGGTTATATAATTTCTAAATAACTCACATTAACATTTAGGATCATACCATCTTATCTTTGTAAATTTTCGACTTACGACTCCTTCTCCTTTCGGACCTTTTCCTTGAACAGACCCCTCCCATATGAAAACTATAGCTACGCCCGTGTACTCCCATAATTAATACATAATTATTAAAAAAAATGTATTTTTAATAAATAACAGGTGATCGCAGAAATTTGCGGAACTTATATAAATAACTCAATCTATTTAGATGTGTGTTATCATCAGAATCCTAATCTAGCCCAATTGGGGGGGGGGGGGGGGGGAATAGCTTGTTATAAATTTTTTAAAATCTTAATTTTAATATTTTATAAAAATTAAAATTTATAATCTAGCTTAAAAGGCTTATAGAGTCTCGCGTACACGAGATCACGAGTAGATCATTCAAGGTTAAGAGTCACGGAAAACAGGGGTTATGTAAATAGCTTACCTTTGATCTCTACGCCGGTTGGAGTTTTTAGGAGAGGCTTGGAGTGTACAATTCACTTTTAATCTCTTTAGTAATACTAGCGACCACCCGCGACTTTGTCTAGGTATGAACGAAATTTAAGATTTACTTGACACTGTCCTAATAATTTAGTGTATACAATCTCTGCTTTGATGTTGGTAAACGGATGATGATGTGTTGGAACTAACGTTTGGAGAAGGGAATGAAACTTTGGAGAAGGTTACTACTTACTAATAACAAAATATGTAGACTCTAAATTGATCTCTCTGACATTGCGACACTTAAAGGCAGGGTTACCAGAATTTTCAGAATAAAATTAACGCGGGTAGTCAGAAAATGATAATTAATAATTTTTGGAAATGTTTACACTTTTCAATTTTGTGTAGATGATTTTGGAGGTTGTCATGTCCCATGTGACCTCCCCCTTCCCGAATTTCAGCTACAGAGTCATGATAACACTAATGTTACAGACTATATATGTACATATATATAGTCTTGACTTGACAGCCCATAAACCAAACGCTAGTAAAGTGTAAAATTGTAAAAAAAACAATATAATCAACGACTTTAGAACGATCTCTACTCATATCATAAATGGATGGTTTTTCGCGAAAACAAAAATTTGGAGGGGGCGATACAATTATTTTCCTAAGCCGCATAACTTATTTTGACGAATTTGAGTACCCATATAAACTGGACTTTGGAATTTATCCTCTGTTCTTACACAGGCTACTTTCTGTCGCGATAAGAAACCTTGAAGAAAGTGAAATAGGATGATAGGTAAATAAGATGAAATTCTACGCTGACTCATTCGTGACCAGGGCCGGATTTACTCTAAATGCGGGCATTATATTTTTTTTTTATTCATTTTACACGACACAGTACAATACACTAACATCTCGTCAAATATCTAGAAAATCTTATGTCTAGATATATTTTTAAAAAGTTTAGTATAACTTAATGTGCCTTCTTCAAAAACTTTAAAAAAAATGATCACATATCAAATTTTGCCAGTCATTGGCTTCTAGTGTATCAAATCCAGCGCTGGTTGCAAAGGCCATCTCGTTATTTATAAGTTATAGCTAATAGGATAATGAAGTGTACATATAAGCTACATATCACTGTAAAGTTTCATCAAAATCTATTAAGTAATAATTCCGTGAAAGTGTAACTAACGTCGATTCATCCTCATAAACTTCTATAATCATAATATTAGAGAAGATTTTACAAAATTAACAATCTTTGAGGTAATAACATCTCTCAATAATTACATTCATTCCGAGAATATTGGAATCGAGCGCTTCACGGGAATTTTATTTTTCTTGATAACTTCGTTTCAAACTTTCCGACGCTGAACAACTCCGTCCGAGAGTTTTAAGAGAAATTTTCTTAATCATTTTTTCATATTTATAAACTTGAAATAGTATAAGGATCCATTTGTACTTATTTATATTCTGTAGTGGCTTTAGCTCGCGGCTTCGCTTGCGTTAATGTGGATTTCGTTTTGAAATAATACACGTACAGAGTGATTTTTTTTGACTGGGCGTGAATAACCAAATCCGAAACTACAAGGAATAGCAACAAATAAAGGATTCTCGGGGCCGATGATGAGAACTAAAACTACATCATATTTTTTTTTTTTTTTTTGAAAAATTAAATTTCTTAACCAGGAATCGAACTAGCTGATTTTGATAAAATATATTGTATTATTTCACAATCTGATTGTGTCATTTAATTTAAGGAATAAACTCATTTTTATAAAGCGATAAAATTCACACATTAATAAATCCTAAAGTGATTAATTCGTGAAAGACATGATCAAAACTCATAAGAGAAAATTTGAAATTAGAACACGATTTTGTAGCAATGTGGGTGTGTGGTGGGTAGTTTTTGAAAAAAACGTGGCCAAACAAATGTGAACACAGGTCGAATATAAAACCTACTTTTTTAGGTCGGTTAAAAACACTATTTGAATAGAAAATAAGCGAACTCAGTAGAATCTTGTAACAGATAATACAATACCAATACTCAATAAGACCTTATTTAAGAGGACCTCTTTTAAGATAAGTAATTGAAAAATTGTGTCAAACGTTTATTAAGTGGGTCACATTGGGGACAATGGCGGATGGATAGGATGGATTCTTACGGGCACTGAACCTAAGTAAAAATAAAGTTGGCTTATTTTTACTAAGGTTCAATGCCCGTAAGACAACGCGATTTTAATATAACTCCTCTGTACAATCTTCTGTCCGTTTGTCAGCGGGCTGTATCTCATAAAATCTGATAGGTTTGAATTTTCCACAGATTGGGTGTTATATTAACGCTATAATATCAAATAATACTTTTTTTTAACACAGGGGATCCGACTTAAAAAATAAATACCTACGTAATTTAGTTTACGATTACTTATTCCAAGAATTTCCATTTAATAATCAAACAACTGAACCGATTACTCTTTAAAAAAAAGAATTGACCAAATCGCTCAGCTAGTATTTACAAATATATTCTATTAAGTATTTTAAATGTAAAATTATGCATGAAACATTTAATTTAACGTCCCCGTAATTATTTTGATTAATTAAAAAACTCATTTTGGCGAAATTAAAGAAAAACATTCTGACAGAGTATTTTAGTGAGTTATACTGTCTTAATTCTATAAATTATTGTTTTATAAAACTACATATTATAAAATAATTTGAAGCGAGAATGGCACTTATAAATTTAGCTTTCAGACTTTCATAAATATTTACATAAATTGTTTGTCATTGCTTTACACCTGAAAGTATATACTATCAGTGCCTGATTTCTGTTACCAGAATCAATGAAAATCTAAAGTAAAACTTACAAGGGTAATTCTCGAATAAAACAATTTAGACGCACGGTAGTGCACAGCCAAGTGCTACAGTGTAAAAATTTCGATTCACTAAATCTATTTTGACTTTTTGTATGCATGTGTTCTTCAAATTCAAAATGCATTACAAATATTAAAAAAAAATCTTTTTTTATTTTCATTTTTGAAACACTCAAATTTTTTACATTTAATTTGGAGAAACTATTTTACTTTTAAGAGTCGTAAATTAAAGAATGATTAAACCAAAACCAGTTTAATTTTAAATCTGATATAAAATAGATATTTCTAACTTAGTTTAAAAAAGTCATGTGAAGATACCGCACTAGATTTTTTTACTGCAAATAATAATATCGCACTTTTATTTGTTTCAGGTCTCGTAAAACTAGGCGTGCACTGCGTGACTGGTAAAAAGGTTGCCATCAAAATAATCAACCGAGAAAAACTTAGCGAATCCGTGTTAATGAAGGTAAGATACTAATTAAAAAAATCATCATATTTATTGTGCTTATAATATCTAATTATTTAGCCTTACCTATGTGTAATTTACTCAGATTCTTTCGATCACTTTGACTACTTTTTGGTCTTCTAGCATCCATCTTAATACATTCTTCCTTTTGTCTTTTTACCCCGTTTTACATCTAAGTTGACAACTTATATGTTAATCACTTAAAATAAAGTCACTCGTTTGCCAGCTATTTTCATAAACAGAATAATAACATAAATTCGTATAACTTCCCGAATAAAATCCTCTCCAAAAGACTAAAAATGATTAATGTAATAATTAAAACTATAAACACCTAACTCATGAGAGGATCAATTACTTTTCACAACAGCCCTGACCTGAAAGGTTAAAGCTAAGAGCCAAAGAACAGCTTGACAGGTTACATGTTTATACACACAGCTATTACACATAACCTTTCTGAGTAAGCAAGGGCAAGCAGCATAAGTAATTTTAGACCAATTAACCACTTAAATTTGAGTGTCATTAGACGTTGAATAATGACGGCATCAAGTAATTAAAATGGTCTTATGTGGTATGTCGTACTTTCTTTACACTTTCTTTTAAACCGACTTCCAAAAAAGGCGGAGGTTTTCATTGTCATTCATCGAGGACTTTTCCATTTTTTATGTATGTTCATCGAGTACTCAAAAACGGTTGGAACGTATTGGTTAATTCTTTTTTCAAAATTGGAATTTTCATAAAAATCTGTACAGTTCTTTGTTTTAAAACCCTAACAAGAGGAATAAATAGATATGTCATTTCAGTAAACGAAATGCCGTATGCTTTCGAAGTCGGGTCCTTATTTTTTAAGTCTTGTCAATTTGTATAGCTAAAACGAAAACCCAAAGAAAAGCATTTTATATTAAAAGAAAAGAAAATTAAAAAAATAAATTGATATCTTTTTACCAATCATTGAATCTGAGTAATTGTTATACTTTTTTTGTTATTTGTTAAAATTTTACTGAAGAAAATTTTATAAAATCATATGAAAATTATTCTACTCTCAACAAAGGCAAGAGTCGACACATTATTGTTAATGACAAAATCGATATCTATATTAAATAAATCTGTGACAGGCGGTGTCAGTTCACGAAATATTTTCTGAAAAGATTAATCGTCAGAACATTATATATATGAGGTCAAAGGACATTTTGTTATATATGACTCCGTCTACATAAACTATCACGCTAATTATAAAAGAGTATATAATTCATATGTTCTACATTAAATGGTTTATTACACATGTAATAATTGAAGACATTAATGGAAGAAGATGATATGTCGCATTTCGGATTTGTCTGTGTTCCATGCATGGATAAAACTGTTATGGGTATATAAACAATTTTAAATTTTAAAACAACCGCATTTGATGCTATTTCAGAAATGATAATATGACAGACACGTTGGCGCAATGGTCACTGCAACTGACTGAAGCGCTAACGGTCGCGGGTTCAATCCCCGCTCACGCTAAACGCCTGTATTGGCCATACGGATGTTTGTCGTGGTGTTGGTGTTAGTGATGTGTGTGTTTCCGGACCCCCGACACAAGGCCATGAGATCTTAATGGCGGCCGTGAAATGTGATGCGTTTTTTTTATTTAGGAAATAAAATTATATCCGGTTTGTATGGTTACGCAAAACTTTGAACCCAATTTTCTTAAAATTTGAATTATGCATATCACCTTCATCCACTTATGTCTACAATTATTAGATTGAAATTGTAGTAACAAACGTACCTTAACCACCAACGGTTGTGAGATTTTGTTCCTGCATCAGGCAGGACACAAAATCAGCAGCTTTGTATAAATATTCGTTTTCAAATCTAGATGTAGCATAGACAGCATGGAAAACAACGTAAAGATTTGTACAATAACATTAAGTATTCTAAATATAAATTATATGAACGCGAAAAAGTTTCGAAATATTTTATATTATACTTCTCAAACAACTTCAAAACTAAGCGGAGCCGCGAAGAGAAGCTCATAAAAGAAAGAAACAAGGGAATTAATTAATGTGTTTCCTTATTTCATTTCAGGTGGAGCGAGAGATAGCGATAATGAAACTAATTGAGCATCCGCATGTACTCGGCCTGTCTGATGTTTATGAGAATAAGAAGTATTTGTAAGTATCACAATTTAGGTCGTTAGGACCAGAGTAACACGTAAAAAAACCAAGTTTTTACTTAAAATGTTAGGCGCTGCGCAAACAGACATTTACTGCAAAAGATGTAATAAAACCGTGTTCAACACTTGTCTAGCAAAACAGTGTTTGGAAATTAAACATTGTTTAAAATCGAATTAAAATTAATAAAATATAACAACAAAACATCAAATTAAAACAATTAAACTATGTCTAAACCATGTTTAACTCTAAACTGCCTCAAGACGCGGCTTTGTAGTACACGATAATTTAAAGACACGAGTTTAACGTACATTTAAATGTTTTGTAGTAAGGCAGTTAGCTTCCAGTCGCCGACGCCGAACACTTTGATCGGCAATCTGTTTGGGTTAAATCGAAACGACTGTTGACTATGTCTGTAGGTTAGGTTGATTTCATATCGATTATCTATATTAATATTATAGAGGTGAAATATATATGTAGGTGGTAATCTCTAAAATTACTGATCCGATTTGACAAATTATTTTTGCGTTGGATAATTCGTTTATTGAAAAAGGTTATAGGCTATGTTACATCACATTACGATTTATAGGAGCCAAGCAATAGCCATGCGAGCGGCAGCTAGTTGATTATGTGAAAATAAAATATTGTTTGGTATATTGTTTCTGATACGACATAAGTAAAATCAATTTGCGCAGCGCCTTACTGGTGTTGTATTTTAAAACATGTGACCTAAGCTTTTTTTTTAATTCATAATACATAATAAGCCTAAGTGACCTATGTTGTATACTGTGAAGTGATATATTTTCGATGTAGTAATACAGTAATTAACTCATTTTAGAATATCATGCTGGTTTTAAGAATAGAACTTCTCTAGGGGGTACTAATAACACATTTTCGAATGAAAAATATGAAACCTCATTTTTCTAGTCGGTTAATACGTGATGTAACGTCTCTCGGTGCGTGTTCTAAATTTCAAACTTCCATCTTTCATCTATTTTTGCAATTCATTAATATAAATTCGTTTTGTTAAAGTTTTAATTAAATTCTGTTTTATGATATATTCTGTCTCTGTGGACTGCGTAATTTTATCGGCTTCAGAATATATTTTAGATACTTGGTATCTGACCTAAAACTAAGTATACATTTCGAGATATTTTTATGATAGTTTTCGACTTATACATTTGATCAAGATCTTTTAGAAATCACCGTTATTTAAGGAATTGTATGAAAAACAAAAAATAATTTAATACAATCATAGTCATCAGTGCATTTATATTTTAGTAGAAACCGACAACAAAATGTATTGTATGGTAATTATTTTACTTATAAAATCTTAATTATTCAATGTTACATTTTAACAGTATTGAGTTATACAATAAGATGCTTAAACTTAAGAATTTAAGGCTAATAACATCCAATCTTTTCTTAACAAGCAAGGAAGCAATTTTCTTTATAATCCTATTATTTTATACGCCCAAAGGATTCGTTATTGATAAAACAATATTGATAGAGAAAAGCCGAGATTGCGAATTGGATCGTGAAATTTTGCCAAGATTTTTAATATATGAATTTTTTAATAATTTATTTTAAAACCTACGTACTATGCGGCGTGTCAAAACTTTAATTAGGTATATATTTTATTAAGATATAGGATATCGAGTATAAGTTTATTTGGAGAAAATTCTATACTAATATTAATAATTATATTTATATTCCATTACGCTGAATAGTTTGTTTGTGAGACTTTGATCTTAGAATTTACCAGTCAGGTTTATAAAATTATTTTTACATTAGATAGATTATTTGTTGAGAAAGATTCTAGTCTATATAACATCAACCTATGATTTATAATCATAAACGTGGATGAAACCATAAAGGATAGAATATTAACCTAAAATCATTAAAATAAAGATATTTCAATAACATATAAATAAAATAAGCATAATTTTGAGCAGAAAATAATGAAATTCAAGGAAGAAAATCTAAAATTAAAAAAAAAGGTATCTAGATTAAGGTCGTTGATAGATCTATTTTATATTTCATGCCTAAAGTTAATAAACCGGAAGGATATTTCGTAGGCAGGAATATATTTACCGATTAGTCTTATGCATACGTTAAAAATAAAGTATGACAAAGTATTTTTGTTGGAAGTTGGAAGTGAAATATCGGACCCATCCGTTTAAGATAAACACATAAATATGCTTATATATTGCTTCCTACCCTGTAATTGATATACGAATTATTATAAAGTGGTAAGAGTGAGTCTATGCAATACAACCTTATCGAAATCCGTCCAGTAGTTTTTAAGAAAAATTTTAAATGAAAATTAAAAACGTTTTCGCTCCATTGTCATAGGGAAAATATATGCACTTCATTTCATTAAAAAAAAAAATTAAAAGATTTTGGTAATTGGAACACTCCGCTCCTAAATAGCTAAATTATATAGTTGTATAAGGTATATTATGATAGAAATGATGCAAATAAATTATCCAATGACCAGGTACCTCGTGCTGGAGCATGTCAGCGGAGGAGAACTCTTCGACTACTTAGTAAAGAAAGGAAGACTCACGCCAAAAGAAGCGAGACGATTCTTTCGACAAATCATATCTGCACTGGATTTTTGTCACAGTCATTCTATATGGTGAGAAAGCTTTTTAAATGTTTATTTATTTATTTGTATTATGTCTTTATCAATAATATTATAATACTATAAATATACAAGCTTATAAATTTTGGCATCTAGAATGCCAACCAATTTGGACGAAGTTGCCTAGCAACCAGCTAGCGACGGAGTATGACAGGCGAGAGTATCTTTGGACCAATAAGTCAATTGACGAGTTTGCCAAAGTTAGAAATGGTTACATATTTTTAATGTAAATGTTATATATAATTATAAAATATTATTAGTCTTTATACTTATATGTAATATACAAAAATATTCATCGTCTTTATACAGAGTCCAAAGTTTTTATTTTAAGCTCACAGCTTGAATAGCTTAAATTATACGGATAGAAAATTATATATTTACTCTAAATACTAGTCTACTTAAATATTAATAGTTTAAATTATTCGAATGTTCGTTGTATCGTTTATTGAAAAAAGTTATAGACCGTACAACATCACGTGGGATATCCCATAGCAGCAAAGCAATAACTTTAAACGCCGATGAAACCGCAAAGTTCATGTTGTTTACATGTAACTCAATAATGATTTTAAACCTAAATATTAAGTGAAAGTTTTACCTTATCAAATTTCCTTCCAGTCATCGTGACCTTAAGCCAGAAAACTTACTACTAGACGAGCGAAACAACATCAAAATAGCGGATTTCGGCATGGCGTCACTTCAACCAGCCGGCTCGTTGCTGGAGACATCTTGCGGGAGCCCGCATTACGCCTGCCCTGAAGTTATAAGGGTAAATAAATAATCTTACAAACAAATCCTCATTAAGTATTTGTAGTACCCCTCACCTCTCGACACCTAACGAAACGCCAACAAGATAGTCAATTGGAAATTTTACGACAGCTTAAAATTAAGTAGCGTTTAAGAGGTTGGCCATAGCGGGTTTAACACTTTAATGCATGGTGTATTAAAAATAAAATGCTCTTTTCACAGCCTACTGTCAACTAAAAACTTTAATAAGCGCCAAATTTGGTTGTATGTTTATATTAACTCTACTAATTGTATTGTATTGATTTTTTACTATTTTCCATACATCAATAGATTTGTTATAATGTTAGTCTGCTGAAATTGTTTTTTTTTTTTTGATTAAATAAAAAAATATACCTTTAAGGGTTAAAGGGACTCTGTATATATTAGTGTCTTATATATAGAGAGAGCGTAGGTGTAAAGCCTACTCAATTGTCATTCTCTCAACACTCAATCAATTCAACTTATGTCCAATTATTGTATTATATATTTTTAGAAACTAACTAACTAGAAACTAACAGTTAAAATCAGAAAATCTTTAAATTGCTAAATATGCTAATCTCACAAATAAACTATAACGTAAAGAAAAATAATCTAAGTACCTACAACTTAAGATTTAATTTTATTTAAAATATTTCGTACTTTAAAAACAATAGCCAATTAAACAGACTTAAAATAAAAGACACTGATCCACTAGAAAGGTATTTAATACACTTCCAAAAAAAACTACACTAAATGTTACAATGTACAACATTACAAGCAAACCCCGACATCAACAATACAGCTTAAAATATATAAGAAAAGATTAAACAATTTAATCAACTAATTAAGTACTTTTATATTAAACATATGACTTATTAATTTATTAAAGAATATTTCTAAAGAAATGTAAAAATTTGTACTCGAGATTCGATTTAATTTAAGAAGTTAAATATACATAAATGTATGCCACGAAATTTCTATAGGTGAGCATCTATACACAGACAATTTATAGGCATAATAATATACATAAAAAAAATAAAACTGTAATTTTATTTTTGTATTTCTTTTCATTGTTTTTACTTTTGAACTTGGCCATAGCTCTACAGTGCGCGGCAAGAAAATAAAAGAAAATTTATGAACAAAAAAAAGTTTTTGTTTTTAGAATTGTTACAGTTTTTAAGTACTTTTATATATGTAGATATGTTGAACATTAACATGATGTATGTAATCACAGACAATTGTTTTTAAGAATACAAAATTAATTCCAAAAAAAATCTAAAATAACAAACAAAACAAAAAAAAGAATTTATTACTTGAGCAATTCGATAATAAAAAAAAAAAAAAAAACAAATTTTACTGATGCAAATTCAAATAATTAATTTATATTTTCAAACGTTTTCGTTGTGCCCAATGTACTCAAATTCAAATTAAAAATATTATATATTTATAATCTATAATATATATGAGGTATTATTCTAAGTATCAATTATGTCACAGCTTAAATTAAATTACATCATACATCAACTCAAGTTCATCCCAAACTGTCGTGAAGTTTTAAACCAATTTAAATTGATTCGGATTAAGCAGGAAACGGGTATTCCGCTTATAAATCAAATTCGTCGAATGTAAACTCAATTTTCGACTCAACATCAATTTAATCGTCATCGACTCGTTGTTTCTTACTCGTATTCGATGGTGTCTGTGGCGGGGAGGAGCCAGTTTCGCGCCTTTTCGCTGAATGTCTAGCACACGTCCCAGAGGTCCTTCTAGAAGAATCGCGGTCTTTCGTCGGCGAAAACTGTTTTAACATCTCCACATCGTTAAATATAACCTGTGCACCGCCACCACAAGTTGGTACGATATCCCCTTTGTACAATTTCGTCTCCAATTCACCATCAGTATCTTGTTCTTGGGAAATAAGACAGTATTTAGACGACTTGGAGTTCGCAATGTCTTTGACATTGGTCAGTTTGTTGACGAATTTGCTGTTATGTATGTTAGGTTTCATTACCGTGCCCATTGGGACAATTTTATTTGGCGCGTGTTCGACCCAACCCTTGCCGTCAGCAGATAAGGAGCGTCTATGACGAGGGTTAGCGACGGCGACACCACGGCGTGAAGATGTTGGAGTATCACGAGTTTCTCTTGTTTGTGGCACTGAGCTGAAGGGCGTTAATAAGTGGGCTGGTAGAGCCCTAGGTGTTGATCCAGGCGTGAAATCTCTTACGCTCGTCTGAGCACCTATGTCTCCTGTATTTTTTGGTATATCAATGTTATCCCCACGGTCACCATTCAGCGCCTCCGCTATGATTCTTAAGCGATTTTCTTTCTCCTCAATGGCATTTCGTAATCGTTCCTTCTCGGAGTTTATTTCTTTAGCTTTCTCGTGCTCCGCAGCGATCTTGTGATGATATTTACGTTCCAGAATCTTCTTTTGCTTCTCTTTGTCTAGTTTATTCTGGCTTAAAAGCAATTCCTTTTCCTGCAAGTCCCGCTTTAGCGTGGACGCATAATCGGTCATTTCGGACAGCTTTCTCTGATGGGAAAGCGAAGCATTCTCCGTTGCTGTTAGTCTTTCTTCGAGGGCTCTAATACGACGCTCTGATGACGCCAATTGGCCACGTAAAGACGCATTCTCACTTCTTACTTCTAAGGATTCTTTCTCCAATTCCAAAAGAGCTGATCTCAATTTTTCATCCTTAATTGCTTTGCTTCGTTTCAGAGTCTCCCTACGACTTATTCTCATTTCCAAATGTGCCATCAGTTCTTTAATAATATGTGACGCTTGGGAGCTATTTAGCTCTAGGCTAGGGAAGTCAGGGCCAAGGCTGTAAACAAGCCCTAAGTCGAGTTCCAAGTCCTTAGCTTCAGGTCTAATAATGTTGTCTCTAGCTGTGTTAAATAGCCTGTTAGCTTTCCTCCGACCAGACATTAAACCAATTGCAGCTCCGATATCCGTGATTTGTGGTTTAGCAACCTCAACTTCTGCTGCCATTTCAGCAAACCTCATAACTTGGAGGGTCTCATCATAATCTTCAGCTCTTGGATTAGCACAAACAATCATTCTAACTTGACCCTCGCCTTCAAAGAAGTTTTTAAATAAATGTGTTAATTTTGATTCTCTGTACGGTACCATGTTATTTGTACCATTGATCTGGTTCTCCCGTAAAGCTTCCATGCAAGTTCGTAATGTCATTAGTGACTTATTAATGTTACCAGCTTCTCGTAATCTCTGACCCGTATTTTTTGTTCTGTTTGTTCGTTCACTACCAGCTAAATCAACAAGACTAAGCTGACTAATAGATAGGAACTTCTTATTTTGTATCACAGCCTCACCCATCTCATCAACTGGTGCCTGCACCAATCTGATTGTGAAAACGGAATGACTTCTACTCGATTCTGCGTTAAGAGTTGTGTGAGCCATTCGTTTTCGTTTCAAACCTAAATAAAATGCATCAAATGCTTCCTCCGCAGATTTTATTTCGATCTCGGTGACACCATGCACATACATATTATGTGCTGCATCTTCTCTTATAATTTTGACTGGTAAATTTTTACTAATAGCTGGTCCATCTTCTAATAAATCAAAAACACTGTTATTGTAGATTTCTATGTATGAAACGAAGACAGCATATTGGTTATCCTCATTCACGCCTCCAATTTTAGTTAAATCGGTATCTGACATAGCTAAATCAGGGTTTGAATTATTTTTTCTTCCACTTTTGAACTTGTGCAATTCTTGTTGCCTTTCTAACATTGCTTCTGCTTCAGACTGAATGTCAAACATGTTCATTTTGTCAGGTTTAAATACGTATTTATGTGCTTGTAATTCGTTGATAGTTTTAAATATAATATTTAAACATCGAGGAAGTATACCACAGTTTAAGGGTTCGCCGGTCATTGTAAACGTTTTCCCGCTGCCCGTAACACCATACGTAAATAATAAACCATTTTTACCTTTAATCAGACCTTCAACTAAAGGCAATGCAACTTTGTCAAATACTTCTTGTTGGTTCGTTTCTGGCGGGAAGACTTCTTTGAAAGTGTATTTCATTGTTTTGTTACCTTCATTCCTATAACTTATTGCTGTTGATGGCGGGGACATCAAAACAGTTGTAGAGGATAATATTTTTATACAAGGGCTATCACTTTCCCGTTGCATGGGTCGTAATCGAAAGAAAACTTGCACAGGGTCACGCTCACCCTGATTTAAGTTTTGTTTACTTCTAGCCGGGGTTCGCATTTCGTTTAGTCTCTGTTTCGACTTTGCGGATTTCATTTTCACAAAATTCACTAAATTATCACTTCACCACGCAATCTTATTGTATGTCGTATTTTAACGGTTGGAAGAAATCAAAGCAACGGTCGTTCGTTGAAAGCTATTAACCGAATAAGTTAAATATTCGTCATTTAGTTAGTCGTATTATTCGTTATTGGCGTCCTCTTTTGACGTGTTCTGTGTAAATAAAGCTGTTTCTTTTTAAATTAAACGGTTGACAGTAACAAACCGTTTAAATTTGTCACGTAACACTTCGGTATAAGTGGGAGTGTGACTTAAATATGATGTTGCCATATACTCTTATTAAATATTACAGTAATGCAAATTAAACAGAAAAAAAATTATATATGAAGTACTGCTTTTTTTTAACAAAATTAAATAGTTTAATTTGTATCATTAATTGTTAATAAAGTTATAATAATCACTAACTGAAAACCTTTTTGAAAAAAATCGGAATTATTACTTTATTAAAATCTATAAGAAATTTAATGTCATCGTAGTTGTTATTTTTATCTAAAATATTTTTTTATTTAAAAATGGTATATAGCAATAGTCATTTGAGTTTTGCTATTTTGGGGTAAATAAAAAAGGTTGTAACACTATACCTTATTACGTTTCTTTTTAAGCAATTACTTAATAATATTTAAAAAAGTATAAAAAAGTTTTTATTCTTTATTTATATATATTTATAAAACATTTAAAATTTATATAACTATAAATATATAAAATATTTCAATTAATTAAAAAAATATGCAAAAAATATTATATATTTTTTTTTATAAGTATAATGGGGTTGTGTAATTGTAAGAAAACGAAACGTAATGTACTCCTTTTATTTTTAATCTGTGAAATTTATTTGTAAACAAATGTTTGTAACGATTGCCTTAAAATAACATAACTCTTGAAATTTCAATTCATAAAATTCAATTACTGTTCAGGGTGAAAAGTACGATGGAAGACGTGCCGATGTGTGGTCCTGTGGTGTTATTCTTTACGCGCTGCTTGTCGGCGCATTACCGTTTGACGATGATAATCTACGACAATTACTCGAAAAGGTATTTATATTACTAAAATTAGCAAATATGTCTAGTTAAACATATTTTTAGTAACCCTCAGAGAATTACTGGTTATTGGAGATATATGAATACAATCCATAGAAAATGTTTTACTACTCAACAGTATTTTACTTTGTGTCATCTTTTAAGGAAATTCCAACAATTTCTTCCTGTAGGTTATTAAAATTTTTCTACCTTACCGACCATTACAACTGAATAACCCAGTTCACAATCATATTTCGATAATATGTATTACTCAAAGTGTCTCAAATTTGCCGCCCCATACAATCCGGCTCCCTAGGCCCCTGCCTACTTAGCCTGCTAGTAAATCTGCCACTGAAACGGCAAGCAGGTCTCCAGGTGGGCTAGTTACTGCACCAGAGAAGACAAAAATGCATTAGTTGGACTATAAGAAATATAGGATAACGGGCATAGGCATATTCATATACAGGGTTCCATTTTTTTTAATTAGTTGACCTTTATTAATTCACATTTTATCTACATTAATAAATAAATAAATAATAAATAAACGCATCACACTCAACGGCCCCCATTAAGATCGCGTGACCTTGTGTCGGGGGTCCGGAAAAACACTCACAACACTAACACAAACACCCAGACCACAACAAACATCCGTATGGCCAATACAGACGTTTGCCGTGAGCGGGATCGAACCCGTGACCGTTAGCGCTTGAGTCAGTTGTAGTGACCACTGCGCCAACGTGTCTGTCTAAAATATTTCATTGTTTCATTGCTTGCAAACTAATGGGCCAATTTCAAATTTTTTGCTCTATATATATGTCTATGTATATTAGTCCCTTTATTGAGGAAGGTTATATTGAGGCTATATTACATCATGCTACAACTCACATGAATGATGCAGTAGCCATAAGTGCGAGTGAAACTGCAGGAGGTTGTTAGTGTATAACAATAATGTTAACTTTTCTAATACATATTCTAGGTCAAGCGAGGTGTCTTCCATGTGCCACATTTTGTACCACCCGACTGTCAGCAGCTGCTACGGGGGATGATAGAAGTCAATCCAGAAAAAAGGATGACAGTAAGTTCATTTTAAATCACAAAAATTTTTTTTTCCTTCTATGGGCTTAAATTTCAATAGTTCTTTTTATATTTAAATATCTATGTAAAATTCGTTTTTATTTTTGTATTAATTCATTAAAAAATAATGGCATAACATTTCATGAACCATTAGAGAAATTCTAAATATTGGGTTCAATATTACTTTAATAACTGAAATGAATGATTACAATTTTTAAAATAAAACTTTTAATTATTAAAAGGCTAAAAATTATTTTACTTTTTGTAAATAAAAAAATTAATTTGCAACAAAGTTTCATATATTTTATTAACCTTATTATTATTAACACCTTTTTAGGGTTCCGTACCTTAAAAGGAAAAACGGAACCCTTATAGGATCACTTTGTTGTCCGTCTGTCTGTCTGTCTGTCTGTCTGTCTGTCTGTCGGGATGTCAACCCGTTTTTCTCAGAAATGCATAGACGTATCATGTTGAAATTAATATCATATACTCAAGTCTACGATGACATGCGGCCGTGAAAATATTAAAGTTCTAAGTCAACGCAATCAAAAGATAATGGAAAATATGTCGTATATTTTGACCATTTTAGCGTTTTCGCAAGGGAATCAAAACCTATAGGGTACTTCCCATTGACCTAGCACGATGAAATTTGGCAAGAAGTAAGATCTTATGGTACAAATAAAGGAAAAAATCTGAAAACTGTAAATTTTTGTATGTATGTTTGTCTGTTTGTAAGTTTGTCTTTCAACCTTTTTCTCAGAAACTCGTGAAGGTAACAAATTTTTATCAACGTCAAGTACTCAGAATTGTAATTACTAAGAGCTGTGAAAAAATCAAACTTCTAAGTTAACGCAATCAAAAGATACGGTCATTTATATCACATATTTTAAGTATGATAGCGTTTTTAACGTTTTCGCAAGGGAATCAAAACCTATAGGGTACTTCCCATTGACCTAGCACGATGAAATTTGGCAAGAAGTAAGATCTTATGGTATAAATAAAGGAAAAAATCTGAAAACTGTAAATTTTTGTATGTATGTTTGTCTGTTTGTAAGTTTGTCTTTCAACCTTTTTCTCAGGAACGCGTGAAGGTAACAAATTTTTATCAACGTCAAGTACTCAGAGTTGTAATTACTAAGAGCTGTGAAAAAATCAAACTTCTAAGTTAACGCAATCAAAAGATACGGTCATTTATATCACATATTTTAAGTATGATAGCGTTTTTAACGTTTTCGCAAGGGAATCAAAACCTATAGGGTACTTCCCATTGACCAAGCATTATGAAATTTGGCTAGGTGCAAGGTCCTTTAGTATACATAAAGGAAAAAATCCGAAAACTGTAAATTTCTGTTCGTGTGTCTGTCAGTCTGTACGTCTGTCTTTCAACCTTTTTCTCAGGAACGCGTAAATGTATCAAGTTGTAAATTGATCAAGCGAAAAATATATTAATCTTAGAATTAAAGTTATATGTACTTGTAACAAATTAACATAGAAGTTGACCATGGTCAAAAAAACAATTTTACAAACACTGAGAAGAAATTTGTATCAATACGAAAACATTAAAAAGCAGGAAACCTTTATAAACAACGCAATGCAATCTATATATCGCAGCTAACAAAATGATAGCGCGATGCAGCGTACAGCTAATGCCATCTATTACAACATTATGACATTAACTGTGATATAATTCTGCTCGATTAATAAAATTTTTTATTTTAATTATTATTTAAACGCGCTAAAAATTATAAAATAAACTTTTCATTTAAAAGTTTTATCATCGATTTATAACGTCATTACGTAATTAACATTCAATATAAGAGCTTCACGCGATTTGATTTAAGTACTCGTATTGACTTAGTACGAAAATTTTAAAATTAAATTCAAACAGATCGAGTTATTTAATTTACTTCTTTATCTACACATATAAGTCTTCTGGTTATTAGTAATATAATTAGTTATTTATAAATAAACAATTAATTTTGTACGAATTAAGGACTAATTATTTTCGTCTTGGCAACACTAATATATATTTCGATATTTTGATTGATAATGTAAATCTAAATATTTTACGAACGTAGTGCAGGGGTAGTGGAGTGTAGTAGAATATAAATAAAAATAAAACGAGAATAAAATATAATATAATTATGTTGTTAATGTCAAAGTCAACAAGTTAGTTCATTGAAATTGTCAAGAGATGGCGCTAGGTGTATCCTGAATCGCACTATAACTTTTTTTTTGAAAGTATAACGTGTATTAGTACTTAAAATAATGTTTTGAGTTTCCATGGATTGCATCCATGATCGTGTTTTAAATTAAAGTGCTCCTAAGTAGTTTCAAAATAGTTTTTGGAACGTGATCCATATTTACATAATATTTGATTATATTTAAGCGACTTCTTAAAAGGAGTGTTTTCAATTCGACCTTGTATTTAATTTTTTTTTATGTTTGTTCGCCGATTACGCCGCCATTTGGGTACCGATTTTCAATTTTTTTTTTTGTTTGAAAAGGTATACTTCCAAGGTGGTCCCATTGTCTTCAGGTCAGGATCAGATGATGGGATCCTGGAGAAATTGAGGGAACTCCTCAAATATTATAGGCAAGCGTATACCGATTTAGGTATTTTTGATAGTAACTTATGTTGGAACTGATGATGAAGACCACAAATGGCGTAGATGGGTTAGTCTTATATAGATTTCTATAAGTTTGTACGGAACCCTCGGTGCGCGAGTCCTACTCGCACTTGACCAGTTATTTATTATTCCAGCACCTCCCTAAATAAAAATGTTATCAGGATTTTCATACAATTGTAATTCTTTTCCAGCTAGCAGATATCACCCGTCATCCATGGGTGACGGCGGGAGGTCGTGGGGAGCTAGAACAGGAGCTCCCCATGATGGAAGTGGTGCAGACGAGGGTACTACCATCTGCAGAAGCTATCGACCCAGATGTACTTCAGGCTATATGCAGTCTCGGTTGTTTTAAACATAGGGACAAGCTTATACAGGATCTTTTAAGTCCACAGTGAGTGTAATTTTTTTTTTTATTATTAACTGACTTTCAAAAAAGAAGGAAAGTTCTCAATTTGTCAGGGATAGAGTTTTTTATGTAAGTTCACCGATTACTTGAAAACATCTTGACATTTTTTGTTAATTATTTTTTGTTTGACTGTATACTTTTCCATTAATCCCATGGAATTTTTATCTAAGTCGGTGTAATAGTATGGTTTTAAAATGGAATCAACTGTACTAAGTATGTCATGCCAGTAAACGAAATTACTTAATTTAAGTTAAAGCAATATGCTTTAGAGTTGGATTTCTTTATATCTAAATTTCAATGGGACATATATGGGCCTATGTCAAATCTACTTTTAAAGGGACTTACTTACTTATTTTTACTATAACTTTTCAATTGTAATATATGTATATAACAATGCCAACTGGGTAAAATTTGAATACAATATGTGTTACTGTGTCAGATATTCTAATAATAACTAAAAGGCTGATATTTTATTAAGTCTTAATAATTTTTATTACATATGGACATTATTCATTTAAGTTGGTGTTTGAATTTACTTTGAATAAAAAGAAAACAATTCACAATTTCAAATTTTCCCTAAAATAGAATTAAAAACAATTAAATAAAATTGTGCTTTACTAATATTTATTCCTTATGATCTACTCTATAAATTTCTACAATAAGATTTAAAGGCATATATTTTTTTGATTATCAAATACGAATGATGTAAAATCATCCTGTATATACTCACTCACTTGATATATTACTTGGTATAATATTCCAGCCACAATACGGAGAAAGTGATCTACTTTTTACTGCTGGAGCGCAAAAGACGTCGCCCCGCGAGAGACGACGAGCCGCGTCCCCCCGCGCCCGCGCCCGTTGCACCCGCTGACCCGCCTAGGAAGAGGCTGGACACGTGCCGGGTGAGACACATACACTTATCCATACATACTACCCCGCTGCCCGCTCCGACCCGCCTGGGAAAGGCTAGACACGTCCCGGGTGAGACACATACACATATCCATACATACTACCCCGCTGCCCATTCTGACCTGCCTAGAAAGAGGCTGGACACGTGCCGCGTTAGACACATATACATACACATTAGTCCGTTGCCCACTCCGACCCGCCTGGGAAAAGGCTAGACACGTGCCGGGTGAGACACATACACTTATCCATACATACTACCCCGTTGCCCACTCCGACCCGCCTGGGAAAAGGCTAGATACGTGCCTAAGGTGAGACACATACGCAATAACGTGAAAAATACTAATATGAAATAAAACACATTACAGGTAAACGGACAATCGGCGCATTTCGGTCAAATAAGTGAAGGATCACCGATTACACCGAGAAGATCACAATTTAGGTAAATATATTACATTATACTAACCTTTACTTATAGCTTTGCATAGTTACTACCCCGCTGCTTAAGCTAGGTCTGTAACTAACTCAAATAGAGTATTTTTTAAAGAAAGTCAAGATTACGATGATAGGTTAGCGCAGTGGTCTCTGGAACTGTCTGAAGCGTTAACGATTGTGGGTTCGATCCCCGCTCACGGCAAATATCTGTATTTGTCATACGGATATTTTTAGTGGTCTGTTTATTTGTACATAGAAATGATCTAATGTTAGTTGTAGAACAAGTCGATCTCAACCGATAATCGCGGGTTCAAACCCCGACTAGCACCGCTGAGTTTTTAAGTGTTAAATTTGTGTTCATCTCGTGCTCGGTAAAGGAAACATCGTGAGGTAACCTGCATGTGGAGTAATTCTGACATAAGTATATCCGGCTCGAAGGACCGGAGTGCTGGATTAAGTTCCACCTTCTCCTCAATAAGAGACGAGCCCTTGCCCAGCAGTGGGATATTTACAAGCTGTTACTTGACTTACGTTAGATAGCCTAATGTCATGTTCCACCCACCAGGTCTTCATCAGGCCGCCGCAGCGAGGGTCGCAGTTCGCCGCAGCTGTCCGCCAGTCCACCAGGTACACTCGTACTTGATCACAAATTTACACCAGTTCTCAATCTTAGTCGGAATATATAAATAATAATAAATAAAACATCGACATCGACATCAAAAGACGCACATTTAAAAATCAAAGTTATTAAGTAGATTTTGATAAAAATCTAAATTTTAATCTAAATAAAAATATACTTTCAAACAAAAAATAATTTTCAGTAACGGTTAAGAAATGACGGAGTTTGAGGATACCTTACATACCTTAAAATAATTGCAAATTGAGATCTTACTCCTTTCAGAAGTCTATTAAAAAATAATACTACTATTAAATATAATAATAATGATTTTCTATTCATTATTTAATAGGTCATACACCGCATCGCGTGTCTTCACTCGGCGGCACCCCGGCTACGCCTGGATCGCCTTTAGGTAAGTAATATAATCTAAAATTGAAAATTAAAAAGAACCTCAGACTATATTCAATCCTGCTGAACCCAAATGATGTCAGGCCAAGCTTTCGTAACTGTGTTATTTTAGTACCATTGAAGTGACAGTATAGTTAATTTCTAATCGATGACACCACTAGAAGTTGTTCAGATCTTTTCGATGAGCAAAAAAGATCTTTAAAAATCAGTATTCGCTTTTGAAAGTCATTTCATTCGTTGGGGAGTTACGTTGCCACAGACACACCCACACGTCTAATTAATAACGTGTCTCTTTTTTGTTTGAGGGTTAAATATACAGGATGATTCATTCAAACTCTGAATATGAGAAAAATGTTTTTATAGTACTGATTGTGTCATGTACAATTCAGCTTCAGTATAATACAACTGTAGATATGTTATAAAGTAATAGATTTTGACACCCTGAATGCCAATCACTTTGCACGACGTAGCAACGAGCTATCTGAGTATGACAGGGAGAATATCTTTGGATCAATACGTCAATTTACGAGTTTGTTAAAGTTGGAAATGTGTACAGATTTCAAAAGTGGAATAGTATGAACGTACGACCCCCCCCCTCCCCCTTCTTCCCATGTAAGTCGCTAAAATACCTTTGTTATTATTTTAATATCATTGCTGTAACGCCTTGTAACGTTTTACAACCCCCTCCCTTCTCTCCAAATTACGTTACGTGTTACTTAAACACTTCTTTAAGGGAGTTAAATAGAGGGTGTAAGTATATATGTAATTATGGTAATTGTACATAAATATATATATTTAATTTATATTTCCAGCGTCCCCGTCAATCCGCGAACATCATCATCAAAGGGCGAATTCTACTGGACCAACTATTAGTTTAAATATCAGTAAGTAAATGACACACATATTTGGACGCTGATAAGCAGTAATGTGTCAACCCACAAAAAGTCAAATTCAGAGATATAGATGTATCCAGATAATGCATTTCGTATTTAACGTTATACAAAAAAAATTTCAAGTCATCTGAATTAAATAAGTATGAAAAAAAGTTTCTTAATCTAATGTTTAGAATATTGAAGTCAATTCCATATTTTGGATTATTCAATAATTTAATATATTTGAAAAACTTATTATTAGATAAAACTCTTTATTAGCCTATAATCTATTATTTAATTATACTTTTTATCAAAATAAAAAAGAAAGGATTCAAATAAATATATTAAGAATAGGTTCGACATCAGTCGCCATTTTCTCAAAATGAATCCGTGTGGCTTGACACATTATTGCATATCAGCGTCCATTTATTGATTAGTATAATTTCAATATTTTCTAATACAATAATTTTGTACACAATTTAATATTTCACCAGAAATTTTTGTAACAAAAATATTTGAAATGTCTCGTTTACTTTAAAAAGAAGAGATCATACAATTTCATCTCTCATTGTACTCATTTTTTCTTCTACGTATTTGCCATTTAAAGTGTGTTAGTGTGTGTTATACCACCTGTAATTCCCAGGCGGCGAGCCGGGCGAAGCGGTGATAATAATAAACGAGTCGCCGATGATGGGGTCGTCTGTGGCTGTGCGCCCCCACAGCCCCTCGCAGTCTCACAGGGGTGAGGCTTTGACGCATATTATAATGTTCATTTATTTTGTCACTCATAACAATTGTGAAAAAAAATGAAAATAAAAAAGACATGTATGATGCATTAAAACCAGATTGGTATAATAAAGAGTTTTAACTAATAATAAGTTTTTAAAATATATTAGATTATAGGATACTGCATAATATTAAGCACACTTCAATATTCGAAACTTTAGATTAGATACTTTTTTCTATACATAGTTTAGATGACTTTAATTTTTGAAAAATGTTTAACACATGACATATTCCGCATCTCCGAATTAGATGTTTTGTTTGTTGACACATTATTGCTTATCAGCATCCATATATAATTAGAAGTACCCGAATGAACGCGTTTTGCTCAGATTTTTATTAACTCGGAAATTCGTCGTTTTGTTAATCGATTTTAAATATTATATAGGTGGGCTTTCAGATTTATTAACTTATTAAATGTAGGTTCTGTAAATGTAAATATCGACCGATATGTATCTAAATTTTATGTTCGTGTTTTTCTCAAAACAACTAATCTGTATTGGTAGGAATTTCAATACAATACCCGGATGACTGTGCCTTGCTCGGTATTTTTTTTTTGTAAATTATGGATCTTGGAAATTTTATTTAGATTTATTAGTAAATAAGAATAAATTAGTAGCAGTATTTTATTGCCTGAACACGGATAAATTAATATTTTCCAAAAAAATTATGTTATCGATCCTATCATCATTATAAGACTAATATTACTATTAATATCAAATCTGACAAGTGTAATTATCGCCTTATGGTTTGGTATACTATTGAAAATTTAAATATATTAATTACAGTGCGAGAGAGATCATCTCTTCCCGGTCCTGGAACGATTCAAACACCACCTCAAACGTCTCTATTCCCTAATCTAGGTACTATACCAGGTGAGAATATTACATTTAGTATCGGGACAGTCATTTAGACAATTATTTAATTAAAAGTATTTAATAGTTACTTAATTATGTCAAATTAAATATCATGGAGGATACTAAAAAACTCGTATCTAGCTTTTCTATAGTGTAAATTAAAAATCAAATGTTAAATTAAATTACGTTATTGATAAAAAATAACGCCTTATGGACATTTTCCATTATGAAGTGTGTTGTTATTGTAGTGTCACAGACGATGTAACAAAATTTATTTATGTTAAGTATTTTATAAACGTTGTTTATACATATATTTTTAGCTAGCTTGTTTTTTATCAATAATGAAAGTTAATTTAACATTTGATTTTTAATTTAGACAAATTAGAAATATATAGAATATATACAAAAGCTAGATTCGCGTTTTCATTCAAAGATGGATCTTACTGCAAAATTTAATTATAGATCTAGTATAACTTTTTTATCAAAATCGGCTTATTAGGTTAATTTTTAAATAAAAATAACTATAAAAATCATCTAAACGATTACTTATACCGTGTTTTACATCTGAAGTCGTTTTATTTTTTTTAATATTTGCCAAAATGAGTAATGAGACAAGCGCTAACGTGTGTGTCCGTCTGTCCGTCAGCGGCGGGCGCGGGCAGCGCGGCGGGCGCGGCGGCGCCGTGGCGCGCGCGGCTGGCCACCATCAAGAACTCGTTCCTCGGCTCGCCGCGGTTCCACAGGAGGAAAATGCAGAGTGAGTGCCGACTCCATATTGTATAAGGAAACGTGTGTTTGTTACTACGACTATTTCACCGAAAATTATCCAGAAAATAGTAATAGTCAATTCAATATTCTAATCATTAAATAGAGATACTATTTTCAGTACTTATTTAGTATTTAGTTTATGACAGACGCGTTGGCACAATGGTCACTGCAACTGACTAAAGCGCTAACGGTCGCGGGTTCGATCCCCGCTCACGGCAAACGTGTGTATTGGCCATATAGATGTTTGCCGTGGTCTAAGTGTTTGTTTTCGTGTTGTGAGTGTTTCCGGACCCCCGACACAAGGTCATGAGATCTTAATGGGGGTTGAGTGTGATGCGTTGAGTTGAGCGTTGAGTAAATGACTAATTTTTTTTGAGTAATGTTAAATATGTAACTCATTATCAGAATACATCAATATCTTTCAATAGGTATAACTTTTTATGGGTTGACACATTATAGCTTATCAGCATCTATATAGTAATGACTTCGTTGAATATTTGTTTAAAATTAAAAAAAAGACAGACTTGGAAACCATAAAAATTGCTTTTCTCTTAATAATATTTCTTTAATATTCATTATTTGAGTCTTCATATAAACAAAATACCTGACATGTGACCATTTCAAAGGTACATTATTCTACTATAATATAGATTATATTTTAAAAGAATAACTTACCTACCAAATGGTACCATAATTTTTAAAATAGCTTCAATGGTTTATTACATATTATATATATATATATATATATATATATATATATATATATATATATAATTAAATATATAATTCTATATAATTCCAGCATCATCCGAAGAAGTCCATCTCACACCGGAATCATCACCCGAGCTAACGAAGCGATCCTGGTTCGGTTCCCTGCTGCTGTCAGCGGATAAGGAGGAGACGTTCACCGCTTTAGTGAAGGGGAAACCACTGGCCACTGTTAAGGCGGATTTGATACATGCTTTTCTGAGTGTGAGTATGTCTTTTAATGGAAATTATTTTTTCTTAATGTATTAAAGGTTTAATGTAGTAAATATTTTCAAATTTTTTATTAATAAGCGTGAATTATACTTGTAATTTTTGACTTCTTCTTCTTTTTCACAACTTTTACATCTAAATCTTACTGTCAGTGACTTATTTGTTACAGAGTTGTCTTATATCAGTTACGAAAGTAAAACTTACAAGTGTGATTCTTGCCTTAGAGCTGTGACGTCGATCTTAACTGATGATTGTGGGTTCACACCCCGTCTAACCGCTGGGATTACAAATGCTAAAGTATAAATTAATCTCGCGACGAAGGATACCCACATGTGCCGGCAGAAATTTCGAGACAGGTATATCCGGCTCGCACAGGACCAATGTAGTAGATTAAGCTCCTTTTTTATAAGAGAGGAAGGTTTTTATCTAGCTGTGAGACATACTTTATTTTAATAACAGCGCAAATTACCTCACTTAGTAAAAAAAAGGATGTTTTACCAAAAGCGGGACATATATAGGATGTTACTTGTTTGATTTTTTTTAAAGAAAATTATATTATGTAAATAAGTAAATAAAGTATTGATTTCCATAATTAAAATTTCAGATAGCGGAACTGTCTCATAGCGTTCTCAGTCCGATGTCGTTTCGGGTGGAGTACAAGCGCGGGTCGAACGCGCCGGCGATGTTTCAACGACACGTTCGGTTTCAGGTGGGTGTATACAGGGCGTTGACTGGGCATGTGTTGGACATTTTACCATCGTTACGAGAATTAATATTTAAAAGTAAAACAAAAATGTTTTTTTTTTGTTATATAGTTATATAATTTTTGAATAGCTTATTTCTTTGAAAAATTATGAATTCTACATAAAAACTTTCATGCCTAATTTCGCCATCTTTAAGTTTTCGCGGCAAACAGTGTCCATATCTATGGAATTTTTTATTAAAATTGTTCCTTAACGATTTAAGTGTGATGATAAGAGTATCTTTGGACCAATCAGAGAGGCGAGAGCGCTTGTACGCTGGCTGGTTGCTAGGCAACGTCGTCCAAAGCGGTCGCCATTTTGGGTGCCAAAATCTATGACCTTATAGCATATCTAGTTATGTATAACAATGAGATTTATAATTTATTTTTTTTATATATTTATTTTATTTGTAGAACGCCTGTATAATGATTTTTGTTGAACACCCTGTATCGGTTTCCAGGTCGACATATCAACGATAACGAAAGCGCCGGGCGAGAATGGGAAGGAATATCTGTATGCGATCACATTCACGTTGCTGTCAGGTATATGTAAATGTGTATTAGTTTATATTTTAAAATTCTATAATATATATTATTATATATGTTAAATTGAGATTTAAAAAAAAGTTTGAGTCAGATATGATGAATTTGTAAAAAATAAATAAATTTCATTTTTTATAGTAATCAATAAATCATTGTTTATATAATTAATTATACAAATTAAAATTATACAAATTAATTGTTTCTTATAAGTATTTAATACTCGCATGGCTGGAACGATTTGAATCCACTTGAGATTTAACAAAAAAGGTTATTAGAAAAAATTCAATAAAAAGCTGAAGGATCAATAAAAAAAATTGATAATTTTAGATGATACGAAATTTACTACATTATTTAGTTAGTAATAAATTTAGACCAGTTATTTCGATTTTAAAATAAAGTTACCTTTTTTTTAATTTATTGTCATGGTGAGATTAATCACGTGATTTTTAAGTAACTTTTACACCCACTCCCCCTTTAGTGATACGTGGGGAAGTTTTATATTAAATACGTTAATAATCCCTTATGATATTTGGTGATTTATCCGGCCCCCACCGCTTTTAGGCCTCATGATAAATGGACTCAAATCTGAAAAAAAAAATTAAAAATCGTCCAGTCCCGGTAGTACACTTGACGCTCCTGTGTAAAGTGGGTGTCCCGTGCAGGCAACATCCGGCGCTTCCGGCGCGTGTGCGAGGTGGTGCAGGCGGCCGTGTGCCGCGCGCCCGGCGCCGCGCGCCTCGCGCCGCCGCAGCCGCCCGACGCGCGCGCCGCGCGCCGCGCGCTCGCGCCGCACGGTACGCCACGACGTTACTGATTGTTACACAACGCGACTGCACCTGACCTCCGCAGCTGAGGGCGAGCCAGTGACCATTTAGACTAGAATTATTTCCCTGCTATTAGTGACGATCATTATCAGGTGATTGTAACAACGACCGGGGCCGACAGCTTTACGTGCTCTCCGAGGCACGGTGGGGAGACCCACAAGGACAAACAGACCCAGGAACAAATATTAATACAACTATAAATATCGAACTCGCAACCGTCGGCGTCAGAGGTACATTCACCAGGGCGGTCGTCAATTTAAGAACAACATATAAACGTTGATAAACACTGTCAAGCCACACGGACGCCATTTTGAGAAAAAGGCGTCTAAAGACGTCAAACAGATTGTTAATTTGAATAAATATTTATCTATATTTTCTTTTCTTTCTTTGATAAAAGATATAATGAATTAAAAGCAGGTTGATATATTTAATATATTACCTAATAAAGATATTTTTTTTAAATATATGATATTATTGTATAAATTACAAAATTCGAAACAATTAATTAAGAAACCTTTTCCGTACTTATTTGGTTTATATGACTTTATTTTTTACGGAATAATGTTAAATCGGTGATGCAGTATCAAAACACATTAATATCACCGAATTTAATGTTTTGTTGGTTAACACATTAGTGATTATCAGCATCCATATATCGTTGGGAATACTGCAGAACTGCGTATCTAACATATATAAACTAGCTAATAATTTTATAATCGATATTTTTAAATTAATACTTAACATAAATACATTTGACATATTGTCGGTGACACTACAAAAGACGTTATCTTTATCAATAAAGTAATTTATCATTTGGTTCAAATTTAGACTTTATAGGAAAAGCTTGTTACGTGGTTTTGCAATAATTCCGACGATAAATTAATTTATATAATCTTTGAATAGTGTAAAGTTTTTTTAACTAAGCAAAGGATTGTAATGCGATTTTTATCAATTTACAGTAATTCAAAAGAAAGTTTCTAAAACCGAGACCTTTAAAAAATTTGTAAAATACTGTCGTAAATAACTACATTGCATCTGCATATAACCAGAGCCAGAGCCAGTAGTTATTTACTCCTGGTAAATAGAAAGAAACATGAAACCATGTTACCGATTTTTAATTAAAAACAAACTGTATTTAAAATTCGTATACATCAAGAATCGAAACCAAAAGAAATAAAAAAATATTTTAATTTAATAAATTCCCTACTGACCCATCTTTGTTCAATAATTGTGTGTGTGTGTGTGGGCAAACGCTAGCTCACCCATTAAGGACAAGGCAGAGCTTAATCCGTCACGCCGGTCCTTCGAGCCAGATATATATGTCAGAATGTACCGAGCACGAGATGAATTTAAACACCAGCACTTGAACGAACAACGGTGCAGCTGCGGTTTGAACGATCGATGTGTTCTAACTACTAGGCCATCTCGGCTCACGTATCAAAGGTGAACTGTACATAAAATTTATTATTTTTAACAATAATGTTTAATTTTCCAGCAGCCGCCGAAATCCCGGACAGCCCGGAAACCCCTCACCAGCAATCCGACCACGACAGCGATTCCTCTGTCTTCGACACAGTCAAGAGTCCCACCAGCCACACGTCGATAGATCAATTGGACCAGGTGAGACAAAAATAATTGTATATTAACCCATTTAGCGTCGCCGTACTCATTTGAGTACAGTTAGTTTTTGTAATATTTGTAAGATACGGACGATTCAATAAGTTTGTGATCGCTGTACTCGCACGAGTACACCCTTCTTAAACTATCCATTATAGGAAAACCTTTTTCCTTTTGTATTTAAATATCTCACTAATAATTAAAAAAATAAAGGATTTGGGTTTAAAATGCTGCTCGTGTCATATTGGCGTTTAATGGGTTAATTAAAACAATTAATTAAAAAACTTTATTCCGTACTAGTTTAGTTGTTATTATTTTGTTTAGTTTGTATGACTTTATTTTTTATTTAATAATGTTAAATACGTGACGCATTATCAAAATACATATCTCCAAATTTGACATTTTGTGGGTTGACACGTTATTGCTTTTCTACATCCATATGTCACAGTAAAAACTCTGAACCGGTCAAAATTATTTTTGTCTGACAAAATCACACAATACCTTTGACCGCAATATTATTAAAAATAATTCAAGTCATCTAAACTAAATGAGTACAGAAAAAAGTTTCTTAATTTAATGTTTCGGATATTGAAGTGTGTTCCATATTTTGCAATCTATTCTAATATTATAAAGCTGAAGAGTTTGTTTGTTTGAAGCTAGTCTCAATAAGTACTGGTTCGATTAGAAAAATTGTTTTTGTGTTAGGTATTTTATTTATTGAGGAAGGCTATAGGCTGTATTACATCACGCTACGACTCATAGGTTCGAAGCAGTAACCATAAACGCGAGTGAAACCGCAAGGGACAGCTAGTGTACAACAATCTTATATACTTTTATAATACCAATATAAAAAGGAAATGCCATCAAACATCTTTAGACGCCATTTTATCACGATAAAGTTCGCATGGCTTGATCATAGTATTGCGTACAGCGTCTGTTTAACCCATTTAGCGTCGCCGTACTCATTTGAGTACAGTTAGTTTTTGTAATATTTGTAAGATACGGACGATTCAATAAGTTTGTGATCGCTGTACTCGCACGAGTACACCCTTCTTAAACTATCCATTATAGGAAAACCTTTTTCCTTTTGTATTTAAATATCTCACTAATAATTTAAAAAAATAAAGGATTTGGGTTTAAAATGCTGCTCGTGTCATATTGGCGCTTAATTGGTTAATAAGAATCCCGTTAAGCTATTGTACAGTGATATGAATATAATTTCCAGAAGCATTTTCTGCTAGAATGACTTCGTTATGTAATTAGTTCATTCGTTCTTCTTGTTCTAGAACGGAACCCACCCCCTAGGCTCCAGTTCGTCCGTCACGAGCGGCTCTAGCGGATATAAAGTAAGTACTAACTCGTTACAAGAATCATAGTCAGTGAAAAATAAAACACTTATAGTCTTTAATTTTATTAAAAAAAAAAGTAAAAAAATAAATCATTGGATCTTGTGTGCTTGTAGAATATAGGCATCATTTATGAAAAATAATTTAAAAAATGTATTTTTTAATGTTTGTTACCTCAAAACTCCGTAATTTTTTAACTAATGATTTTTTTTATTATTTGAAAGTGCGTAATTTCAGATCAGTCCCATAGAATTTTCATTAAAATCGGTTTATTGATTTGCTTTTAAAAAACAAAATAACTGAAATAAGAATGTTATTGAAGTAAAGAAAATTATGCATTTTGCAAGTCGATTAAATTAAATTAAATTGCTTTAAAAATATAATATTATATCTGAATTATGTGTAGTATGGAACCAGTATTAAGTACGGTACAACCTTGCTGTACATTCTAAGAAATTTCTGTTAGAAAATTCTAACGTGCACCAGAAATTAGGATTTTCCCATATCATTATGTAAGATTTTGAAATTACTTCTTACAAAATATATTTGCAAGAGTATGATATTGTGATAAAACTGAATTGTACTGTTCAATATGTCGCTTTGTTCTGTTCCAATCTCAGAGAAAATGACCTTAAAGTACAGTGAATCAGCCGGAATCCTACACCAGTCTCTTTATTATTTCCATTTTTTTCTATATTTATTATTATTTTCAAAGCCGGAAACGTTTTTGGGACTCTGTTACTGCTAACGGTCATAGCTATCCGTGAATCTTTGACGTTAGGAGATCATATCTCGCTCGATGTTTACATATGCTAAAGTCCGCTCGACCGGCGCACGTAGTCCCCAGCAGCTAGGGTAGTAGTGACAGGGCCCCGGCCACTGCACCACGCTATACGCATACATTCAGTCGTGGGATTGCAGCAAGCCGTGCGCGGGCGCCGCGCCGCCGAGCCCGCCTCCGCCTCCCTCGACCACGAGATCATGAGCTGCGGCCGCGACCTGCCCGGTGAGCGCGCGCACACACACACGCGTACACGGACATACACTTGCACGCCCATACTTACACATACGCGTACACGGATATACACTTGCACGCCCATACATACACACACGCGTACACGGACATACACTTGCACGCCCATACTTACACATACGCGTACACGGATATACACTTACACGCCCATACATACACACACGCGTACACGGACATACACTTGCGCGCACACGCGTACACGGACATACACTTGCACGCCCATACATACACACACACGTACACGGACATACACTTGCGCGCCCATACATACACACACGCGTACACGGACATACACTTGCACGCCCATACATACACACACACGTACACGGACATACACTTGCACGCCCATACTTACACATACGCGTACACGGATATACACTTGCACGCCCATACATACACACACGCGTACACGGACATACACTTGCACGCCCATACATACGCACACGCGTACACGGACATACACTTGCACGCCCATACATACACACACACGTACACGGACATACACTTGCACGCCCATACATACACACACGCGTACACGGACATACACTTGCACGCCCATACATACACACACGCGTACACGGACATACACTTGCACGCCCATACTTACACATACGCGTACACGGATATACACTTGCACGCCCATACATACACACACGCGTACACGGACATACACTTGCACGCCCATACATACGCACACGCGTACACGGACATACACTTGCACGCCCATACATACACACACACGTACACGGACATACACTTGCACGCCCATACATACACACACGCGTACACGGACATACACTTGCACGCCCATACATACACACCCACGTACACGGACATACACTTGCACGCCCATACATACACATACATGTACACGCATATACACGCATATACACACGTATCACACGTACATGCACGCAAATTGAAATTTGAACTTTTTACAAATTCAAATACGTTATTTGCAAGATCATACATACGTACAAAAGATGTTACTTAATATTTAACTGAAGTTCATCCGTAATCTGCTATTCATTGACATGCAATATACAATTTTTATATATTACAATACACATATCTATACTAATATTATAAAGCTGAAGAGTTTGTTTGTTTGATTGATTGTTTGCTTGAATGCGCTAAGCAATCTCAGGAACTACTGGTTCGATTTGAAAAATTCGTTCAGTGTTAGATAGCCCATTTATCGAGGAAGGCTATACTATCACGCTAAGACCAAAAGGAGAGGAGCAACAATGAAGAATGTTTCAAAATTGGGGAATATTTTCCCATTGAGAGAGCTTACGCTGCGTGCGCTCCGTAAACGGTTAAAGTTTCGCAAAAATTATGTATGACAGAATCGTTCCCCTTTTAAAGTTCTAAAAAAAAGTCCGCGACCGCATATGTCTATCTTTTAAGGTTAGCTCACTATAACCTTTTTATGCTAACCAAATTTGTTCTAAAATAATGCATTATTAGCCCAAAGTAACTATTCCACGCAGACGAAGTCGCGGGCGGAAGCTAGTATATTCATATATACATACGTGCACGGATTTATATATATAACAATGTGTACGAACGCATATACATCAGCATAAAATAAAGACTTGTTTGCATGCATGTGCAATGTTCATTCATTCACTTGCAAGTATAATTACAAGTTTACACACCAACATATTTACTTCCGTACATAACACACATACACATACGTAATATTAGTGTACATTAGTGTAGATAAACATAAATACAAGTGTGTAACATACGTACGTGATACACGTGTACGTACGTGCAAAAATCATGTACACCCGTACGCAACACACGTAATAAGAATTTACATATGTACATGTTGTGTATTATATGTAATTATGTTGTATTATTTTCAAATATAATTGAATACATTAATGGATGAAGGTTCTTTGTCGCAAAATTTTAATTTCGTGAAAATTGAGTTCAGCGTTTTCTATATTAATACAAAACGTATTAAATGCGTTCAGTTAAAAATAGTGTATTACTTAAATAGCCTCAAATGCGGATTTTTAAAGCTTTAAAATTGTTTGTATACCACATAATGCTTTTTTTTTTTTTTTTTTTTTTTCTCTTTATTTTTAGAGCTTTGTCGCTAAAGCGACTATGTCGCTCTGTTAATGCACAAACGTGATACACTTCTTAACAAATTATCTTCTTAATTCTAGAGCTTCGTTAACCAATCTATACAGTTTTTTTGCAGAGTTCGACTCTGGTATAGCCAAAATACTATTGCATTCTCCAATGTTCATGTAGAATAATATATTGGTAAAAAATTGACGTCTTTTAGTCTCGTTGCTGACACATTCCATCAATACATGATAAACATCTTCTACTACCCCACAAAGGGAACAATTAGGATTGGGAGATTTCCCTATCAGATGACCAAACTTATGTAATGGAATGTGTCCAGATCTCAGACGTAAAGCAGTCACAACATCCTTTCTACTTAGTAAAGCCGCGTCGATCCAAGGTACTTTAAGAGGAGTAGACTGTATGGTTCTATACCAGATGCCTTTATCCTTTGATCTTTTATCTTTTGATATATAATTATTCCTCCCATAAATGAAAACACCTACTTTTAATAATGTATAGACACTCAGAAAAGAGAGGTTTTACAAAAATTTCAACACCATCACTAGCTCCGATCTTAGCAAGAGTATCCGCTATTTCGTTACCCAATATGTTAACATGAGATGGAATCCACTGCAAAGTAATCGTTTTACATTGATGTTCTCTTAAATCGCATAATTGTTTCAAAATTCTAAATGCTACGGGAGTACTTCTAGCATTAGATGTACATCGAGCTATATGTTGAAGAGAACTTTTGGAATCAGAGAAAATAACAAATTTGTCATGACTAATGGATGATATGTATGATAAGGCTTCAGAAATAGCCAATAACTCAGCATGCATTATAGAAATATTACAACCAATTTTAAAATTAATTGTATTTAATGATTCAGCATCAAAAAATGCAGAACCTATTAGTCGACCATCTTTAGAGCCGTCCGTAAAAATTTTATAAAAGCCATTATAATTTTGATTAATAAAATTGTTGCAATAATTATTCAAATAAGGTATACTATAGCTTCTCTTAGGTTTGTTAATATCAGCTATATCCGTTTTAACTATATTTGCAACATCTATACTACTGGTCCACGTGTGAAGTGAAAAGAAATCTAGAGAATTAGTACTATTAATTTCGATACTTTTAAGAGCGTCGTGGACTTCTACTAATAACGGTTTACGTTTTCTTTTCCATAAACTTATTATGTTTGAAGCTGAAAATTGTTTAAGTACCTGAATCACAGAGCTATTCATTAAAGATTTCGATTTTAGCAAAAATTTTCCGGCTAAATAAAACCTTCGAAAACAAAGCGGTTGCACATACAAATCGGATTCCATCACGTGAGTAGGAGTAGTCTTAATGTATCCCCCAATAATTCGCAAAGCTTTATTTTGCAGTCTATCCAATTTAACTAAGTGAGTAATGCTACTATCATTATATAAAAAACAAGCATAATCTAGTCGACTTCGAACAATAGACAAATACAGACGTCTCAAATGCTTGGGATGAACGCCCCAGTCGTAACCCGCCAAAACTTTAAATATATTAAGAAATTTAGAGATTTTTTCACAAGAATAGTTAATATGTTTAGCCCATCTGAGAGATCTATCTAGCCATAATCCCAAATATTTTATTTGCTGTACTACAGCCAAACGGGAGCCTCTTACTAGAATTTTAACTGGAAGCCTATTGTAACCCTTTTTAAACACGCAAACTTTACTTTTCGATGATGAAATGTCCAGCCCTAAATTACTAATTAAATGAACAAATTTATCCACAGCAGCTTGGAGTTCTCTTTCAGCTTCATAAACATTTTTACGAGATAGATATAAAACGAAATCGTCGGCATATTGTGAAATATGAACATTATCAATTAATTTACATATATCTATTGTTGCTATATTAAAAAGCAGTGGAGATAATGGGTCGCCTTAAGCTATACCCTGGCTAGTTTTACGACAAATCGTCAAATCATTAGTTCTGATCCTAAGGTATCTTTCTGTTAGAAAACTCCATAAGTAACGGCAAAACATTGCACCTACCCCTAAATTGTCTAAAGTGCCTAATAATGAGTAAATATCTATGCAGTTATAGGCGTTATCAACGTCCATGAAACATCCCACAGTTACAAAATTTTTACAAAAGCCCGATTGGATTCTAGACACGAGTACACTAAGACTATCTAAAGTAGATCGCGTTTTTCTAAACCCTATTGTGTTTGAAGAGAGATAGCTATTTTTTTCCACATACCACTCCAGTCTCTTATTAATAATTGAATGAAAAATTTTACAAACACAGGAAATCAATGAAATTGGACGAAAAGTTTTAACATTACCTGAATTTGAATCAGGCTTTGGTATAGGAACAATTGCAATGTTCCGCCACTGTGTAGGCACGATATTCGATACGAATATTCGGTTATATAATTCAAGTAATATATTTTTGGCAATAATTGGCAGACACTTAATCATAGAAAATGAAATGTCGTCATATCCTGGTGCAGAATCTTTAGATTTTATAGATGCTTCTAGTTCATTTAACGAAATTTTGCATTCCAAATTTTGATTACATGACGTAAATATTGGCGGATTTCGGCAACTGAAGTCTGGACACAATTCTTGTAATAAATTATTGGCATTGTCCTCGCTAAAGATAGACCTATGAATTTTATAACCTTTAAGCCATTTCATACGCTCCCACATTTCAGAAGTTGTAGAAAGTTCTCGCAAGGATGAGCAGAATTTCTGCCAAGCATCGTTTTGTGCAATTCTAATAAGTTTCTGTGTTTGTGTAACCTTATCACTCAAAATATTTAAATTACGTGGAGTAGGATTACGTCGAAAATTTCTGAGCGCAATACGGCGAATAGCTACTGCCCTTGACAGCTCAGGAGTCCAGTACGGTTTTGGAATAAATTTAGTATGAGGTATTCGACAGATCTTAATGAAGGGTATATATTCATCGGCAGCTTTTGTTATATGGCCTATAAATACATCATAGTCCCTTTGAATATCATCTGTAAAATGAAAATCTAACAAAAGTGTTTCTAAGTATGCGCGATAACCCACCCAATCAGCGCATTTAAAGTTACGCTTCCTTATCAATTTTGATTCGCAACGTACTGATGTACTCAATTTAATAATCAAATGATCACTGCCAAGCGATTCGTTAGTCACTGTCCAATTAAAATCCAAAGAAATGTCAGAACTGATCAAAGATAAATCTGGTGACGATTTACGTAAAATATTCTCATTCAATTGAAGTCGTGTAGGATTACCGTTGTTAAGCAGAATGAGATTACTTTCCAGTATTGAGTCATAGATTTGAACACCTCTAGTATCCGATTTAATAGACCAACTTACATGATGCCCATTAAAATCGCCTAACAGTAATGATTTTCGATTGGCAAGCGAAAATAAATCGTCCCAATCCCCCTGCCTCGTTCGAACGTCACTAGGACAATAAACAGAAAAAACAGAGTTTATTTGTGCGCAATTCAATACCTTAACACCAACAATTTCGATGCCATTGTTAACGATATCTAAGTTGATAGCGTGAGCTAGTATAGATTTGTGTGTGAAAATTGCTACTCCCCCATAAGAATTAACTCTATCATTTCTAAAAATATTATAATTGTTAACTTTTATAAAAGCATCGGGTTCGAACCAGGTCTCACTAACTACCGCGATGTGAATTTTTTCTCGGATCAACAGATGTTCAAAAAGTTTTAATTTCGGTCTAAGACTTCTACAATTCCACTGAATAATGTTTAATCTGACTAGTTTTTTGACAATATTATCCATTGCATTGTATATAATTAAATAATGTCTTAACTATAGGAAAATCCGAAAAAAAATTAACTATAAGTAAAGTGACCCATTCAATTACTTTTTGTACAATTTGTTTAAATTTAGATGACATACTAATATTTTTTTCAAAAATTATACTTTTTAATTTATCAATTAATTCCAGATGTAAGCTAGTTTCATCTTTTGTATAGTTCTCCTCATTATTTTTATTAAATGAACTATTTCTATGACCATCAAAATCCTTTTCAAAGCTATTTTCTGACTCCGATGATATTTCTATATCTGCATAAACATTTTCAGCACATTGAATACTTTTCTTCTTTTTATTCTTCTTCTTCTTAATATTCTTTTGGGTTACACAAGATTCAGGACTTTCAGGATTCTTCTGAGTGATGTTTTCAATTTTAGAATAACTTGATGATGAAGGTAAATTTGTAGGAGCGTAAACATGATCTTTATAAGATTGTGATTGATTTGTAGTTGATTGAAAAGTTTGTAAAAGAGGCGAAGGGGGAACATATATGCTAAGAGCCTTTAAATATGAACAGTTGAACTCTGACATTATTTCCCGAATCCTTTTTTCTTTTTTAAAAACAGGGCATATTTTATCCAAGGGCATATGGTTACCTTTGCAATTACTGCATTGAAAATAGTTGCTTTCACAATTCGGGTGATTTTTGGTACACTTAGGGCAAATTATTTTATTAGATGGACATAATTTAACTGTATGTCCAAACCTCCAGCAACGAGAACATTGGGTTACTGGGAATACATAAGGTTCCACTTTAACTCGCAGGTCCAGAAGAAACACATACTCCGGTAAATTTGGCCCTTTAAACCCAACTTTGATAGTTTCACTAGGGAACCATCCATCTTCTTTACGCCGATTTAAACGTTGTACAGTTAAAATATCAACCTCACATGCCAAATTATTCATTATTTCTTCGTCTGATAATTCTACATCGATATTTTTAACAATACCATATGATATACCCATTTCCCATGATTTTTGACATCGCCATCCCATATCTTTAAATATTTTACATCTTAGAAAATTTTCTGCACAAGATTCTTTATCAAAAGCTAGACGGATTTTGTATGGATTTATATATTTAACTTTAATAATATTCATAATTTGATTTTCTCGCAAAATTTTTGCTAAGGCAAATTGTTTAGGTAATATATCTTTACTCCATACGCTAATTTGAATTAGGTTTTCTTCTAAATTATTCCTCACCTTTTTTTTAACGTGCTTAGAAACTTGCTGCCACTCTTCATTATTTTCGTCCATCTCCCGTATACGTTTTTTATTTAATTCCATCGTATCCGTATCTTCTTCCATATTTGTTTGTTCAACATAAGTTTTTTCTATACATTTTAAGTCCTCGTCAATCTCATTCAAATGGGTTGTAAAGTCATCGTTATTCAACATTGAACCTTTAGCCATTATCAATAATGATCATTATGCCTTTGTACAATTATACAAAGGCAGCGATAACGCAGTATTACGGGGAATCGGTTGAAGTCGTAAACAACAAAAAAATATTTATTTATTTACGCGCTTCGTACACGTCTCACTCTCACCGTTTGTGCATTAACACTGACATAATGCTTTTATCCATGCATAGAACAGCGGAAAATTCGAAAACTGTATCTAGCTTTATAAAGTCTAAATTCAATCCAAATTATAAATTATTGATAAAGGTAAGGCCTTATGGGCATTTTCAATTACACAGTGTGTTATATATAAAGTTAAGTATTTGCAAATGTCGATCATATAATTTTAGTTAGATTTTTCACTATCCTTGACGATACCATCTTCCACACATATTTCATGACACCTCGCATAACCCGGCGCGGCGCAGGCACGCACACGAAGCGCTCCTCGTCGGAGTGCCGCGACGCGAGCTCGTCGCCGCGCCGCGGGCTGGAGTCCCGCGAGAGCTCGCTCAAGGACGAGCTGCGCAGGAACAACTCGCTGCGCGAGTCCCGCCGGGACTTCGCGCGCGACGCGCCCGCCACGAGCCTCGCGTGAGCGGCGTCTTGTAGTGTTGAAGGTTGTCCGTGGTGCTGAATCTGGGGAGTTTGCTTTCAACTGTACACTTCAATCCCCTCTACCCTGTAGTTGAATAACGGTGCATTGGACGCTGATGAGCCATACTGTGTCAAGCCACGCGGACTTCGTTTTGGGAAAATGGCGTCTAAACACGTCAAAACTATTCTTAACTCATTTGTTTGAATACTTATATCTTCTCTTTTCGGTTTTGATGAAAATGATTTAAATGAATTTAAAGCAGATTTCTATAATAAAAAAGTTTTATCTAATAATAATTTTTAAATATATTAAGTTATTGCGTATTATAAAATATTTTCCATACATAATTAGTTTAGACGTCTTAAATTTTTTTTTCAAATGTTTAATACTTGGTTCATTACTCATACATAAATATCTCCGAATTCGACTTGTGGATTGACACATTATTCCTTATTAGCATCCAAGTAATAATCGAATAAAAGCAAAAAAGTAAATGAAATTTAAATAGTTTTCGCATTTCAGCAACGAAAAAGTTTGAATAGCTTAGTAACTTAATTTGTTTCCGGTATTTCAAAATGTGAATTTAATTTCTTTCGAAAAAATGTACATACCTCAGATGTTTCCTAAACTGCCACAATTCGTCCTTTTCCGATAATCAGATGTCCATCCTAAATGAAATAGCTTTAGACCAATATAACTAAAAAAATTAAAAAAAAAATACTATTTCCAATCAGCTTTAAAACACCTTCGATTCATTTACATAAAGGAAAACCTTTAACACGAAACAGACGCTAATTAGCAAAATGTTTTTTATATAATAGCTGTATTTATTAGGCTTATACCATGTGTTTGGAAAGAAATACATATTGAAACCGGCCAGATATATTTAAAAAAAAAAAGTTATTAATGCTATTTCATGTACTGATTTATGCTATTTTAGTTAGGGGCCTCAAATAACGCGGTATTTTTGCATATTATCATTGTATTTTAAGATTAACCTGCGTCCTACTGCCGTTAAGTTAGCTTGTAACATAGTTTGTAAGAAATAGTTTGCACTTAGCCGAAACGTGCGAAGAACATATTAAAGTAAAAAAAAAAATATCCAAAAAAATAGTCTCCCATATAGTCCGGACGATTTCGCATTGCGTTTCATAAATAGTTGAATTTCTGAATCGCAATTCGGAAATTGAACCGCAAATTGTTTTTTGTTTTCTCAAATGGAATATTCGCTGTTTGAAACTATAGCTACCGATAATATTTTGTACATATTTAAATGTGAAAAATGCATGCGTTTTACGTTATGAATGTCTAAATGTCAGCTAATAGTCGTATGAGCCAGTTTTAGTCGATATAAATGTCCAAATCACTTTAGATTTTCCATTGTAACACACGTTCAGTTAAAAATAGTCGCTCTATTCAACTATTTCTAGTCAGATCAGCAGGTCTAGGAGTTTGCGACGTTTTTAACGCGTTATTTTAGCTAATTAATAACTGATTAGTTTTATACTTTATTTTTGGGTTTACCATGACGGGTGTTCAGTTGTGATACGTCTAAAAATGTTTCTTATTCAACAAAAACCATCTATCTTCGCAACGGAACGTCTGACTGCCCGCGTTATTTTTAACCCATAATAAGAAATACTTTCTTACATTACATGTGTCAAAATGAATCTTACTAAAATGACGTGAACAACACGTCGATAGCTCCTAGACTAGAAACTAAATAGAAAACTATAATGCAGGATATTTAAAAATATACATATGTTAGAATAATGTCTGAAAATTGTATAAAATCAACAAGCTATTATGTACCTTACGCTGTCACTGTGAAGCTCGAGTCTCTTAATGTAGCGGCGCAGTCATTTAGCGACCGCTTTATAGCGTTGAAAAATTTACTGCATCGTCTATGGAAACAGTATGTCTTGGTTTCTTAAACAGGGGTTTTTAACATCGGTAAGTCTGTTTGTAAGTCCATCATATAGCGCTCGCTACGTTACGGCGCCGCTTTTTTAGGAAACCAGAGCTTAAGAGTTAATGTTGATATCGATGTGTTTAGGTTGTTGGCGCGTTTTATTTTTTAATGACAAATTGTAATGTAATTTACGATAAAAAAAATTAAGATGATTTTATAATTCCAATCACAACCAACAGTAAAAGTTACTACAACTTCAATTATATTAAAACTACAATTTCATAATCACAGACTACGAATTTATCATTTTTCGTTGTATAATTCAAAAGTTCTCTTAACTATATGCATATAACAAAAAGTGCCTCTAAACAAATTCGTAAGGCATTCCATGCAACAAATGCAACAAAAAATAGGACTACCCTCAAAAACGTCACTTATTATTAACACCCAAATAAGCATTTAAGTGTTTAAAGAGCATTAATGAGACATTAAATTCATAGTGGATATCACTCTTACAAGTCTCGTTAATGCAATATCTTCTCTTAATATCTACCAGCCGTTGTTAGACATTATCAGTACTTCAGTTAATAGTGCTCCAAATTAATCGGTCAATATTTATTATATGTTAAAAACTTATAGTAAAACACTCATTATTCTAACTATTTGTGATGTTACATTTGTAAATTTTACTCCTGAAACTTAATTACGTAATTAACTTACGATTAAGTTACTAATTGAAGCAACTTTGTAACTCGGTTACAAAAAATTAGGTAAACTTAATCATCTAATTTTAATTTTTTTATGCTTATGTATTTTTACAGTAACTGCTCAACCCTTAAATGCTTAATGTATTTTTCTTTCGAAAACTGTAAGCGGTGTTTAATTGGCCAAAAAGTAATTAAAAAGAGTCATCTTTGCCAATAACTGACTTCGAAGTCAAATTATTCCTTATTTTATAATAAGAATATCGTAGCACCAATTAGAAAATAAAATAGTATTCCTAAAAACATTAATTAAATTTATTATCCTGTAACCTCAAAAGTATTAGACCATTATATCTGAGGTATCCTTACGTTTTCAAATGGAGTCAATTATGCAAAAATAATCTTAATTCGCCATATTACATTACAATTTGTAACGCATAATGTTCCCGTGTAAATAATATATAGATAATTGTATGAAATTAGGCGTGGATGTTTGAATGCGCACATTAAGTTATGGTTATAAACTATGGGTATAAACTATGTTGGTAAGAATCGTGTTGAAAAAGTATTTTTTTATGTACAGCTATTTTGGTTGTGTCTGTTTAAATTTGTATGTATATATCGGTGTTTTTATTATATAATAACTTAAAGCCAATTTCAAAAATTATATTCGTCGATTTTTTATCAACTAAATGAAAATTGGGAGATTTTTGTTTCAATAAACATTTTTTTTTTATAAAATTAAATTTGTATATTACTTTGACAATGTTTTTTCGTTTTCCTTGTATTGAAGTTGTTGTATTATATTTATTTATTGACATTTTTTAAAATACTTCTTTAAACAGACATAGTCCATAAATTTAATGTTAATCTTTTTAATAATAATTTCATTAGATAGTATATATTTGGTATTATTAATTATATTTTTATTATAATGTGTAAAGTTTTTTGAACGTTATTTTTTTTTGTTATGACGAATAGGAAGGGAGAATTTGCCGCCAATTTTGACACTTTTTTTTTTAATAATGAAAATTACCTAACGTAAAAAATAATGAGAATTTATCAAACCATTGTAATATTTTATTCAAAGTAATGTTAATAGTTCTTTTGCGGTATTTCAGTCGATATTTCGAAAATAATTTATAAAAAAAAATCCTTACAACAGTTCTTTGATAAATCATAGTCATAATGTACACTCTCATCACATATCATAAAGGCTTTTTTGTAATAAAAGAAAAATATGTAATATGCTTAAAAATGTTAAAATTATAAATAAAAGTTAATATTGAATGCGTGAATGAAATTGAATGTTTTGATTTTTTTTTCTATTTGCATTTTTTTTTACATAGACATGACAATGGTCCTACGAATTCAGTTTCAAATATATTTATTGGCATAATCAATGTTAACGTATGTTAAGTTTTACGATTTTTTTTTTCTTTTTTTATGACAATAATATATTAATTTATTGTCTATGGCTGTAATAATATTTGAAACCATTGCGTAATATAATTTGTAATGAATGCCTTGATTCAAATGTTGAAGGATATATTTTGAATTAAAAGAGCGTAATTTTGTACTCAGTAATTGTTAAGGGGAAACTGTTTTCATCTTGTCTATTGGTGTCTGTGGTTTTATATATTTTAAGTTAAAATGTCATTTTTTGCATTTGTATGTAATAAGTTTTTTATGAGTTATGCGTTTGTTTTTCAACCATGATACATATTATATTATATAATTCAATTTTTTTTGTTCATAAAAGTATATAAATCCATGAACACCAAAAATATCTCAGTAAATAAATATTTTGACGTGTTTGTGAAATAATTTGTAACATATTATTAATATCGCTATTTCTCGGTCTGCGAGTGATTATCTATATATAATTATGTACTGACATCTGTATGTATGTTGTGGTGTTCTGTTCGAGACCGGATCTTGTACATTATGATCTAACTGCTATGCTACATATACTGTATTTGCTTAAGAGATCATTGGTTAATATTAAAAAAAAATAATAAATGAAAAACTATTATTTCTTTGTTTAATTTTGAACCCAACCTTATTTGCTATAACCAGGCGATCATAATATATTTATAATAAAACTACGTCTTCAAGAGACATGAACGAAGTGACAGTTTATTTCTTAATAAATACACGACAATATTGTAACAGAGGTTTTATATGTAATACATATTTTGATATTTCTGGATCGAATAGTTTTCACGACCTTTTAACTTAGGTACACTCACAACATAGTTCGAAGCCATGATTACACCCGAAATATATTTTCTTATACTGCGAAATAAAAATCACTTATACTTTTCAAATTATAACGCAAGAAAATTAATATTTGCCTGGGCCATAACCTGTAATAAAACTACGTCTTCCAGAGACATGCACGAAGTGACAGTTTATTTCTTAATAATTACACGACAATATTGTAACAGAGGTTTTAATATGTAATACATATTTTGATATAAACTAACAATATTAACCAAGGGAACAGAACGGGACACATACTCGGGTGGAGATGTCCTGTTTATTTTCCAAAGTTAATATCCACATTTTTACCACACGTGTCGAAAGTTCGCAATATTAATGATTTTTTGAGATGCACAAAAATACCTTCTTATCGCATATTGAAATGAAATTAAACAATTATTTGTTCTGAATGTTGGTATACAAATTAGATGAAAAATTTACTATTAGGTAGCCAAGTACGTTCTACCATTAGACATGCAAATATAATTTTAGAAGATTAGAATTATAGTTCGATTTCTAGTGTCTTTTAAAGTAGGATACATATACTACTAGACTTACAAAGATAGCAACTTCTAATACGTATAAACGGTAACGTCAATAGTTTATAATTTTTAAAAGTACGTACACGACTGTCCGTGACCTTCAAATTAAATATGGATCTTAAGCATCATTTTTTTTTTTTACAAAAGTTACTTGGCTTTTCTTTTTGAAGCTTCCATTAAGATACCTACAAATTTGGCAACCTTAACTTGCTCAATTATTTGGTTATTATATTTGGACGCTGATAAGCAATACTGTGTCAAGCCACACGGACTTCGTTTTGAGAAAATGGCGTCTAAAGATGTCAAACCTATTCTTAATAAGTTTTTTGAAGACGTATATATTCATTTTTTCTTTTCTATTTTGATAAAATGTATAATGAGTCGAAAGCAGATAGATTTATTCAATATGTTATCTAATAATAGCTTTTGAAATATTTAAGATAATTTTATAAATTGGAAAATATGGAGCGCACCTGAAATTCGAAGCACTGAGTTAAGAAACTTTTTTCACGCTTATTTAGTTTAGATGACTTGAAATTTCTTGAATAATGTTAAATAGGTGACGTAGTATCAAAATACATCAATATCTCCAAATTTTACTTTTTGTGGGTTGACACATTATTGCTTATCAGCGTCCATTTTATGTTTATTGCTTCAGTTTGTGATCTTTGGTAAAAGCGCATTACCTAGTTTTTTTCTAAATTTAAATAATATAATAAAATTATTTTCTAAATTTAAATAATATAAAAAAATAATAAAATTATTTTTGCTCAACCAATTATTGATTATACAGCACTATTTGTATGACTTTCGTATCTTTGTTTATCGTTACATTTAATTATTAGAGAACTATCATCTGCAAACAGTATCATAGGATGAATGATTTGTCGTCGTAGCTCATTTATATAAAGGAAAAATAATAATGGTCCAAGATCGCTACCTTGGGGAACGCCAAATTCAATTTCCTTGTGTAAATATTTTGTTTCGCTCTTAGTTAAAATATTTATTCTGATAATTTCTGTGTTTTGTTTACGACCGCTGATGTAGGATTTAATGAAGTCGTGAGCGTTTCCGCGTATTCCGTAAGCGTTTTAAAAAGTTATTAAATAAGGAATTATTTTATTTAGATGATGTAAATTTGATAAAAATTTGCTGTTTAAACATTGTCTGCCTTACTACAAAAGATTTAAACAGACGTTAAACGCGTGTTAAAAAAAATCAAATCCGCGTCGAAAGACAGATTTGAGTAAAACATGCTTTAAATATAGATTGTTACGTTGTGACGTATGTTACGTTTAAGTGAGTTTAATAAATGTCTAAAACCTATTTCAGCTGTCAAATGTAACGTGTAACATTTTATCAACAAGTTTTTTTTTAGGGTATTCGCTGTTAAGCAATTTATATAGTATTTGAAGCAATGTTTAATTTTTAAACACTGTTTAGCTAGACACGTGTTCAACATGGTTTTAATGCGTCTTTTGTAGTATGACAGTATTTTTTTTAATTAAACGATTAAAATGGTGAGTAAAACTAAAATAATATTTCAATAACTAAATATGAAAATAATCATAGTCATATCTTTATCGTCGGATTCGGACAGACGACTGGAACTAGAGTTACAATAAACTTGTAACACAGCACGACACTTTTTGCACGTTAGAATTATTTAAATTTTCATCATCTCGTTAATGTCACTTGACTTCATTTTAAATACACTTGCTGTTGTATTGGAACATATCCTATGAAAATTTGACTACTCAATAAGTCATCTAATTCAGTCGTAGTTTTCCACATCATTAATTTAATTCACATAAATAATAATTACACAATTGACGCACAGTTCAAGTTGAGTTTTAAAATTGATTCTCTTCTAATTGGCACAACTAAAAGTCATTAACCAAAGAATTGAATTGAATTGAAAATTGATTCTAAAATCTATGAAAATGAAGGTAGTTTTAAATATTGTCTCTATAAGAAAGGCAATTTTACTTTACCCGCTAAAAACTAGCTAAAAAAATTAGCATTGTCAATTTACCTTTTTAGGATTAATTAAATACTTTTATAATAATGTTATCTTAACGTGTTTCTTAATAAAGTATATTTGTATACAATTCTATACATGCATGTACAACACTGTTGCTTATAACCCACAGTGCAGTTTTAAGGGTTAATACTGTTTTGTTTTCGTCTTTTCCAATTTTCGCCAAAAACTCAAAGACAGCTAATCAGATAAGTAAAATAACAGCCTGTAAATATCCCACTGCTGGGCAAAGGCCTCCTCTCCTATTAAAGAGAAGGTTTAGAGTTTAATCCACGACGCTGCTCCACTGCGGGTTGGCGGATATACATGTGTCAGAATGTCCGGCACATGCAGGTCTCCTCACAATGTTTTCCTTCACCGCCGAGTTCGAGATGAATTTAAACACAAATTTAGCACTTGAAAAATCAGCGGTGTTAGCCGGGGTTTGAACTCACGATCATCGATTGAGATCGACGTGTTCTAACCACTAGGCCATCTCGGCTCTAATCAGATACACTCGTAGCAAAATGCAAAGTATCACACCATACAGCCAAATATTTTGTATTTTCTATTTATCTAATTATATATAACTTAGAGGTGACTGACTTATATTGTGATCAACGCACAGCCCAAACCTCTGGACGGATCGGGCTGAAACTTAGCATGCAGGTAGATATTATGATGTAGGCATCCGCAAAGAAAGGATTTTGATTAATTCTACACCCAAGGGGGTAAAATAGGGATGAAAGTTTGTATGAAACTTTGTCAATTTTAAACCGAATAGGCTAAGACTTTGCATGCATAAAGCTACTATGACGTAGGCATCAGAGATCGCAGACCAAGTCGCGAGCATCAGCTAGTATAAGTATATAATTGTAAAAATTCTAAATCAATTATATTTATTTTGTTATAATGCAATAATCGTATTAATAATAATCATATATAACCTCGTTATTTTAAAAATAAAAGGGGCTTAAATATTCATCTAAGAAAAACTCATAAATCAAATTCGCAGACCCATTTTGACCCATATCCATCAACTATTATTAATCTAGATCCTCTATGGAATCGTTTAAGCGCTTTTAAAGCAAATATTCCAGTAATAAAGCGGATACCTAGAGGATCGAGGACACAAGTTGCCGTCGCCCTTACGAAGGTAATTAACGATGTTCACCTTTGCTTATAAAGTTCTAAACGTTGTTCAAAATGATCCAGGCTCACTTAAATATAATAAAAAATTTATAATAAAATTGCAAATAATTTAATTTATCCCAAGAAACAATCGATAAGAAGAAAAAAGTTCAACTCGATAAAGCATATCGAAAATAAAATTAGTGACGGTGACTTTAAGGGGGCAGCCCGTCTTTTATTCTCTAGCGATATAATAGCCCCTACAGCTGAAACAGTTAAGGCGCTAAGTGATAAACATCCTCAGCAAAAATACTTCTATTATATCTAACTCTTTTACAGATTCTAATACACCACTTCAGGCTGAAACTGACGACGTGTTCGGCGCCGTGATGTTGGCATGTTGGCACCCTACTAGATCATTTAACCTTAACTCTCAGTTAGTCTCAGTTGGTTTTCGATTGGGCGCCAAAATCTATCATCCACATCGATGTCACTGTGGTGAGGCAGTGGACGAATATGGACACCATGGCTTATCGTGCGCCAAAAGCGCTGGCCGGTTTCCCTGAACGGTATCATTCATCGGTCTCTTGTTACCGCTAAAATTCCATCAGCTCTAGAACCTAATGGTCTAGTTCGCAGTGATGGCAAGAGACCGGATGGAATGACGTTCGTTCCATGGAAGTTGGGAAAGTCCCTTGAATGGGATGCTACCTGTGTTGACACATTGGCCGCAACCATATACAGGGGACTTCTGCAACAGCGGAAGCGGCGGCTACTACCGCTGAAAACGTCAAATGCCGCAAATATGAAAACATTCAATGAGTTTCATATTTGCGCCCTTCTCCGTTGAAACCTTGGGGTCCTGGGGCGAGGAAGCCAAAAGATTCTACCAAGGATTATCTTCCCGCCTCGTCGAGTGTACAAGTGACAGGAGAGCTGGCGCCTACCTTGGCCAACATATCAGTTTGGCCATTCAAAGAGGCAATGCCGCCAGTGTTTTGGGCACTTTGCCTCGCTGCAATGACATCGACAGATTTGTAGGTTTTATTTAGTTAAATTTTTCTTTGTTTAATTGGACGTAGTATGGCAGAAAGGACTCAATCCACACTTTGGTCAAAAATGAGTTATATATACGAAAGAGGTCCTAAAGGTTGGTTCTTTCACTCAGCAAAAAAGATACGTGATACTACTACCATAAGTATGATTTTTTAATGACGCGGACCAACCCACATAAGGACGGGTATTTTCCGTCAAACCACTAAAACACTAGCAGAAACGGCTCAAACCCACATTTTTCCCAATAACTCGGAAATAAGTTGATCTTTCTTACTGCAACTTGACTCATAAAATTGTTGTATATTTTGTCATTACGTGATTATAATTCAAAATATTCCAAATTCTAAATCATTGGAGCAATACACACCTAAACTTAAACCTCAATAACTCAGAAATAACATATTGTGGGTTGAGTCCTTACTGCTAAACTACGTCCAATTCTTCTTTTAATATTTTTATTGTTTTTTTTTCTTTCCACAGTGTTAATTATAATCATATTTATAATTATATCCTAACGCGAGAATTGTATTTGTAAGTTTTACTCTCGTAAGGGACATAAAACAACTCTGTAACCTATAGGTATCCTCACGAAATTCATTCCGGTGTAAAGCAATGACAACCAACTTCTGTAAATCTTTATAAAAAATTGAGAACAAAACTTATACGTGTAATTCTCGTCTTTTAATCATTTTATTATCTTTAAATAGTCAAACCAAACCAGTCAGCGATTTTCATTACGACTGTAAGTTGTGAATCTAAAGCGTAGATAAAAATTGCATTGCGTACATAGAGACATTTAAAAATTAAAAAAAAAATACGATATTAAAAAATATTATACATTTTTTATTTATAAAAATGCAACATCTTTTTATAATATAAAATACGTTAAAATTAGTGATGTTTCTTAATATGCATGTCTCTTTTATTCCGTTAAAGGTGCAAAATTAATTTATCTTTAAAGTGAAAGAGACATTTTAAGGTCAGAAAAAAATTCCTTGACACTAACATTATGAGTCATGCAATAATTTTTTAGAGCAGAGCTGAGATGGCCTAGTGGTTAGAACACGTCGATCTTTACCGATGATCGCGGGTTCAAACCCCGGCTAGCATCGCTGATTTTTTAAGTGCTAAATTTGTGTTTAAATTCATCTCGAGCTCGGCGGTGAAGGAAAACATCGTGAGGAAACCTGCATGTATCGGGAGAAATTCTAATACATGTATATCCGCCAATCCGCAGTGGAGCAGCGTGGTGGATTAAGCTCTACACCTTCTCCTTAATAGGAGAGGAGGCCTTTGCCCAGCAGTGGGACATTTACAGGCTGTTACTTTACTTTTTTTTTTACAATAATTTTTTAGTTCACTAATTTTAACATATTTGATAAAAATGGGTTTATTTTTAAAAATAAAAAATATATATATATATATATATTTTTTTTTAATGTCGTAATTTTTTTTTAATTTTTAAATGCCTGTATGTACGGACCTCTAATACATGATAAATGATATTCGATGTCGGGATTGTAAATAAAACAAGATATGATTTTTAAATATATTTCAGTAATCAAAATATAATAATAGGCTTACACGGTAATAGTTACAATCGTATCTCATGGCGCGACCAATCGTTTGCGAGAACGTAAAGCAAAATCACCACCGAAATATCTCAACAAATGCTTACAGCTATACAAAATGGACTAAGCTAAAAAAAAAATTGGCCCGAAAAAAAAAATTATACAAATTACAATTCCCATAGAGTATTACATATTTTTTAATACATAAAAACTTCAGTGCACTTTATTCACAATGTGAAATTTTCTCTTATAATATTTTTTTTTTCATAATAAATAAAAAGTCAATAACATAAGCTGCTTATGAACTACGTCGTGAAAATTACCTTAACGTATTGTGCATTCAACACTTTATTTAAAAATGGCTGTTCGAATTCCTTTACAATTCAATTAATTAACGCTATTTATTATCTTCGGTTATTTTTTTTTTAAATTAATACTTCTGTCCTGTATTTTTTAATGCGTTACACTTACAAAATATCGGTATATAAATTATCGGCTAAATTTTTATTTACAATATTCTTTTTCGGCTAAGTTTTTTTATATTCATTTTTTATTAATAGGTCAGTGTAGGCAAGCATTGACATTTTCAATTCTTTACTTACAAACTATTTTCGAATATTAATAAAAATTATCACAAAAAAGTCGGAAAAGAAACGCGTCAGGAACTCGAGTCTAGTAAATATTTACATATTTTTTTTTAACCTTAAGTAATTTTTATATCACAAATAAAATTTTCACACTATTTTATGAGCAATTATATTTTAACTACTATTGGTCAGGATTTTATGTATAGCATTCGCGTGAAGCGTCATGTAAGAAGCGAATGAAAACAAAATGGCCGACCTCTGGACAGATGGCGCGAAAAAACTACAACGTTATATCCGAATAAGTTATTGAAAAAAATACAATATTTTCTCAAGTACTCGACATTAAAGACTTTATAGAATTACAAAAAAACACTTCATACTGCATATTTTTAAATCTGTAATCACTCTATAATATTAAAAAAAAAACGTGTGAACTAGAAAAGTATTTATCTATTCAATAAATATATTTCATCTTATTTAGAATAATGTAGGTAATAATCGTTTATTTTTCAATATAATAACCAGTTCACACTTCACTAATAACGAGTGCAAATGAAAGAAAAATGGACGTTTAAATTATACACGGCTGAGCACAATTCACCTACATTTTAGTCTATCTATTTAATAATTTAGACTTATTTTTAATCTGTATAGCATAACGTACAAATGTATACTTGAAAAGCGTTTTTTTTTTATCTATAAATAATATACATTATAAATATTAAGTCCCAAAACGTACATAAATGGTAGATATCCATTTTTCTTCAATATCCAGGGACGAGTAATGCCTAAGTTCAAAAAATACATAAGTAACATTAAAAATGCATATTTTTTTCCTTTCTTATATCATTTTATATTTACATAATGATCACGTTTCTTCGTTTCTTTTTAACTCTGTTTAGTTCCCGACTAACCTAAAAGTTTTTAATATAGGTATAATGGGATAGCCGTGCACGCAAAAATAGTTAAATTTCATAATGAATGGAACTATAATTGCGTACACTGATTGACCCACATTGCTATATTGTAACCGTTTTAACGTAATGATTAGGCATAAATGCAAACATTTTCAAAAACATACAATTTTCATATGAACTGCGATAGTTCTTGTGTTCGTACATAGATGGCGTTGATAAAAAATAAAACCGGTTCTCACTAGATCGTAAAGACATAATTGTTTAAGTTATTTTTCTTAAATTATGTGGATCAGTTGAATTATTCATGTAAAGTGTATTTGTCTTCAATGATCTTTTACGATACATTTTAAGTAGATTTTTGATTGGTTTCAAAATTCTTGTTATATTAACATGCAAAAATCATTACGATCTAGTTAGAAGCAGTTTTTATTATTTTCGTTTGTTAAATTCAAAGTCGTATGTTACCAGGTTTAAAACGTAAGTATTGAAAATTATTTAAATTACTTGTAGTGTAATAAAAATGATATTATCATAGAAGAACGGTTACAGTGTTATACAATAATAAAATTAATAATAAATATTAAATACACAGTATATAAAACCTAGGAAAAAAAAAACTCGAAGCTGCTCAAACACAACGCTAGGAATCCTAAAATCATTTATGTCACATTAACACAGACATATTCAATATTTTTCACATTAGCAACCCAATTTTTAATATTTTTTAAATGGTTTATAAACTAAATTAATATGTTAATTGTCTTTACCGCCTTCAGAATGTATATAATTATGTATAATTGTTTAATTTGCGGTTAAAAATATAAACTTAAAACTGTTTAACTTAACTGCAACACAGTTTGACAGATGGTTAAATAGAAATCAGTTATTTCGTTTTTTAACTGTATTTGTTATTTTAACTATAAGAAGAAAATACAACTCAAATAAGTTGTTTGAAATAATGATTTAACAATTTCGAAGATTCTAACGGTTTTCATGCATTTTATTAAAGTCAAGTATATAATATACAATATAATTAAAAACTAATCATTTGAAGGCGTTAAAAACTTTAGCGGGTAAAGAAATATAACAAAAATAATACATAATTATTAAAACCTTCTAAATTTAGATTTTTTTTATAACAAAAAATAGCTAAAAAAGATAAACAATGACTACAAACATGATAATTCTGTCGAAAAAAAATCCAATTCCCATTTAGTCGTTCTGTACGTTATAAAGCAGTCTTAATACCGTGCGCGTCTAGTCGTCGGGGCGCTCATATCACCTGGCGAGCAGCAGCAGCGAGAGTGTGGCCAGCCAGCGCGCCTGCTGGCCCACTCGCACGCCGGCGCTGTTGTACTTGCTGCTCTGTTCGCACGTGCCTGGAAAATACATACTGTATAAGTACACTCGCGACCATATTATAAATTGGAAGCTGATAAGCAATACTGTCTCAAACCACACGGACTTCATTTTGACAAAATGGAGTCTGAAGATGTCAAACCTATTCTTAATAAATTTATTTGAAGAAGTGTATATCCATCCTTTTCTATTTTGATAAAAATTGTAATCAATTAAAAGTTTTTTCATATATATGAAACTTTTGAACACACTTCAATATTCGAAACATTAAATTAAGAAACATTTTCCGTACTTATTTAGTTTAGATTATTTGAACCATTTTTATTATTGTTAAATACGTGACGCATTATTAGAAATACATCGACATCTCCGAATTTGACGTTTTGTGGATTGATTCATTATTGCTTATCAGCATTCAACCATTTGAAAGTAATTATTATTATAATATTTGTGGTTATATTCGTCACAGTTCATTTTTATACTGAACAATGTTAAATACTTTTTGAGATGTTAACATTTTTCTGTTGGAAAATTGTATAAAATGTTAACACTTCAAAACAGTGTACGTATATATGTGTGTGTATCATCATCTACCTAGCATTTCCCCGATTATACCAGGGTCTGCTGACTGTTCTAGTCCAGATATTGACGAGTTACTGATTGTGACCCAGAGCGACTGCCATCTGACCTCCGCAGCTGAGGGCGAGCCAGTGACCATTTAGACTAGAATAATTTCCCTGCTACGAGTGACGATCATTATCAGGTGATTGTAACAACGACCGGGTCCGACAGCTTTACGTGCTCTTCGAGGCACGGTGGGGAGACCCACAAGGACAAACACCCAGAACTGGGAACAAATATTTATACAACTATAAATATCTGACCCGAGCGGGGATCGAACCCGCAACCGTTGGCGTTAGGGGTACATTCAGCACCACAACACCAGAGCGATTGGTCGTATTCATGTCGCTGCTTTGCAAGAGTATCGTAGTAATTCAAAATTCTAACAAATATAACTAAGTATGCCAAAAGACCATAAATCTTTGACGTTTTATCATGAAAAGAAGTGCGATGATGAATTTTGTTTAAATAAATAAAGTTATAACATTAAGGGATCGTTTAGATTTTCAATTTTGCACCAACACATTAATAAAGAAATTTAAAAACCCCATTCCCCAAAATTCACCAATTTTAGTTGCATCGATATTCTTGAAAAGCAGCGATGTGTGAGTATGAATGTGTGTGTGTGTGTGCGTGTGTGTGTGCGCGCGTCCCACCGTTGCTGGTGAGGTTGTAGGCCTGCTCGCGGCGCGCCGAGCCCCCGCGGTCGCACGCGCGGCCCGCGCTCAGGAACACGGACACGCCGCCGCCCGTCTCTGCGCGGACAGGAAGACGATTCATTATTAGTGATGTTATCATTTCGGGTCGATGTGTTTCAAAATAATATATGAAATCTAAAATACAATAATTTTCAGATTGATTTCATATTTGCTGATATTTATAATAATAATAAAAACTACAATATGACGTAAAATATATTGACTAAAGAATATATCTAACCAACTCACTAAAGAATCCACCAGTCACATATAGCACACTTACTATTATAGTCACCAAATAAAAAAAAATCACAATACGTTTTATATTTGAAATTTCAACCATTTACTTAGATTTTAATTTCACAAAAATGTTAACAAAATAGTTAATTATTTATTTTTTTCAAAATCATACTGAACTAAATTATAATTGCTAACTTGACTAATTCCTATACATCACCTAGATTGGTACATCTAGGTGATGTATAGGAATAGGACCCAGGTCTACCACCTAGGTCTCATACCCAGGTCCACCACCTAGGTTCACCACAGAAGCCTCCATCTAAGTCGACCACCTAGGTCCCCCCCTAGGTCTACCACCTGGCACCGATCCCGCCTAGTCTAGCTCCACCTACCGTTCCTGACGGTGTACACGAAGCACAGCGTGCGCGGCGCGGCGGACGCGCGCGCGCGCGGCGCCGCCACCACGAACCCGCGCGCGCCCTCGCGCCAGCTGCCGTAGCACGTGTACGCTGCGGACGGACGGACATACATTATTATTATTATACATATTATAGCTCCTAACACTACAACTAACAATTGGATGCTGATAAGCAATAATGTGTCAACCCACAAATAGTCAAATTCTGAGATATTGGTGTATTTTGATACTGCATCATCTATTTAACATTATTCAAAAACATTTAAGGTCATATAAACTAAAAAAGCACGGAAAAAAGTTTCCTAATTAATTATTTCGAATTTCAAGTGCATTCCATTTTTTCCAATTTATACAATTATCTCAAATATTTAAAAAAAAATTATTAGATAATATTTTAAATATATCAATCTTCTTTTAAATCCTTAATTCATTTATCAAAAATTAATAGAAAATATGCCTATATATTTCTTCAAACATTTTTGTTAAGAATAGGTTTGACATCTTTAGACGCCATTTTCTCGAAATGAAGTCCGTGTGGCTTAACACAGTATTGCATATCAGCGTCCAATTATAGTATACAAGGTGTCGACTGGGCATGTAATGGACATTTTATCAGCGTTAGCTGAATTGATATTTAAAAGCAACTAAAACTGAACTCATCTTTTAATTAAAAAAAAAAACATTTTTTTTAATAAATGTTGATTCTTGTAGGCTCGTACAGATATTTGACCCTAAATTATATATCGGCTCGTATAGACCATAAATTAAATTCTAAGGCGAGAATTACACTTATAAGTTTTGCACACAGACTTTCATAAAGATTTACATAAGGTGTTTCTCATTGCTTTAAACCTGAAAAAATTTACTGACACTGTCTTTATATTTGCTAGCTTTCATATGAGCTAGGTAACTGTTACCAGGTAACAGAGTTGTTCAATATTAGTAACGAGGTTAAAATTTACAAAAGTAATAAGAGATTTCATTTTCGACTCTAATTCAAATTTCTATTAAACATTAATCTTAAAGCGATCCGGGATAGAGGACCATTGACCAATACAATTTTAAAAAAGCTAACCAGTAGAGGAGCAGGCGGATTTAAATTCGATCGTGTCTCTCGCTCTCTCGCACCCCACACTGGCGCTGTCGGGGGCTGCGCTTGCGCAAGCCGCGCCCGCCGCCACCGCTGACTCGTCTGAAAACATTACAATTTCTTTGTAAGAGGTTATTTTGACGTAACAAGCGTTGTATGGTATTTAGAATGTGTACATTTTTTTATTATTTCGCTGTAAACCAAAATGTTAAGACCTTTATATGACGTACGTAATATAACGAGGAAGAAATTTACGGTGTGCTTGACAGCCAACCCCGCCATCTTGTTCTATAGAAAACATTTTAATGACGTAATTAAACAACCGATTTTTGCAACTTGTAGCAAATAAAAGTAAGATACATAGGCCGCTTAAATGCCATTTGCCGTTATGAAGCGGCCACCGCTATCCTATAAAACTAAAATTGTAATACATATAGGTAATTATTATTTTATAGCGAACTTTTCAAGTGAAATATATCAACACAAAAATGCGTCCGCTAAATGACGGTCACTGCATTAGCGTTGACCGTAATTTAGCGGTAATTTATATTAATATATAATAATAATTACCATCTCTACGCCGCCTCGCTCGCGCCTCTCGTACGCTGTATCTGCCCGCCAGGGGGCACGGCTGAGGAGTTAGCGATGTCGCTGCAATGAGATATGGGCGATTAGACGTACGTACAAACATTCACAGAGGGTGTTTACAATACTTAAATATTTTTTATTATTAATTGCACAATGAAGTTTATGAAGTACTGGCTGCCTATCACGGTTTCATTCGCGTTTATAGTCACTGCTTCGCTTCAATGAGTCATAGTGTTATTTAATATAGCATAAAGCCTTCCTCAATAAACGGGCTATCGAACTCGTAAAGAATTTTTTAACTCGGTCTAGTAATTTTGGAACCTATTCATTACATCGTCACAAACAAACAATCAAACCTATGCTCCTTATTAATGTATGTTTGTTGGTTTTATTTTCTGAACACGCACGCGTCCTGCGGCTGCTCCCACAGCTCGCCTGCTACAGCTCCAGGGTGACCTTGAGGTGTATAGTGTAAGAGCTAAGGCGGGGACTGCACTCACAGGTGAGCGTGACGTAGGGCAGGCCGGCCGCCTGCGCGCATGCGTCCTGCGGCTGCTCCCACAGCTCGCCTGCTGCAGCTCCAGGGTGACCTTGAGGTGTATAGTGTAAGAGCTAAGGCGGGGAGTGCACTCACAGGTGAGCGTGACGTAGGGCAGGCCGGCCGCCTGCGCGCACGCGTCCTGCGGCTGCTCCCACAGCTCGCCTGCTGCAGCTCCAGGGTGACCTTGAGGTGTATAGTGTAAGAGCTAAGGCGGGGAGTGCACTCACAGGTGAGCGTGACGTAGGGCAGGCCGGCCGCCTGCGTGCACGCGTCCTGCGGCTGCTCCCACAGCTCGCCTGCTGCAGCTCCAGGGTGACCTTGAGGTGTATAGTGTAAGAGCTAAGGCGGGGAGTGCACTCACAGGTGAGCGTGACGTAGGGCAGGCCGGCCGCCTGCGCGCACGCGTCCTGCGGCTGCTCCCACAGCTCGCCTGCTGCAGCTCCAGGGTGACCTTGAGGTGTATAGTGTAAGAGCTAAGGCGGGGAGTGCACTCACAGGTGAACGTGACGTAGGGCAGGCCGGCCGCCTGCGCGCACGCGTCCTGCGGCTGCTCCCACAGCTCGCCTGCTGCAGCTCCAGGGTGACCTTGAGGTGTATAGTGTAAGAGCTAAGGCGGGGAGTGCACTCACAGGTGAGCGTGACGTAGGGCAGGCCGGCCGCCTGCGCGCACGCGTCCTGCGGCTGCTCCCACAGCTCGCCTGCTGCAGCTCCAGGGTGACCTTGAGGTGTATAGTGTAAGAGCTAAGGCGGGGAGTGCACTCACAGGTGAGCGTGACGTAGGGCAGGCCGGCCGCCTGCGCGCACGCGTCCTGCGGCTGCTCCCACAGCTCGCCTGCTGCAGCTCCAGGGTGACCTTGAGGTGTATAGTGTAAGAGCTAAGGCGGGGAGTGCACTCACAGGTGAGCGTGACGTAGGGCAGGCCGGCCGCCTGCGCGCACGCGTCTGCTCCCACAGCTCGCCTGCTGCAGCTCCAGGGTGACCTTTAGGTGTATAGTGTAAGAGCTAAGGCGGGGAGTGCACTCACAGGTGAGCGTGACGTAGGGCAGGCCGGCCGCCTGCGCTCACGCGTCCTGCGGCTGCTCCCACAGCTCGCCTGCTGCAGCTCCAGGGTGACCTTGAGGTGTATAGTGTAAGAGCTAAGGCGGGGAGTGCACTCACAGGTGAGCGTGACGTAGGGCAGGCCGGCCGCCTGCGCGCACGCGTCCTGCGGCTGCTCCCACAGCTCGCCTGCTGCAGCTCCAGGGTGACCTTGAGGTGTATAGTGTAAGAGCTAAGGCGGGGAGTGCACTCACAGGTGAGCGTGACGTAGGGCAGGCCGGCCGCCTGCGCGCACGCGTCCTGCGGCTGCTCCCACAGCTCGCCTGCTGCAGCTCCAGGGTGACCTTGAGGTGTATAGTGTAAGAGCTAAGGCGGGGAGTGCACTCACAGGTGAGCGTGACGTAGGGCAGGCCGGCCGCCTGCGCGCACGCGTCCTGCGGCTGCTCCCACAGCTCGCCTGCTGCAGCTCCAGGGTGACCTTGAGGTGTATAGTGTAAGAGCTAAGGCGGGGAGTGCACTCACAGGTGAGCGTGACGTAGGGCAGGCCGGCCGCCTGCGCGCACGCGTCCTGCGGCTGCTCCCACAGCTCGCCTGCTGCAGCTCCAGGGTGACCTTGAGGTGTATAGTGTAAGAGCTAAGGCGGGGAGTGCACTCACAGGTGAGCGTGACGTAGGGCAGGCCGGCCGCCTGCGCGCACGCGTCCTGCGGCTGCTCCCACAGCTCGCCCTGCTGCAGCTCCAGGATGCCACCCTCGCGCCGCCAGAACTTGAGGCAGGCGTGCCCCGACGTGCTGGAGGGGGGAGGGGGGAGTGAAATTTAGTGTCATATAGCAGATATTAAAAATTAAAACTGCCTTACCAATGTATTAACTAGCCAATTGAAGATGGTAGTTTACAGCAAGCGAATTTTAGATAATGCTAATAGATGGCAGTAGTGTACACCGGGTTGACGACTAATAGAGGACTATCAATCGAAAGACACGAGATGACAGTAGCAGATAACAGAGCACGAAAATGAAGGCAACACTATTTTAAGCCACACGGACTTCATTTTCAGAAAATAAGATGTTAAAACTATCCTTAAAAATATGTTTGAATATATCCTCCGACAGTATTGTATACATTGTATACATTGAAAAGTATAGAAACAATTTTAATATTGAATATAATATAATTTCATATTTTTTTTCCATTATATGTGTGCATTATAAAATTTCAAGGTATTTACCATCCTTTAGTGACGTGTGCAACCAGCTTTATATGCTTCTTATCCTTCTGCTCCAGTATCGAGTGACACACGAGTCGTTTCTCTTCGAATGATCCGTCTGTATTCATTATCTGTGAAATATATTTAAAAAATTAAACAGGACTTTCAAAAAAATAGGAAATAGACTTCAAACGCAAAATATGTCATTTCATTCACTTGAACGACATACTGATTCCATTTATTTGGATTTTACAATCAAATTACTGAATCGATTTTTAAGAGGGACCAAATCGAATAATAAAATTTTCCTGATGAATTAAGATGTACTTTTTACTAAAATATTCCAGATGATATTTTTTATTTTCCAACATATAAAATACATAATCATCTCAACCCCGGCTAGCGTCGCTGAGTTTTCAAGTGCTAAATTTGTGTTTAAATTTATTTTGAGCTCGGTGAAGGAAATCATCGTGAGGAAACGTGCATGTGTCAAAAGAAATTTGGACACATGTATATCCGCCAAACCTCAGTGGAGCAGCGTGGTGGATTAAGCTCAAAACCTTCTCCTTAATAGGAGAGGAGGCCTTTGCCCAGCAGTGGGACATTTACAGGCTGTTACTTAACTTACTTTATACATATATATACTTTACGTATATACAAAATGTTATTCATAAATACCTTTAGCGTAGCGTTCTTTGTGGTGAAATGGTATTGGTGTGTATGATCGAGGCTGAACCATTTGTGATGATCCACGATCCAACTAGGGAAGTGACAACGATTGTGTTCGTCGTCACCTGAAGTACACAAAATAATATATATTAATAACACGTTAAAGACATAACCATTCTTCTGTTATCTGTGGTGTAAACTACAACTTTATGTATAAGTAGGTGTTATTATGTAACATTACTTTAATTTTTTTTACGTTGAAATTTTTATTAGGAATGTACGTTAAGCGAATGAATTTACTATTATACTATTTTACTATTCGGAAAACATTTAAAACTCAGACCCGACAAGAAACCGCAAAAGAAACTCAATGGGACAATTTTTTTTTGTTTTGTTGATTTTTTTTACAATAACATTTTAAAAAATGGCACAGGCAAAACGTTACAAAAAAAAAAAAACAAACAATTGGATTCAGTAGTTTATCTATACCAATTATTATTAAAACGTAAAATTTGTTTGTATGTTTGTAAGTTTGAATGGTAATCTCTGAAACTACTGTTCCAAATTGAAAATTTATTTTTACGTTTGATTTTATTTAGGTAGGCTATATTACATCACGACTCACAGGATCGAATCAATAAACCTAAACGCGAGTGAGACGGCTAATATTGAATCAAACTCACTGGTAGTTAGTTTCATGGTGCGACTCCCGTCGGTGGGCGAGGACAAGCCGTTGCACGTGGCGTCGCCCGACTGCGCTATTATGTAGGACGCACTTTTATCCCCGTGCTGCCCTTTGTAGATGAAACATCTGGAAATTTAGATAACATTTTTAATCTATAAAAATGTATACTAATATTATAAGTAAAGTTTGTATCTACAAACAAACCCCACGGTAATCTTTGACATAATCCGACTTGAAAAAATATTTTTGCGTTGGCCGTTTATTGAGGAAGGTTATAGGCTATATTACATCACGTTACCACTCGTAGGAGCGAAGCAGTAACCGTAAACGTCGATTAATCTAGCGAGTACATTAACGTGGGCTATAAATAATAAACGCATCACACTCGACGGCTCCCATTGAGATCTCGTGGCCTTGTGTAGGGGGTCCGGAAACACTTACACTAACACAAACACCCAGAACACGACAAACATCTGAATGGCCAATAGAGACGTTTGCCGTGAGCGGGGATCGAACCCGCGACCGCCACCGCCTCAACCGTTGCAGTGACCATTGCGTCAACGTGTCTGTCCATATGCTATTTATGAAATGTTAAAACCTATTTTTTTTTAAGTACCTGGCATAAGTAGTCAGGACTCTTGATATTAAATAAAAAGCCCACGGAAATTTTCAGCACCATAGGAGCCACCAATCAGTTATCAAGGAACAGGAAATTAAAAAGAGAAAATAGGACAGGTAGCGGGGAGGGGAGGGCTTAGGCTTCCAACTCTCTCACTCACCGTATAGACGCAGCCATATAAGCTACTTCACGTCGATCTTCTATCTCCATGGGGTACTGCCTCGTGTACTTACTCTAGTCAGTATGCTGGCTAGGCTCTATCACAGTAAAACTCACCTGTATGTATCTTCATCAGAGGCGATGGAGTTCCTCCTCTGGACCTGTGAGATCTGCCCCACGAGGTATCTTGTGGACCCCTCCTTCCACGTCGCGAGACATACCAGCTCTTCCACTGAAATGTAAAACAGTAATTTTTAGTGAGCAAAATGCCTCCAATGTCTGTTGATTATCTGTGGGTACTGGTGGAGTGGTTAAAAGGTTCTTGGTGAGGAAAAAAAATATAATGAATTAATTGTCATCACCAATCGTGACAACCATCAACCAACAATCGTGATCATCCTCTCGAAAGTGATAATTAAATTTATAAGTTTTACCCTCGAGAACGATATAAACCACTACAAAAAAAGTATCCCGAGCTTAATAAAAGAAAAAATCGTCAAGAAAATTCTGGCACATGTATATCCGGCTCTGAAAGGACCAATGTCGTGTTTTAAGCGGTGAATTTTTCTCCTCACTAGGAGACAAGGCCTTTGACCAGTAGTTGGACAATCATCATCTCATCTCTTACCATTGCTCTCTGTGCCGGGCACGTCTGGACAGGCCATGTACCGCAGCAGTAGTCTCGAATCATCCGTGCACGACTCTGCACGGGACGGAGGATATGCGCAATCTCCTGAACCCCTGAAAAGAGAATAAGGATATTAATACTTGATATACACGATAATTGCCTGGAAGAAATCGCTTTTAAGCGATAAAATCGCCTTCAGTTATGATTTTTTTATACTTATTATTTTATCATGGTTTTTTCGTGTATGGTGTACAATATAAGAGTATCTATCTATAAGTAGTAATTAGTAGTGCATAGAGGTAGAGTATAGCTGAAGGCGAGTGACTATAGTTCGTATATAAGCTAAGACGACTAGGTACCACAGACACACAAAAAGTCGACGAAAAATAGCTAGTATATATTTCGTGCGGTGAGTGAGGGCGCTAGAAGCCTAAGTCCCCCTCCCATTTTCATATTTCCTATTGCCCCTTATCCATCATACCTTATTAAGCTGGCAATTTGTGGCTCATATAAGGTGATTTATACTTTTTCTGAAGTTGGTACAATATGGTACCAACTTATAAATATTCCATCGCTGAGCCAACCCATTTGGGGTTCTTTAGTGCGCTGTATAGTTAAAACACTCGACGGATTTTACTATATATGAGGCGTCACAAATTTTCGCAATTGGGGTTTTAATATAGGGCACATTTTCAGTCAACTACAAAGGTTCTCATTCGTAGCGTAGGTTTTTTTCTTAACCGATTTTGAAATAATTTTTTTTTAGTAGAAGCTATATACATTCAAATTAGATTCATATAATTTTAATCAAAATCGATTTAGTAATTTGGTTTTAAATCAAAATAACTAGACTAAGAATGTCATACCAACGAAATTGGATATTTTGTTTTCGTAGTCAATTTCTCAAGTTTTAAGTATTATTTCCATTTTACACATACCTGCTGTAAGTAAAGGTGAACGGTGCAGGGTGGAAGGGGCACGGCTGGGGTTCTGGCCGGGGCTCCTTCCTGAACATGGAGAAAAGGGGCGCGTCTCCGCTGATCTCGTCACAGATTGATGATAGCGAATCCTTCTGACTGCAGAATGCTGGAATTGTGTTAGAGGTGATTTTAGTCAGTAACTCTCGCTCTTGGCTGCGTTCGTGTTAATGTATATTTCCTTTTAAAATATATAATATAGCCTATGGTCATTTAGTATAATGCACCTTTTACATGGTGCCATAATTTTTTATATAGGTAGGGCTTTAGCATAAGTTCAGGAGCTTACTTCGCATACAGAATTCATTCTCATTTTAGTATTCTTCATCATTTCATTCATTCATTACTTCATCCTTTATCCTCCCGCTTAGGGATAAAATGAAAAAAAAAAACGCCGATGTACATGTGCATTAATTTTTAAACCAGAAATAACCATATTATATGTCTTGTTTTTTACTTTGAATATGACGGAATTCCAAACAACCGTGAACCGGTCATCCCTTATTTTATATTATTATTATTTATTTGGGGTTTAGAAAAACGTTTCCAAGTCAACGCTTACAAAATAAAAGGCATTAACTGCCAAACTCTGAAGATTATATTTATATTTTCAACGGTTTTGGCCATTATATATGTATGGCCATTTTATATATATATATATATATACATAGAATAATATTGCTTGTGCTGATTAAAAAAAAACCGCGCAGCTTAAAAACCGTCAGCGGTTATCCGTAGTGCGGCGTAACACCAAAAAAACCATAACGATCGTTTTCCAACTATAATGATCTCCATTAGCTATTATTAGGGGTAATTTGGTGTAAAAACTTCGTGACACTACATTATTCATAATAATTCACGATTAATTATACTTGAATATTTATCGATCTTTTATAATATCAGACACGAACTTGTATAAAAAAGAATAATATATAACAAAAAAAAATCAGTCAAGTGAAAAAATTTAATGTAGCGAGCTATTTAAAATATTAAAAACTTTTTGAAGACCTTCTAATTATCTCAAAGAACTTATTAATTTTATAGGAATAAAAAGTCTATTTTTATTTAAAATACTACTATCATAATATAAAAATTTATTTGATTACTTATTCGATATGGGTAACTTCGATATTGTGGTGTGTTATGTCGATAACAAGCATACAGATATGTTAATTCTCTGAGCAGATCTGTGATAGATAAACAACCTACCCGAAGCGATTCTTAAAATACGTTACATTCTTCCCATTCAGTTTTACCCCGTTTAAGTTCCTAAGCCAACGCTGATAAGCAATACTGTGTCAAGCCACATGGACTTCTTTTTGAGAAAATGGCGTTTAAAGATGTCAAACGTTTTTTTAACAAATACGTTTGAAGAAGTATGTATCCTACTTTTTTATTCTTTTTTTTTATAAAAAGTATATTTTTTTATTAAAAGTAAAAGCAAATAAAAATATTTTGAAATGTTTGAGATTATTGTATAAATTGCAAAAAATCGAACGCACTTGGAAACCGAAACAATTATTCAAGAATCTTTTTTTCGTACTTATTTAGTTTACATGACTTTCATTTTTTTTTTTGAATTATGTAAAATAGGTGATGCAGTATCATAATTCATCAATATTTCCGAATTTGGCTTTTTGTGGATTGACACATTATTGCTTATTAGCAACCATTTATGGCTTTTCTGGTGCTGCAAATGTCCGTGGTCGGACGCATTAAATATCAGGTGAAAAAAAGATAAATAAATTTATAAAAATTAACATTTTATTTTCAAAACATATCTGTACTCGAATGTAAGTTTTCACATTTGAGTTTTCATTTTATTTCACTTTTCTTTGAAGAATTGTTTCAGTAATAAGTACTAAGGTGTAATGAATGTATGAATTCAATACCATTCTGTAAAAAATAATCCTTTTTCTTTAGTTTACTGTATACTTTTATTTCCCAGAATCCTTATAAATAACACTTTTAGATAAATAAACGCATCACACTCAACGGCCCCCATTAAGATCTTATGATCTTGTGTCGGGATCCGGAAACATACACAACACTAACTCAAACACCCAGACCACGATCAACATCCGTATGGCCAATACATTCGCCGTGAGCGGGGATCGAACCCGCGACCGTAAGCGGTACAGTCAGTTACAGTGACCATACCGCCAACGTGTCTGTCAATAATGAAGCAGTTTTAGTTTTCATTAAAGGTCCGAGGGTCCTTTAAGTATTTTTCGCTATTCGTTATAGTTTCGGCTTTGGCTTACCACGTTCAGTTAAAAAGTTCAGCCTGTATATATATAAGTAATTATATAATATATATTGTCGAAAGACTAAGTTAAATTGTCATCTGTATGTGTGTAGTAAGAAACTTACTTTCTTTGTACTGCAGTACATATTTGTGCTTTTCGTGTATCACCATACATCTGTAGCAGTCGAAACTCCTGTAATAAGTAAATAATTAAATTGAGTATATGTATGGACATACATAACCAAAATACATGTTGTACAGTTAAACTCCGGGATCTTCCCAGAGTTATATAATGAAACTCTCACTTCATCTCATATCGTATATCATTCTTTACATTTTTCTATTCAATCATTTCGATACCTCCCACGTAAGTTATTGTAAGCCACAAAATTGCCGTTAGCGTTTTTACTGAATACTAAACGAATTTGCATTGCTTAATGCATTCGAAGTGAAAAAATACCGAAAATCTTTTTTTTTTTTCAAGGAAAGTTACAACAAAATACGCCTTTTTCCAGGCGTATTTTGTTGTAACTTTCAAACTAAAACGGATTAAAAGTACTCTACTGTAAAATTGTAATTTTGGGGTTACAACAACTTACGTGGGAGGTATCGATTTGATATATGGATGATGATAAGCAATAATGTGTCAACCCACAAACAGCCAAATTCGGCGATATTGATGTGTTCTGATAATGCGATACGTATTTAACATTATTCAAAAAATTAAAGTCATCTGAACAAAAGAAATACGGAAAAAAACTTCTTAATTTAATACGTCGAATATTGAAGTGTGTTCCATATTTCGCTATATGTAATAATCTCATATACTTTAAAAACTTATTATTAGATAAAACTTTTTATACTATCAATTTGTTTTAAATTCATTCGACCTTTTATCAAAATAGAAAAGAAAAGATGGATATATACTTCAAACGAATGTATTAAGAATATGTTTGACACCTTTAGACGCCATTTACTCAAATCGAGGTTCGTGCGGGTTGACACAGTATTGCTTATCTGCATTCATATACTTTTTATTATAAATAATAATATTTAATAATTTTTAGCAATTGATTGTCATTAAATACAAAGTAAAAACATTGAACATAAAGAAAACCCGACAATCTTCTAATGAGACCATTTCAACAATCTCTAACGCGATACTTTTGCTGGTGAGAAATTGTGTATCTGCTGATTCCAGATGACGTACATCATCGCGTCAACGTTACACACCTATGTCATTTTGATATCATTCATTGTATAGTAAATTTCAAGTCGATTAAACAAGTATAAATTGATCAGAATGAAAGACTTTTAGGTTTAATTCTCGCTTGAGACTTTCATAAAGATTTTCATGCTTTACACCTGAAAGAATTTCGTCAGCGTCTTTTTTCATTCGCAGATTATGTAACGTTACCCTGGTAACCGATACCAGGTTACAGAGATGTTTTATAACAATTACGAAAATTCAAATTTCGTAATTCTGATAAGCAATACTATGTCAAGCTACATGTACTCCATTAGGAGAAGATGGCGTCTAAATATATCAACCTATTATTTAAGTTTGCAGACGTGTTACAGTTTACAAAAAAGAAATTTAAAGTACATATTAAAAAATCCTTAGTAGCTAAAGCATATTATTCTGTTCAAGATTATACAGATGATAAACATGCTTGGATTTAGTATAAGCTGGATTCACACAGGGTATTTAGTATATTTGTAACTCATAAATGTATGTACCCATCGTAAAACTTTTAAAAAGAGTAACTATCGAGTTTCTTGCCGGTTCTTCTCGGTAGAATCTATATTCCGAACCGGTGGTAAATTAATTAATTAATTAGTGTTTAGTTCTCTTTTGTTTCTGTATTGACGATTCAAAAGTGCTTGTAAAAGCCTACTTGATAAAGCATATTTTGATTATAATTTTGATATAACCATCTTCTCTCTTCTATTTTGTTAAAGGTATAATGAATTAAAAGCAGGTTGGTATAAGGAAAAGTTTTATCTAATAATATATATTTTTAATATGTTAGATTATACATTATTTATCTAATAAAAAGTTTTTCAAATACATTAGATCACTGCATATTGCAAAATAATAAAATGAGCACATTTTAATATTCAAAACATTACATTAAGATGCTATTTTCCATACTTATTAAGTTTAGATGACTTGAATTTTTTTTAATAATGCTAAAAACGTGACGCATTATCAGAATACACCAATCTCTTAATTCGACCCTATGTGGGTTGACAGATTATTGCCTATCAGCATCCATATTACGAATAGTTCTGCTCACCTGTCGTACAAAAGGAATTTGTCATAGGATTCCGTTTCCGAGCACTCGCCTTTCGACTGTATGTGCGTCGAATTGATAGCTATTAAACCTAAGTAGCCAGATTGGAACCAGCTGCCCGTCCACTCGGCGGGGAACGTGCAGCCTCCGCCTGAAATGAGAAGAATTCGTATTTGAGACATAGACAAAGATATCGATTAAAAAAAATTAGTAAAACTTTATTTTTTAATCAGTTTATATGTTACAGTATAACTTTTTGAGTGGACAGTAGTATTTTTAACTGGCAAAATCAGTCAAAAGTACTTTTCAACAACAGTACTAGTCGTTCTGTATTCGTTTGTCTGTATATATCGCTTATTTGCAAGAATATCGTAGTAACTCAAAATTCTAACAAATAGAACTAAGTATGTCAAAAGACCATAAATCTTTGATGTTTTATCATGAAAAGAGTTGCGATGATGAATTTCCTTTAAATAAAGTTATAACATCAAGGGATCGTTTAAATTTCGCGGCTTTGCACACACACATTAATAGAGAAATTTAAAAACCTCATTCCCTAAAATTCATCATTTTTAGTTGCTTCGATATTCTTGAAAAGCAGCGATATGCATGGACGTATAAAAACGTTAAGAGGGTCCAAACCTCGCGTATACAACTTACTTATACTTAATACATAGAACGAATTACAATTTTTATGTAATTTTTAAATAACTAAGATTAACATTTAGAATCATACCATCTTACTGTATAATGCCGGGATAAAAAATAGCTTATCTTTGTACATTTTAGACTTACAACCCCCACTTCGGATCCTCCCCTTCAACAATGAATAAGTTTAAATTGTATATTAAAATGTCCTTAATAGCTAAAGCATATTATTCTGCACAAGATTAAATAGATGATAATAATGCATGGATTTAGTATAGCTGGATTTTATACTATGTTTAATATATACATTTGTAATTTTTAAATGTATGTACTGTATTACAGAGTCTTGACATGAAGTTTAATTGACAACTAGACGACTAGGCCTCTAACTACGACGCCAGCGAGCTATCCCGACATGGTGGAAGTAGCCAACTGAAATCGTACTTATAGGAATGATATTCCTTGGTAGCTTTCAAAATAATGTCACAACACGGTGGAAGCAGTATTAATGCCACTATCAATGCAATTTTTTTTTTCTGATTGTGTATTGCTGTTGGCCCTACTGGCCTTGACAGCGTCACCGGGGGGGGGGGGGGGGGGCTGAGTACTGAGACTCGGCCTTGAAATTGGGAGCCCCCGTTGGGGCTCAGAATGGACGTCCGTGTCTAAGGGTGTCTCCTAGTGAGATCGCACCTCGGCTTAGAACGTCGTCGGAGTGGAGGATGGCGCTGTGCGGAGCGCAGATGACGAGGGTGACGGTCTCACGACGCGCCTAAGTGCGCCCGAGCCGTCGCAAACCGAGGACCTCGTCTCCGCCGGCGGAGACGGTGTGTGTGAGTGTGTGTATTGTCCCTATCGGGCCCTCACAATGCAATTTTAATATCGGATATTTATGCAATCTACAATGTTACAACGTTAGCGTGAATACAACTAACGCCATCTATTGGCATATACAGTGAACTAATGTAAGATGTAATGTGTAACGTTAGAAGTAGGAACATGTGCTGTTACAGTACTTAACAACACAATTTTAAAACACCTATCGAGTTTCTTGCCGGTTCTTCTCGGTAGAATCTACATTCCGAGCCGGTGGTAGCTTTTCCTTAATTTAAGTACTTTATGTTTGTTTTGACGATTCAAAAATTTTAAAAGCCGACTTGGATAACTTTTTTGCTATAGCTAGGTCCGTATATATATGTACGTATACAATTATTATATAGTTTTCAATGAAGGTTTTAGTATATAACGTATTAGAATCCGTTGTAGATCTTTGCTGGTAAACAAAGAAACTCTTCAATAAAAAAGTGAACGTACCGCGATGGTAGCGATCGTACAACAACAGTTATTTTTGAAGTCGATTATATTTTTTTCTATGAAAACGATTATTATCGAAGATCTATATCACTATCTTCTGTCTTTTTCACTCATTATCTTTTTTACGTCGAGACTTCTTAACCCCTCGAATTCCACGACTAATAAAATTATGTTTCCCTGCACGCGACATTTCAATTATATAAGGCTGTAACATTAAAATTTGTCATAAAATATTTAAAAAAAGGCGCGATATTTAAAAAGAATTTTTTTTTAATAGGCCATTACTTAAGGTATTTTTTTTTGTATTTATTTCACTTCAATAACATTTTATTTTAATGATAAATTATACTAATATATACAGATGTACATTAGTTTCTAAGTTTGTATGTAAGGAGTAATCTTTGAAACTATTGATACGATTTGAAAAAAAAAATTGCGTAAGAAAGCCCGTTTATTTAAAAAAGATTATAGGCTATATTACATAACACTACACTCTATACGAACGAAGAAGTATTAGTAAACGTGAGTGAAACTGCGTGGGGCGGCTAGTAGCTTATAAAAAAATGCGCGTCCCCGCAGATTATAGGACGACAATACAATAATAATAATACTAAGCATCCTACATACATACATCAGAAACGAAACGAACACGTGTGACCTACGCACATACGCGAGTTGATTAAAACAATACCTAGGCTCACCGAGGGTCGGTGACAATGGCTAGGTCTAATAGACCGCCTAGGACATGAAAGGGTTTTGTTCTAATTTATTTATTTCATTTAGTACCACAAGTGCGCGGCGATGACGAGAAAAATTAGGCTGGGGGATAAGTGATAAAATAGTAGCGACTTTGAATTAAAATTTTAAAAAACTTTAATAATTCAATATACGTAAACTAAATGGGCTTTTTTTTAAAAAAAGGTACCAAAAATAAAACACGTGATTTTTCAAATACACATATTTATTTCAAATATTTTAATTTTCAAACCAAAGTACCGAACCGATTTTGATGAAAATTCTATGTTACCAATTGGAGAGTATACAAACATAAAAAGAATTCACCAACCAATAATGCCATATCTATTCTTAATAAATTTGTTTGAAGAAGTATTTATCCATATTTTCTTTTCTTTTTTGGTAAAAGGTATAATAATTAAAAGCAGGTTGATATATCCAATATTATCTAATAAAAAGTTTTTTTTTAACATATCACTTTATTGTATAAATACAAAATATGGAACGACCCTGAAATTTTGAAAGAATTAATTAAGAAAATGTTTTCCGTAATTATTTAGTAGATATGACTTTAATTAAATTATGATAAATAGGTGACGCAGTGTCAGAATATATCAATATCTCCGAAATTCACTTTTTGTGGGTTGACACATTATTGCTTATCAGCATCCAATTATGACCAAAATGGAATTGCACCAATACAACTTCAATTCGCCAGTAAATAACACGGAAAAGGTCTTACTTGACGCCGACTTCGAATGTTTTACTCGGCACCGACTTCATAATGTCGTAGAAAACATTTATTTTATGCCTTTACTTATATATATATGAAGGCGGATTAATTTTTTGAAAAAAAAAAAGAAAATATTTTTAACAAGTGATAACAATATTTTTTATTTATTTATTCAAAAGTTCGTCAAATTACAATTCCAAAGAGTTAATTCTTACATTTACCGTACGGCTATTATAAAGATGGTGTAGCTGTATATAGACAAACACCACATGCACACAAAAGTGAGAAAGGAATACAAAATGGCGAACTACATATAAAAATAATAATAACAAATTTTGATTTACAGCGTAGACATAAAAGTTGTTTTATATTTGGACGCTGATATGCAATACTGTGTCAAGCCACATGGACTTCACTTTGAGAAAATGCCGTCTAAAGATATCGAACCTATTCTTAACACATCTGTTTGAAGAAGCAAATATCCATCTTTTATTTTCTATTTTAATAAAAAGTATAATTAATTAATAGCAGATAGGCTAATAATTTTTTTTTCTAATAATAAGTTTTTCAAATATATCTAATTATTGCATAATCCAAAATATGGAAGTTACTTCAATATTCTAAGCGTTTGATTAAGAAACATTCTTCCGTACTTATTTAGTCAAAATGACTTGAGAAATTATTGAATAATGTTAAATACGTAGTACTTTATCAGAATACATAAATATCTCTAAATTTGACTTTTTGTGGGTTGACACATTATTGCTTATCAGCATCAATTTATGATGTTTGGACGTAATAAAACCCATACGCTTACGGTTCTTAATTTTATTTAGCAAGACCGCAAATGTGTACTTTACAAATAATTAAATGGCGAAAAAGAAGAAGAAGAAGTGCGAGTGGGGCCCGTCCGCGCCTTTTATACTCGGGCCCCCGTCACGCGTAGACACGACGTCACGCTTGGCCATCGGTCCGCGCCGCAAGTCTGCAACCGCCGCATCGGTTGCAACAATGATAATACGAAATTATAAAAAAAAAATAAAGAGAGCAATAGAGACAGGAGCTTTAATCTATTTTGAGTTGCACAGGAATTTATTCTTAATATTGTTAGACGTATTCCAAAAAATATCGATTACATCGGCATTCTTGAAAATAAATGGATGCTGATAAGCAATAATGTGTCAACCCACAAAAAGTCGAATTCGAAGATATTGATGTATTCTGATAGTGCATCATGTATTTAACATTATTCAATAAAATTCAAGTCATCTAAAGTAAATAAATACGAAAAAAAGCTCGTTAATTAAAACTTTCGAATATTGATGTGTGGGCCATATATTGCAATATAAAATTATGTAATTTATTAGAAAAACTTATTATTTGATGAAACTTTTCATTACATTAATCTCCTTTTAACTCACTATACATTTTATCGTAATAGAGAAGAAAAGACGGATTTATACGTCTTCAAGCAAATTTGTTAGAAATAGTTTGGACATCTTTAGACGCCATTTTCTCAAAACGAAGTCCGTGTGGCTTGACACATTATTGCTTATCAGCGTCCAAATATGATTCGAGAGATAGCTAGTGATCAATTTGGATTATTAAACGGCTAACCCGATTTATATCCAAACAGCTCAGAATTCCACAGCCATTCCGACAAAATCACCATACCATAAAGGGACCACATAATCGATCCATCTATTTACCATCCAAAATATACACAGATAAGCGAAGGCTTTAAACTAGCGCTCCACACTTTGCGGGATTCATGATAGATGATAATGATAACAGCAGATAGCATCAATAGAATGATAATCAACAACATGCGAGATGAAATTCCCAACTAAACACGACAGAAGAGATTAGTTTTACCGATGAACGATATAATTGAACGCAATTGAAAATGTAATACATACGTTCTAGATCAGCGTTTCCACCAAGTGAAGTTGTTGAAATGATAAAACGATACAAACGATGAAAATATTAATTGGATTCTGATAAGCAATAAAGTGTCAACCCACAAAATGTTAAATATGAAGATATTAATATATTCTGATAAGGTATCATGATATCAATATTTAACATTATTCAAAAACATCGAAGGTCATCTAAACTAAATAAGTACGAAAAAAGTTTCTCAATTTAATGTTTTAAACTTCGAGTGCCTTCCATATTTTACAATTTATACAATAATCTCATATATTTTAAAACTTATTAGTAGATAAAACTTTAAATTATAATAATCTGTTTTTAATTTAATATATTTTTTATCGAAACTGAAAGGAGAAGTGGGGTATATATTTCTTCAAACAAATTTCTTAAGAATTGTTTTGATATCTTGAGACGCCATTTTATCAAAATGACGTCCGTGTGGTTTGACGCAGTATTGCTTATCAGCGTCTATATTATAGGTGCTAGAAGGGGTAGGAACGTATCCATTTTGGGAATACCAATGGGACCGTCTTATTAAACCTCGGCTGTCTATTCGTCCTTCCGTCCGTCCATCTGACTGTCTGTTCAAAGTGATCTTTTAACAGCAAACAACGTTGATGAAGAATAAGAAGTATTATTTTTTATTGTTTAATTTATACTTTATTTTCTTTTATCTTGTATACTTTTATTAACATTTATTTTTAACCGTCCGGTCAAGTTGTACTGATTTAACAAATTTTTACATACCGAGCGTTCGACTTTTAAGTATGCCCCTTCAAATGGATGTTAAACCCTCCACTGTAATATACGACTTACTAATACTTAGTGCATTCAACGAATGGCACTGACAATGGTTTATATTTAGCATTTAGAATCATACCATCTTACTGCGTAATGCCCGGATAAAGAATAAACTTATCTTTATACATTTTTAACTTAGATTCTCGCTTGGACCGCTCCGATATGAAAGCTATAACTACGTCAGTGTGCATGATCACATCTAAGTAATCATGCTAGATAACTTATTCATGTATTTTTCAAAATATTTTATGTACAGTGTATTTTGTAATATCAATTTGTCATACATAGAAATCCGCTATATATATATATATATATATATATATATATATATATATATATATATATATAACAGGGGGGCAAACGAGCAGACAGTACCACCTGATGTTAAGTGGTCACTATCGCCCATGGACATCTGCAACACCAGGGATGTTGCGGGTGCGTTGCCGGCCTCTATATGATATGGAAAACTCTGTAACCTAGTAACATGTACGTCGTATGTGTTACAAAAGTGAATGTCAAAAATAAGGCACTCTTTCATGTGTAAACCAATACGAAACGACTTACGTAAATCTTTATGAAAGTCTAAGAGCAAATCTTATAAGTGTAATTCCAGCTTAGGGTACCCGCTCCCGCTTATAAATTACACCCCACCCATGCATTTATTAACCCCCATTGTTAAAGTCGGCTTTGTTTTAAAATCGCCAGGTGTTCATTGGGTTCCGTGGACTGTGTACTAATGTTTAGGGTTCCTCGAGTACGCACTAGGTTTTGTATTGGTGTATGTAGCGTTTAGTTTTTGAGTTATGATTGTTTTTAAGTGTGGTTGAAATTATTGTTGTAGATTGTGTTTGATATATGTGTGTATGTTTACTTTTTATATACATATAATATGTATATAGTAAGTATTAAAAGGTGAGATTTACAAATTTCGAAAAAATTAGCTGACATATTCACTGACTGATCGATTAACGCAGATCTGAAACCGCTAGGTCTAGAAACATTAAATTTTGCACAAACGTTCCTTAAATAAGTGTTCACTGAGACATAATTTTTGAAAATGCATTCCCAAGGATACGCGGGCGTACCTAAAGTAAATTTTTCTTGACTTGTCTTCTTTAGCAGATAAATATGGCCGATTTCTAGCCAAACATAAGGGTTCGATAAGAAATTATCGATTGAACTGAATCATTTTTGATACAGTAAAATAATAATGATTTTTGTTTGAGGTATTGTTACCAAATAAAGGCAAGTAAAGAAGAACAGACTATACAGGTATAATCATTTTTAAAATAGGTTCCAGAGTTTTCGTCCCATACATTCGCTCTCTCCATATTATATTAGGTATATTGAATTACGTATGTATTCGCTCGTATATATTAGTTCATTAGGTATGGGAGTAATGTGTGCTATTTTATTATTACTCATAATCAAATTATGTTCTCTTCAAAGCTCCACTTAATCGCGTTGTCGACGTTGGACGACTTCATGCAATACAACACCAAGAAAAAAAAAAAAAAAAAAAAAACAAAAATTTACTCATTGAGACCATTTCAACGAGCCCCAACACGATACTGCTGTAAATGAGGAGTTTTGTATCCTGCTGGTTCCAGATGATGTACTATCAGGTCAAGGTTACGCAAATATGATATTTTGATATTATTATTATTTAACACTTTATTGCACACCACTTATACGCGTAGGTACAGAGTTAGTATCCTTAAAATTAAACAATAATGTGGGTACACAAAAGGCGGCCTTGTGGCTTATTAGCCATTTCTTCCAGACAACCTTTGGGTCAGAAGGATTGTGCTTGGAAGACGATTTCAGGGTGGTGCAATTATAAACTCACATAATAATAATTACAACCCAATACATACAAAAAGTACACAAATAATATATATAAAATATATACTTAACTGATATAATAATACATATATTATACTTACAAATAAACAATAATAAAAATATTTAATTTACATATTATATGTCATCATTATCATTGATTTAAAAGATAAAATTTTTATTATATACAGTATAGTAAATTTCGATTCGACCAGACCAGTAGAAGTTGACCAAAACCTTTCTGTTCGGTTTTATCTATGGTCATTTTTCACTAATGTCAATTGATTTTGACACTCGTCACTTGGTGCTCGAGATTCGGTCCGGTCGGCGGCTGCGCGCCATTGTTGTGATCGATACATTTAAATTGTGCTCGGTACGATAAAAGATTTAAGTTGGGATATATCGAATTATATACGCAATACACAACCAGAATAAAGGCAACTCAAATTGCTGTGAAGAGGATTGGGGTACCCTCGAAGATTCCACTGTGCCGAAGCAGCAACACACTATCACAGAAGACCTACGCGAAGTAGCTAATACACTGCATTTTTTACTGAGAGTGAGTGAGATGGAAGCCTAACCTGAAGAATGGGGGAGCATTCTTTTCCTATTCCAGTGAAATTTCAAATCGGTCAAAGTACGAGCTAACAAACATAAAAAACACACTACGAATTGATAACCTTCTTTCGAAATCGGTTCAAGGCATTTAGTATCTAAACCCTATTACCCACTAGCATGAATACAAAAAATAATTATTAACCATTTAAACACCAAACCAAGCAAACGCATTAAAATAATTTTTAATTTTAACATTTAATAAATTCGAAGCTGGTGACTCCCGCATGAAGCGATCCAAACGCGTCGAGAAATAATATGATCCAGTTTCATTTTCTGAATTCGTAATGAACTCTTTCATTACTCTATTTACCTCTCTTTCTAACGCATACAAAAACGTCACGTTAGACAGAGTAGAATATATATCCGTCAAGCGCGTGACGTGAATATTAGCGGGACATGTTATTTCGTATGGTACATTCGACTTTATTATGTAGGACATAAGGTATATTTTATGTATAATTATATTCGTGCATTAGCTTATTAATTTTCTATTCAATAGAGCGTTGCATATTCGCGAAATTATATTTTCATGATTGAATTTTTTGTTATTTAGTTTTAGAAGGTGTTTTTGATGTTTTGTTGAAATTGCATACAAATATTAATTTAGTGTAGTAGGTAATAGATTATTAAAGCTTAACCCATTAAGCGCCGTTGTACTCGTTTGAGTACAGTGAGTTTTTGTAACTTAGCTTTTACGACCACGATTCAGTTAGTTTGTGATCGCTGTACTCGTACGAGTACACGCTTCTAAAACTATTCATAATAGGAAAACATTTTTCCTTTTGTATTTAAATATGTCACTAATGATTAAAAAAAAACAAAACATTTTGGTTGAAATTGCTGTTAGTCATATTGGCGCTTAATGGGTTAATTGGTCTGCATAAAATCTTTCATTCTCTATATCGTATAAAAAATATCATATGCCCTTTTCTCAGGTCCGATTTATCTTTAAAATAAAATTTATCGAAATTGGTACAGCGGTTTTAGTGTGAAAATGTAACAAACAAACAGACAGACAACAGACTTTCGAATTTATAATATTAAGTATGGTTGTAAGTTTAAGTAGCCAAAAGCGTTTGGACCGAGGACTTCCTCTACAACATTTATTTAATTACATAATTAGTAATCCAATAACGAGAATTACACTAATAAGTTTTACTTACGACTTACATAAATATTTACATAATTTATTTCTCACTGTCTTTGTGTTGTCTTATTGAAACTTACATTTGTAAGTGTTAACCTCGACAGCGATATAAAAACTCTGTAAACTAGTAACAAATAAGTCGTAAGTAGTCACGAAAGCTGTGAATGCCAAAAATAGCGCACTGACGGTAAATTCTTTCAGGTGTAAAGCAATGAGAAGCAACTTATGTAAATCTTTATAAAAGTCTGAGAGCAAAACTTACAAGTGAAATTCTCGAATAAGAAATGTTACCTATTATTAGAAATTAGTTTTTTTTAGAATTTAATATCAAAAAATATCTTTCCTCTTTGTAATAATATCACTATGATTTTTTCCTAACGAAAACAGATTTCGATTATTCTCAGCCGATTAAAAAAAAAGGAAAACGGATAAGCCGTTTTAGGCGGAAATTGAAACAGAAATGTTTAATCTTTATTATGTTACTACCTGCTACCCGCAGTGTTGCTCGGGTAGAATTGGGTTTACTAACTACCAGCTCCGGCTTCGCTCGGATGCAATGTAGGTTTCTACGACGTTATACTACAAATCTTAGAAATTCTCGGCTTTTCTACTATAATGAAGTGTCTGTTTGTAATTTCAAATTACCAGCTTTTAATAAAATGCATATGAACGTATATACGGTAAAAAAATCTATCTGTCTCTCTGTCTGTCTATTTGTTCCGGCTAATCTCTGCTGCTGATTAGCAATAATGTGTCAACCCACAAAAAGTCAAATTAAGATATATTGATTTATTCCAATAATGCATCACGTATTGAACATTATTCATACTATTGTCATGTCATGTAAACTAAATAAGTAGGTACGGAATAAAATATCTTAATCTATTGTTATATTGAAGTGTGTTCCTTATTTTGGATTATGAAATAATCTTTTATATTTAAAAAACGTATTATTACATAAAAGTCTTTACTATACCAATCTGCTTTTAAGTCATTATACTGTTTATCAAAATACAAAAGAAAAGATGGATCTAAATGTACTTCTTCAAACACATTTATTAAGACTAGGTTTGATATCTTTAGACTCCATTTCCTCAAAAATACGTTCGTGCGGCTTGACACAGTATTGCTTATCAGTATCCAAAAGTCAATCTCCTGCCGCGGAGTCTTATAAGGGAGCAATGACCTTTCAGCTACACCATGTTTTAAACCGTAACATAATACTTGTAGTGAATTTAAATAATGAAAACATCTAATTAAATAGCAGATAATGTCTCAAAACACTTTCCCGAACGGATTTTCCACTTTCCCTTTAAAATAGAGTGACCATGATTTCGAGTAACTAAGACTTACAAAGAAATTGACTTAAAAAACAGTATAAGCAATTTCGCTTATTACACGATACACTTTAAAAACTAAATTACTTCACCGATTTTGGTGAAATTTCTATGGGTCCAATCTAAATACTCTATCGAATAAAAAAAATAATAATTTGAATGAACTTTCAAACTCAGTTACGAAACGGAGTCACGTGAGAAGGTTAATGATATTATATGACAATATAAGTATATGGGGATGCTGATAAGCAATAATGTGTCAACCCACAAGAAGGCAAAATTAGAGATATTGATGTATTCTGATAATGCATTTCGTATATAAAATTATACAAAATTTTTCAAGTTATCTGAATAATACGGTAAAAAGTTTCTTAATCTAATGTTTAGAATATTGTTTATAAGTGAGTTCCATATTTTGGATAATGCAATAATTTAATATATTTGAGAAACCTATTATTAGATAACACTCTTCACTCGAAAACATGGATATATGCTTCTTCAAATATATTTGTTAAGAATATGTTTAACATCTTTGGACGCCATTTTCTCAAAATGAAGTCCGTGTGGCTTGACACAGTATTGCTTATCAGCATGCTTACACATATAAACATTTTTTTAAGTCTATTAAAAATATTTTTTATCTCACTTCAATTTTTCATTATAAATGCACGTTTGTAAATATGGATGGATGTTTGTTTTTTCTAACAAACTACTGAACAGTTTTTAATGAAACTTAACAATTATATAGCTTACATATCAAAATAACATACAGAGTAGATGATAATATAATACTCGAACGAGGCAGCAGCAGAAGCTAGGAAAATGTAAATAATCGATATTGTATGGAGAAAAGTACGACATTATATAAATTCCTGGTCATCCCACTCAACCAATATGGCGGCTTGTTTACGTCATTAGCTATTGGCGATTTTGCCGGCGAGCTGTTTACTAACCTATTTTTATTCTGGAATGAAGAATTGAGTTACGGAATCGATTTTATTATTAGAGTTGAAAAAAAAATCTGTTTTTTTAAAGTTAAATTGTTACGTAAAAGTGCACACTTTCAGATCGCTCCGATAGAATTGTTATCAAAATCGGTTCAGCGGTTGGGCTTTTAAACCGAAATAACTGGAATGAATATGTCATCCAAGCCAACAAAATTGAATATTTAACCGACTTCTAAAAAAAGGAGGTTCTCGGGAACTTTTTTTCGTATGTATGCTCACCGATTACTCCGCCAATTGTGGACCGATTTTCAATTTTTTTTTGTCCGAAAGGGTTTATTTCCGAGGTGGTCATCAGGATCTGATGATAGGATCCTGTAGCAATAACGCGTAAAAGGTTTTACAAGTAAAACATTTTGAAGTCGACTTCAAAATATTGTAGAAAATATTAATTTTTTGCCTTTTAGTTTATTTCTACCTACTTAATTCGTTTTTGAAGTTAGTTAATTTTTATTTAAAAACCTTTTTTTGCTTTTAAAGTCAATTCAAGTCATACTTATTTTCGAAAGGTTATAAATAAATAAAAAGAAATTAAAGTCACGTTAAAACAACATTAGCGTACAGACGGACGAATTTATTGTAGCCATTTTAGCTAGTAATTTGGTAACTCGCTACAGAACATGTGTCGGTTAACTAATGACATATTTCTGTACCATTAGGTAAATTACGTTTTGTGACAGACGGACGGATACCGTGACAAAACGGAATCAGTTGAAAGGTTGACGTATGTAGCTACGTCCCCTGGCTTCGGTTGTGATGACTCAGCTCATCAATACTTCAATTAATATATATTTCGTAGACGTAATATATCTAATATCTTTTATACAAGGTACTTTTTAAGCGTTCATAATTGGACGCTGATGTGAACAGAAAACATAATTTGCCTTTACAAAAGATTTAGACAGACGTTAACCGCATGTTTAAAAAAATTCGTACTACAAATCCGCGTCTAAACACAGTTTTAAGTTAAACATGCTTTAGATATAGTTTAACGTACGTTTAAGTGAGTTTAATAGACGTCTTAAACCTATTTCAGCTGTCAAATGTAACGTTTAACATTTTATCAATAAGTTTTTTTATGAGTTTATTCGCTGTTATGCAATTTAGATAATATTTGAAGCAATGTTTAATTTTTAAACACTGTTTAGCTAGACACGTGTTGAACATGGTTTTAATGCATCTTTTGTAGTATGACAGAATGTATTTACTTTATCGTAACTTAAATTGTTGCTATGTAATACATTGTGGGTTTTATGTAAGACGACTTCGTGCCAACGACTTTATTTACTTCGCGTTTCGATACAGTTTAGTATATAAAGCCTTTTTTAGGATTCCGTGTCCGAAGGAAATCGATTGGAGTATATACTAAGTATGGACGCTGATAAGCAAAACCATGTCAAGCCACACGGACTTAAAATATGTCTGAACCTAGGACATAATGCCCCCATTACTAGAATAACTCGATCATATAACTGTTTGTCAAAAACCTGCAATATTGATATTTTTGGTGTAAACAATATTAAATTTAAAAAATGTTTACGATCATTATTATTTACCAAGCATGAATAGTAATTATTTTATTTCGTTGATTAGTATATTTGTCTCTATTGTTTTATTTATGTTTTCTTTCATGACTTATATTATTTAATTTAGGTTTATTTAATTTTAATTTAATTCACTATAATTTTATTTTATTTTATTCTGTCACTTGTTACATATTTAGTTTCGTTGATATGGTAAATGTAGTGTTACCTATAATGAAGGCGCCTTTTTATTAATGTGTTATGCTGTCTTGTTTATATCCATGTAACGATTGTGTGTCTTGTTGGTAACCTTATATAAATAAATTAATTTTACGTTTCTTTATTTCTATTTATAAAATGTTAATAATTTACATATATGAGCAAGCTGTGGTCTCCTACAATTGAAGGAGCACACATATTGTGTTAAAGTAACATTGTTTTTTTTTTTAATTTCTTTTGTGTGTATCTTTTGTTGGAGATCCTAAATAAAATAAAATAAAATAAAATAAATAAAAAGCATATTGGTATAGTAAAAAGTTTAAAAAAAATGATATTATTATTTATATTAACAAGTTTTAATATTCGAAACATTAAATCAAAGAATCTTTTTACCGAATATTGTTAAATACGTGACGCATTGTCAGAATAAATCCATATCTCCGAATTTCACTTTACGTAGGTTGACCCATTATTGCTTATTAGCATCCATTTAACCTACTTGCTTCTGCCCCGCAGCTTCGCTCGTTTTAATGAAGAGTTTGTTTTAAAATAATAAGCATATATACATTTCATTTATTGATTCAATTGACTCTGTGGTTTACATTGCAGAAAACATAGTTAGTTTTGTATCTGCAAAGTAAGTCTTTATTTGAATACCGATTTTTTTAACTTCGACAATTAACGATAAAGCGAGCGATGCCGGATTGAAAAAGCTAGTTAAAAAAAATTAAACGAGAGCCAGACAAGCGTAAAATAACGTAACAGGCGATCGAGCACTACAACAATAGTCGGGGACCTTATCACGAAACGATCAACGATTATGTCTGTTTGTAAACCGCGTATAGCTCGGAAACGTCGATCGTTAACGTATGCCTAATGACGTTATACATTTAGATGTTTATCTCCGTTTGTTTTATATCCAAAATTCTTTTTTTTTTTTGTACAAACGAACTTATTTTGTGACGCTTTTATTTTGATGTATAATAATATTTGAGTTTTCTTTTGTCTTGTACTATAAGTTTTTAATCGATACGACGTTAAATTCGGCGTTCGTTCGTTCGGCGTTAGGTATTTGGATCGGAATGTCAATCGATTTTAATGATTATCTTTATATAGTACTAGCTCCCGCCCGCAACTTCGTCCGCGTGGAATAGTTACTTTGGGCTAATAATGCATAATTTTAGAACAAATTTGGTTAGCGTAAAAAATGTTATAGTGAGCTAACCTTAAAAGATAGACATATGCTGTCGCGGATTTTTTTAGAACTTTTAAAGGGGAACAATTCTGTCATGCATGATTTTTGCGAAACTTTAACCGTTAACGCAGCGTAAGCTTTCTCAATAGGAAAATATCCCCCGATTTTGAAACATTCTTTATTGGTACTCCGCTGTTTTTGTTTTAGCGTAATAATATATAGCCTATAGCCTTCCTCAATAAATGGGCTATCTAACACTGAAATAATTTTTCAAATAGGACCAGTAGTTCCTGAGATTGGCACGTTCAAGCAAACAATCAAACAAACAAACTCTTCAGCTTTATAATTAGCATATATATTTTAGTATAGATGACTAGCTGGTGCTCGCGACTTCGTCTGCGCAGGATTAGCTGTATGCTGTCACGACTTTTTTGTAGGAATATTTAAGATAAGCATTTTTATTGTACATTACATGGGTGTAACGGTTTTTGCAGTACACGCCAGAATAGTTTGCAGATAGCAAGATTTTTTCCTTACTTATTTGATGTTTACTTCTATATTTTGTACAATTCACTGGAGTTTATTAAAATCCCGATTCATCAACCTGATCGGTTTTAATTGATAACATTTTGATTTGATGAATTTACTCCATGGGGGTAGAATTAACCAATCCTTAGCGAACGCCTACGTCATAACATCTACCTGCATGCCAAATTTCAGCCCGATCCGTCCAGTGGCTTGGGCTGTGCGTTGATAGATCACTATGTCAGTTAGTCACCTTTGAGTTATATTTAAATATAGGACCGAAATGGCCGAGTGGTTAGAATACATCGATCTCAACCGATGATGCGGGCTCAAACTCCGGCTGGAATAGCTGGATTAAAAAAAAAAAGCAGGGTTGTATCTTGTAGACTCGTACAGTATAGGCATTACTTAAGAAAAAGAATTTAATAGAAAATTAATTCAGTCTTTTAACTTTTAAAAAACCATTCTGGTAACGCTAGGAAAATGTTCAACGCATGCCAGTCATTACTTCGTGTGTTCAAAATTAGATTAATATTTGATCCATAATAGTGTCTATGTTAAATTATGCTGTTTTCGCTTTAAGCTGCTTATTTTGACTTACATTCTATTACATATTCAATGACGAGAAGTATATCTGTTGTCAATTGTCATACGCATTATACACGTAATGCCCCCTGCGCGGGCGCAACGAATAATTCCCACAATCAAGTCTCGAGTTCTTAGTGACATTATGATAATACCGCGTCGAGTGACTTACCGCTCGTCGAGATAAACTGTGATACAATTGTATTTGACATATTCAATTGCATAATGCGATCTCACGTCTAGTCCTGTCCCCTGCGTCGACTTGGTGGGTATTATATTATATTGTTACCATCGTTTTGAGGGTCAAGAAATAACTATAGTAAATTCTAAATGACCCCGAATTTAGCATTAAATTTCGCAGTTTATTGCTTTAAGACTCACTTGTAGTTATTACATAAATACAAATGTGGTACACTTTCCTACACTATGTAAATTTGCAACCTATTATGGTGAATATCTCTAGTTTATCTAATACTTAAGGTTTTGAGTGAATGAAGAAACATCCAATTTTCGTGTATGTACACGTACAAAATATTTTTTGATGTATGTTTATCGAGTATTCGAAAACGGCTTGATCGTTTTGGGTAATCCATTTCTTTGTTTGAAAGGGTAGGTATGCCTAACCATTAATCTCCCAATGTTCACGTAGACTTTTCGTCAAAATTGGTTAAATAAATTGGTTTTTAAAAGTTAAACTAAATTCATTTTGCTTTTGAACTCCGTTTCCATTTTTAAAAAATTATTATTATAAAAAATAAAATATCGCTTCTTATTTTAAAATCGGGATTTATTAGTATTTGAATTATTTATTTTTAAATACGAATATATAAATTGCTGGCATATTCAAATTAAGTCGAACCATTTTGAACGTTAAATTAAAGTCAATTTATTTTTTTATTGGCTTTCCAAATAGTAACAATTTAGTTAAAATTGCTCAAATACAATTTCACCTCGATCTAATTTCCATTTAAGGGGTGTTTAAAATGTTATATAAATAAAATGAACCCCTGTATATATAAATAAATTGAAATTAATAAGTCCGTAATTGTGTCTGAGGTTGGGGACACCTGCGCGCACCGCGACATGCAATCTTGATACTTTAATTAATTTCTTACTCAACTCGGGTAAAAAGGGTTTTCAGAATTTAACTCTTCCTAAGAAGAACTAGAAATTATTTATTAACAAACCAAGGTTTCTTTGATGTATTGTGTACTAAGTAGCTGCTATTCGCGATTTCACTCGCGTTTATGGTTTTGTTTCGCTCCTATGAGTCGTAGCGTGATGTAATATAGCCTATAACCTTCCTCAATAAACATTTTACTACTTCATACTACTAATATAGATTTTCAAACCGAATAAAACACAATTTTATACAGATGTACTACTCATTTACCTATTTCGTACGACTTAGTTAGTTTAACATTAATACAATCAAATCGAAAGAATTAATTAGTAAGCAACCCTTTTAGAACATTAATATTTTAATAATTAAAATCATAAATATACGTAAAATTTGATAACAGATAATTTATATTATACGTAATGCTACACTAGCTGTGTCTCGCGGTTTTACGTCCATTAAATTTGCTTGTTATACAATATTTTAATAATCGTGTTAATAACGAATATATTATATAGATTGTAATGATAGATTTAGTATAGCTGGATTTTATACAGGATATTTAATATATATAATTTTGTAATTTTTAACTATAAGAATACCTATCGAGTTTCTTTCCGGTTCTTCTGGATAGAGTTCTACGTCCCGGACCGGTGGTAGCTTTTTATTGATTTAAATATTTTTGTTTATTTTGAAATTTCAAAAGTGCTTTTAAATGCCTACTTGAATAAAGCATATCTCATTTTGATATTTCAAAAAGGAATTCCCAAATCTAATTGATAGTTTCTAAGATTAATATCCTAAAACCTACAAATAAAACTGTGTTGTATCGGTAAATAATAAGCATTAATTATTTAATTAAATATCTACTATTCCCAAATTATTGTTTATTCAAACGCATAGATTATTTATTATAAGCCGAGAAGAAAGCCAAAAGGGTAGGAATGTTGTAATTTTTTAGTCCACAGATAATCCAATAATTTTATTCAAATTCAAATTTAAATTCAAAATATACTTTATTCAAATAGGCTATTTACAGCACTTTTGAATCGTCAAGTTACAGGTGCATTGGTTATAGATTTTTTTTAAGCTACCACCGGTTGGAATGTAGTCTCTATTAAGAAGAACCGGCAACTCGATAGCTCGATGCCATTATTGTCATAGTCAAATATAAACAAAAATAAACTCCTAATTGATTTACTTATTTATGAGTGACAAGAACATCATATTATATCTATACTAATATCATAAAGAGGAAAGATCTGATTGTTCGTTTGTTTGAATTGAATAGACTCCGAAACTACATTGCCGATTTTAAAAATCTTTTCACCATTAGAATCCTACATTATGCCTCACAAACATAAGCCATAATAATTTATAATTTTTTTTTTGTTTAATACATGTATGTACCCGTGAAAAGCAGGAGAGGGTCGATAGGATTACATTAAAAACTTATTTAAATCTTAACTAAAATATGTTAATATAATCTCCATTAATAATTAAACTGGAAGTGAACATTATATAAAAATATTATACATATAATAATAATTCTTCCCCCAAGAAGATAAAATAAGGGATGAAAATTTGTATGAAACTTAGTAAATATTAAACCAGGCTGACACTTTTCATAAAGCTACTATGACGTAGGCATCATAGCCAACTATTAATCTAATATAAACCAAACTATAGCACGAATATTCGTAACACAGCGATAAATAAAACATCTTTCTGGTATATTGCATAATATTTCAAATAAATTATAATAAACACGCAAGTCTCAAGACTATAAGCCGCGGTACAGAGCTGGCTGGGAGCCCAGGTGTGTTGTGGAGACGTTTTTCTTGCCGTGAGCCTCTAGAGCCATTGTTTTATAGTGTTGGGACGCTTGTCGATGAATTAGTATTGATATTTCAGATAAGTTGGCCTTTTTTAGTAACTTAATTCAGTACAACTTGGAAGCCGTAGATAATTGCTTATTTAAAATTTATATCGATTTTAGTTTTGTCAACCGAAAGGGTATATTTTTAGCTTTGGTCTGGTGGTTTGGTATTAAATCAAAATAACTAGAATAAATGTGTAATTCAAATAAGCGAAAATTCGTATTTCATTTTGGTAAGTTGGATTATTTTTTTAGTCTTAATTATTTAATATAATGTGTTTTATCAGAAACGCTTCGGAAAATAATTCATTTATACGGATTGAAATCGCGTATTTTAATCATCTTTATTATCCCGACGCGACACTGATGTTTCGAAGACTTAACAGCGATCGCGGTCATGATTTAGTCTTCGACGCGTCGTAAATGATAAAAATATATAATTAACAAAAAATTTATCATCTTTAGTTATATCATTTAGAAATATCGAAATTTGAATATAGAAATAATTTTATATAATTTTGTTATAATGTATATCGAGATAAGGACGAATTGAAATCGTTGTACGTATTTATTCTAATAAAAAAATTGATTATAAAAAACCTTATCTACAAGTGACCACATTTTTAAAGCCACATGAACATATTAAGTACAATATAGTTCTTCTTTTAATTTTCGTATGTGTTTTTCTATTTTATTTACAAAAAAAAGATATATTGATAGACACGTTAGCGTAGTGGTCACTGCAACTGACTGAAGTGCTAACGGTCGCGGGTTCGATCCCCGCTCACGGCAAACGTCTGTATTGCCCATATGGATGTTTGTCGTGGTCTGGGTGTCTGTGTTAGTGTTGTGTGTGTTTCCGGACTCCCGAAACAAGACCATCAGATCTTAATGGGAGCCGTTGAGTGTGATGCGTTTATTGTTTATTATCATCATCAAATATTTCATACATTTTGACTAACTTCATACAGTAAGAATCATCTCTAATATATTTTTTTTAAATTAAAATTTCGAATAACGGTAACAAAACCGGAAAGAGTAAAAATAATACTCATCGACAAAAAATTAAATAAAATGAAATATGTCGATAAACCCACGCCCATCACTACAGCGGAGCATCTATCAAACTATGACAAATATTGTTTTTAAGAGCAGAATCTCAGCATGGTCGCCGGTTGAATTCCCGCAGTTACATCTAGATACCGCTTCACGAATACTAGTTTTAAGGCGATAACTACACTTGTAAGTTTTACTCTCAATATAAAACAATTTATTAACCTAGTAACAGATAGGTCATGAGTAATTACGAAAGCTGGAAATGTGAAAAAAATAAGGCACTGACAGTAAAATTCGGTTTAAAAAAAATATTTCTCATAAAGAACATGGTTCACTCAAATAAGGTAAATTACACAAAATTTACGAATAGATGACAATTTAGCTTGTAGTGATCGTTTTAAAACATAAATATAATTATTTAAAAATGCTCTTTACACCGAGCTAATAATTTTTTCTTAAAAAAAAATTTCCGTGAATTGTTTCATATTTCATTTTCTTTTTTTATTTTGAACTAATTCTTATTTAAAACTAAAATTAAACAGAAAACAAACATTTCGTACTATAAAATATAACTTAAAAATTAAGTTATTATATAGTTCTGATCCCTCAAACTGTATCGCTTTTATTCCGTATTCAATCCTAGTCTTGGTCAATTCAAGTTTAGTTGTTTCTAGTGTTACGTGTATATGTTTTAATTTTAAATGTTATCTGTGTATATGTTTGTAAATTTGTATAAATTTTGTTTCTTCTTTCAGGTGTTAATTAATGAGAAGCAACTTATATGAATTTTTATGAAAGTCTGAGATCAAAATTTACAAGTGTAATTCTCGCCTAAGAAATTATAATAAAGTCTCTCACTATTACATACGTTTATGGCTTCTGCGCGGTGCCTATGTCTATTAGCGTGTTGTTTTATAGCCTACGAGTTCATTTCCCCGACAATAATTATTTTTTAAGTATTTCTCAGAATATTTGAATAGTCTACATGGACGTTGATAAGCAATACTGCGTCAAGCCACACTATTTTGAAACAAAGTGTAATGAATTACAAGCAGATTAGCTAGAAAAGAGTTTTTTCTCATTGTTAGAACTTTAGTGGGTTCTAATGGAAGTTAAAATCAAACGATTTAACCTCAGAGTAAACGTATATTATTCACTCTTAGTAATTTTTAGTTACAGAGACACAGCGTTCGTTCGATAGTAGAAAGTTATATAAAAATAAAATATTTATGTAGGTAGGTAAAAAATTAAAAGTGATGTAAAATGAATTAGTGTATGCGGAATTGCTATATTTATTTAGTAGGCGCTTCCTGAAGCCGTAACACTCATAATAAGTTTTTTTTAAATATATGAGATAATCGCTTAATACAAAATATGGAACACACTTCAATGTTCTAAACATTAAATTAAAACTTTTTCCCGTATTTATTTAATTCAGATGAGTTGAAAAATTGTTAAATACATAATGTATTATCAAAATACATCAATATCTCTGAAGTTGAATTTTTGTTTGTTGACACTTTATTGCTTATCAGCATCCATTTAAAAAAGCACTATTGCTGACAGCTTGCGGTCAAAATTACTCTTGACTGATTCTGCCAGTTAAAAGAACGAATGACGGGTTAAGAGTCATAACTGTAACATATACAATTAATAAAAGTAAAAAAAAGTAAAGTAACAGCCTGTAAATGTCCCACTGCTGGGCAAAGGCCTCGTCTCCTATTAAGGAGAAGGTTTAGAGCTTAATCCACCACGCTGTTCCAATGCGGGGCGGATATACATACATGTGTCAGAATTTTTCCCGGCACATGCAGGTATCCTCACGATGTTTTCCTTCACCGAACTCGAGATGAATTTAAATACAAATTTAGCACTTGAAAACTCGGCGGTGCAAGCCGGGGTTGGAACCCGCGATCCATCATCCATCTCACCTCCTTACTACAACTAAAACAGCGTTCTAATATAGCTAAATTAGGTTGTTAGTCACAAAAATATTGCTTCAATGAAATAATAATAATATGCAGTATCGAGAATTCTTGGAACATGCCCGACTTAGCTTTCTATAAAGTTTATCAAACAAGCTACCAACGTCGGTTTCGCACTGGGATATTACTAAAGTCTTTCGTATTTTTTCAACCGACTACAAAAAAGGAGGAAATTTAATTCATAAAGTACGTTTTTTATGTTTTTTAACCGATTAACTTACTTTATCGTCGTTTCTTAAACGATTTTAAAAATTCTTTTTTTATTTGAAACTTTTTAGTGCTAAAACTTTCATCAAAATCGGTTCAGTGGTTGGATTTTTATTTTGATGTAATTGAAATAAGTATGTCATTCAAGTTAAATAAATTTCGTATTTTTCGCTGTTGACGTTCCTTTTTTAAAAAAATTATTTATGATTTTCTTTTAAACTTCTTTCACACATTACAGACACAACTAAATGCAGCCGGAAATTCATTTTTATAGATTTAATAAGACTATTTTGTCTTAGTTATTTTAAACACATCGTCGGGGATACTGTAAAACCAAGGTTTCCTATAAACTAGAATTTGAAGTAAATATTAACTTACATTATTAATAAAAATAAGGCCTTCGGGCATCTTCCATTACGGTGTAAATTTAGTTTAGTGTCACCGAAGATATGTCAAAATTTATTCATTAATTTTACAAGTGGACGCTGATAAGCAATAATGTTTTAATCCACAACAAGTTAATTTCGGAGATATTTAATTTTTCCGATGATGCGTCACGTATATTATATTATTTAAGTATGGAAAAAAGTTTCTTAAAGTAATGTTTCGAATATTAAAAAGCGTTCAACATTTTGCAATATCAAATAATATCCTATATTTGAAAAACTCATTATTAGATAAAACTATTTATTACACCGACCTGCTTATATGTATAGAAAACATGGATATATATATACATCTTCAAACAAATTTATTAAGAATAGATTTATCATCTTTAGACGCCATTTTCTCAACAGGAAATCCGTGTGGCTTAACATAGATTGTTTATCAGGGTCCAAATATCGATTGTATAATTTTTAGCCAGCTTTTTTATCAATAATTAATTTTAACATTTAATTTAAAGATGGAGCTTATAGGAAAAGCTACTGCACTATCTCAAAGAGTTACGGAGGCAATTTGACCCGACTTTCTTAAGTGTAATATTTTCAAGGTTATTCATGTGACAGACAAACAGAGCACATGTCGTATTAGTAAGTATACTTCACTATATGTGCCTTGTTCACGTACCTGTAACAAAAAAAAAACATTGTTAATAATGATGTAACTATAAGCCGTGCGAATACTGTATATTGTTAATCTATACTAATATATAAAGCTGAAGAGTTCGTTTGTTCGTTTGTTCGTTGTTTGATTGTTGCTATGAGTTTTAATTTTGCATGTGGATTCTTTTTAGGACATAGGTGCTCACTAAGACTTGTTTTGCAACATTCAAACCCTAAGGGGGTAAAACAGGTGTTGGAAATTTCTATCAAAATCCTATATTAAATGCGAGTGAAATTACGAGGGGCAGCTAGTAATTAATAAAATAAATAAACGCACACATACAACGGACCCTATAAGGACCTCATGATTCTGTGTCGGGGGTTACAACACAAGCACCCAGACCACGACAAGCATTCATATAGCCAATATATTATAAAGCTGAAGTGTTTGTTTGTTTGTTTGCTTGAACGTACTAATCTCAGGAACTATTGGTCCGATTTGAAAAATTCTTTCAGTGTTAGATAGCCTATTTATCTAGAAAGGCTATATATTATCACAATAAGACCAAAAGAAGCGGAGCACCAATGAAAAATGTTTCAAAATCGGGGGATATTTTTGTATTGGGAGAGCTTACGCTGCGTGCGCGGCGTAAACGGTTAAAGTTTCGCAAAAATCATATATGACAGAATTGTTCCCATTTTATAAGTTCTAAAAAAAATCCGCGACAGCTTATGTCTAACTTTTAAGGTTAGCTCACTATAACCTTTTTTCTGCTAACCAAATTTGTTCTAAAGTAATGCATTATTAGCCCAAAGTAACTATTCCACGCGGACGAAGTCGCGGGCGGAAGCTAGTTATTGTATAAGTACATAGTTACATTTAAACGGTACAAAAATAAACTCGATAAGTTTCTCCTATCATCCTGCGCCGAAGACAAAATCTATACTAATATTATAAAGAAATAAAATTTGTTTGTAAGTATGTGGGTCGTAATCTCTGAAACTACTGATCCGATTTGGAAAATTCCTTTAACGTTGGATAGCCCAATGATTCAGGAAGGTTATAGGCTATATTACGTCACGCGTCATAATAGCAAAGCAGTAGCCATAAAAGCAAGGGTATACATAGTTATATAACATCCACCAAAATATCTAACCATCAAATCGAAACTCCTTAAATACCAAAAACGAGTATAAAAATCCTCGTTCGAAAGATCTATAGAATAATCGAGCCACAGTTTAAAAATTTTTCACTTACCCGCCATAATGTATTTGACAGCTCTTTGAACACAACTGGCTTCCTGCCATTCTCTTATCTGTGTAATAAAATTTTGTGAAATCCAAGATGGCCGACGCTCGGTTTTCGCTATCTACACCTTTAAAGTAAAATATCGTTGGTTGGCCCCGGTTATACGGAATCGTAATACTTTTTATTTTTTATTATTTTAGGGTTCCGCCTCGAAAGGGTAACAACGGGATGGTATCAAAATATTAACAAACAAAAAAAAAAATGAAACCGACTTAAAAAGCAAAATACTTAATTTCGTTTAGTAAAAGCAAACTACTGAACCGATTTCGATGAAAATTGTACGCTATCAATCGGAGAGTACATACAGATGTAAAAACATAAAAAAACCGAATCCATCCAGCCAAAGCAAGCATATCTTTACGTTTGTGACAACTTTTGTTTTAGCTTTATTGTAGAGCCTAGCTGTAGCCCACTGACTGATTACATCTCGTATCTAGTTGGCTCGTCCGTGTCAGTACCACACGAGCACAGAACGTCGTAAACTGCGTGAGCCGGGATAGCAAATCGATGATTCAAATGTAATTTAAAAGCCTATTCTAATAAAGTACTAGCTGAGGAAAACTTCGTATCAGCACAAAATCTATATATATTAAATTATTATCGTTGTCTTAGATTATCGCGATTATTATTTATTGAAATAAAACTATTTTAAACGGATTTAAATCGCGTATATTAATTATTTTTATCATTCCGACGTTTCGAGCACTTTGCAGCGTTCGTGGTCACGGGGAGACTAAGATGACATTTGTCTATTTGAAGTTATAGAAACATACTATTTACAACTACCGCCAACGGTTTCTTAGATAGTATCTTGAATAACGTTATAGTCCGGGTTCCCTGGCCTATTTTTTCACTTGATTAGTAACAAGCTAATTTTCCGTGAGTAGCTTCGTTTCAATGAGACGCCCAACTTTTTCCTGTGCGAAAATTCTCGATTGTGGTAGGTGACAGGGGTAGCAGGAATAAAAGATGTTGACTTGATGATTCTCACAAATTTATTACTAACTGGATTTTTTTTTGTAAAATCTAATGATAATAATCTAAATTATTCGAAAACATTTTTGTCCTACAAAATGTATGGTTTCATCAAAATGTCCCCCTCCTTCGAACATGTATCGATAACAAGGTCATCAAAAATAATTGCTAACCAGCTGATTTAGTTTTTTTTACTTCGTTAATATTTATATAATCTAACAGTTATATTGTCCTACAAATTGCATGGTACGTTATCCCGGTCCTACGCTCGAAAATAGTAATACAGATCCATGATATTAAAATAATTACTATCAAGCCAAATCTTCGTGAATAGCATCGTTTCTATAAGACGCCCAACATTTTCCTATGGAAAATTCTCGATTGTGGTAGGTAACAGGGGTAGCAGAGATAAAAGATGTTGATTTGATGATTCTCAAAAATTTATTAGTAACTGGATTTTTTTCCGTTAAATCTAATAATAATAATCCACATTATTCAAAAAAAATTTTGTCCTACAAAATGTATGGTTTGATCGAAGAGTCCTCCTTCTTTCAACCTGTATCGATAACGAGGTCATCAAAAGTGATTGCTAACCAGCTGATTTTTATTTTTTTACTTACTTTATAATTATATAATGTAACAGTTACATTGTCCTACAATTTGCGTGGTACGTTATCCTGGTCCTCCAATTGAATCTATATTTAAAATTCATGAAATTAACAAGCAAATTGTTAGCTGTATTTCGTTACTACAGCGGTAGTCATGCGCAGAGCATACATATTTTTGTACCAATTTTTATAAAAAATAAAGTTATTTAAATTTTAAAAAACATGTTATCACTGTATTTTTACCCTAACATTTAAATTCTTGGGAATTTTAAGTTATTCAATGGTCGAAACTCGCAAAAAATGTTTCCTTATTGGTTGAAACGCGAACCATCTTCATTTATTATTGACCAATTTTAAAAATAAAAATTAGAAAAGATGGTAGACCTTGCAGGCCGTCCCTGTAACTTCCCGCTATTCCCATACCTAAGTGCTTGGATTTCGTTTATTACCCTGTTTTTGAGCTCTGCGAGCTCAAAACTATAAATAGTACATTATTTTGACCTCTCCGTGCTCAATACAAGAGCTGCTCTATGCTTTTGAGCTCTTCGAGCTCAACAGTCTGATAACAGTTTCATAAAGTACAATTTATGTAAATTTAAATTGCCATAACTTTTTAATGAATCAACCGATTTTCACTCGATTGGTGGCCATCGATGTTATTTTTCAAGTCCTGCGGAAGACTCAAAAACACCTATTGATCATATGAAAATTTTCGAAATAATTTGAAAAACATCAATTTTTTAGACTTCTTTCGTTCACGATAACTCACAAACGAATCAACCGATTTTGATTTGGTTTGCGGCAATAGACGTGGTTTTACAAGGTTGAGAGCTGATTAGTTGTTGGAATTGATTGGTTAAGCTATTTAAAAGTTAGTTTGAAAAAAACCACATTTGAAAAATTTATTTTATTAGTTTTTTTTGAGATTTCTCAAAATCTAAAGAATGAAATTGGTCCAAATCATATTAAAAATCTAAGTTCAAACAAAACCTTTCGAATGACACCAATTTTTACTAAATTGATCTAGCCGTTCAAAAGTTATAAGGGAGTTACATACTCACACACACACACACACACACACAGGCATAGTCACACCCTCGCGGGAATGGTCACGGAAGCTTCCTAGGACCCCGAAATATTGAGATCTGATTAAAACTCGATTTTTGCAAAACGGGGTAAAACCAATAACTTCCCGATTTTTAGAAAATTGTTAATTTTCTTAGCGGGAAGTTAAAAATATTTGAGAGTCTTGAAGTTAGTTACGATTTCTTATTGGTTGAAATTCATTCGCATGCACTTTTTAAATTTCTAGAGTTACAAATAGGAAAACGAAAAAATGGCAATTATTGTAGGACTAGTAATAGATACCTGTTTTTTTGTAGGACATTGTTTCATTTGGGCAGAGAACACACTAATCTATTATGTAATATTTTTGTCCTACAGTTAGTAATGAAAAAGATGGTCTTGTGGTATTAACCATTTCGGAGTGTGGGACCGGGATAACGTACCATGCAATTTGTAGGACAATATAACTGTTAGATTATATACATATTAACGAAGTAAAAAAAAAAAAATCAGCTGGTTAGCAATTATTTTTGATGACCTTGTTATCGATACATGTTCGAAGGAGGGGGACATTTTGATGAAACCATACATTTTGTAGGACAAAAATGTTTTCGAATAATTTAGATTATTATCATTAGATTTTACAAAAAAAAATCCAGTTAGTAATAAATTTGTGAGAATCATCAAGTCAACATCTTTTATTCCTGCTACCCCTGTCACCTACCACAATCGAGAATTTTCGCACAGGAAAAAGTTGGGCGTCTCATTGAAACGAAGCTACTCACGGAAAATTAGCTTGTTACTAATCAAGTGAAAAAATAGGCCAGGGAACCCGGACTATTATTCAGTGCTCGAAACGTCGGGATGATAAAAATAACTAATATACGCGATTTAAATCCGTTTAAAATAGTTTTATTTCAATTAAATTATTAGCTGTTTCATACAAAATGAATTATTTTAAAAATGCTGCATTTCGTAAGGTGAGTGAGAGAGCATTCACTATACCCGTCCCTTTCCTTACTTCCTATTCCCTTTCATCCCTTACTAATTGCATTAGCATTCGACTTAAAAGAACCGTATCAAAATCGGTCTATTCATTTCGGAGCTACGATGCCAAAGACGCGCAGATACGTCAAACTCATAACACCCCTATTTATTAGTCGGAGATGAAAAAAATGACTTAGCGCGACCACGTGCAAGAAATACGGAACCATATAAATAAGTCCACATCGCGTTTTGCCGATTAATTTTTTAATTTTTTTTTAATTGTAAGCGAAACGCTGCCATCATTGAAAAAAAAACTTGATAACTTTCATATAGGCGCGGAATTCTCCATTAGATTTTTTTGTATGAATATTTAAAACCTCTGAATATTTTTACGATCCTTTTAATAGAAAATAAAAAAAAAGTTACGAAAAATCTTCCAATCATGAATTTATAGCAATATGTTTAGAAAAAGTAACATTATTTTTTTGTATATAAATAAAAAGGTATTTAATTTTAATTTTTTCATAAACTGCTTATTTCAATTGAATAAAAGAAGCTCAAAATTTTTAATAATGTTATGATTTCATAATTCAGCAAGATGCTGATCCCAGAATATTTAAACTAGTTGTTCCTTTCGATTTCACTCGCGTTTATGGTTATTACTTCGGTCCTATGAGTCGTAGCGTGATGTAATATAGCCTATAGCCTTCCTCAATAGATAAACTATATAACACAAAAAGAATTTTTCAATTCGAACCAGTAGTTCCTGAGATAAGCGCATTCAAACAAACAAACCCTTTAGTTTTATATTATTAGTATATAGATGAGATCCTTGTGTATATACATAAAAATCAAAACTAACTGGCTCACGTTGTCACTGACTGATCGATCAACGCAAACTGAAGACACTGGGTTAAATTACATAAAATTTAAAAAAAAAAACGTTCCTTAAATTTGCATTATGAGGTTTTAGTGGGTATAAATCGCCACATAACCCGATCTCCTCCCCAGGAATCGGGCATCTTTTCGAAGATTTCTCCTGCGTGAACAAAAAATATATATACATATATATATGCACTATGAAAGGATTTTTGAAAATCCATGACCTAAGGGATTAAAAAGAGGGTCGGTAGTTTGTTAGGTATCAAAATAAATAAACAAAAAATCAAAATCAAAGTACAAAATACGCGGGCGAAACTGCGGGATCTGTTAGTTTATAATAAACATAACGGACAAACGATCAAGCAGGACCAGAGGATGTTTACCTTCCCGATTAACGCAAACAAACAGACAGACAGACCAAAATGTTAAAAATTGTCTTATTTTATACATGCATTTAGTTAAAAGCTGTCAAAATGAAATTACAAACATACACTTCAATTTAATTTATTAGTATAGATTGCATCAATTATCACGTAGATGACTACCACGTTGACGCGAGGCATGTATAGGTAGTATGTTTAAATAGACAGACACACACTCGACAATTGGACGACAGTTAATTTAGCATCCGCGCCGGTTTGACAGCTAGCAAATGTCACTTTGACATTGACGCACGGACGGCAATTTCGTCGATGACGTGTGACGTCAAATGAACTTCACGAACTAGTTGCCCCGGGTTTTTACTCGATGTGAAAATACAATAAAAAAATTATTCACATATCATTATATTGTTTTAAGGTCTTGAATCGTAATCAATTTTAATTTGAAAATCATTAAAATTACATAAACATTTGCTGCCTTACTACAAAATATTTAAACAGACGTTAAACGCGTGTTTAAAAAAATCCGTACTACAAATCCGCGTCTAAGCACAGTTTTGAGTTAAACATGCTTTAGATATAGATTAACATATGTTTTTTTATGAGTTTATTCGCTAAGCAATTATATATATATATATATATATATATATATATATATATATATATATATATATATATATATATATATATATATATATATATTTCGTTAAGCAATTTATATAATATTTTAAGCAATGTTTAATTTTTAAACACTGTTTAGCTAGACACGTGTTCAACATGGTTTTAATGCGTCTTTTGTAGTATGACAATTGGAGGCTAAGTCAAGCCACACGGACTTCATTTTGAGAAAATGGCGTCTAAAGATGTCAAACCTGTTCTAAATAAATTTTTTTGAACGTATATAACCATAATTTATTTTTTATTAAGTATTTATCTCATAATAAGTTTTTCAAATGTATGCCATTATTGTATAAATTAAAAAATATTGAATGTCCTGCAGATTTGAAATAATAAATTAAGAAACTTTTCGGTACTTATATTTAGTTTAGACGACTTGAATTTTTTTTGAATAATGTTAGTTTTTAATATACCTTAATACTTTCGAATTTCACTTTTCGTGGGTTGACACATTATTGCTTATCAGCAACTATTTGACCATTGATGGTCTCTTAGTTTTAGTTTCGGTTATAGCCAGATTTTGAGATTAGGAAGACATAAAATGTGTTTCTTTGTAAGCTTGTGTGTTATAGTCTACTTTCAAGTATAGTCTAGTCTTCTTCACTTGTCTCATTTAGCAGACAAATATGGCCACACGGACAAGTATGTGTCAAGCCACACGGACTTCATTTTGAGAAAATGGCGTCTAAACATGTCAAATCTATTTTTAACAAATATATTTGACGAAGTATATGTATATCCATATTTTCTTTTTTGTTTTGTTAAAAGGTATAATGAATTAAAAGCAGATTAATATATTTAATATATTATTTAAAACAAAGTTTTTCAAATACTTGAAATTATTGTATAAATTGAAAAATATGGAACGCACTTGGAAATCGAAACAATTAAGAGACTTTTTTCCGTACTTATTTAGTTTTTATTTCTTGAATTTTTTTATAATATTATATTGGTGATGCAGTACCTAAAAACATCAATATCTCCGAATTTGACTTTTTGTTGGTTGACACATTATTGCTTATCAGCATCCAGATAAGAGTTAGATAAAAACTTATTGATTGAATGATTGAACTGAATAATGTTTTATAATGTAAAATATAATGAAAAAAACAAATTGTTCGAGATATTGTTACCAAATAAGGACAAGCAAAGAAAAATTGACTCTAGGGAGTAATCTCTGAATCTATTAATCCAATTTGGAAAATTCTTTTTGCGTTGGACAGCCCGTTTATCGAGGAAGGTTGTAGGCTATATTACATCACGACTATGACGACTATTAAGAGCGAAGTAATAACCATAAACGTGAGTGAAACCACGAGGAGCATCTAGTGTGTACTATAGATACCGGATTTGTCACATAAGATACTTTAATTTATCAACCGACTTCAAAAAGAAGGAGGTTCTCGATTCGTAGCGTATGTTTTTTATCTTTGTCACCTCAGAACTCCGTTATTTCTAAACAGATTTTAAAAACTCTTTTTTTATATGAAAGGTTATACTTTCACATCGGTCTCACTGAAATTTTATCATAATCGTCTCGTCTCTAGTGGTCACTGCAACTGACTGAAGCGCTAACGGTCGCGGGGTCGATCCCCGCTCACGGCAAACGTCTGTATTGGTCATACTGATGTTTACCGTGGTCTGGGTATTTGTGCTTGTATTGATGTTTCCGGACCCCCCATACACGATCATAAGACCCTAATGGCTCCCATTGAGTTTATTTATAGTTTAATTTTAAGCTGGAATAAGATTGTCAGCCTAGTAAATAGAATTACATATATTTTATCAAAGTCAGTTGCTTTATTTAAGTTTTAATTATACACAAGAAGATGTTTTATAAAAATCTTATGCACTATAAAAGTATGTACTACGTACACATGGTAGCATGTACCGCAGTTTAACTTTCATGAAATCCTGTAATCTTGAAAAGTATGTTAACTGCTCGGTTAGCAGTTTATTAACTAATGGTAAAACTTCACGCTCAGTCTGCATTTTTGTTACGTTACAGCTATTCAATATGAAGCTGAAACTAGTTACGCTTCATGTGTTGTCTAAGCAACATATTAATTGGAACTACGCACAAATCATCCTGTGTCTTCTGATTTAACAAAATAATCAAAAGAAATTTTCATCTAATTTTCATATTTAATATAACGGGTCTTATCGCGGTAATGGAAGTAATACCTTTTATATCGATCGAGGTTTCGACGAAGTTGCATCCGTCGTGGTCACGAGCTGTCAGTCCGTTTATATTAAATATGAATAGTATAAATCGCGTAAGTTTAAAATTTATTTATGATGTTTAACAATTATCCTATCTCGTCCTCTGTGCAATAGAAGTATTTTATTACAGGACTCTAATAATGTCTAGAAAGAGTAAAAAAAATCCAAAATAACAATAAACTCTTAAATTTTTTTTATAATTCTACTCTAAAAAGCCATGAGTTTCGTTAAACATTTCATATATCGCCTCCTTGGCACGAATGTTGCCACTAGTATTTAGAAATCGTAGTTTAAAAAATCAACCTTATTTTTTTAATATGTTAGTTTTTCGTTTAAATTTTCATATCACCGCTGATTAACACATTATTCATGAGAACTTATAGTTGATGACTTATGACGTAGTGCCTTTAGGTAACCGTTAAACGTCGGGTGCGATTCCCACTCAGGGTCAATTATTCCTACCCATATTTTTGTCTAGGTCTGGGTGTCTATATGTTACAGTTAAAATTATAACCGGTCAGTAGTACCAAGTTTAACTGGCAATATCAGTCAACAGTACTTTTAATTAAACAGTCGCAAAAACGTTAAACTATTTACAGGTGGTTTTGCCTATAAAAAAAATGTATTTGTATGTTCGTGTGTAGGGGTTAAAAAAATATATATTATAGGTTATATTACATTATTCTACAACTCATAGTAAACTCCATAGAATATGCGGCAGCAAATTTATATTAAAAGAATTATTGAAAGTACTTTTGATTGATTTTTACAAGTATCTACTTTTGATTGGTTAAGAGTTTGTTTGGAAATAGGTACAGATTATGAACGCCATTTTCTCAAAATGAATTCCGTATGGGTTGACATGGATTCGTTTATCAGCGTCCATATAGACTTAGTTATATAGTCTCATAGCCTTCCTTCGGACAGGGAACCCTAAAAAAAGGCTTTATATACCATATGGAATCGCCAAGTAAATAAAGTCGTTGGCACGAAGTCGTCTTACATAAAACCCACAATGTATTACATAGCAACAATTTAAGTTACGATGAAGTAAATACATTATGTTTTCTGTTCGCGTGACAACATAACTTGAGCCAATACTGTTAAAACGTTACTATGAAGTTGGGCCGTCGTCGTACTGGAAGCTATAGTCGAGACATAACGAGATATATTACACTAAATGCCCTCGCGTTTAGCGTTACTGCTTCGCTTCAATAAGTCGTACCGCGATATAATATAGCCTATAACCTTCCTCAATAAACAGGCTATGCTATATAATAGATAAAATATTTTTTCTAATAATTAGTTTCAGAGATTACCCCCTACATACAAACTTAAAATATAAGTAAAGATACTAGCGGCTTAAATTTCAAGTAAATAATATATTTTTAAAGCAAGCTTTTATTTAAATGCTCTAAGAAAAATTAATTTTGATATAAATAACGCATCACACTCAACGGCCCCCATTAAGATCTTGTGACCTTGTGTCGGGGGTCCGGAAACACACAACACTAACAAACACCCAGACCACGACAAACATCTGTATGGCCAATACACACGTTGGCGTGAGCGGGGATCGAACCCGCGACCGTTAGCGTTTTAGTCAGTAGCAGTGACCACTGCGCCAACGCGTCTGTCAAATGTAAATTAAATTATTCATTTTATTAATGTACTAACTGTCCCTTTCGGTTTCACTCGCGTTTGTGGTTACTGCTTCGCTCCTATGAGTCGTAGCGTGATGTAATATTGCCTATAGCCTTCTTCAATAAATAAACTAGCTTACACAAAAATAATTTTTCAATTCGAACCAGTAGTTCCTGTGATTAGCGCTTTCAAACAAACAAACAAACTCTTAAGCTTTTTAATATTAGTATAGATAAAATTGTACACGAAATAAAAGTTTGCCGCGAGAAGAAATCTTGACACGTTATAGACATAAGTAAATAGAAATAGAAATCTAATTTTTATAAGTTTGATCGCTGCTTGTCTGTCTATGCACTGTAGCTTCTAAACTAAAGATGTTTTTTTTTTATTTGGAAATCTTTTCTAGCGAGGCTTAGACATGTTCTACGAAAATCCGTTCAGCCGTTTAAAGATCATGAGCTCTTTTGTCTATTTTTAAAGGTTTTTGTGTCGGAGGATGTTTTTATTTTGGATAAAAAAAATCCACAGGAAAAAGTCAGGACAGGACAGGACAGGACAGTAAAATCTTTACATTGTTGTATAACGTCACAAAATCGTCAGTTTGATATACTTCGAAGTTTATTTTCTTTTTCTCTGAGCATTTGCATAAAAGCATATTTTAAAAAGATATTTTTTACTATTATTATTAATTTAATTATTGAAAAACCATACTCTCCTATTAGTCACACGAAATTTTCATCGAAATCAATTCAATAGTTTTATTTTAACACAAAATAATTAGAACAAATATATCGTCCAATTAATCTAAATTAAGTAAGCTTTTGAAGGTGGTTCCTTTTTTAAATACATAATTTATAACCCAAAATTATCACATTTTCATACAAATCACCAAATATTGTACTAACGACAATCGAACGAAGCTGACGGAGACAGCTAGTAAAATATATATCTTATCACATCCCACCATAGCTTCGCTTAGCATGGTGGAGGTATAACCTAAGCAGCGTTAGACTAACGATTTATTAGAATTAGCTATCGTATGGATGTAACTTGCAGCATTATTTATTACCGACAGGAACATGCATCGAATTCCAGTAAATTATACGCCGAGTTACTTCAGTGTTATAACGAACCTAATATATAAATGAGAAGTCAAGTCTGTGTTTCTGTAGCCCCAGTCCCAGTGATCACAAATTTTATTTAATTATATATATCGATACCTCCCACGTAAGTTGTTGTAACCCCAAAATTACAATTTTACAGTAGAGCACTTTTAATCCGTTTTAGTTTGAAAGTTACAACAAAATACGCCTTTTTTCAGGCGTATTTTGTTGTATCTTTTCAACTTACAATAACTTACGTAGTACCAACTGATGTTAAAGCTACAATTGCCCACGGACATCTGCAACACCAGGGACGTTACCGTTACGTTACCGTTGCGGGTGCGTTACCGACCTTTGACGATAAGTCTATATACTCGACGCTTGAAAACTCCCAAGTTATAGCGTTCTGGGAAAACCTCAGGTAGATCATTCCACAGCCTGCACGTACGCGGGAAAAAAGATCGTGAAGCCCGCACATTGGATACCGACCATGCATCCAGTGGTCATGATATCGAGTCCTGAGGTGAAGAGTGTGATGGTAAAAGCGATACAAAAAGTGCGAGTGATCACTTAGCATCAGGTGTCTGTTCGTTTTTCCGCTATTACCATTAAAAAAAACTCATTCTTTATTTTAGGTTTATACAAATAAATAAAATTGAAATGTTTGTTTGTAATTTGAATTTCACAGCTTATAACTAAATGCATATGAAAGTATATAGCGTGAATTTTTTAACTGAATTCCGAAACTAAGAAATAGCGAAAAATACTGAAAGGAACCTGGGCCGATTTTGATGAAAACTAAAACTGCATTATTAATTTTTTTAATAAATAATCATCCTAGTCAGAAATTGAACCGACTGATTTTGAAAAAATAATTACAAACCATATTATTGCACCATCAGATAGATCTTAGAAGTATCAACTTCTGGGAAGTAATAGTATACGGCAAATGGCAAAGGCATTTTTTTAAAATGATATTGATGAATGCGAGTAAAATGCTCCTTTCTTGAGAGGCACCACAGTGTACCTTACTTTGTATGAGACGTGCCATCTTTTAGTCCGAGCGAAGTCGCAAGCAGAGCTAGTCGTAAGACTTGATCACGGCTGCGCCAACCGTTCATTACTAAGTTAATCCTACACCATTAGTTAAAGTAGAAAGCGTCATTTTTTCCCCTTTCTGAATTAATTACGGAAACAATACTGTGATTGTTGTTATGACAACTTAGGTAATATAAATGAGTTTTTTTTGTATTGTTTTTATTAACTGACGTTCTTAATTGTGTGTCATTTTGTTTATAATTTTGTCGTTTATAGAGATTTGGAATTTTTAAGGGAAACATTTTTTAAACTGATTTTAAAAATTAGGATATATTAATTATAATTTGTGTGACGTAGTTACAACGACAATGTTTATTAGATACACTGGTTCTAATATATAGTACCAAGAATAATTAAATCTATTTTTGTATTGTTACAAACTGTAGAGCCGGAAGGATCCATAAGTTAACTTAATAAATATTCATAGACGGACAAAGTTGGTACAATACGTTTTATCTTATCTATATCTAGGAGTGTGGAATTAATAATTATAATTTAATCGACGTTATACGTAGACGATTTAAAACTAATGCGAAAGCGATGCGATGCGATGCGGTACGACGCGGCAGCTTGTTCTACGTACACGCGAATCTTCCCGCACTGTCATATATACTAATATTATAAAGAGATAAAATGTGTTCGTAAAATTGTACCATTCTTTGAAATTACTGATCCGATTAAAAAAAAATCTTTTTTCGTAGGATAGCCAGTTTATTGAAGAAGGTTATAGGCGATATTACATCCCGCTTCGTTTCATAGATAGGAACCAGTAATGATAAACGCCAGTGGCAGCTAGTTAATGATAACTTTAAACGACGATGTAGTGGTTATTGGATCTGACCGAAGCGCATTATCACTGTCATGTCAAAATAACACCGCAACTCGTTCGCGTGTAAATATCAAGTTACTAATCGCGTTCGCTACATTTCGCACCGCACCGCGCGTTCTTAATTTTTATGTCACGTAGAACGCTTTAATGGGATTCAATTATTTGTTGCATTCGCGCCGCGACGCATCGCATTCGCGCACGTAGGACGCCCGGTAAAGGTTCGATGCCCAGTTCGTATAGGTGATAAGGATATTTATCGTAGTCTGGGTGTTTGTTTGTGTTTCCGGACCTCGATACAGAACCATAAGGTCTTAATAGAGGCTATTGAGTGTGGAACTGTTATTAAACCATTTTAACTCATAGTGGGATATTTTATTTAACTGTGGCAGAGCCCCACTACTACTACTACTAGCCCACTGAGTACAGCTCGTATACGGGCAGTACCACACTATCACAGAAAATCGACATAGTTAATAATAATAAGTTGTATTTCGTACAGAGAGTGAGAAAGTCGATTGCGGGTTCGATCCCCGCTAGGAGCAGATGTTTGAACAAATATTAGTGCCTAGGTTGCGTTTATCCTTGTGTGTGTCACTGATGTGCCTCGGAGACCACCTAAAGCAGTACTATTTGTTATCGTAATCATTTAATAATGATCATTATTGCTAGGGAATTTAGTTCAGTCCAAATACTTACTGGCTCGCCCTTAAAGGTTGCGGAATTCAGATGACAATCGCTCTGTCTAGCAATTAGAAACCTGTCAAAACCTAGACTAGAATGATAACCAGATCCTGGTCTAGCTACAAAAAATGTTGGATAAGACGATATGCTTCCGAATTATCGATTCAATTACCCTTATATCGATATCGAAAGCAAACGAAGCTAGAAGTTACAACAAACAATCGAGTCACGAGGCTCCACAGGAACCGGACGCGACCGAAATCGCGAGAATGGAGTAGGCTCTTGAACAAAACGATTTGTCAATAGTGGATGTAGTAGGATCGACAGGGATTGATACTTGGATTACTTTTTTTAAACTGAAACTGAGCTAGCTTAGTGGATAGGACAGGTCGATCTTCACCGTAGTTTTCAAGTCATTTTGTTTTAAAAATCCGTATCGTGTTCGGCGGTGATGAAAAAAATCGCTAGGAAACCTGCTTGTGCCGGGAAAAATTGACACATGTATATCCGCCAACCGGCAGTGTGCGTCCAAGTAAACCGTTCTCTTTATTTCATAGAAAAAAACACCAAGTAAAATTAAATTAACTTAAAAAAAAAACTTTTAGCTGTTATAACGTAAAAGTTACGTAACAAAGTATCAAAACGTACTGGTTTCACTACACCGACTCGACAAGTTTTGATCGTCACCACGCATCGTTAAGTGATTGGCTCTCGGACTGACGATCTGATTTTTTTTGTTATACGTAAAAGCCTTTTCCTTTCCACTATATGATATAATTTCGCTTGAATAATGGTGCTATATATATTTCACACGACTGTGCAGAAAAGGAAGGTCATGGTTTTTATTATACATACGTCTTACGACGTTGACGAATGGACCAATTTTGATTGGATTTTTGTTTGAAAGCTGATTTAATGATTCATAGCTATAATTTATGAAGATCTGTTTTACGTTTGAAAGTAAGGCTTTTCTAGTTGTTGAAAGGATATCAGCAACTTCTGCTGGTGTAATCGACTTAAAATTGACTATACTGTCAATGATATTAAAATAAATAGTTTTCCATCACTATTTATTGACTTGGACTTGGAACTGATGATCATCATCTGAAATTATTAGTTTAGTATTAAAGTTAGTAATAATAATAATAATTTATTTCAAGTATCAACGACTCATAGTGTTAGTTACAATTTTCTTAAGAAACTATGTTAGTATTACAATTGCTTTAATTATTGTAAATAAATATTAAACATACACAATAACAATTACTAGCCCTAGAGCACTGGTCCAGCTGAGATCCTACAGCAATTGTTCACAATTTTTGGACACAAAACGCAAAAAAACATTTTACGCTTGGAAATTCGGCCATTTATTCAGACTTCAATGTCACAACACGTTCATAGAATAATCTATATATATAAAAATCAAACTGACTGACTGATATATTCACTGACTGATCGACCAAAACGGAGCTGAAACCGTTGGGTTTAGAAACATGAAATTTCACACAAAGGTTCCTTAAATATCGCACGTGTGCACTAAGAAAGGATTTTTGACAATCCATTCTCTAAGAGGTAAAAAAGAGGGTTGAAAGTCTTTTAGGTATCAAATTCCTAAGTACACGCGGGCGAAACGGAAAATGCTAATTTAGATAACTCGTTCACATAGATTTCGAATTCAGTCACATTAACACTAAACCTGCGATGTGTACTGTCCGAACGCGTTAACCGTTACATACAAAACCAAACACAGTCAAACGATTTTCACGCAAGCTAGCCACCGACCACTGGCTGGTAAACAGGTTCGATCCCAGGGGACGACATTTCACGCCCATCCAAATGGAATGCCCGTGTACGAAACCTCGCGGGGCTGAGAGAAAAATGTACCGCCATATTGTTACCGTGAAATTTATACCAACACGTTGAGTTACGACCAGCGTGCATCACTTATAAGGTTATCATATTTTAAATCAACATCATCATTTATATTTTGATTTCACGTAACTCTAAATGTCTGAACACGAGGCGAGTCCGAACTCGCGCATAGTACAGTCGACCAGAAGAAGAAGACTTATACAATTGTCAATATAATTATAGCTAAAGAAATTATAAATAAACACATCACACTCCCATTAGGATCTGATGATCCTGTGTCGAGGGTCCGGAAACACACAAACACAAGTACCCAGACCACGACAAACATTCATGTGTCCAATACAGACGTTTGCTGTGAACGGGGATCGAACCCGCGACCGTCATCATGAGATCCTAATGGGGCCGTTTAGTGTGAGGCGTTTATTGATTTATCAGGTGACTCTAACAGCCGGGACCAACAGCTTTACGTGCTCTTTGAGGCACGGTGGAGAAAGCCACAAAGACACCTAGACCTAGATACGAATATTTGTGAAAATACAAACATCTGTCCCGAATGGAGTCGAACCTGCAACAGATGTTAAAGACATATTCAGTAGCACTACACCAGACCGTTCGTCAGCTACTATTAAATAATAGACATTATTAAACAAAAGTCTCTCAATCACTCATCGATCGTGTCTATTTTCGTACAACGGTTAATAATCTATGAGCTCGCTATGATTATCTATTCCTGGACGATAATCGGATCAAAATAGGTATGCTATTATGAACTGTAGAGGAGAGGTGGAAAATCGAAGGTATAGGCAGGCAAACGACAGGCGATTATTAATTAATTGCCAAGTCAATCTATTTATTTTAAACATAAAAGTTTTTTAATATATATGTTTATACTCACTAAAAGTTTTTGTTAGTTAAGGTTAGTAATAACTATCACTTAGTTCAGAAGTTCACTTAAATATGAACTGAACACATTAACCGACTTGGTATTATATCTCACAACTTTTTTTGAGTTGCAAGACTTGGTTTTTTACAAGTTGATTTTGATGGCGGTTGATTTTGAAGAAATAAGATATTTCTTTTGTAGATAGTCATACTTTTTTCCTTTCCAATACTTTATTATCTCTTTATATTATCCATATATAGGTACAAAGATTTATTAACTGCAAATTTAACTTTGTAATTCTATATATTTATATGCGATGACAAAGTTTTTTAATGGTGGTGTGCTACAACAATTGGTGTAACTAGAAAACTATACGGAAATTGCAAAATATTTTATGTTTTCCTTGATTTACACACTAAACAATAATTGTATTATAAATTTGAAGCTTCTATGTATGCCTCAGAGTTTTGATGATCGGACAATCAGTCAGTGAGTGAATGAATGACAAATTCACTACTTTGACTAGTTATGGTACTTAAGATATTGATTCATATAGAATAAAATTTAAAATATATGTTTATATAATACCGAGTTACAGAAAAATCGGGCTACTAGACTTATCTACAAAGAAGTAATAGGATGGTCGAAAATGACCTGAACTGTTTCGAGAAAAGGACGGCCTCGCCACTTTTTTCTTCAACTTGGCGGAGCACTGCCGTTCTCTCAGATAAGTTTAATCGCATTTTATTTGTATTCTTGTCTTATTTTAACACGTGATTCTACATTAATTTTAATTTAATAACCTTCATAGAATGCTTACTGTTGCTTGTTAATATCTACTCTTTTGGAACTTCTGTTCGTCATTATAATTAAATTTAGGGGTTTCAGTCTGATGAACATTGTTTCTCCTAAAAACATTGTTTATTTTTTGCTGCCTTTTGTGTTTTCCTTAATTAATCTATACATTTGTACAAATAAAATTAGTGTCTGTTGTTGTTTCAAATTTAGAGCCTTTAACTAAATGCATATAAAAGTATATACGGTATTGACATTAAAAGCACAATTTAAGACACTTTTACTCTCTAAAACTGCTCGATTTTGACGAAACTTTCACTCACATATAGCTAATGTCATAATAACTAACTTAGGTTACTATTATTTTAAATTTTTATTTATTTGATTTGAACACAGCTAGTAAATGTCTACGTTTGCGCATCGCCTCAGTAACAGGTTCCAATTGACCTTTTGGAACGGAACCCAAAGACGTTGATACAGTAAAAGGAAGATTTAACTGTATAAAATTTACATGATCAGAACTGAATCATGCTTCTCTGAACACGATGTACATATTTTGTTTTATTTTTTGATGTCTTACCGTATTTCTTCGTGTTTTCTTTACGCTTGATAAACAATCCGTGTGTTATGTAAATTATGTATTTATATACTTGTGTTTATGAAATATTTTATGTATTATTATATGAGGTCTTTTGGGGTAATGACAGCGTATTTAGACAGTCGGATGATTTCCGTTCTATATTAAATATTTATTAACCGACTTAAAAACAAGTAGGTTCTGTTTTCGAGCGGTATGTATGTATTAACGTTATATTCTTCCGACTGCCCACTGCAGGTCAAAGGAGCTTTAGAGCTGTTCCACTGCGGGTTGTCAGAATTTTTTCCCGGCACATGAAAGGTTTCCTCACGATATTTGTCTCCACCAACAATAGAATTTAAATACAAATTTAGTACTTGGTAACTCATCAGTGCTAGCCAGGGTTTGAATCCGTGATCTTTGAGATCGATCTGTGTAAGCACTAAGTCACCTCGGCTCTTATAAACGCGAGTGAAACTGCGGGTAGCATCACACAAATTATATCCTACCAAAAGATAATTTCACATGTTAAATAATACTTGTAGACACAGCAAGTTCAGAAGTCGCCGCTAAAAGCTTTTCTATGTACTTCTAGTTATTTCAAACTTCTATAAATTCCACGTGCCCCGTTCGGACCATTGTTAATATTTTATTTCAATAGTTGACTTTAATTCTCGGGAGGAATTTCAAGGTTTGAAAGTTATTGAAACTTCTCAGCCGTGTTCGGTGAAGTTTTTTTTCAACATGAAATATCTCGAGTGTAAATATTGCGTCTGTGTTTTTAAATTCTAAAATCGTGTAATATATATTGTTTTTGAAAAGTTTAAATGTCATACTATATACTCGAATCGAATAACTTCATTAATATATGTTATTTTTAGATTTGGGATCATTTTTATATGAAACTCGCAGCCTTTCGCGGTTGCGCTCCCGTTTATAGTCATTGTATACCTCCTATGTGTCGTAGCGTGATGTAATATAGCCCATAACCTTCCTCAATAACGGACTATCCAACGAGAAAATATTTTTTTCAAATCAGATCAGTAGTTTCAGGGATAACTCACTACATACAAACTTACATTCGTTACACACAATGATCGCGTTGATCACTTAACATTATACTATACTAGTAGTGTAGGTGACACTACTACCTGATATTGAAAAAAAAAACACAAACAAGACTTTTTTCAACAAAGGATAACCGACTTCAAAAACAAAATATGTAATCTCGTTCACTTGAATGACATACCTATTATCTTTATTTTGATTTTGAAACTAAACAGCTTAACCAATTTTGGTGAAAATTCAATGGGACCAATGGATGAGTAAACTCTTTCAAGCTAAAAAAAAAACCAAATCGGTCAAGTCGTTTTCGAATTATCGGTGAACATAAATATAAAGTCTCTGGTAAATTTAGCACCGCCTCTTTTAAAAGTCGGTTAAAAAATAGAAAATATATTACTGATAGATGTAGATTTGAAGATTTACGTCCTAGTAAATAAGTACACAAACAATGTCTTCATCTTTGTATACGATTACATTAAAATTCAACTTTAAAACTATCGTTAAAATAAATAGAAGATTAAAACCGATATTTCCTTCCTAAATCTGAAAAACCAAAATTCGATAAAAACATTTCCTTATCGCACGATGAAGTAAAAACACCCAGACATATTAAACACAAACATTATTACAACATTACCAGCAAAAATATTCGACATGAGATGAAAACACAAAACATTAATTTCAATAGGAAAACTCCCATTTCTTCGAGGGCAAAAGAAAAATCCATTCACTTTGTCGCAAACCGCATCTGTTGTCTTTTTAATAAAAAAAAAACTATATTTCCCCCGACCTAATTAGAACGTTAATATCATGGCGGAGTGCTCTTAATAACTTTTGTTGAACCTAGATTTTTCTAGACTTTTACAAATTAGCCTTTCATTTTCAAGGATAAAGAGCAGTCTGAACATCGACTTGGGGTATAAACTATTATCTAACAGTAACAACCTGTATATGTTACACGTGAGACCGCTTATCTTGTCAAGGGGAAGGATAACGAATGAGAGAAAAACTACACGTTCTAGTTGTCCGGTGTTAAAATATGTACTCTTTATTTATGATGATTAAAAATAATAAGCATTTAAATTTTTTACCGGTCCCACGTCGGGCGCCAATAAAACACAGCCTACACATTGGGTGCCAATGAAATACTGGCCCCACGTTGGGCACCAGCGCTATACTAAAACCGTTTAAATTGTTTTGCGCTGGTGTCGAATACTAAATTGAAAATTTAAGTTCATGATGACTAGCATGCCAGTGTTGACGCGTCATCAAATCACCGAGCATGAAATGAATTCAAATAGAAAACTTACTTAGAATTGACTTATAACTATAATATAATGTTAATTTATTCAAAACTGAACTCAACAGGTGCAAAATGAGATATTAGTGTACATCTGAGAGAATCGCTTTGTGATGTTAAACTGCATGACTAGCTGTTACAAACAGCTTAAGCTAATATTAGAAACTCTTTGTTAACTGACTGTGCAACACCGGGTTATGTATTTACTATTTATGTTTAAGTTAATGTTTGAAATTTAATGGAAAAATATTCAAATTAAAACTATAGCATTTGAAATGATGTAGTTTTTTTTCGTCTATACCCAACATATAAGTACATATGGGCTTTTCACCATGATAGAGCCTAACTATAGTCCACTGACTACAGCTCTAATATGAGCAGGCTCGAACGGAGTAGTATCACACTCTCACAGAAGATGCGTGAAGAATTGAAAGGGACGGAAGCCTAACCATCTCTCCAATTCTTTTCCTTCATTTGTATTCCCATTTATCCCCAATCATTTTTAAGCTGACAACGCAATTGTAGCTCCTCTGGTGCTGCTGTGATTACTTTACATCAGGTGTCTTGCCTGTTTATTTGCCAGCTATTAAAAAATAGGCTATAAAACATCACGCATCATTAACCAGTATAACCGAAGTGAAACTGTGATATCACATATGAATATATATAGGTGAAAATCTTACTATTACAAATGCGAAACTTTTTGATAATGTATAGATGTTTCATACAAAAACTGCTGAACAGATTTTGACAAACCTTTCCAGTAATATCACTTACATATATGAGAATAAAACATAGGCTACTTTTAATTAAGTGGCACATACAAAGCTGCGGTCGGAGGCTAGTCTAATATACGTTGAGAAGATTTACATTAAAAGATACAATGACGATATCAGCATTATATGCTGTACTAAGTGGGACAACTCGAAAGTTTGGGAACATACAGTTTGGCGACACACTGGTTCCCAAAGTTTTTCTTGCTCTCCGACGTTTGCCAACATCAGCTATAGTGTAGTGCCTATTTACCCGAATGCGGCATAGCTCAAAAAGAGGGTTATGTATTGGACCTGTACGTTTCTGTGGCGGCTTAATTTTCATAAACGATACATCACTATCATTATGGCGCGTATTACTTGGTACATAAAATCAAAATGGCGGATTTTTTGAACTTCAATGTATAATCAGCTTTTTAATTGTTCATACTTAAATTATGTGTCCCTTTAAAATAAACGCACATTCAACGATCCGCATTAAAATCTCATGACCTTGTGTCGGGGATCCGGAAACACACAGCACAAACACCAACACCCAGACCACGACAAACATCTGTATGGCCAATACGGACGTTTGCCGTGACCGGGAATCGAACCCGCGACCGTTAGCGCTACAGTCAGTCGCAGTGACCACTGCGCCGACGTGTCTGTCTAAAATAAACACTTATCGAACACGAACAACGAAAACTATTTATTTTACCTTCACGTTGAAACTTTAAAAATGTATCGTTATCGTTTCGCTTAACACTCGAAGCTGTAGAGATAATAAAGTGAATTACAGAAGGAGTCGCAGGTGAGGGCTAGTAATATATATATACTATATATATATAGAATTTGCCACATCTAATATCGTTCGTCTGTGAACTAATTCAATTTACTTGTAAGTCTCTACGAGACGTCTGGGGTCTTCACACACCGGTTGCCAAAGTTTCAAAAGTGAAATGTAATGTCTCAATAGTTTGAACTGTCCCTAGGTATTTTTACTCGGCGCTGACGTTTCGAAAAAGAGAGTTATGTTTTAAGGTGTACGTATATTTGTATGTATATGAATGAGATTACCTGAGATTTTGCGCGTTGTTTATGCTAACTGCTTCGAACTTATGGCGTTGAAATCAATGAAGCCGGAAGCCTAGCAGTAGCCCACTGGTTACAGCACATATAAAGGATGACTTGTACGGGGCAGTACCTCACTTTCACAGTACAGGTAATGCGTTTTGTACGGTGAATGGGATAGCCGGAATAATAACTCCCTCCCACACTCCGTTCCTTATTTCCTATTCTACTTCATCTCTCATTACTTTGTAATAGCGGCAACAAATTTGTGGGTACTCTGGTGCTGCAAATGTCACTTTGTGCTTTTTACCCGACTGCGCGACGCAAGGGAGGGTAAAATGTTTATCAGTCTATGTATGTATGTGTGTATTTGTGGCACTGTTTAGACCTAACGCGAGCTAAGATTAATAAACGATTTGTCGTTTGATTTGTCATGACGGCGCATAAAAATAATCTTAATCATATGGTATAAAAGGAATATTGGAATAATCAAAATGGCCGATTTTGGACGCCATAATGTGAAAAAGAAACAAATGAAAATCGACGAACTATGTCAAGTGAGGTGGAGAGTTGAATTAAAATAAATAAAAAATTGTAATGTTTCTCGATGTTTTTGAGTAATACAGCTTGACCAATTTATTTAATACTATTACTGTTTGAAAGAGTATTTAAATTTTCATAAAAATCGATACAGTGAATTGGTTCCAATTAAAGAAAGTAACAGCCTGTAAATGTCCCACAGCAGGGCGAAGGCCTCCTCCCCTATAACGAAGGTTTAGAGCTTAATCCACCGCGTTGCTCCACTGCGGGTAGCAGATTTCCTCACGATGTTTTCCTTCACTGCCGAGCTCGAGCTTAATTTAAACACAAATTTAGCACTTGAAAACTCAGCGGTGCTAGCCGGAGTTTGAACCCGCGATCATCGGTTGAGATCGAGGTGTTCTAACCACTATACCTAATAACCATAACTGTAACAAGTATGTCAACAAAGTAAACGAAATTACTTCATTTTTTTGAAGTAGGTTCTTCTTGTATTAGTTAAGTATGACGCCCCTTTTAAGCTAATTAGCCATTGGCTATATCTCATTACGAATGATCGATGTATATGGTTACATGGGGTTTAACCTACATGCACTGTTTGTCTGTAGATGTTACTTAGTATAATATCCGACCTTTGTATTATTATACTTCATTCGTTCCTACTAGTGATAAAAAGAGTTTTGTACGAGGGCAGTTATGTGTTTTTTTTCTCAAATAAAATAGAAAGAGAGAAATAAAGTAAATAAGATTTAAAAAAATGAAATCTACTTCAAAATCTGTTATGTTTGTAATTAATGATTATTTAATATTATGTGATTGGGGGTACCTGTGTAATCATTTGAAAAAATAAAACAGTTTAGCTTGATTTGTGTGTGAATAAAACAGTTTGATGATAGTATGTTGTTTTAATGAAAATAATTTTCAAAATTTCAATAAACAACCGAGTTCTAAGGAAAACTAAAAACACACTCTGAATCGAGAACCTCCAATTTTAAAGCCGAGTGAAAATGTTATTCGTAAGACACGTACACTAAAAAAAAACCCACAGAATCGAATCAGAGAAACGTCCAAAAATAAAACACACATAGGGGAGAGTTGGTTATATCGTACTGCTATTTTAATTGTACCACTTCTAAATTTCCCACTTAATGGGTAATTTTGCCTACACTGCCAACACTAAATCGTTGCCCTGCGCAACCCCCCGCCACCCGCCATTTGCATTTGATGTAAGTTGACAACTGTGCGCGTGAGTGAAAAAAGTATTTTTTCGTGAAAGTTAATGCAAATATTGCTATAAATTCGTAAGCATATGACTCGTAAACAAGGTAAGCTATATATACACAGTTTTCTTTATTCTATTACAATTTTGAACTAAATTATTGGTGGCTTTTGTTGCGTGTTTAAGTTTTGAGGTTATGCTGGACTGTTGCTTTTTTTTTTTAATGGCCTAGTTTGCTAAATCGTACCACTTGTAGGTGGATAAATTGTACTGGTACGATTAAACCGACTAGTCTAAAAGTACCTATATATTTTACGGACTTTATTTATATTGTTATAGATGACGGATCCTAAAGCTAAAATTAAATATTATAATTGGCATAAGGAGGACCTAGAACGAGCTATTGTGGCATACGAAAACAAAGAATTAAGTTTGAACAAAATTTCAAAGACTTATTCTGTTCCAAAACCTACAATTCTACGGCATATAAAAAAGAAAAATAAGATTGCTGTTGATGGCAAAATCCAAAAAGGGAGACCGGTTATCTTCGATGTTGAAACTGAAAATAAGTTGGCTGAGCATATTCTTCATCTCGAAACACACATGTTCGGTTTAACAATAAGCGATATTCGACGTCTCGCATTTGAAATTGCTGAAATCCATAATATTCAGAATAATTTTAATAAAGAAAAACGCATGGCTGGCAAAGCATGGTTCTACAAATTTATGAAAAGGCACCCACAGCTAAGTGTTCGACAACCTGAAAACACATCTATGAATAGAATTAAAGGATTCAATAGAGAAAATGTGTTTCACTTTTTTGATTTGTTAGAGACGATTGTAGATAAAAATGGTATAGAACCTACCAATATCTTCAATGTAGACGAAAGCGGATTTTCAACTGTCCAAAAGAAATCTCAAAAAATTGTAGGATTAAAGGGAAAGAAGCAAATTGGCGCCGCTACTAGTGGAGAACGAGGTGTCAATACCACTGCCGTATGCTGTGCAAGTGTATCTGGCCAATTTATCCCTCCTATGCTAATATTTAAAAGGTTAAGACAAAACCCGGAACTAGCAAATGGTGCTCCTTTAGGCAGTATTGTCACTGTTTCTGAAAGTGGTTACATTAACTCTGCGCTTTTTGTTGAATGGTTAAAGCACTTTATTAAAATTGTGAAACCCACGCTTGAAAACAAAGTTCTGCTGCTTATGGATGGACATACGACACACTCAAAAAATTTTGAAGCTCTGTGTTTAGCAAAAGATAATGGAATAATACTGTTACAACTACCAGGTCATACAACAAATCGAATTCAGCCTCTTGACGTTTCGTTTTTTAAACCACTGAGTACTTATTATATCCAAAGCACAGAGAAATGGTTGAGAACCAATCCTGGGCGACAAGTGACACAATATCAAGTTGCTCAATTATTTGCAGAAGCCTACGAAAGAGCAGCAGTGATTGGCAATATTGTGAATGGATTCAGAGCTAGTGGAATTTGGCCCATAAACAGACACATTTTTCCGGAGCATATGTTTGAGGCAGCTGATAATTTGCTTACCGCTGAAACAACGAATTCGAGTAATGAAAGTGTATCAGTGTTACAAAATTTTACAGATTCAGAAAAAAAAGATGACCTAAAGAAAGAAGAAAAGGAAAAGGATGACAAAAAAAATGACAATAAAGAAAAGGAGCATTTGATTTCTTCTCTTGCTGAAATATATGCACAACCATCGACATCGAAAAACAAATATATTCAACTGAAAACTACGCCTGCTGATATTAAAAAAACAATAAAAGTTTTATCACCACTGCCAAAAAATACATTGAAAAAGAAGAACACTATACAAAAAGCTATGGAAATAACATCAAGCCCGTATAAAAATCAACTAGAAGAGAAGATAAAGCAGAAGAAAGTTAAAGTACTGAAAGAAAAGGTTTGTAAACTAAAGAAATATCAAACAATGATAAAAGAAAATAGTATAACAGCTATATCCAAGGGCAAATGTAAAAGTTTTAAGAGGAGACGATCCCCTTCCATTACTAGTAGCGATGATTCCGAAGAGACACTTGTTATGGAATTAGGCGATGATGATGACAGCGATGATGATCTCGAAAATATATGTGGAAAGTGCAATCGGTCTTACTATGATAAAAGGGGTCCAAAGGTTGATTGGATTCAATGCATTCGCTGTCAGCGATGGCTACATGAGACGTGTACTTCGAATCCAGATATTTGCGATTATTGTTTTCAATAAGAACTAGGGATCATTCTAATCATTATATAACAAATAACGTTCTTAACAAAATTGTTTATATTTTCACGTTACTTTAATAATATAGTTTATGTTATTTTTCTCATTATTATTATAATTGTGTTGATTGATCTCAATACTATAGTACAATCATGTTATTATTGTAAGAAAACAACACTGTTTCTTTACCACTTAAGAGTTAATAATAATGCTCTTATATTATCTAAGAATTAAAAATAATGTTCCTATTACCTAAAAGGTATTAATAATGTTTCTTTATTACCTAAGAATAAGAAATAAATAATTTGGTTGAAAGTTTTACTGTCTTTAATTCATTAGCATGACTTAAACAACTATGGTACGATTTAAAAACTTGGAGGTACGATTTAAACGACTAGTCGGCTAAATCGTACCGATGGCAGTCTTTTATAAAAAAGGATTTTTAAGGATGTTAGAGTAAACGTATGAAACTGATTTCTCTGTCTAAGCAAGGTAACATATGAAAGTTTATTTTGCATATCCATTAATATTTGTAAGTCTTGTCATAGTCAAAATATTTAAGTTAAAGTAAAAAGTGGTACGATATAACCTACTCTCCCCTACTCATTGAAGCCTTTTTACGAATAAAATAAATTATTTTCAATTGCTCCGCAGGTACATTCAGTATTGAAAGCGTCGGATGGCCGCTAGACCGCAAGGGGCAACTGAATGGGGTGGCCGTGGTTTAATGAAAATGTAGGACATTCCTATATTTAAATAAATAAATAAACGCTCCACACACAACGACCCCCATTACGATCTCAAGATCCTGTGTCGTGGACCCCACACACACAACACAAACACATATTTGATGAAGCTAGTATTTTTTTGGACGTTTCTGCAAAAAAATTCTGAAGATTCTGATTTGAAAAATATTTAGAACAATTCGTTGCAAGGAGTTAATTTTTAGGGTTCCGTACCTTAAAAGGAAAAACGGAACCCTTATAGGATCACTTTGTTGTCCGTCTGTCTGTCTGTCTGTCTGTCTGTCTGTCTGTCTGTCTGTCTGTCTGTCTGTCTGTCTGTCTGTCTGTCTGTCTGTCTGTCTGTCTGTCTGTCTGTCTGTCTGTCGGGATGTCAACCCTTTTTTCTCAGAAATGCATAGACGTATCATGTTGAAATTAATATCATATACTCAAGTTTACGATGACATGCGGCCGTGAAAATATTAAAGTTCTAAGTCAACGCAATCAAAAGATAATGAAAAATATGTCGTATATTTTGACCATTTTAGCGTTTTCGCAAGGGAATCAAAACCTATAGGGTACTTCCCATTGACCTAGCACGATGAAATTTGGCAAGAAGTAAGATCTTATGGTACAAATAAAGGAAAAAATCTGAAAATTATAAATTTTTGTATGTATGTTTGTCTGTTTGTAAGTTTGTCTTTCAACTTTTTTCTCAGGAACGCGTAAATGTATCAAGTTGTAAATTGATCAAGCGGAAAATATATTAATCTTAGAATTAAAATTATATGTACTTGTAACAAATTAACATAGAAGTTGACCATGGTCAAAAAAACAATTTTACAAACACTGAGAAGAAATTTGTATCAATACGAAAACATTAAAAAGCAGCAAACCTTTATAAACAACGCAATGCAATCTATATATCGCAGCTAACAAAATGATAGCGCGATGCAGCGTACAGCTAATGCCATCTATTACAACATTATGACATTAACTGTGATATAATTCTGCTCGATTAATAAAAATTTTTATTTTAATTATTATTTAAAAGCGCTAAAAATAATAAAATAAACTTTTCATTTAAAAGTTTTATCGTCGATTTATAACGTCATTACGTAATTAACATTCAATATAAGAGCTTCACGCGATTTGATTTAAGTACTCGTATTGACTTAGTACGAAAATTTTAAAATTAAATTCAAACAGATCGAGTTATTTAATTTACTTATTTATCTACACATATAAGTCTTCTGGTTATTAGTAATATAATTAGTTATTTATAAATAAACAATTAGTTTTGTTCGAATTAAGGACTAATTATTTTCGTCTTGGCAACACTAATATATATTTCGATATTTTGATTGATAATATAAATCTAAATATTTTGCGAACGTAGTGCAGGGGTACTGGAGTGTAGTAGAATATAAATAACAATAAAACGAGATTAAAATATAATATAATTATGTTGTTAATGTCAAAGTCAACAAGTTAGTTCATTGAAATTGTCAAGAGATGGCGCTAGGTGTATCCTGAATCGCGCTATAACTTTTTTTTTTGAAAGTATAAGGTCTATTAGTACTTAAAATAAAATTTTGTGTTTCCATGGATTGCATCCATGATCGTGTTTTAAATTAAAGTGCTCCTAAGTAGTTTCAAAATAGTTTTTGGGACAAGATCCATATTTACATAATATTTGATTATATTTAAGCGACTTCTAAAAAGGAGTGTTTTCAATTCGACCTTGTTTTTAATTTTTTTTTATGTTTGTTCACCGATTACGCCGCCATTTGGGTACCGATTTTCAAATTTTTTTTTTGTTTGAAAAGGTATACTTCCAAGGTGGTCCCATTGTCTTCAGGTCAGGATCAGATGATGGGATCCTGGAGAAATTGAGGGAACTCCTCAAATATTATAGGCAAGCGTATACCGATTTAGGTATTTTTGATAGTAACTTATGTTGGAACTGATGGTGAAGACCACAAATGGCGTAGATGGGTTAGTCTTATATAGATTTCTATAAGTTTGTACGGAACCCTCGGTGCGCGAGTCCTACTCGCACTTGACCAGTTATTTTTTATCTAAACAATGTCATTTCTTCGCGATTCATGTTATTGTCACGGATGTACAGGAATTATATTTCTTATGTAGTCGCATTTATAATAATGAATGAAATACATATTTATTTACATATAAGCAACAAATAAAATATGAGATAAGCTGTTTTAAAAATAGAATTTTACACCTGAAAATCGAAAATAATCAGTGTCGAAAGAAAAACTTGAAAATTACATAAAATGCGACATAACAGATTCTATAAACGCAGGTACAACTCAAGATATTTTATGAATTTTATAAAATTCTTACAAATCTAAACAAGAAAGAGAGAGGAGAAAATTTTTGATTACAGACTATAATCATTGGTTTAGCATTAAAAAAACATCAACCAAAATTACCAAGTCCTCGGGAAAGTCCCCATCACAACGTATCACATAGCCACCCTCATCTTAAAAACCTCTGTAGCTCTACCGTCGGATGGTATGTGACCACTTAGGAGAAGACCAACCTAATTCGTATATTCAATTCAATAGAATCTTCTTGTTGAATTAAGTTAAAGTAACATCCTGTATATATCCCACAGCTGGGCACGACGGATCTCGTCAAAAGATCTTAAAGCCACCAGTATTCACTTGAGTGATATATGTTTTAGTATTTCTACAAATACATATAGTTTTTTCTATCTTTTCTTTCATCATAGAGTAAAATATGAATCTATGCTAATATTATGAGGTAAAATTCGTTTGTAAGTTTGTATGTATTTACTGGTCTTATTTTTCAGACAAATGGCGTATTTCTAACCACACATAAGAGTCAGAGTTGAGAAATTATCGATCGAGTGATTTAACTAAAACATTTTTTATAATGAAAAATGATTACGACAAATAATGTTCGAGAATTTGCTATTATCGTTCCAAGTATATACTAAATGACACAAGTACAGGAAAATAGACTATAGAGAGTAATCTCTGAAACTACTGGTCGGATTTGAAAAATTATTTTTGCGTGTTGTAGCTGATTTAGTGAGGAAGGTTGTATTACATCACGCTGCAACGCATAGGAGCGAAACGATAATTGTAAACGCGAGTGAAACCACGTCGAGCAGTTAGTTAACAAGTTATTTTATTGAAAATTAAAATTCGACTGCGTAACAAGGTCCTAGGGAATCGTTACTAATCAAATTTAAATCGTTATAAATTCTATACGGTTATTCTGATTGAAAAACGATATAAGAAACCTAAAAATGATTTTTAAATACCTACTCAACGATACCCCACTTATCACAGTTTGTCGATTTTAATTTTTTTCTTTTTTTACATTATGGCGTCCAACATCGGCCATTTTAATTTTTCCAAACTTGTGTTCTTTTTATGACTAACGCTGTCATGACTAATCGAAAGAGGTGTCATTTTTCAAAATTGGTTCACGCGTTTGGTCATAATAGTGCCGCAAATGTACAAACCCACATATGGACGCTGATAAGCAATACTGTGTCAAGCAACCCGGACTTTATTTTGAGAAAATGGCGTCTAAAGATGTCAAACCTATTCTTAACAAATACGTTTGCAGAAGTATATATCTATCTTTTAATTTATTTATTGATAGAAGGTACAATGAATTTAAATCAGACTGATACATTTAATTTATTATCTAATAAAAAGTTATTTAAATATTTGAGATTATTGTATAAATTGCAAAAAATGGAACGTTCTAACCGATAATCGGTTAGGTTAGGTTAGAAACTTTTTTCCTTATTTAATTTATATGGCTACATATTTTATAATAATGTTAAATAGATAATGCAGTATTACACTATGTCAATATGTCCGAATTTGACTTTTCGTGGACACATTATTGCTTATCAGTATCCATATATGTATGTATACATACATACTTAGGCTGATGTAAAACCTTTTTGCATAGACTTTTATTTCCCTAGAAACAAATAACCGAAATTAAACAGAAAATTAATTAAAACTATATCAATCAAAACACACATTAACCGTTACTTTAGAGTAAATAACGCGGAGTTCACGGAAAAGTTAATTTCTGTTTTAGATTGAACGTCCGAAAATATATTGAAACGAGCTTTTATGTAATGTTTTCATATGTTCTCGATTATCACAAAAACTAATACATTTTCATGTTTCCGATATGGATTTTCGCGCTAATTACAAATTCAAAATATATTAACATACCTCGTCTCAGTGACTGTGTCTGCGTAAAAACAACCCTTTTTCCCCCTTTTCAAACCTTTCAACCTCTATTTCATCCCCTCCACGTATTACTTTCGCGACATGAAATATATGTACCTCTACAAGGTTTACAGTAGGCCTGTAACCATTTTTAATATTTGTATAAATTGGCTTTAATAAGCTCTTTCAAATTTTCTGTTTTTTTTTTTTTTTTTTTTTAAGAAATTATATATTTTTAATATCTATATTATTTTATAAAAACGTGACCTATATGAAGATGGATCTTTGAGAGTCCGCCATATTGGATTTAGAATGACGTTATATAGCTAACCAGATAGTCCAAACTAAACGTGTATACGAAATTTCAGCTCTAGGGAGACTTATCTTATAATTAAATTCTGATTTTAAATCAAACTACTGAACCGATTTCAATAAAAATTGTACGCTAACAATCCAATTTTTTTTATTTCAAAGAGTATACACTCTTTCAAATAAAAAAAGGAATTTCACAATCGGTTAAGAAATGTCGAAGTTTTAGCGTAACCAACATAAAAAAATACGAATTTAGAACCTTTTTTAAAAATGGTTGAAAAAGCACACGAGCGAAGTCAGGGTCATCAGCGTGTAGATTATTTGGACAATAACACATTAGTGACCCGTGAGGACAGTTAGAGTACACCGGAACTTCGTGGGCTGTGAGTGCGTTTAATTAACCCGTACACCGCCGTGCTAGTTAAGTGGGATACATATTAATATGATATTAATATATTAAGTAAAGTAAAGTAACATTCTGTAAATGTCCCACTGCTGGGTAAAGGCCTCCTCTCCTATTCAGGAGAAGGTTTAGAGCTTAATCCACCACGCTGATCCACTGCAGGGCGGATATACATGTGTCAGAATACCGGTAAATGTAGGTTTCCTTACGACCTTTTCCTTCACCGCCGAGCTCGAAATTAATTTAAACACAAATTTAGCACTTGAAAAATCAGTGGTGCTTGCCGGGGTATGACCTCGCGATCATGGGCTGGGCTCTATTTTAATAATATTATTGATTTTTATTTCCCAGCCATATTTAAAGTAAAAACTATTTTAAGCAGGTCTTGCTCTTTGGCGAAAATTACATGACTTTTTCATAAGATAAATTGTTTGTCCTTGCTTTAACACCTGAAAGAGTTTACTGTCAATGCCTGGATTTTAACACCCAAAAATTAAGTTAGTTTACCTAGGAACTGTTGCTAGGTTATAAAGTTGTTTTATATCAGTTACGAGAATACAACTTACAAACATAATTCTTGCTGTTCTGAAATAATCCAAGCTTGAACAATTTTCTATAAACACAAACATCTAATCTTTCATGGCGAACTTTTTTATTACTGCTATCCTAAAACCGAGGCTTCTAAAATATTAGTTACCAGAAGTGCGATTTTTCTGCTTATATAACAATCATTTTTAAGTCCTGCTTATCGCGAAACTGATGTAACTTAGCCTATAACCTTCCGCAATCAACGGGCCGTCCAACACAAATTTTTTTCAAAACGGATCAATAGCTTCCGAGAGGTACGTACAAAGTTAGAAACAAATTTTAACTCTTTATAGTATTCGCGTATAGTATTAGTGTAGATAATGTAGATTAAATTATTAGTTAACATATTAGTCTTTATATTGTAAAGCAAAATTTTGTTGTAACACCTGAGACGCAGGAGGCTACACCGAAAAAGCAACATACAAATTACCAACTTACAAAAAAAAAATCAAAATCTGTCCAAAACCGTCGGAGAAATAGTCGAACAAACATACATACAGCCGAATGTATAACCTTCTTTTTCGAAGTCGAAAGCAGAAACAATATACCGCAAAACAGTTTCGCTGACAACGACGATGCAAAACATTTCCAATATAATTATTTGCATACACTCCCCGTGGCCGGCGGTGTATCTGCAGTGGACATTAAGTACACAGTCTGCCCTTATGGATATTGCTGTTTGCCTGAGTTTTACTATATGCAGGCTATCTTCGTATTTAAATAAACATTTTTGGGACGATATCACTGTAGACATATACATATAAAATAATATATAAATAGGTATATAAAAAAATCACGTTATCACATCACGTTCGTTCGTTCGTTAGGCTTTTATGCCTCAAATACTCAACCGTTTCACCTAAAAAAAATCACTGGTTCCACGGGATAATCATTAACACGAGCGAAGCTGCGGTCGAAAACTAGTAAAGTGAAGTATAGTCTAATTGTCTTTACTAGTCTTATTAAGCAGAAAAATGTGGCGTACTTCAAACCATACATAAGAATTAGGGACGAGAAATTATCGATTGAATGATTGATTTTTTATACAAAAACTTTATTATGAAGAATAATGTTCGAAAATTTCGATACCTCCCACGTAAGTTATTGTAAGCCAAAAAATTGCCGTTAGCGTTTTTACTGAATACTACACGAATTTGCATTGCTTAATGCATTCAAAGTGAAAAATACCAAAAATCTTTTTTTTTTTTCAAGGAAAGTTACAACAAAATACGCCTGAAAAAAGGCGTATTTTGTTGTAACTTTCAAACTAAAACGGATTAAAAGTGCTCTACTGTAAAATTGTAATTTTGGGGTTACAACAACTAACGTGGGAGGTATCGACTTGGGATTTACGTTCCGGGTATTGTTATGAAATAAGACAAAAAAAATAGGCTATATAGTCATAAATATGAAAAAAAGACAAATAACACAATGACACGGCAATTCGTTCACGCAACAATTTCAAGCCGAATGATCGCGTTCGCGACATTTCGCGCCGCACCGCACCGCACCGTACCTCGCGTTTTTATTTGGACGCTGGTATGCAATACAAGTCACACGTACTTTATTTTGAGAAAATGGCAAATAAAGATGTTAAAACTATTCTTAATCAATTTGTTTGAAAATTTATATATATCCATCTTTTCTTTTCAATTTTGATGAAAGGTAATAGTCCGGGTTCCCTGGCCTATTTTTTCACTTGATTAGTAACAAGCTAATTTTCTGTGAGTAGCTTCGTTTCGATGAGACGCCCAACTTTTTCCTGTGCGAAAATTCTCGATTGTGGTAGGTGACAGGGGTAGCAGGAATAAAAGATGTTGACTTGATGATTCTAACAAATTTATTACTAACTGGATTTTTTTTTGTAAAATCTAAAGATAATTATCTAAATTATTCGAAAAAAATTTTGTCCTACAAAATGTATGGTTTCATCAAAATGTCCCCCTCCTTCCAACATGTATCGAAAACAAGGTCATCAAAAATGATTGCTAACCAGCTGATTTTTTTTTTTTACTTAGTTAATATTTATATAATCTAACAGTTATATTGTCCTACAAATTGCATGGTACGTTATCCCAGTCCTACGCTCGAAAATAGTAATACAGATCCATGATATTAAAATAATTACTATCAAGCCAAATCTTCGTGAATAGCATCGTTTCTATGAGACGCCCAACTTTTTCCTATGGAAAATTCTCGATTGTGGTAGGTAACAGCGGTACCAGAGATAAAAGATGTTGATTTGATGATTCTCAAAAATTTATGAGTAACTGGATTTTTTTCCGTTAAATCTAATAATAATAATCTACATTATTCAAAAAAAATTTTGTCCTACAAAATGTATGGTTTGATCGAAGAGTCCTCCTTCTTTCAACCTGTATCGATAACGAGGTCATCAAAAATGATTGCTAACCAGCTGATTTTTATTTTTTTACTTACTTAATAATTATATAATGTAACAGTTACATTGTCCTACAATTTGCGTGGTACGTTATCCTGGTCCTCCAATTGAATCTATATTTAAAATTCATGAAATTAACCAACAAGCAATTTATTATCTGTATTTCGTTACTAAAGCGGTAGTCATGCGCAGAGCATACATATTTTTCTACCAATTTTTATAAAAAATAAAGTTATTTAAATTTTAAAAAACATGTTATCACTGTATTTTTACCCTAACATTTAAATTCTTGGGAATTTGAAGTTATTCAATAGTCGAAACTCGCAAAAAAATGGGACATAATTCCTTATTGGTTGAAACGCGAACCCTCTTCATTTATTATTGACCAATTTTGAAAATAAAAATTAGAAAAGATGGTAGACCTTGCAGGCCGTCCCTGTAACTTCCCGCTATTCCCATACCTAAGAGCTTGGATTTCGTTTATTACCCTGTTTTTAAGCTCTGCGAGCTCAAAACTATAAATAGTACATTATTTTGACCTCTCCGTACTCAATACAAGAGCTGCTCTATGCTTTTGAGCTCTTCGAGCTCAACAGTCTGATAACAGTTTCATAAAGTACAATTTATGTAAATTTAAATTGCCATAACTTTTTAATGAATCAACCGATTTTCACTCGATTGGTGGCCATCGATGTTATTTTTCAAGTCCTGTGGAAGACTCAAAAACACCTATTGATCATATGAAAAATTTCGAAATAATTTGAAAAAAATCAATTTTTTAGATTTCTTTCGTTCACGATAACTCACAAACGAATCAACCGATTTTGATTTGGTTTGCGGCAATCGACGTGGTTTTACAAGGTTGAGAGCTGATTAGTTGTTGGAATTGATTGGTTAAGCTATTTAAAAGTTAGTTTGAAAAAAACCACATTTGAAAAATTTATTTTTTTAGTTTTTTTTGAGATTTCTCAAAATCTACAGAATGAAATTGGTCCAAATCATGGAAATTCATTCGCATGCGTAACATACTTTTTAAATTTCTAGAGTTACAAATAGGAAAACGAAAAAATGGCAATTATTGTAGGACTAGTAATAGATACCTGTTTTTTTGTAGGACATTGTTTCATTTGGGCAGAGAACACACTAATCTATTATGTAATATTTTTGTCCTACAGTTAGTAATGAAAAAGATGGTCTTGTGGTATTAACCATTTCGGAGTGTAGGACCGGGATAACGTACCATGCAATATGTAGGACAATATAACTGTTAGATTATATAAATATTAACGAAGTAAAAAAAAAATAAATCAACTGGTTAGCAATCATTTTTGATGACCTTGTTATCAATACATGTTGGAAGGAGGGGGACATTTTGATGAAACCATACATTTTGTAGGACAAAAATGTTTTCGAATAATTTAGATTATTATCATTAGATTTTACAAAAAAAAATCCAGTTAGTAATAAATTTGTGAGAATCATCAAGTCAACATCTTTTATTCCTGCTACCCCTGTTACGTACCACAATTGAGAATTTTCGCACAGGAAAAAGTTGGGCGTCTCATTGAAACGAAACTACTCACGGAAAATTAGCTTGTTACTAATCAAGTGAAAAAATAGGCCAGGGAACCCGGACTATAATTAATTAAAAGCAGATTGATAAATTTAACGTGTTATCTAATTATAAGTTATTCAAATATTTGAGATTATTGTATAAATTGCAAAATATGGAACGCACTTAAAACTCGAGACATTAAATTAAGAGACTTTTTCCGTACTTATTTAGTTTATATAACTTAAAATTATTTTTAATGTTGTTAAATAGGTAACACACAATCAAAATACATCAATATCTCCGAATTTGACTTTTTGTGGGTTCACACATTATTGCTAGCATCCATATCACATAAGCCACTTTAAAAGCTGTCAACTGTTTGTCGTATTCGCGCCGCACCGCGTCGCATCGCGTTCGTTCGCATATACACCGGGTTAAAAGCCGATCCTAAACCCACAGGTTCGATTACAAAACGTTAGTATACAGCTAGATAACCGCAGCGTGTCAAACTTTTCAAATAATATTTCATGTACGGGCCTGACCTCGATACGTTCGCTACATGTATGTATGTGTATAACGGTTGAACCCTTAAACTCCAATCGTCGCATTACACGGCCCCGATTGTTCCGGAGCCTTTAATTTAAATTATTTCACGGACCTTTAAATGTGTCGTTTTCGGATGCGAAAACTTTGAACCTAATATCGTGTCTTTAAGGGAGATAAAAATTATTAACGTTAATTTTTTTTTTATTATTGCTTATAATACTAACTTTTGCTCGCTTTTTCGAAAAACGTTATCTTAATTTTTTTACGCCGGATGATCGTCATACAACATAATTGTCATATATTTTATACTTTACACTATTCATATTTAATGTAACGAGTCTTATCGTGGTCACGTGACCGAGACGGATGCAACTTCTTTGAAACGTCGGGCAATAAAAAAGGTATTACTACCGTGTGGTAGTGTTTACGTCGAGTTTCCTCCTTCCCTGCCTGTAAAACTTCTGTCGAAATCAATTCTGACCGAAATTAGCTTTAACAAGCCAACAATCAACCTTTAATACTAGCGTGATGTTGTATAGCCTATCGTCTTTAATAAAGGTGTTATCAAAACAAAAATAATATTTCAAATTTAACCTAACCCCACAGTTTAATCAGTTAAAAACTTTATCACCTGACGAAGGGCCCGTATTAATCGGTAACTCCTCAACTTATGCTCAAACTAAACCTCATTGTCAGCGTGAAAAGGTTCCTAAAATTAAATAACGAGAATATTTTATGAGCGTGATCTTTCTTGTCAGAATCTTGTCGCATTAATGGTAACACTTGTCTTATATACTAATATTTTATAAAATTTTCGTGTTACGCAGCTCTTCTATTGACGATTAAGAGCTTATAGCCTATATTACCTATAGGCTATATTAAATCACGCTACGATTGATAGGAGCGAAGCATTAACCATAAACGCGAGTGAAACTGCAAGAAACAGTTAGTCGATTATATTTTTCTACGAAAAAACAATTACACTCAACAACGCTACACTCCAAGAAACACTAAAGGCTCATCAATAACATAATGATGGTAATGCAAACCGAGGATATTTGCTCCAATATCATTAGGACGTGTGCACACAAGCGCTGTGGGAGTGACGGCGCGCCTGTTGTGTAACGAGGCTCGTGTGACGTCACTGGGTCGATAAACATCGATACACATTTAGCAAAAAAATAACATAGAATAAAATGATAAATATTTATGCTGACAGACGTTGGCGCAGTGGTCACTGCAACTGACTGTAGCGCTAACGGTCACGGCAAATACTGGTTTAACCATACGGATATTTGTCGTGGTCTGGATGTTTGTGTTAATGTTGTTGTGTGTTTCCGGACCCCCGACACAAGGCCACAAGATCTTAATGGGGACCGTTGAGTGTGATGCGTTTATTTTATTGAATTTAATTTAAAAAATAAAAAATATCAATATCAGTTCTGCCTAAAAGCCTTCCAGTGAGAATCGTTCTAGGCTTTAAATCGTTATAAATCCTATACGTTAATTCTGATTGAAAAACGCTAAGAGAAACTTAGAAATGATTTTTAAATGCCTATTCAATGATACCACACTTGACATAGTTCGTCGATTTTAATTTTTTCTTTTACTCATTATGGCGTCCAAAGTCGGCCATTTTGATTTTCCGATATGACGTATCAAACGTTGGATCATTTATCGAAATCGGCTCACGCGTTTTGTCTTAATAGTGTCACGAAGGTACAAACCCACATACACACATACATAGGCTGACAAACACATTGCGTTGCGCAGTCGGTTAAAAAGGTGTTCTGGTGCTACAAACGACCATGAACAGCGGTGATCACATGTCATCAAGTGTCCCGCCAGCTACTTAAAATCGATCCACGTGGTGGATTAACCGTCTGCCCTGACAAGACATCTTCGCCCTGAAGGGGGATCTTTTACATAAAAAAAAAAATTATTAATTCATACCATTCCAAATACCACTACAATATTTATTTACCCTTCGAACACTTCACGTAATGATATCTCCGCAAATAGACCTCACCAGTTTTTCTAGCAATATTTGCACCAACTATTACCAAGACAATACGGAAAAACAACGAATTTAAGACCCTATTTTTAACGCAATAAGAGTCACTTTACTTAAAACTATTAAAAGAAAAATTTACACACGATTCCCGACCTTATTTTATACGTAATAAGAATTAAAGACACTTCTATTAATGTCATCAAGTTTTTCTATTTGAATATAAACCTTATTCGTATTAAAATAGAATTGTCGAGTATTTTTCGTAGTTGTACTCGTTTACTGTCGCCAGGGGAGCGATCCGAGTCCTTCCCCTGCTCTTGATGTGATGTCATCGAAAGGAATTTTATATCCGTGTTAATATTTGATAGCATTTTATTGGTAAAGATGTAAGCGGGAAACCCCTTTTTTGATGCGTCTGCGATGGAGCCGAACCGAATGAGGTAACTTCGTTTAACATAGTAATGTTACATTTGGATGCTGATAAGCAATAATGAGTCAACCCAAAAAAAGTGAAATTCGGAGATATTGGTGTATTTTGATACTACATCACCTATTTAACATTATTAAAAACATCAAGTCATGTAAACTAAATAAGTACGAAAAAAAGTCTCTTCATTAATTGTTTCGATTTCCAAGTGCGTGCCATATTTTAAAATTTGTACAATAATCTTAAAAAGTTGAAAAACTTTTTATTTCATAATATTGCTTATCAGCGTCTATTATTACTCCTGAAACTAATAAAACAACACATTTAAACATGCAACAATTTATCCGACATACTCGTGCATCCTAGATCCTAGACCTCGAGGCACTAACGTAAACTATAAAACTATCTCCCTTTCATACAAACCATAAACCCGGCTCCAAGAGTCGTAAATACGATGGAACCCTGGTGGCGTCTCTAGTACAGTTATAAATCTTGGATACAATTTATGTATTTTGTATACAATTTAGCGAGAGAATAATTCGCAACAAAATATTATGTTATACGGACAACACATGACTTCCTTTTTATCACCAATAAGACTTAAGTTAAAAGTAACAATTAAAAAAAATATATAAAAAAAGAAACCGGCTTCGAAAACGATACACGTACATTAATTCTGACTCACAATTGTCAGCTCGAGACCACGACGAATGCAACTTCGTCGAAACGTCGGGCAATAAAAAGGTATCTACCATTAGTTATCGCGATAAGACCCGTTATCTATACTGATATTATAAAGCTGAAGAGTTTGTTTGATTGTTTGCTAATCTCAGGATTATTAGGTAGCCTATTTATCGAGGAAGGCTATAGGCTATATATTATTACGCTAAAACCAAAAGGAGCGGAGCACCAATGAAGAATGTTTCAAAATCAGGAGATATTTTCCTATCGAGTGAACTTACGCTGCGTGCGCTGCGTAAACGGTAAAAGTTTTTCAAAAATCATGTATGACAGAATTATTCCCCTTTAAAAGTTCTAAAAAAAAGTCCGCGACTGCATGTGTCTATCTTTTAAGGTTAGCTCACTATAACCTTTTTATGCTAACCAAATTTGTAGTAAAAGTAACTATTCCGCGCGGATGAAGTCGCGGGCGGAAGCTAGTATTAAATATGAATAGTATAAATCGCGAAAGTTTAAAATATATAAAGTAAATTAAAAAACGAAAAATATATATATTTTCTACATTTCGAAGTCGGTGCCAAGTAAAACTTTCTAAGACGACGCCAAGTAAAACCTTTTACGCGTTATTTTTAAATTATATAGACGCTGATAAGCAATAATGTGTCAAGCCACACGGACTTCATTTTGAGAAAATGGCGTCTAAAAATGTCAAACCTATTCCTACCTAATTCGTTTAATGAAGTTTATATCCATCTTTTCTTTTCTTTTTTTTAAAGGTATAATGAATCAAAAGTAGATAGATATATTTAATATATTATCTAATAAAAAGTTTTTTAAATATTTCAGATTATTCTATAAATTGCAAAATATGAAACGCACTTGAAATACGAAACAATTATTAAGACACTATTTTCCGTACTTATTTAGTTTTTTTTACTAGATTTTTTTTAATAATGTTGAATAGGTAATGCAGTATCAAAATACATCTATATCTGCGAATTTGACTTTTTGTGGATTAACACATTATTGCTTATCAGCATCCATATATTATTTAAAAAAAAATACATGTAGCCGAACATCGAGCTCCTCCTTTTTCGAAATTGGTAAAAAGGGGGGGGGGAGTGAATATAGTAATACAGGTCGTTTGATTTTTGACTGTCATCACATTCTTCATATAAAATCAATCATTTTATTATAAGTATAAACTGCGACAGAGGGTACCAAATTAATAAACCCACACAAACATTACCCACTTTTTAACACAATCGGTAAAAAAAAACGAAGTGGTAACAGTCAACTTCATACCTATTCAACCTGACAGCCTTTATCCTAGACTTAACTTAGCCAGAGTTAGATTTGAAGCTAGTGACATTTGTGACCTATAAAATCTAGAACGCGTCGTCTCAACGTCCTATCCAGACGCAGGTGAGCTAGGCTCCTAGTGTTTATCGCCTAGGTCATGGCGGGATGCCAATTTAACAGCCTAGATTCTGATATGGGTCTAAAAATACCTGCTTTAAAATTCAATAGAGGAATGGGATTTACCGTACACCGAGGGTTCCTTAAAACTGGCATTCGACTCACGCTTGTTCACGCTTGTTGTTTTAATCGACTTCGAATAAGTTGATTCTCTTCTATATCTCTATATATAAAAATCAAAACTGACTGGCTGACATATTCACTGACTGATTGATCAACGCCGAGTAGTGTTGCCCAAATTCAGTCTTGGTCTTGCAGTCTTGGTCTTGTTCTTGCGTTTTTGCAAGACCAAGACCAAGAACAAGACCGCGTATTTTTAGCAAGACCAAGACCAAGACTGACCGTGCAAGACTTGAGCGAGAACAAGACATAGCCTGCAAGACTCTTGCGTCTTGCAGCTAGGACTTAGCGCTATTTCACTGAGTAGTTAGGTGTAACAGTTCGGTGTATAGGTAGGTACGCTTAGGAATTCTATGAGACGCAAAAAACTGTATCAAAAAATATGAAAAACTGGACCTATGCGCATTACGACTAATACCATAAACATATCTATTAAAATATCTATTAAAATCAAACTGAGTGCATGCATAGTTATGTTTTAACCATCGGCACTTTGATAATGCGGCATCAAAGGTTTTGTACTTACTTCTCAAAGAAATTTGCCGCTTTTCGGAAGTACATGGTTATGATACACGCGCCGGCGGCTTCTTTTGAAATCTAAAACAATCGTTGCCGCCACGCCGAAATCATAACATTTGACACTATTTGATTGCCGCCATAGGGCGTAGGTATACTCATGCAAAATAATTTCGAATTTTAAGAGTACCTACAGGTGTTCCAAAGAATAAATAAGTTTCAGAGTGCTTAGAATGAAAATGAATACATTATACTGATCACGCAAGTAGTATTATGATTAGGATAAAATGGTAAGGATAGGTAGTAGATGTCATATTAATTCATTCTAGTAAGTATATATTATAATATTGATTACTTATATGGTTTTAAACTAATTACTTAGGTACTATTATTGTACATTTAGTCATTATATTTCTTAAGTTTTTAAAAGAAAAAATAGCAAAAAAGTGTTCAAATATCACCCGTTTAATAAATATTGTAGCCGCTTTTAAATATACTTGAAACGTGTAAAAAAATTCTACAAAACTAATAAAATAATATAAAAAGCGTAGGTACTTATCTACTAATAAAATAAAAAGCCTGCGATAAGAGTTTTGTATTACTTATCAGCCCGAATATCTCTGAGAGAGATGATGAGAGTAAGTATTTACTAGCTGTGCCCGCGACTTCGTCCACGAGGAATAGTAACTTTGGAGGTATAGTGACGTTCAGAACTTATTTATTTATTTTAAAACTTCTGTCATCAAACATACAAACGAACTCTTTAGCTTTATAATATTAGTATAGATGTACGCCAAAACATTCACTTATATGTAAAGAATAGTGATTGGCACTAATTCTTTACATATATTTTATTCACGCGTCGCGTCTGTACAAGTAGGTAATATTTAGTGTGTGTTTGTACGCCGCACGCGGCATTGTTTCATTTGCGGCGGCATCCTTTTCATAGAGCCGGCACGTGGCGAGGCGGCGCGGTAGAAAGCAAGGAAACGTACTATAAATAAAGGAATTATTTTAATTCCAGTCATTTCCAATTGAGCTGTGCTTCGAGTCTAACTTAATAATTGTTTTTACTAATTCTCGTTGTTTTCTAAAAACGTATCACGTGTACAATTTAATATGAGTGACGAAGATTCAAATTATTCTAGTCCGAGTAACGAGAGTTTGAGTCACAGATCTAAAAGACCCAAAAGCAAATTTGAAGAGTTTTTCGAAATAATTCATGCATCCCAAACTGCCTTCTGTAAATTGTGCCAACATAAAAAGATTGAAATAAAAATGAAAAACAGAAACACTTCAGGCTTAAGGAAACATCTAATATCTTTCCACAAAAAGGAATCAGAAATATTTCTTCCTGTTAAACCAAAATTAAGTGGAGATATCACAAGCTTTTTAGTAACCGCTGGAAGAAGTGGACAGGTAAGAATATTTTTTTAACAGTTAAAAGAATTTTAACTCCGCGTAGCTATTCATGTGATACTTTCAAAAACGCCATTAACTAAGTTAATTTAACTTACGTAAGTATTTTTGAGTTAGTGGTGTTTTCATCTAGGGGTGCGACATATTAAGTATGTAATTATCGTCTAAAATATTTTTTAGACGATAATTACATACTTAATATGTCGCAACGATGAAAGATGAAGTTTCTAGATGAAAACACCACTAACACCCATATTTTCATTGAATCGGCCAGTAACAACTAAGTACTTTATTTTGGTAAATTACAGTACAGTGCAACCTTAATATAACAAATATCAATTTAACGATTTTCTCGATTTAACAACAACAAACCTCCTCCTCTTATACGCTCAAACCTAGTATGTTTTAAATAATAACACAAGATTTCTTGTTTTGTTTCAGTAGGAAAACAGCAGTGACAACATCACGACAGCTACAGTTGATTGGGTGGTGAAAAAATATCTTCCCTTCTCATTTTTCGATGACGAAGCTACACAAGTATATTTTCGACGTATTTGCCCTAATATGGTGTTTCCTAAAAGGTCTACACTTAGAAGGAAAGTCAAAGAGCGATTTGAAGAGCTCCAATTGAATCTCAAGGAACGACTTCAACAATTATCATCTAAAATGTCTTTTACCATTGATGGGTGGACGTCAATTGCTGGTAGGAGTTACTACGGGGTTACTATTCATTATATAGACAACGAATGGAAGTATCAATCTGTAGTTCTTGATTTTATACCATCACGCGGTCGACATACTGGGGAAGATATTGCAACGATTTTCCATGAATGTTTATTGGAATATGGCATAATTGATAAAATACAAGGTATCACGGTCGACAACGCAACTGCAAATACCAAATTTATGTATGAACTGAGCAAACTGCTGCCGCAACACTTTGATTCAGACAATCAACATTTCCGGTGCTTTGCTCACATTTTAAACCTTGGTGTACAAGATTTATTAAAGACCTTAGCATTACACTGTGAGTCTGACACTAACGCGCAAGATCAGCAGTACGAAGACTATGCAGACGAAACTGAGGATGAGGAAGATGAAGAATCTGCACCAAATATTGCTGACTCGCGTACATCTGTAACAAAGTTACGCAGCATTTCCAGTAAAATAAAAAGAAGTGAGATAGTGAAGAAGAAGTTTCAGTCTGCTTGTGAAGCAGCTGGCGTGCCATCAAATCTAAATGCCATTCTTGACTGTCCAACGAGATGGAATTCCACACATGATATGATTGGATTTGGTTTAAAAGTGAGAGCGGGCATTGACATATTGTGCAGTTCTGTCACCGAATTAAATGATTTTCAAATCACAGCTAATGAATGGCAGGTACTCGAAAAATTACATAAATTTCTAATAAATTTTAAACTTTTAAGTACAAAACTTGGTGGAGACAAATATGTTACATTACCGCTAGTCATTGTATCATTCAATCTCTTACTAGATAAAATTGAATCCATGGTAAAACAGTTAGATGAGAAACCTAATCGATCTGAAGTGGATGAAAGGCTCATTCTAGCTTTCCAAGCAGCTCGAGACAAAATGCTTAAACATTACAAGAAGAGCAACTGGATTTATTGTACTTCTTTAATTTTAGACCCAAGGCATAAGGCTCAGACTTTTGACCTGACAATGTGGGGGAAGCAACTTAAAACAGAAAGTCTGCGCAAGTTCAATGAACTTTATGAAGAATATAAAAGTCTACACTCACTGAACAAATCTCTGGAATTACCAGAAAAAGAAAATAAAGTATGTGATGAAGATGAAGACGTAATAGACTTTGATAAACTCTATGAATGTCCCTCGACGTCCTCTGGATCTTGTCTTCAAGGCTTAGTGATAGACGAGTTGGAGGAGTACCTGAGAAAACCAAGAACTGCCAGCTCGGAAGACATTTTAGATTGGTGGAGGACGCATGAGACAGAGTATCCGATTTTATCGAAAATGGCTCGTGATTTTCTCTCAATACCGGCAACTTCAGTACCTGCTGAGAGATTATTTTCTAACGCATCATTAGTAATTAGAAAACATAGAAATAGGTTAAGTGATGAGTCAGCCAGATGGTTACTTTGTATTAATTCTTGGTCAAAAAAATTGATATAAAGTATCATAACCTAATGATAAAGCTGTTGATTTGTGTTGTATTTTATTTTTTATTCAAATAAATGATAAATCGTAAAACTCTTTTATTAAATTTCTTATAAGTTGAGGGTTCAATCTCTTTCTAGACAGATAAGTATTGTTCTTTAAAATACAGTCAAGTTATTGTAATTAATTTTTTTTTTTACATGTTGTAGCAAATGTAAGCTTATAAATCATAAATGTTTATTAAGAAACAGTTACTTCCATGAAAACGACATATAGGTCAGTTGATTTTTCGAATTTCTTATCAAATCTTCAGTTATTTATTAATCTGCTTGATCTTTACTATGGCTATGTTAATTCAAGCTCACAATGTTCCAAGTTCCAATTCTAATACGTTTTTCTAACATTTAAAGTAAACTTTAATAAATAGTAATAGACTAATAGGTAATTGCAAGACTTGCAAGACTCTTGCTGCAAGACCAAGACCAAGACCAAGACCGGGAGCGCAAGACCAAGACCAAGACCAAGACCAGGTGTATGGGCGCAAGACCAAGACCAAGACTGGCTAAGTCTCGTCTTGTTCTTGCATTTGGGCAACACTAACGCCGAGCCTAAACCTAAGGTCTAGAAACATGAAATTTTGCATAAACGTTCCTTAAAAGTGGCAAGTATGCAAGAAAGGATTTTTGAAAATAAATAATAGCTGGCAAACGAGCAAACGTGACACTAATGTTAAGTCATAACCCGCACGTGGACATTAGCAGAACCAGACTTGACACTTTGTGTTGCCAGCTTTTTTTTCGAGAAGATACCCGATTCCTGTTGGGGAAATCGTGTTATATGGTGATTAATACCCAAAAACCATACAATGGCCTTCCTTAGCATATTCGCATGCGCATCCGCTGCCCCTCCCGTGCGACGCTCCGCTCGTGGCTGGCGGAGCTTGTCACAGGAGGGCAAAAGACTTCCTCTCTTCGCACCCTTCGCTGGTGCGTACGGCAGTTCAAGGCCATCCCGGCTGCTGTCCTCCTCGGGGCCGTATGAAATCGGATGCGTGGGACCCCCATCTCGCGCACCCACGGCCCGAGGGCGCACCTATTTATTCTGCCCAGGGCGCTAGTGGGGCTATGCGTTGCCAGCTTAAGAAAGGGTGAAAGGAAATAGGTAATAAGGAGAAATGTTACTTAGTTTACTTAATTTACTGATTTTCTAAGACTATAGTCCTTTTAGAAAATCATTTGTTTCTTTGTTTATTTATATCAAGAAATGCATGCTTCCGAGATACGAGAACTATGAATTATTTAATACGGTATATATTTTGTATTCTCATTTTAAGTAAATTGTATTATATTTTTATCTATAGGTACTAATATTATAGAACTGAAGAGTTTGTTTGTTTGAACGCACTAATATCGGGAACTAGAGGTTCAAATTGAAAAATTCTTTTTGTGTTTCTTTTTCTGTTTGTGTTCAAAACTCTTCAGCTTTATAATATTAGTATAGACTAGCGGCCCCCGCAGTTTCACTCGCGCTTAATAAGACTTTCATACAAACTTCCTATCCCTGTTTTACCCCCTTTGCAAAATCTCGTTTTTTTTTTTTTAATTAATTTTAAACTCCCAGCCCTTATACTTTCTAAGATATTTTCTTAGATTTCGTGATGAGTGGGTGAGTGAATGAGTGACCTTTCGCTTTCATATATATAAATAGACTGAGAAAATCGCGGACGTACACACAAAGTGCATAAACATGCACTTATGTATGTGTATGTGTCCACGATTTTTCAAAGACCGTTAATCCGATTTGGATAGAGTTTTTTGTTATTTAAATCCGTATTTTCCAGGGATCTTAGGATCTGATGAAGATCTTCGGAGATAGACAAATAAACACTCCAATAACTTTTTTTTATTTTAATTGCACTAGTGTAGTCCCGGCCTCACTGACGCCACACATGTGTCCGAACCTTAACTCATATCGGTCACAGATAATAAATAGCCGTCCCGTTTGACAGCTAGATGTATTAGTTTCGCGGTAACATAATAAAATGAGACGTTTTCCATTTGCGCGCTCGTAAAAACATATGTATCGTATTTAATGGCGTTGTGTATGTTTTATGGGTGTACTGTATATGGTGTAGTGTAACGGACTGAAGGTCTAAGTTATTAATCTATATAATATAATAAAGAAGTAAGGTTTATTCGTCAGTTTGTATGTAGAGGGCAATTTTCGAAACAAATCATCCAATTTATAATAGTTTTGCGTTTAAATGCTTGTTTATTGAGAAAAGTTAGGCTATATTACATCACGCTACGACTCACAAAAGCGAAGTAGTAACTATAAGCGCGAGCGAAACCGCAGTTAGTATTATAATAAAGATGTAAAATTTGCGTGTTTGTATATTGAGGATAATCTCGGAAACTAGTGATCCGGTTTAAAAAATTCTTGTTGCGTTAAATAGACAGTTTACTGAAGAAGATCATAGGCTATATTACATCACGCTACGACTTATATCAGCGAAGCAGTGACCACAAACGTTAGTAAAACCGCTAGGTGCACGTAGTATCATAATAAAGAGTTAACATTTGCGCGCCTGGAAATTTATATAATTTGAAAAATTCTTTTCGCGTTAGATAGCCTGTTTATTGACGAACATCATAGGCTATATTACATCACGCTACAACTCACAGTAGCTAAGTCAATACCATAAACTGAAACCGACATGGTCAGCTAGCGATTAATAAAAAAAATATACATTATACCACTAATAATGTAAACAAGAGTACCCAATAAAAGCGGACGTGTTCGGAGTTGCCAGCTTTAATATCATTTAGACGATGTAAAGCGGAATCAGTGCTGCCAGCGCGTCACGAATATTAATAAGGGCTCGTTCACACTAATCAGCCTCGTGTGTTCTCCGCTTTATATAATTGTTTTCGGATCGCCGTATGGAATTTATTAATCAAAGATATTATTATCGTGTATTGTGGGATTATTTTTTATCTGTATTCATTATGATTACTATGAATTCGTAAGGAATAGTAAATTATATATTGACGCTGATGAGCAACTGTGTCAAGCCACACGGACTGCATTTTGAGAAAATGGCGTCTAAACATTGCAAATATATTCTTACCAAATGTGTTTGAAGACGTATATATCCATCTTCTCTTTTATATTTTGATAAAAGGTATAATTAATGTATTGCAGATTATTGTAATTAAAATTTTATCTAATAATAAGTTATTTCAATACATGAGATTATTGTATAAATTGCAAAATATGAAACGCACTTGAAATTCGAAACAAAAGTAAGAACCTTTTTCCCGTACTTATTTAGATTAGATCACTTTTTTTAAATAATGTTAAATAGATGACGCAGTATCAGAATACATCAATTGAACAAATCAAAAATGGGTTGACACATTATTGCTTATCAGCATCCATATAATTAAGTTATACGAACTTCGTATGTGCGTAACCGTAATTATTTTCATTTAAAACAAGAATGTTATAAAGTAACGTATGCTTTTTTTAATGTTCGTTACCTCATTCCTTAACCGATTTTGAAAATTCTTTTTTGTATTTTACGTTAGCACTAGATAATTTTTATCAAAATCGATTCAGCAGTTTGGTTTTAAGCAACTAGGCTTTTAAGATGGTTGCTCTCAACCGATAGAGATGAATTTTCGATGAAACAATGTCTCGTAACCTGTTATGGATGCTGATAAGCAATAATATGTTAATACACAAAAAGTGAAATTCGAAGATATTGATGTATTTTGATACTGCATCATCTATTTAACATTATCAAAAAAATTCAAGTAATATAAAATAAATCAGTACGGAAAGATGTACCTTAATGAATTGTTTCGGATTTCAAGTGCGTTCTATATTTTGTTCTTACAATTTTAATTATTCTTATAATAATACCAAATATTATTATATATATAAGATTGAGGATCTTTGAGAGTATACGAGTACGAGTATAATTTTAACCAATTTAAAAAAAGCGGAGGTTCACAATTCGTAATAAATTTATTTCAAAAGAATACCTATCAAATTTCTTGCCGGTTCTTCTCGGTAGAATCTAGTTTCCGAAACCAAATTTATATTTAAAACACTAATTCGTAGCTTGACGATTCAAACGAGCTTTAAAAGCCTACTTGAAAGTACTAGAAAGTATAATTTGAATACCAAACCCAAACCACAAGGAAAGCCGAATAAAATGACAATACGAAAAAAAAAACTAAGAATTAACAATGAAACATTTTCGTCTGCAAAATAGATCCGTGATGGGTAAAAAAATGCTCGTACAATTGAGGCCGTCGAGCATATCTTGAGCCAATAAGGGCCTGGCCTGGGATACAATCGCATGCAGCATCACAAGTACCATAGGGTTGAGGGCACGTACGCTTGGATACGACTCCATTATACTCGGGACTGACGATCTATATAAAAAAAAAAACTTTTTAATTTTATTTTTGGACACTGACTAACCTAACTTATATTACTAGTGATCGGAATACAACCATAGTTTAATGAATTTTCAATCGATTTTAAAATTGACCACAATTATATAATGGTAAAATTCTTAATTTGACCACAGACTTTAACAATAAACAAAAGAACATACATGCGTGTGTGTGTGTGTGTTATGTTTTTTTTTTTTAATTAATTTAATTTTTTTATGCATAATTAAAAATATATATAAGCATTTCTCCATCCTTCTATAAAAAGTATAAATTGTGCGAAATTTCATTCTCCTCCGTCTGCGAAATTTTCGTAAAAAGTAGAAAATTTTTGCTTCACGTCATTAATATATAGATTTATTATTGGAAACGTTTTTTTGATTGTTACGCTTTCACTCCTCATCTAGTTAACGGATTACAAAAGGCTTTTTTTAGAATCCAGAAGCGAATAATATTAAATATATAATATAATATTATATATTAAGATTCGAATCCGTATCCACATATATACCTCTTTAACCATCCGGCACATCACTAGACTAGGTGTCAAAAAATCAATCAAATCAATTATGCTTTTTATTCAAGAAGGCTTTTACAAGCACTTTTGAATCGTCAATACAGATACAAAAAAGAAAACAAAAAAAAATAAATTATTACTTAATTTACCACCGGTTCGGAATGTAGATTCTAACGAGTTGAATCAGTAAGGAACTCGATGGTTACTTTTTTAAAAAGTTATACAGTAGATAGATACATTTTTATATACTGAATCCAAGCATCTTTATCATCTATATAATTTCGAACAGAATAATATGCTTTAGCTACTAAGGACTTTTTAATATATACTTTAAATTTCTTATTAGTAAACTGTAAAACTTTCTGCGGAATTTTATTATAAAAGCGAATACCTTGCCTAAAGAAAGTAACATTGACTTTGCGGTGTGTTCCGAAATATACGTATTTCGAATCGAACCACGTCGTACGACAATGGAAATGTCGTGCCGCTCGCGTGTCGTATCGATCGTCGCGAAGGAAACAAATTACCAACTAAACTCCAAGTTGTACGTCGCAGACGATTGTAGTCCACTAGACACAGTTACGAATCTATGCGTCTAAACACGTACACACATCACCCTCGACTCCGTCCCTTGTACGTGGTTTATATCGCCTGATAAAATGTTGTTTTCAATGGTATTAGGCACAATAAATTAATACTTTGATCAAAATTAAAAAAAAAAAACTATAAGTGGGTGAAGAGTTGTACATCCAGCTAATTCCATATGAAGCTGCAGCGTCAAATCTAGGTTACACAACTACGTTATTTCAATATACTTCACAGTAAAGTATATTTCGAATCGATTAGACCAGTAGAAGATGTTCAGATCCTTTCAACAACTAGAAAAGAGCTGATAGTCTTGAAGAGTCTGAACAGATCTTCATAAATTATAGCTAAGGACTACCTCGATTACATAAGCTCTCAAACAGGAAAAACCGCATCAAAATTGGTCCATTCGTTTGGGAACGACGATGCCACAGACAGACACACACATCAAACTCATAAAACCTTTCTTTTAAGGTCGGAGGAAACATAAAAGAGAAGTTTGCATTGTCTTCAAATTGTCAGACGAATATTCTAAAAGTAATTGATATGAATACATTACCAGTTTTTTTTTTTTGGTTTTATCATCGAATATAATCGTCCTTACCTGTAAAAAGAAAGAAAGGATTAATATAATTACATAATACAAATTACATAATGTAATCTTTTTATTAAAAAAAATAACCTTTATTATTTCATTGAAACGTCGGATCTTGTAGGCTACAGTATAGGCATCATTTAGGAAAAATAATAAAAAAAATAATTTAGATTTTTGACTTTTGAATATCGATTCTGGTAACACTGGTAAAGTGTCCAACACTAGTCCAATTGACATTCTGTATAGTATGGTATTAAATTCCCTTTAGAATAAAAAAAGAACTGATGTTACAATCATAAAAATAAAAAACACACCTCATCATTTTGAAGTCGGTTAATTAAACATAATGTTATTTAATGAGAAAGAACCATCTAATGGTAAGCAAAAAAGTATTAAAACGACAACCTACAACTTCGCGTGAACAAAATAAAAGATAAGCGCGCGTAGCATCAGCGTGTGTCGATGTTGGTTACGATCGTAGACCGTAGACATAGCTACGAATGCGTAGCGGTCAAGAATTTGTTTAAACACAGCGAGAATTATGGTCTGTTTCACCGGTTTTTGTTAAAATTTTAAATAGTTAACCGACAACAACAATTAAGATTTAATTATATATTTTTTCTATTTCACCATCGACAATCCTAAATTAACTTATAAATAAATTAATTTGATTAATTTATACATGATTCTAATTTATCTTTGTATAAAAACGTATCGATGTGATAATTTTAATCGAGACCTTTGAAACCCAAAATTTCAGTTTATTAGGTGGTTAAGTTCCGTTTGAGTTACCGTGGACTTTAGTCGTGACCGGTATAAAAGGTCCTTATTCTCGTAATTGATATAATACAACTCTGTAATTTGTTAACAGTTATCTAAGGAACTTTACGAAAGCTTTGGGTGTCTATAAATAAGGCATTGACTGTAAAGTTGAGAGCCGAGATGGCCTAGTGGTTAGAACACGTCGATTTCAACAGATGATCGCGGGTTCAAACCCCGGCTAGCACCACTGATTTTTCAAGTGCTAAATTAGTGTTTAAATTCATCTCGAGCTCGGCGGTGAAGGAAGACATCGTGTGGAAACCTGCATGTGTCGGGAGAAATTCTGACACATGTATATCCGCCAACCCGCAGTGGAACAGCGAGGGGGATTAAGCTAGAGATGAGGCTTTGCCCAGCAGTGGGATATTAATAGGCAGTTACATTACTTTACTGACAGTAAAGCAATGACAAACAACTTATGTAAAGCTTTATAAAAGTCTTCTTTAAAGTTCTCAATTCGAATCATCATTAACCAACCAATTTAAAAAGTACTTTTTTGTTTGAAAAGGTATACTCCCACATTGGTCCCAGAGAAATTTCATTAGAATCGATTCAATAATTTTATTATAAAATCAAAATAACCGACGTGCCGTGTAAGTGTGTCGTTTAAGTTAACGAAATTGCGTTTTTTCTTTTAAAGTCAGTTTATTTTAAAATTTAAGTTATTGGTTAAAATAGATAATTATAAACGTTATCGAATTTCAACGCACGACCCCTTATTATTCAAGTTCGTGTACACATGCGTACAAACCATGGAAACAAAGTCCCTTGGGCGTGTAATTACCTGGCTCGACACCGGAAGTACATAATATAGTGTTGCGATTTAGCTGAATATCAATTGAATTTATAAATTATTAAGCTAGCTAAGTGACACGGCTTCGTACGTATTACATTTTCACTAGACCAATTTTGATGAATTTCGGTGTAGGTATAGATTGGTCCTTGAAGAAGGTTATCTTACTTTGTGTCACGAATATATAACATGAAGAGGTTGAAATTTACAAAATCGGATCCACTTTTTTACTGACTTTAAAAAACAGTGGTGTAATTTTTAATGTTTATTCTTAGAAATCCATCTCTTGTTAACCGTTTCCGAAAATTTAGAAGGGAATATTTTCCCGAAATCCCATGGAATTCTCATCAAAATCGCTTCAACGGTTTGGTTTCAGAGAACCATCCACCGTTTTTGAAGTCGGTTAAAAATACGCTAAAAATATATATTTAATAAATAGCAAAAGAAATTTAGCCTCTTCAGGAGGCGAGCTCGAAACTTGTGTCATATTGAACAATTTCCCGCCGACGATTGGATAATGGCGACCGGAAATGGCTCCGCCGATGACGTCACGTCACATCCGGCGCGCTATACAGCCTATTTGGAGTCGCTATTTGTTTTCACAACATCCTGTGTATATGTTGTTCCTGTACGTTCGGAATATGTAGTGTTTACCGATTCGATATTGTTTTTAACGAGGTTGTGTGTTTTGTGATATAGTCTATTTATCTTTGCTCGAATTATTTTGTAACAAATACCCGAAACGATGATCACGAATTGTCGAACATTATTTTTTATTATAATTTTTTATCTATACACTACTTACTTACATTTAAAAAACACAATTTTCAAATTTTTTGTCTACCTGTCTGTATGTTCGGGCTAATCTCAGAAACGGCTGGAGCGATTTTGACGGGACTTACACTAACGGATAGCTAATATTATTATAAGGAGTAACTTAGACCACTTTTATTTTAGAATTAAATTGTGTTTTCCTAGCCAGCTAATTAAAAAAAAAACATTCTGTATTATTGCACCATCTAATAGTGTCACGTTTAAGGATCAACTTCTGGGAAGTAATAGTATACGACAGACTAAAGGAAAAGGCAATTTTTTTACAAAATGCTTTTAATGAAAGTGAGAAAAATGCTCCTTTCTTGAGAGGCGCCACAGCCAGCCTTGCTTTGTATGAGACATGCCGTCCTGTAGTCCACGCGAACGAAGTCGCGGGCACAGCTAGTGTCAGAATACATCCACACACCCCCCATAGCAAAGCTATTTCGAACTCTCATAACGGTCGATGGATTCGACCCTCGCTGATGAAAACGAATATTAAAAAGAGAAAAAAAAATCTTTACAACAATGCATCTATTCTGACACAAGAGCGTGTTGGAATAGATATTTTTCAAACTTAAAAAAAAGGTGTTTTGTTTTGCAAATATTATGAGTATGTGAATATGTTTTCTCTACAATAACTTATAAACGAATTAGAAGACGTAAGTTATACCAAGTGACATGTAAATTAACTTATAAAAATTTGTTTTATAATAATTTTACCCGATTTCCACATAAAGGAGCTTATTAATGCGTCGAATTGTTTTTTGTTCGACGGTTACTTGAAAACGGCTTAACCGATTTGGCTAATACTTTTTTCTTGGTTTAATTATTGAAGTTTGGTCTGAAACTGAATTAAGTATGTAATCCTAGTGAACAAAATTACGTAAATATTTTATTTTTGAAGTCGGTTTCTTTTTTTTTAAAGTCTTGTTACTTCTATTAAAATATTGTTAATGTGAATCTTTTTCACCTTCATGTACGCACTGATTGGTTAACCGGCTCATAAGGGGCGTGCCATTAATCGCGTGATGTTTTTAGCAACTTCTTAGACTCCCCTCCAGCTCCTTGGTGATATGTGGTGAGGTTTTATACCGTCCCTCCCCCCTCTACCTAAGCTAACGTGTACTTTTTGTACCTACTACCTAAGTAAGAATATTTTAAAACACGCTTATCTTTAAAAACAGGTATAATTGCATTGAATTCTGTGAAGTTATGCAGTATTATATATAGGTATTGCTTACAAATGTTTTGAAAATAAATACATGTGATATTTTAATAAAACCCCTCACCTCTTTGGAAATATTTAGTGACTTTTTTTAGACCCTCCTTTCGGCCTCAAGCGATTAATGGACAGTCCCTAAGGATCACCATCATCAATTATACATTATGTAATATGTATATAGTTTCATAATATAAAAACAAAATAAGCTTTTAATCGACTAAAAACTTGTGTAGGCCATGGCCATTATTTAAAAATTAAAAATAAATTTTAATTTAATAATATATACGTAAATGTTTGCGTGTAAGTGTGTTTGTTACTACTTCATGCTATAACGGGTAAACGAATTTAAATAAAATTGGGAGCGGACATGGAGTCTTAGACTGAAACAAACACATAAGCTGTCCTTTGCCAAGAAATGTAAACGTTCTTATAAATATATTCAAAGCTGATCTAATTTTAGAAAATCGAACGTTCAACGGTCACCATATTCACACGAGCATTTCAACCCATATCCTATCATTTAAGTACTATTTTTAGATTTTTGCAATTACTTCACATTGATGTAAAAGTAATTTTAACTGATTTAAATGGAGTATATTTATACGCATATAATTACTTGTCCTGACTGACTTCATCAACACAGAACCTTAACTGTTACGGCTACAAACTTGAAATCTGGGCAGTTGATACCTTTGTCACTAAAAGCTATAAAAATAATAAGATATAGATGCTTTTACTTAGTATAAGATGGATTGCCACAGGCATTTAATATATTTGTAACTCTTAAATGTATGCATTGTAACACATTTTAAAAGAGTAACTATTGAGTTACTTGATAGTTCTTCTCGGTAGAATCTACATTCCGAATCGGTAGTAAATTCATAAATTTATTTAATTTTTTGTTTCCGTATCAACGATTCAAAGCGCTTGTAAAAGCCTACTCTTGTAAAGCATATTTTAATTTTGAATTAATAAAAGCGATTTAATATATTAAAAATCGTATTATATCATTTATTATTATTTTTTACACAAACGCAATACGAAATCTTCACCCCCAACGTCGATTAGTGCATTTTTCACTCGAACGCACCCGACCGGCCCATAATCTAATAGCTAGATCCGGCCAATCGAGAAATACGCTCCTAATCCGATAACCTTAACGGGAGTTATTAAAATTGTTTCGAAGGGTTGACTAATTCGTCGTAAAAATATTGGGTTTTCGAGAGCGAATGATTTTATCGCCGGAATGACGTTCGATTGAATTTTCAACCGACTTCCGAAAAAGTAGAATGTTCTTTTTATTTTTCAATTTGTCGGAAGCTTTTAATGGTAAGTTCTCGATTACTTTCAAATTTGGTTAATTCTTTATTCAAATTTTATTATATTATTATATATATACTCTCACATTAGTCCCATCAAATATTTCATCAAAATCGGTCCAGTAGTTTGATATTAAAAACCAAAATAAGTGGAAAAATGTTAGTATTGTATCAAAATACATGCTGGTAATGCCATCTATTGTGTCTATTACGTACTATTGTAAAATTAAAGGATAATGAATGACAGTGTATGATACTGATCTGAAATAAAACTTATTTTTCATTCGCTCTCTGTCTCACTGACCAAAACGTTGTTTGATTTATAAAAAAGAATGTCATTAAATTAAATTACGGATTTCGCTTTTGAAGACGATTCTTTTTTCAAAAGTCTTATTAAAATGGTACGATTCAATAATCATTTTTCTTAACTTAACTATTAGCCGAATTAACGCGTTATTCTGAACCAATATACTGCAATACGTTAATTGAATGCGAATCGAATCGTCTGTCAACTTATCGGATTATCAAGTTACCGTGACACACTTTCAAGCTGTTAGGCCACGTACAGACTGCGCGTTCTCGGGCACGCGTCCGCTAAAACGCTCTGTTCATATTTGCAGCCGCGTACATACGTAAGACCCAGGCTTTTAGAATATTAAATGAAAGAAAGTCAAAGTGTCTCTCATATAAAATACAAGACTTTTTAAAACGTAATAACCGACTTAAAAAAGGCGAATACGAAATTTCGATTAGTCGCATATATATTTTGTCCGTTTATTTTGATTTTAAAACAAAAGTACTAGATCGATTTTGATAAAAAAATTATATAATTAATGGGAGAGAATTTAAAAAAAAAGAATAAACGATTCGATCAAATCATTAAACGTATTGGGTTAAAATTTGCAACAAAACTAATCGACATCAGAAAGGATTTTTGAAAATTCAGCCTTTAATTGCAGTACAAAATTTACATGTTAAAATTAAACACGATAAAAATAATTGGATGCTGATAACCAATAATGTGTCAACCCACAAAAAAGTCGATTTCGGAGATATTGATGTATTCCCATAATGCGTCACGCATTTAATATTATTCAAAGATATTTAAAGCCACCTAAACTAAATAAGTATTTTAATTAATCCTTCGAATATCGAAGTGTGTTTATATTTTGCAATATTCGATAATCTCATACTTTTTAAAAACTTATTATTAGATATAAAAATTCTTTTATACCAATCTGCATTTAATTAGTTATACCCTTTATCAATATAGTAATAAAAAATGTATATGTATTTATTAAGAATAGGTTTGACATCTTTAGACGCCATTTTCTCATGGATAATAAAGTCAGTGTGGCTTAACATAGTATTGATTATCAGCGTCCACTAATAAATCCGATTTTAAAAAGCAAATATTTTTATTCCTCACACGGAACCCCGTACACACTTGACAAGTTTTCATATCGAAAAATTATATTCACGTGTATCTATCCCCCATGAAAAGACCCCATAAAGTTCTTTGTTAGACACAGTATTGTATTGTACAGTGCAAAACACCATAACACATTTTAATACCTTATTTATAAGGGCATAAAAGTTATTTTAGATCGTGTTTATTTCCCATTCGCCCTCTGTACGTAATAGAAGAATTATTCGTACCAACTCAAGTGAGATTTCATTATGTTTTTATTATAAAAAAAACATTATAAATACGTTCGTCGAGTGCTTTATTTTTAATCTGTGGTATTATTATAGATAAATAAGAAGTGTTATTGTTTAATTATAACGTAAAATTTTTTAGGCTCGAGTCTATAAAACATTTTTGTAAATTTACATACCAGCTGCGTCACGTGGTTTCACTCGCGTTTATGGTTACAGCTTCGCTCCCATCGGTCGTAGCGTGATGTAATATAGCCTATAACCTTCCTCAATAAACAAGCTGTCTAACGCAAAAAGATTATTTTTATCGGATCAGTTGTTTTCGAAATTATCGTTAACATAAGAATTTACAAACAAGCTAATTTTAATACTACCTGTCTCTTGCGGTTTTACCAACGTTTACAGTTACCGATTCGCTGCTAGCAGGCGTAGCATGATGTAATATAGCCTATAATCTTCCTCAATAAACGGGTTATACAACGCAAAAATAATTATCCAAATCGTATTCGTTTCAGAGATTACTGCGTACATACAAACTCAGACACTAACCTTACCTCTTTATAATATTAGTATAATATTTATTATATTAAAGGGAACTGAAACACAGTTCCACATTCCCAGCCACTTCAACAGTTGACGGTCACGTCGCGGTTCAAGTCGTAAACCGGTCGCTTCGAAGAAAGCCCGGCGACATAAATTATACCGCGTCTTTTGCTATTTTACGAGATGGGGAAATTTTGAGGTATTACGAAGTGGCTATGAAATGAATAGTATATAAGTAAGATATGTGTTCTATTTTTTTTATGAACCAACTTCAAAAAATATTCTCAATTTTGAAGATTTTAATTTTAATGTTTGATAGCTAAAAACTCCGTCATTTCTTAACCGATATAAAAAATCATTTTTTTATTTCAAAGGGCATAGTTTCAGATTCGTCCCGTAACGTTTTTATCAAAATCGATTCAGTATTTTGTTTTTATAATCGAAATAGTTGTTATAAGTCTATCTTCCACGGAAATGAAATTGCGTATTTTCCTTTAGAAGACGATTAATTTTAAATATTAATTTTGATAATTATGATATATACTTTGTGTGTTTGTTACAATTTTCCAAAACTTTAACTGCCTTACTACAAAAGATATAAACAGACGTTAAACGCGTGTTTAAAAAAAATCCGTACTACAAATCCGCGTCTAGCACAGTTTTGAGTTAAACATGCTTTAGATATAGATTAACATACGTGTAAGTGAGTTTAATAGATGTACAAAACCCATTTCAGCTGCCAAATGTAACGTAAAACATTTTATCAATAAGTTTTTTTGTGAGTTTATTCGCTGTTAAGCAATTTAGATAATATTTTAAGCAATGTATAATTTTTACACACTGGTTAGCTAGACACGTGTTGAACATGGTTTTAATGCGTCTTTTGTAGTATGACAGTATTACTTTAAATAATTTATCTATGTTAATAGCATCCGGCCGGTTTTACCCGTGTTAATAAAACTTAGCCTATGTGTTATAAGGTTCAAATTTTACATGGAGGTTACTTTTAGGACGTAGATGCTCACTAAGACGGGATTTTGCAACATAAATTGCATATTAAAAAGTCTTTAATAGCTAAAGCATATTGTTCTGTACAAGATTATATAGATGATAATAATGCATGGATTTAGTATAGCTGGACTTCATACAGGATGTTTATATAAACATTTGTAATTTTTAAATGTATATAGTTTATAACATAATTTTAAAAGAGTACCTGTCGAGTTTCTTGCCGGTTCTTCTCGGTAAAATCTACATTCCGAACCGTTGGTAGCTTTTCCTTAATTTAAGTACTTCATGTTTGTTTTGACGATTCAAAAGTGCTTTTAAAAGCCTACTTGAATAAAGTGTTTTTTGATTTTGATTCGACCCCTACAAAGGTAAATGTATGGAGGTTTGTATGAAAGTTCTATGTTAAACTCGAGTGAACCGTGGGCAGCCGCTAGTATCTAGATAAAACAATTACTTTCACTTAGATCCGCTTCTCGAGAGTCCGTTGAATAAAGTATTCACTGAAACTAAAACGTCTCGTCCGCCATCTTGAAACATTACTCTCACAAGACCAGTCCGTCTATTTGTTACGACGAAGCTAATATATCTTCGCTAGTTTAATAAATAATTTTACAAGATATAAAATGGACTCGTCAAGTACTTTATATATGAGATGTTTAGGTATTTTTAAGCTGTAAATATGTACTTGAGCTTCATAGGCACTCCAGTACATATTTTTTTATTTATGTTTATTATATAAATATCTAATGAAGTAAATAACTATGGTTTTTATATATGTATATCGTATCCTTACTTCCTTACTGATATTATAAAAGGCGAAGGTTTGTATGGATGTATGAATGTTTGTTAATCTTTCACGCAAAAACTACTAAACAGATTTTGATGAAAATTCTATTGGATCATTTTAAAAGTCAATTCTAAGCCTATCAAAAGTCAATCAGCAAATCCGTCTATTCGCGATGATGTTATAGCCCGAACACACACATAACCTCCTTTTTTTCGATGTCGGTTAAAAAACAACAAAACACAACTTAACTGAATTCGAAGTAGGTATCATTAGCGAACATCAAATCTATCTCTAGCCGAACTGTTGACAGATCAATCGAGCGCTCCGACTATTAGCTCAATCCTAGCCGGAGACGGCTTAGCCGGCTAGACGACACGTAAAGCCAGGATAAATTCCCCGTTCGTGACGGACAGACAGAAATTGTATAACAATTGTAGGTGCGGCTATGTGCACGCTGATAAGCGATACTGTGTCAAGCCACGCGGATTGCACTTTAAGGCGTCTAAAGATGTCAAACCGATTCTTAATAAATTTTTTGATGAAGTATATATGTATCTAATCTTTTCTATTTTAATAAAAGATATAATGAATTAAAATCAGATAGGTATAATAAAGAGTTTTATCTAATTATAAGTTTTTCAAAAATATGAGATTACTAGCTGGTGCTCGCGACTTCGTCTGCGATGTCTGCGATGCCGCCGTCATGGTAGCTATGTACATGCAAAGTCTTAGTCCGATCGGTTTAATATTGACAAAGTTTCACACAAACTATCATCCCCTATTTTATCCCCTTGGGGGTAGAATTAATCAAAATCCTTACTTAGCGAATGTCTACGTCATAACATCTACCTGCATGCCAAATTTTAACCCGCTCCGCCCAGTGGTTTGGGCTGTGCGTTAATAGATATCAGTCAGTTGAGTTTTATATATTTAGATTAAATATTGCAAAATATGGAACACACTTCAATATTTCATAACATTAAATGTACGTTGATAAGCCATATTGTGTCAACCCACAAAAAGTCTAATTTGGAAATATTGATGTATTCGGGTAATGCGTCACATATTTACCATTATTCAAAACATTTTCAAGTCATCTAAACTGAATAAGTTTCTTTCTTCGGATAAACGGAAAAACGATTCTTAATTTAAAGTTTCGAATTTCAAGTGCATTCCATATTTTGAAATTTATACAATAATCTCAAATATTTGAAGAACATATTATTACATAACACATTAAATATATCAATCTGCTTTTCTTCATTTTTTAATTCATTATACCTTTTATCAAAATATAAAAGAAAAGATGGATATATACTTCTTCAAATAAATTTATTAAGAATAGGTTTGACATCTTGAGACGCCATTTCATCGAAATGAAGTCCATTCGACCGATAGTTTTAAGACGACTTACGCAATAAACACGTAATACATCACTACACCGACTTAGCGGTGTTTTTAATCAAAGTTAATCCAGCATCCTCAATCTCGTGGAAATATTGCACTGAAATTTAATTTAACCGAGATCCGAAGCCGTGATTATTGGGAGATAAAAATGTTAACTGTCGTGTGTGTCTGTATTGTTGCACATATATATTAAATCCATAAATAAATATATAAATTCATATATATAAATCAAAACTGTCTGGCTGACATATTCACTGACTGAACTGACTGAAATTTTGCAATTTCCTAAAATGTCGTTAGTGTGTTAGAAAGGATTTTTAAAAAATCCATCCCTTAAGGGGTTAAAAATAGTGTTGAAAGTTTTTTACGTATCAAATTCCTAAGTATTCACAGACGAAGCGACGGGGAACTGCTAGATATTCATATGTATATAATTAAAATCAAAAATTCAAATTTTGGGTACAAAACGAAAAAAAAAACCGTTTTACACTTGGGACTGTATATAGTACTTTTATTTAGATTTTAATATCTCTAAATGTTGAACAGTTATATATTATTTTAAAAATCATAATGTATGAACCACAGAATTATATGAAACTAAATTTTATTTACTAACTTAGCTGACTCGTTTCACACAGATTGTGAATTCGGACATTTTAACACTCGGGTAATTAGGAGGAGTTTCCCAATTCGTAGCATATGTTTTAAAATGTTTGTTACCTGATAAATCCTTCATTTCTTAACCAATTTTTTTGTCCGAAAAGATACTTTTATATATTTATTTGGTAATCCAACAGTTAACATACATCACATATTATAAAAATTTACCTGACTTTTAATTAGAACCAAATTAGGATTCCACAATTTGCTTGAACATGTATGGAATTAGTAACTAGAAGACGATTAATAAGTATATAAACAGTATTTTCACTAAAGGGCGGCAACGCACCTGTAACATCCCTGGTTTTGCAGATGTCCGGGCGATAGTGACCACTTAACATCAGATGGTACTATCTGCTCGTTTGCGCCCCTATTATATATATAATAAAAAGGAAATTTATATATAAGTATAGAGATGAGAGTCTAATGGATGAGTATATGGTTCCGTGTAAAAATCGATTTAATTGATTGGTTTTTAAAATCATAATAACAGAAATTGGTAAAACATTCAAATCAACTAAATTGCAGATTGTTCTTTCGAAGTCAGTGTGTGTGTGTTTTTTGTAAGTATTGCTTTGTAAAACAGTATAGCTTGTTTCAGATTTGCTAGTCTCGGGCGATGAGCGTTTCATTAATGAAAGTAACGATGATATAATCTATCACTTTTTTCCGTTCCCGGCACTATTTTTATTACACCAAAGCTCAGAAATTTCCAGAAATCTTGTGTGACTGAGTCTAGTATAGAGACGTATGATAGTTTTTCTTTTTGTACAGCTAATTGTTTAGATCCGAAAATATACGCTTTCACATCAAAATATCAAAATTGGTTTATTAATTATAAAGTAAGTAGTAATTATGGAGTTAACACAGTTTAGTTTTGAAATGCTTAAGTGCTTAAATTCATCCTGTGCTCGGTATAGAAAAGCCTGTATGTACCGGTAGATATTCTGACATATATGTATCGGGCTCGAAGGACCAGTGTGGTGGATTAAGCTATAAACCTTCTCCTTAATAGGAGGTCTTTGCCCAGCTGTGGGACACTCACAGGCTGATAGTTTAAGTTTAAAAAAATAACACTACGAATGTCCTTCACGCGTCGGTTGGAAACAACATTTTTCCTAAAAAAAGCAATTTAAAATAATCTCGACAAAAACAAGGAAAAAAACATTTGAAATAATTGCCCTCCTGTAATTTCTTTTTAATGTTCTCGAGAATAAATCCTTATTTTTTTTTAATTATTATAAATATGTCTTTAAAAAAAACATTTTTTCATAATTGGTACTGAGTTTGCTCTTACACGGATTTATTTTTCTTTATACGATGTAGAGAAAAAATATTTTTCGAGAGCCCAGAAGAAAATAATAATAATAATGGTGGTGGGGGGGAGTAATCAACCTAACGTTGTATTACACTAGACCCTACGTATTAGAAACTGTATTTCCCCCACACAAATACGGACAGACAATTTATACCGTCGAAACAAATATATAACAAGTGTCACGTGATCCACGAATACATGTGATGTCTCCCCGCGGCGTCTGTATTACGTCTTGACACGCGATGTCTCGCTACGGACTATAGTTAGTCGTTATTTAATTACGTTTCGAATTGACTTCAATTAATATTGATCAACATTACGAGTACACGAATTATCCTTTTAAAGTTAAATTTAAAAAATTGTTATAAAGAAAAAACAGATATTATTACAGTGAGATGATAATTGCAGATCTGAACACAATATGGCCGCCAGTAGACACCATATTTTGTTGTTGTAAAATTATGAAAATAAAACTATTTATTTTATTTCCTTCCTAATCGTAAATAATTAAAGAAAGAAAAACAATCTTTATAACTACCCAGAATGAATATTTTGAGTATTACTGTTCAGAGCTCAAAAAAAAATAATTATATACATTTTATTATCTTCAAAGTCAAATGGGAGACTGCTCAGAATATTTTTCGCATTAGGATATAGGTAATATCTTTAGTTTTTACCACATACGCATGAAAATCATGTAAATACCACGGGAATTAAAAAAAAAAAAAAACATGTAAAGGATAAACTATTTTTCTCGTTGAAAAATATAACCGACTTCAAAACTTAATTTAAAGGCTATATTAAATCTTGTATAGATAAAGCATATCTATACTAATATTATAAAGCTGAAGAGTTTGTTTGTTTCTTTGCGTGAACGCGCAAATCTCAGGAACTACTGGTTCGAATAAAAAAAATATTTTTGTGTTACATAGTTTACTTATAGGCTAAGGCTAAGAGCGACGCAGTAAAATAATTGTAAAAATGTGTACTTAAATAGCAATAATCCCATCCAAATCGGATCAGTAGTTTTCGAGAAAATCGCAAACGTACGTCCATACATATCTGAATATGGGTCGAATATAGAACGTACGTATTTTAAATCCGTTAAAAAAAAACCCAAGTCGTGAATACGATACGTCAAAGACACCGTATCAATACGTAACAAAAACAAATATGAGCACTTCTTCCTCGTTAGTGGTTTGTATCGCGCTATCCCGGGCGTAATCCCGTAATCCCGCGGAATCCCGCTGTCTGTCCCGGAGTTCGGATCCCGTAATTGCGGTGCGATGTCTCTTATGTTATCGATTGTACGCCGGAGTTTTCTTAATGACAACGTAACATAACATTATGTATTCGTTGTTATGTAAAAAAAGATTCAGACTGTATTGCACCAGATTCTACTTCCGACATTGCCCGCTTTTAACCGACTTTCATTAAAGGGTTTTAAATTCGGGGATATTTTTATGTGTATTCCAACATTACTCGAAAACGGCTTGACCGATTCGGGTAATTTGTTTCTTATTTAAAAAAAAACGTACTCTCTCATTGGTCCCAAAAAATTTTCATCAAAATCGGTTCAGTGATTTGATTTTAAAATCAAAATAACTGGAACAAGTACGTCATTCAAGTAAACGAAATTACAAATTTTCCCATCAAAGTCAATTCCCTTTTCAACCGAGTTTAAAGGCGGAGGATTTATGTTAGACTGTATTTTTTCATGTTTGTTCGGTGACTTCTCCGTGTTATTTACTGGCACCGACTGCAAAATGTTGTAGTAAATATTTATTGTATGTCATTTAGTTTATTTGTATCCATTAAATTCGTGTTTGAAAACGATTGATTTTTTGTAAACGGTTTTTATTTGTAAAGAAAATCTATAAATTAATACGTAAATCAAAAACTTGGTACTCTTTTGCACCCTTTTACGAAAAATGAGCGGATGGGGGAGTATGAAATTTCGCATACTAAAAATTTATATAAAAAAGGATAACAGAATACAATTTTTTTATTGTGTATAAAAATACATAAAATACACACTACCATATATTAGACACGCACACGAACACACACACACACTACGAATATTTTATCAATAATATTCTTTCCCTTTATTTAACATCAACACCATAATAAATTAATTTATTTAATTAACTATATTCGAATTTCGTTCACAGGGCGATCACTAATAAGAATAAATAAGACTAATCTCCAAAGCACTTACACAATACACCAATTCTGTCACAGGACACACAGACATAAAACGCGATAAACACATTACATCTCAATATTCAAAACGAACCTCGCTATATACTTAAAACGATCACTAGGGATCGTAAAATAGAAAGAAATACGGTACACCTTATGTCGCCGGGCATTCGTCGTAGCGACCGGTTTTACGACTTGCACCGCGACGTTAACCGCCATTACGGGGATGGGGGTGTGGGGGGATGTTTTTCGCTTCGTTAGGTATGTTTTTTTTGTACTAGTGTTCGCCTAATGATGAAAATTCGATCTATCTGGAAATTTAAGAAAAATATCGTGCTGTTTCGCATATAGTCATTTATTCAGTTATTTTGACTTTAAAATCAAACCACTAAATCGATTTTAATAAAAATTCTACGGGACTGATCTGGAAGTATGTACATATACCTTTTCAAATAAAAAAAGAATGAACCGAATCGCTCAAGTAGTTTTCGAGTAATCGGTAATGGTTTCTGGAAGTCGATTAAAAAACGAATTCTATGTTAACCGACCTGACCCAGAAAGAGGGTAATCATTTTCCCGCGCATTATGTATGTAGGAATCTCCGGTCCGTTAATACATCTTGTAAGCTAAGCGGCTTGACCGATTTCGAAGTGTTAGGTGTTATTTGTAAATTACTCCTTCCCGGAATGGCATTAGCTTTGTGACGTCAGTAAAATGTCAACATGGCAACTGTCAAAATTGGCGAACCGCTGTGACCTCTTATTGCTGAAACTATTTGACCAATTTTAACGTGCGCGGTGTTGTTATTAGGTTTATTCAATTTTTTATTGAGACAAGTCTTGTTTTTCTCAGCTATTTAATACCGATTCAAATATCCACATGACCACTTACATAAGCAAAGTCATCATCATTCACAGTCAAATTGGATTAAGAAAGTCACTATGACGTAAAATAAAACAAACTGACTTTAAATCCCAAAATACGTAAATTTCGTTTCGCCGACTCAACCACCCAGATTACGTCAGCTTTCAAACAAAAATAAAACACTTTAAAATCGGTCCATACATTTGCGAGCTACGATACCACAGACACACATTTGATCGGGGATTAAAGAATTTTCAAAAAAAATATCGTCACAAATTAACCTCTTTTGAAGTCGGTTAAAAGGAAACAAAATTCAATCTCATCCGATTCTATCAATCGTAACAACACAAAGGTGACCCCCGACGCGGCTGTGACATGGCAACATTGGTTCACATCTGTCTCGCGCCGAGTGTTGCTATGTATGAATATTGTGTTGTTTTTTTTTTTATTCGTTTTCCTTTTTTTTTTCATTACACTCGTGACGTAGATTCGGAATACTTATTTTCTCGACGTGGTACACGAATGAAATACTATTATATGGATGATAAGCAATACAATGTCAAGCCCACAGTCTTAATTTTGAGAAAATGGCGTCTAAAGATGTCAAGCCTATTCTTGAAAAAATTTGTTTGAAGACGTATATATCCATCTTTTCTTTTCTATTTTGAAACAAGTTATAATGAATTAAATTAGATTGGTACAATAAAACATTTTTTTAACAATAAGTTTATCAAATACATATATTAGATTATTGCATAATAATGCATAAATTAAAAAAAAACACTTAAATATTCGAAACAATAAATCGAGAAACTTTTTTTCATATGTATTTAGTTTAAATGACTCGAAACATTATTAAACATTAAGTACGTAACGCATTATCAGAATACATCAATATCTCTTAATTTAACTTTTTGTGGTTAAACAATTAGATCTTTCTTCTTTATAATATTAGTCGCATTATCAGAGTACATCAATATCTCCGAATTTTTGTGGTTTGACACATTATCGCTTATCAGCATCCATACAGTCTAATTTTCTTACCTGTCCTATTTAATAGCAATACCCGGACCGAAATTCACGAATTTTCGACCTTTATTTTTCATTATGAAATGATTCATTTCAATCATTCGATCGATAATTTCTCATATGTAACTCTTAGGTTAGAAGTACGACAACTAAAGAGTTAAGTAAAGTAACAGCCTGTGTAAATGTCCCACAGCTGGGCAAAGGCCTCCTCTCCTATTAAGGAGAAGGTTTAGAGCTTAATCCACCACGCTGCTCCACTGCGGGGCGGATATACATGTGTATATCTCCGGGCGCATGCAGGTTCCACGCGTTACCTCAACGCCGAGCTCGAGATGAATTTAAACACAAATTAAGCACTTGAAAACCAGCGGTGCTAGCCGGGGTTTGAACCCGCAATCATCAGTTGAGATCGACGTGTTCTAACTACAAGGCCATCTCGACATCTTAAGCAAGTAAATAATAATAGACTATATATGGATGCTGATAAGCAATAATGTGTCAAACTACAAAAAGTCAAATTAGGAGATATTGATGTATTCCGATAATGTGACTAATATTTTAAAGAAGAAATATTTAATTATTTTTGTTTGCATAGAATAGGCTTTGAAACTACAGGACCGATTTGTAGAAAATATTTTCGTGTAAGAAAACCCGTTAATTGAGCTTATAGGCTATATTACATCATGCTACGACTCATAAGTGCGAATCAGTGAATATAAACGCGAGGGGCAGCCAGTTGTCCATATTATCTTAACTGATATTATGAATGTGAAACGTGAGTTTTTATGTTTGAAAATCGTAAAATACCTACTAATATCACAAAAAGGTAAAATTTGTTTGTAAGTTTGTACGTAGGGTGTAATATCTGAAACAACTAATCATCATCATCTACATAGCATGTTTCCCGGTCACCGGGTCTGCTTTCTATTCTAGTCCAGATATTGATGAGTTACTGATTTTTACACAGAGCGACTGCCATCTGAGCTCCGCAACCTCTGAGGGCAAGCCAGTAACCATTTAGACTAGAATAATTTCCCTACTACGAGTAACGATCATTATCAGGTGATTGTGATAACAACTGGAACCGACAGCTTTACGTGCTCTCCGAGGACAAACACCCAGACCTAGGAACAAATTTTATGTAACTATAAATATCTGCCCCGAGTGGGGATCGAACCCGCAACCGTCGGCGTAAGAGGTACATTTAGCACCACTACACCAGAGCTGTCGTCTGAAACAACTAATCCAATTTAAAAAAAATACATTGAATAAAATGAATATTAAGGTAAGTTATAGGCTATATTACATCACGCGACGACACAGAAGAGAAACAATAACCATAACAAGTGAAACTGTAAATCAAAGCTCGTAGCAATATTTACTGCGGTACAGCCTAGCTGTAGCCCACTGACTGCAGCTCGTGTACGAACACGACCGGTGTCAGTACCTCACTCTCACAGAATATCAACATAGTAGCTAAAATAGCTACGATTCGTACTGCGAATGAGAGAACCGTAAGCCTAATCCCCGATAACTTTCCTCACAATCTATTCGCTTTCATCCTGTATTCCTTTTTAAGCTGACATTTGTGTCTCCACTGGTGCTGCAGATGTCCATGTGCTTACCACTTAAAATCGGGTACACATCTCGTTTGCCAGCTCATTTTATAATACACTAGCTGAACCTCGCGTTTATAGTTACTGTTTTGCTCCTGTGTAATGTAATCTAGCCTATAACCTACTTGAATAAATGGGGTAATTAACGGAATAAGATTTTTTCAAATCGGATCAGTACTTTCAGAGATTACCCCCTACGTACAAACTGACGTAACTTTCTTTAAAATATTAGTAGTTTTTAATTTTCTCTCTATATTTTATGTATATATCTATACAAGTAAATAAAATTTAAATGTCTGTGTGTAATTTTTTTAACAGCTTTTCACTAAATTGCATATGAAAGTATATACGGTACTTACACCAAAAAATCTATTTATTAAATTTTTGTCGGTTAGTCTGTCTGTCCGTCCGTTTGTTCCAGCTAATCTTTGCAACGGCTAGACTGGATTTTGATAAGACTTCCACTCGCAGATAGCTACAGATAGCAGATGTTATAACTTTAAATTTTTTTTTAATTAACAAAGAAAAAAAGAGATGAATGCGAAAACAAAACTGAAACCAATGAAATAGTGAACAATATCCAATTCAAGTAGGGAAGGTAAACATTATAATATAAACATAATGAAAAAAAAAGAAAATCCTCAAATTAACTTGGGTTAAACCGCGGAACTCGACTAGTGTATATATTACAATAGCGATCATTAATATAGAGGGAATTCTCAATTGTCAACTCCAAGTATTAAAAACTAGAACGAAACTTATAACAGGACATTCTGTTGAAATAATTAGGATAACAATACTCAGTACTTGTAACTATGAGAGCCCTTGTATAGTACTAACTTTATATGAGGCAAAAGTACAGTCGGTCATTGGTTAAGTCGGCCGACTGGCAGTCTGTGAATTTACGCATGAATAAGCGCCATGTTGAATAAGGGCGTGTACGCACTGGATACATTTTCGAATTTCGGCGCTTATAAGCTCATTATTTGAGGTTTGTATTACTGACGTATTTCTATCAAACGATTTCGAGGACGTTGTATTTGGATGGAACCCACGTTCGAGTATATTTTCATCTGACTATATATCTAAATATATATAATTCGAAGGTCACTGACTGACTGACTGATATAGTGATCTATCAACGCACAGCTCAAACCACTGGACGGATCGAGCTGAAATTTGGCATGCAGGTAGATGTTATGACGTAGGCATCCGCTAAGAAAGGATTTTGATTAATTATACCCCCAAGGGAATAAAATAGAGGATGAAAGTTTGTATGAAACTTTGTCAATTTTAAACCGATCGGGCTGAGACTTTGCATGCATATCGCTACTATGATGCAGGCATCACAGACATCGCAGACAAAGGCGCGAGTACCAGCTAGTTATGTGTAAAGTTAAAAAAAAAACTTCAGCTTCAGCTGAACTAATATTAGACCTCAAAAAATAAAAGTCAAATTCTAATTGTTCCATTCACTAGCTACGTTACCACTAGCAAACACACAATTCAAACCTATAACCAATATTTGAGTAAAAATCCAACCCATCTAATTCGGATGACTAGTTTTTGAGAAAATCGCATAAATACAACCTTACGAATCGAATATAGAACCTCATTTTTTAATCATTTAAAAAAAAATAATATCAATAAGACCCAACTCACCTCCCCCGGTACTCAAACCCGCGCACCGCGCGTATGTAGGTCGCACCACAAAGACCGATGGATAATATCCTCTAGCACAAAGGCCTACATAAGTCCTTATAATTAAAATCTAGACTATGAAGCTCATAAAGCTACGTGAAAGCTTTTAAATGCGTTGGTAAAACTCGTAAATCCGCATTCGAGCAAAATACCCGGTTAATACCGGCGACAGACGGCTCGCTATAAGATTTAATATCATTATATAATATCGATGATAGCTAAGCAATAATGTGTCAACCCACTCAAATCAAATTCGGAGATTTTGGTAATGAATCACGTATATAAAAATATTCAAAAAAAAAAATTAAGTCATCTAAACTAAATAAGTACGGAAAAAAGTTTCTTATTAAATGCTTCGAATATTTAAGTTGTGTTCCATATTTTTCAATATACAATAATCTATAATATTAGGTAAACTTTTTATAAGATACAACTTTTCATTATACCAATTATATTATTTATTTTATTAGATTATACTTTTTATCAAAATAGAAAAGAAAAGATGGATATATGCATCTTCAAACAAATTTATTAAGAACACCTTTGACATCTTTAGACGCCATTTTCTCAAAATGAAGTCCGTGTGGCTTGACATAATATTGCTTATCAGCGTCCATGTAATAATTCTGGAAGCAAATCTTCGTACCCCTTTTTACGAAAATTGTGCGGACGACAGAGTATGAAATTTAGGACACTTATTGTTGTAGAATTATAATATATATTTCTTTAATATGCAAAAAAAATATAAAGAATCAATAAAAAAATATTACACACACTCCAATGTATTTAAGTTTTGTTTATTATTAAAGTCTGGTCAAATTGAGAATAGATTATCGTGGTCGATATTGAAATCGGTTGAAAATTTAACGATCTAAGGTCGAATTCCGACCGCAAGGCGACCACTAGTATAATCAGATGATTAGATTAAGTTTTATCAGTATCGGAAAAACGGTATGGCAAGCCATAATATTTGAACGTGTTTCGTATTAACGGGAGGGAATTCGTTATTAAAACATTTTATAAAAAAATATAGACAGTTGTGCATCTCCAAACCGATTTTACTGTATTATGTCCTATGCCCAAAGGTTGTCTGGATGAAGTCGCTATTTCAGCTATTAGACCGCTGTAAATCTTTCTTTTTTTTCCATGTACTTTGCATTGATTGGTGTGCAATAAAGAGTATTTGTGTTGTATTGTATTGTAAAGTAAAGTAACAGCCTATAAATGTCCCACTGCTGGGCAAAGGCCTCCTCTCCTGTTAAGGAGAAGGTTTAGAGCTAAATGCACCATGCTGCTCCACTGCGGGGCGGATATACATGTGTCAGAATTTCTCCCGGCACATGCAGGTTTCCACACGATGTTTCCCTTCATCGCCGAGCTCGAGATGAATTTAAGCGCATATTTAACTCTTGAAAACTCAGAGATGCTAGCCGGGGTTTGAACCCGATTATCATTTGAGATCGACCTGTTCTCGTTAACCATAAGGTCATCTCGGCTCTTCGTAATTACCAAAAAAGAGAACAACGTAACAGCATGACAAAAAATAGATACCCGATATCGCGTAGGTCTATAATAGAGTCGCGTAGTAGCAGGAGCGATATTAATAAATATATAATCAGTATTGAGATTTTAAGACCTGCCTACTTGTTACCATTAATAGCCCGAACAAATCGATTGACGTTAACAAGTGGTGCTAAGTAACACGAATCTATTTATGACGTCAATAAACATCAAATATGGCGGAGGACAGCCGCCATTTTGAATTACCGCTAATGCATACAAATAAATAAAATTCAATTGTCCGTTTGTAATTTCAAATTAAGAGCTTTTAAGTAAATGCATATGAAAGTATACACGGTACTTACATCAAAAACACAATTTTTAATATTTTTGTCTGTCTGTCTGTCCGTTTGTTTGTTCCGGCTAATATCTGAAACGGCTGGACCGATCTTAGCGGGAATTTCACTCACAGAGAGCCAATTTTATAAAAAGTAACTTCTTTTATTATTTTATATTTTATTATATATTTATTTTTATTGATAGATAAAAAATATTGACGCGTAAAAGAAAAATGATTTTCTTTTAAATAGTAAATGCAGGTCGAACCGCGGGGCACGGCTAGTGGTATTATAAAACTACAGACATGTTAAGTTCATTGTTATTGGCACCTAGAATGACGAATAATTTGGACGACGTTGCCTAGCAACCAGCTAACAATTAAGCATAATAGGCAGGTTATATTTGGGACAACAATTAACAATCTTGTAAAATTCAAAAACGGTTACAGAATTTTAACATCAAATAGTATTTATTTCTTCCGTATGTATAATATATTATTTCGCGAGTTATCTACACCAAGCTTTAGCTACACATCCGTCTGTCACTTCGCCGTGTGAGCGTCAACTGACGCGTGAAACGGTAACGTGAGTTATGACTCCCATTCATATTTACTTTGTATTAGCTTAAATGTATTCTCTGTTATGTGCTCTGGTATGAGCGGGTTTGATATCCGTTTGTGATATTTGTATCACTAATATTATATAGCGGAATGTCTTGTTTTTATCACGATTCACGCACGTTAGTTATTTGATTGACATTAACTTATATCGTGAATTATATCCGACTTCTTTATATTTTTTCGTCCGCGTGTCACTGAACTCCTTCGAAAGGGCTCGACTGATTTAATAAAGAATTTTTTGTAGGTAGGTTAGACACCACGTATTGTAATTAACAATATTCTAAATTTAAAGTTATATTTTTTAGGCTAACTAAAAGTTTTTTTGTTTTATTAAAGCGTTTTATTTTTATGTATTATTTATTTTAATTTGAAATTTTAGTTTTTTTATAACTATAGATATTTACAATTCTCTTAAAAAGCGTAATTTATTTACCAATACAGGTTATTTATTTATTTATTGTTTTAAAAGTTTTATATAAATAATAAATTGAAAAAAATCACACAAATAAATTAACTCATCTTTCAATGCGGTCAAAGTTTCCGATGCGTTAAGCACTCGTTAATAATAATAATTAAGCATGAAATATTCTCTATGGCGTGCGTTATCTCAATCAGGGGGATGACTGGCAGATATCCGCGTACCGTGGGGGGTAGTCATGGCATATGCTGTGTGGTCACACATATCCTTGGGTTTTTGTATGCGTATATACATTATTACATGTATAGATGCTGATAAGCAATAATGCGTCAACCCACAAAAAGTCGAATTTGGATATATTGATGCATTCTTATAGTGTCCTATTTAACATTATTCAAAAGCTTTTCAAGTAATTTAAACGAAATTAGTGCGGAAAAAAATTTTCCCAATTTAATGTTTTTTTAATTATTTATTTATTGTTTTATTTGGTAATCCAACAGTGTTAACATTTTTATATAAAAGTTTGGCAATACAATAAATATGACCAAAATAGGATTACATTAATACAACTTAAATTCGTAAAATTGTTACAATAGACATTCTTTCTTTTAAATAAGTGATAATAATATGATTTGAGAAATAGATACAAATCAAATTGGATTGTTCTTATTATCAGTGAGTTTGTGTGGGAGCGTGTGTGAATGTGTGTGTAGATGTTTGAGCAATTGAGTATTAATCTACTTTTTTTACTGCATTTCCTGATTTTAATTGCGTTGCATATTTTGAAATTTATATAAAATTTTTAATATACCAATCTGTTTTTTTGGTTTGACATGTTTAGACGCCATTTTAGCTTGACACAGTTTATCAGCGTCTAAATAACAAGAAAAAAAAAAGCGCCAAGTCATAACACTAAGCGGAATTGATTGAGTTATCCCATTGCATAATTGGTCGGTTTTATCATTCGCGCAGGGGGTTCGGACGCCGGGTGCCGGCGATAATAAACATATTTTACTTGGTCGATTTCGTAAATGACTGATCGTGTAAGCGTGACTGTGGCATAAGTTAATTTAATGATAATTTCAAGCTTTATTATCTACATTCGATTACTTGTATTTATCACTCCAATATGTCACTCCAAAGAGGATAAAATAAGAGACGAACAGTTGTATAAAAGACCGACATTTTCAAAGCAAGAAACGCAAAATCTAATTTGGTTACTTCTGTTTAGAAATGAATGCATACGTACATCGGCGATTTTTTTTTCAATTTTACCCCAAATCGGGTGTATATAAAATATTACTCTGTGGTAATATTGTAAAAAATATTTTTGTATCATTTCGTTCCATACTATCAAAGTCTTTTCTAAATGTATTCAAATTAAAAAAAAGGTTACAGTAAAGGCGTTCCCTCATCAGGACTGTAACAATGTAACGTAACAATCTAAATTCGGATTTAACTAAAAAAATATATACAGATACATTTTTTTATAAAACTATCTAGCAAAAGAGCAGATGGACATCTGATATTACGTGATCGTCGTCGCCCATGTCCATCTGTGGCACCCTAAGTCACAAATGCGTAATAACCTTTAAAAGAAACAAGGGAGAAAAATAATAAATAAATGAAATAGGAAGTAAAATAGAATAATTATTAAACGCAGCAATTTTAGATACTTAGCGTAGATATTCTGTAAGAGTGTAAGAGTGTGGACGAGCCAGCCCGTATACAAGCTGAAGTTAGTGGTCTCGAACTATACTCTATCTCACTTAATGATGATGTTCGATTCTGAATTGTTACATTCCAATGCTCCCAGTGAGGTGGCACCCTAAAGATAATTTTGATAAATAATTAAAAAAATTGAGCTCATTAATTATACTCTTTAACCATACACAAGTCAGTTTACATGTAATTAATTGAAAAAATTTAAAACCCGACTGCGTAACTAGACCATCTGAAGTCAGCAATTCTGTCTTAAAGCCTAATATATAGCCTATAAGTGATCGTTACATACATAATCGTTACGAACCAACTTTAATTCATTATAGATTCTAAACGGTTATTCTAATTAAAAAATGATATGAGAAACGTAAAAATAGTTTTGAAATGCCTATTAAACGATACCCCGATTGACATAGTTCGTCAATTTTTTTTTTCATAATATGGCATCCAAAATCGGCCATTTGGATTTTTTCATTTTTTTTACTCTCTATGATATTCGCGTTATGATGAATAAAACGACGTGTCATTGGCCCACAAGCGTTTGATCTATATAGTGCCATAAAGGTACAAACCCACATACATACATAGCCTGATAAACACAATACTCTCCCTTGCTTCGCACAGTCAGGTAAAAACTACACAAGTCACATCGCCTCCCCGAATTACTCAAGCGACCATTGATTACGATCGCGGGCGTCCACAATCGAATTTTCCGATTCGATCATCAATCACAAACGAGGGGTTCGAGCAATATTCGACGCAGTTCGTCATCGCACTTAGCGCCTGTACGATTCCTGCTGTGCTATTTTTTATATGATTTTTTAAATTTGATAGTAGCGACGTTTGTGAATCGGTTATGACATTTTACGATAATATATGATGCATTTTTGAAAGCGAAAATATTTAAAGGAGTCTGAGGGCCGATTTTGAAAACTAAAATTGCATTGTTATTTTTTTGAAAAATTATTTAAAAAAAAAAAAAAACAAAAATTGTTATTAATAAGGATCAACTTCTGGGAAGTAATAGTATACGGTAAACTAAAGAAAAATTTCGGTTTTAAGTTTGTATATTGGGGGTAATCTCTGAAACTATTGATAAGATTTTTTTTTGCGTTGGACAGCTCGTTTATGCTATACTACATCACTTAATATAAATTACTCTCTTCTACAGTAGAATCCATGATATAAAGTCGCGATTACTACCCAACTGTAACACTATATTGATCAGTCTATTTAGGATTTTCATTTCCATTATAGTTTAACATCGAGCTTATGTGACTCTGTCATTAATCACTCGCCCCCAGGGGCCCGGGGGATATTAGGGGGCCTTTCCTGGCGACAAGACCGTTTCACTTCTAAATCAACTGTTGATTGTAAAGCTTATTTCTAGTATTTTTAACCGATCTTAAAATATCTCAAATCGTCGGAGGCTTTATTAAAGGAAGTTAATGTGTTTATCAGTCTATGTATGTATGTATGTTTGTATAAGGGTTTTTACCTTTGTGGCGCTATTTGGAAAAATCAATATGGCCGATTTTGGACGTCATATGGGACAAATAAAAATCGACGAACTATGCCAAGGGGGCAGTGTTGAATAAGTGTTTAAAAATCATTTTTAAGTTTCTTGAAACATTTTTCAATTTGAATTACCGTTTTGGATCTATAACGAGTTCAAGATGGTTAGTAGCGATTCTCACTTATAGGCTTAGACAGAACTGATATTGATACAGTGTACTGCTGACTGCAGATGGATTTGTTACGCAGTCGGGTTTTTAATTTTTTTTATTGTATCTTTACTGATTATCCGAAAACGGCGTGACCAAGTAATGGTTCTCACTTATAGGCTCTTAGAACTGATATTGATACGATGAATAAGTATTTAAAAATCATTTTTAAGTTTCTTATATCGTTTTCCAATCTGAATTACTAGGATCAATAACAATTTATAGTTGGTTAGTAAATATTATCACTTGTAGGCTTTTAGACAGAACTGATATTGATATTGGTACTGCTGGCAGCATGTAGTCTTGTTACGTAGTCGAGTTTTTTTTAATTGTTATATATATTCCACGATTACTCGAAAACGGCAAGATCGATTTGGATGAGACCTTTTCTTTTCTCTCCGAACCGATGGTAGCTTTAATATGTTCTTTTCGTTTCTGTAATGACGATTCGAAAGCGCTTCGATTTTCAATTGATTTATTAGTACGCATATATAAACTCTTTTTGAATTATGTATGTATAACTTAACGTTACAAAATACCTTCGTAATATTTAGATCATTTAGAATAAATAGCAAGTGCTCTCTAAAGTTATATATCTATATCTTTATTATATTTCTTTCGTCGCTTCGTAGCTTTTAACTTAAAAGCACTTTTTCCGTTATCATATTAAATCTTTTAGCACAAATTATTAAAACCTAAAAGCTCTAACGGTTCCGGTCTAGATACATCCGGTTTACGTTCTGAAAAAACGTACAGAATTGGGAAAGAAATTGTTTTTTTTTAGGGTTCCGCACTCAACGGATGTTAAAGTGACTTTTAACCTAAAAAGGGCTGTCTATTGTATCGTATTATTATAAGCCAGCAAATACAAATTTTCACAGAATAATTATATTTTACATAATTTACCTTTCCTTATGTTATAAAGAGGTACATTTTCTGTATGTTTGTATGTAGAGGAATAAGATCTGAAACTACTGAACCGATTTGAAAAATTCTTTTTACGTTAAATAGCCTCTTTATTAAGAAAGGCTATAGGCTATATTACATCACGCTACGACTTATATGACCGAAGGAGTAACTATAAACACGAATGAAACCGCGAAGGGCTAGTTAATGTCAAAAAATTTTAAAAAAAACCAACAATCTTTTCAATGAAGCCGGAAAGGTTTTGGTAAAACTTGTATAAGAACTATCGCTACAAAATCCTCTTTTAAATAAAGAAAAGCGCATCCAGATCAGTTCACCCGTTTAGGAGCTACGAAGCTACAGACAAACACACAGCGGTCAAAAATCGGTCGGTCGGGGGTTAAAAATCAAGCTTAGGTCAGATAAACAATACGAAACCCACAGTTGCCCAATCTAAAACGCACTTGACCGGTTTTATTTTCAATCGAAACAACCGGAACGTAACTCCGGATATCCGGAAGATATATGTCCGGTACGAGCGTTTTGTACGGATTTAATAAAAAAAATCGCTTTTATTGAATTCGAAAGGTATTTATTTTTGACCGACATTCAAAAAACACTTAATTCCGGTGAGTTTTTGTTCAACCGAGTTCAAAAAGAAGATGGTTCTTAATTCAAAATATATTTATTTGTTTTACGTTTGTTAGCTCAGAACTCCTTCAGTTTATAAACGATTTTAAAAATTATTTTATTTGAAAGGGAACGTATACTCCACCATAGGTCTCATTAAATTTTTATCAAAACTGGTTTAGTTTGGTTTTAAACTGAAATATAATAATAATAATGTCATACAAGTTAACGAAATCATATTTTGCTTTTGAAGTCAAGGTCACAAACATACATACATGAACACAAAATAAACCTTATTGCCTGTTTTCCTTATGAATTAAGTATCTCACACAAGTTAACGATATTACAAATTTTACTTATGTCGTTTTGTGTTTGATTATACCACAAAAGAATCTCACAGACATACATAAAAAACCTAAAATACAGTACAAAACCATTTAAATATATCCATTCATATGTTTCGAAGTTGGATGACAACCGCTCTGGTGTAATGGTGCTGAATGTACCTCTAACGCCGACGGTTGCGGGTTCGATCCCCGCTCGGGTCAGATATTTATAGTTGTATAAATATTTGTTCTAGGGTCTGGGTGTTTGTCCTTGTAGGTCTCCCCACAGTGCCTTGGAGAGCACGTAAAGCTGTCGGTCCCGGTTGTTATCACAATCACCTGATAATGATCGTTACTCGTAGTAGGGAAATTATTCTAGTCTAAATGGTTACTGGCTTGCCCTCAGGGGTTGCGGAGGTCAGATGGCAGTCGCTCTGTGTAAAAATCAGTAACTCGTCAATATCTGGACTAGAATAGAAAGCAGACCCTGGTATAACCGGGAAAAATGCTAGGCAGATGATGATGTTTCGAAGTTGGACGCTGATAAGCAACAATGTGTCAACCCACAAAACGTCAAACTCTGAGATATTGATGTATTCTGATAAAGCGTCGCGTATATTATCTAATCTAAATAAGTACTGAAAAAGGTTCCTTAATTTAATGTTTCGAATTTTTAAGTGTGTTCCATATTCGCAATATGGAACACACTTATAAAATAATCTCATGCGTTAGAAAAACTTATGATCAGATAAAACTTTTCATTATAGCAATCAGCTTTTCATTAATTATACCTTTTATCAAAATAAAAAAAAGATAAATGAATACTTCTGCAAACAAATTTAATAATTATAGGTTAGACATAAATAGACGCCATTTTCTCAAAATGACATCCGTGTGGCTTGACACAGTATTGCTTATCAGCGTCTAGTTATAATCGAACAAAGGAATCCACACACACATAAACCCCGAAAACGATATTTTATTTCGCACTCATCTGAAAAAAACTTTTATTTCTCATTTAAATACTACGAATTGTTTTTTTTTATCGTAATAAAATTTTTTAAAGGGCAATCAAAAGCCACCCCCACACAGTTAATGTGTTAATTAATTAAGCGATCGTTAAACGTGTACTCGTCATTATGTCTGTTTGCTTGTCGTCGTAAAACGCCGGCGTTACGATAATCGCGCGATAAAATTTCCGAAAATAAAATAAAGTTTGACGTTTCAATCCGATCATTCGTTACTTACATTCATAATTCATTTTTAATCTTTATTTATTAATGTATAACTTTTTATTGTTATATGTAATACTAGGTGTTAAGCGTGACACTGTCCGTATGCGGCAATAGAAAATATGTGAGAAATATGTTTGCTTGTCGTATGAAAAAATTAATCGAAATTGGTTCAGCGGTTAACGTGTAATGTTAACAGACAGACAGACAGATCAAGTTACTTTCACAAATATCCTAATATAATAAAAAGAGCTAATTTAGTATGTATGAAGTAAACTCCGGAATTTCCATTTTTTTAACGTTATCGTAACATTTGAAAAGTACATTATTCTAGTTAATCATTATCTATATTTTTTGTATAAATAATAATAAATAAATAAATAAACGCATCACACTCAACGGCCCCCATTAAGGTCTTGTGACCTTGTGTCGGGGGTCCGGAAAAATATACAACACTAACACAAACGTTTCGAGCACTTTGCAGCGTTCGTGGTCACGGGTAGACTAAGGTGACATTTGTCTATTTGAGGTTTTAGAAAATATTATTTACAACTACCGCCAACGTTTTCTTAGATGATATCTTGAATAACGTTCCGATTGTACTTTGGGATGATAAAAATAATTAATATACGCGATTTAAATCCGTTTAAAATAGTTTTATTTCAATTACACTTCTATTACGAAGCTCATCACTATATGTGTAATCGAATTCTATTATTTACCCTCCAAGTAATTTGTAAAGATCACGATTCCACGTAAGAAAAAAAAAGCATGGCGCTTGAACGACATTCGTTTTAATTATTCCCTTGCAGGGGAGTGAGAGGTGACGGAAATTGTTCACGTGACGGGGGACAAGTTCTATGTTGCATAGAAACGTGACCTTTTCTATTATTCTATTATGTATAACTTTTTGCCGTATCCATTAAATGTTTGTTTAATTTTAATAATACGGAAATATATTGATCCTATTCATATTTAATATAACGGATCTTATCGCGATAACTAATGGTAGTAATACCTTTTTATTGCCCGACGTTTCGACGAAGCTACATTCGTCTAAAGATATCAAACCTATTTTTAACAAATTTGTTTGAAGAAGTGTATATCCATCTTTTCTTTTAGTTTTTGATAAAAGGTAAAATGAATTAAGAATGAAGTTTAATATATTTAATATATTGTTTGATAAAAAGTTTTTCAAATATTTGAATTATTTGAGGTTATTGTATAAATTGCAAAATATGGAACGCATTTGAGATTCGAAACAATTAATTAAGAAACTTTTTTCTGTACTTATTTAGTTTATATGACTTCAGTTTTTTTATAATGTTAAATAGGTGATGCAGTATCGAAATACATCAATATCTCCGAATTTGACTTTTTGTGGGTTAACACATTATTGCTTATCAGCATCCATTTAAGCTTTTAATTTTGTATTTATAAGCAATATTTACCTGACATGACTAATTTATCCTAATATTTTTTAAAAGATAAGATCTTATATTATATAACGCTATGTTTATTAAGGTAATTATTCACAATTTCGCCCTGAAATATTCCGCGTGACAATATAATTGATTATAAATTGGCGACATCTTTAATATTGCAAAGACTATCCGTTATAATTTCTACGTTGTAGCGAATGTGGTACACCGAGCCGTAATATCAAAATAACAGCTTTTAACGAATTATATATTAAAGTGTACGAGATACTTACATCAAAAAATCAATTTATAAAATTTTTGTCTGTCTGTTTGTTCCGGCTAATCTCTGAAGCGGCTAGAGCGATTTTGATGGGACTTTCACTCATAGATAGCTAATAGTACAAACATATTTTTAAAAGAGTAACTACTGAGTTTCTCGCCGGCTCTTCTCAGTGGAGTCCACATCCCGAGCCGGTGGTAGCTTCACGTGAAAATGACTTACAAATTAACGGTTACTGCTTCGCTCCTGTGAGTCGTAGCGTGATGGAATATAGCCTACAACTTCCTGAATAAACAGGCTATCTAACCAAAAAAGATTTTTTCAAATCGGCTCAGTAGTTTCAGAGATTACCCCCTACATACAAACTTTATGATATTAGTATAGATAAAGTAAACATTCTAGAAACATTCCTTCCAGAGCCGCGTGTGCCCCCGACCCGTTCCGCCCCATCTCTCACCATTAGTGTTTTGATGTCGCGTGAATTATTCAAATCACCCCCCTTCACCCCCCTGTTTATGGGGTAATGTTAATTTTATTTACCGTCAAAGTCTTCGCGTAAATGTTGTTAGTGATCCGGAGTGGGGAAGGGAATTACGATTTTTAAGAGGAGAATAATAATTAATTTGTGTGTGTGTGTGTGTGTGTGATTGGTTACATCTATGTATCTTGTCGAGATGGCCTAGTGGTTTGAACACGTCGTTCTCAACCGATGATCGCGGGTTCAAACCCGGACTAGTACCGCTGTGTTTTCAAGTATTAAATTTGTGTTTAAATTCATTTCGTGCTCGGCGGTGAAGGAAAGCATCGCGAGGAAACCTGCATGTGCCGGAAGAAATTCTGACACATGTTTATCCGCCCCGCAGTGGAGCAGCGTGGTGGGTTAAGCTTTAAGCCTTCTCCTTAATAGGAGAGAAGGCCTTGCCCAGCTGGGACATTTACAGGCACTTACTGTACCGTACTTTACTACAGTGAGCCTTGTGTTTTTTTAATAGGATTTTTTTAAAGAATAGGAGATTTCCATAAAAACAATAAATTATGAATGCAATCAAACGTTTTTAAAATGTATTAATACTACTTATTTAGTTTGAATTTCGGATAATATTATACCCTACGTTATTCCCATAGCTAAAGCGAATATAATGTCACCTATATTATAATCTCACCGAATATAATGTCACCTAAATAATAATATATATATATATATATATATATATATATATATATATATATATATATATATATATATATATGGACTCAAAAAACATAACCCACATTTAGCAAAAAAAGTCAGGTAAAAATACAAAAAGAAAACTACCAACTCGTGTACTATGAATTATTTTACAACCTTGTCTCACTCATTCAAACAAACAGCACTACGCGTTTCAAATCAAATCAATCACAAAGTAACTAAGACACGGTTCTATACGAATTACCTTTAATGATTTCACCCACCGTGAAATTTTAGAAGACATTATTTATTTGTAACGAATTATTTCTTATTTAAATGTCAACTCTATTTTATTTGTAACTAGCTGTGCCCGCGACTTCGTTTACGTGGACTACGGGATGGCATGTCTCATACAAAGCAAGGCAGTACTGTGGCGCCTCTCAAGAACGGAGCATTTTACTCGCATTAATTAATAGCATTTTGTAAAAAAAATTGCCTTTTCCTTTAGTTAGTCCCGTATACTATTACTTCCCAAAAATTGATCGTTATACGTTACAGAATGTTTATTTATAAAATCAGCGAGTTCGATTCCTGGCTAGGAAATTAAAAATTCTAAAATAAAAGTAGTCAAAGTTACCCCGTATTACATTAGCTATCTTTAAGAGAAAGTCCCATCAAAATCAGTCCAGTCGTTTCAAAGATTTCAACCAGAACAAAGAGAGAGATTTAAAAATTGTGTTTGTTATGTAAGTACCGTATATACTTAATATGTACATAGTCAACACCTGTTAATTTGAAATTATAAACAGACTTCAATTTTATTTATTTGTACAGACAATCTGAGAGCTTAAGCATCGTATATAATTCACTTTGCACAGCATATTTTGGCAATCCCCTATCTTACTATGATTTTTCACCCAACTTTCTTAACAGATTTTGAAAATCGCTTTTTATATGAAACGGTATACTTTCAAATTGTTGCCATAGAAGGTTTTGTCAAAATCGATTAAGCAGTTTTAATTAAAATAACTGGAATAAGCAAGTTATATAAATAAACGTAATTTCAAATCTGTTTCCTTTTAAAAATCCCGTTTTTAGTGAGCACCTACGTCCTAAAAAGAATCCCCATGCAAAATATGGACGTCCTACCACTTGTACTTTCTGAAATTTCGTGATGAGTGAATGAGTAACCTTTCGCTTTAATTCACATGTATATGAATGCTGATAAGCAATAATGTGTTAACCCACAAGAAGTCACATTCAAAGATATTGATGTATTTTGATAATGCATCACCTATTTAACATTATGAAAAATAATTTTTTAGTAATCCAAAAATCTATTCATAAGTACGAAAAAAAGTTTGTAAATTTAATGTCTCGAATTTCAAGTGCGTTCCATATTTTGCAAATTATACAATTATGTCAAATATTTGAAAAACTTATTATTATTAAATAACAAATTACATATATAAATCTGCTTTTAATTCATTATACCTTTTATCAAATAGGAAAAACAGATGGAGATATAAGTCTTAAAATAAATTGATTCAGGAAAGGTTTGACATCTTTATACGCCATTTTCTCAAAATGAAGTCCGTGTGGCTTGACACAGTATTGCTTATCAGCGTCCATACAATGTTATAAGTCGTTAACCTTCTAAACATATCTATAACAAAAAAATATTAAATTCACTTTTTCCCCTTCTTTCAAGTAGATTTTAATGTCCGAAACGTTATTTTACAAATTAAACTTACCAACACACCAATAGATATATCCAAATCCAAAAATTTAAAATTTATTTACCTGTAACAAAAAAGTATTATTAATATTTACGTTCATTACGATAATATTACAAAAAAAGTATAGTAACGGTCTGTAAGTGTCCCATGGGCAAGGCCTCCTCTCCTATTAAGGAGAAAGCTTAGAGCTTGATCCACCACGCTGCTCCACTGCGGGGCGGATATACATGTGTCAGAATTTCTCCCGGCACATGCAGGTTTCCACACGATGTTTTCCTTCACTGCCGAGTTCAAGATAAATTAAAAAAAAAATTTAGCACATAAAAACGGTGCTAGCCGGGGTTTGAACCCGCGATCATTGATTGAGATCAACTTATCCTAACTACAAGGCCATCTCGGCTCTATAGTAATATTAGCGTATACATAATTGGACGCTAATAAGCAATACTGTGTCAAGCCACACGGACTTCGTTTTGAGAAAATGGCGTCTAAAGATGTCAAACCTATTCTTAACTAATTAGTTTGAAGACGTATATATTCATCTTTTTTTTTCTATTTTGATAAAATGTATATTGAATCAAAAGCAGATAGATTTATTTAATATGTTATACAATAATAAGTTTTTAAATATTTGAGATTATTTTATAAATTGCAAAATATGGAACGCACCTGAAATATGAAACATTGAGTTAAGAAACCTTTTTTCATACTTATTTAGTTTAGATGACTTGAAATTTGTTTGGATAATGTTAAATAGGTGACGTACTATCAAAATACATCAATATCTTAAAATTTGACTTTTTGTGGGTTGACACATTATTGCTTATCAGCATCCAATTACACATAGGCTGGTTTATAGGCTTTTATCAACATATCACGCGGGCAAGCTGACGCTACAAATATTTACTTTGCTATAATAAGTACGATCGTATTCATTACTTAGAATCGAATATTTTTGTCACAAAGCTTAAAACAGAATAGTCATCTACCTAATGTAATGACATTCGCGCCGTTATGACGAATCAAATTATTCATATATGAAAATCGGCATACGCATTTCACCTAAATAGTGCCATGTAGCAAACCCACACACATAGACTGCTAAACACATTCCCTCCCTTGCGTCGTGCAGTCGGATAAAAACTACTAACATTATAAAATAATGTCCGTTTGTATGTAACAGTAATTCTGAAACACGAAGGGCAGCTAATTAACTGTAAAACTAAATCACAGCTCCCCGGTACTAGCCGAACGATCGATCGAATGATCGTAGCTAGTCTACACTTATGCAGAGAAAATACTCGATTGTTTCTTTGTTTGCATTTAGCAAGCTCCAAAACTACTAAACCGATTTTAAAAATTCTTTTCGCGTTAGATAATCCGTTTATTAAGAAAAGTTATAGGCTATATTACATCACGCTACGACTCACACGAATGCAGCAGTAACCAGAAACGCGAGTGACACCGCGAGGAGCAGCTAGTAAACGATAAAACTAAATCACAGACCCCATCACTACTCAAACGGTTGATCGAATGAAACCCCATACGATACGAAAACCCGCAGGTAAAGAATTAATGACAAAAGTTTCGAAAACCATGAATACGTCAACCGTATGGTAATAAGTTGATTGTTCCGTTCGTCGGTCTGTCGCGAATATCTGTACATGTTTAAAATACGCGGGCGGTTTCGTATTAAGTTCGAGCACAAGTAACTGCATCTCGCTATTTCACTCGCGTTACTGTTTACTGCTTAACTCCTATGTAGTCGTAGCGTGATATAATATAGCCTATAACGAAGTTTTTTAGTCTGTATGACTTGATATTTTTTGTAAATAATGTCAAATAGAATACGGTAATCAGGATACATCAATATCTATTTTTATGACTTTTTGTATTCGAATTTGACTTTTTGTGGGTTGACACATTATTGCTTATCAGCGTACAATTATACTATGCGTATACACATAGTCAAATTAGCTCTCAAATGATATAGCCTAAATGACGTTTCCAGAAATCCAATATGGCGCTATCCGCCATATTGAAAAACATGTTCAGACATATATAAAGTACTTAGAATTTTTATTATTAAAGCCTTTACGAGTCAAAAGTCGTTAAGCACGGTACGAATGCGTTACGACCCTCCGTCACCAAAAACTGCGGTTAGCACTGCGAGTTCGCGCAAACCGCGATCATTTCAGACTCGATTTAACAGCGGGTTACACAGTGTAGTTAAAACTATGTCAACAATATAATAGTTAAGTTTTATGTTTGTATGACCAACTACAGTTGGAGGGTACAGGCAAAGAACAGGGAACGTCAAGATTTTAGTTCTACACTATAAACACATCTATACATGGTACTTTTTTTATTTAATCACGCGTTACTTTGCGGAATTCCATGATAAATAATCACACTAAAGTGCTTTGCTATAATCCGCGAAGCTATATACACCTGTATAGTATCATGCAGTATAAGCATCACACCCATATATGCAGGCCCGCGCCGTTCATACGTGCAAACTCGTGCGACGCACGATGGCGCCGCTCAAAAAGGCGCCGAGCCTATACTTAAAATTTTCAAATTTTTAATATTTACATTGGATTTCGTATTAAATACTTTGCGGGAAAGACTTGTTGATTGGACTAAACCATTTTTTTCTAATATCGCTACTACAAAAACGGCGCATATAAGACAGTTGCACGACGGCGTCGATTAGGCTTGGTGCGGGCCTGCATATATGCACACGCGTACGCAGCACAAACAAGCAAACAACGCAAGCACCGATCGTAGCAGTTCGGTCTAAAAGCCTATAAGTGAAAATCGTTATAAACCAACTTTAAATCATTATAGATTCTAAAAAGGTAATTCTAATTGAAAAACGATATAAGAAACCTAAAAATGATTTTTAAATATCTATTCAACGATACCCCACTTGATATAGTTCGTCGATTTTATTTTTTTTACTTTTCGTTATGGCGTCCAAAATTGGCTATTTTATTTTGGTAACAATACCCCAATGAAAATTAAGAATTTTGGAACAATTGTTATTCATTATAATTTTTCATTATAAAAAACGGTTCAGTTCAATCATTCAGTCGATAATTTCTTATCTAACTCTTATCTGTGGCTGGAAATACGCCATATTTGTCTGCTAAATAAGATAAGTGAAGAAAAATAGACTATACATATATACACAGACTGATAAATACATTACACATCCTTGCATCGCGCAGTCGGTAAAAAAATATTTTTACACAAATTTTCACTTACTCTACGCGTCCAGTGCATAAAAGAGATAGCATAAATTAAAAAAAAACAACGTCCGGGTTAATGACCCTTTGTTCCGGACCATTGTCGAGACTGGCATACGACTGGCAGACAGACAAACAATACTAACGTTTACATTTATAGCGAGCTATTTTCAAAGGAGATTTCGTCATGTCTTTCTATATAGCCTTATTCCCGAGACACTTAAAAGTTTTGCTCTCAGACTTTCATAAAGATTTACATAAGTTGTTTCTCATCGCTTTACACCTGAAAGAATTTACTATCAGTGCGTTATTTTTGACATTCACAGGTTTCGTAACTACTTACGACGTTTCTGTTGTTAGGTTACAGAGTTGTTTTAAATCGCTCTCGAGAGTAAAACTTACAAGTGTAATTCTCGCCTTATGCTAGTGTGAATTTGACGTAATAGTATTTTATCATAGATTATAAACCACAGAATTATATGATACGAAATTACAATTACGAACTTAGCTAACTCGTTGCACAGATTTTGAATAACGAAACTTTAATACACGGACGTATACAAGGCCCTCCTTGGCCAGACAAAAATTTAAATTCCCTTTTCCCTAAAAGGGAATTTAAATTTTTGTCTGCCTGTCCGCTCGTTTGCGGCGTCTAATAACAGAAATGACTGTACCGATTTTGACGGGACTTTTACTAGCAGATAGTTAAGGAGTAAGTTAAGCTTTTTTAAAATTTTTAGCGGTCATTTTAGCGGCACTAGCTAGTAATCAAACATACAGAACCAATCCGCTTTCAATTCATTGTACGCACACACACACATGCCCGCGTGTATCGCGGTAATATTAATTGAATTTATCCAATTTAATACACTAATTACTCAAATATCAATTAGCATAATGTGTTTGATTTAGCGGATCAACGCGGCTTCGATAGAATCCGGTCAGCGAGATTAGACCGGACCGGAATAGTCAGATGCTGGTTTTTATTTTTTATTTCTAAGTGCGTTCCATATTTTGCAAATTTTGCAATAATTTCAAATATTTGAAAAACTTTTTATTAGATTACATATTAAATATATCAATCTATCGTTGTCTTACCGCGACCACAAACGCTGCAAAGTGCTCGAAACGTCGGGATGATAAAAATAATTAATATACTCGATTTAAATCCGTTTTAAATAGTTTTATCTCAATATATCAATCTACTTTTAATTAATTATACCTTTTATTCAAAAAGTAAAGAAAAGATGGATATATCCTTCTTCAACATTATTTGTTAAGTATAATGTTGGTATCTTTAGACGCCATTTTCTCAAAATGAAGTCTGTGTGGCTTGACACAGTATTGCTTATCAGCGCCCATATATGTATAGGCTGATAAACACATTACCCTCTGAATTGAGACTCTCTTTTAGGAAGTCGGTTAAAAAGCTAGTTTTTTTTAAACAAGAATTAGGGTGATCATCATGCGGTAAATGGCAACCACATAAACATATCAGACTTATTAGTTATGCCACGTTATGTCAAGCGTGAAACCGTAAACTGTTATGCCCTTTAGCTCACAATTACACTAGTACACTCATCCACTCGTCCACCCTTTACCGTGTGACAAAAAATAACTTACACTTAAGTATCTGACAGACACGTTGGCGCAGTGGTCAGTGCAACTGACTTGAGCGTTAATGGTCGCGGGTTCGATCCCCGCTCACGACAATCGTCTGTATTGGCCATACGGATGTTTGTCGTGGTCTGGGTGTTTGTGTTATAGTTGGGTGTTTCCGGACCCCGGACACAAGGCCATGAGATCTTAATGGGGGCCGTTGAGTGTGATGCGTTTAGTTATTTATTTCTTATTTATTATCTGATAAGTTAGTTAAGCATTTTGTGGTTTTAAATTTGTTCAACATTTTAACTCTAAAGATACAACTCTTTCATAACACAAGACTTTTTATAGAAGAGTACCCGGTTTAAAAATACGTAATTTAGTTGACGTAATGACATTTTAATTGCGGTTACTCTACTAGATTTACAATTTTGACAAAAATTCTATGAGATGAATCTAATGAATCTTTTGAATAAATACAATTTCCAAATTCAGTTAAGAAATGACGGAGATCTGAAGTAACAAAAATTAAAAAAAACATACGTCACGAAACTAGTCAAAAATTGTTAACTCCGTTAAAACCCTTTGCAATCACTATTCTTCCTTTAAATCATACAAAGAATACATACAAAGACATATTGAAATTAATCATTTAATTTATGTGTGAATACAAAGACATTTTTCCTACAAAAAAAAGGCTACCATATACATTTTCCACAGAACCGTAAAATACTACTACAATTAAAAAAAGCCCAACGACTTTCCCACCATGAGAACCACACAAATTTACATAAAATAAAAAAACCACACATGCAAATACAACACCATCTTAACCGACGACAATAATGAAAAAAAACACAGTTACCCGAAGATAGGCGACGGGAATTCAATCTGAGTTATTGATCTCGTGTTCTCATAAACACTCATACATACAATGAAAAAAACAACACACAGAAAACGCCTTTAAAATCATAGCAATAAAGTTTATCAAAAATTGCACTTAGATCGTTTTAATTCCGAGCGATATTCATAGAAAGCAGGAAAAGCGTCAAGCAAAATTAGTCCTTATTGCAATTGAAATTAAGTCGATTTTTAAAATGCAAATGTTAAGTCCGTTCGAGCTGGACAGATGCTATTCCCCTTCAGTTGGCATTGTAAACAAAACGCCTATTAAAATGCGAGGTTGCACTAGTGATGTGCCGTGTTATGGATATCGATAATTTTCGATTGATTGATGCGATGTCAATCGTCGATTATCTGCAATCGACCAATGTGCTATCGCTTGAGTGATATCAATTAATGTTGAGAGCGATATTAATTTGTAATGTTTACAATACCTATTTCCATTTTTACCCGACTGCGCTACTTTTATATCTTTGTGACAGCATTTAGACCAAAAGCGTGGGCCCATTTTGATAATCGACACGTCGTTTAATTTGTCACAATGGCGCGAATGTCATAGAAAGTATAATAATTTTAAAAAATCAAATTCGCCGATATTGGACGCCGTGATGTATAAAAGAAAAAAATTAAAATCGACGAACTGTATACGGTGTGGTATCGTTGAATAGGTATTTAAAAATCATTTTTAGATTCTTTATATCATTTTTCAATCAGATCTACCGTTTCAAATCTATAACGATTTAAAGATAGTAAGGAACGATTCCCTATGGTCTTGTTACGCAGTTGAGTTTTTGATTTTCTCAATTAATTACTTATATATCAGTTTAGATACTATATTTTAAGAACATCTTCAAAACTAAATGAAATTGTTTTTATTTATCTTACTGCTATTAAATGCGAAAGTTTCTGACTATGAATAGGTGATTGGATGTATGCATGATTTCTCTTTCACGCAAAAACTACTAAACAAATTGTGATGTAACTTCGCATGCATTAGAACAACACATAGGCTACTTTTTATCAACATACCTTGGGTGCAGAGGCTAATATATTTATGTATGCTAATATGATGTATATCATATTAGATACATATAAAAACACATAGAAAAAATGTCTGAATATATTCCCATAAACAAATACGTTATGTACATTTATATACATCATATAGCCATAACTCGATTTAAATTGAAAAGAAAAAAACACACCAACATTCAAATTCCTCTACTAACATTAACTTAACGTAAGAACAATCAAATAATACCATGGACGTCAAACAATGGCCCGCAGTTACGTTTAATTAGCGTGCAATTACTACCGAGTACTCATAAATAATAATATGCCAGACAATGGAGTGAAAAGGTCTCAAGTTCGAGTCTGAGTTTTTAAATTCAGTACGTTATAAATATGTCGGTTTCTTTACTTTATGTTGAAACTTGTGAATGCGACTTTGTACTGATGAGGTTTTATGTTAATTTTAAACCGACTTTAAAAAAGGAGGTATTCAATTCGTTGTTTATTTTTTTTGGTTGTGATATGATATACATGACTCTGTCATTAATTTACCGATTGTAAAAATTCTTGAAAATTCAGTATCCCTCTATTCGTTACGCGAAAACATTGAAAATATTTAAAAAAAAACAAAAGTGATAGTTTATACTTTAACAAGCTAAAACCTAAAAAAAAGAAAACCGTCTTCAAAAACAAAATACATTACTTCGTTCACTTGGATGTCATATTTATTATTATTATTTTGATTTTAAAAACAAAGCACTGAACCGCTTGATGATGAAAATCTAAAAGCGAAAAAAAAAACAAAAGAATTAGATTAGAAGATTGGCCGGAACAAACAGACAAACAGACAGACAAAAAAATTAAAAATTGTGTTTTTGACCTAACTACCGTGTTATACTTATATGCATTTTAATTAAAAGCTGTTAAATTAAAATAACAAATAGACACTAATATTAGACTAGCTGTCCTTTGCGATTTCACTCGCGTTTATGGTTACTTCTTCGTTCCTGTGAGTCGTAACGTGATGTAATACAACCTTCCTCAATAATTAAACTGTCTAACACAAAATAAGTATATATAATAGTCTGTGAGATAAGAGCGTTCAAAAAAATAAACTCAGCAACTTTATAATATTAGTATACATATACATAATCATCGATATTTTTAACTTGTCGACACATCGCACGCACATCACTATCCCCGAAAATCGTTGTAATCCAAACCGTTAGGTTAGGGCCGATGATATATGAACGTATTATTTGATTGCATCCTAATAATTGCTAGCGTGACGCACAGACGGAAACATTACTATATTATAGATAAGCGACACGTGTGAACATAGCCCCCCCCCCCCTTTTTATAAGTTTCAAGTATACCTTTACTTATATATGACGCTGAAGTGTTTGTTGTAACTTTAAGTCCCTTTTGATAAATTGATTATTTTGGTCGATGACCAGTTCAATGATAAAGATTATTCTTTTATTGTAGTTATATCAATTTAAAAATCAAACTACTGTACCGATTTTGATATAATTGCGTGGGACCAATCTAAAGTAACACCGAATTTAAATATATATATATATTTAAATAAAAAATAGTTTTATTTCAATGTTGCGAAGCGTTATAACGTTATAAATAATTATCTTTTTCGTCTTCTCCAATCAAGGGGTGCTTTTTTCGCATCCCACGTTAATATTCAAAAGGGATGATACAACCCTTATATTAAAAACCGACAAATGTTAACTAATGTTTATTGTAAATACGATTACGAATGAAATATCATTTTTCGGGATGATTTTTAATATTATTATCAAAAGTATTCCGTTACAAATTTCTTTTATATTGTTAAAATAATGATGTGTGTTAGAGTGTGTATCGAATAAATTGCATTTGATATTCCGTATGTTTCGTAGCTGTATAGCATATACATGAAACGATAACATAGATTAAGAAAAATTGTTTCAGAAAATCATTAAATTATTAAAAAAGATACCTAGTATTGTTTTGCAAAAAAAAATATTTTTAACCTATATATGAAAAGATAACACACACATAAAAATATTATACAGCCAACTAATAATCGTTTAAGATAGTCATTAAATTATTAAAAAAAATTATATATTAATGTTTTACCACAAAAAAAAAATGCAATAGCGTAGTAAAATGGACGCTGATAAGCAATAATGTGTCAACCCACAAAAAGTCAAATTTGTAGATATTCATGTTTTTTGATGCTACGTCACCTATTCAATATTATTCAATAACAACTTATGTCATCTAAACTAAATAAGTACGAAAAACAGTTTCTTAATTCAATGCTTCGCATTTCAGGTGCGTTCTACATTTTCTAATTTATAAAATAATCTTAAATATTTAAAAACTTATTATTAGATAACATATTAAATAAATCTATCTGCTTTTGATTCATCATACATTTTATCAAAACAGAAAAGAAAAGATGAATACGTCGTCGTATGTATACGTCTTCAAACAAATTTATTAAGAATAGGTTTGACATCTTTAGACGCCATTTTCTCAAAACGAAGTCCGTGTGGCTTGACACAGTATTGCTTATCAGCATCTATATATGTATTTTATACTATAATCTATGTCAATTGTCATCAAACAGTAAAAACGTTGCCTTAAAAAAATTAAAATAAAATCTGACGAAACGAATATATGATTTTTCAATTGAACAAACTTAAATACATAAATATTTGTATTGGTATAAAAAACAATAATAACAAAATTTGTATCCAATCTTCCAGACAAACAAACGACAAGTGCCCATCAAATCTCGGTACCGTCGGGGATGCTGCGGAGATCTCTCTCAGATGACGTAACCGCGGCTTAACGGTGAAGAGCGATCGATAGAGAAGAACTATGGACACGAAAGACAGACCTTAACCTATAATCTTTCTATATAATTTACTTTATATATTGAAATAAAATTAGTTTAAACGGATTTAAGTCGCGTATAATTATGTTTTGTTCGTGGTCACGGGTAGTCTACCCGCAACGCTGCAAAGTGCTCGAAACGTCGCGATGATAAAAAATAATTAAACGCGACTTAAATCCGTTTAAACTAGTTTTATTTCAATGAATAATAATCGCGAAAATCTAAGACAACGTTACTTTATATATTTTTTGATTAAATATTTATTTTATTTGTTATTTTTTTTTTACTTAACGTTAATTCTTTTTGTGTAGACTGTGTTTGTCAATTAAAAGTTTTTCTTTCTTTCCAATCTGGTTGTTGGCAAAGAAACTACTGATCGGATATAAACACCTATTTTTATGTTAGATAGTCTATTTATTGAGGAAGGTTATAGGCTATATTACATCACGCTACGACTAATAGGAGCAAAGTAGTAACCATAAACGCGAGTGAAACCAGTGAAGGACGGCTAGTTGATTACAAATTAATAGTAAAAAAAAAATCAATGCTCTAGAAATAAGTTAAGGTAGCCTATAACCTCCCTCATAAAACGGTTTAGCCAACGAAAAAAGATTTTTTGAAATTGAATCAGTTTCAGAGATTACCTTCTACATACAAACTTAAAAGCACATTGTACCTCCATATAATATTAGTATAGATATAGCGGACGAAGTAGCGAACGGCTGCTAGTCTAGTTATTTATATAAGATAATCAAATATATGCTCAATTTCGCGATAGAACCAACCTCCACAGTACAGCTGCAGCGGCCTTATTTACATAGACAAGCACGCTCGCATTAGGCTACGGTTCCACTGGATAATATAAGCTATACAAATGTATCTATACTAATATTATAAAAGCTGAAGAGCGCTAATATCAGAAACTACTGGTTCGAATTAAAAAAAATGTGTTAAATAGTTTTTTTATTGAGGAAAATTATAGGCTATATTACATCACGCTACGACTCATAGGAGCGAAACGTTAACTATAAACGCGAGTAAAACCGTAAGGGATAGCTAGTATATTTAGACGTGTAGAAAAAACGTTGCAACAATTTTACGACGCGAACGGAGAAGTATGAAATATCGCACTTATAAATAAGTAATGAAAAATTTTACCATCCTTCTCTATATAAACATATAGGGAACGATTGTAAAATACGTTTTTTTTTAATTATCCCTAAAAATACATTAAGACTATAAAAAAACATTACACAGATTATGTATTTGACACACACACACACATATAGCATATACTTTTGTTTATTGTTAAAAAAATTTGGAATTTGTATGAAATTTGCATGTAAGTTTGTATGTAAGGGGTAATCTCTGAAACCAGGCATCTGACTTAAATTTTTTTTTACATACCTATTTATTGAGGAAGTAATAGGCTATATTACATACGAAATAGTAACCATAAACGAGTGAAACCGCAAGAGACAGCTAATACTCAATAAACACCATAAACAATTTCAAAAAGAAACAAATAAAAAGAAACAACAAACTTTTAAAATATTTCCCAGCGAGCAAGAGATATACGCGCTCAACTCAGTCGTCAATATATCCAATTCTTAAAATAAAACTTATCGCTAACTTATCGGCGAGGTAACTTGAACCTTACTATTTGCATATCGCGTCACACGATGGGTTGTTGTCGGACCGCGTGATGTAAGCTATTGTATGCTATATGGACACACGGACTTCATTTTGAGAAAATGGCGTCTAAGTAAGTCAAACCTTTTCTTAATTATATTTGAAGAAGTATACATCCATCTTTCCTTTTTTATTTTGATAAAAAGTATAATGAATTAAAAGCAGATTGGCTGGAGGTTTATATTTATATAAATATATAAATTCTTGCATAATCTAAAATATAGAACACACTTCAATATTCTTAATATTCTATTAAGAAACATTTTTGCATACTTATTAAGTGCAGGTGACTTAAAAGTTTTTTGCATAATATTAAATAACTCATGTATTTAGAATACATCATTGTCTCTAAATTTGACTTTTTGTGGGTTGAGACGTTATTACTTATCAGCATCCATCTAAAGCTATATAAATTACACATTTATATACGGGGCGTGACAGAAGCAGTACCTCACTCTAGCAGATCGGCGTGAAGTATCTCATGTAGCCGCGTTTCGTACGGTGAGTGAGAAAGCCGGAAGCTTAATCTCCCCCCATTTCTTTCCTTACTTCCTATTTCCTTTTACCCCCTATTTATATTTTAGATGACTTTTTTATTTGTGAATTCAAATAAATATATTTTATAAAAAAAAAGTAGCTCAAGTTACTCCTTATGACATTAGCTATGTGTGGGTGAAAGTCCCGTCAAAAACGGTCCCGCTAGATTTCAGAGATTAGCCAGAACAAACAGACTGGTAAAAATGTTAAAAATTGTGTTTTCGATGTAAGTACCGTATAAACTTTCGTATTTATTTATTAGAAAAGCCGTTTATTTGATATTACAAACAGACAAATACAATTTTCTTATTATAACATATAACAAACCAATCAAACGTCAAATCACCAACGAAAACTGTCAAAACAAAACAAAAAAAAGAAAACATATCTTCAACCCAGCTCACGATACAGCATCAGTCTAAAAGAAACGTGGGGACGATACGAGAGGGTACAGCATCACGAACGTACCTGTTACGACCATATACAGACAGACATACATCATGAAGATTACATTGTACCCGAACGCAGTTAACAATAGCCCCGTAGCCGGAATAATTGATACCGCACTAACACGGCGGGTTATTAAATTTCTACCCGTATATAATACTGTTAAATTTTGCTACCAATTTTAGTATATAGTTTTTAACCGACTTCAAAAGAATATTGTATTCGACAGATACATGTTCACGATTTTATTTATAATCAATGATTCGAATTTCAGTGTCGAGTGGTTCGTGAGGTTTTCGCTATTTAAATGCAAATTTTTCAAGGAAGGCTTTAGTGTATACTATATTGGTGTCTGATGAATGTCTTTGGAAATAAATAAGGGAACTCTTCAATTGCTAACACCAAATGCCTCGCAAATTCTTTTTAATCCGTTCAGTGTCTGAAACATTACAATACATTAAGAACCCCTGATCCTGTGTCGGGGATCCGGAAACACACAAATACCCAGAACACGACCAACATCCGTATGGCCAATACAGACGTTTGTCGTGCGCAGGGATCGAGTTAACGAAACCATCAGCGCTACAGTCAGTGACCACTATTGCCTTTTATAAATACTAATTTCTGTATTTAACACTGTGAATGTATTTAAAATACACAAACACTCATACTAAATATATAACATTTATAAAAAAGCATTGTATGAAATCATAATTCTTGGCTTCAAACTTATGAAATATTTAATATTCAAAATTTCACCATGTCAAGTTCGTTCGTAAGAGAGAATGCTATTCGGGGAGGCTCATTAATATTAGTTCGTAATGATATATCTTATAAATGTCGTCATGATATTGTGGCTCTCTCTATCGAGCGAACTATTGAATTATCTTGTGTGGAATTTCAGCTATACATAATAGTTTGCGTATACCGCCCCCCTGTAGGAGATTTTAATTTATTTGAGACAACTATGGAAGACATTTTAAAAAAGCTGTGTAAATGTAGTAAAAATATTATCGTATGCGGGGATTTTAATGTAGATTTATTGAAAGACACAACAATTAGTATTCGACTGATTAGCTTATTTAAGTCATTTAATTTATGTCACAAATATTGTGAACCGACTCGAATAACTAGCCTGTCTTCTACGTGTATTGACAATGTATTTTGTTACTGTGAGATTTTTGAAAAGTCAATTATTAATAATTTAACTTCTGACCACTGTGGTCAAAAATTTTCACTTAAAGACAATGTAACTATAAATAGACAGAAAATAACTTGTAGACCAATAACTGTGAATAGAATAAATTGTTTTAGGGATATTGTGGCATCTAAAGTATGTAAATTAGATTTGACTGCACATGATCCAGACATACTTTATGGTTCACTTTTTAAATTAATTTTAAATGAGTTCAGTAAAATTTTTAAAACTAAAACTTTTTATAATATTGCGGGCTTGAAATTCAGTGACTGGGCTACTCCTGGTATTTATAAAAGTAGAAACAAATTATATGAATTGTACAGTATGAAGCAGTGGAATCATGAAGCATCTTTTTTGGAACATGTAAAGCGATATTCAAAAACTTTTAAAGCAGTATGTATTTGTGCTAAATCAAATCACATAAAAGGGAAAATTTTTAATTCTGACGACAAAATCAGGGCTACATGGGACGTCATTAACCGTGTTTGTGGAAAATCTAATAAACAGTCTCTGTCCATTGAGCTGAACTTAAATAATAAAAAAGTAAGTTCAGAATTAGAAGTCGCAAATATCTTTGAAAAATTCTTTGATACAATCGCTACTGATATAACATCGCACTTAAATTCATCTTCATCAGACGCAACCATGTTTCTTGTTAATCATGTACCTAAATGCAATCTTAAATTCTCTTTCCAGCAAATAACTTCAGTAGATATTATAAAAACATTTAAATCTCTTAATATTAAGAAAACGAATGATCTATGGGGTATTTCGGTTAAATTAATTAATACTATTATTGAGGATATTGCTCCATATGTAGCTTTAATTTTTAACAAAAGCCTTGAGACTGGATCATTTCCGAATTTATTGAAATGTAGTAAAATTTTACCTCTTTTCAAAAAAGGGAGCAAAGATGATCCCAGTAATTATAGACCTATTTCTATCCTACCGTCCATAAGTAAAATATTTGAAAAAATTATCTTAAATCAACTCATTGATCATTTTGATGTAAATAATATTTTTCATAGTGAACAGTACGGTTTCACTAGAGGTCGCTCAACAACGGATGCAGGTATAGCGCTTCTTAAACATATTTATGATGCGTGGGAGAAATCACAGAATGCTATCGGTGTTTTCTGTGATTTGTCTAAGGCATTTGATTGCGTAAACCACGAAACGCTTTTATGTAAACTTCAATATTACGGAGTTGAAGGTAAAGCTCTTGATCTTATTGCTTCATACTTGACTAGGAGAATTCAACATGTTTTTATAAATGGAATAAAGTCTTCTGGATCAGAGCTAAAAATGGGTGTTCCACAGGGATCAATTCTGGGTCCATTTCTATTTTTAATATACATCAATGATCTACCTTTTTATGTAAAAAGTATTTGTGACATTGTATTGTTTGCTGATGATACTTCACTTATTTTCAAAGTTAATAGAAATAAAGTTGATTATGACGATGTAAGCAATGCATTATCACGGATACATGGTTGGTTTACCACTAATAATCTAGTTTTAAATACTAAAAAAACTAAATGTCTAGTGTTTACATTACCTAATGTAAAACAACAAACTTATAATTTAATATTAAATGGTGAGATCCTTGATGTTAGCGATACAACAGTATTTTTGGGAATTACCTTGGATATGAAGCTTCAGTGGAATTCCCATTTGGCATCTCTTACGGGAAGACTCAGCTCCGCAGCATACGCGGTTAGGAAAGTTCGTCAACTAACCGACGTTGATACAGCTCGATTGGTATATTTTGGTTATTTTCATAGCCTCATGTCTTATGGATTGATGTTATGGGGTAACGCTACAGATATTAATACTGTATTCATTTTGCAAAAGAGAGCTGTTCGTGGTATTTATAATCTAGGAGCTCGAGATTCCCTTCGAGATGTTTTTAATAAAGTTGGTATACTTACGGTTGCATCGCAGTACATTTACAATAATATTATGTATATTCACAACAACATTGATTCTTTTGATAAAAACAGTAACAGGCATTGTATTAACACGAGAAGAAAGGATAAACTTATAACGCCAAAGTTTCGACTCCGCAAAGTCAATGTTACCTTCTTGGGGCAAGGTATTCGTTTTTATAATAAAATTCCGCAAAAAGTGTTACAGTTTACGAAAAATAAATTTAAAGTACATATTAAAAAATCCTTAGTAGCTAAAGCATATTATTCTGTTCAAGATTATATAGATGATAAACATGCTTGGATTTAGTATAAGCTGGATTCACACAGGGTATTTAATATATTTGTAACTCATAAATGTATGTACCCATCGTAAAACTTTTAAAAAGAGTAACTATCGAGTTTCTTGCCGGTTCTTCTCGGTAGAATCTACATTCCGAACCGGTGGTAAATTAATTAATTAATTAATTAGTGTTTAGTTTTCTTTTGTTTTTGTATTGACGATTCAAAAGTGCTTGTAAAAGCCTACTTGAATAAAGCATATTTTGATTTGATTTGATTTGATTTAATATGACATTTGAAAATTGACAAAAATATTACAAATTCAACTGTCCCAAACTTCCCCATTCCATTAATGACGTCCTCCCTAAAATTCCTCGTCCTGTAAATGTTGAAAGTTATGTCTTGTGTTTAGTGTTGTTTATTTATATGTAAATATATTGATAGACTAACACTGCTGTTATAATTAACAGATTAATAATGAAATTGCTACTATTTGACCTGTCTTAAAAATGTGTCCGAATTTGTAATCTCAATCGCACCGAACAATTTCCATCATATATTCTCCATCCTACGTCACATCAATAATCCGTGCTCATTTACAACTAAAAGCCATTAAACCTAACAATTGAATTATAAATTTAACAACAAACCAAACTTCTCTAAAACCATTAAAGAATAGCCTAGCTACCGCTCAGCTCACACAACACAAACCGAAACCTTATAAATATTGAAATATCCTAACATCGGAAATATAATGAGAAATTCAACAGCCATAATACGTCACGACGGAACCCGCCACCTCTATATATAGACCGTAACAAAACACGAACATTGTTCGAGAACCGGCGCCTGCGCAGCTCACAATTATGTAAATTGCATTCACTTGCTTACCATCTCCTGTCTTCCGGGTGTTTAAATATAGAACGTGCTATATTTTAGAGTATTGGTTTAATTTTAAATGGTATAGTAATTATTTCGATTACCGACCCAAAAAAAGGTGTGTTATAAATTTGAATTTTTTGCAGATTTCAATAAGTAAGTTTAAATTGTATATTAAAAAGTCTTTAATAGCTAAAGCATATTGTTCTGTACAAGATAATATTGATGATAATAATGCATGGATTTAGTATAGCTGGATTTCATACAGGTATTTAATATATACATTTTAATAGAGTACCTATCGAGTTTCTTGCCGGTTCTTCTCGGTAGAATCTACATTCCGAACCGGTTGTAGCTTTTTATTAATTTAAGTAACTTTTATTTGTATTGACGATACTAAAGTGCTTTTAAAAGTCTACTTGAAAAAAGTATTTTTTGATTTTGATTTTGATTTTGACGCGTGTGTGTCGTCTATGATCCATCATCATCATCGTAGATCCCTAACGAATGGATCAATTTTGATGTGTTTTTATTGTTTGAAAACTAATACAATCGATGGGATTCTAAGCTATAATTTATGAAAATCTTTTTAGAAATTTCAATGTTATCAGCTCTTGTAGTTGTTGAAAGGATCTTAGAAAGTTCTACTGGTCTAATCGATTCGAGATTGACTATACTGTGACTGATATAAAAATTTAGAGAGCTTACGCTGCGTGCGCTGCGTAAACAGTTAAAGTTTTGCAAAAATCATATATGACAGTATTGTTCCCCTTTAAAATTTCTAAAAAAAAAGTCCGCGACAGCATATGTCTATCTTTTAAGTTTAGCTCACTATAACCTTTATGCTAACCAAATTTGTTCTAAAATAATGCATTATTAGCCCAAAGTAACTATTCCACGCGGACGAAGTCGCGGGCGGAAGCCAGTATATAGATATGTCTAATATCTATAAGCTCACAATAAAATATTAAACGTCTTATCCCCAAGTTCTCGAGTCTTTGCCCACCGGTGGGACGACGATTATAGATTACTTTTGCGTCTAAACTATTTACCCTTTGCCTAAGTCGGGTACCTGCACCCTAGGGAGCTCTTCAGTTAAGATCATTTTAATTGTATACATAAAGACACGTTTTCTGTTTCAAAACGCGGATTTTTTTCTTTAATATTTATAAAAAAAATAAATAAAAAAAGAACTCGGTATAAAAATCATTTAAATGCAAGTAAATTCAGAAATATTTTCTACAGGATTTATGTATTTTAGTAAAGTTGCCTCGATTTCAGTAGGATCCCATCATTACACATAGGAAGTATACACTAAATTAATCCACAATTCACAAAGAAAACGGTTAGATGATAGAGCATACAGTCTAAAGAAAAATATCACAAATTATTTAATTGCAAAGCTTGGCGGAGTACCAATTTTGCTACTTTTTTAAAATTATATTAATGTATTCTATGTTGTTTTCATATATTTTCAAATCTGATTGGCTGACATATTCACTGACTGATCGATCAACGCGGAACCGCTGGGTCTAGAAACATGAAAACTTGCACAAACGGATTTTTAAAAAATGGATCCCCTAAGGGGGTTTAAAAAGGGTCGAAACTTAGGTGTAAAATGAAAACTTAATTATCTTTCAATACACACGCCACGCTCCCGTCCGTTATAAGAAGTCGTATGTTTCCACCCGAAATAGACAAGATTTAGTTGCCTCATAGAATTATACATGCAAATAACATTTTGACGGACAATGCGAGTGATACGACTAATACGGAACCGCTCGGGGTTTGGGGGCCCGCAAGTAGTTTTAATACTATTACAAAGTTATTAGAGACGAGCTCGTGACCGCGGCCTCGCCTGTGAGGCATAGTTTGATTAGTGGTATGTTGACATAATCCGTGGATGCTGATAAGCAATAATGTGTCAACCCACGAAAAGGCAAATTTGGAAATATTGACGTGTTTTGATACTGCATCACGTAATTCACAATATTCAAAAACAAATCGAATCATCTAAACGAAATGAAAAGTTTCTTAATACAATGTTTCGAATTTCAAGAGCATTCCATATTTTGAAATTTATAAAATTTTCTCGAATATTATTAGATACCACATTAAATATGTCAATCTGCTTTTAATTAATTATACCTTTTGTAAAAATAGAACAGAAAAGTTGGATATGTACTTCATCAAACAAATTGATTAAGAATAGGTATGACATGTTTAGACGCCATTTTCTCAATAAAGTCCGTGTGGCTTGACATAATATTGTTTATCTATATACAAACATTATAAAGAGTTTAAGAGTTTGTATGTAGGGGATAATCTCTTAAACTACTGACCTAATTTGAAAGAAATATTTGCAATGCATAACCTGTTAGCTGATGACGATTATAGGCGATATTACATCCCGCTAAGACTGATAATAGCGATAAACGCGAGTGAATTCGGGGCAGCTAGTTGTAATACGTATATCACTTTTCTTATTCTACAAGTTAAGTTCGAAGCACTAAAATAGCGATGAATCACAAGATGTATGAGAAAATTAACACTATTTAATCCGTGAATGAAGCTAATGAGTCTTATCCGTTTCGGTACATCCGTTGTTTCATTTCCATGCACATGTCCCAGTTTATCCGACTCGAAACACTCGCATTAACGATTACTACTTTGCGCCTAGGAAGTGTAGCGTGATGTAATATAGCCTATAACATGCCTCGATAATCAGACTATTTAACGTAATTTTTTTTTTCAAATTGGATTTGAACTTTTAGAGATAACTTCCTACATACAAACTTACAAAAAATTTATTTCTTAAAATTCACTTCTTACTAAAATATTCCACTTTACCGTACGATTTTCAAACCCGACTTCCAAAAAGAAGAGGTTCGTAATTCGTCGAGGACTTTTTTTACGCAAAATAGTAATTTCGTTTACTTAAATGATATAATTATTTCAGGCATTTTGATTTTAAAACAAGAATACTAAACCGATTTTGATGAAAAGTCTAAAGGATACACTTTCTAATAAGAAAATAATTTTCAAAGATTCTGACGTAATAAACATTTACTAAAACCGCAACGAATTGAGAACCCCCTCCTTCTCTGAAGTCGTTTGATAAAATAAGTTTTTAAAAACAACCCTTAAAGGAGTGCAGTAGGGGTTCAATGACCTCAATACTAGTGGTATATAAAACAATTAAAACGTTCCTTATATATCATTAAAGTAACTACAATTACTTCAAAGAATTAATGTAACGTGGATTTAATAACTTAAGGGCACTCTGGACCCCAGGCGCTCCCTATAGGGGTCTTAAGTGCACTATTCATAATACGAAAATACTAAAATTATTAAAAACAAATGAAATATGCATACATAAACAACATCAAAACAATTTTATTTTAAGAATATCTATACTAAAATTCTTCCGCCCGCGACTTTGTCCGCGTGGAATAGTTACTTTGGGCTAATAATGCATTATTTTAGAACAAATTTTGGTAAGCATAAAATAGGTTATAGTGAGCTAACCTTAAAAGATGGACACATACTGTCGTGGACTTTTTCTTAGATCTTTTAAAGGGGAACAATTCTATCATACATGATTTTTGCGAAACTTTAACCGTTTACGCAGCGCACGCAGCGTAAGCTCTCTCAATAGTAAAATTCCCCCGATTTCGAAACATTCTTCATTGGTGCTCCGATCCTTTTGGTCATAGCCTGATAATATATAGCCTGTAGCCTTCCTCGATAAATGGGCTATCTAACACTGAAAGAATTTTTCAAATCGGACCAGTAGTTCCTGAGATTAGCGCGTTCAAGCAAACAATCAAACAAACAAACTCTTCAGCTTTATATACTAGTATAATATAAGTTTTGCTCTTAGATTTTTATTAAGATTTACACAAATTATTTCTCATTACTTTACACCTGAAAGAATTTCCTGTCAGTGCCTTATTTTTGACATTCACAGTTTTCGTGACTACTTACGACGTATCTGTTACCAGGTTACAGAGTTGTTTTATAACACTTTTGAAAACCAACTTACAAATGAATACTAATAAGCAATAATGTGTCAATCCACAAAAAGTCGAATTCGGAAAGATTGATGTATTATGCGTCATTTAATTAACACTATTCAAAAGTTTATCAAGTCATCTAAGTTAAATAAGTACGGAAAAAAGTTTCTTAATTTAATACTTCCAATATACAATAATTTATACAATATATTTGAAAAACTTATTTCAGATAAAACATTTTATTATACCAATCTCATTTATTAAAATTCTTATCAAAATAGAAATGATAACAATATCTATACTTATAATAAATCTGTAGAGAGGTCAATTCTGTACATGAAATATATTTTCAAAATAACTATCAGGGGGTGATTAGTGATCGATACTGATGCCAAAAATGCAATCAGTAAAATGTTTGTCTGTCTGTCTGTCTGTTTGTATGTTCCTTATAGAAACAAAAAGTACTCGACGGATTTTAACGAAACTTAGTACAATTACACTTCATACTCCTGGGCAGGTTATAGTATACTTTTCATCACGTTACAACCAATAGGAGCAGAGTAGTGAAGGGAAACTTTGGGAAAACGGGAGACGTTACTCCAATTTTTAAGCTTCCGTCGCGTATGCAGCCTTAATGGTTAAAGTTACATAGAAATCATGTATGACAGAAATATTCTACATAAAATTATCTAAAAAATATCCCGCATCAGCATATGTTTTTCTTTTATGGTTGACTCACAATAACACGTGTAACTCCTGATAGCTTAGCAGTTCGGAGCATTCTGATTATATTTGTTTACTCTTACGTTTATAAAACTCTCACTCATCCCTAATTTAAAAAAAGTTAACATTATTACCTATTCAATTAAAAAATCATAGAAATCAAGTATTGTGGATTGACATATTATATTTCCCTACCAAAATACGATCTGTCTGTCACATCAAAACCACTGAACCCTGAGGAAGGACATACGCTACTTTTTTTACGGAAAACGACGAAAACGCGGACGAGGTCGCAGGCAAAAGGTAGTATTAAGAATAAGTGCGACATCTCGAAACGTCATTATCTCAAAATGAAGTCCATGTTAATGGTATGACATAGTATAAGCTATACTACGTCCTAATGTCGTTTCGAATTCGGCCTACCACGCCCAGTTAAAAAATTCATCCCATATACATGGGTTACGTTATCGCATCAACAATCGCAAAACTTCTTTCCCCATTAAAATACACAATAACAAATAAAGTATAACGAATTTCGTGAAACTTCTGCCGTCGCAAATAGAAAGTTGAAGGAAAAAAAAATTGTCAACAATACGCGACGGGATAAATTGTACGTTTCTGAACGGCACGTGACTTGGTGTAGTGATGTGACTGCGAATATTTTATCGATAATATTTATTTTTATTTTATTTTTTTTTTCTTTTTAATATTTCATTTAATTAATGACATGCATCATACCATTATATTTAAATAGACGTATAGAATAATTAATCATATATTTAACTAAACTGTTGAATATTGCTTAGTTATGGTGTAAAAAACGAAGTTTAATCTGAACTTATTAATAGATTAAATAATTCGTGTATACATTACGCAGACAAACAGTACAAATATCCGAAACTTAAACTCAATTACGTATCAGTTTCTCAAAGACGTAATTAATTGATAATGTTATTTTATTTATTTATTTATTTATTTATGTACCAAATAAAATTTGCACAGATAAAAGTATACATGAAAAAAAGAAAGTGTACACAGGATAACTCATCTCTTACAAGAGATCTCTGCCAGTAACCCTAGACGTAATAGAGATTATTTATTAGAGATATGGTGCAGGTTTACAATATCGATCACAATATAGTAATATGTATCAAATTTGAATATATAAAATAAAAGATACATCAATACATAAAGGTTTGACAGACGCGTTGGCGCAATGGTCACTGCAACTGACTAAAGCGCTAACGCGGGTTCGATCCCCGCTCACGGCAATCGTGTGTATTGGCCATACATATGTTTGTCGTGGTCTGGGTGTTTGTGTTAGTGTTGTGAGTGTTTCCGGACCCCCGACACAAGGTCATAGGATCTTAATGAGGGCCGCTGAGTGTGATGCGTTATTTTATTTTATTAAAAAAATAAAAATAAACACATATGTACCTACATATGCATAATGTTCATATTATTATATAAATATAATTTGAAAATATATAAATTATTCAAAAACATCGCATCAGGGCAATTACTTCAAGCAAATGTTACAACTTCAATTATACACTTACGAGTAAACACGAGAGAGGAATCAACATATTGTATATTTATACGGCGCCAACGAACAGGGAACGATTTGGAAGTGACATGTACTTTAATTTTATTCGATTTGATAAACCACAGATCCTCGCTAGAGAACACAGATTCATTCCTAGAATGATACGTGAGGCTATTGAAATTCAAAAACATCCGAACTTCAATAGAGAAGATGGTTGGAGACTTTCGAACACCTGGGATCCACTTATTAAAAATTTAAAATCCCAAGTCCAACAGACTGCAAGACCTAAAGATACAGTTAGCGCCTTCTGCGTGCAACCGGAACGTTATTCAAGATACCATTTAAGAAACCGTTGGCGGTAGTTGTAAATAATATTTTCTAAAACCTCAAATAGACAAATGTCACCTTAGTCTACCCGTGACCACGAACGCTGCAAAGTGCTCGAAACGTCGGGATGATTAAAATTAATTAATATACGCGATTTAAATCCGTTTAAAATAGTTTTATTTCAATGAATAATAATCGCGAAAATCTAAGACAACGATATATACTTTACTAGCTATATGTCCGTGCCAAGAGTCTTGGGCGTTGCCGCTTAGACGAGGGGGGTGGAAGCTTGTCCTTGCGTGGATTCTGCATACTAAATTAAAAAAAAAAAAATAATGATCGACGTTTCGAGAAATTGTATGTCGAAATACCCCAATTAAAAAAAAAAACTATTAAATTATCAAACTTTATATACAATTCACACGCATTGACATACTGATACTTAAAAAAATTGTAACACTTGGATCTTATAATATCTGAGACCATCCATTTTAATATACTAAAACCATTGTCTCAACATTACCTTCTCATAAAACCGGTTTTGGTGGTTTCATGTCAAAATAAAAAAAAAATCATTCGATGCCATTTCCAATAAGCCATATTAATCCGTGCACGAGTTATAAGGTAACAACACTAACAACATATAAACAGATCGTTTCCTTCGGGCATTAAAGTAAACTCGACTCCACGAATAAAATATATTGAACGTATAAAAATAAACTACGCATTAAACTTTTTCTTAAAGGAGAGTTAGGCGAGAATTACACTTGTACGTTTTTCTCTCAGACTTTCATAATTTATATAAGTCGTTTGTCATTGCTTTACACCTGAAAGAATTTACTTCAGTCAGTCAATGCCTTTATTTTTGACAGCAACAGTATTCGGACGCTGATAAGCAATACTGTGTAAAGCCACATGGAGTTCATTTTGAGAAAATGGCGTCTAAAGATGTCAAACCTATTCTTAATCAATTAGATTGGAGACGTATATATCCATCTTCTATTTTCTATTTTGTTAAAAAGCATTTTAATATTTTGTAGTAAGGCAGAAATTGTTTATCATTGATTTACATTATGAATTTATATAAATAAAAAAATCTTTCTTTTACATAGGCAACTAACTAGATTACATATTTGTTTTAACATAGTAAAACTTACAAGTGCGATTCTCGCCTAATTATAATTACGGACAGTATGCGGTCAGGGTTACACGTCACAAACACTTTTCAGGTTTAGAGATAATTTATTTCCCATTAAGAACAAAGTTCACTTCATCTCTAAACCAACACCACTTTTTAACAAACGAGTTTCGATTTCAATAAACTTCACGAGCCGTCAGTCACAATGGTAATATTATTATAAGCGGATCGACTCATTACGCTCAATTTAGTCGCAATAAGTAAAATTTTCTTTACAACTCCAAAGAGGATTATGATGAAGTAAAAAAATGTTTGAAACACGATACCGCGTGGGTTGCGAACATCTTTTGAAGTTATCGTAACTTGAAAGATATATTGTACTCTTTGATCGTTCATTCGATATTATAAATATACCTAGCATTTCCTCGCGGCTTTGTCCGCGGATAATTTGGAATTTGATAGAAGCGATTCAGAAAACTTGTAAGATAATAATGATAAACGCATCACACTCAACGGCCCCCATTAAGATCTCCTGGCCTTGTGTCTGGGGTCCGGAAACACACAACACTAACACAAACACCCAGACCACGACAAACATCCGTATGGCCGATACAGACATTTGCAGTGAGCGGGAATTGAATCCGCGACCGTTAGCGATTCAGTCGGTTGCAGTGACCACTGCGCCAACGTGTCTGTCAAGATAAAATACTTCGAGAGATTTAACTAATAAAAATGCAATATAAATATTTAATTTATATTGAACCAGCTGTCTTTCGGTTTCACTCGCGTTTATGGTTACTGCTTCGCTACTATGAGTCGTAGCGTGATGATATATAGCCTATAACCTTCCTCAATAAATAAACTATCTAACACAAAGAGAAATTTTCAATTCGAACCAATAGTTCCTGAGATTAGCGCGTTCAAACAAACAAACAAACTTTTCAGCTGCATAATATTATCAGTATAGATTATTTTTACCTAAAATATTTCTAGACATAATTTTCCTCCACATAAACTAAACTACCTATTTGTACCTTTTGGTTGGGGTTGTTATTGAGACAATCATTTTGTATTTAAAATTCCATTACCAATCAAGAATTGTGTCTTAAGTAATTGTATATAATAAGTAAATATTATATGCCCACGGGATAACACTTAGTATACAAACGTTTTAACCCTCCTTTCACCATTTTAGGGGTGTATTATCAAACCCTTTCTTAGTGGATGCCTACAACCTAAAAGGCACCTACTGCAAAAAATTTCAAATTTCTAGCCCCCGCGGTTTAGGCTCTACGTTGATGAATCTGTCAGTCAAGTGATTTTGTATTGGCTATTTAAGAAATATATTTTATTCGACCTATTGAAAAAGGTACGAGGTTTTCAATTCGTAGCGTATATCTTTTTTGTTCTTTCTATATTTGTAACCTCAGCACTTTGGACGACGTTGTCCAGCAACCAGCTAACGAGTATCTATGGGTCAACAAGTCAATAAATAAATGACGACCTTGTCAAGGTTAAAAATGGATAAAGATTTTTAACATCGAAAAGTATGATCGTATATCTATAGTTATGCGTATAATATAACTGGATACAAAACTATATAATACGAGCATTTAAGTTAATAATAAATCAGAAACAAACAATCGTCGAGCCGTAACGAAATTATTAATAAAAACATTTTCCTAGTGTTGTTTTCACACAAAAATAAATTGATTCAATTTATATGGGTTTCGGTGAAAACTCTCATTAATATACTCTGTAATAAAACATATTATGTACAAATGTTATCAATTTTTAATGTTATCAAAACATGGAAAGGTTTAACACTGTTTTTTTTTATCCATTATTAGCTTTTGATCGCGACTCCACCTTTGACTTTCCATAAAATCAATCAAAATCAAAATAAAAAATACTTTATTCAAGTAGGCTCTCCACGAGCACTTTTGAATCGTCATACATAAAAAAAATACATCAATAATGAAGCTACCACCGGTTCGGGATGCAGATTCTACCGAGAAGAACCGGCAAGAAACTCGATAGTTAGATAGTATACAAACTCTAAACCCCGTTTTGCGCCCTTTAGTTTTGTTAATCCTTTCTTAATATATGCCCACGTCATAATAACTATCTACGTGCCAAATTTGATCGTAAAACGTTCAGTCGTTTGAGCTATATTGATAGATCAGGCAGTCAAAAATTTGTTTGTAAATTTTTATGTACGCCTATATCCAGCGGATGATCAAGACGCTTCTAACGATATCTCATTTGTCCAGTTCTGATAAGTAGTTAAGGAGCTACAAGGGAACAGATGAACTTACACACATATCCTGTCAAAATCATGACCCTCCTTTGGGTTTGTGGTAGTTGGGTAAAAAGTACTGATCTGTGATATTACATTACATTATTGATGGAGCTTTGAAGGAGCGATTATATATGCGGAATGGAATATGTAAAACTTACAGAACATATGAATCACCTTAATTAAATGTATGTCATTATGGCCTAGTGGTTAGAACACGTTGATCTTTACCGATGATCGCGGCTTCAAACCCCGGCTAGCACCGCTGATTTTTCAAGTGCTAAATTTGTGTTTAAATTCATCTCGATCTGGGCGGTGAAGAAAAACATCGTGAGGAAACCTGCATGTGCCGGGAGAAATTCTGACACATGTATATCCGCCCCGCAGTGGAGCAGCGTGGCGGATTGAGCTCTAAACCTTCTCCTTAATAGGAGAGGAGGCCTTGCGTAGCAGTGAGACATATACAGGCTGTTACTGTACCGTAACAGTCATAAACAGACCTCTATTTTCCACTGGGCACTATGGGCACTCGCCCAGGGCCCTGCGATCAATGGGGGCCCAATAGTTTGATAATATAATTGTGAAGTGTTTTTGCCTATATTCATGTTTGATACCTTTTCTATTTTGACAGACACGTTGGCGCAGTGGTCAATGCAATTGACTGAAGCGTTAACGGTCGCGGGTTCGATCCCCGCTAACGGTAAACGTCTATATTGACCATACGGATGTCTGTCGCGGTCTGGGTGTTTTTGTTAGTCTTGTGTGTGTTTCACCCGACACAAGGCCATGAGATCTTAATGGAAGCCGTTGAGTGTAATGCGTTTATTTATTATTTATTTATAAAAAAAAAATCTGTGAGTATACATTTGTGATATAGCAGTATAGACATTAACACAACAGTTAATAAATCTAAAATATTTCCTATTCACTCTTTATATCTATTCAAAGAAATAGTCCCCAGATAAAGTCATAGGGACCCCTTTTTCTCATGGTGTCCATGACCTCCAATAGCTTAATGTCACTCCTGGTCATAAATAAACACAACAAACGTCAAAACACAAGCGCCGACAGGCCCAGTCTGTAAACGCCCTAACAAAAAAAAAACCTAATAATAAAATTAAAAGTTGAACAAGAACAAATATATGCCTTTCGAACTGAATAATTTTTCCTTCAATTTGCGTTCAGAATATTAAATGTTTTATTAAAATCCACCCGCGGGCGAGATTTCGTGTTTATTTTAATCTTTCCTTAACTTTACTAGAGGGGGTTCTGTGTTTAACGATTAAACGTAATTGCAATCTCGTTTAATGTTATATGTACTTAATTATCTTAATACTCATTAATGTTATTAATGTTTTACGTTTGCTGTGTCCACGATTGCGCACTTCATTTTATATTGTTTTAAAAGTGATACAGTTTTTTGATGAAGTAATTTTTTTATTCATCGTTCAAAGTATGAACGATCAACGTCATAAAGATCTGAGAATTGGTTTTATTGATTTTAAAATATTGTTTAATATCTGTAACACCAATTATCATCTACCTAGCATTTTCCCGGTTATACCAGGGTCTGCTTTCTATTCTAGTCCCGATATTGACGAGTTACTGATTATTACACAGAGCGATTGCCATCTGACCTCCGCAACCCCTGAAGGCAATCCAATAACCATTTTGGACTAACATAATTTCCCTACTACGATCATTATCAGGTGATTGTGATAACAACCGGGACCGACAGTTTTACGCGCTCTCCGAGACACGTCGGGGAGATACACAAGAACAAACACCCAGACCTAGGAATAAATACAAATATTTGTCCCGAGCGGGGATCGAACCCGCAACCGTCAGCATTAGAGATAAATTCAGCACTACTACACCAGAGCAGTAGATATCTGTTCTATCAATATACCATCAAAATAAAAATTAAAAAAAAAAAAGCTTCACATCACTTCTGCTGTAAGTAGGTGAGGAGTTGTGTATCCTGCTGCAGCATCGGGTCAAAGTATAGTAAATTTCGATTCAATTAGACCCGTAGTCGCTGCTGATCCTTTCGACAGCTAGAAAAAAGTTGATAACCTAGAAACGTCTGAACAGATCTTCATAAATTACAGAACTATCCCGATTACATCAGCTTTCAAACAGAAAAAAAAACACATCCAAATCGGTCAATTCGTTTGGGAGCTACGATGCCACAGATAGATACAGACACACGTCAAACTTATAACATCCCTTTCGGTCTGGTCGGGGATTAAAAATTACCAACGACTACTTTGACAAAAGGTATAATGAATTAAAAGCAGATTGGTAGAATAAAAAGTTTTATCGAATACTATTGTTTTTCAAATATATAAAATACAGAACACACTGAAATATTCTGAACATTAAATTAAGACACTTATTTCATTACTTATTTAGATCACTTGATTTTTTTAAATATTCAATACATGACGTATTATCTGAATACATAAATAATAAATTAATAAATAAACGTATCACACTCAACGGCCCCCTGTAAGATCTCATGATCTTGTGTCGGGGGTCCGGAAACAATCACAACACTAACACAAACACCCAGACCACGACAAACATCTGTATGGCCAATACACACGTTTGCCGTGAGCGGGGATCGAACCCGCGACCGTTAGCGCTTTAGATAGTTGCAGTGACCATTGCGCCAACGTGTCTGTCAAAAAAAATATCTCCGAATTTAACTATGACCCTGAATTTGGAATACAGCCCACAAAAATCATTTTTGGATACGAATATGAGAAACGGGAATGGCGTTAAGAGTAATAAAATCATATGGTGTTGTTTGGGGTCAAAACATCTACATGTACAAAATTTGAATTTTTCAATTCTCAAGATCCAAAAATACCTGAATTAAAAGATAACCTTCCGCAATTTCGAAGTCTGTTGATGAAAAAAAAAACAATTTCACCAACTCGCTCATCAAATTATCGTACAAAATCAATTTCCCCGTTACAAATTAAAAACCGATAGAAGGTGCATAACTATTCGCAAAGCTTTCATTGGGAAATTAAATCAATTTCACATGGAACAAGTATTACATAGAACGGATGCGTTTTATAACGTGAGTTGGCGAGGCGAATAATTTCTACATCCTATTAGCTATGTAATAACTTGTATATGATAACACATGGGGTACTTTTTATTAACATACCACGCTGATGTAGCTGTGAACGGATGTGGGTTCCTTTCCCCCTATTTTTTTTTAATTGTCATTTTTGTTAAAATATTAACTTATTTTTTTTATAATTACTGTTTCGTCTTTCTTTATTAATTGTTGTTATACATTTTTTTACGATCATATTCACTACCAAACCTTGATTATTTTGTTTATTTGTTTTTTTTTTTTCACAAATCCTACATCTATACTAATCTGCTGGTGGTCTGGGACTTACTCTGCTGCCAGTGGTTTACAATTTTTTATGCAGGCCCGCGCCAAGTCTAATCGGCGCCGTCGTGCAACTGTCTTATATGCGCCTTTTTTGTAGTAGCGATATTAGTAAATCATTAAGTCGTTTCCGCAAAGTTTTTAATACGAAATCCAACGTAAATATTAAAAAATTGAAAATTTTAAGTATAGGCCCGGCGCCTTTTTGTCTCTGCGACGTCGTGCGTTGCACGACTTTGCACGTATGGACGGCGCGGGCCTGTTTTTATAATTGAAATGTTTTTATATTTTATTTGTAAATATATTTAAAAATGTAATTAATAAGGAAAAAATAAATAATAGATATTAATGTATAAATAGGAAAATTTTATTTGTATGTTTGTAGGTAATCTCTGAAGCTTCTAATCCGATTTTGAAAAAATTTATTGCGTTGAATAGCAAGAAGATTGACGAAGGTTATAGGCTATATAACATGTCTTAGGCGAGAACAACACTATAAGTTTTGCTCTCAGACTTTCATAAAAATTTACGTAATTCATATATTAAACATATGAAACGTATCTCAACGCTGGTCACTCTAAGAGAGAAACGTTAAATTGTTTAGTGGAGTGCTTTGAATAATCATGGTTGCGGTGTAATCGGCTGCGTGTCACACCGATGTCTGATTGTGATCAAATAAATGCCCATCGCGTTTATGGTTACTGCTTCACCCTTAAGAGTCATAGCGTAATGTAATATAGCCTATAACCTCCCTCCATAAACGCAAAAATAATTTTTCAAATCGGATCAGTAGTTTTAGAGATTACCACCTATATATAAACTTATAAACAAATTTTACCTTTTTATAATATTAGTATAATCTACTATGCCTCGCGGTGTCACCCGCGTTAATTTGAGGAAAAAAACCGTTTACGCACACGCAACGGAAGCTCTCGAAAGAAATATTTTTCCCCTTTGCAAAATTTTTCATTGATGTTCCGTCTCTATTGGCCGTAGCGTAATGTTAAATAGCCTATAACCTTCCTCGGTAAATGGACTAACCAAGACACAAGGTAATTTTCAATTGGAATCAGTAGTTAACCAGTAATTAGCGCTTCAATCAAACAAACAAACTTTTCGGCTTTAATATTAGTACAGAAGATATCTATATATATAAAAAAATTCTAACGGGTCGCAGTCTGTACATGGAAGATATATGAAAAAAAAAATATTATTGAGGGACTTTACCAACGCAATAGAACCCAAAACATTAATTGTCAGAATTTTTGTCTGTGTTTCTGTTTATAATTTAAATATTATTGAATTACATTATTCTCAACTAACTTCAAAAAAAGGAGGAGGTTCTCAATTTGAAGAATATTATGTTATATATATTTGTTAAATATGAAGTTCGTCATTTGCTAACCCGTTTTATTTTTTATTTCAAAAGGCATACTTTCAGAATAATCACATAGAATTTTCATCAAGATCGCTTCAGTAGGTTAGTCTTTAAATAAAACAACAGAAAAGCGTCATCAAAATAAACGAAATTTTTCTAAACAAAAGATCTTTAAAAAAAAATCAATTATTGATTATGTACTTATATATTTTGCTATAATATATCGTACAAAATTAAATAATATAATACCTACATTGATACGAAGAAGAAATATATTATGCACGAATTAAAAACACAATAAAATATGAACCTAATTACGCAACGGTGTGAGCGAGGCCGTATGTAATCGGATTTGAGCGTAACGCGTACGAGAGCTGCCGAGCGTTTGTTTGTTTTCGCGCTAATACCTCCTGTACTGACCGTTGCTATGATTTAACACATTTGTTTCGTGTTTCGTATTTATGTATACTAATATTATTAAGAGGTAAAGTTTGTGTGTATAATCTCCGGAACTACTAATCCGATTTGGAAAATTATTTTTGTGTTAGATAGCCTGTTTTTTGGGAAAGGTTATAGGCTATATAACATTACGCTACGAAGCACAGGAGCGAAGCAGTGACCATAAATGCGGGTCAAACCGCGTAGGGCAGCTAGTATTATTATAACCTAGCTGACCCTTACGGTATATTTATATAATGTTTACATTCCCTACTTGAATCGGATATTGTTCACTATTTCATTGGTTTCAATATTGTATTCGCGTAACCCTCTTTTTATTTATTAATTAAAATATTTTTTCAATAAAAGTAGCCAAAGTTGCTCCTTATAACAATGACTATCTGTGAGTAGAAGTCCCATCAAAATCACTCCAGTCATTTCAGAGATTAGCCAGAACAAACAGACACAAACAAAATTTAAAAAAAAATGTAAGTACCATGTATAGGTACTTTCATACGCATTTATTTATCATCATTATATGCAGAGCTATACATATAAATAAATAAATAAATAAACGCATCACACTCAACGGCCCCCATTAAGATCTCATGACCTTGTGTCGGGGGTCCGGAAACACTCACAACACTAACACAAACACCCAGACCACGACAAACATCTGTATGGCCAATACACAGGTTTGCCGTGAGCGGGGATCGAACCCGCGACCGTTAGCGCTTCAGTCAGTTGCAGTGACCATTACGCCAACGTGTCTGTCTTAATATAAACCTTCCTCTTCCAAATCACTCTGTGAATTGATAATAACCGCATTAAAATCCGTTCCGCAGTTTAAAAGATCAAAACGTACAGACGGCGGAAAGCAACTTTGCTTTATACTACGTAAAGATTACCAAGTACCTAGTAATTTGTAGACATTATCACAGACTCTAAAATAATATGTATGTATATATAATAACACAAAGTAAATATTCAAATACGAGTCTAATGATTCGTTTGTTCGTTTATTTAGGTATACAAATAGGTAATTACTGAGGTAACGTCGAAATATGTGTGGTCTATAAACACCATCGCAGACTTTAGATTTTATTTCGACGCATATTTGGACGTAGTTTAGCAGAAAGGACTCAATCCACACTTTGGTCAAAAATGAGTTATATATACCAAAGAGGTCCTAAAGGTTGGTTCTTTCACTCAGCAAAAAAGATACGTGATACTACTACCATAAGTATGATTTTTTAATGACGCGAACCAACTCGCATAAGGACGGGTATTTTCCTTCAAACCACTAAAACACTAGCAGAAACGGCTAAAACCAACATTTTCCCAATAACTCGGAAATAATTTGGTCATTCTTACCGCAACTGTTGTATATTTTGTCATTACGTGATTATAATTCAAAATGTTCCAAATTCTAAATCATTGGAGCAATACACACCTAAACTTAAAACCTCAATAACTCAGAAATAACATATTGTGGGTTGAGTCCTTACTGCTAAGCTACGTCCATTTTAGTCCTCTTTTTATTTTATTTTTATTTATTACAAGTAAATAAAAATACTTAATAACCCGACTGCGTAACCAGTTCGTCTGCAGTCAGCAGTTCTGTCTAAAATCCTGTAAGTGAGAATCGTTACTAACCAACTTTAAATCGTTATAGATCCTAAACGATACTTCTGATTGAAAAATGATGTAAGAAAACTAAAAATGAATTTTAAATACCTATTCAACGATACCCCACTTGATATAGTTCGTTGAATTTAATTTTTTTATTTTTCATATTATGGCGTTCAAAATCCGCTATTTTGATGTTTTCAACTTTACTTCTTTTGTCATTCGCGCCGTTATGACAAATCAATCAACGTTTCATTTATCGAAATCGGTCGATGCGTTCGGTCTAAATAGTGCCACAAAGGTACAAATCCACATACATACATACATAGACTGATAAATACATTAATTTGCGTCCCTTGCGTCACGCAGTCGGGTAAAAAGAGCTGGCGGGACACCTGATAGTTATCACCGTCCATGGACATCTGCAGCACCAGAGGATACAAATGCGTTGGCAGGTTAATATTAAAGATGAAAGGGACTCTCCAGGAAGGGCTTGGATTTTGGAGTCCACAAGGAACATAATGACATACATACACACAACGATTTTTTATGTGTATACACAAACATCTAATGATAGACTGATGGTGTGTTATTTTGCATGTCTGTAAGTAACTGTCGGCCAGTAAAAATTATTTAGTGTACGCGGGCTCTTATATTCAAAACTAGGTCATATTCCTCGTACATATATTTAGGTATAATTTTAGCTATGCTTATTCAAGAATATATTTTTTTTATTAAAACCGAACTGATGAATACTTTATATATATAAACTAGCATTCGCTCGCGGCTCCGCCCGCGTAAACTTGAAAATTGACGAATTATTTTATCCCTTTTAGGGTAACATTTTTACACACTTTGAACGTCTTCACTATTCATATAACCAAAAATATATGTTTCAAGCTTTTACTATAATTTCCATACAAACTTACATCCCCTATTTCAACCCTTTACAGGTTTTCGCAATAAAAAGTAGCCCATGTCCTTGCAAGATCAAAGTCAAAGTATTTTTAATCAAAATAAGAATTTACATGCTCTCATTGAACGTCAAGAAAATGAATCTACCACGGTTTCGGAAAAGTATAACCTCAGGCCTGAGAAGAAACCGCGAAAGAAACTCAGCGGGACTGTTTTTTGTTAATTTTTTTAACAACGTCAAGATTAGTTACAATACGTAAAATATATTGATACAGCCTGGAAGCGATCGCATTATTCCCAAGGTGTGTCATCTACTATGAAATCTTTAATATCATAATAACCTCTAACACACAAACGTTTCTTAACAATCTTTTTGAACTTTGCTATAGAAGCACTTTGAACGTTTTCTGGGATCCTGTTGTAAAATCTAATACATCTCCCAACAATAGAATTACTCGACGTAGTCGAGTAGCAGGTACAATGAGCCTGTTCTTGTTCCTCGTATTGATATGATGGATAACACAATTTTTTTAAAATGTGTCAATATTTCTATGTACATACATTGCATTTACAGGGCTAGAGACTATCTCTGTACCAAAATTTCATTTAATCTGGTTCAGTAGACTAGATTTCATTGCGTAACACATAATTACATTCGCATTCATAATATTAGTAAGGATAGCTACGAAGCTCTGTTGTATACATGGTTTATCACTAATCTTTTTATGATAAGAGACCAAGATAGAGGGGGTACATCAAAATATATATACAGGATGGATGTTGTGTTTTGTTCCATAGCTCAATATAAGTGTGATTAAATGGACGCTGATAAGTCAAACACATTTTTAACAAATTTGTTTGTAAAAGTATATATCCATCTTTTCTTTTATTTTTTGATAAAGGTATAATATATTTAATATATTATCTAATAAAAAGTTTTTCAAATATTTGAGCTTATTTTATAAATTGCAAAATATGAAACGCACCTGAAATTCGAACCAATTAATTAAGAAACTTTTTTCCGTACTTATTTAGTTTATGTGGCTTCATTTTTATAATAATGTAAAATAGTTGATGCAGTATCAAAATACATGAATATCTCCGAATTTGACTTTTAGTGGATTGACACATTATTGCTTATCAGCATCCAAATTCGTTTATAACCGTTATATAGCTTACGAAGTCTAATTAGGATGTTTGAAGGTCTTCAGCGCTTTTCTAGTTAGAGAAAGGGCAACTCGTATGGTTTAATTGATTACATACTATATTATATACTAAGCTGAGTGATAGTAAAGTAACATAGTTGCCTGATCTTGACCTGGTGGCATCACCTGGAACCGGCAGGTTACACAACTCCTCAGCAACTTACAGCAGGAGTATCGTGTTGAGGTTCGTTGTGTCTTAATAAATTGTTTGTCGTTGTTGTTTACTTAATTTTAACTTACTGTTATAATTTTGTTAATGTTTTACCGGTTTTCAGTCTTACCTGTAACAACAAAACAAATATTAATATTATATAGCAATGAACAATAAAATAAAAAATACAAAGTCCCAAAGGATTGAGTCCTTCTTGGTAGTTGCGTTAAAAATATTAAAAATGAAACAGTAAATATTTTTAACATAAATGTAACTCTGTATATCATACGTCTTCCCTAAAAAACCGCTGGTCTAATTTAGATAATTCTGTCGCAGGTAAAGATCACACGTTGTAGAAGGTCATAGGATAGTTTTTATCGCGAAATAAAACTTGTATAGAGTGAAATAGAAGATAGTTTTTTTTTTTTATTTTATAAAATGGCAAACGAAAAGACACCTGATATTAGATGACGCCATGGACATTTGTAAAACCAGAGTTAAACACGCGGGATGGGGTAATGCAAAAAAAAATGTCTATATACGAGCTGTAGATAGTCAGTGAGCTACAGTTACGCTTTAGCACAGTAATATTTATATAGCTATAAATAACATGATGAAATAACCAACTACCCCAATTTCCGTTTAATTTCCCAACATAATTCTTTAAAAAAAGAAAACCTTCAAGTAAGACATAACTTCACAAAGTGCAAGCCCATTAACTGCTTCGCAAACTTCTGTTCCTATTATTGTTTGAGAAGCATGGGCGTGACTTATGTCTTTGTCTCGTACTACAAGAATGACTAAGCTTTTCTTAACCGACTCATAAAAATACAGTATTTAATTTGGTTAATTGAACGCTGAGAAGAAACACAGGTTTGACATCTTTGGACGTTATTTTCTTTATGTGTGGCTTGACATAGTATTGCTTAAGTATATAGTTTTACTTAAGTAGTTTATGTGACTTGAAATATTTTTGAACAATGTAAAATACTATCGTCTAATTCGACTTTTTGTGGCTAGACACATTATAGCTTACAAGCATCCATATGTCTTATAGACTGTGTCATCGATAAAAATAAAAAAAATAAATTAAAATATAAAAAAAAACTAACCAAAAATAAATTAAGCCACATACCAACATTCGTCAATCGAAACCGATAGATTTATATAGCGGATGTCGAAAACGAGACGTTATTGAGATCGGAAGCTGTAAAAATTCTTACTAATCTACGATACCGTCGGTTTACGGGTGAGGTTAATATATCGTTTAGTTTAACCGTCCGCTATATACGGAACTAGCTTCTAGCGGTTCTTTGGAATTTGATACATTTTGAGTTTTATATTTCACTAGCTTCCACCCGCGACTTCGTCCGCGTGGAATAGTTAGTTTGGGCTAATAATGCATAATTTTAGAACAAATTTGGTTAGCATAAAAAAGGTTATAGTGAGCTAACCTTAAAATATAGACATAAGCTGTCGCTGATTTTTTTTGAACTTTTAAAGGGGAACAATTCTGTCACACATGATTTTTGCGAAACTTTTACCGTTTACGCAGCGCACGCAGCGTAAACTCTCTCAATAAGAAAATATCCCCCGATTTTGAAACATTCTTCGTTGGTGCTCCGCTCCTTTTAGTCTTAGCGTGACAATATATAGCCTATAGCCTTCCTCTATAAATGGGATATTTAACACTGAAAGAATTATTTAAATCGGACCAGTAGTTCCTGAGATTAGCGCTTTCAAGCAAACAATCAAACAAACAAACTCTTCTGCTTTATATATTAACATAAACTAGGTAAACCCTGCGGTTACACCCATTTTAATTTCATGAAAAATTATATTTATACATTGTTTTCGCGTAACCCTCTTTTTATTTATGAATTCAAACGAATAACATTTTTTTATATAAAAATAATCTAGGTTACTCCTTATAACATTAGATATCTGTGAATGAAAGCGCCATCAAAATCGGACCAACCTTTTCTTAGACGAGTCGTTACAGACAGACAGAAAAAAAATTTTAAGTTGTGTTTCCATTTGACGTATTATCAGAATACATCAATATCACCTAATTCGACTTTTTATGTATTGACACATTGCTCATCGGAATTCATATAGATACAGCTATATAATACCAATCTTTAGTAAAGTATACGCCCTTTGAACTAGTTCTTTATATCGAAAACCCAACGGTTCCCTTGCAGGGTTTCCTAGAAATACCGTAAGCCGATAGAGGCGAGAACGGTCCAAGATCGCTTAAGAGCTGGAGGGACGCGCCGTTATTGTTCGCACTTAACAATAATATAACCATATATACCTCAAATCAGTAAAATAAGTTAAACTTTATAACTAAACTAGCTGGTGCTCGCGACTTCGTCTGCGATGTTTGATGCCTACGTCATAGTAGCTTTGTGCATGCAGAGTGCGTGATCGGTTTAAAATTGACAAAGTTTCATACAAACTTTCATACCCTATTTTATCCCCTTGGGGGTAGAATTAATCAAAATCCTTCCTTAGCGGATGCTCATGTCACAACATCTACCTGCATGCCAGATTTCAGCCCGATTCGTCCAGTGGTTTGGGCTGTGCATTGAGAAATCACTATGTCAGTCAGTCACCTTTGAATTATATATATTTAGACGAGCTTAAATACTGTTATTTAAACAATTCCTCTGCTGTCCCTACCGAAATAAAATCAACACCATTTTCCAAATACGTTTGAAATAAAAACTAAACATCGTTCTGTATAAACGACCCGATAGAAATTGTACAAGAAAATAAAATGCAAATAAGGTATTAAGAGAGCATTTTGCACTTAAAACTGAGGTTTTTTTGGTTGTTACAGATAACAACATATTCTACATATACAGAGTGAGTTTTCTAACTGGGCGTGGTAGGCCAAATTCGAAATAGGAATAGCGAAAAATACTTAAATGAACCTCGGGTCCGATTTTTGAAAAATTATTTTTTCAGCCAGAAATCGAACACGATGACTTTGAAAATGAAAATCACGTATATTATTGAACTATCTGATACTCATAAGGATCAACAGCGTAGCTGTAATAGTAAAGTAATACCCCGGACTTACGCGGGACTGAGCGCTGTCTGTGTAAGTCGATTACGCGAACAATTTTCCATATAAAGTATGTTTAATTGGGACTGGAGACTAAATAGAACAATAATTTATTAAATAATTAGTAGTCTAATTCTAGATAATATGACAATATATAAAAACTTCGGCGATTAAACAAAAACGAATAGACGAGAACATTAAATCGCGTGACTCCGAATTCGCGTAAGTCGAGGTATTGTAAGTCGGGGTATTACTGTACACGACAAACTAAAGTGAAAGGTTTATTTTTTCCAAAAAAAATACTATTAAATTTTATATTGGAGGTGTTTTTTTTAAATCAACTTGTGAACATACAAGCAACGATGTTTTAGACTTATAGACCCCCCTCCCCCTCCTCCATTTGGAGGACCTTAATTACAAGTCGAACGCTCTGTCTGTCTTTTTAAATAATTACAACAATTTTTTACATTTTTAAGTAGGAATGTAATATTTTTTTATTAACTTTCGCGATTACTATAATATTTTTTAAGACTTCGGATGTTAATAATTGGGACCGATTTTGTACATTTTTCGTTAAAAGTGGTCTACCATAGCTAGAAATTTCATCGAAATCCGTTTAGTAGTTTTGTTAAAAAAAAACTTCTGATTCAGAAGTTTTTGTTTAAAAAAAAACGAAATTAATCATTTTGCACTAAAAGCCGGTTCCCTTTTAAAAAAAGTTAAATCAAAATCAACATCTACTATCGACATCGAAATATCGATACACATTCAGCACATCACTAGCACAGCCCAAGGCGGAATTGTGCGTTTGCACGGTGCCTTGCGTCCACTGTTACCTCTCAATAGCTGCAATTTATAAGTTCTATGGATGTACTTTTAACCGACTTAGAAGATATTGATAATGTATTTAATCATATCTACACTAATATTACATATAGGAAGGTAAAATTTGTTTGTATGTACTCTGTAATTACTGCTTTTTAAGGCGAGAATTACACTTCTAACTTTTACTTCCTGAATTGTATGTATCATGTAAAACAACTCTACGGCACCGACTGTAAATTTTATCAGGTGTAAAGCAATGACAAACAACTTACATGTAAATCTTTATGAAAGTCTGAGAGCAAAATTTACAAGTGTGAGTCTCGCTTTAATTATTTCACTAATAAAAAGCTGGACTATTTATTTTATAGTATAGTCTCACTGATATGGAAGTTAACGTTGTAAATGAAAGAAAATAATTGAAATGGAGTTATTTATTAAGTGTTATTGTTTTCGTATATAAAAATAACCGACTCCAAACAGATGTTATATACACGGACATATATGTATTTTTATATACACAGACAAACGATCGGGGTTAACGCGGATCATTTGCTGTTAGTTATCGATGAGCTCCGAGGATGTTTATCAGATCCTAATACATTTTCCAAAATCTCCCTTAAAAACAATTCTATTTAAATATCGAAATCCCTATTCAAATTGAATCAGAAGTTTTTGAGAAAAACGCCAAACCTACAAGTTACATATGGTCAATTACACATCACTGGTTTGCAAGAATATCGTAGTAATTCAAAATTCTAACAAATAGAACTAAATATGTCAAAAGACCATAAATCTTTGATGCTTTATCATGAAAAGAGTTATGATGGTGAATTTTCTTTAAATCAATAAAGTTATAACATCAGGGGATCGTTTAAATTTTGCAGCTATGAACCAACACATTAATAAAGAAATATAAAAACCCCATTCCCTAAAATTCATCATTTTTTGTTGCATCTACTTTTTAAAGTCAGTTAAGTAGTCAAAGAAGAATATAAACCTTCTTACAAACGTAGATGTACTAATTTCCTCCATAAACATATAAACGAAACACCGCTCTATATGACAATATAAGCCGGTCTAAAATATTAAACACCAGTTTCGTAGCTATTGTATAACGTCAAACACAACAAATAGTTACTACTTAACGCTATCCAATGCAAGGCAGCGGGCGCAGGCTCCGTGCGAGCACTAAGCCCCGGGCGACTGTAGGGATGTGACGCGGAAAAATATATCGATAAAATAAAATTTATAACTTAAAAAATTATCCCGTCTTTATGTCAATGATCAATACCTTCATACTGATTAAGACAATTGGCCGAACGCAAGGGCTGTTCTATATACATTTTTAAATGTAATAGCTATATACGCGATACAAATATAAACGTCAGAGTCGAAACTATTAATCGGTCAATAACACTTAATTGTCAAAATCAGTCTAAGCACTTTCTCAGTTTTCGACAATTGTACTTTTAATACGAGTTATTAATTCTTTTGTTAGGAGATATATAAGATTTTACAACAGGATCCCAAAAAACGTTCAAAATTCTTCTACAAAATTCAAAAATATTGTAAACAAACGTTTGTGTCTGAGAGGATATTACAATATTAAAGATTTTGTAGATGATGACACACCATGCGAATAAGGCGATCGCTTCCAAGCTGTCTCAATACATGTTAAAATTTGTAAGAAATTTAAACGTTGTTGAAAAAATTCAACAAAGAAAAAAAAAGAGTCCCGCTGAGTTTCTCTCGCGGTTTCTTCTTAGGTCTGAGGTTTAATCTTTTCCGAAACCGTGTTAGATTCATTTGCTAGACGTTAAAAAAGAAAATGTAAATTCCTTATTTTGAATAAAAATATTTTATTTGATTTGATTTGAATATAAAATAACTAAAATGGTAGCCAACAATAAAGTTGATTGGTTTAGTCTTTTTGGAATAGCTCTTTTGAATGCCACTTTAATCAAAAGTATTTAATCGAAAGACAAAGGAAATTTTGACTTTAACATTTACAAGGTATCGATTGATATTTTTACAAGCGTTAGCAGAATCGATTTTGAAGAGTAAAAAAACTGTACTAAACTATATCATAAATGGCAAACCTATGCGAATCTATACGAATATACAAGATTCGTTTCTTGGAAAATATATAATACAAGCCAATCTTCATAATATAGATCTCGTTTGAATATTTGAAACAAACATCACATCCATAAGTTTACCTTAATAAGACTAGTTATTGGCATTTAAACTCATTATTAACCGGATTTTGATAAAACAACCGCTTTCAACAACACGATGCAACGAAGTTCGTTACTAACGGCCTGGAAGACATCAAGCAAACAATGCTGTTGCGTCTAATTTTAGTGACGTGCACTGAATTTTTATATCGATATCGATGATTAATTATTTAATATCGATAAAGAGATCGCTGTTTAATAATACGACCAAAACTGTTCACATTGTTTTTCAGTTTATTTTTTGTGTGCTATTTATATTATTAATCCAAAAGGTGAAAGTTAATATAGTTTCACGTCTTTATATATTATTTAAGAGGAACGACCACACCAATTTTTTTTGGGTTAAATTGCTAGTTTTTAGCTATATAGTACAACGCTATCCATTCTAATATTATAAATATTTTCTGTTTGTTACCTTTTCACGCTGAAATCACTATTTTTTGGTAAGAGAATAAAGGAGATAAAATTAAAAGGGGATTGAAAGTTAATATGGAGCACTTATAATTTAAAGAAATATGCTTATCAAAAGTTCAATGAAAACGTCGTGAGAGCCGACTAATTTTATATACTTTCAAAATGAATAAACCTAACACGATAGATATATAAACGAACGGAAGGAAACCATTTAGGAACGCGACAGACAAACAAAACAAAAAGCAAGTTTTTCGTAATGAAACGAGTTAGAATCATGTGTCACCGGCAGTGTGGTGTCTCGGCGAGATCTAAATGGATTAAAAGTGCTAAATGGGATGAGAATTAAACTGATGATGTGCGTTCATTTATTTGTCGTCTTTTTGTTTCCAGTTAAATTTTTATTGAAGTGTTAACAGCTGAGCTGAATGGTATGATGAGTTTTGTTCTGAACTGAGTTATATTTAATTTAAATTTTAAAAGAGTAACTGTCGAGTTTCTTGTCGGTTCTTCTAGGTAGAATCTACTTTACCGGTGGTAGCTTCTTTATTAGTGTAATAATAATAATAATATTTTTTTCGTGTCTTGGCGATTCAAAAGTGCTCGTGAGAAACATAAGAATTTCAGTTTGAATATAATTACTATTTTGAGTGTTCATGACTTTATTTTTTAATGTTATATAACGAACATACATACTTTAACATAATATAACAAGGTTTCTTTTACGACTTCCATCCCGGTTAGACAAAATATCATTTTCGGTACAATCAATTATTAAAATGTTTATTAAAATATTACGTGGGAAACCACGCATGTTTATCGTTTAACCCTTAATAGTCTGATTTACGAAAGTGTTTTATTTTTAAATATTACTGTGTTTGCTTGAAGGGAAAAATAGTTAAAAAATCACAATATTAATTTTACATATTTATTTGGTAAAAAACAGGTTTCAATTTTGATACTTCAGGTATTAAGGCCACAATGAAATCAGATATACCTAGGCTAAAACTAATAGTAATGTGAACATTTGGTTTAAAATATATGTTTCAAAATTTAAACTCTAGGCTATTAAGGGTTAAATGGTAATGAGTTAATTACATACATTCAACTTTGCCCAATGTCTTGTAATATCATCAATGTATTAATATTCATAGCTAGCTTTTCCTTGAGGTTTTGCTCGCATTCATGGAGAATTTGTTTCAAAATAATTCCAATATTCACCATTTAATAAAAATAAGTACTTTATAAATGGTATCATAATTTCTTTAATTGATTCATTGTTTCCGGAGTTTACTTCACACATATAAAATTACACATATAGTAGGTATACGTTATATAAATAACATATGCTGATAGGCAATAATGTGCCAACCCACCAAAAGTCAAATTTGGGAATATTGGGATGTATTGAAATTTGGGATGTATACTGATAAAGCGTCACGTATTTTACATTATTCAAAATTTTATCAAGTCATCTAAACTAAATAAGTACAGAAAAATCTTTCTTTATTTAATGTTTCGCATAGTAAAGAGCTTTCTATATTTTTTATTAGTTTATTATATTAAACAGTTTATTATACCAATCTGATTTTAATTAATTATAACTTTTATCAAAATAGAAATAATAATAATAGTTTTGACATATTCAGCCGCCATTCTCAAAACAAAGTCTTTGTGGTTTGACATAGTATTGCTTATCAGCGTCCAAATTTTGTTACTCTTTCATATCGAAGTAACATCTTTTAATAATTTAACCTCCAAAAAATATCGATCTTATCTCTCGCAAAATACAAAAACATCGATAAAACACAGCACAACACTAATAATTTCAATCGGTTAACGGACGGATTGTTATAATCCTGGGAAACGAGGGCTGCGGTGTCCCCACTGGCGGCGCGTGGCGGACTTGTTTACACGTTGTAGGGTGACCACGCTTTAAACGTTATCCGAGTACGGATAATAACTGAATGCTGATAAGCAATAATGTGTCAAACCACAAAGACTTTGATAATGAAGATATTGATGTATTCTGATAAAGCGTTACCGAAGTCAGATTATTAAAAAAAATTCAAGTCATCCTAACTAAATAAGTACTTATAATTAGATAAAACTTTTTATTATACTAGTCTGTTTAAATTTATTGTACATTTTATCAAAATAGAAAAAAAAACGGGATATACAGGATATAACGGGATACTTTATCAAACAAATTTATTAAGAATATGTTTGGCATCTTTAGACGCCATTTTCTCAAAATGATGTCCGTGCGGATTGACACAGTATTGCTTACCGACACCCAATTGGATGCTGATAAGCAATAATGTGTCAACCCACAAAAAGTCACATTTGGAGATATTGATGTATTTTGATACTGCAACATCTATTTAACATTATTCAAAAAAAAAATTAAGTCATCTAAACTAAATAAGTATGGAAAAAAGTTTCTTAACTCAATGTTTCGAATTTCAAGTGCGGTCCATATTTTGCAATTAATAATATAATCTCAAATATTAAAACTTATTATTATATAACATATTAAATAAATCTATCTGATTCAATATACATTTTATCAAAATATAAAAGAAATGATGAATATATACGTCTTCAAACAAATTTATTAAGAATAGGTTTGACATCTTTAGACGCCATTTTCTCAAAATGAAGTCCGTGCGGTTTGACACAGTATTGCTTATCGACACCCAATTGTACTCGTAAAAAATATAACCGACTTCAAATAGAAATATCAGTGAGTTCCTTATATTTTCACCGAAGATCTTTACATCAGATCCTAATATGTTATACTAGCGGCCCCTCGCGGTGTCACTCGCGCATAACATAGGACTTCCATATAAACTTCCAACCCCCGTTTTACTCTCTTAGTGAGCATCTACATCCCAAAAAGAAACCCCCTTGCAAAATATGATACTCCTAGCACTTGTAATTTCTGAGATTTCATGGTGAGTAAGTGAGTTACCTTTCGCTTTTATATATATACCAAAATTTTTCTTGTAAAATATGCATTCGGATAATGAAAAGTCAATCCAAATAAGATCGGAACTCTTTGAGATCGCGGTCAGACAAAACATACATATAATTTGAAAAAAAAAAAAACATTTTACATATCTGGATCACATTTATTAGTTTTTTTTTTTAATTTTATATATCGATTCTGTTAACGTGGCTAAAATATCCAACACATGTCCAGTTGACACTCTGTATACTTGTACCTAAATAACATATAAATATTTCTCTTAGCTAAATATTATTTAATCTAAGACAAATTATTCAGGTCCATCTAATGAAATGTAGCTTCGAATTTGCCCTGAAAATTCAAATTTAAGGCTGAAATTTTTGTTCACCGCAGAACACGAAATGAATTTCAAATGTGAATTAACCGTTTCAGATGAAAAAAAAATCTAAGACGTGCTCGACAGAACTCGGGAAACTTCGTCGAATTTTTACCCGACTGACCAAGAAGGAGGGTAATTTTATAATAATTTTCGCGTGTATATATATATATATTATATATAAATATATTAGTTCCATTGTGACCTCGTGTAGCATAAATAAACGGCTTGACCAGTTTTGATGTGTAACATGTGATTAGGATCCGTATTCTTCCCCGAATCGTTATGAGTATATGACGTCAGCAACGATCAACATGGCGGACGTAAACTGACGAACCGTTAAGATCCCTTGTTGCGTAAACAGTTTGACCGATTTTGATGTGCGCGGTGTTGTTATTAAGCTCGGGTTGTTAATTTTTTAAATAACTTAGTTTAGTTGCTCATACACAATAGCCCTGATGGTCCATTGGATATAACATGTGGATCTCAATTAAAACTAACGGGCTTAGAACCTTTCTGCCTTACTACAAAAGATTTAAATAGACGTTAAACGCGTGTTTATAAAAATCCGTATTACGAGTTTTGATTTAAACATGCTTTAGATATAGATTGACATACGTTTAAGTGAATTTAATAGATGTCTAAAACCTATTTCAGCTGTCAAATATAACGTGTAACATTTTATCAATAAGTTTTTTTATGAATTTATTTGCTGTAAAGCATTTTAGATAATATTTTAAGCAATGTTTAATTTTTAAACACTGTTTAGTAAGACACGTGTTCAACATGGTTTAATGCGTCTTTTGTAGTATGACAGTTTGTGTTTTTAATTTACTTCAGAAAAGTAGGTTCTGTATTCGACCCGTATATGCTCGTTTAAATGATTTCAATGGTGTTTTTGCTATTTAATTCAATTTTTCAAGGAAGTTTTTAGTATATAATATGTAAGGATCTGCTAAATGGGCGCTGATAAGCAATACTGTGCCAAGCCACGCGGACTGTATTTCTTTATAAATTGGTATAAATACGTATTTATCCATTTTTTTTACAATTTTGATAAATGGTATAATAAATTAAATGCAGATTGATATAAAAATATCTACTAATAAGTTGTTCAGATATATGATATTATTGAATTTTGCAAAAAATGTAACACACTTCAATAGTCTAATCATTAAATTCAGACATTTTTTCCGTATTTATTTTTTCACGTAATTTTTTTTAATAATGTTAAACATGTAACGAATTATCAGACAACATCAATACCTCCGATTTCGACATTTTGTGGGTTTACAGATTTTAGCTTATCATCATCCGAATATCTTCGGAACTAAACAGTTAAACAATTAAACCCTTTAATTACTAACATAATTACATTTACATACTGTTTAAGGTCTTGTTTTTCCACGAAAACAATTATAAAGTGCTTTAGTATTTCATCTCGTGCGCAATTTTGAAGGAAAACATCGTGAGGAAACCTGCACATACCGAGATAAAATTTAAGATATACCTATCCCCTACACCGCAGTGGTTTGTTATATTTAACGCAATAGCCTAAAAACAATGTTCAATTTAATTTATTATATAGCCCGTTTATTAAGGCAGATGATAGGCCATATAACATCACGCTACAACTCATAGAAGCAGAACAGAGATCATAAATGATTATAAATGCAGAAAAGCGACACTTACATAACTATCTAGTTTCTTTTTCATTTAAAACATCAACTTTACTTTTTTTTTACAAAGTAACCTATGCCTTCTTCACGCACTAATCTATCTCTATACCAAAACTCATCAAAATTAATTCAGTGGTTTAGCCGTGAAAACTAACTAAAGTTAATTTGGCGTTTTTAAAATGAAGTGCAAATGGTTTTTGTACGCATATATGGTTATTGCTTCCTATGAGTTATAGCGTGATGTATTATAGCCTGTAACTTTCCCTAATAAACAGGATATTTATTGCAAAAACAATTTTTCAAATCGTATTAGTAGTTTCAGAGATGAAACCCTAAATACGAACTTAGAAATAAATTTTATCTTTTTATAATATTAGTTTAGATCAATTTTTATCAGTCCCAATAACATCAGACACCATGGTGTCACTAACTAATAATATATCTAATTAATATCAGTTTGTCTGTACAGTTGAGTGCAACGCCCACAAAGGGCTCACGCCGCCCGAGGCGATGTTTTACAAAGGGTTATTAACCGATTAGCGATAAAAGATGAGTATTGATTTGTTTCACCGAAGATTAAAATTATTTTATCTTATCGTGGACGTTGTTTATAACTTAATTTAATAGATTTTTTATATAAAAGTACAATTCATATAAATCTAAAAAGCTTAGAAATGACTTCAGAAAAGTTTATGTATTCGAGTCGTTTATGTGTACAGAATGATTCATACAGATGAATCATCTTGTCCATCAGAAAGAAACCATATTCGCAAGGTTTATATTTATTTACTAAAATTTCGCAGGCAGTGTTACAGTTTACAAATAAGAAATTTCAAGTACATATTAAAAGTCCTCAGTAGCTAAAGCATATTATTCTGTTCAAGATTACATAGATGATAAAGATGCTTGGATTTAATATAAGCTGGATTCACACAGGGTATTTAATATATTTGTAACCCATAAATGTATGTACCCATCGTAAAACTTTTTAAAAGAGTAACTATCGAGTTTCTTGCCGGTTGTTCTCGGTAGAATCTACATTCCGAACCGGTGGTAAATTGATTAATTAATTAGTTTTTATTTTTCTTTTTTGTTTCTGTATTGACAATTCAAAGGTGCTTGTAAAAGCCTACTTGAATAAAGCAAAATTTGATTTTGATTTTTGACAAAAACTTCATTAAAATTTTAGAAATATTTGATTTGTAGGATAAAACTGTAATCGGCTCTGGAATCGAACCTAATAGTTTAAAAATATATTTTTTCATATTTATAAATAAAGCTATAATTAAGACATTCTTTTAAATAAACCGACTTTAAAAACAAATGATCCAATTTCGTTTGCTTGGCTGACAAAGTAATTCCAATTATTTCAATTTAAAAACCAAACTACTGAACCGAATTTGATAAAAATTCTATGAGACTAATATGGAAATATAAGCTTTCGAATAATTTTTAAAATCGATAAAGAAATAATAGACTTCTAAGTTCACAAATATTTTAAAAAATACTACAAATTGGAAACTTCTCTTTTAAAATCAGTTTAAAAAAGAAATATAATTACAATCTGTACGAGCTCCTATCCAAAAAAAAAACATCACGATACCATCAATGATAATTTAAAACACATTATACCACCATCAGCCTACCATAAAAAACTGCATATCCCATAATAAAAATAGCAATTCCATACATCATAAATTGACTCAACTTGATCCGACGCCTCGTTAACATTCAGACGGAGTCGCCGGAGAAAAATAGCTCATTATCGCCGTCTTGTTTTAAAATTTCAATGCCCTGCCCGGCCGGGACCGAAATTTTTATTTTTCGCGGGAAAATATGGTGATTTTTAGGGTTCAGTACCTGAATATAACGAGACCCAGTAACTAATATTATGTAATTTTGCTATATTTTGTTTCTATTTCATTGGCTGAGTTAATTGTGTAAGTTATGTACTCTAGTCATTGGTATGTATTAAATATTTTTTCTAACTGGATGTGGATAGTCGGATCCGAAACTACAGGATTAAGCGAAAAATACTTAAAGGAGTCTTGGGCCGGATTTCGATTAAAACTGTGTCATGAGTTTGTAGGAAAAATTACCTTCCCTAGCCAGAAACTGAACCCGTTGATTTCAAAAATAATAACAGAAAACACCTCCTGTATTATTAAAACATCTGAGTGTCTACACTGTCAACAAGGAGCGACTTCTGGGATAAAGGTTAATTTTTGACAAAATGTTAAAAAATTACACATACTATCATTGAGACCAGATTTATCTTAAAAGAAAAGTATTTTTCAATTGAAATTAATTCACATTTTAAATATCAAGAAACCCTAACAAGTTTTTTTATTAAATATCAAATTTAACATTATATTTTAAAGTACGTTTGTACGGAACTGTTCTTGCACGGATCCGACTTGCACTTGACCGGTTTTATTTTTATCTCCTCGGCCGTATTTTCCCCGGTCGTAACGAGATTTGGGGATATTTAAAATTGCTTCCGAGAAAAGAATTAAGCGATGAAAACATTTCAGACATTGTAGGGGCCACTCATGTTGTGACAGTCGCGGGAATCGAACTGCAGACTTAACTAACTCGAACCTACAATTACACTGACAGATATCTCTATAAGAAGTTACATGGGCTACTTTTATTTTCAAAATATTATTTATTGTAATTATTAAATAAAAAAGTTAGGCGTGTTTTTAGGAGTTATTATATGACAATCTTACGAATCGAATTGCAGGCTTATTGCGAATTCGTACCTGCAATCGTCGGTATTAAAGCCACATTACCACTATGCCATGTCCACGGTTTAGGTACTTATACTAATATTATAAAGAGGTGAAGTTTGTATATAATTTCTGAAACTACTGATTCAATTTCAATCATTCTACAATAGATAATCCATTAACTTATTAAAAAAAAAGAAAATTACTAAAAAAACAAAAAACAAGAATTCGTTTACTTGGACGACACTTCATCGGAAGATGATATAGATGATCATAGAAAGTGTCAAGTATCGTTTCAAATAACAAAATTAAGTTAGTAGTAAGTTTTTAATTTAGAAAGAGTTAAGATCCGTATCCGTAGATATTGACACAATAATATCCGTATTCCGATCCGTTTCCGCGGATACACACATTTAACGAACCGGCACATCACTAGTGTATATAAAGGGCACCGTTACCAACTGATCTATAAACACACAGCTCAAACCGCTGAACAGATCGTGATGAATTATCGCACGCAGATTGTTATTATGACCGAGCAAAATATAGAATATTTGGTCGCTGATAAGCAATTCTGTTTCAAGTTACACGAACTTCATTTCGAGAAAATGGTGTCTAAAGATGTCAAACTTATTCTTAACAAAATTTGTTTGAAGGCATATATATCACACGCACACGCCACACAGACGCGTTGGCGCAATGGTCACTGCAACTGACTAAAGCGCTAACGGTCGCGGGTTCGATCCCCGCTCACGGCAAACATGTGTATTGGCCATACAGATGTTTGTCGTGGTCTGGTTGTTTGTGTTAGTGTTGTGAGTGTTTCCGGATCCCCGACGCAAGGTCATGAGATCTTAATGGGGGCCGTTGAGTGTGATGCGTTATTTATTTATTTATTATTTATCCATCTTTTCTTTACTATTTTATTTGTCAAAATTTTATTTTCAATCAGATTTGTATGATAAAAAGTTATCTAACAATACGTTTTTCAAATATATGAGACATACAACTGAATGTAAATACATGGAACGCACTTGAAAGTCGAAACATTAAATTTAGAAACTACTTTCCGTACTTATTAAGTTCAGATGACTTAAAATTTACTAAACAAAAAAAAATATAATTATATTTATAATATTAGAATAAAAATATATCCCAAGAGGATTCTGTAAAAGTTGTCCATCAAAAGTTGAGAGCTTAACACGAGAAAAGCCCTCCCTTTTGAGATGTTCCGAAGCGAAGGAATTATTTGCGATGCCTTCGCAGTTCTTCTGCGCGCACCTGACGGCTTTTTGAATAATATAATAGTAATTTCGTAAGAGGTTAACGTAGTACGTTGCATGAAATAAAGGATGTTTTGATTTTATGAATTAACCTTTTCTATATATGGACATTGATAAGCAATACTGTGTCAAGCCACACGGATTTCATTTTGAGAAAATGGCGCCTAAAGATGTCAAACCTTCTCTTAATCAATTTATTTAAAGACGTATATATCTATCTTTTCTTTTCTATTTTGATAAAACTTATAATGAATGAAAAGCAGTTTGATATATTTAATGTGTTATCTAATAATAAGTTTTTTAAATATTTGAGATTATTCTATAAATTGCAAAATATGGAACGTACTTGAAATTGGAGACATTAAATCAAGAAACATTTTTCCGTACTTAATTAATTTATATAACTTCAAATTATTTTTCATAATGTTATATAGGTGACGCATCATCAAAATACATCAATATCTCCGAATTTGACTTTTTGTGGGTTGACACATTATTGCTTTTCAGCATCCATATATAAAAATCAAAACTGACTGGTTGATATAATCACTGACTGATCGATTAACGCAGGGCTGAAACCGCTATGTCTAGAAACATGAAATTTGGTATAAACGTTCGTTACATATCGTAAGTGTGTAAGAAAGTATTTTCGAAAATCCAGGATGGACAAAGGGACTAAAAGAGGGTTGAAAGTTTGATAGTTATCAAAATCCAAAATCCTTCGCGGGGGAAGTTGCGGGAAACTGCGAAGTTTTTATAAGAAAGTGCGTTTATATGTTTTTAAAGACTCCACAAGTGAATAATAATAATATTACATATTATTTATTGTATTTATTTTCCAAGTCTTGCAATAATACATCTCTTGATCTTGTTGTCTGGCAACGACGTGTTGATGTCACGAGGAAGACTATGTATACTGATTTCAACATAATTGATTCTGCGGTTTAGGCATAAAAAGCGTAACAGACAGACAGATATACATTCATGTTTACAACATAAAATAACTTATGTTAAAGCACATCAAATACTATAAGAAGTTATTATTAAATGACTTAATTAACTACCATATCAATATTTACATAAATACATACATACAAACACACAAATAACATTACAAAGTTATTAATTGAAAAAACCAAAAACCCGACTGCGTAACAAGACCACAAAGAATCGTTACTAACCAACCTTAAGTCATCACAGATTCTAAACTAAGGTAATTCTGACTGAAAAATTATATAATAAACCTAAAAATGATTTTTAAATACCTATTCAACGATACCCCACTTAACACAGTTTGTCAATTTTCATTTTTTTTCTTTTTAGCATTATACTGTCTAAAATCAGCCATTTTGTTTTATCCAAATTATTATACTTTTGACAACAATCACGCAGAAATATAATGTAAAACACATTACCCCCTCTCGCGTCGCGCAGTCAGGTAAAAATATAATTCATCAAATCAAACAATAAGACACTTTTGAACTCGCCGCCAACGCCATTGATAATACGAAGCGGCTCGAACCGGCTTGATCCAGTTAAAACTAACCCGAGCCAATTAAAACCGGCTACGAACTCCGCCAGAGACACCTTTTGCTATTGTTACTTCGAAAATTTAATTTCGCGGTCTCGATTCGTTTTCTTTATTGTTGAAATATATGACTTTACGAAGGATGTTAGTTGTTTATTTATAAATACTTTATTGTACATACATACTAATATTAGTAAGCTGAAGAGTTTGTTTGTTTGAACGTGCTAATCTCAGGAACTACTGTTTCGAATTGAAAAATCATTTTTGTGTTAGACAGTTTATTTATTGAGGAAGGCTATATTACATCACGCTACAACTTATAGGAGAAAAACAGTACCCACAAACGCGAGTGCAAATTGCTTCGCTTCTTTGATTCGTAGTCTGATGTAATGTAGCCTATAACATTTCTCAATAAACTGCCTATCCAACTTAAAAATAATTAATCAAATCGGATCAATAGTTTCATAAATTACCCACTAAAAACGGAATTTTCACCTCTTTATAATATTAGTATAGATGTCATTTCCATGTCACCCAATGTTCTATGAACTTACCCTGTAAGCATTAAGGGAACAAATCCACTAAATTGGGGGATGTTTCATTACATTGTGTTTGGTCAGCGGCTAATTTAGCGCGGTTCGCACTTGATTACCGGCGCGGATTAAAAACAACAGAACAGATCCTATACGTATGTATGTTACATGTTTTTAATGGTGTTTTATCCACTTGATTTGTATGTAAAACGTCTTATATAGATTGAAATAAAAAACTTTATGGCGCTTTACAGTGTTCGTGATCACGGGTAGACTGTCCTACCCGTGACCACGAACGCTGTAAAGTGCTCGAAACGTCGGGATGATAAAAATAATTAATATACGCGATTTAAATCCGTTTAATATAGTTTTATTTCAATGAGTAATAATCGCGAAATTCTATGACAACTGTATATTTTATAGATACTATTTACCCGACTGCACGACGCAAGGGAGGGTAATTTATTTATTAGTCTATGTATGTTAATATGTATGTGGGTTTGTACCTTTGTAGCACCATTTAAGCTAGAACGTGCAAATAAATACATCTAAAGAATTCAGAAATAAATAATAATGAAACATTAGATTCATAGTTTTTTTATTTTTAAAAATCATTGGGTGCAATTCAAATTTAGGAAACTGAATTTTCCCAAAAATCTAATGATACAGTTTTAGCCTTCATTAAACGCTTCGTTAACGAGAGCGAAGCAACGAGCAAAAGCTAGTTAGTAACATAATACAGAGAACATTTTAACGTAACTTTTATTTTAAAATGTTTACTGTGAAGTTTAAAAGCCTAGCTAAAAGCTTTTATATTACTATAATTCTAGTATTTAAATGTATTGTCTCTTTTAATAATAATATTTAACAAGCACACATAATCCTTATATAATACATAACTCTTCTGTAGTATGTATGTATGTATGTATGTATTTCTATTTCCAAGAAAAAATAAAATTGGACGAAGAGAAAATATTTGATGAAACAATCAAATGTTTACATTGAATAGACTCAGAAACTGCTGGACCAATTTAAAAAAAAAATATTTTTGCAATGGTTAGCCCGTTTATTGAGGAAGGCTATAGGCTATATTACATCACGCTACGACTTATTGAAAAGCAGTAACCATAAACGCGAATGCAATCGCGAGGAGTAGCTAAATTTTAATTTTGTTATTAGTATCTATTTTGTATTCTTTCCATGTGCTTAAAATTACACATGGTTGTCTTGTTTGATTGGCCGGATCACTTTCGATGTTTTTTTTTATTTAATTAATCGATTTGAAAAGACGAGAAGGTTCTATGTTCGGTTATATAGTATATTTTTCTTGACTTGTCCTTATTTGGTAACAATACCCCGAACAAACATCACGAATTTTCGAGTTTTTTTTTTCATTATAATTTTAATTATAAAAAATGATTCAGATCAATCATTCAATCGATATTTTTTTATCTAACTCTTATCTGTGGCTGGAAATACGCCATATTTGTCTGCTAAATAAGACAAGTGAAGAAAAATAAACTAAATGTATTTTTTAAATGTTTATTTACCGATTTCTCCGGCGATTGTGTTCCGACTTTGATTTTTTTTGTTTAAACTGGCGTTAAAAAGTTTTACATTACTTCAAAGTGGTAAATATTAAATTGGTTTATTCGTTTAATGTTTCTATCTGTTACTACATAACCAAATGCCGAAATTTATCATTTCATTCCAACCGCAGAGCGTGGCTTGTAATAAATTAGCAACTACAGTAAGCTAAACATCTAATTCTAAATTCCCGAACGCATAACAACGATTTGTAGCGACGACGCGCGACTTTTCCGTCGCTACGAGAATAAATCTCCTAAAATAAGTCCTTTGTCGGGCGAGCGTTTGTGTGTTTCTTTTTACGTTTACCCGCGACAGTGTGTCTAGCGATGTGGATTAATTTTAACCGACTTCGAAATTAAAACCGGCCAAGCGCGAGTCGGAGATGATAACCGAGGATTCCGTACCATCAAAAATTGTTGTATGAATAATAAACTTATCTATAGTAATATTATTATTATTATATACATTATATATATTGTGCAGACCTACTAATAGCTTTCTTACACGATCCTGGGTTGGCTGGTAAAATGCTGTAATAGCGTTAAGTCCGCCCTTTGTACATTTATCTTCTGTACAATAAAGTGTAATAAAAAAAAGTAACCCGTTTATCGATGAAGATTATAGGCTATATTACATCACGCTACGTTTCACAGGAACGAAGCAGTAACCATAAACGCGAGTGAAATCGCGACAGGACTAGTAATGAAGAAACTTATTATTTACTCGTTACTGGAAGAGTCTTAACTGAACAAATGAACATAAAGGATAGTGATCCTATAAGGGTTTTTCCTTTAAACTTACGGAACCTTAAGAATGACGCTCGCTTAGGAATCTTTAGTGCAACGATACACGTCGACCATTGTTACAATGTCTTATTTTTCTGTTCGTACATGTGTAGATGATGTTTATCGATTCTCTATTCTACATTTATAGTATAAAGAGGTTATATAGTGCAACCTTAATATCGCGTCCCTCAATATAACGACTTCCTCGATTTAAGAAATTCTTCGTAATCCCCTTGAGCCCATAAGAGTCAATATAAAATATAACTTTACAGTGCGAACATTTTTGCGAACAACCTCTTTATAACGTATTTTCAGCTATCAAGAAAAGTAATTGGACGCTGATATGCAATACTGTGTCAAGCTACACGAACTTCATTTCGAGAAAATGGCGTCTAAAGATGTCAAACCTATTCTTAATAAGTTTGTTTGAATAAGTATTTATCCATATTTTCTTTTCTTTTTTGATTAAAGCTTGTAATGAATTAAAAGCAGGTTGATAAATTTAATAGATTATCTAATAAAAAGTTTTTAAAAATATAAGATTATTGCATAAGTTACAAAATAAGGAACGGCCTGGAATTTCGGAACAATTAATTAAGATTTTTTTTTTCAGTACTTATTTAGTTTATATGACTTTATTTTTAATTGAATAATGTTAAATAGGTGATGCCGTATTAAAATACACCAATATCTCCGAATTTCACTTTTTGTGGGTTGACACATTATTGCATATCAGCATCCAATTATACCTCTAATTAACGAATTTTGTCAACCCAAAACCTTTAGATAAAGTTCCTACCAATATAAACTCTTAATCTTATAGTATGTGATTCTTGTCGCGACATGTTTCCTATTTATAACGATTTCTAGACCAACCTAACCTCAACATAACAAACCTCAGTTGAACGAATTACTTGATTTATAATGACAGACGCGTTGGCGCAATGGTCACTGCAACTGACTAAAGCGCTAACGGTCGCGGGTTCAATCCCCGCTCACGGCAAACGTGTGTATTGGCCATACAGATGTTTGTCGTGGTCTGGGTGTTTGTGTTAGTGTTGCGAGTGTTTCCGGACCCCCGACACAAGGTCATGAGATCTTAATGGGGGCCGTTGAGTGTGATGCGTTTATTTATTTATTTATTTATTTAATATTTTCTTGTTCCCTTCCGATTTTTTAAATCTAGTTTGCCCTGTATTTGTTTTTATGTAGGTGTTAATCTCCGAAACTACAGATCCGATTTGAAATATTCTTTTTGCGTTAGATAGTCTGTTTCTTCGGGCAGGTTATAAGCTATATTAAAGCTACGACTGAAAGAATATGTAGAAATTAGATTTATTTATTGTTCTCGGTTCAGAAGCAGCTGAATACTATACTGAATATAAATGAGACTATTTCATACGATGTTAGCTTTTAAATAAAACACCGATTTTAATAAAAAAACTTGTCTCTAATAACAATACCGATTCAAAATCGGTTAAACTGCTTATGGTCATAATGTTTCACCTGATTTGATAATTAACGTCGGCCATGTTGATTTTTTGCTGACGTCATATAATCCGTAACACTCCTGGGACCTGTCACAGAAGATGAGCTTATGTCTGCGGTGAATAGTTTTAATCCCAGGAAAGCTCCAGGCCAGGATGGATTCACTGCAGACATCTGTAAAGAGGCCATCAACGTAGACAAGAGACTCTATCTTAGCATAGTGAGAAAATGCTTCGACTTGTCGTACTTTCCACGGTGCTGGAAAGAGGCAGTGATAGTGGTGTTGAGGAAACCGGGTAAAACCGATTACTCACACCCTAAATCTTATCGACCGATCGGGCTGCTTCCAGTCCTAGGAAAGGTGCTGGAAAAGATTCTGACGAAAAGAATAAGATGGCACATTCTACCGAAGATGAACCCGTGGCAATATGGCTTCATGCCCCAGCGAAGTACGGAGGACTCCCTCTATGACCTGGTACAACATATTAGAGACAAAATAAAGGAAAAACTAATTAGTGTTGTTATATCCTTGGACATAGAGGGAGCCTTCGACTGTGCTTGGTGGCCAGCCATTAAGCTGAGATTGGCACAAAAGAAGTGCCCAATTAACTTACGTCGCCTTGTAGCCAGTTACCTACAGGACAGGAAAGTCCAGGTTAAATATGCGGATGCCGAATATACAATGTCAACATCTAAAGGATGTGTCCAAGGATCCATTACGGGACCCACGTTTTGGAACCTCATACTAGACACATTGCTGGACGAGGTGATAGCGCATGGGGTTCATTGCCAAGCATTTGCTGACGATGTCGTTTTGGTGATCTCCGGAGAAACAATGCAAGAAATAAACATTCGAGCCGGGAAAGTACTCCACCGTGTTTATGAGTGGGGAAAAACCAATAAATTGAGATTCGCACCAAATAAAACCAACATGATGGTAGTGACGAAGAAACTCAAGGTGGACTCCCCACGCATAAACATGGGGGGGACTCCTATACAAACCACCAGGGAAATAAAAATTCTAGGCCTCATAATAGACGACAAGTTGACGTTTAATAGCCACGCCAGTTATATATGCAGAAAGGCAACCAACTTGTATAAGTCCATGGCTAGATGTACGAAGATTCACTGGGGCTTGAACCCGGAGATCATCAGAACGATGTACGTGGCGGTGATAGAGCCCATCTTGATGTACGCGTCCAGCGTGTGGGCGCCGGCCACGGAAAAACTGGTGATACAAAAACAACTAAATGCAGTACAGAGAGGTTTTGCACAAAAAATCTGCAAATCCTACCGCACAGTATCACTAAATGCGGCATTAATGTTGGCCGGACTCATACCGCTGGACATGCGCATCAAAGAGGCGGCTCGATTATTCGAAGCCAAACGGGGTATGCCGCAGGAAAACCTTAAGGATAGGACTGCCGAACAAAAAGTCAGTTTCCTAAAAGCTCCTCATCCATCAAAGGAAATTGTGGAAGAGTTCACTTGCCTGGAAAGTATGGACCCATCGGTCATTGAGGAACATAAAATAGAGGGACTGAAGATATTCACCGATGGTAGCAAGGTGGACAGTGGAGTTGGAGCGGCTCTTTCATGCTGGGATGATCGAGGAGAGGTGCTTTATAAAAAATACCGCCTCGAATCATACTGTACTGTTTTCCAAGCAGAAATGTACGCGCTATACCAGGCCACGGAAATCGCCCTCAAAAGAAATGAAACGTCGGTGAATGTCTTCAGTGACTCACGTTCCTCACTGGAGATGCTGTCCGGCACAAACACTTTCCACTGTGTTGGTTTCCAGGTAAAGCAGAACCTTGCCCGATTAAGATATATGGGCAAAAACATCCGCCTATTTTGGGTGAGGGCCCATGTTGGCACAGAAGGAAACGAAAGAGCAGATCTACTTGCCAAAGAGGCCACAAAAATGAAAACGAAATTTAATTATGACAAATGTCCCATCTCATTTATAAAAAGACAATTGAGGGAAGAGTCCATACTGCAATGGAATAAAAGATTTACTGAAGGACAAACGGCCTCCACAGTTAAGGTTTTCCTCCCTGAAATAAAATCGGCATACCGAATTACAAGGAAAATAACAGTGACCCCGGAAGTGACACAGATGATAACAGGCCATGGCGGATTTGCAGAGTATTTACACAGATTCAAGTGCAAAAACTCACCTGGATGCGTTTGTGATTCGGAGGTCAAAGAAACAAGCTTACACTTGCTCTTTGATTGTCCGATTCACGATAGGGAAAAAGCTGATTTCCAAATAAAATATGGCTTGAATCTGTGTAAAAACTCAATACCGAAAATTTTAGAGGATGACAGAATGAGGGAGGATTTGATCAAACTAATAATAAAAATAGTAAGAACAGCTAATTACAGAAATAAAAGTTAACACAATTTGACAACCAGCGATTAAAGCTGCGAATGACCACTCGAAAGAATATTAAATACAGTGCACAGAAAAGTCTCCGATTATTGTCGGAGGATCGGTAATAAAAAAAAAAAAAAAAAAAAAAAACACTCCTGGGAAGAATACGAATAATAAATAATAATAATCGTATCAAACTCAACGTCTCCCATTAGGGTCTCATGATCCTGTGTCCGAAAACACAACACGACTTACCCTATAAACATCCGTATAGCTAATACAGACGTTTGCCGTGAGCGGGGATCGAACCCGCGACTGTTAACGCGTCAGTCACTTGTGACCACTGAGCCAACTGACTGTCTAAACTAATAACACCTTACACTCCAAAATCAATTAAACCATTTAGTTCACAAGCCTCAATCTAACGGACATACTTACCAAAAACATAACTCCTTCAGCATTCGAGTAAAAAAAAAAACAACATTTCTTTTCCTCAACAAACTTTTGACATTTAACAAGACGGCGCCCTTTGATATATCAAAAGGTCGCAAATACATCGAGATAAACTCCGAGAACAAACAGCAGACCGAATTGACATCGAATAAGGGCTGAGGTGACATGCCGCAATTGATGGGACTCGATGTTCCGACTCGACTCAGATTATAATCGATTCTATTTCGAATGAACGAATTGATTGATCGAGAATCGGAGCAGGTGCTCGGTAGTATATTGGAAGCACTTTTGTTTGTGTTTTTTTGTGTGTATGTTGATGTAGTAACTTGAGGGATACACGTAGACGTATAGCAAGTATCATTATAATAGAAGCTTTCTCTATGTGATGAAATTAAGCACGATTTTTATTTTTACCCTTCCGCTTAAAAAGAGAGCGTTATAAGTTTGACGCGTGTATCTATGCTTCTGTGTGTCTATCTGTGGCATTATAGCTTCCTAACGAACGGACCAATTTTTTTTCAAATAATTCAATTAAATATTTTGTAGTTGTTACAAGAATGTGAGCTACTTTCACTAGTCTGAACATATCGAAAATGACTATATTGTCATCAATGATGTTAAAATAGTTACGTCATCTGATGCTGCAACGACACCTGAAATCAGCAAGATACATAATCGACCAACTTATAGCAGAAGTATGATGTCGGGACTCTTTGAAATGGTCTAAACGTTTTGGTGATTAGATTGTAGATTGTTGATATTTTTTATTACAATTATAACATATGAGATCTTGTACTCTTGTTTTAAATCTAATAAATGATTATAACATTTTAGCAAAGTCGAAGGTCAATGTCCCGAAGTTTATTATATACAGTGTTAAGTGACAATTTCATTATTTTGATTGGTGGCCTTTAGTTGTGCCCATTGTGCACATATTATTTCGCCAAAAGTGACAATTAACTTGAATGTCAAAAATTACTGACAACGTCTAAATCTAATGTCAAAATCGCATGATACATATTCACACTAAAACGCCTACAGACTCGTATAGATAAAAAAAAACTAAAATTCGTTTAAACATTTAACATATCGTCGTTGATAGTGCAAAACTGCGTAACTAGTAACTATTTTAAATTTGAATAAAATATGATATGCAACGTTATTAATAAAAATAAAGCTTTATGGACATTTTCCATTACGTAGTGTGTGTCATCGATAAATAAAATTTTTAGCTAGCTCGTTTATTCCAATAACGAAATTCCATATACGATTTAAAGTTGAATCGTTAGCAAATGCTAGTTACGCGGTTTTGTACTATCCCCTATGGTATATACTTTTCACGTCTCACCTAAACTAATACTATAAACAGAAAATATTTGAATTTTCGTATTTTTATAATGAATAAACTCGAAAACTACTGAGTAATACAGTCTATATTTAATGCTAGAAACATCTTTACTAAAATATAAAAATAATATAACAAAAAAAAAAGATTTCAAGAATTTGTTCAAGCAGCGATGGGCCGCTTCTTATAATAAACACAAGAAAATAATTTACTAAGTACAATCACAAAATGCAATTTAATACGCATAAATCGCATGTTCGTCCTGTAAATGATAGCTACAATTGGATTCGAACAATTTATGTGCGCGTGATTACAACGGGGAGCTGCTTCCGAACGATTTGGCTTTAGTTTTGCGTTAGATAATCTCATTTAGAGGGTGAGTTTTTTTTTTTGTTGGTATTTATTCTGGACTCCTAAGTCTGTTGAAATTAAAACTATCTAGATGACCGAACCTTTCTCGGTACTTTTTAGTAAATCGTGTTTTTTGGAAATTATATTTAGACTAGCTGTGCCCCGCGGTTACACAATTTGAGGAAAAAATTTTATTTATATAACGTTTACTATCCCTAGTTGAGTCGTATATTATTCAGTATTTCATTAGTTTTAATTTTATTTAAGCATTTTTTTATTAATAATTAATACTGTCAGTATTTACTGTCAAAGAATTTTCTTTCAGGTGTAAAAGCAAACACTTTACGTAAGTTCTATGAATGTCTGTAAGCACCACATATAAGTGTAAATTTCGCCTTGGAAATACCAAAATTAAACACCGCTGAAACATCGAAGCATAGTCATTAACAACACAATCCAAACCCGCTAACCACGAACAAAAATAAAATCGACCGTCCATTACAAAATATTTCAACATTTTTTATAGCTCTCTACAAGAAATACTCCCCGAATCAAGAAACCCAGTCTTGTTCACCGGATGTGGGCGTGGTCCGTGATTTAGTGTCCCTCCGCGGGGCATTTCATTTGTCCTCAGTCCTCACGTCCTTTTGTAGTGTCATCGACGGGTTTTACTTTATTACTAAGAAAGAAAACTCTACATCTTCATAATTAGCTTAATTTCATCATTTACATGATCCGGTTATACTAGATTCTGCTTGTATTCTAGTCTAAATATTGGTATGATTTTTACATATTTTCGGAAATCAAACAGCAATTTGATCTCCGAAACCTTTGAAGGCAAACAGGTAACCATTTAGACTAAAATAATCTACTATAATAATTGAATAGGGAGATCAATTGGAACGCTGAGTCACAAATGCGTTGCCAGTTAAAATAATGATAATAAGATTGCTGCCATGTGGAGTGTGGACTCAGCAATAATTGTTCCTATTGTCGTCTCGGTTAACGGCCTATTTGCGAAGAGTTTCGACCAGCATCTTAAGAAACTCTCGCTGAGCTGCTAGATCAAGGGTAGGATACAAAAGGCAGTGTTGCTTGAGACGGCACGCATAGTGGAGGTTCCTCAGCCTGGAACCCTAGCTACTGGACGCTTGAGTTCATCTCCGCGTCCAATAGCTAAATCTACTTTATATATTTTAAACGTTTTTATATTTTTTTTTAAATTGGAAATATATTTAAAAATGTACAAAATAAATAAAACTAATAAATAAGTGATAATAATAATAAACGCACCATACCCAACGGACCCCCATTAAAATCACGTTGCCCTGTGTCGGGGTTCCGGAAACACACAACACTAACACAAACACACCCAAACCACTACAAACATCCATATGGCCAATATAGACGTTTGCAGGGATTGAACCCGCGACCGTTAATTGCAGTGACCACTGCGCCAACGTCTCTGTCAAAATAAGAATAAGAATAGTAATAAGATGTCGGGGAATAGATAATGTTGAATGATATTGGGGAAGTTAGGCTTCCGGCTCTCTCACTCACCGTCTACCGCTTAACTTTTATTACACTCTTTGAATACGGAACACTAAAAATGTTACAAACAAGCAATAATTGTTACAAACGAAGTCAGGTAGCCAGTACATTATATTACGAAGTCCGCTTCAAAGCGTCTAAGATTTAATTACCACCACAATTACCAAGAACATTACCGTTCTAGGAATTTAATAAATGTAGTTAAAATATTATTCATAAAGCCCGCTCGGACGTTGGAAGCTTTCCAAGCTTTGAAAGCTGCCCGGACGCCGAAACCGGGACCGGATGCTACTATGTACGAACATGAAAAAAAATTATGTGTTCTTATAAGACAATTACAATAATTGCTTCATATATTTTTTATATTTTTAATGGTTCCACTCTGTTCATTATCTTTTAAAAGCTTATAATATACTAGGTGGTTCTCGCGACTTCGTCTGCGATGTCTGTGATGTCTACGTCATAGTAGCGATATGCATGCAAAGTCTCAGCCCGATCGGTTTAAAATCACGATGAAATTTTAACATATCCTTTTAAAAAAAAAAAATGTCAATCGATTTAGAAATTAAGGAGTTACGAGGTAACAAACACTTAAAAAATACGCTACAAACTGAGAACCTCCTTTTTTGAAGTCGGTTGGAAATCATATCATTGCACTGCTAAGTTACGTCGCGTCGTAGTTTTGGCGGTAAATCTACTTGTCTTAGGCCAGAATCACACTCGTAAGTTTTGCCCTCAAAACTTTCATAAAGATTTACATAAGTTATTTAACATGGCTTTACACCTGATTTAATTTACTTACCTTTTTTTTTGGACACAACTTTCGTAATATATATAGGTAACTGTTACCTAGTTACATTAATTACGAGCGTAAATCTTACACGTGTAATTCTCGTTAAACACTGAAAGTATAATCAAAAATTAAAATCACTTAAGCTCTTTCGACAACAGTAAATATGTATATAGTTGCATCATAATCTTCGCTAAATAAACTCAAGCTACAGAAAAAAAAATCTCACATAATAAGCATATAATTAACATCCTCAGCACAAAGCAAAGGAAGCAAGTAACAGAGCAACAAATAAAAAGGCGGGAAATACAAAAAGATACAGCAACGCGTTCCGGAGGTGGCTTTTCTTTGATGTAAATAGATAAGAGAAGAACCGGTCAAGCGCGAGCCGGCCTCGCACACGAAGGTTATAATAATAATAAACGGCACACTCAACGGTCCCCATTAAAATCTCATGACTGTGTCGGGGGTCCGGAAACACACACAACACTAACACAAGCACCCAGACCACGACAAACATCTGTATGGCAAATAGACTTTTACCGCGAGCGGGAATCGAACCCGCGACTGTTAGCGCTTCAGTCAGCTGCAGTGACCATTGCACCAACGTGTCTGTCAAGGGTGGTTAGGAAGTAACATGGCGGCCACTTTGTAATACGTCATCTTATTTGTTTATAGCAGTAATAGAAATACGCTCTGTGAATATTTCACTCCAATTGAAAAAAAAGATTCATTGAGAGACGACAATTGGTTGCTGATAAGCAATAACGTGTTAACCCACAAAAAATCGAATTTCGAGATATTGATGTATTTTTATAATTTGATCTTTTTTACATTATTAAAAATATTTCAAGTCATTTAAAGTATATAAGTATGGAAAAAAGTTTTTGAATATTTCGAATTGCAAGTGCGTTCCATATTTTACAATTTATACAATAACCTCATTGGTTATTAGATACAACTTTTCATAATACCATTCTGCTTATAATTCATTACACCTTTTATCAAAATGGAAGAGAAAATGTGTATATATACGTCTTCAAACAAATTTAATAAGAATAGGTTTGACATTTTTGACGCCATTTTCTTAAAATAGATTTCGTGTGGGTTAACATAGTATTGCTTATCAGCGTTCAAATATAGTTCTTAAGTGACAGATTGACTGAGATACTTAAGCCGATATAAATGAGACTATAGGAACCTACCTACACTAGAAACCCATTGTATAGGGTTCATGAGATACAATAGGATGGCAGTCGGACGAATGGACGGTCAGCGAAGTCTTAATAATAAATAAGGCGAGATACACACATAAAACAACTAGGTAGCCTTACGAAACCTGTTGCTGTCAGAAATAAAGGCAGTATCAGTAAATTATGTCACTTGTAAAGCAATGATAATTAACTTATGTAAATATTTATGAAAAACTTATAAGTGTAATATTAGCCTAAGACTTTAAAAGCAAAATACGCTATTTCGTTGATACAAACGCCATATTTATTCCAATTATTTTTATTTCAAAATCAAAATACTGAACAGATTTTGATAAAAATACTATGGCACGAATCTGAAAGTATACTCTTTCAGAATTTTCAGAATTATTTTATAACTGATTTTGAAACTTTCATTTTTGTTTGAGGATACGCTTCCAGATTGGTCCTATAGAAGTTTCATCAAATAGCAAAAAAAATCCAAATCGGCTTATAAATGAAGAAATTTTGAAGTTACCGACATTAAAATAAACATACGCTACGAATTGAGACCCTCCTATTTTGAAGTCGGTTAAGAAATCAGCCAAACGTAAGGACCTTTTTTTGTTTACGAAGGGGAAATCTTTGTGAAGATACCCGATTCCTGGGGGGGAGATCGGGTTATGTCGAAATTTGTACCCACTAAAACCTCTGCGATGGCCTTCCTCAGCACGGTAATGGAGAGGCCTCGGGATCGCTTGCGTATGCGCATCCGCTGCCCCTCCCGTGCGACGCTTTAATCGTGACTGGCGAAGCTCGTCTCAGGAGGGTGAAGTCAGGAGGGGTGCGTACGGCAGTGTCCTCCTCGGGGTAAACAGGACCTAAGTTGCACGGAACCCTACGCAAGTCACTTGCTTTATAGTTTTTTATTTTTTACATTTTAGAAATACGACGACATTTAATGTATCCTCAATCCATTCTTTATCTTTTAAACTATGACCGATATTGACTTCAGAGGTGAATGGAGTCGCCATTAACATTATTTATTTTTAAATCAAAGGGTGTTTATAATTGTTTGACTGTGTTGACAGATGTATTACACTCGAATTTTTGTAACTTTTTTGTCGGTTTGTTTGTGTCAGGTGATTCTTTAATGTTACTTAAAGAACAAACAAAAAGAGAGTGTTGTATTTTCATGATATATATGTAGGTTTGTAGATGAATTTATTCCATCGCAATTTAGATTTGCCGATAGATTTCCCAATGTCATAGCTCACTTATCATTATATGTCATAATAATATATACAAACAGACATACAGACAGACAGACAGACAGACAGACAGACAAAAACGTCGACGGATAGACAAAAATTTTAAAAAATTGTATTTTTTAAACTTTCATACATTTGCTTAAAGGCTGTTAATTTGATATTACAAACGGACACTTCAATTTTATTTATTTGTATAGATTGACACAGAATATAAATAGTTCAAACAGCTACTCCGAATGTTCTGTTCCTCACACATGCTCCACACGTGTTCCTGAATCCTGTTAAGATTCTATCGGAAACGCCATTGAAATATTAATAGGTACTCTTATAATGTAATTAAAAATGTTAATTTTTTGAAAAAAAAAAGTCAAATAGGAGACGCATATCTTCGCATACGACTTTTTGTGGGTTGACACATTATTGCTTATCAACATCCATATAATAATATAACGGTGATACATAGTTTTATCGGAATTCAAACACGATCGCTCTTATCAAAATTAGTCATTCTGTAATTTTTTCTAAGAAGGTCTTACAATCTCGGGATATGACTAATTCGATAGGAATTAACTTTTTTTTAACGGTTTTTTATTGGATTAATGCAGCAATATATCTTGTCGATGTTTATGGGTTGCCATTAGTAAATTTTTTAATGATTTTCGACATAATTTATCTGTGTTGTTATAAAAAAAAACCCTTTCCATTAAAGAACATGACACATATACCTACGTAGATTTAAAAATACTTGAAGGATTTTTTATTAACTTGACGTATTTTTGAAAAAGAATTTTTTTTTGGATTTTTATAAAAACACAAAATACAAAAAAATAAATAGTGATGTTATTTACTATCAATAATATCCGTTAAATTTATGTTCTTTGTCTATATGCGGGATACCTAACATAAAGTGATCATCTCAAATGTTAAAAAATTGCAACACCAAAGGGATTGTTTTGCCGGTTTAATGAGGATTAAGGGGAATACGAAGTATTGGAAGTACGAAACACATCTATGGTATTCTACTTCTGTTTACATCATAAAAAGACGTCTAAATGACAGTGACATTGACACGTTGGGAGGAACTCGCTTCTCAAAGGTCTTTTTCAACGACTTATAAAAAAGTCTGAGAAAGACCTGATCCCTCCTAAAACTACACATACAATTCGGAGGCCCAACTCTATTGTTACATCTGTAGCCCAATGTTCAAGACGAAATTTGGTCTAGCGAGTCTCCTTAGGGCTCACGCCAGAAAGTGATGGATCGCCGTCATCGATAAGGAGGACTATATATGGATGCTGATATGCAATAATGTGTCAAACCTCAAAATGCCAAATTCGGAGATATTGATGTATTTTGATACTGCATCACCTATTAAACATTATTTAAAAAATTGAAGTCATATAAACTAAATAAGTATGTACCTACGGAAAAAAATTTTTTAATTAATTGGTTCGAATTTCAAGTGCTTTTCATATTTTGCAATTTATACAATAATCTCAAATATTTGAAAAACTTTTTAGTAGATAAAATATTTAATATATCAGTCCAATTTTAATTCATTATACCTTTTATCAAATAATAAAAGAAAAGATGGATATATGAAGTATATAATTAAGTAAGTTAGCCAACATATTTGTTAAGAATAGGTTTGACATCTTTAGACGCCATCTTCTCAAAATGAAGTCCGTGTGGCTTGACACAGTATAGCAATACTTCATTTTTCAGCGTCCATATATACATCATAAAAAGAACATGCACACCAAATCTATATGCATTCCAGTATCAATCAATTAAGTAATGAGTACCACTTATTTTGTTATAGAAGTTCAACCCATCACAGACATCTCAAACTAATTACACCCAACAATAGTCAGACAAAACTGAAACCGAATACACAAACGTAAATAAAAAAAATAACCCTTCAAATAATTAATCCTCAAAACCATTAACTATTCAAACATTATTCTTAAACAAGATGGACGACTTCAGACACGTTTGTCGTTAAACAATTCAGGCGGGAACCGTCCGTCACCTGTCAACGTTTCGCGCCACAGCGCATTAATGGCGGCCGGGGAAAAAAAAATGAAGAAAAAAATATAAAATTCAACTTAAAACGTCCGTACCAATGAATGTAGCATAAATAATAAGATGGTGTACGTCTTGGCAAATTACCCCGAACGGGCGGGCCGGGGAATTGATGGCAACACTGAAATAGCCGCCATGTTGGAATCCCGATGTTCCCTTTTTAAAAATCGAACCGTAAACGAAATTAGAACTATTTATTGATGATGTTATTCCGAAAGGGGAGTGACAATGCGAGGTTGAAAGGAGTTTTCGCTCTAATGAGTATTGCGATTGGTTAAATTTGTTTCATGTTACACAATAATATTATATAACTATAGATATAATGGATGTTGATAAGCAATAATGTGTCAACCCACAAAAAGTCAAATTCGGAGATATTGATATATTTAGATACTGCATCACCTATTTAACATTATAAAAAAAAATTCAAGACATATAAACTATATAAGCACGGAAAAAGTCTCTTAATTAATTGTTTCGATTTCCAAGTGTGTTCCATATTTAGCAATTTATACAATAATCTTAAATATAATAAATATATCAATCTGCTTTTAATGCATTATACCTTTTATCAAAAAAGAAAAGAAACGATGATGTACTTCTTCAAACATATTTATTAAGAATATGACATCTTTGGACGCCATTTTCTCAAAATGAAGTCCGTGTGGCTGGACACAGTATTGCTTATCAGCGTCCATATGTTACGTTCATATAATTTGACGTTAAAAATCTATACACATTTCCAACTTTGACAAGATTTTTATTTGATCCAAAGTCGTGCTTAGTCGCTTATTGGTTGCAACGTTTGCAAATTCACCGAAACGAAACAAAAAATTTTAAATCGTAAATTTTAACAATAGTTTTTAGGCTAGGATTACACTTGTAAACTTACATTACTTGGGATTACTCTCTCTCTCTCGTAACTGTTATAAGACAACTCTGTAACTTTGTAACAGTTAGCTAGCTAATAGCATGTATATCTGCCAACCTGCAGTTGAGCAGCGTGGTGGATTAACCTCTAAAACGTTCTCCTTAATAGGAGAGGAGGCCTTTGCCCAGCAGTAGGATATTTACAGGCTATTACTTTACTTTACTTTTTCAACACGAAATTGAAACTATCTGACTTGGAGAACGAGAGGAATGCAGTCAAAATAAGGATAATTTTATACGACAAAATCTAATATAATATTTTATTTAACAATTTATTAAACATGCTAGAAACGGTACATAGATGTTAAAAGAATTCAGTTCATACATATACATAAAAATGATTTCTTCCAGTACGCCTATAAAAGAATTAGTGTAGACAGAACAAAAAATAACAATAGACACACACAGTTATTTTATACAACAAAATATAATTTTTTTTACGCAATTTTTTTAATCTGCGATAACAGCGCTAACACCACTGCTTTCCGGACTACGTGTTACGAGCACAGACAGGTGCGACAGCTAGTCTCGCACTAGCGATACACAAATCATGTTCCGTAAAATCTCAGTTAGTAACAACAATTATTTACGTTAAACTCTAAGCTTAACGGAAGCGGGCCTCACCAATCGTCATAAATTCAAAAACCCCCGCCTTCGGCAATGAATCAATGGAACGAAAAAAACTATGGAGTCGATGCGAAATTTTTTAACCATAGTTAAGAAAAAAAAAGCGACACACTACAATATTCAATTTTAAATACGTGTAATTATTTAAATATTAAACCAAAACAAAAAAAAAAGTACTGAAACGATTTAAGAAAAATCTATTAGACTGATCTAAAGTATATAGCCTTTAAAATAAAAAAATCATTTTCAAAATCGGTTCAGTACTTGTTCTACTAGTAGAAGTTCTGAGATATCAAGCACACTCTACGAACTGACACAATAGAGGCCATTTTTCAATTCAATTCAATTCTTTGGTTTATGGCTTTTAGTTGACGCCATTTTTAAGTCTGCTGAAATAATTTTAATACGTCATTTTAAGCTGTCAAAATTGCCTTTAATTGTAATGGTCATGGTGTAATGACTCAAGATAATGGAACCCCACCGAACAATCTTCATCGTGTTTTCTCCTCTCCACGTGACATTGGCAGAATAACATGGGCCTAATTGACAAAACTTAAAGCCACAAAACAAAGAACTGAATTGAAGATAATGGAGATTGTTTACTGTATTGTTTTTTGACGGTAGCTTGCCATCGCTATGAAAAGGAAGACGTCTTGTAACATAATGAAAACTAAAATATCACCAAAGGTTCTTAAATCGCAGGAAATATCACACAGCGACCCTTGTAGATTACTCAAATAAGCGATTTTTAACCGACCTAAAAAAGAGGTGGTTCTCAATTCATAGTTTTTTTTTTAATATATTACATCAGGCTACGACTCATTTGTGCGAAGCAGTAAATAAACGCGAGTGAAAACGCAAAGTACAGCTAGTATAACATAAAAATACAGCATTTTTATTACAAAATTATTTTAGAACATACCGACTCCACGTCCGCCGCCGTCGAACAAAATGCATTTCAAACTGAGCGGATTTATTTAAAAGTTATTTCCATAAACGATGGAGTCGTGTCCCGTAATAACTTCAATGGATACCGTGACTTGGGCCGCGGTAATAAGATACAAGGTGAACTTAAATAATTTAAGTTGAGTACAGCCTGCTAAGCGATTACTTATTTCGTTATAAGTTGGTCTTTTTAAGTTTAGGGTTATTATTTTACTAACTTTTAACCGAGTTCAAAAAACGAAGTTATCAATTCGAAGCGGTTGTTTTTTTTAATTTTTGTGAATCTTAGTCCGTCATTTATTAAACGATTTAAAAAAAAAAAAATTTAATATATTTGATTACACCCTGTATTTCAACTTGCTTTTGTGGATTTTTATCGGAATAGGTTTTAGTAGTTTTTCATCAACGAAACGAATTTCCTTGTTCACTTTTTAGATCGTCTCCTTTTTAAACTTATAGTTCTTAGTCTCTTACTCGTACTCTTAGTTATATTTTATATAAGTATTGATGCGTGAAAGCGTATTCTAATAATTCTTTAGCGCGAACTATGTACATTTGTAAGTTTTACTCTCGAGAGCGATATAAACAACTCTGTAACCTAGCAACAGATACATCATAAGTAGTTTCGAAAGCTGTAAATGTCAAAAATAAGGCACCGACAACAAATTTCTTCAGGTGTAAAGAAATAACAAACAACTTATGTAAATTATTTTATTTAGAGCATAACTCAAGTGTAATTCTCGCCTTATAAATAAATCAACGCAATAAAAAAAAGACTGCACCAAAAAAACGTTATCTATTTTTAACACCCGAGCGGTAATCCTTTGCCTGCTAAAGTGACAATTTAAAAAAGCAAAACGTCAAACAAGCGATCGTGTTCCGTATTTTAAAACGGTAACACTTCCCTCGGCTCCTAATAGTTGAAACGTGACTTATTCTTAAATACCGAATATAGGTATAAGACGCTCTTCACACGGCGCGCGGCAACGCCGCAGTTATCTACACTAATCAAAAATCAAAGTCAAAATATATTTTATTCAAGTAGGCTCTTACGAGCACTTTTGAATTCTCAATACATATAAAAAAATTACATCAATGAAGCTACCACCGGTTCGGAACGATTCTACCGAGAAGAACCGGCAAGTAACTCGATAGTTACTCTTTTAAAATATTGTTAATACAACACAGTTTATGATTACAAATTGATTATTTATCTTGTACGAAATTCAGCATATACTAAGCCCACGTATCTTTATCGTCAACGTAATCTTGTATAGAGTAATATGCTTTAGCTATTAGAGACTTTATCATATGATTTAAATCTATTCATCGAAAACTGCAAACATTTCTGGGGAATTTTATTATAAAAACAAATACCTTGCCTTAATAATGTAATAAAATAAAGAAGAAAAATTTATTGTTTGTTTGTTCGCATTGAATAGGCTCCAAACTATTGGATCGATTTGAATTATTCTTTTTGCGTTGGTCAGTCCGTTTATCGAGATATAGGCTATATTATATCACGCTACGACTTATAGGAGTGCATCAGTGATAAATGCGAGTGAAACGCGAGCAGCTAGTAACTTATAAGGTTTTGTTAATGACTCAAACCCAAAATATACTTTATTCAAATTGGCCTTTATAAGCTCTTGCGAATGATGTTTATATATGGACACTGATAAGCAATACTATGTCAAGCCACACGGTTTTCGTTTTGAGAAAATGGCGTTTAAAAATGTTAAACGTATTCTTAACAAATTAGTTCGAAGGCGTATATATCATTTTGTTTCTATTTTGATAAAAAACCTTATTAAAAGAAATAAAAGCAGATTGATATATATTTAATGTGTTATCTAATATAAGGTTTTCAAATAATCGAGATTATTATTTAAATTGCAAAATATGGAAAGTACCTAAGTGGAAACATTAAATTAAGAAACTTTTTTCCGTACTTATTTTATTTAGAAGTAAGGGATGCAGTATCAAAATACATCAATATCTCCGAATTTGACTTTTTGAGGGTTGAGACTTTATTGCTTATCAGCGACCAAATATTAAATATTAATATGTACTATATTATGTTCATACTTTTTCCAAATTTAACAAGCTCAATAAGCTGTGACGTTAATATACTCTCGTATGTCACACTCAGTAGTTACGTTGTTGCTGGGTTACGTCGTCCAAAGTGTTCGGTATTTTCGGTGGCAAAATCAATTGAGATTATATGTATCGTGCATGTATATATGTAATACTAGCCTCCGCAGGTTCGCTCGCGTGGTAAGTCGATAAAAAGTATCTAATGAAGTTCTGCTGTATATGTGATGGGATTTATTACTGTAAAGTTTTATCAAAATCTGTTCAGTAGTTTTTGCGTTAAAGAGCAACTAACATACATTCATCCTCACAGTCTTACGTATTTATTACTGTAGTAAGAGTTTTTTGATAAATATTTAGACGTGTTTTCTGTGTCTTACAAAAAATAATTATCATATTTATAAATAATTGAATTCACTTATTATGAATTAAGACATGAGACAAGTTATCTTAAGTTAAATATGTTATATTGCTTAATTAAAAATATAGACATTTTTCATTAAAACAATTTTTCGCATCTAGGATTTAGACAGAACCAATCAATTTGCTACTTAATAATCTAATATTATGGCTTCAGAAAGGAAGGATCTAAATTGGCTTCTTGATAACTTTTTCTGAAAATTATTAAGATATACCTAAATCAGACGAAAGAAAATGAATATAATAATAGCAAACACTTGATACGATATTCAATATTAATTTAATTGATTTTTTAATGTTACATACATAAAAAAACATACATCTTCACTTAAAGCTTTCGTTCTGAAATCTGCACAGTTGACAACAGCCTCACAACATATTTATAATTGTAGTAGAAATTATACGTCATTTAGAATTAAAAAGATATATATGTAAAAAAATCGAAATTTGAAATCAGTCTGAAACAACCTTAACGAATAAAATTTTTCACAAATCCCCGCCTTAGCCAGTTAGCGCCATCTGTCATCGTGTTTGACAGTTGACAGCGATTTAAAAATAGAACGATTTCGAACGCGCCATACGACCGTTTACACTGCGTTCGAAAGTAATTTGAAATATTTTTTGGTGTGTTAATTTAACTGTTAAAGAGATATAAGATTAATTATTTATTGTTATTACTAAATTGTTTCACCACTTAGCTTAGCTCGCGGCTTCGCTCGCAGTAATATAGATAATATTTTAAAATAAAACCCACATATTTATATATAAGATATAGATCATGACCATTTAGAATAATGTATCTTTGAAATGGTACCATAATTTAGACCACCGAATGGGGGCTGTCCATTGATCACGTGAGGGCCAATGAGAGGTCTCAGAAAAAATCACAAAATATTACAAGGGGGATAGGGGGTTTTCTAAGATATCACGTGTATTTATTTTCGAAACTTTTGTAAAATATATACATATATTTGTAAAGAAAACCTCTTTAGTTATTTCTTCGAATTTGTCTTATTACTTTTTACTTTGACAATTAAAAATATTAGAGGCTTTTAATGGTGTTTCTTTAATATTTAATGTAAATAAATTTTGTAAAATAAATCTTTAATTTTTCAGCTAAACGCAATTTTATCTTTATTTAGATAACAAGACTAACATCATTATGTATTCCTTAATGTTAACGTTCCTTAACAAACGGGCTATCCAACACAAATCATTTTTCAAATCGGTTCAGTACTTTTAATGATTACACCCCACATCCCCCCACCCCCACCCCGTCATACAAACTCACAAATAAATTTTACCTTCTTATAATATAAGTTAGGATAGGCTAATCAAAACAGTGCTTAGTGCTTTCATATATATATCTAGATTCCGCCTGACCGCGCCGGGTACTGAGGTCGGTCAGGTTTGGGTTAATTAAATAATTGTGGTATCACAGTATGTGGTACTGTTTGTGCTAAAATTAGTGTTTTATTGTTGAATAGATACAATTTTGATTGGGATTGATTTAATGGACGGTGATAAGCAATACTGTGTCAAGCCACACGGACTTCATTTCGAGAAAATTGCGTCTAAACATGTCAAACCTATTCTTTATAAATTTGTTTGAAGTGTGTATCCATCTTTTCTTTTCTATTTTGACAAAAGGTATAATGAGTTAAAAACAGGTTTGTACCATAAAAAGTTTTATCTAATAATAAATTTTTCACATAAACGATATTATTGCACATAGGCGAAGGAAAAAGTCGTGAGGAAACCGGCATGTTCTGAGAGAAATTCTGACACATTAGTGGGTTCAGCTCTAAACCTTCTCCTAAACCGGAGAAGGGGCCTTGTTCAGAAGTGGGACATTTATAAGCTATTACTCACAAACAGACAATCTGTATTTCCAACAAAACGCTATCAAATTAAGCTTAATAAAACCAGAATCACGTTCGACAGTGAGTTCGTAGTAACAACATATTTATTATAGACATTTTTTACCGCGTTCATCTAAAACACATTACTCTGTCCATAGAGTTATATACTAAATTACTAACAGACATGGCATGTCTTAAATCATTCTAGAATCTCTATATACGTGAAGCAAAAACTTGGTACCCATTTTTACGAAAATAACACGAAAAAAAAAAAAAAATAAATTTCGCACTTATACTTAATATGGAGTCAGAGTGTAGAATGCTATTTTTTTATTTATGCATAAAAATACATTAAATTAAAAAAGGAATTACACACACTACCATGCATTTGACACACACACATACGTATATATTTTATTTATTGTTAGAGTCAATGTTAAATGGTCAAAGATCGAATTCCGACCGCTAAGCGAACACTATGTATATTATAAACGCGAAAGTTTGTAAGGTTACATGTATGTTGGTCTTTCACGAAAAAACTATTAAACATGTTTTGAAAAGACTCTATTGAGCTGATTTTCTTGATTTATAGCAAAGAACACTCTATACAGAGTAAGTTTTCAATTAAAATATAAACGAAATCAAAATCGGTTCATTACACTGCAATCCACAGATAAAACGTAAAACACTGTGTTCGGAGAGAATTATAAGCATTAGTTAATTTTACGGTTACATTGTATAATTATAGATAAGTTACGTTCATACAATGTAACGTTAAAATCTGTACCATTTTCCAACTTTGACAAGGTCGTCAATTGATTAGTTAGCCCAATGATCCTGTCGCCTGACATATTCAGAGGTCAGTTGCTAAGCAACGTCGTCCAAAGTGATCTGCATTTGCCTAAATTCATTAGCTTATATCATGTCATGTCTATAATAAGTTCTAAGTTATATAATATAATTGATAAGAAAACCTCTAATAGAGTTTCAACTCTTCGCAACTCAAACGACGCAACACAGAAATTATTTGTAATAATATGTAATTGTCCACAAATTGTAGTGCCCCGTTTCGAACCCGCGATCCTGAGACGTCCAATTTATTTTATTGCCTGCTCCGCATTAACGAGCACCTTCGATGGTGTCTTACCCGCTCGTCCAATAGAAACAATACATTTTTAATTTATGTTCTAAATTATTAAGATCGTGGGTTTCGATTAAGATGTTTTCGGTGATTAAATGCACATTTGTCAATGAAGGGGTTAATCTTAATAAATGTAATAAATGCGATTGTACCTCCGCTTATGTGTTACGGAATCACGCTCAAACTACTAAACCCATTTAAATAAAATTTGGTAAGAGACAGTTCAGAACCTGAGCAAAGATATAGACTACCTTTCAATGCGAAAAAAGACTGTTGGGGGTGAAATAGGGCATTGAAGTTTGTATGGTAAATTTGGTAGCAGCTTGAAACTTATTTTTTAGGCTTTTAGATATAAACAATTACAATATTCAAAGTTTGTTAAAATTTCACCCTAAAACCTATTTCACCCTTGATTGTCGCGAGAACAACATTTCTGTTTGTAGTCGGTTATAATTTTCTACGAAAACTTTTTCTTCTATACAATACTCTACTACACTTTTTGCGTGTAAACATCAAATTTGGTTCTTTTTATTTTCATGTAGAGCTTACCGATTTGAAATGCAGTTTACAAAAAGACTATAATTAATGATTAATTTCACTGATGATTAAATGTAAGCATTTAAAACGTTCCATTAAATACAAATACTAAGCAAAGTAACTTTAAATTAAACATTTAATACAAAAAGGCGAGCGCGTACCGAACCATTCACCGAATTTATAGTCACAATGTATAAAAAAATATCGTGGTCAGTATTTTAATGAATGTACACATTTAATATACAGCAAGATGATGTCGTATACGCCTTCTATATAGATAGATTTCTTTAAAGATATCTTAAGCGGAGTTTACACTAACTGACTGATTCACTATGACGTAACTTAAACGGTGGCGCAGTGGTTATTGCTTCTGACTGAAGCGCTAACGGTCGCGGATTCGATCCCCGCTCACGGTAAACGTCTGGTTTGCCCAAACGGATGTTTGTCGTGGTCTGGGTGTTTGTGTTAGTGTTGTGTGTTTCTCGACTCCGACGTAAGACCATGAGATCTTAATGGGGGCCGTTGAGTGTGATGCGTTTGTTTATTATAAATACGCGATATCATGGCTATGTTGCGAAATACCTAAATTCCAGCTCGCTGGTTAGTCTTTCTTAATTCACAAGGGAAATCTTTGAAAAATACCTAATTCCTGAGGGAAAGATCGTGTTATGTAGTGTATTGTACCCATTGAAACCCCTGCAATGACCGTCATCAGGAGGTGAATTAAGAAGCCGCGGGATCGCTTGCGCATGCGCATCCACTGCCCCTCCCGAACTCTGGTCAGTTTGAATGACGACTTGCAACGACACACACTAGTTGACGAGTCGTTCGACGTGAAGAAACGTCAACTCAAAATGTCATTACCTCTGACTAATGCCAATAATATTTCGTAACTATAGATACGTTACTAAATGTCCACTTTTGGAAGGAGAAGAAATGGCAAAGGGCACATATTGAAATAAAATTATTTTAAACGGATTTAAATCGCGTATATTAATTATTTTTATCATCCCGACGTTTCGAGCACTGAATAACGTTATTCAAGATACCATCTAAGAAACCGTTGGCGGTAGTTGTAAATATTTTCTCTAACCTCAAATAGACAAATGTCACCTTAGTCTACCCATGACCACGAACGCTGCAAAGTGCTCAACACGTCGGGATGATAAATATAATTAATATACGCGATTTAAATCCGTTTAAAATAGTTTTATTTCAATGAGTTATAATCGCGAAAATCTAAGACAAAAGGCATATAGTCGTTAAATACGTTACAGACGTTAAAGTTGGAAATGAGCACAGATTTTTACGTCAAATAACGTAACACATCTATAGTTATATAAAACGTCATCGAGCAATACAAATTCAAAATATACTTTATTCAAATAGGCTATTTACAGCACTTTTGAATCGTCAAGTTACAGGTCCATTGGTTATAGATGTTTTAAGCTACCACCGGTTCGGAATGTAGTCTCTACCAAGAACCGGCAAGAAACTCGATAGGTACTCTTTTAAAAATCATTCATACATTATGTATTTTTATAACATCTTTTTGAAAACCTGTAAGAACATCAACGCACATTAGATCCACGCCTCTTTGTCATCAAAAGATTCTTGTATGGTATAATATACTTTATTTATTAAAGATTTTTTAATGTAGGCTTTAAACTTATTAAGTGGCAAATGTAAAACTGTTTGCGGGATTTTATTATAGATGCGAAACGTATTAAAACTATGATAGCATCTTCTGAAAGGATAACTGTCCAATTATTTAAATTGATGGCTGTAAACCTCTAGTTTAGAATGATTGTCATTTCGCTGCCGAATCCTACCATCGGATAAGTTAATTCCTTGCCTGAGGAATCAATATATCATATGCCTACTTGTTATTACGTTCGTCATATTGCGTCCGCCATGACATTTGACTTAACAAAAACATCTAATCAACGGTTTTTTAACATCCAAATATCATTAGAAATGTATTGTAAAATTGGAAACAGACATTAAAACATTAATTTATTTTCATTTTCATTTTACAAAGAATAAAATTAAAAAAAAAAACTCACCGTAAGAGGAGTACACAGCTATCGTCAGGAGCAGCGCCACACGTAACACCATACCGCCGGCGCGAAACCGAAACATATTCAAAATGGCTGCCATAACACAAAATGGCCGACACTACACACGGCGGCACTCTTTATCACATAATACTGATATAAACTTGAACAGTTCCCTTGAAGTCCTGGGTTTTGTGTGTGAATTCATTCGCGTTCCGATTTTGATTCTGTAAAGAAAAAAAAAACATTATATTTATAAAATATAATAATATATAATATACTAATATTATAATGCTGAACAGTTTGTTTGAACATCAGTCACCGGAATCGATTCCTGGCTAGGAAAGTAAATTTCTAAAATAAAAGTTGCTCCTCAAAACATGAGCTATCTGCTAAGGAAAGTACCGTCAAAATCAGTCCAACCATTCTAGAAATTAGCCGGAACAAACAGACAAAAATTGTTTAAATCGTGATATAAGTACCATAAATACTGTAGTGTTTGTGTATCTATACAAAAAAGGTACTGACGCTGTCTCACACACACAAGTAGTGGAAGGGCGGTATCAGCCGTCAGTCATGCGATGAGCGCCGGCGCAACCGGACGCGATAGTGGATACTACACTACTTGGTGTTCCCGTAAGCCAGTGTACAACTACATACTACTAACTAGAATAGGTAGAAGCACTACAAATACTTTCAAATGAATTTATTTAAAAGCTGTTAATTAGAAATCACAAACAGACAATTTTATTTATTTTTATAGATATAGATATTATTGTCACCCAGATCGCCGATCAATTTTACTTTAAAAACATAGACATTCGTCGAGAACTTTTTTTTATGTATATGCGTCGAATATTCGAAAACGTCTGGATCGATTTGGTTATTTCTTTTTTTACTTGAAACGGTCATTGGTCATATACAATTTTCATCAAAATCGGTTCATTAATTAGGTTTTAAAATCAAATTACTAAACAAATATGTCATCTAAGATAACAAAATTCAGTTTTTCAGTTTTAAACTCAGTTCCCTTTTTTAAAAAGTTGTAACATACAAAAAATACATTTCACATTTGCAACATAGTCTATATATTTCGTACAATGTTAGCATTGATATCGATAGAATCTCATTTTTTTTTACTTCAACAATGCGTCCGTATCAAAACAAACGCTCGCGAACGGTTTCCGTTTACAATATCGATAGAAAAGAGAAGAAAAAAAATATATACCAACACTATTCTACTGTGCTTTTTTATTCTATTTTTATCCAAGTAAATATCTATACGTATGTGTCTGTATGCCTGTGATAATTGTGTTTCATCCCAACTGAATCCTGATAAGCAATAATGTGTCAACCCACACAAAAGTCAAATTCGGAGATATTGATGTATAATATTATGTTAAAAACGTTATGTATTTAACATTATTCAAAAAAAATCTAGTCGTGAAAACAAAATAAGTACAAAAAAAGTTACTTAATGTTTTGAATTTGGTATTTATACAAAAATGCCATACATTTGAAAAAGTTATTATTAAATAAATCTTTTTATGATACCAATCTGCTTTTAATTCATTATTTTTGTCAAAATAAATAAGAAAATATGGATATACTTAAAAAAAAATCGTTAAGAATAGGTATGACATGTTTAGACGCCATTTTTCTCAAAATGAAGTCCGTGTAGCTTAAAACAGTATTGCTTATCAGCGTCTAGCTCGTCTAAGGAATTTCGTTTGTCCTTTTAAAAGTACAGAATGGAGGGAAAGTGTGTAAAGCTTATTGTCATCATTATAAAGTGTCTATAAAAGAGTACCATGCCTCTATCCTTCACGCAAGTCTGAACAGTTGGCAAAGTTTTATCACAATCGGATGATCGGTACGACAGCACGTAAGATACAAACGAACTAAGAGACAAGGATATTTTTTTATATTTTTAGAAGCTGTAAACTGACTGTACGAGATTTTAAAAAAAGCAGAACTGACTTTAAAAGCAAAAGTACGTAATTTCATTCACTTGACAGACTCAAATTATTTTGATTTTACAATTAAACTGCTGAATCGATATTTATGAAAAATCTATTAAAATTAACCAAATCTATCTAACATTTATTAATCGGTAAACATACATGAAATGTTACTTACTAATTGACAACTTCCTTTTTCGGAAGCCGGTTAAAAATATACCACAAAAATTACCCCCAATTGGACGAAACAACGAAAAATACCAAAAGCCCAGAGTTCATCCCATCTAGACGCCATCTTAATATCGAATTACTCCAACAAAAGACCATTAAACAGACTTGTCTCAACGAAATGCACTATACAGCTTATTAGTACATCAAAAGACGCATTAGCGTTGAGCTCGTCGTCCAGTGAATTATCGCTTGGTATAGCGCGAACGTATGCTAGCTATTATTGTGGAACAAATCAAATCAAAATATATTCTTTTTTTAATTATATCATTTTAAAACATTACAAACAATACACTAAAGTTCATTAATACAAAAAAAGGATAATTCATTACAAGAGATTGTAGATCTCATCTAATATTTTTATTCAAAATAAGAAATTTAAATTCTCTTTTTGAACGTCCAGCAAATGAATCTACCACGGTTTCAGAAAAGATTAAGCCTCAGACCTGAGGAGAAACCGCGAAAGAAACTCAGCGGGACTCTTTTTTGCTTTGTTGAACTATTTTTTTTTTTCAACAACGTCTAAATTTCTTACAAATAACATGTATTGAGACATTATTTGTATGCTTGGAAGCGATCGCCTTATTCCCAAGGTGTGTCATCATCTACAATATCTTTAATATCGTAATATCCTCCAGCACACAAACGTTTTCTGGGATCCTGTCGTAAAATCCTATACGTCTCCTAACAAAAGAATTACTAACTAGACATAGTCGGTTGCTAGTAATAGATTAACATTCCGAGTATTGTTACCAAATAAAGACAAGTTAAGAAAAACTATACACAAACAATTTTAAACCTTAAAACTGCAGCATTTGAGGCTAATTAAGATATACATAGGTTTTGGATATTCGCACTTAATACGAAGTGATTGTTTTAATTAAATTTTGCCCTCAATTTTCTCGAAATATATGTCCTTCCTTCTTATCTTCAACCAACATTTTTTTAAATATTTTTTTGTGAAAAAATAACAACTATTGTTATATGGACGCTGATAAGCAATACTGTGTCGAGCTACACGGACTGCATTTTGAGAAAATCTCGTCAATAGATGTCAAACCTATTTTTAATAAATTTGTTTCGAGAAGTATATATGCATATTTTCTTTTCCATTTTTATAGAAAGTCTAAAATGGTCGACACACTAAGTCCAAAAGACACGAGTTTATATCATAATATATATGTATAGTTATATAAAAGCATGGGTTCATTCGTTTGTCTTGCGGAAGCGTAGTCGTGGAAGTGAGATTCGATGCTGCTTTAAAAAGCCCATTTGTAAAAAGTATATTTTAAGTTTGAATTTGGGCAAAGATCTTTAATCCACCACACCTGCTTGCATTTGAAAGACAAAAATATAATAAATATTAAACTTTACGCTACGTATAGCACTATACACGCAATGGACGATTAGCATCAACACGTAAAGGATACTCTATTTTATAATATCAAATTACTTTATTCCACAAAAGCTCAGAGCTTATAGTCCGGGAGGTGATTGTCTCATTCATTAATATATCGATAAATGACATATGAATGGGCTTGTCTTCTGCGTTGACAGGTGCAGTTTTTCACAATAACAATCGGATTTTGGAAACCGAAGATGGATGTTTTTTTTTATAAAACAGGATGTAAGGTTTTATATTATTTAGCATACGTTGTTTATAGAGAAAGTTTGGGGATATGAGTACAATATTTTTTTTTATATATTTCGTTTTGATAGTTTTTTTTTTATTTATTTCGAAACAAAAACAAACCGTTTTTTTATTTAATTTACAATATTTATTATTATAAATGATTTTATTTTATAAAATTATAAATATATTAAATGCGTTCTTTAATGTTTATTTTTTAATTAAATTATTGCGAAGAATTATTGTGTACGTACCTAAAGTAGTACACAATAATTTTATTTTTTTAATCTTTAAAAAATTTTTGGTAACTATAACTTAGATATTAATTTTAAAATTTAAGTACCAATACAATTTGTTACAATATTATAAAATAACGATAAGTATATAACCTTTGAAACAAAACAAATGCAATCACTTTGTTTTGTAAAGACAATAAAATTAATAAATAAAATTAAGTCATTAGTAATAGAACTACCCCTTGTTCTGCGCGGGGTAACAGTAATGAGAGTAATCCATATACTATTCTCTTACCACCCTTACCCTTTCTAATAAACTAACGTAATAACTATTAACTTGTACACCGTAAGTGAATGATGTTAACTAAGGGATTAAAACGTATCGTGTTTTATCTAGATCAGTATTTTTTGATTTAGGATAGTTTTTTTTTATTATTTATTAGGTTTTTTTCTTTGTCTAATCATGTGAAAAGTATTTTAAAATTAAATTTAGTATATAATAAATATTATTTACTTACAACTTGTTTTGTCCCCAAAAATGACAAAAAATTTCGGTAATTATACACTTTCATAGTTATATATTTCATTCCAACTCGACTCTTAACAAGTTTTACTGTATACATAAAATCTTTACAACAACGAATTTTATTACAACTTCTTCTCACATTACTTAATTAACAATGAAACAGTAAAATGTTTTTCCAATATCTTAACAAGCAATATGATACTAGAACTGTAGACTAAATAACAATTCGAATCTAGACTTATTTAATTAAAAGCTAATATTTCAAACGCATTTAGCTAAAAATTAACGAATAATCTTCTCAATTTCAAACACGAAAAAACAATTCTCTAACTAAACAAAAGACTCGCGCAGTTCCGTACCGCCGCCCGGACTACATCCGGGATAATGCAGTAATAATTGCAGTCCATTTTACATTTACGTTACGCCTTCACCCCCGAGGCGAGGGTAGAATGAAAATTAATTATTAACAATTCCACTGAATAAATACGTTTCATATTGACGTTGAAGTTTTTAAATTACGTAAAATTTAACACCGCAACCGAGCACTCACGCTCTTGATTGTGGGTTTGAATTCGGATTTAGAAACATTAATTATTAATACAAAAGTACTTTTGTAAGGAGCAGAGACCTGGACATAGTTTCCCATATACGCTGCGTGCGCAATATCTTAGGCGTCACATGGAAGAACAGGATTCTAAACGAAGTGATCCTCGCAAAAGCACAATAAACTACCCTCACCGCCCTGTCTAAACAACGACGACTGAGATGGTTAGAGCATGTAATCTTATGGACGCTTTTCGACGTCATGCTAGGTGCTGTAGCGGACGCCAAGAGAAATGTGGGACGCACTTACTGACTGCTTTTAATATCGAGCATGACAAGTGGGAGAAGAGATCAATAGAGACAACGTATAGCACAAGGTAATAAACTGTATGACTAATAAAATCCGTCTAAACTAAAGATAAACCAAAAAAAAAGTCTGATTTCACAAAAAAAAATCTCAACATTTCTCGACAAAAAATTAAAGACCTGTATTTATAAGTTTATTATATAATTAAAGAACAGTATTTTTATTATTTTCATATCTCCGAAACATATTCTCTCTCTCTCGAAGCGCCTCGGGCGGACATGTAGGTCTCCTTAACGACGGTGTCCAGAAAAAAATTACCGAGAAAAATGTCCATTCCAAAGATGTTATGATTCCATTCCTTCATTCTGAGAATCTTAGTTTTAATGTAAGATAATATTATATCTCTATATACAATAGAATTGTGAACCGCGTCTGTGTGTAAAAATTTTCTGTATGGTCATTATTATGGACTAGCGGCTCGCACCGACTTCGTCTGTGTTACATATAGATTTACAATCCCTTATACACCCACTCAGAGGTAAAATTAAAAAAAAAAAAAACGCCGAAGTAAACGTGCATTTATTTCGAACCAGTAGCCATATTGAATTTCGTGTTTCTTACTTTGAAAATAATGGAATTTCATGTAACCGTTCAACCCTTATTTTACCATCTTAGGAATTTTCCAAAAATCGAAAAATCGTAGATGCTTACAACATAAAAGTATCAACTGCCAAAATTTCAAGTTTGTAGCGTCAGCGGTTTAGGCTCTACGTTGACGAAGCAGTCAACCAGTCAAAGAAAGTAATTAAATAAGTATAGATAGTACCCACAATATTGGATATAATCTGAAATAAAATCAAGCATACTGTGTGGCTAGTTCGAGTTTTCTTAACGAATCGTTTGCAGTAAATTAAACGCAGATTTATATGCAATCGAATCAGCGCCATCTCGTGGTAACAAGGAAAAACAATAGGAATTGGTGGACTGAAACAAAAGCGCGTATTGTGTACAAATTATGTACACATTTCAATTCGACGGTATAACCAATACATGTTTTTGTAAATTATATTAAATAGCCCGTGTATTGAGGAAGATGTAAGCTACAAAGCATCACGCCCTAAAGAAGCAAACCATTAACCTCAACCCATCGATCAAACTATAATTTAGATCATTAATTTAATTATGATACCTTAAATTATGTCCTTAAAAATTTACTTCGTAATTGTTTTCGTATTAGCAGACAAAATAAGGCCATTTCGTTTGTTTATATAATATAATATCTAAACAAAACTTTAATCTAAAAACTGAGGATACCTAAATAAAGTTGAAACAATATACGAACATAAAAATAATTAAAGAGACCATGTTTCTGAAAGAAACATAATAAAATAAATATTATATAGAAAAGTACATATACTTTTATTAAAACAAAATATAATACAGACGTCTGTTTAAAGGTAAAATGTAAAAAGGAAAAAATAATAGCTTTAACAAAATCTAAAATAACTTTATTAATATAAATAACTTTAATAATAAATAACTTTATTATACCACAGTTAAAAAAAAGCGAGCCGAAATGGCGTAGTAGTTAGTATACGTCGATCTTAACCGATGATACCGCGGGTTTTGGCAGACGCGTTGGCGCAATGGTCATTGCAACTGACTAAAGCGCTAACGGTCGCGGGTTCGATCCCCGCTCACGGCAAACGTGTGTATTGGCCATACAGATGTTTGTCGTGGTCTGGGTGTTTGTGTTAGTGTTGTGAGTGTTTCCGGACCCCCGACACAAGGTCATGAGATCTTAATGGGGGACGTTGAGTGTGATGCGTTATTTATTTATTTATTCAAGTGCGAAATTTATATTTAAATTCATATCGAGCTCGGCGATGAAAAGACACCGTGAGGAAACTAGAATGTACTGGGAGAAATTCTGACACATGTATATCCCGCAGTGGAGCAGCGCAGATTAAGGTCTAAATCTTGTCCCTAAAAGAATAACCTTTGCCCAAGATTTAGTTTTATTTTGCTAACAAAAATCTATATAACAGGCGATGTTATCGCTTTATAGAGATTTCTTTCAAACAATCATGAGAATTTTTGGGCAAATCTCAAGGTCAGATACCGTTACACCTACAAAATGACGTTCTATACAGAATCTCACTAATTTTAAACCATATTTGACCAACATTCAAAGATTTTCGAAAAAAATAAGGTTATCAAGACCTTTTTTATAATAAAAAAAACTAAAAAAAGTCATACAAAATATTGTAAATTCGCGTTTTGTATTATCTAGATGCGTTCGTGACGTCAAAAGACTCGCAACTCGCGAACTCTCAATATTATCAAGAGAGAAGTGTTTTTTTTATTCATATATACTGTCATGATTTTATATTGATCGGATTAGTACGTTTTGCTTAAATCCGACAAAAAACAAATAAATTTCCTCCATATAATTTGTTTAAAGAGTCATGTGACGTCACAACGTGTCGAGGGCCTCACTCGTTTCAATCTAAAATGTAGTCAAAAAATCTGTTACTTATTTCATTTTTTTAACTAATTTATTATTTTACACCTACATTTTAGTTAAATGTACCGAAATTCTATGTTAAACAGTGCGAAATTTCTGTATTTTCTTTAACACTTTTCACGATACCAATCGATCTTATTTTTTATGCGATTAAAGTCACAGGACTCAGAAAAACTCTAACTAAAAAATATTAGATTTTTTTTTGAGTTAAGTTTTATTATTGTTATCTCAATATATATAATTCGAAGATGACTGACTAACTGACTGACTGACATCAACGCTCAGCCTAAACCACTGGACAGGTCGGGCTGAAATTTGGCTTGCAGGTAGATGTTATGACATTGGCATCCGCTAAGAATTATAATTGATTGATTTATTTATTAACGATTTTGATTAATTCTACTCCCAATGGGATATATGAGGGAATTAAAGTTTGTCAATTCATCCAATCAGGCTGAGACTTTGCATGCATAAAGCTACTATGACGTAGGCATCCCCTATAAGAAAGGATTTTGATAAATTCCACCGAATTTTAGTCATTTTTATTATTGTAGAAAAAGATACTTTTACTTTTACGATTAACCAAACCTGTGTTCAAAACAGACTGACATCTTTTGCATTTATAAAAATTTAACACATTGTATATAGTACATAGTAAATCTACACAGTAGTTTTCAAGAAGAAAACTGAAGTTATTAATATAAATCAAACTCACCAAATTGAAGCCTTCAAAATCTACCATTTTGTTCTTTTAAGAACTTCATATATTAATTGGTATATCATTTGGATGCTGATAAGCAATAATGTGTCAACCCACAAAAACTCAAATTTGTAGATATTGATTTATTTTGATACTACGTCACCTATTTAACATTATTCAAAAAATATTCAAGTCATCTAAACTAAATAATTATGGAAAAAAGTTTCTTAACTCAATATTTCGAATTACAGGTGCGTTCGATATTTTGCAATTCATAAAATAATCTCAAATATTTAAAAACTTATTATTAGATAACATATTAAATAAACCTATCCACTTTTGATTCATTATACATTTTATCAAAATAGAAAAGAAAAAATGAATATATACGACTTCAAACTAATTTATTTAGAATAGGTTCGACATGTTTAGACGCCATTTTCTCAAAACGAAGTCCGTGTGGCTTGACACATTATTGCTTATCAGCGTCCATTTAACAAAATCGGTTAAAAGTCAGTCAGTCGAGTTAAACAGAAACATATACTCTATTTTTCTTAACTCATCTTATTTGATAACAATACACGAAATGAAAATCACGAATTTTCGAACATTATTATTAATAATATTTTTTTATTATAAAAAATGATTCAGTTCAATGATTCGATCGATAATATCTCATCTCCATATTTGTCTGAAGTAAAGAAAACTAGACTATACACACAACTCACCCCAAACGAGTACATGGTGTATCTTTCATTAAACAAAAAAGGTCAATTGTATAACGATTCATAAAGTTCCACAACTATAGATTGACACACATACAGACACCGATATAATTGGAACGAAGACAAAGGATCCCTTGTACGGAACCAGCGACCCGGCGTATGTGGGTTAAGCTAACTAGCGAGTTAAAAAAATTATACCAATTATTTTTATTCAATCCGTTTGTCATTATACGTTCGGTTGTCATAATTGTGTAAGTACATCGGTGTGTTCCCTCTAATGTCAATGTATAGATTTTTAACTAGGATCAATAAATGATATCGCATTATTTCACCCGACTGCGGCGAAGCCCAAATGGGTTACGTGTTTGAACGAAATACTGGGCAAGTGTTGGACACATAAAAATGTCCAACATATGCCCAGTATAGTCCAGCGTTAGCAGAATCGATATTACCTTACTAGGATAAAACCTTTTGAATTGAAACTTTAGATCTTGTAAGCTCGTATAGAATAGACATTTTATACGAAAAATAATTAAAAAAATAATTATTTAAATTTTTTTTGCTTTCAAATATCGATTCTGGTAACGCTAGTAAAATATCCAACACAAGGCCAGTTGACATCCTGTACATGTACCTTTTTTTCTGAACGACTGTGAAACTAGTGTCTAGAATATCTTTCATCAAAAAAAAAATACTGCCAAGATATAAAGAAAAAAAAATTATTAGACAATCGTCAAATATCAAAATTTACAAAAACGCGAGCGAAGCACGAACAAAAGCTATGTACTTTTATAGTAGGTTAACCTCCTTAACACTTCTAGTCGGTAAAAGAACAATCGTAATAATTTTAATTTGTAATAAATCTTCATTCTGAAACAGACGACATCAAAGCATTATGTCCTTTTATTTCCATTCACACCAAATACGAAACACGAGACGAAAAAAAAAACAGCTGACATGAGAAATGGCGGGAGAAAAACAAAATGGCGGCCGATTTATCATTTTATGACGTTTTTAATCGTAGCCCTGTTAAAGTTAATAAAAGCGTTGAGGATATACTTATAAATTAAACAGGACTTTCAAAATAATAAGAATTCACTTCAAAAGCAAAGTACGTGATTTCGTTTGCTTACATTATATTTATTTCAGTAATTTTGATTTTAAAACGAAACTACAGAACCAATTTTAATAAAAAAATATAAGTACACCCTAACAAACAAAAAAAAAATCCCGTCATGTACGAGTCCGACTCGCACATGACCGGTTGTTACATACTGTGTCATTTAAAAAAAAATGTCCAGAACCCACGACTTCTTGACCGATCACAAATATCATCCACTGGGTTATCGTGGTTCATTAAAAAAGAAAACATATTTAATAATATATTAAACCATAGTCCAAATGTTTTTTTTAAAACGAATTACATATAATTTAGTTATCTATATTGATACTAACATAATAAAATCATAGGGCCAATTAGTCAATAAAAGTACCTAACTAATAATAAAACCTCAAACAGTTCTCACAAGAATTTTATTCGTTGTATCTCTTACAGATCGTATAACAGAATGCTCACAATTGACAAATCGCGTATCCCACATTGATTCAGTGACACGACTGACTTTGTTATTAAGAGAGGGTAAGTAGATATTCTCTCTTAATAACGAAGTCAATATAAATTACATATTACATTATAACTTTTTGATATATATATTACTATTGAATCTTATTTTATATCTTAAAAATAAATGGTTCACATATATTCTTCTTAATATATAAAAATAATAAGTAATTCTAATATTAACTAACTCAAAAATTATAACTTTTGCACTTTTAACCATATCTCACAGCACTTCATCATCTACCTAGCATTTTTCCCGGATACACCAGGGTCTGCTTTCTGTTCCATTCCAGATGTTGACGAGTTACTGATTTTTACACAGAGCGACTGCCATCTGACTTCCGCAACCCCTGAGGGCAAGCCAGTAGCCATTTAGACCAGAATAATTTCCCTACTACGAGTAACGATTATTATCAGGTGATTGTGATAACAACCAGGACCGACAGCTTTACGTGCTCTCCGAGGCACGGTGGGGAGACCCACAAGGGCAAATCCAGACCTAGGAACAAATATTTATACAACTATAAATATCTGCCCCGAGCGGGGATCGAACCCGCAACCGTCGGCGTTAGAGGTACATTCAGCACCACTACACCAGAGCGGTAGTCTCTGCACTCACAGCACTTATGACGCGAAAATTATATTTGTAAGTTTTGATACAACCCTGTAACCTAGTAACAGATACGTCGTAAGTTGTTACGAAAGCTGTACATGTCAAACATAAGGCACAGATAGTAAACTCTTTCAGGTGTAAAGTGACACACAACTTATGTAAATTCTAATAAAAGTCCAAGAGCAAAACATTTAAGTATAATTCCCGTCTTAGGTTATTAGGAAGTTATATTAAATAGTATAAATCGCGAAAGTTTAAAATTTATATTGAGTTTAATATATGCCTAAAACCAATTTTACGTGTCAAATGTACGTTACATTACGTAACATTTTATTACGTAACATTTTCTTAATAAGTTTTTTTTTTATGATTTAATTCGTTGTAAAGCATTCCAGATAATATATATGGACGCTGATAAGCAATACTGTGTCAAGCCACACGGACTTCAATTTGAGAAAATGGCGACCAAAGATGTCAAACCTATTCTTAATGAATCTGTTTGAAGAAGTGTATATCCATCTTTTCTTTTCTTTTTTGATAAAAGGTAGAATGAATTAAAAGCAGATTGATATATTTAATATATTATCTAATGAATTTTTTTTTTCAAATATTTAAGATCATTGTATAAATTGCAAAATATGGAACACACTTAGAATTCGAAACAATTAATTAAAAGACTTTATTCCGTGCTTATATAGTTTATATGACTTAATTTTTTTTTAATAATGTTAAATAGGTGATGCAGTATCAAAATACATCAATATCTCCGAATTTGACTTTTTGTACGTTGACACATTATTGCTTATAGTATCCATATATAATAAGTAATGTGTAATTTTTAAAGACTGTTTAGCTAGACACGCGTTGATGTTCAACGCGCGTCTATCTTTTATTGTGTCTTTTGTGGTGAGGCAGATAGTGTTCAACTTATAAAAACTTACTTAAAAATCGTAATAAAACTATTTAAAATGCATTTAATTCGCGTATATTAACTATTTTTATCATCCCGACGTTTCGAGCACTTTGCAGCGTTCGTGATCACGGGACCGCGATTTAAATCCGTTTAAAATAGTTTTATTTCAATGAATAATAATCGCGAATATCTAAGACAAATATAACTTAAAAATCTATATTCAATAATAGCATTTAAGCGTTTTAAATTTTAACGTTGTAAGCATTAAGGTAAACGTCTCAATTCCAGGAAATAAAATCATTTGTCGTGCCACCCATCAAAGAGTAAACTCGAAAACGGTCGCTTAACCTGTCAGCGTAGCTTGTGTTAAATAATACACACATCCCCGCGGTTATAATTCGACGAAGCGAGCTAAATTTATTTGTACAATCAGCTACACAAGTGCTTACAAAATTTAAAATTTACTTTATTTAAATAGGCTCATAAACGCTTTGGAAACGTCAATTTACAAACGTCTTTTAGTACAACTAAAAAAAATCTACCAATAATACCAAAAAAACTACCAAATATTTTGTAACCCTTTTTCAAACTCAAACTCCAACTCAAAATATACTTTATTCAAATGGGCTTTTAAAGCACTTTCGAATCGTCAAGTTACATGTCATATTTTTATTTTATATTTTTATAAAGCTACCACCGGTTCGGAATGTATTCTCTATCGAAAAGAACCGGCAAGAAACTCGATAGTAATTCTTTTAAAATCATTTCTACATACATTTTTATTACATTTTAATTATGTTATCCGGATAGACAATCAACGCGTATCAAATCCACGTCTCTTTGTCATCAAAATATTCTTGTATGGTATAATATGCTTTATTTATTAAAGATTTTTAATGTAGGCTTTAAACTTATTAAGTGGCAAATGTAAAACTGTTTGTGAGTAAACGTAAACTGTTTGTACAACAGTTTCAAAGGTTAAGCTATTTTCAATCGACTTCAAAAAAAGAGGTGCGTTCCAATTTGTTGTAGGTTGGTTTTTAATGTCTATTACTGAAATTTCATTTATATATTTTTAAAGTCGGTTTGTTTATTTTTCTTCTACAATTAGAAGTCGTATAATGAAACCTTAGTTATTTCATTTAGCTACTAATTGTAAGTACCTACTTTTGTATTAAAAATTTTATTTATTTATATATTCATTAATATGTTTTTTAGGAAGTTTTTTATATCCAAAAAACTACATACATCAACTTCATAGTAAATCCACACGAAAGTCACACAAACACAAATAGATCACCCAATCACAGACACTAACGAAACCACTTTTCCCGTCACCATTACATAATGTTTATTCTACCGGTCTTTGAAGTGCCCACAGCTATAGCTTATTAAGATTAACTGTCGTTTCCGAGAAGATGATCTGTGGATACAGCTAGGTGTGGTTAAAACGATTCCCGCTCTATCGACGTGGATGCTGGATGGATCCGGTCGAATGTGTTTGGAATTTTAAACAAATTATTATAACAAGACTTCAATAAATTAAAAAAAAATCAAAAAACGATTGTCTAACTACTACACCTTGCACTTCAAAATCAATAAAACAGTTATAAGAGGTCAAAATGATTCGATAATTTCGATACATTACGTCCGCCATGTTGATTTTTTTCTGACGTCACATAGCCTGTGACACACCGGGCAAGAATATGAGTTTAATGACATCTTCGACATCGGTCTAGTTGTTAAGGTATAAACTGTCACAATGGACCCACATACATACGTACATGCATAAACACGCACGAAAAATAAAAACTACGAACTCATTTAGAAATGAAAGGAACACGATTAGAACGAATCTAACTAAAATTTGTTTGTATGTTTGTAAATTTGTATGTAGGAGATAATCTCCAAAACTACTGATCCAATTTGAAAAATTCTTTTAACGATGGATAATCCGTTTATTGACGAAGGTTATAGGCTACATAACATCACGCTGCCACCCACAGGATCAAAGTAATACCCAAACGCGAGTAAACCCGCGAGGCAGCTAATATGTTAATACAATACATTAAAACGTTTAGACTGAATGGTGTCAAAAAAATAGACACTCCTATACACCAATAAGTATGCTCGAAATTACATCGCCAATTAATTTTCATTGATTGAAGTGAAAATTAAACCCAATACCAAAATAAATGACCTCTAAATTTAACTGAAGGTCAAGGGTAAAAATCCATTAGAATCAAACTGTTATACTACAAAAGACGCATTAAAACCATGTTCAACACGCGTGTAGCTAAACAGTGTTTAAAAATTAAACATTGCTTAAAATATTATCTAAATTGCATAACAGCGAATAAACTCATAAAAAAACTTATTGATAAAATGTTAAACGTTACATTTGACAGCTGAAATAGGTTTTAGACATCTATTAAACTCACTTACACGTATGTCAATCTATATCTTAAGCATGTTTAACTCAAAACTGTGCTTAGACGCGGATTTGTAGTACGGATTTTATAAACACGCGTTTAACGTCTGTTTAAATCTTTTGTGTGTTCAATAAAAAAAGACATATCCCCTAAACTAAATCGACTTTTAATTTAACCTTCATAAATAATGTAATACGGGAAAAATAATAGTTATAAATTTTTATTAGATCTGATTGGAATACAATACACGGTTCGGAGATGGGACAGCGATAGATGGTCAAATCTATTATATTAACACAACTTATATGAAATATAATAAGCGTAAATTATCAATTTTATCCAGGGAAATAACATTAATATATGGACGCAGATAAGGAATACTGTGTCAAGCCACATGGATTCTACTTTGAGAAAATGGCGTTTCAACATGTCAATCATATTCTTAATCAATTTGTTTTACGAAGTACATATCCACCTTTTATGTTTTATTTTGGTAAAAGGTAAAACGAATTAAAAGCAAATTGATATAAAAAATCATCTAATAATAATAACTTTTTCAAATACATAGCATTATTGTATAAATTGCAAAATATGGAACGCACTTAAAACTCTTAACAGTAAATTTAGCAACTTTTTTCTTTACTTATTAAGTTTATATGACTTCAATTGTTTTAATAGTGTTGAATAGGTGACGCATTATCAAAATACATCATTATTGCTTATCAGCATTCATATATTTAGCAAGCTGTGGTCTCCTATAATAGCAAGCTGTGGTCTCCTATAATTGAAGGAGCACACATATTGTGTTACAGTAACATTGTTCTTTTTTTAATTTCTTTTGTGTGTATCTTTTGTTGGAGATCCTAAAATAAAATAAAAATAAAATAAAATAAAATAAAATAAAATAAAATATCATAAACATCACCTATTGTAGTATCAGAAAATCAGTAACTTGCACTAGAGTAACAAGCAGACCCTGGTATAACTGGAAAAAATGCTGGATACATATTGATCACTTATTGTGGTAAAACCTAGCTGAAGGCCACTGACTACATTTCACATCCGGGTTAGCTCGACCGGAGTAGTACCACACTCTTCCAGAAAATCGGCGTAACTAATAAAGCTGAGTTTCATAACGTGAGAGAGCCGAAAGCCCTGATTTCTTCCCTTACTTCACCTCCACACCTTCCCTATCTTCGTCCTCACCAATTCATGGGCGATCGTGCTCGTTTACTGGCTATTATACTTAAAAGAATAACTGAAAATCGTGTAAAGAAATTATGAATCATATTTGCATTAGATCATACGATACAAGAGTGAGTGAGCCAACGTAGTAAGTAATTATATGCAGGAGCATAATAACATACACTTTATTATATTTAGTGTATTGACGTCACACCTTAAACGAAACTAAAGCTTTTCGCCAAGATAGTCTATATATCAGGGGTCACCATTTAATTTCATCCAGGGTCAGTTTTTTTAATATTACGATCGTCGCGGTTCGTTGCATACTGTATTAATATTTTATTACAATAATTAAAACCGAAAAAAAAGGAACCGATTTGAAAAGTAAAATACATAATTTCGATATCTTATGTAGATGACATATTTATACCAATTATAGTAAATCGTTGATCGATTAACATAAAAATTCTATGGGATCAATGTGAAAGTATAATCATTGAAATAAAGAGAATTTACAACATTACGGATTTTTGATACAATTAAAATACCTAAAAATATACGAATTGAGAACCTTCTCCTTTTGGAAGTTGAAAAGTTGCCAATTCAACTTCAGTCAATACGTAAGATTAGAATGATCATAAAATCTCCGAAATTTAAATATTACCCATAACGCTCCAATAATTTCCAAGGGAGGTGTACCCAATTAACTAGAAACAAACCAATATTATTGCTATTAAAAATTAATTTATTCATCAGTGATTGGCTTTACCGTTCGTTTCACGTAGGAGGCGAGATAGACATACAAGTTTTGCTCTCAGACTTCCATAAAGATTTACATAACGACTGTGAACCAGTAATATGCCCTAACTTAAAATTTAAGCTATACACCTTTTAATGGCATTTCATGCTATTTTCTATCATTTATTATTTCAAAACGTATCTGTACCGCCATAACATTTAGTATATATTACATTTACATAGCTTAAATTTTAGGACAAATAACCGGTTCACAGTCAATAAGTTATAAATAAATAAATAAATAAACGCATCACACTCAACGGCTCCCATTAAGATCTTGTGACCTTGTGTCGGGGGTCCGGAAACATACACAACATTAACACAAACACCCAGACCACGACAAACATCCGTAAGGCCAATACAGACATTTGCCGTGAGCGGGGATCGAACCCGCGACCGTTAGCGCTACAGTCAGTTGCAGTGACACGTTGGTGGTCTGTCAAATAAGTTATTTTCATTGCATTAAATCTAAAATAATTTACTGTGTTTGCCGTAATTTCGAAATTCACAGCTTTCATAACTACTTACGAGGTATCTATTACTAGGTTACAGAGTTGTTTCGTACACATGTAATCCTCACCGGAAAGTTAGTCGCGCCTATGAGTTTTGTTTCTGTTCGTTACTCGTGTTCAACACTTTCACTGCGGCAAAAATTGTAGTCATTATTTTTCCACTGTGTTGCATATATATAGTTGATTTCAAACAATGAAAACTGAGTTGAAATCTTGTAATATGAAATATTTTTTTTTAACAATGCCATGATAAAACTTCAATCGACGTATGCACGTATGTACTGCACTTGCTTCGCCAATGATTGATGAGTTTTCAAGAAAAACCGAAAACCTTGACGAGTACCGTTCGCACCAGAGGGAGATCACACTATTTTCGCTCCCTCAGTGAGGTATTTCAGCTTTGTACCGTAGCGGACATGTTAAAACAAACGCATCGGTACAAAGATTTTCAGCAAGGTATTTTAAAATTAAATTTCTTTCGATGTAAGGTTTACAAATAAATTTCCTGATGTACAAAGTCCCACAGCCCAATGTGAACTACAGCTAGACAAAGACTTTTACATATTTTATTGAATCAGGCGTTACTTTACGAAATTAAATAATAAATAATTACAAAATTATTTTGCTATAATCCGCGAAAGCAACATATCTTTCTGGTTGATACCAGCACAAAGAACGCTCGTCTTGTCTTCATTATCTATCTAGCAAATGCAACATAAGCAGGCATATGCAAAAAATGCAGACAAGAACATCCCATCCTGCGACATATGCAAACACACAAGCAGACAAGCACAAGACACCACAAACACTACACACGTTTCAATCTGACAGCGAGCATCAGGAGATAATCTCCTGAAGACGCTACGGTGTAAGAGATGGAGATGTGTGTTGTTTTCGGGGATTACAGCAAAATAATTTTGTGATATTTTTTTTTAAACTTCATCTACTGCAACATATAGTTTGACACAGTGGTAACTATAACTAACTGAAGCGTTAACGGTCGTGCAGCAAACGTCTGTATTGACTATATTGATGTTGTGTCTGGATGTTTGTGTTTGAGTGTGTTTCCGGACTCCTGACACAGAACCATAATTGTATGTGAAAGAGTCACCTTATAGGAATAAGAATTAATCATGTATCGTCTGCTATAAAACACCACTGCAGTTTGGGTTATCGAAAACATTTCACAGATTATATTTTTCAAAATAAGCGTTAATTGTAAACACAAAGTCACTCGCCAAACCCAGTGACACTCCATAATTAAAACCACAGCCGTAGATTCAAATCGTTCACTCCATTTAACGACCTCAGTTCAAAGTTTCCGAGTACGCAAACGAAAATAAAACTCATTAAAGTATGGTTTCAATGTCCAGTATCAATCCTAACGGGGGTTGTAAAAAAAATGCAAATCCCAACGTTTGCCGAAAACCGTCTCGTGACCTCATAACCTTATTCTTTTTAAACGATACCGAGTCTTAACACGAGGAGTAGGGACGGGTTTGTTTTGTTATTAAATTTTATCGATATCGATAAATTAATAAAAATCTTTTTGCCGTATTCATATTAATTACAATTTTTATTGTATCTTTATTGTTACTTTTGTAATAACAATTATTTGACATATTCGTATTTTTTCGTATGTACACATTTTTATCGTTGTAAATATCATATTATTTATACAAAACACAATGATTAAATCTATGATTAAGTCAGAAATCATTACATAATCGTTGATTGTAATGATACAAAATCATTAAATAATAATTTATTATTATACATAAGCGATAATATTAACGGTGTCATTATAATAGCAACATATATCAATTTATCGTTTAACGTTTTACAACTGTATATAAGCTGAGATTATTACACCGATTTCACGTACGAACCATTCAGAATAGCGATCGATGCTTAGATACGATACAATTATATTGCTTAGGTTTAATATACATAAGTATCCGATTTAAATAGAAAATAGAGACGTGGATCGCACCCCGTGATTGCGGGTTCAAATCTTGTAAACAGTTAATTGTTTAAGTTTATAAAATTCGTAAGTTACAAGTCTTATATGGAGAAATCGACTTACGTATATAAAAGAATACCTACAGCCGAACATAGTCTCCTTCTTTGTCGAAGTCGGTTAATAAGTTTATTACTGGAAATAACAAAATATTTTCAAAACCTACCTAAGGGGCCTTCCATTAATCACGTGACGTTATTTAGCAACGTTTTAGAATCCTATCCCACCTTGGATCACGTGTTTATTTATTTATTGATTTAGGCACACAACCAGAATACAATCAAAAGATACAATAAAATTCACACTGTTAATACAATTTTAGCTAGATTATATTCCTAAACATGTGTACACGGCATTATCATTACAATAGTCTAGGTGCTATTATTACAGAAATTAAAAAATAATTATAAACAAGTATGTATTTTTTGTACCTAAAAACAATTGAAGAACATGTATAATCACATTTAATTTTAAATAATTATGCATGCGATTATATAATTTACAAAAATTTTAAAATAAATTATCTTAGAAAACACCTGTACCCCCTTGTGATATTTGGTGATTACCCCCTTTCCCCCGCAGTACAGGAGCTAATTTCCACGACGACCACTTAAGACACATCAAATTTGATATACGCTTGACGTGACCAATAAAACGTTTGTTCATAGATGGTTTCACTCGCTCAATACAAAACGGCTAGACGTCAATTTGACTTATCTCCGGCTAAGATTAAATTTATCTCAATTCGATAAGGATTATTGCTCATGTAATTGGCCACTGCATACTAATTGGTTGATTATGATTGGTGATGAGCTCCCGCGCGCGACTATTCGTGTTTCCAGTTTTGACTAACCATGTTGTGACAAATGAAATTACGTACAATGTATTACACATGCGAAAGTAACTCTGACCGTCCATGTAATACATTTTTACGCAATGATAATTTCTTTTTGTCGTGATCACCGTCGACCACATTTGTAGCACAAGAGGAGGTACAAAAGCGTAGCCAGCTTAAATAACTGGTCAAGTGCGAGTAGGACTCGCGCACCGAGGGTTCCGTACAAACTTATAGAAATCTATATAAGACTAACCCATCTACGCCATTTGTGGTCTTCATCATCAGTTCCAACATAAGTTACTATCAAAAATACCTAAATTGGTATACGCTTGCCTATAATATTTGAGGAGTTCCCTCAATTTCTCCAGGATCCCATCATCTGATCCTGACCTGAAGACAATGGGACCACCTTGGAAGTATACCTTTTCAAACAAAAAAAAAATTTTGAAAATCGGTACACAAATGGCGGCGTAATCGGCGAACAAACATAAAAAAAAATTTAATACAAGGTCGAATTGAAAACACTCCTTTTTAGAAGTCGCTTAAATATAATCAAATATTATGTAAATAAGGATCACGTCCCAAAAACTATTTTGAAACTACTTAGGAGCACTTTAATTTAAAACACAATCATGGATGCAATCCATGGAAACACAAAATTTTATTTTAAGTACTAATACACCTTATACTTTCAAAAAAAAAGTTATAGCGCGATTCAGGATATACCTAGCGTCATCTCTTGACAATTTCAATGAACGAACTTGTTGACTTTGACATTAACAACATAATTATATTATATTTTATTCTCGTTTTATTTTTATTTATATTCTACTACACTCCACTACCCCTGCACTACGTTCGTAAAATATTTAGATTTACATTATCAATCAAAATATCGAAATATATATTAGTGTTGCCAAGACGAAAATAATTAGTCCTTAATTCGAACAAAACTAATTGTTTATTTATAAATAACTAATTATATTACTAATAACCAGAAGACTTATATGTGTAGATAAATAAGTAAATTAAATAACTCGATCTGTTTGAATTTAATTTTAAAATTTTCGTACTAAGTCAATACGAGTACTTAAATCAAATCGCGTGAAGCTCTTATATTGAATGTTAATTACGTAATGATGTTATAAATCGAAGATAAAACTTTTAAATGAAAAGTTTATTTTATAATTTTTAGCGCGTTTAAATAATAATTAAAATAAAAATTTTTATTAATCGAGCAGAATTATATCACAGTTAATGTCATAATGTTGTAATAGATGGCATTAGCTGTACGCTGCATCGCGCTATCATTTTGTTAGCTGCGATATATAGATTGCATTGCGTTGTTTATAAAGATTTGCTGCTTTTTAATGTTTTCGTATTGATACAAATTTCTTCTCAGTGTTTGTGAAATTGTTTTTTTGACCATGGTCAACTTCTATGTTAATTTGTTACAAGTACATATAATTTTAATTCTAAGATTAATATATTTTCCGCTTGATCAATTTACAACTTGATACATTTACGCGTTCCTGAGAAAAAGGTTGAAAGACAGACGTACAGACTGACAGACACACGAACAGAAATTTACAGTTTTCGGATTTTTTCCTTTATGTATACTAAAGGACCTTGCCCCTGGCCAAATTTCATAATGCTTGGTCAATGGGAAGTACCCTATAGGTTTTGATTCCCTTGCAAAAACGTTAAAAACGCTATCATACTTAAAATATGTGATATAAATGACCGTATCTTTTGATTGCGTTAACTTAGAAGTTTGTTTTTTTCACAGCTCTTAGTAATTACAACTCTGAGTACTTGACGTTGATAAAAATTTGTTACCTTCACGCGTTTTTGAGAAAAAGGTTGAAAGACAAACTTACAAACAGACAAACATACATACAAAAATTTACAGTTTTCAGATTTTTTCCTTTATTTGTACCATAAGATCTTACTTCTTGCCAAATTTCATCGTGCTAGGTCAATGGGAAGCACCCTATAGGTTTTGATTCCCTTGCGAAAACGCTAAAATGGTCAAAATATACGACATATTTTCCATTATCTTTTGATTGCGTTGACTTAGAACTTTAATATTTTCACGGCCGCATGTAATCGTAGACTTGAGTATATGATATTAATTTCAACATGATACGTCTATGCATTTCTGAGAAAAAAGGGTTGACATCCCGACAGACAGACAGACAGACAGACAGACAGACAGACAGACAGACAGACAGACAGACAGACAGACAGACAGACAGACAGACAGACAGACGGACAACAAAGTGATCCTATAAGGGTTCCGTTTTTCCTTTTAAGGTACGGAACCCTAAAAAGAATAAGAGATGATAGAGAAGGGGAATAGAAAGTAAAGAAAGAAGTGGGTGTGGGGGTTACGCTCTCTCACTCACCGTACAAAACGTAGGACTATCGGAACATTAGCTACTTCACTTCTATCTTCTGTAAGAGTGAGGTGCTGCTCCGGTCAAGCCAATCAGTGTATTAGATTTAATCAGTAGGCTACAGTTAGACTCTACCATAGTAAAATTGTCCAACAATATACAGACATATCGTACAACACATTTTAAATATATCGATGTGATCTTTGAGTATATGTGGCACAATTATCATATTTAATCGCGCTCAACTAGCAAGTTATCTTGTAGTTACTGGCAGAAATATTCCATCAATATATATATTGAATTAATACACACATTTCTAATCACAAGAAATTAGATCGCATACTAAAATGTCACAATGAATCACAAAAAATATAACATAACGATTTAACGTATAAAAAAAGTACATCTATATAAATAATATATCAGTAAATCCACGAAACAATTCCTTTATTATATCTATACCAATATTATAAAGAGGTAAAATTCATTTGTAAATCTGTATGTAGGGGGATAACAAACCACTAATCCGATTTGAAAAATTATTTTTAAGTAGCCCCATTATTTAAGTTATACGCTATATTACACCACTCTAGGACTCATATTAGTGAAGAAGTAATCATGAATGAAATCGCGAGGAGCAGCTAATGTGTAATAAATTAAATTTTCCTAATGTAATTTAACATAGTTATTTAACATTGGGAGGTTGTTGAAGAGTTTGTTTAAACGCACTAATTTCCGATCGCCAATCTGAATCGAATAATTCCTAATGCGCCAGGTATCTATCCAGGTATCCAGGTATATAGGTATCATTTATCGAGGTAGGTTATAGACAAACGCACTGTCACGCTATAACTTATTATGAAAATTGCGCGGACGGAGGAGTATGAAATTACGCACACTAATAGTTTATATAGATAAATGGTAAGTATATATATAATTTTAAATACGTAAACATATGTACATTAAATCGATAAAATAAAAAATTACACACACTACTACGAATTTGACACACACACGCGTTACAATGTTGATTGTTAAAGTCTGTGGACAAATTGCGAAAAAATTATCTATGGTATCGCGAAATCGGTTGAAAATTTAATGAACTACCGTCGAATTCAGACCGCTAGCCGACAACATTAACGCAGTTCAACGACACTTAGCGAAAAAGTTTACCATAATAAAAAAAAAATCATATATCGACAAGCAAGCGGTCACAACCCTATCCATTCACCCGTATAATTTTAAGAGCCCTCAAGACCTCTCGCCGTCGCCTCGTTCACCTGTCCCTTTCTTTTTCCACGGTGTTTAGCTCACAAAGGCATACGCCGTTTAAGAGTATCGCATAAACGCCATGATGCTATCGTGCATTTCACGTGAAGCCGGCGTAAAGGCGAGGGTACTTGGGAAAAATCTCAGGTAACACGATGCTTACACGGTGTCTGTACTTTTGAGACGCGCAACAGGTTTTTTTTGTGTCATTTTTTTAAGGATTTAAATCTCGTCTTTAAAATGTTTTCGGTACGTTCCAAAGAGGGTAGAATGTCTGGAAATACGAGCTTAAAGAACCGCTACAAAGTCAATATAACTATCTTACTAAAAATTTAATCCATTTTTCATTCTATTCTAGATAAAGTCGTCGATGGTTTTTCTCGAAACTGTTGATAATACTTGACGATTCAGAAGCACCCGTGAAAGTCTATTTGAATAAAAATAATTTGCATTTGCTAGATATTGGAATATAAAACTAAAGTTATATATTTTGAACACAGTTTTTAGTATCCATTTTGATTTACAGCGGATTATTTGTTGAGATACCCGAAATGATAAAAGAAAGATAATCAAAAACTGAAACGTATTTAACCCCTACTTAAATATATCTTTTAGGGACACAATACCAATTTTCACACGAAAAACAACTTGAAAATTAAATGTGAACTTACTCTGTTACTGTTGTTGTATTAATCGCAAATGATTAAGTGACCGCCGAGGAGTTCCATCCTTCACCTCAAAGCCTTTCTATTGTGTCTTGATCAAATTAATTGAACTTTTTTTATATAAAATATGCGATCGATCAGGCAGGTCACCTGATATTAAATTATCACCATTGTCATGGTCATTTGCAGCACCATAGGAGCCTAATGCGTTGCCAGATTAACCGTTAGTTTAACGGTGCATGGTGTAAATTTAAATAAACGTCTAATTTGGCTGTATATTTATATTTTACGTGACCTGTAATTACATGCTGATTTTTACTATTTTTCCATGGATCTGGTTGATGGTTAGTCTATTTACATAAGTTTTTTTCTTTTATGTTGATAAAAAACAAAAAATACATTCATAAGGGTTAAAAAGCAATGACAGATTATTAGAAAAAGGAAAAACCCTAATATGTAAACTACCATAAGAAAGGAAAACAACGCGCAAAATACAAAGAAATTGAAAACAGTCAGTTAAAAATATCTAACCTTGAACGGAAGACATATTCGAACCTTCTGACACCTCAGATCCACTCATTAATTTGACATTCCCAAATGTCAAAATCTACCAGACTGCAAGACATCAAGATGCCGTAAGTGCCTTCAGAGCACTCGAATACGATATTCGTGGAGAACACTTGAAAATCGTTAGCTGGTTAGGTAGGTGAGAATGTTTTGATTCTAGGACTCAATTGACTTGACAGTCTCACAACAATTCACTTAAATTCAATTTTTGTTTGTGTTCACGTCACTTATAATTTTTGTTGGATTGCAGATCGACTGGTGGACATTGACCTTACAATTGGACAATAAATTCATTAAAACTGGAGACACTGACTGACTAGAAAACTATCTAGGAATATAAAACGTTACTGATAGAAAATGAGGCCGAATCGCCTTAAGTTAAGCAAGCCGCTGGAGACCCGAAATCCTCTTTCTATCTGTCATCCTTTCAATTTGTTCGACACTCGGACATTCTTCTATCTCCCCGAACCTTGCCCGGAAGCAGTACACTTTCGGGAGGAATTCCACACAGAGCTCCCAAGGTGGGTCTCCTGCAAGAAACGTTGGGCTGTCCACGATACAGTATGATAGCCCCGTATCGCTCTATTATCTATGATCCTCTCCGGTCTCTACAAGAAGGTCTTGTCCTGAGCGGAAAGAGAGTCAATGATATTAGTATCCCTAGTATATATGGACCTTGATAAGCAAAACTACGTCAGGCCACACGGACTTCATTTTGAGAAAATGGCATCCTATGATTTTAAACCTATTCTTAATAAATTGTTTTCTATTTTTATAATGGGTATAATGAATTAAATGCAGATTAGTATAATACAAGTTTCAATTGCAGATTGGTTTAATATAATACAAATCACAAAAAATGTTACACGCTTTAAACATTAAATTTAGACATTTTTTTATCTACTTATTTAGTTTACATTACCTGATTTTTTTTTAAAAACATAAACACGTAAACGTATTATCAGAATACAAGAATATCTCCGAATTTGACTTTTTGTGGGTTGACACATTATTGCTTATCAGCATCCATATATACACGTTAAAAATTAATAAAAATTAAATGTTACATTTCCACCAGAAAAACCTCGTCCCGATATTACAATGCAACGTTAGAACCTAGACAGAATTCTAGGTAAATTTTTAGTCTAACGCATTACACAATACGTGAAATCTAAATGGAATCTTAAAGTATAGTGCTCTTTGGTCTGGAAAAATGTATCTCCGTCTTCTCGGATTTAAACCGTTGCTATGCTGAAATCTTTATACAATTTTGAATATTTCTTGTAGTAAGAAAACTGTTGAATCGATTGTACGTTGAATTCTATGTTGAATTTTTAAGTTGATTTTTATTTTACTAGTTGCTAGTCGCGGTTTCGTTCGCGTTTATGGTTATTGCTGCTGAGTCGTAATGTGATGTTATATAGCTTATAACCATCAAAAAGGTATCCAGCGCGATACGATGTTTTCAAATCGGACCAGCAGTTTCAAAAATTACGTTAAGATGAATTTTGTTGACCATCTAGAGCTCTGGCCGGTAAACACCGCGCCATTAAGTTAAATATTGTACTATATGCCTACAACTTTGAAAAAGTTTTATCGAGCTAAAGCGAGTTAATTATAATACAAATACTTTTATTTTTAACTTACTCTCAATCTGAATGTATTTCACTTAAATGTCAGTTAAAAAGTGCGAAAAGTTATAAATATGATTAACATTTAAGAAGAAAGTGAACCAGATCTAAATGTCACTGCGTTTCTTGGTCATTTTAAAGTTCAACATGTCACTTTAAACTTTCGCCGAAATCATAAAAAAAAATTACTTCAATTACAAGTAATTACCTACTCGCAATTGTTAATTATAAATCTATATCTATACTAATAAATAAAATTGAAGTGTCTGTTTGTAATTTCCATTTAACAGCTTTTAATTAAATGTACATGAAAGTGTATATGGTACTTACATTAAAAACAGTATTTTTTGTCGGTCTGTCTATTTGTTCCGAATAATCTCCGAAACGGCTAGACCGATTTTGACAGGACTTTCACTTATAGATTTTACTTTTATTTAAAAAAAAAACATATTTATTTTAATTAACGAATACACAAAAACTACGCGAAAACAAAATCGAAACCCATAAAAAACTGAACAATATCCGATTCAAATAAGGAAAACATTACCACTATTTACTCACATTATCACTACTCGTATCAGGGCTGTCATTATTGGTTTATTGGTCTAGGCGTAACAAACAGACTGACATTCGCACTTATCAAAATCAAAAAACACTGTATTCAAGCAGGCTTTTGCAAGCACTTTTGAATCGTCAAAACAACTAAAAAAAATTAAATTAATATAAAGTTACCACCGATTCGAAATGTAGATTCTACCGAGAATAACCGGCAAGAAATTCGATAGGTACTCTTTTAAAGTTTCGTTAATACATACATTAATAAATTACAAATATTTATATTAAACGTTCAGTATAGAATCCAGTTACATGAAATCCACGCATCATTATCATCTATATAATCTTGTACAGAATAATATGCTAGCTATTAACGATTTCTTAATAAACAATTTCAATTTAATCATTGAAAACTGCAAATAGTTCTATGGTATTTTATTATACAAACGGAACAAGGACCTTGCCCTAGGAAGGAAACATTTACTGTGCGCAGTCGAAAACTTGGTGTTATGATTTTGTCCTTCCTCTTCTAATATTCGAAGCACTATTTCGATCAAAATCTTTAATATTATTATAATTGGACGCTGATAAGCAATACTGTGTCAACCCACACGGACTTGATTTTGAGAAAATGGCGTCTAAAGTTGTCAAACCTATTCTTAATAAATTTGTTTGAAGACGTATATATACATCTTTTCTTTTTTATTTTGATAAAAGGTATAATGAATTAAAAGCAGCTATATATATCTAATGTGTTGTATAATAATAAGTTTTCAAATATTTGAGATTATTTTATAATTAGCAAAATATTGAACGTACTTGAAATTCGATACATTAAATTAAGAAAAGTTTTTCCTTACTTATATAGTTTAGATGACTTGAATTTTTTTAAATAATGTTAAATAGGTGATGCTGTATCAAAATATATCAATATCTCTGAATTTGACTTTTTGTGGGTTGACACATTATTGCTTATCAGCATCCAATTAGGCCATTGTTCATTTAACAGTTATACGGTGCCTGTATTTGTAAGTACATGTCTATATTCTAACTCTGTTTATCCGTTTATTACGCTTCCACGCCTAAATTTCTTTTAGACGTCGTCTGAGTGATATAAATGAGTAGGTTTTCAAGCGTCGAGTGTATAGACACCTTTTTCTAAAAGGCCGGCAACGCACACGCAACATCCTATCATAGTTACAGCTTAACATCAGGTAGAACTGTCTGTTCGTTTGTCTCTATTTTTTCAATAAAAGAAAATGCTTAATTTTAATGAATTTTGGTATAGAGATAGTTTGGGATTTGCAGAAGGATAGGCATTGTGTTCCGAATATAAAACGCGATGGGGTGAAATAGGGGATGAAAGGTTTTACGTAGACGAAGTTGAGGGGACCAACTTGTCCTATTAAGTTGGTGGCGTGTATTGCTAGATAAAATTAAAATCAAATTATCTTTACGAGGTCTCCCTTTCGATTTCAATCGTGTTTATGGTTATTGCTTCGCTCCTGAGTCGCAGCGTGATGTAATATAGCCATTAGCCTTCGTCAATAAATAAACTATTCAACACAAAAAGAAGCGCGTTCAAACAAACTCTTCAGCTTTATAGTATTAGTATAGATGCGCATAATATCGTTAAACATATATTATGAAATCGATAAGATCAATAATTTTAATAATCTAAGCACTAAACCTATCGCGATGCAACTTTTATAACTCCCAACGATAAGTGCCGAATATCCTCGCGAGATTATTAGCCAGCCTCGCGTCGCATCGTAAAAACGTATTAAGTCTATAAAAAGATCGTAACGCCGACAGTACGCCAATAAGTGCAGTGATTCGGTACAGTGGGACGCGAATCTGTACGTATAAATGAAAATTAACTTGTCTGTTTGTAATATCGAATTAAAAACTTAACTAAATGCATATGAAAGTATACACGGTACTTACATCAAAAGCAAAATTTTCTCTGCAAGCAAGATTTTGACGTGACTTACACTCACTGCTAGTTAATGTTAGGCTTTGGCTACTTTAATTTTAAATTAATAAATAAATAAAATAAAACAAAATGCGAAAACGAAATTGAAAACAATATCCGATTCAAATAGGGAACGTAAATATTATTAATAAGGTTTAAAATTATTTGTATACATATTGGAAAAATAAATGCGATACATCATCTTCTCCAATTCATGCCTTCATCTTAATAACACAAAAAAAATAACAGACATTTTAAAAAGTTAACGTTAAATATGCCGCCGACTGTACGGTTCGTCATATCACATATGTGGACTTTTCCAATTTAACCTATGTGTCGATAGGAGCTCTAAAATTTTTAGCGTTATTGTTGACCCATTTTTGACTGGCTGACTAGCGACCAGCCCTGGCTCTCCTTGGCCAACGTTGGCCACTGACTTCCCCGTTTTTGGGAGGAAAAAATCATAATGCCTTCATTGGACGATTCTGATAATGCGTCTCATTATTCAAAAAAATATCAAGTAATTTCTAAATATGTAAGGAAAAAGTGTTTTAATTTGATGATTAAAATATTAATGGGTGTTTCGAAAAACTACATTTAAATCACATGTAGTTTTTTATTTTTGATAGCTTTAAATAAACATTTTTTTTGACAAATCGTAATCGTTATTAATATTAGTTTGTAAACTTGTAAGCGCCTAAATAAATAAAATAAAAAATATGCAGAATGATTTTTTTTAACTGGTAGGCCAAATCCGCAACTATAAGGAATAGCTAAAAATACTCAGAGGAGTCTCGATACCATAAAAACTAAAATATAATTAGTTTTTAGAAAAGAAAAACGCATCTATGTAGACTATATATCATATAATTTAGCCGTAAACAAAAACATAAAATTATATAAAAAAAAATTACAAACCCGACCACGACAAAAGTAGGTCTCCCAAACAAAATATACCCAAAGAGTTTTAAAATTTACAACACGCATATGAAAACACGCTAAGTACACGACGTTTAATTAAATAATAATTAATAACATTTCCAGGTTAAGAAAATAACCTAACTGCTAAAAATGTAAATCTCATATTTACATTTTTTATTTAATAAGAATTTTAAAAAATTGTAACCGACTTCATATGCGGAAAACGTTATTTTGGTTAACTCGAACATTTTTATTCTAGTTATTTTGTTTTGTAAACTAAACTACTGGGACCCATTATGATGAAAATTCTACACAATTGTATGTAGAGGGTACCTTCGAAAACTACCATTCCCATTAAAAAAAATGTATTGGATAGTACGTACGTAATGTTATAGGTTATATACATACATCACGCTACGACTTTTTTTTTTTTTTTTTTTGTTTACGCAGGGTAAATCTTCATAGATACCCGACTCCTGGGGGGGAGACCGGGTTATGTGAGATTGTACTCACTAAAACCCCCTGCGATGGCCGGCAAAGCACGGAAAACTGAGAGGCTACGGGATCGCTTTCGCAGGCACGTCCGCGGCCTCTCCCGTGCGTTGCTCCACTCGTGGCTTGCGGAGCCCTTCTCAGGAGGGCGAAGATGGTCTCGCCCTCCCCGCACCCCTCGCTGGTGCGTACACCGGCAGTCCGGGGCCATACTGGACTGCGGTCCTCCTCTCGGCCGTATGAAAACGGATGCGTGAGACCCCCATCTCACGCACCCACGGCCGGAGGGAGTGCCCTACTTATTCCGCCCCGGGCACTGGGGCTTGGAGGCCGTGAAGGCGACCCGCAGGTCGCCTCCGCCGGGTGGGATCGGCCCTCTCCCGAGCCCGCCCCGCAGTCTCCTTCTGGACCATGACGGTCTCACAGAAGTTGACTACGGCCTCCCACGCCGATTCCCTGCGTAGCATCGCCGACACGACTGCTCGCAGTGAGAGATTTCGCCCGATTTGCTGGACCAAGACTTGCCTTTCCGCGGTCCACGCGGGACACGCCTCCAGCGTGTGTTGGGCATCGTCTTGGTCCGCCCCGCAGTGGTGGCAAACCGCCGTCGCCTCGCGTCCGATCCTATACAGGTACTCTCCAAAGCAACCGTGACCGGTCAGTACCTGTGTAAGTCGGAAGGTGACTCGTCGCTTCCGCCGCATCCAGGCCTCGAAGGCTGGCAGGATCGCACTCACGACGCGTTTGTGCGCGTACCGGTCTCCGCGGAGACGGGCGCACCACGTCGTGTGTGCCCTTCTCTGCTCCTGCCGCCTGAGCGCTTCGAGGACGCTGGCAGGGTAGGACGCACTTCCGCCGCTTTGACGGAGGGCGCGAGTCTGGTCGTAGACCCTCGCGTCCCTCTCCGCCAGGATGTCCAACGGCGGAAAGCACGCCAGAAGGGTCGCCGCCTCAAAGGATATCGTGCGATATCCCCGCACCATGCGGATGGCCACTCTCCGCTGCAGACTCAGGATCTTAGTCTTGCAGCGGCGGGTGCCCGTCAGTCGGTGTGACCAAACGGGTGCCCCATAGAGGGCCATCGATCGCACGACACCAGCATAGAGGCGGCGAACCTCCTCCCTCGGTCCCCCGAGATTAGGCAGCAGTCTGTGCAACGCACCCACTACCTTCTCGATCCGGGGGACCAGGAGCTTGAAGTGCTCTTCAAAGCTCCAGCGACCGTCCAGGACAAGGCCCAGGTATTTCATGTACCTGGACACCTGGACGTTTGAGTCACCTACGCGAATGATCTGCGAACGGGGTGGTTCCCGGCCCACCGGCCACTTGTGGATCCATAGCGCCTCCGTCTTATGCGGCGCTATCCGAAGACCCAGTTCGCAGATTTTCGCGACGACGAGTTTGACTCCGAGCTCGGCTCGCCGTCTGGTCATCTCGAAGCTCAACCCGCATGCCAGCACCAGCGTGTCATCTGCGTAGCAGATCACGCTGACGCCTGCGGGGAGCTCGACACGCAGAACCGCGTCGTACGCGAGATTCCACAGGAGTGGTCCTAGGACCGATCCCTGTGGAACCCCGCAGTACACTTCCCTCCGGGTCCTCGTACCGTCCTGGCCCACGTACACAATGTACCTGTCGCGCAAGTAGCTCCCGACAATTGCCTGCAGGTAGAGAGGCACACGGTGGTACACCAGGGCCTCCCTGATGGCAACCCAGGGTAAAGCGTTAAAGGCGTTGACGATATCCAGGCTTATCGCCAACGCCACGCCCCCCTGAGCCACCACCTGCTCCGTCAGGGACCGGACGCGCATGATCGCGTCAACGGTCGAACGACCCTGACGGAAGCCGAACTGGCTGTCGGCCAGGTCGGGACCGACGCACGACAGATGCCCGCTGAGACGAGAAGCGACAATCCGCTCAAAGAGCTTGCCAGCCTCGTCCAGCAGGCATATGGGACGATACGCAGAGGGAGAGTCCGCGTCTCTGCCGTCTTTCCTCAAGAGGACCAGACTTGCCTCCTTCCAGGCCTTGGGGAACGTGGCGTTACGGAGACAGCTGTCGAACAGCCGCCTCAGCCTGTCCCCCAAGTGAGCCGAAGCCAACACCCACGCCTGTCCCGGAATCCCATCGGGACCGGGCGCTGTGTTCCGGGCACTCAGGCGACCAAGTGCTCGGTCAAACTCCTGCTCTGTAACCCTCAACTCGTCGGTCCAAGTGACCGGCGGTAGCGAGGGATACAGGGGACTTGACCGGATCACCGGGAAGAGCGAATCTATCACTCTTCTCAGTAGATCCGGATCTAAGGTCTCCGTCAACGGGGGCATCCACGGGCGTAACTTGCCCAGTACCATGCGGTATGGGCGCCCCCACGGATCCCTGTCGAGTCCCTCGAGGAGCTCGTTCCAGGACCAAGCGCCGGCGTCCGAGATGGCGTCTCGCAACGCCTTCTTGGCCTCCTGGAAAGCCCTGTAGGCTTCGTCCCTCTCCTCTGGAGTTGCTCGCCTTCTTCTCCGGGTTCTGCTGGACTGGCGGTGGGCGCGCAAGCATGCGGTTCGCAGCTGCGCGATCTCCGCCGACCACCAGTGCATCGCCCGGCGCTCGAAGCGGCCTGCCCGGGGCATCGATGCATCGCAAATCGACGTCATCGTGCCCCTGAACCAGACCGACTCACCCTCGGGGTCGGGCGAAATCTCCTCGGCGTTTTGTGGCCATGCCGCGACGATGGCAGCGGCTTCGAGATGATCTCGGTTTAGCCGCTTGAGGGCCCATCGTCGCGACAGGGTGTCTCACGCTACGACTTATAGGAGCGACGCAGTAACCATAAACGCGCGTGAGACTTGAACTCGCTAAAAGTCTAGAAAGAAAAGTCACTAAGCTTTTGTGATTTGACTTAGTCTGCTGAGCTGATTCTATAATTGAATATTTGACATTTCACAAGAGGGAAAGATAATCGAGATTTACCAACAATAGGAAGAGCCCTCCCCAAACTTAGTGATGGAACCTATTAACACCATATTCGTTAAACCTGCAACAATAGTCACAACCAAAGTCCGAGAACTATTATTACGTTACAGTCAAAACTGTTTACCGGACTTAGTACTTTTTAAAATTTCTTTTAGCTGAAACAACAGTCAAAATTACTGTTGCAAAGTTGTAAAAATATTAACCAAAGTTAATTCAATTGCACCAGCAAATGTGCTGTCTATCATATTATTTATATCAAAGTGCTTTTGTCTAAAACCTGCGACCAAACGTTCTCTTGACTGATTTTCCCAGTTAAGCCAGAACTACATTTGTAAATTTTACTCTGGAGAGCGATATAAAACAACTCTTAAACCTAGCAAGAGACACATCGTAAGTAGTTACGAAAGTTGTTAATGTTAAAAATAAGACCGGTGGCTTATTACAGTACATTCTTTCAGATGGAAAGCAATGAGAAATGTGAAAAAAGCAAGTGTAATTTTCGCCTTACTCACCGAGTTCTTACAAGCAGTACGTATCTCCACGGTGACACCAAACATCACATATCAAACCCGCCATTTTGTCACCATAACTAGTCCCAGAAATAGGTCGAACAATATCATATAACTATGATACATAAATCGCGTCGTAAAGAATATAACCCATAAACATTTTATAAGCCATTCCGGTGCACGCACATGTTACTGTCGTTTATTATCTATTCTATCTATAATTTTTTTTCACCTACCCTCATTTTATGTACAATTTTTAACCGAGTCAAAGAAATGTAAGTTCTGTATTCGATCCGTATATATACAATTAAATGATCGAGATTTTCTTACAAATCACTGACCCGATTTGGGTGGGGTCTTAGCTATCTGAGTGTATATTTTTCAAGGATGGTGCACCCATTGTCACGAGCTGATTTCATTATAGATGTATGTATAACAAAAAGAATTAACTCGGTCAACTAATCGGCGACATAACAAAAATGTCCCCGACGAATTAAGAACCGCATTCTTCTTGTCAAAGTCGTTTAAAAAATAATAATTTGAAAATATCACTTATCCACAGATAATTGATGTCTACGACAACACATATGGCGGGAAACGCTGTTTGCTAGTCGTCATGGAGTGCTTGGATGGTGGCGAGCTGTTCCAGAGGATACAGGACAATAGAGAGGGTGCTTTCACCGAACGACAGGCTGCCGAGGTAAAGCTTGAGCTAGCTTCGTTATGGTTTATGCATCCCCCTGAAGGAAAATATGAGGAAACCTGCATGTGCCGGGAGAAATAAAAATAATTTTCGCGCGTCGGAAAGTATAGAACTGTTACAAAAATTTAAATTCACGCACTAAATGGTACATTTTGCAATTATCTAGCATTTTTCCAGTATTTAAGTTATTTCCACATGTCTTCATTCAAATTTATTTTTTATGCACTCTCAAATCGTCAATTTACAAATTAATAAATTACTTTAATGTAAAACCACCACTAATGTAGAATGTGGTAACTGTAGTGGCATCAATGAAGAATTATTTAAAATTTTAGTGTCTGGTAAATGTCTTCGGAGATAAACAATGGAACTCTTCGATTACTAACAGCAAATGACCTGCAAATGCTGCGATCGTTCCTCCATTTATAGGTACAACATCAGTTGATTCTCAAATTGTCAAATGTCACCCAACCTTTTAGCTAGAACTGTTGGGAAACTCTTCGGTATTCGTCCTTCTTTCGTCGCCATCTTTTTCGTAATATTATTAGCCATTTAGCGATTGTCATCTAAATTACACAACACATAAAGTCAAGCCACTCAGTAACCATTTAGACTAGAATTATTTAAACCAAGACCGACAATCATATTCAGCTATTCGTAATAACAACCCAAAGACCGAACTTTATTTGCCTTTGACAAAGAGACACTTAAACAGAATAAAATAGTAGTTCAAATTTAAATATCTATCTGATCGAGAATCAAACCCGCCAGCTAGAAATACATTACTGTATCGTTACGTGTCGTGACGTGACAGGAGCATATTGATTTCATATACTTAGCGAGGTTGGAGACATATTACCATGGAGTGAAGGGTCGTGACGCGTTGTACTAAATTAACAAAGTTACGACACACCACGACACAATATTGTATTTACTCGACTAACCTAGAAGGATAGTGATGTTTTTCCAGCGTATGTATATATGTGGGTATGTGTATGTTTTATTGTGACTTCCTGTAGCTTAAACAGCTAGATTAATTTTCAAATGTAAATTGTCGTTAGATTCTTGTACTTCCCCGGAGTGTTACAGACTATGTGACGTCACCAAAAATCAATATGGCGGACGTAAATTGTCGAAACTGACGAACCGTTGTGATTTCTTGTAGTCAACAGTTTTACCGATTTTGATGTGATAGGTGTTGTTATTAGACTGTCAGATTTTTATGTATTTTATAGTTACTTAAGATTTGTTCCAACCCTTAATTACAATCATTACTAATATTACTTAATTGCTACATAACACTCGTAGCAAAATCATCAAAAACAAACTCAATAAAGTATTTTTTTTAAAGAATCGGCTTCAAAAGCAAAATACCCAGTTACGTTTACATGGATGAATACTTATTCCAGTTAAACTAACTACTGGATAAACTACTAGACCGATTTAATGTTTATAGGTAAATTGAAAATAAAAAAAGAACCAACAATTTATTCATTGGGACCATTTCAACGAGTACCAACACGAACCTCTGCTGTAAGTTGGTGAGGATCTGTGTATCCTACTGATCCCGGCTGCAGCATCAGAACAAGTATTCCATAATATTGCATAGTAATGTTGTAGGTGTTTAAAAGGCAACACATATGTTTGAATGTCAATCAATTACTTATTATGCACATAAGATACCTATCGCAGCTAAGAAGAAAAGAGCCCATAACCCTGAAAAGGCTGGACCGATTTTGGTTTGGCACATAACTAAAAACTATCGCTCGAAAACCTTCTTTCTAATAAAACAAACCACATCCAAATCGGTTCACCCGCTTAGGAGCTAGGATGCCACAGGCATACACATATAGCGGTCAAACTAAAAACACTGCTCCTTTTGCGTCAAGGGTTGAAAATTATATGGGACTAACCTGACAGTATAACCTTTCAAATAAAAAAAATCACAACGAATTAAGAACCTCCTTCTATTTTGAGGTCGGTCGAAAAGGGACCAGACCAGGGGTAACGTCACTGTCACTACAAAGAATTTAAACACTAAAGAGTTTACATTTGATGTTATTTAAAGAGAGCAAAATCTTACGAAAACGTCCTGACCAACGTCGGTTAATAAAGAATATGAAAGCTTTGTAATAGGCCAGTGGAACGAACCCGAAGGCGATGAATTTTCAAAGGCGACATAAACGTTGGCATTGTACTTAACGCGTGGCTTAATTTATGGGAAAACGCGTTTTTTATTTGAGATAACGGTATGCACGTTCTGATAAGCGGTGTAACTGGAAATTATGACAATGCAATTGTGATAATAAAGAGCCCAAATTGCCTAGTGGTTCGAATACGTCGATCTCAACCGATGATCGCGGGTTCAAACTCCGGCTAGTACCGCTGTGTTTTCAAGTACTAAAATTTGTGTTTAATATCATCTCGTGCTCGGCGGTGAAGGAAAACATCTTGAGGAAACCTGCATGTTTCGGAGAAATTCTGACACATGTATATCCGCCCCGCAGTGGAGCAGCGTGGTGGATTAAGCTCTTAACCGTCTCCTTAATAGGAGAGGAGGCCTTGCCCAGCAGTGGGACATTTACAGGCTGTTACTACTACTACTACGACTTAATTGCGATTAAGATCCAAACATACAATACTTAAAGTTTTCTTGTAAAATATTCATTTAAATACCGATAATCCCATTAAAATCTGATGAGTAGTTTCCGTACTAAAACTTTTTTTAATAAACCGTCTTCGAAAACGAAATAAGTAAACTAAAAACAACATTTTGAAGTCGGTGGCGAGTAAAACATTTTACGTATTAAACACTGACACTGTTTTCAAAATGGACTTTCACTCAAAGATAGCTAATGTTATAAGGAAAAACTTTGGCTTCATTAATTTTAAAAGTTTCATTAATTTTAATTGATAAATAAAAAAAGTATATGCGAAAACAAAATTGAAACCGATGAAATAGTGAACTAACCCGATTCAAAAGCAGAGAAGGTAAATATTATATAAATATAATTTTTCCTCAAATTAACGCGGGTGAAATCACGGGGCGCAGCTAGTTCTATATGAATCTACCACCGATTCGGAAGTGGTTTAATACCGAGTAGAATCAGCAAGTAACTCGGTAATTTCGGTTTTATAATCTCGCTAATTACAAGAAGTCTCGAGAACTCGTATCGCACGATCGACGTTCGTTTCAAATGGCTTTCATTGAAACTAACTTTTAAAACATTATTTTTTAAATCATCCCGCGCTATCACTGGTTCAGAATATAAAATAAGGGTCAGAGATTAATTGGGTCGAATCTATACTAATATTTTAAACTAGCTGACCGTCGCGGTTTCCCTCGCTTTTATATTTACTGCTTCGCTGCTGTGAGTCGTACCGTGATGTAATATAACCTATAACCTTCCTCAGGAAATAAACTATCAAACAAAAAAAAATTCAGTTCGAACCAGTAGTTCCTGAGATTAGCGCGTTCAAACAAACAAACTCTTCAGCTTTAAAACTTACTCAATAAACGGACGCAACAACGCAAAAAGAATTTTTCAAACTTACAATTTTACCTCCATATACTATAAGTATATTATATTTATAAGCTATTACGTTATATAATATTGTATAATGTAACAAAATGATCAGTTATTTTTGCGTCAACATTATTTAAGGTTTTTTAAAGCATTTAACTAAAAACTTATTCTTAAAAGTGATTTTGTACTGCCCCATTAAGATCTAATGACCTTGTGTCGGGTATCTGGAAACACACACAACACTTACACAAACACCACCACGACAAACATTCGTATGGCCAATACATACGTTTGCCGCGAGCGCGACCCGCGACTTACCGCTTCAGTCAGTTGCAGTGACCACTGCACCAACGTGTCTATCATTTAATTTATATATCAATTAATTTATTTATTCTTCAATTAAAAAAACCTTGAGACCAAGCGTATATTAAAACTAAGGATACATTCACTGCATGTCCAAGATAAATAATAAAGATCTCATTGCAACTAACGAAACGTAAGGTACACTAAAAAAGTTAGAAATTGTCTGCGAGAAAATAAACGAACAAAGACGAGAAAAACGAATCCTTTAATTTTTAATGTCAAGACATTGGGTCTTCTGCAACTGGAATAAAAACCTGCGAAATCTAGTAAAACTAGTTCTATTATCGTTACTGCATTCGAAGTTTTAGGACGCTAAACGGAAAATCTTGAAAATAGAATTTTCAAAAATACAAAAGTTAAGTTACAGCCTGTAAATGTCCCACAGCTGGGCAAAGGGCTCCTCTTCTGTTAAGGAAAAGGTTTAGAGCTTAATTAACCACGCCTCTCCACTGCGGGGCGGACATACATGTGTTAGAATATCTCCATGCAGTTTTCCTCCCGATGTTTTCCTTCACCGAGCTCAAGATGAATTTAAACACAAATTTAGCACTTGAAAACTAAGCGGTGCTAGCCGGGGTTTGAACCCGCGATCATCGCTTGTGATCGACGTGTTCTAACCATCTCGGCTCTCATTTTCCAAATCCGTTAAGAAATAATGGAATTGTGGGATAACAAATTGAAAAAAAATACGAATCGAACCTCCTCTTTTTTTAAAGTCGGTTAAAAATCGCTCACCTCTGAAATCATTTGAATAATATACAAGGTTCGCCGTGTGATATTTCCTGCGATTCAAGAACCTTTGATGATATTTTAGTTCTCATTGTGGTACGAGTCATGAGAAATAGCGTTTTTTTTTAATTATCACTAGCTGTTCCTTCCGGCTTCTCGTTTATGGTTGCTGCTTAGCTCCTATGAATTGTAGCGTGATGTGATATAGCCTATAGCCTTCCTCAATAAATAGAAAATCTAGCTCAAAAAGAATTTTTCAATTCGACCAAGTAGTACCTGAGATTAGCGCGTTCAAACAAACAAACTTTTCAGCTTTATAATATTAGTACAGATTAATTGTTACATTGGGAAGGAACTGTTAAGTCTTTAATTCGTAAAAACAGCGATGATATTATATTATTATAGATAAGCTCATGGATATCGTTGCCTAGCGACTTGGCGATGAGATATTCGACCCAACAAGACATAACGACCTTGTCAAAGTTTAAAATGAGTATTTTCTAAGTCAAATAGTATGAACGTAAAAAAACGAACACTTGGGACGAGTTTGATCAATCACGTGTCGTTTTGTTCGTCGTAACGGCGCGAATATTATAGAAAGCATAAGAATTAAAAAAAAAATAGCCTATTTTGGACGCCATATCAAGTGTAGCGTCGTTGAATAGGTATTTAAAAATGATTTTTATGTTTATTATATAATTTTCCAATCAGAATTACCGTTTAGAATCTATAACGATTTAAAGTTGGTTACTAACGATTCTCATTTATAAGGTTTTAAACAGAAATGCTGACTGTAGATGGTCTTTTTTTTAGGCAGGGGAAATATTCGAAAAGATACCCGATACCTAGGGGAGAGATCTGGGTTATCTGGCGATTTATACCCACTAAAACCCCTGCGATGGCCTTTCTCAGCATGGAAATAGAGAGGCCTCGGGATAGCTTGCGCATGCGCATCCGCGGCCCTTCCGCTCGTGGCTGGCGGAGCTCGTCTCAGGAGGGTCTGGTCTTGCCCTCCCCGCACTCCTCGCTGGTACGGCAGTTCGAGGAATCCCGGCTACTGTTCTCCTCGGGGCCGTATGAAAACGGATACGTGGGACTCCCATCTCACGCACCCACGACCCGAGGGCACGCCCTATTTATCCTGCCCCGGGCACTGGTGTGGCTAGGAGGCCGGAAGAACGACGCCTCGATCGTCCTCGATGTAGATGGTCTAGTTACACAGTCGGATTTTTGATTTTTGTTAAATTAATTATTTGTTAAAATACAATATGAAATATGAATAAAACGCCGTGACTCAGTCCCTTGTACCGCACACATGACCCATATCAACTGTCAACATTACACATGTGTTTAGTTACAACGTGTCGTCGAAACGTTATTTAAAACGATCTTATATATATAACTTATTCATAGTCAAAGGACCTTCGCTAAAGGTTCTACAGTTTTGATGATAACTTGCCATGGTGCGTTATTTTACGGTTTCAGTTATTTCGTTTTTTAAACAAAATTACTTTAACGTATTTTCTTTAATTGATAGAACGAATCTTAAAGCGTATTCTTAAAAAAAGGAGAAATTTTAATGTTTCTTAAGAAATAACGGAGTTATGAGGTAACAAACAGTAAAAAAACATACGTTACGAATTGAGAACTTCCTCCTTTTTAAATAATAAATAAATAAATAAACGCATCACACTCAACGGCCCCCATTAAGATCGCGTGACCTTGTGTCGGGGGTCCGGAAACACACAACACTAACACAAACACCCAGACCACGACAAACATCTGTATGGCCAATATAGACATTTGCCGTGAGCGAGGATCGAACCCGCGACCGTTAGCGCTTGAGTCAGTTGCAGTGACCACTGCGCCAAAGTGCCTGTCTTTTTAGATGTTGTAATGCAAGCAAAACTGCGGTACAGATATCTGTACTAGTATTAGACGCTGATAAGCAATACTGTGTCAAGACACACGGACTTCATTTTCAGAAAATGCCGTCTAAAGATGTCAAACCTATTCTTAATGAATTTGTTTAAAGAAGTATGTATCTATCTTTTCTTTTCTTTTTTGATAAAAGATAAAAAGAATTACAAACTAATTGATATAATGAAGAGTTTTTTTAATATTAATTACTGCATATTGCAAAATATGGAACATAAAATTAAGATACTTTTTCCGTACACATTTAGTTTAGAAGACTTGAAATTTTTTTGAATGATGTTAAATACGTGAAGCATTGTCAGACTTTGTCAATATCCCCAAATTTCACTTTTTCTGAGTTGACACATTATTGCTTATCAGCATCCAATTTTATCACACCGCTTTCATTATTAATCATGATAATTTATTTTCTTATGAAGAAAAAACTGGTCATTTTTTAATTTATACATTACATACAGTGTACAAAAAATTATCACAAAGATTATAAATTCAAAGGAAGTAATAACTTAATCAAAAACATATTTTTAAGTAAAAAAATTTAATTTAACTTTATTTATATCTCAATATTATATTTAATCTTATCACACTACATGTCGCGTTTAATTAAAATACGTTTTTAAGCGGCAAAAAGTTGAATAAATTTATTGTAATTATTAATATTATCTGTACTAATATTAATAAGCTGAAGAGTTTGAGTGCTGAGTTCGAATTGAAAAATTATTTTTGTGTTAGATAGTTTATTTATTGAGGAAGGTTATAGGCTATATTACATCACCAAGTAAAACCCAAGGGAACTAGTTTAGGTATATTTCGTATACGTACTTTTTTTTTAATGTACGTTTGCCTATTACTCAAAAAGCACTTAACCGATCTGGTTAATTCTTTTTTACTTTAAATACATATTACGGTTACTTAAAAACCAAAGTACTAAACAGATTTTGATAAAAATTCTATAGTACCGAACTAAAGTATACCGCTTTATATATACACAAAAAATCATAAATTACGGAATCATAAAGTAACGAAAATTAAAAAAAACAACACAAATTAAAAACCCTCTTTCCGACCTCCTTTTCCGAAGTCGGTTTAAAATATTTCCATATATATGTATGTACGTGTAACGAATACCTTAATCGGGTATCAAGTTAACCCCAAACTGTAGTTACCGGCTCGCAATCGGTAAAAGTTGTACAACTATCACGTGCAATTTAACCGGCAGTTAGTGCAAGTTGCAGTTAAACGCAGATAATGGGTCGATTGAACCGAATCACGGTGATTATGCTCTCGAGCCGGCGTAGGGTTGGGAGTTGTTTAATCGTTGGGCTTTATACGGTTGAGACGAACGTACGTACATACACTGGCTCTTGGCCGCGGCTACGCTCGTATTATGAACCTACTCGCGCGTTTGTCGGGTATTAACATATAATTGACTTGCAGTACCCCACTTAGTAATTTGATGCCAAACTTACAACCCTCTTTTAAGCCTCTTAGGGGTTGAATTTTTAAAAATCAAATCATTTACGATATTTAAGGAAAGTTTGGGCAAAATTTTATGTTTCTAGATCCAGCGCTTTCAGCTCTGCGTAGATCGATCAGTCAGTGAATGTCAATCAGTCAATCAGAATTTCTTTAATAAGCTCCGAAAATCTATTCATTTTGATTTTAACGAACCCCAACATGATACTACGGCTGTAAATAGGTGATGAGTTGAAAACCGACTGATTCCAGATGATACTGCAGCATCAGAACAAGTACGTAATTTCATTCTTTTACGGCGATCTTCTGTGGGAGTACGAACTGTAGTCATTAGGCTACATTTAGGCTCTACCTCAAATGTATCATATGGATCGAACATAGACCCTCCTTTTTTAAGTTGGATAAAAATCACAATAAAGAGTTACATATATTGTAAACATAGAAAAGCTATAATATTGTTCAAGATGACGAATAATAAATGAAAACATGGCGTGAATCATTACGTCAAATTGTATTGCGGAACGTAACGTCTTAGAATTACTCGTGTATAAATAATAAAACTAACAATTTAGGTATATATACATAGGTACTAGATTTTGCTCGTAGCTTTTAATGTACACTTTGAAATAAAATCATGCGCTGAAATATATATATGGATGCTGATAAGCAATAATGTATCAACCCACAAAAAGTCAAACTTTAAGATATTGATGAATTTTGATACTACGTCACCTATTTAACATTATCCAAAGAAACTTCAAGTCATCTAAACTAAATAAGTATGGAAAAAAGTTTCTTAACTCAATGTTTCGTATTTCAGGTGCGTTCCGTAATTTGCAATTTATAAAATAATCTCAAATACTTAAAAACTTATTATTAGATAACATATTAAATTAATCTATCTGCTTTTGATTCATTATACATTTTATCAAAATAGAAAAGAAAAGATGAATATATACGTCTTCAAACTAATTTATTAAGAATAGGTTTGACATCTTTAGGCGCCATTTTCTCAAAACGAAGTCCGTGTGGCTTGACACAGTATTGCTTATCAGCGTCCATATAGCCTATGACAATCTACTATATATAATGCACCTTTTAAATGGTACCATAATTATTATAGTCGAAAATGTATCTATTTGTCCATGGAGTCTGTTCAAGCGTTGGAAGGTTATCAGCTCTATTATGGTCGTTGAAAGGATCTGAGCAGCTTCTACGGGTCTAAACTAGTCGAAATTAACTACTATGACATCAATGATACTAAAACAACATAGTTAAGTTACCTTGACCTGATGTTCCTACTAACTAACTAACTAACGTCGTCTGGAACCAACAGGATAACTCCTCACCAATATAGAACAGAAGCATCGTGATGGGGCTCGTTGAAATGGTCTCAATGAATAGATCGTCGGCTTTCTTTTTTTAATTTCAATTCTAGATAATTAAGGACTTTTGTGTTTGTTTTGTTATCTGTATTTATTCTCGAGATAACCTATATCAGAGTAGGTAACCGATAAGCTTTATACGAAAATTACACATATAAGTTTAGCTTTCACTTTCGTAAAGTTTTACATAAGTTGTTTTTCATTGTTTTACACCTGAAAGAATTTACCAGGTTACAGAAATGTTTATATCAATTACGAAAGTTAAACTTACATATGTAATTCTCGCCTTACATATTTTGTATTTATTAATGTTAGTATCTATACTATATCTGTATTATAAAGCTGAAAAGTTTGTTTGTTTATTTGAACGCGCTAATCTCAGGAACTACTGGTTCGAATTAAAAAAAATACTTTTGCGTTAAATAGTTTATTTATTGAGGAAGGCTATAGGCTATATTACATCACGCTTCGACTCATAGGAGCGAAGCAGTAAACGCGAGTGGAACCGCAAGTGACAGTTAGTTTAGTTATATTTCGTATGCGTAATACAAATGAGAATAAAATTAAGTGTACCTAACTTAATATTTCAATATGTTTTACTCGTTTATAAGTAAGCAAAATGTTTTATCACAATCGGAAGATCTGTACGGCAGCAAATAATATACGAAAACAGAAAAAATATGTATTTTTATACATTAGATTAACTAACTAACCTTGTCGTAGTAAAATACCAAAGGAAAAACCACACGGGCAAAACCGCGGTTTTAAGCTTGTTAGGAAATGTACCCGGGGAGTTACGAGTTTTCGTAACTCCCCGGGTACCTACTTATATTCCGGGGCATGAAATATCATATTTTCTGACCCCGGACACCATAATCATTCGAAACACGGGTGTCGTCTCTCGTCAAAGAATTCATTGTAATGTGAATCTTTGTCTAGCAACTCTAACAACCAGTTTCACCGGTTCCTGTTACAATTAATATTTAACCGACAGTTAACGATAACCAACAATTAAGGTTGCATTATATTTTTGATATGTTCACCTTTCACCGACCTTCCAGATAAATAAATTAATTTGAGATTTATAATTTGACGGAACGGCAACGTCGCCTTTAAACGTTTCAATACACGATTCTAATTTATCTTTGTTTAAAATTGTAGCCACGTTATAATTGGACGCTGATAAGCAATACTGTGTCAAGCCACACGGACTTCATATTGAGAAAATGACGTCTAAACATGTCAAAGCTGTAATGAATTAAAGGCAGTTTGATATATTTAATATATTATCTAATGAAAAGTTTTTAAAAATATAAGATCATTGTATAAATTACAAAATAAGGAACGACTTGGAAATTTGAAACAATTAAGAATCTTTTTTCGATACTTATTTAGTTTACATATACAAATTATCAAAAATATCACGTGGGAAAACAAGCAGCGCGTTTATCGTTTATAGGGTAATGGGTTAATTACATACATTCGAGTTGACGTCTTGTAATATCTCCAATCATTACTTGTTCAAAATTGGATGCTGATAAGCAATAATGTGTCAACCCACAAAAAAGTCAAATTCGCAGATATTGATGTATTCTGATAACACGTAAGTGAGTACGAAAAAAAGTTTCTTAATTTATGTTTCGAATATTGAAGTGTGTTTTATATTTGGATGTTGATAAGCAATAATGTGTTAACCCACAAAAACTCAAATTCGGAGGTATTGATGTATTTTGATACTGCATTACCTATTCAACATTATTCGAAGAAAAATCAAGTAATATAAACGACATAAGTACGGTAAAAAGTGTCTTAATAATTGTTTCGTATTTCAAGTGCGTTCCATATTTTGCAATTTATAGAATAATCTGAAATATTTGAAAAACTTTTTATTAGATAATATATTAAATATATCAATCTCCTTTTAATTCATTATACGTTTAAAAAAAAAAGAAAAGAAAAGATAGATATAAACTTCATTAAACAAATTAAGTAAGAATAGGTTTGACATGTTTAGACGCCATTTTCTCAAAATGAAGTCCGTGTGGGTTGACACAGTATTGCTTATCAGCGTCCATTTAGCAATATATAAAAATCTCATATTTTAAAAACTTATTATAGACAAAACTTTTTATTGTACTAATCTGTTTTTAATTAATTCAGATTATCTTTTATTAAAATATAAAAGAGAAGACGGATGCATATAACGTACTTCTTCAATCAATTCAATTCAATTCAATTCTTTGGTTAATGGCTTTTAGTTGTGCCAATTAGACACATGTTATTTCGCCAATGTCACGTGGAATTCTTCAATCTAATTTATTAAGAATAGTTTTGACATATTTAGACGACATTAACTCAAAATAAGTCATGTGGCTTGACATATTATTGTTTATCAATGTCCAACTAGCTTTCTCGCTCGTCTTTACTCACGTTAATGTAGATTTGTTTTAGATTAATACGAATGTTAAAAACCTAAACATTGTCTATAACCATTTAGTTATTTAATAATATACAATTCAAACGGTGCCATAATTTTTAAAACATCACGTGAAAACTCAGCGGTACTAGTCGGGGTTTGAACCCGCGATCACCGGTCGACGTGTTCTAATCATTAGGCCATCTCGGCTCTCACGAAAAGTTTGTAGGATTTTATATCGGTACAGATTTATTTATTCGTAATTTTTAAACTATCTTTGTCTTCTCAGAAGCTTTTAGCGCAGATAATATATAAGATTATATTATTAATCAGATTTCTTCTTTATCTAAATAAACTAATTGGAGTATTTAATTAAGTATTTTTATATTTTGATTCTAAGAGCTCTCACAAAAAAAGTAAGATTTTATTCGACTTAATAGACTCACGGATAGACTAAAAAGAAAATTCATAAAAATAAGTTTCATATGCTGAGTGTTTTGTTTATTTTTTTAATAAACCGACTTCGACGAAACAAATAAACTAACGAGTAATTAATTGAAAAAAAAAATCAAAAACCCGACAGCGTAACGTAATCGTTACTAACCAACTTTAAATCGTTATAGATTCGAAACGGTAGTTCTGATTGAAAAACGATATGAGAAACCTAAAAATGATTTTTAAATACCTATTCAACGATACTACACTTAACACAGTTCGTCGATTTAAATATTTTTATACTTTCTGACTTTCGCGCCATTGTGAGAAGTCAAACGATGTGTCCTTTATCAAAATCGGCGCATGCGTTTGGTCTAAATAGTGCCACAAAGGTACAAACATACATTCTATGGTAAATTCATTACCATCCCACGCGTCGCGCAGTCGGGTAAAAAGTGGAAAATGAATATTTTCTATAACATTTTGAAGTCGATGTTTTGTGGTGATTCATACTGAATTGGAGAGCCCGTGGGGTCACTTGCGCATGCGCATCCGCTGCCCTGGCTGGCGGAGCTCTTCTCAGGCGGGCAAAGTATGGTCTTGTCCTCCCCGCACCCCACGCTGATGCGTGCGGCAGTTCGAGGACATCCCGGCTGCCGTCCTCCTCGGGAAATCGTTTCCCAGTAACCAGTAGTCAAAGTTGGAAATACACGTCAATTAGTAAGAACATACCCTCGGTATTTCCCCGAAAACCGTTAAAAGGTTTTTATTTTGGCGCAAATACGAGAACGCATTTGAAAAGAAAATTTTCAAATTTAGAACAGTCGTGAGTAATGCGATACCTTAATGTGTTCCTAGTACCGGCTTGTAAGATTCCACAGATTATATTAATAGAATACCTATCGAATATCTTATGACTAATGGAAATAATAAGGGACTTAGATTTTATTCTTTTTATGTTTTTGCTTTTATTAGACAGGTTGGCGCAGTGGTCACAGCAACTGACTGAAGCGCCAACGTTCACGGGTTCGATTCCCGCAACTGAAACTTAGTCCACGTCCTTCTCCACGATAAAATCTATAGCATTACTCAAATTCATCAAAATTAGTTCTAAATTACTTAAACATCCTACTATTATGAATGCGAAAGTTTGTAAGGAAAGATGAATGTTGTTGCTCTTTTACACAAAACCTACTGAGCATAATTAGATGGAACTTTACAATAATCTAACTTATGGATTAAGAATACTTTTGCTATTAGATATCTTACAAATGTAGGAATACTCTCGCGGTTAATTCGATCTATGAGATAATTTAGCATCAGTAATAAATAATTTTATACATTTTTCCTACATAAATTGTGTCTTTTGGTTTTTAATTTTTATACTAAACGTGATAGTTTTAAATGCCTGTAATGTTGTATTACATTGCATCCGATTTAAAATTTTCTTTTTATGTGATTTGTGATTACGCCGATGATTTCAGAATCAATGAAGAAAAATGTATCAGAATAGCACATACGGTATTTTTTTCAATATACCACGTGGTTAAAGCAGCGGGCGAAGGTTAGTTTATATAAGAATGTATGTATGTACGTATGTATAGTCATTAGCGATTCGTTGCACCGCTTAGTTTTTAATCTAGGTCACATACTTGACTATAATGTCCAATAAACTAAAATCAGACTTATAAAAACGTTTACGAGCTAATTATATAATGTAAACCATGATTAACGTGTGCAGATTATATTAAAAATTTAACTACGATTTCATAATTTTACTTCGTATTTTCACCCGACTGCGCGATACAAGAGAGGGTAATGTGTTTGACAGTCTATGTATGTATGTGGATTTGTGAATGTGATTCACAAATTTTAATAAAAAATACATCGTTGATGGCCAATTTTGAATTCATTATGTGAAAAAAAATCGACGAACTGCGTTAAGTGGGGTATCATTTCATATATTAAATTACCGTTTAGATTCTATAACAATTTAAAGTTGGTTAATAATGATTCTCTATTGTCTTGTTACGCAGTCGGGTTTTTTATTTTTTCAATTGATTAGTTGTTTCATTACAATTTATTATTACAATACTGCCTTTCATACACAAATATCTGTGTATTAAACAAATTGAAAAGACAAAAGATAAAAATTCATTCCATTTCCAAATTAAACTAAAAAAAAATCACGTAAAAAAAAACATATAATAAGGACAGCAACATGTTAATAGCATAAGCAGAAGATTAAGATAGTCGAGAAGATTCAGTGACTGTAGGCGTAGTGTCAAAGGTCATCGCTGCATCTAAGGTTAGTTACACACACGGCGACATTTTTGTCGTTCGATATTTTTGTCGCTAATTTCAGTTGCAATTTTTCGTAACAATATGTGTCAAAGTCAGTTTTAAGTATTAGTTACTTTTATATATATTTTTAGCTGGTATATTTGCTGTTATATAACGCTGTAAAGTTTCTAATCACGCTAACCGCAGGTGGATTTGTATTTTTTTTATATTAAAAGCCCCTTACTGACAAACGTTATAGGCTATAAAACATCCCGCCATGACCTCGAGTAATAACCACAAAATGCGATAAAATCGTATAATAATAAAGAGGAGACAGCGAATTTTGTATGTGCGAAGTTAACTCGGGAACTACTAAACTTATTAAAAAAAAAGTAAAATCTGATTCTACATTACACGCCGCGATCATAAGCTATTATTTTTATATACAAAGACCCTGTGACTTTGTTCCCACAAATTAGTTACATTTTATTACGTGTCTTACACTGTGTAACGACCCTTAGTCGTGAGAGGTATTTCCGCGGCGAGATAAAAAGGCCCTTAGCGGGTCTCACACACACGTTAGATAGCGGCTCTTGTTTACGTATTATTATAATAACACTTTTCAAAGCGACACACGACATAACAAAGAAACTTAATGCTTTTAACTTGTTTTTGGTTATAAATGTGCATATATTTTTTTCGTTTCTCCGCTAGATGTCACTATTTTTTACAGCCCTAATAGAAAAGCCATTATTAGTTTTTAGAAGCTATTTATGTGGTCTATTAAAATTTGTTTATTATAAGACTTTTTGTGTACTGTTTTAATTGACAAAATGGTTTAGAAAAATTGTCATGGATTCTAATACTGCAGTTAGAAAATATGCTATAAATCTTAACATTTCTTCTGAAATTATATAATTGTAAAATTCTCACTCAATATTATCCTTTATTAAATCCAAAAGAGTTTTTAATATATTTTTTTTATACTAAGAATACCTGAAGTGAATAATCATAATGAATTAAAGTAGGCAATCAATCAATCATTTATAGGCAAATACTATAAAAACATTAGTAATATTACCATTAACAAAATGAATAATTACATTCATAATTCATAATTGTGTTTCTGTTAAATTATGCGGATTAATTTTGATTTATGCTGTGTAAACAAAATAAAAAAAATACTTTATTTAAATCGGCTTTTAATAATACTTTTTCTTTGTCATAAATAACTAAAAAATCTTTTAGTTAATAAAAAAGCTACCATCGGTTCTGAATGTAGATTCTACTAAGAACCGACAAGAAACTCAAAAGTTAATTTTAAAAATTCATCAATACATACAAATTTAGATGAAAAAGGGACTTTTTTTTGACATAAGATTATTGTATCTAGGATGATATATCTAGGAAATCATTAATCTAGTATGAAACGCAAAATTGTGTTGCAGTTTCACTTGCATGTATAGTTACTGCTTCAGTCTTATGAGTAGTGTGATGTAAAATAGCATATAGACTTCCTCAATAAATAAACTATCCAACACAAAAAGAATTTTTCAATTCGAACCAGTAGTTCCTGAGATTAGTGCCTTCAAATAAACAAACTAACTCTTCAGCTTTATAATATTAGATGTGAAATTACTGTTTATATGTTTGTTTGTTTAAACCACTAAAATAATCTTTAATTAATTTTTGTACAAAGGATCTTGAAGAATGACAGAGGCAATTTTTTTTTATTTGACGGTAGTGAAATATTTAGCATAAATTACACAACCCATCAACTCTCGAAGAAATAGCCTATTCTAAATAATAATTCTATGGAGACGATGCTACGGTAAGCAAACCAGATGTTATACACCATATTGAAAATTATATACCTATATGTATTTATTTTAATTCTTATGTGCTTAGTACATAAAATATATACCAAGCCGTAACCTTGCTCTAAAATCTAGAAATAGGCACGTCAAGATTTATATTCTAGAACACATACTTTTATGGCATTAAATACTTCAATTATATTAAACTAGCCGCCCCTCGCGGTTTCACTTGTTTTTATAGATACAGCTTCGCTCCTGAGCATTGTAGTGTGATTAAATATAGTCTATAACCTACCTCAATAAACGGGGTATCTAATGTCTAATGCCTAAAGATTTTTTTTTTAAATCATATCAGTAGTTTTAAAAATTACTTTGTAAATAAAAGCTTATAAATAAATTATACTTTTTTTATAACATTAGTATAGATAAGAGTGAATTTGTAAACATTAAAACATGCATTATATTTATTAAGACACTTCATTATTTACTTATTATTTAAATAATTAACATAAAAATGTTGCTTAATTTTGTGAAGCAAATATAAAACAAAGACTTTTTCTTAATGTACCACAGTGTATATTTGTGTCTAGAATCTTAAAATTATAAATACTATTATGACATTTTAGTATACCCTAAAATAAGTGGTTTCCAAATCTAAATTTAATATCTATTTAATAAGAAAAAAACAACAATTTGGCATTTGAGTAAAATACTTTCAATTGATTTTCTTTTCACAAAGAAAACATTAACAAACAGCTCCCAATGGATTAAGGTTACAGACCGCTGCCTAAGTAGGAATGTAGGTAACTCAATACGCAAGAAACAAGTTTCCTATTCAGGTTTTCTAAGACTAGAACTGAGAAAGGAAAATTTTACTTCAAAATTCATATTCCAGAACATTTTCAATACGAAAAATTCCATACATTCGATATGAAAGTATGAGTCTTGAAAAAAGAAAACAAAAAGGTCAAGTACTTCTTTTGTCAACGAATATTATCTGTATATCATTATTGCGTTTTTTATCTGTATTATTAGCCTTTTATATGTCAAATGTCAAACAAGAATGGTAGATTTTTAGCACTGATAAAAATTGTATTCACGCGATCGAGCGTTGTATCATCATTTTTTTTTTTTATTATTACAGCAATTGGTATAATTTAGTATGCAGGTCGGACACTGTTTAATTATTCATCGTTCGTGATACGAAAGTTTCTATTATATTATCAAGCTTAATAGTACAAAATTATTAGAGAAATTCAAAGGACATTTTTGTAATAATATATTAAAATACGTAAAAGATTGTTATTGTTTACTAACCTTTTCAATCGTTGATGTCCCTTCGCAAATAATCAGAAATTCAATATCACATCACTTAGAACATCAGATATAATATCGCACTGCAGTTATCAAATACAGATGGAAATTTTAAATTAGGCAGCATTCGCCCGCGATATTCGTACCGGCACTGTATCGAACCGAACCTTTATGAAACCATGGGGAAAATATGCATTTTTTATTATCTTTATCGATTTCGAGCCCGCCACGATCAGCTACGGTCGAAAAGTCAACGTAACGGCCTACCAGCGGAACAGGTTCGTTTTTACAACAATATCACCCACAAGCACCTAAGTAATTTCATTAATAACATCTAAAAATCGATTCCACAAGGTTCACGACAATTCAAACAGAAGACTGCGGCAGCGTGTTAAATTCATTATTTTACTATCTAACGGCTTTGTACCGCACGTAAAACGAGTTATTTGATAGGTAACACTTTTATAAGACTATAATTTAGATGATGCATCGATATTATTGTTGTACACACCGATTTTTCGTATCATTTTTCTTAATACAATGGTTGCAAACAATGATCGAATTGATAACACGCGCGACCGACGCTCGGCGAGCCCGCGATGACACTAAACTCAGTATAGATGTCGCGCCATTCGTGGCCATTATGGAAAATGGCGACCGACAGGAGCCGTCAAAATCGATCAATTTAATTTCTACTTTGCTACAATATAAATAAGAATCAAATTTACGTACAGATTCTTATATTTTAAAAACTATTCGATCGTATAAAGCGACTGATTTAAAGAGTCCTAAGTGCTAGTGACTATGAAACGAATAGAAGTACTATTTGTCTATTCGCATTAAACATGAGATGTTTTGTCTCCTCTTCTTCAATGTGATTTCGAACAAATATAAACTTTATAGTACGCCTGCGCTAGTCTTAAAGCTATTTACATTGTTATGCAATAATGAACTTTACTGAAATAAAAATAATAATAAAATATAATCATTTTAGAATAATTCGATTAATTTATACATTTTAAAATAAAAAAAAATCGAATTTATTTTATATTTTCGTCTATGATATACAGTTACAGTATAAATAACAAACTTACTCAAACTTACGGTGAGTGAGTCAGTGAGTGGTATATTTCTAATTAATTAATTTACTTCCCCTTGAGCAAGTGCATTCTGAAATTCTCAGAAATACCGAAAATGTAAAAAAAAACAAATTAATATTTTTGACTTAGTCCATGTCACATAAAAACACAATTAAAAGAAAGAAAATGTTGAAAATGTAAAAAATATTACAGTCAGGAAGCCCAATTCAGTCTGTCGGGTAAAGTCACCTATTCGCAATATCGGGTGCCAATTAATTTATTTAAATTGTAATTTCAAGTAGACGATTTAAAAATAAACAATGGACTGCTAGAAGTTTAAACTCCTACTAGAATTGAAAAAAAACTACTTATAGCCGAACATAGACCTCCTTTTGAAGTCGTAAATAATTATCTTCATCTTTAGTAGTTTTTTCGTAATGTTTTAGACATACACGAAGCAAAAGCTACAATTTTATTTATATAAAAATCGTTTTTATGTGTATATAAATATTAGTGATGTATATTTTAATTGTAAAATATTTACATTTTAACATACCTAGTTCAAACCATATCGAATTGTTTTAAATATAGGATAAATACTGTTAATTTATCTATCTTGTTATAATAAATGCGATATCCATCAATATTATATATCAATGTTTTTTGTATCTTTATGTACTGGTTAATTATTTACTCTCTTATATTAATATAATAATTTTATCTATATCTTAAATACAATATTTTCCGCATAGCTAGTGACATCTGTATGTACTACTTTCAAACATACAAATCGCGTATAGATGGCGCTGTTACCTGCCTTATGAATTTTTTAACAATTTAGTTCTTTATATTACGACCAGATGACGTCTAATATTATTATTTTGTATATACAGAATATCTATGTATCTGCGCATCTTCATTTGTCTTAAATATTACCTCTTTCATAAGCATGGATCGAGTATAGTCAACGACCGAGACTAAACGTCTCATAGCTAGTTGTCAAAATCGAATGGTCGTATATATGTGTGTATACACATACATTGGCAGATAAACACTTTACTCTCCATTGCGTTGTGCAGTCAGGTAATTTGCAGGTAAACGAGCAGGCGGCCACCTGATGTTAATTAAGCACCGTCATGAATATTTGCAGCGTCAGAGAGCCCACAAAAGCGTTTCCAGCTTAGGAAGAAATAAGGTAGGCGAATAGGAAGTGACGAAAGAAATGGATGGTCTTTGGCTTTCGATTCACTCACTCGCCGTTCGAAGCGTGCCTATATTAACAATTTTACACTGGTTTTCTACGAGAATCTCATATCTACTGCCATTGGCGTATATATACTTGTACTTACTTCATTGAACAAATCTCAATGACTATGGTTTATATAATTTGTAAATAACTAAGATTAGTATTTAGAATCATACAATCTTACTGCGTATATGAAAACTAGTTTATCTTTGTACGTTTTGGACTTACAACCCCCATTTGGACCCTCCCTTAGACGAACCCCTCCCATATGAAAGCTACAGTTACGCCCGTGTCTACTGCCCATTATTGAGCTGATGACACATTAGTTGTTGGTCAATCATTTATTGTTTACACTGATTGGTGGAAATAATCCATTACCCCCCACCTCTTACCCCTCTCTGTCCGTCAAATGTGATATACTCATTGTTAAAGACTTCTAATGGGAGTTACTATAAAATATAATAGTAAATTATATTATTTTCCTGTTTTACATTAAAAGTGTCACTGATCATGTTTTTAAAAGTGTTTTTCATTTTGTTTACTACATTAGGTAAGGATTTTAAAGCTTTTAACCTCTAAATCCAAATTGTGTATATAACTAGCTTTTGCACGCGGCTTCGCTCGCGTTAATTTAGATTTTGTTTTAAAGTAATACGAATTATAATACATTCTATGACTGGAGCCGTCTTTAACGTATTGGAGGCCCTGGGCACATTGTGATAGTGGGGCCTCTATGTGACTGTTAGTTTGATTTATTTACTGTCACGTTAAATGATTATAAAGGTACTAGCTTTCACCCGCGACTTCGTCCGCGTGAATAGTAAATTTAAATCCAAGATATAAGCCATCTTCATTTCAAACAATCAAATCGGTTCAGTAGTTTTTGTGTGAAAAAGTAAAAAGTACTGTTTAAATTATTCCTCTGTGAGAACTTCAAATTTTTTCGGGATAAAATGTAGCCTATGTGTTATTCCAAAATATATGCCATCAACATTTCAAATTTTAGCCAAATCGGTTCAGTAGTTTTTGCGTGAAAGAGTAACAAACATCCATCCATCCACACATACAAACTTTCACATTTATAATATTAGTAGGATATATAAAATTCACAGAAAATGTACATTGATTGAAAAGGTTCTCTTATTATATATAGTTTTCTTATTATAAGAGGGACATAATCATCAATAACTTTTCCTTTATCTGGCCGGAACTACGAGACCCTCATCGATCGTAGGGCCCTGGGCAATTGTACAGTGTGTCCAGTGGAAGAGGAGCATGTCTATGACAATTTAGAATAATGTATCTATCAAATGGTATCTACTTCACGCGGATCTTCTGTGAAAGTGAGGTACTGCCAATACGCGCTACAGATAGGCTCTGCCTCAGAAAAACGTCAAATAATTATGAATACTAAAGACCTTTTATTTTTCAGTTTCATCCGAAGGGCAACATACGGGTAAGTTACATAAACCTATATTAATATCGATAAGTGGTCGAAATTCAAACAAATAAATTTACATACACAACTGACTTAAAAAAAGGAGGTTCTCAATTCGTAGAAAATGCTTTTTAAGTGTTCGTTACCTCATTACTCTATTTCTAAATTATTTTTTTATTCGAAAACGTAAACTTTCAGGTTAGTCCCATAGATTTTTTTTATCAAAATAGCTTTTATAGATTGGTTTTAAAATCAAAATATCTGGATATATTTCATGAAAGCAAACGGAATTTCGTGCTTTTGAAGTCAGTTTTTTTAAGTCATAATTATCACAATGAAGAGAGCGGTCATTTTGTTTTGGTGGTACGAGCGTTACACAAATTGTATCATTATAGGCCTCCATAAGACTAAGCTCCTTCTCACTCACTTACTTCTCTGATCTCTTATCTGATAATCACTCACTCTCTGATGGTTTTATCATAGAATGTAAGAGCAACTGAGCTCCAATTTGAACGGTTACATCAACAGCGAACTTTATGTAAGACAAAAATAAGAGTTTACCCAATTTAACATTTTAGGTGGTTTGGTGGTTAAAATAAATAACAAGGAAATTGAAACCGAGACCAGCTATACAAAACGTGAAAGTGATTATGTAATATACGTAAAAAACACGATTCCATATACATTTTTCGAAAATGAAAAAATCAATGCTACTTGTGAAAGTGCAGATCTTTCTGGTAAAACTTATCACATGTCTTGGATGACAGACTCGACCACACTTAGCAGTAAGTTATTATTATTTACTACAAAAATATTCTAACTTAAAAGAAATAAAAATACTGTATTCGTTTTTAATTTTTAAATTTATATGTCTAAAATTAAACCTAATAAAATCTCCTAATATAAGTATATGAAAAAGCTCACATCTTATATCAATTAAAGACGTGAGCTTTTTCATATATTTATTCTAAGAAAATTTAGTTACAATTACAAAATTAACACAAAAACTTAAAAATATGTCGCTGGTTTGCAAGAATATCATAGTAATTGAAAATTCTAACAATTAGAACTAAGTATGTCAAAAGACCATAAATAAATCTTTGATGTTTTATCATGAAAAGAGTTGCGATGATGAATTTTCTTTAAATCAATAAAGTTATAACATCAAGGGATCGTTTAAATTTTGCAGCTATGCACCAACACATTAATAAAGACATTTGAAAACCTCATTCCCTAAAATTAATCATTTTTAGTTGCATCGGTATTCTTGAAAAGCAGCGATGTCTTCAATACACATATTTATTTAAAAGACTAAAGTTGTTTCTACCTACGTACGTTACAGCTTTTGAAACCATTACGCACATCCTTCAAATTGATTTTACGATGAATAATTCGACAACGGTTTTAAAGTATTAACATGTATGTTTATTTTAGATATTTTTAAGTACAATTATACTATTTTTGTGACAATTTAGTATGAAGTTAGGTAATTTGATAGATTTTCAAATAAATATTATCTCATCATAAGCGGTATGGTGAGGTAATATATTTTTATATACATATGTATACATATAACTTTCGTAAATTTTTAAACTAAGCGTGGGCGATTTTGAGGAGGAGGGGGGGGGGGGGGAGTCGTGTCCTCTGTAACCCCTCCCTTCGGAGCGCGCCTGGGCTTAATAATATATCTTTCAGATATATGCGTCTACTCTTGGCAATTGAAAGCCAGGGGAAGTATTTACGTGAACTACACCCCTACGCCCAATTCCTCAATAAAGTGTATTCTATACGCTGGATCCACAGGCGACAGTAAATGTGTTGGCCGTATAACATGGAAAGATGTTGTTATTGTGAAATTTGGGGCAGCTCAAAGTAAGTACTTTTAATTAAATTAAAAAAAAATCGAGGTTATTGTAAGACGGGAATTACACTTGTAAGTTTTACTTTCGGTAAAAGTAAAGTAATGTAACAGCCTGTTAATATCCCACTGGGCAAAGGCCTCCTCTCCTATTATGGAGACGGTTTAGAGCTTAATCCACTTCGCTGCTCCACTGCGGGGCGGATATACATGTGTCAGAATTTCTCCCGGCACATGCAGGTTTCCTCACGATGTTTTCCTTCACCGCAGAGTTCGATATGAATTTAAACACAAATTTAGCACTTAAAAAATCAATGGTGTTAGCCGGAGTTTGAACCCGCGATCATCGGTTGAGATCGACGATACTTTCTTACTTTCGGTATTGATATAAAGCAACTCTGTAATCTGGTAGCACTTATCAGGTAACCTTACGGAAGACAGCGACAAAAATAGGGCACGGACAGTAAATTCTTTCAGGTGTAAAGCAATAAGAAACAACTTATGTGAGTTTTTATGATAGTCTGAAAACAATTTATAACTTATGGACGCTGATAAGCAATACAGTGTCAAACCACACAAACTTCATTTTGAGAAAATGGCGTCTAAACATGTACAACTGATCTTTTCTTTTCTATTTTGATAAAAGGTTTAATAAATAAAAAGCAATTTGATATATTTAATGTGTTATCTAATAAGATGATTTTCAAATATTTGAGATTATTATATAAATTTAAGATTATGGAACACACTTGAAATTCGAAACATTAAATTAAGTAACTTTTTCCATACTTAGTTTATATGACTTGATAAATATGAGAAGTGTTAAACGCCTGTTCAAATTTGCATAGCAATATGTGACTTCCAGTGACATTATCGGATAAAGTCGCAGGCACCAGCTAATGTAATAATCTCGTCTTAGTTATCACTTAAAATCTTGTCACTAGTTTACTATATATATACATATATGGATGTTGATAAGCAATAATATGTCAAGCCAAAAGGACTTTATTTATAAATGTCAAACCTTTTTTTAATCAATTTGTTTGAAGAAGTATATATCTATGTATCTTTTTTTTTTATTTTGATAAAAGCTAATGAATTACGATTGGTGTAAAAATACTAATAATATTTTTTTTTATATATATGAGATTATTGAAAATTGTGAAATATAAACAAAACTTCAATATTCGAAACATTAAATTGAGAATCTTTTTTTCCGTATTTATTTAATTTAAAAATATTTGAATAATGGTAAATACATGACGAAATATCAGAATACATAAATATCTGCAAATTTACTTTTTGCAGGTTGACACATTATTGCTTATCAGTGTTCATGTGATGTTTAAATAAATATAATGAATTTTTAAATAATTATTCTACAGAGCGACCTAATAACGACAAACACTTAAGTGAAAACACTACTCTGACTCCATCGTCAATACATTTTAAAGAAAACATAGACACAGAAGAACAAACACACAAAATAAATAATGAAGATAAAATGGACTACAAGAAAACCACAGAAGTAAAATCAGGTAAATAAAGTATGAACATATTAGCTTGACTTTATACTTACAAGTTTGACTGCTGTGTCTGTCTGTGATACCGTAGCTCCTAAACGGGTGAACCGATTTGGATGCGGTTTTATTATTTGAAAGAGGGTTTTCTAGTGATAGTTCGTAGACATGTTTTACTCCCATCTGTCCAACCTCAATCGTTCAATGTCGTTTTTTTTTAATTTTCAGTTTTAGTGAATTATATAGAAAATTGTTGACAAACGAACAGGCGGGATACCCGATGTTAAGTGATCACTACCGCCCATGGTTATTTGCAATCCAGAGGAGCTGAAAATGCGTTACCAGCTAAAAACTAAACGGGATAAAAGGGAATAGGAAGTAAGGACAGGAATAGGGGGTTAGGCTTCTCGCTCTTTCACTCACCGTGCAAAATGGAGCTACATGAGGTACTTCACGTTGTTAAGTTATCTCTGGGGTTCTAGTCACACGATCTATCCCAGAGAGAGGGCGCGTACTGCAGATACACAATAATAACTAAATGATCAACGAGATACTGAAGACAAAATACAGTATTACTTACTTTTATGATATATTCCTAACACAAGATTTTCTGTAAGAGTGAGGTACTGCCCCGGTCGAATATACGAGCTGTAGTCAAAATTATTTGTATGTAGGTTTTGTTTTAAAATAATACAAATACACAGAGTGAATTATTTAACTGGAGGTGGTAGGCTAAATCCGAAACTATAAGGAATAGCGATTGATATTTAAAGGACCCACGAGGCTGATTTTGTTGAAAACTAAAACTGCACCATCAGATTTTTGATAAATTAGTTTTCCTAAAACAGCCTGTTTTATTACACTATCTGATAGTATTACTTATAATAACTTCTGGGAAGTAATAGTTTTCGGTAAACTAAAGGAAAAAGCTTAATTTTTTTACCAAAAAATAATATTATATTCTTTCAAACATATATGACTTAATATGAAAAAAAACCGAAACTATTTTTTTATTGAGACCCTTTCAATGAGCACCAATACGATACTTTTGTGGTTGGTGAGGAGTCGTGTAACTGCTGTACCATATGATGTACAGCATCAGGCCAAGATTATGCATCTATGTTATTTTAGTATCATTCAAGTCACAGTACAGTAAATTACGATTCGATCAGACCACTAGAAGCTCAGATCCTTTCAACGACCATAACAGAGCTGATAACCTTTGAGTGACCGAAATTTTCATAAATTGTGGCTGTTAAAATCCCGATTCTAGCCAGAAGTTGAAACCAACGGGTCGAATTTATTAATCATAGAATGGAATACATTTTAAACTCGTAACTTTGTGAAACCAGTGATAAGAATATGAGTCAAATCGAGGACAATTCGTGGTCTTTTTCCTTGAATATCATATAAACTTGTTAACATTACATTTATAATACATCCATATATATAATACACGTAATTTCGACTTTAACTGCGTAAATGAACTTAACAGAATTGGTTTAAAATTGCTTGAATTTTAATATAGCTTTTAATGTACATAGGGAATATAGTTTTTCAATTCTCGTCAGACACTTATTGTCTCATAACTGCTAAGTGATCTTTAATTAAATAGTTAAGTTATAGTTAAAAATGGTGAAGTGCAGTGTGTTTGTTTTCTGGATTTGGGGTTGTGCAAGTAGGTATCATAGTATTATTTAGTTTAACCCCCGACCAATAAAGAGGAGTGTTATGTATGGACGCTGATAAGGAATACTGTGTCGAGTTACACGGACTTCATTTTGAGAAAATGGCGTCTAAAGATGTCAAACCTATGTATTCTTAATTAATTTGTTTGAAGAATACGTCTGTATCCATTTTGCTTTTTTTATTTTGATAAAAGGTAGAATTAATTAATAATAATAAGTTTTTCTAATATATTATTGCATATACCAAAATATTGAGCACACTTCAATTTTCGAAACATTAAATTAAGAAATGTTTAAGCGTACTTATTTATTTATAGTGGTTTAGATGACTTGAAATAATGTTTAATACGTAATGCATAATCAGTAAACATCCGAATTTGTCTTTTTGTGGGTTGACACATTATTGCCTATCAGCATTCATATGTGAGGTAAGTATCTGTGTGTGTGTAGCATCGTAGTTCCTTAGCGAATGGGCTGATTTTAATCCTTTTGTTTGATAGCTAATGTAATTTGGATGGTTCTTAGCTATAATTTATGAAGATCTGTTTAAACGTTTGTAGATACTCATCAATTTTATGGTTGTTGAAAGAATTTGAGCAAAATTAACTGCAATTTGTCTTCAATGATGCTCTAATAACACAGTAATGTAAACTTGATCTGATGCTGCAGCGTCATATGGAATCATCAAGACACACAACTCCTCATGAACTCACAGCAGAAGTATCATATTGGGGCTCGTTAAAATGGTCTCAATGTATACATATATTGTCGGGTTTTTATTCGTATACACGAGCCTACAAGATTCAACGTTACCATTTTTTTTTTTGGGAATGTGTTTATACATCCCGTCCGATAATCCAGGCATGTTTGACTCCTGATGGTAAAGACGAGTTCCCTAGACCCACCCACTAAAACCTAGTGGTTTCCTCATCGTCCCAGTATAGCATCATGGGATCGCTCACGCTACCGTGACGCCCCAACGTTACCTCGGAATACATTTCAATTCTTAGTTTTAATGGCTTTTTATTGTGCCATATGAGCTCGGACTATTTCGCCAATGTCACGTAGGACGTAAGACAGGAAGGAGATTGTTCGGTGCGGTTGAGTTTACAAACTCATTACCTAATTTTGAAAACAGGCGAAATAATAGGAATTTCATTGTTAATCCATTAGTTACCTCGGAAACATTTTGTATAATGTATGTAGGTATGTATTACGGCAGTGACAGTGAAACTGAAAATATCTTTTTTTTCTTTCAGGTGTCGAAATTGCCAATGCTAAGAAAAGTGGCGGAAAAGGTGATTATTATATGGATGCTGATAAGCAATAATGTGTCAACCCACAAAAAGTCAAATTCGGAGATATTGATGTTTTTGATACTGCATCACCTATTTAACATTATTAATAAAATCAAGTCATATAAACATAATAAGTACGGAAAAAAGTCTCTTAATTAATTGTTTCGATTTCCAAGTGCGTTCCATATTTCGCAATTTTTACAATAATCTCCAGTATTTGAAAAACTTTTTATTACATAATACTATATTAAATATAGCAATCTGCTTTTAATTCATTATACCTTCTATTCAAAAAGAAAAGAAAAGATGGATATATACTTCTTCAAACATATTTGTTAAGAATATGTTTGACATGTTTAGACGCCATTTTCTCAAAATGAAGTCCGTGTGGCTTAACACAGTATTGCTTACCAGCGTCCATATATTAAGATTAATGTTAGTTTCTCCGTATTTTATACGTCAAACGGTTTATCCAATTGCGATGAAACTTTGTCAACTATTTGTTTGAAATTGGGAGAACAAGAGTCGAACCTAATTTATTTCTCTACCGACTTAAAAAAGAAGGAGGTTTTTTATAATATATTTAACCTCAGAAATCCGTCATGTCTTAATTTTTTTAACACTTTTAGATTAGTCAAATAGAATTTTCATCAAAATCGGTTCAGTATTTTGGATGTAAAATCAATTTAACAAGCATGAGTATGTCATAAAAAACATTACGTATTTCGCTTTGTATTTTTTTTTGTTTTTAATATTAATTATTTTATATATTTTGCAGCGCTGGAAATAACTGGTTTGATACAAGATAATATTTTATTAGCAACTGACGATCTTATAAGTTACAAGTACACTGAGGGTGAAGAGTTGTTTTTAACTTGTATTTTACACACGGAGGGCTGGTCGGTTGTGCCGAAACTTAACTTCGAATGGTTAATTAGTAAGTTATGGTTGTTTTTTTAAACGACTTCTAAAAATGACGAAATTCTGTTTTTTTTAATGTTTATTTATTTAAAGGCCCCATAGTTACCTACGAGTATAATCATTAACTATGCAAAGTGATTCAATTCAAAAATTAATATTTTTTTTGAAAAATTGTCTCTATTATGTATTTATTTATTGTAATTTTTACATGCTCATATGGCACAATTAAATTTGTGTTTAAATTTATCTCGAGCTCGGCGGTGAAGGAAAACATCGTGAGGAAATCTGCATGTGCCGGGAGAAATTCTGACAAATGTAAATCCGCCCCGCAGTGGAGCAGCGTGGTGGATTAAGCTCTAAACCTTCCTTAATAGGAGAGGAGGCCTTTGCCCAGCAGTGGGATATTTGTTGGCTGTTACTTTACTTTACTTTTTTTTACGTGTCTCCTGGAACTCCTCATTGAGAACGTGCTTGAGCTGACTATAGATGGTATATGGGCTCGACCAGCAGTAACTCACTCTCGCTCTTTCCCACTCTTTTTTTACTATTCAAATTATCTCTCATTGTATGTATATATACAACCTGAATCTCTAAAATTGCTCCAATGATTTTCATGTAATTTAGTATGATGGAAGTTTCGGGTTCGTTAAATCTATCCTAATCGATCGACCTAGCTTAGGTTTAATTTTTAGAAAACGTCATTGTAACCGTCTTTTCGGTCAATGAAATATATAAAGTTACATTGAACATAATTTGCAAAAATCAAAACTCAGTCATGACTTTAGTAAAAAACAACTAATTCCAGATGGCACTCCGACAAGAAGCAACCAAACAAACAAGACTTTAAATTTAAAATTGGATGAAACGAAACGTAACGCGAACATAACGTGCCAAGTTAAAGAGAGCGGAGTATACGATGGGACGGAGCAATACGCGGAGAAAATTATTAAAATTGTGTACATACCTCCGGAACCAGTGATTGTTTTGAGTGATTTACCTCCAGCTACAGACAGAAGCTCGGACAATCATGGTATGTATATAGATGTGTTACGTTGAGGAAGAGATCTTCCAAAATAAATACAGGTTAAACGTATATACAGTATATTTGGATGGTAATAAGCAATAATGTGTCAACCCACAATAGAATTTCGGATTCGAATTCGGAGATATTAATGTATTTCTATACAGCGTCACGTATTTAACATTATTAAAAAAATTCAAGCTATTTAAATTAAATAAGTACGGGAAAAAGTTTCTTAATTCAATGTTTCGAATTTCAAGTGCGTTCTATATTTTGAAATTTATAAAATATTCTGAAACATTAAAAAAAATATTATTACACCTTTTATAAAAATAGAAAAGAAAAGATGGATATATACGTCTTTAAACAGATTAATTAAGAATAGGTTGACATCTTTAGACGCCATTTTCTCAAAATAAGGTCCGTGTGGCTTGACACAGTATTGGTTATCAGCGTCCATTTTTCTTTACTCGTCTTATTTAGCAGACAAATATAGCGTATTTGCATAAATTATCGATTGAATGATTGAACTTAATCGTTTTTTATAATGCAAAATGATAACGAAAAAAAATTGTTCAGGGTATCGTTACTAAATAAAGATAAATAAAAAATATATACTATACAGGTGTCATTTGGGCATGTTTTGGGCATTTTACCAGCGATAGCAGCATCGATATTTAAAAGTAAAAAAAAAATCATAAATTGTGTTTATACTGTCTTGCCTACAAGATCCATTATTTCAATATACCCTAATATATATTTATTAAATTAAAAATATTTGAAACAAATAATTATATATAATACATATATATATATATATATATATATATATATATATATATATATATATATATATATATATATAATACATAAGTTAATATTAAAGTTATTTAACAAAAAAAAATCGTGTTTGCTATGACAACTGGACACAGTTTCGCACTGGTCAGAGACTACTGACTGAAGTGGTGACGGTCGCGGGTTCGATCCCCGCTCGCGGCAAATATCTGTATTGGACATATGTTTGTCGTGGTCTGTTTGTTTGTGTTGTGTGTCACCTCAGGACCACGAGATCCTAATGGTAGGCGTTGAGTAGGATACGTTTATTATTCAGTCTTAGTCTATACCAATATGGTAATATAAAATTAAAGGTAAATTTATTAAGATATTTTAACAATTTTTGCTTGGTCAAATTCGACTTCTTTTTTGTTTTGAACCTACATCTTACCCCTTCAGGGGATAATTTTGGAATATCCTTTTTTAACGGGTGTGTTCCTCATAATAAGTGTGTAAAATCTTAAAATCTATATCAGAGATTCCCAACCTCTATTCCATACGTCTCATCCAATATTAAACTAAAACACCTCCCCCCTCCTAGGAGTCGAAATGGGGCGCACCTCACTGATTGGGAATCATGGTCTAAATAAATGACCGAATTTCCAGTGTAAAACGTTTTTTTTTGTGTTTTGTTGCCAAAAATGTAAATTTTCGATTTCGGTCTCTTTAATATTAAGCGATATGAAGATGAATTTAAACAATTCGTTACAGGTGCAGGCGGTGTGAAAGAAAGCGACAAATTGTTAATTATGTATATAATAATAGCAGTCATATCTACTATTTTATTAATAGTGCTAATAATTTTAATTGTTTTGAGTTGCAAGAAGAATAAAGTTGAAAGGGTAAGTCTCAATTTTATTAACTGTCTGTTACTGTTCTGTCAATAGCCCTAAGCGTCATATAATGTAGCCTATAGGTCATATTACATACCTAAAATCTGTTTATGGTCATATAATATAGTCTATAGGACATATCACCTTTCCCATAAACAGTTTTTTATTGATGTAATATAGCCTATCGGCCATATTACATTCATTAATAAACGGTTTCTATAAAATATCTATAAGCCATATTAACTCCCTCAATAAACTATTTTATTCGTGATGTAATATGACCTACATGCCATATATGGCCATATGAAAAATGGGTCGTTTATCCCCACTTTAATTTTTATCGTCGACTACAAGACGCAGTTCTTAGAAGGTTTAAGAAATTCATATGGCCAATACAGACGTTTGCCGCGAACCCGCGACCGTTAACGCTTCAGTCAGTTGCAGTAATCACTGCGCTCACGTGCCTGTCAAGCATTGCTTTTACACTTGAAAGAATAAATCGATGTTTATTAGGCTGATAAGTTCCGACTAAGCTATCGTGGACTTCATCAGTGACCGGTGAAACAGGCCTTAATACTCTTCTTAAACGAAAATATTAACTTTCAGAGCAACACAATAGTTCACTGCAACACAGCAATCAAAACTTGCGAAGTTATTCGAACGGAAGACCCGTATTCGAATCCGGCTGATGCTTATTACGCAGCCACAAGCACAGTTTCGACGAACTACAGCATACCCTACACAGTGCTCTACACTACGCCGATTCCGAAGAAACTACGAATAAAAAATAACACGAATATCGATAAGAAAATCGATTACGAAAATTTACAAGAGAATCGCGTGGTTTCGAAAAATGATAAAATACCTTATGAGAATTTGAAAAGTGTTTTCGATGGGAAGTACGTTAATTTGGAACCAAATTTAGATAGTTATAACACGGGGGTGTCGGATTACTGTTCAGATATTTATTGCTACAGCAGGGTTGAGAAATAAACGATTTTTTATTAAAAAAAATATTTTTATTTATTTCATTGGTTATAACTTATTATCAAAGTATTAATCCTTAATAGCCTAGAGTTTCGATTTTGATACAATGTTTTAAACCAAAAGTTCACATTACTATTAATTTTAGCCTAGGTATATCAGATTTCTTTATGGCCTTAATGCTTGAAGTATCAAAATTGATACCTGTTTTTTTTTAAATAAATATGTAAAATTTGTATGATTTTTTAACTATTTTCCCCTTCATCTAGACCTTCAAGCAAACACAGTAATATTAAAAAATTAAACACTTTCGTAAATCAGGCTATTAAGGGTTAAAGTGAGTGAGTTCAGAAATTCACATTTTTTGACACAAAACGCATAAAACGTTTCGTACTTGGTAAGTCGGACATTTATTTAGAATTCAATGTTGTTGACCGAAGAATTATATGATAGTAAATTTTTTACTTTCGCACAGATTTCAATTTCGGTCACTTTAATACTAAAGCTTGCGTTATAATCTATAAAAAATATTATTTCGTATTGTAGACGTACGTACGTATTGTATTTGGTTGAGATATGACAATAAACTGAAAATTGGCCCGTCTATCCCCACTGTACCCTTTATCGTCAACTACAAGATGCAGATGCAAGAAGGTTTAAGAAATTCGAAGAAAAATAAACTAGTATTATAATCAATCAATGATATTATATAACCGTCCCCCAGACCCAGAATACCGGTCGGTACCTAAAATTGGACGACGTTGCGTAGCAACCAGTTAGTCGAGAGGTAGCTTTGGGCCAACAAGACAATTGACGAGCTTGTCAAAGTTGAAAAGAGTTCAGGTTTTTTGTCAATATGCACGTAACATATCTATAGTTGGATGCTGATAAGCAATAATGTGTCAACCCACTAAAAGTCAGATTCGGTAATATTGATGTATTCTGATAATGCGTATTTAATACTATTCGAAAAATTCTGAATTAAATAAGTAAAGAAAAAAGTTTCTTAATTTAATGTTTAGAATTTCCAACGCGTTCCATATTTAGATTTATACAATAATCTTACATATTTGAAATACTCATTAGTGGATAAAACTTTTCGTTATATACATTTTTGATAACAAAATGCAAAAGAAATAATGGATATATAATTCTTCAAAAAAAAAAAAAATTAAAACATCTTTAGATGCCATTTTCTCAATAAGAAGTCCGTGTGGGTTAAGTATCGCTTATCAGCGTCTTGTTATAAAACATCATTGAAACTATTCAAGTTAAGATTGTCATAAGCACGAAAATATTTCGCAATATTGTGTCATAAATTAAAAAAAAAAAACTATTTTATAAAATATATATATTTATTTCATACAACAATTAATTACAACAATAGAAATAATCGTGATGCATTCCGTTAACTAAAATTGATTTAGCCAACGTTCATTCATTAAAGCATTTATTTTTATATAACAAAATAGTATCGTTTCTTAAAAATATCTTTATTAGAAATGTAACGAATAGTTAGAATGTCCGGTCCATGTTTCGTGTAGCGTTATAAGGCCATGTACAGACTGAGCGTTCCTGGGTACGCGTACAGTAAAACGTATTGTTCTTATTGGTTGATTAACGTAAGTCCAAATGTCTGAATACGAGGCGAGTCCGAAAACACACATGGCACAAACGAATAAATAACTTAAAGCATTTAATGTATATAATATTTATTTTAATGATTTATAATTTTAAAAGCCGCCGAAGTTTCGACTCCGCAAAGTCAATGTTACCTTCTTGGGGCAAGGTATTCGTTTTTATAATAAAATTCCGCAGAAAGTGTTACAGTTTACAAAAAATAAATTTAAAGTACATATTAAAAATCCTTAGTAGCTAAAGCATATTATTCTGTTCAAGATTATATAGATGATAAACTAGTTAGTGTTTAGTTTTCTTTTGTTTTTGTATTGACGATTCAAAAGTGCTTGTAAAAGCCTACTTGAATAAAGCATATTTTGATTTTGATTTTTGATTTTAAAAGCAGAATGTATTGAAATATAATAAGTAAATTTTTAAATTTATATATAGCTCTTCGGTTTACTATAGATTCATCCCTTATCCACACTATTTGATTCCTAAGAACATAATTTTTCCAGTTTTAACACAGTTATAATTATTTAGTAGTTTAAATAAAAAAAAAAACGTCTTAACGACTACGATAAACGTCTCCCAATATTTAGTGTTCTGCGCAGCGTAATTTGGAGTGAAAATTTTTGAAAGATGTGAGGATAAAGGACCCAAAATCTGCCACCCTAGACTCCAGTCTACACAGACTGGTGGTAAATCTGCCACTGCATATATGTCTGCATGTATTGAGCATTTATAAGTACGTACCGGTAAACGCATCAATATGTAGTTAGAGTTAGGAATGTTTTTCAAGAAGTTTAGTAAACCTACTCGTTACATTTATAACACATCAAAATAATAAAGCAAAATAAAATATAAACATCTTAATTTTAATGACGGATATAATAATACTTAATCAAATCATAAAATTAACATAAATATAACATTATAATTAATAGTTTGATACAGCCTACTGGCCAGTACTAATAAAACCTGGAATGGGCGTTTTTCTTCGGCTAACGAGAAGTCAACTATGCGGTTTGGTACAGTGTTAGACAGACAAGAAATAGATGCTGATAACCAATAATATGCCAACCCACAAATCGATACCTCCCACGTAAGTTGTTGTAACCCCAAAATTACAATTTTACAGTAGAGCACTTTTAATCCGTTTTAGTTTGAAAGTTACAATAAAATACGCCTTTTTTCAGGCGTAGTTTGTTGTAATTTTCCTTGAAAAAAAAAGAATTTTTGGTATTTTTTCACTTTGAATGCATTAACCAATGCAAATTCGTGTAGTATTCAGTAAAAACGCTAACGGCATTTTTGTGGCTTACAGTAACTTACGTGGGAGGTATCGAAATCAAATTCGGAGATATTGATGTATTTTGATACTGCATCACATAATTAACATTATTAAAAAAATTGAAGTCATATAAACTAAATAATTACGAAAAAGTTTCTTAATTAATTAGTTAGAATTTCAAGTGCGTTCCATATCTTGCAATTTATACGATAAGCTCAAATATTTGAAAAATGTTATTAGATAATATATTAATTATATCACTCTGATTTTAATTAATTAAACCTTTTATCCAAAAATAAAATAAAAGATAAAAGTATTCTTCTACAAACCTTTTTGTTAAGAATTGGTTTGACATCTTTAGACATATTGCTTAGCAGCGTCCAAATATACATTACATAATTAATTGTTTATTATATTATTGCTTTTACAGATGAAAGAATTGGACGCTGAGCAACAATGTGTCAAACCACAAATAAATATAATAATGCGTCACCTATTTAACATTATTAATAAATATTCAAGTCATCTAAACTAAATAAGCACGGAAAAAAGTTTCTTAATTTAATGTTGCGAATCTCATGTACGTTCCAGTTTGCTATTTATACAATAATCTCTTAAATTATTTTTTTTGTATCTCATATATATAAAAAACTTATTATTAGATAAAGCTTTTAACTATATCTGTTTTTAATTTAATAAACCTCTTACTAAAATGGTAACGAAAAGATGGATATATGCTTCTTCAAATAAATTTATTAAAAATAGGTTTGACATCGTAAGACGCCATTTTCTCAAAACGAAGTCCGCGTGGCTTGACATAGCATTCCTTATCAGCTTCCAATTTACTATCAATAATATATCTTACTCACAGCTTATGTAAAGTTACCTAGGTAACTGTTACTAGGTTACAGGATACTTTTATATCAGTTAACACTTACAAGTGTGATTCGCGCCTACTGACCAGTATGCTGGATTATATTTCGAACCAACTGATAATCTGTTTTGATATATGTCAAACTCAAAACTCAAAATAATTTAACGGGAGGTTTTTTACACATATTTAACTACACGAATGTTATATTTAACTACACATATGTTATAATTTAACATTTCAACTAAATTTTATACATAAATCACATATAAAGGAATGTTTAATAATTTATATAAATTAATACTTTGTGATTTTTTTTTACGTTTACATACGCTTAATTTCATGTATTGTGACACCTAGTGACATTTATGATGCAATATTTTATGGCCTATTGTTGTTGTAAGTGGCTTTGTTGTTGTGAGTGTATATAATTTAAGGAACATTTACGGTCCCATTGTTGTTGTTGTAAATGACACTGTTGTTGTAAGTGTCTAAATATTGTAAGCTAAAAAGTGTCGATATTATTGGTTTTTAATGTATAGGTATATATTTATACAAACACGCTATTTAAACATTCAATTTTAATGTTAACCGTACCACAATGTTCTGTAAGAGTGAGCCAGTAAACACTTATACATGTATATACATAGGTTTATATATATGTAGACCTAAAAAATTAAATACATTTATCGTTTGGTCCCGTATTTATATTAAAATTAAAATAAATAAAATAATACTATTAATTAGCTGTGACAATTAATAATAATGTCTAAGGGCCTGCACAGACGAGGGACAAACCTCAGGGTACTTATATGTATATCCATCAAAACATCGTCCACCTGGCGTCCTTTATGAGCGGACGCGATGCGGCGCGACGCGGTGCGAAAACAAAAAACAGTTCACTCGAGTGACGTAAGAGGCATAGGAACGCGCGGCGCGGTGCGGCTCGGCGCGAGATGTAGCGAGCGCGATCATTGTGTCCATGACAGTGACTTTGCGTGCGTCGTCGCGTCGCGCCGCATCGCTTTGAATTCGTGTGTCGTCGCTTCACAATCGCATGCACTTAAATCGCCAATGTAGGACGTCGCTTTAGAACTGGTATAATGCGGTACTTAAAGTACTCTACATTTTCCCGAACATCCGAGAACATATACTTTTTTGACGAAAATTTAAGTTTGATCTTGGTCTGCGCAGGCCATAATAAGTACACATAATAAAACAAAGGCACTTATTGAATACTGTGTCGGTTAAACAAAATCTCATTTAGTTACTAAATGGATAGGTAAACCTTATATTTTTATTAAAATTCAAAAGTAATAATTTTAAACTTATTACGTTAAATATAAAAATAAAGCATAATATGTGTTTATGACAGTGATTTTTCATATATAAAAACAATATTTCAACAAAATAGTTACAAATGTCGTTGATGTAAATGGATTTAAATAAAAAATAACGGAAAAATGTAAGTATAGAAAATTCTTTATGGAACTTTTAGCATAGAAACATACAGACGCCATGTTTGAACATTAAAATTCGTCAAGAACAATTATTATTACAGAAATAAAAATCCTAATTGGAGTGTTAAAAAACGAAGTTATTTTTACATGAAAAAATGTTTAAATCATTAAAATACAAACAGAATTTGAATAAGTTTCATAGTGAAACATTTGTGGATTTCGCCTTTTGGAGTAAAATCATATGTTCTTAACCTTTTTCTATCTACATTTTGAAATATATTTTCCATTTACGATCTTTTTTTGTAATACTGTTAACACCTCATTAACTTGAAAACTGTCAAACTACTAAAAATTTGTTCTATAGTAAAATAAATTATTTCATTCTGAATTAGCCATCAGTTCTCATGTTTAAAGTTTTCATTTAGTGTAAAACTCAGAACAATGGTGATTCTCAGTATTTTTTTATATAAAAAGGGGGGCAATCGAGCAAATAGTACCACCTGATGTTAAGTGGCTACTATCCAGACATCTGCAACACCATGGGCGTTGCGGGTGCGTTGTCGGCTTTTATGTATAGTATATAGTATACCATTGGGTAAAACCCGAGTTTTACCCAATAAAGGTTATGGCAGAGTTAAGACAATTGTAGAAAACTGTGGCTTTCAAAACACGCAACATTCCGACAGTTAATTATTTAAAGTTTCTCCTTTAACTGTCAAAATATCGTGTTAATTTTTAGATAGAATTACGCTTATATATTAAGAGCTGAGATGGCCTAGTGGTTAGAACACGTCGATATCAACCGATGATCGCGGGTTCAAACCCCAGCTAGCACTTCTGAATTTTCAAGTGCTAAATTAATGTTTAAATTCATCTCGAGCTCGGCGGTGAAGGAAAACATCGTGAGGAAACCTGCATGTGCCAGAAGAAATTCTGAGACATGTATATCCGCCAACTCGTAGTGGAGCAGCGTGGTGGATTAAGATTTAAACCTTCTCCTTAATAGGAGAGGAGGCCTTTGCCCAGCAGTGGGACATGAACAGGCTGTTACTTTACTACGCTTATAAGTTTTGCTCTCAGACTTTCATAAAGATTTACATACGTTGTTTCTCATAGCTTTACACCTGAAGGAATTTACTGTCAGTACCTGATTTTTGACACAAAACTAGCTGTTACCGAGTGTTTTATTTCAGTAACGAGAGTAAAACTTACAAGAGTTCAAAATACACTTTAAAATTAGCCACTTAATCGTTAATTCACAGACTATCTAGAATGATTTACCGATCACGATTTTGAATCTAGAAATATTATACCACGTGAAGAGGCAACTTAAGATACAGAATTCGTGCATTTAATGCTAAGAGAAAAGACCATGGCAGAGGAGAACGTGGAAGCTGGAGAATTAATAATAAAAAATAAACTCTTCACACTCAACGGCCCCCATTATATGTGTTGAGGGTCACAAACAACACAAACCCAAACCACGACAAAAATCCACATGGCTGATATAAATATTTTCCGTGATCAGGAATAAAACCTGTGACCATTAACACTTCAGTCACCTATAGAGACCACTGCACCAATCTTTCGTCATTTTTGCCAAGTGAAGAGGTCATGGCCATGGGAGGTGGGACGATAATATTACCAATCATAATATGGAAGCTAGATAACTATTTTTGCGAAGTGAAGAGATCAATGCCAAGCGAAGAGCCCATGGCAGAGCAGCAGGTAGAGGGAGGCGACGACGAGGTTGCCGAGCATGATGGGGAAGCCGATGGCGAGGAACTGCAGGAAGGTGAACCGGTAGCCGTGCTGCTCCGCCACGCCGGCGCACACCACGTTCGCGCTGGCGCCGATCAGCGTGCCGTTGCCTGCAGTTGGTAGTTACGTTAATATGGATGCTGATAAGCAATAATACGTCACACAAAAGTAAAATTTGGAGACATTGATGTATTCTGATAATGCGTCACGTATTTTACATTATTAAAAAAATCAAGACATCTAAACGGAATAAGAACGGACAAAGTTTCTATATTTAATGTTTGAAATATTAAAGTGTGTTCTCATATTTTGCAATATGTAATAATCTCATATATTTAAAAAGCTTATTATTAGATAAAGCTTTTTATTGTACTTAAATGCTTTTAATTAATTATACATTTTATCAAAATAGAAAAGAAAAGATGGATATATACTTCTTCAAACAAATTCATTAGGTTTGTCATCTTTGGACGTCATTTTCTCAAAATGAAGTCCGGTAGGCTTGACACAGTATTGCTTATCAGCGTCCATTTATAAAAAAGAAGAATTAACTCAGAGGCCAGTTACCTCCGAGGCAGGCTCCGAAGCTGAGCGCCCACGCGAGCGGCGCCAGCGGCAGCCCCAGCGACCTCGCCAGCGCGCCCACCACGCGCACCATCATCGTCGTCAGCGGGATGTTGTCTACGAACGCGGACGCCAGGCCAGATACCTGTGGATAGCGGTACCATACATATATTAAAAAGTACTTAATAGCTAAATCATATTATTCCGTTCAAGATTATATAGATGATAAACATGCTTGGATTTAGTATAAGCTGGATTCACACAGGGTGTTTAATATATTTGTAACTCATAAATGTATGTACCCATCGTAAAACTTTTAAAAAGAGTAACTATCGAGTTTCTTGTCAGTTCTTCTCGGTAGAATCTACATTCTAATGCCACAGAGTCACAATAGTACTTATGTCACAGACTATACAATCACTTGACAGCCCATAAACCTTACTCCGATAGAGAGCAAAAATATGATAAGTGAAGTATCTAGTGTAGTAAGTAGTAAAGTGAAGATTATAGTCGAACGAAAATAATTTTGCGTTTTGAAGCCCGTTTATAGAGGAATGTTATAGGTTATATTACGTCTCAATACGACTCAAAGGAGCGAACCAGTTACCACAAGCCGTGCGAGGCAGATAGCAGGTAGTACTTACAATTTGGTTTTAATGATATTCCACACACTTGCTCTTAAAATGCGAAACATTCAATAAAGAATCTATTTTCAATTATTATTTAGTTTAAACGACTTGAACATTTTAAATAATATTAAATAGACGACGACTATTAGAATACTAATATCTCCGAATTTGACTTTTTGTAAGTTGATATATTATTGTTTATAAGTATCCATATAAAAATACATTATCTTACTAAATAACTTACAATATAAGTAAGTGTTAATTTATTTTATATATAATTTGATGAACCTTTAAATAAAGTGAATAACTCACCCATAATATAAGCATTATAGCGACAGTCAATCTCGATTCTTCATCGACTTTCAATATAAGGGACTCCGTTAGGCTGCCTATCCACGCGATCAAGCCTAGCTTTGATAAAACCTGAAATTAAAAAATACAGACTTCATTAAAATTTACAGACTTTGTCTTATCTTAATTATTGTATTTCGATTCGATTCGATTTCCAAAAAAATGCTCGTAATTCGATATATTCGAAAACGGCTGAACCGATTTGAGTTATACTTTTTTGTTTGGAAGGGTATACTCTCCCATTACTTTTGTAGAATTTTCATCAAAATCGGTACAATGGTTTGGTTTTTCAATTCAAAAAAATTAAAATAAGTAAACGATATTACGTATATTACTTTTGAAGTCGGAGAAATTAGTAGAGGATATTATTTTGGTTTTGAAGATGGATCCACCTTTTTTAAAAAATTTTGTAACATGTTTTATTGCATACATATATGTAACGTTTTCTATCTCCTTTTCTGTAGTCCTAACCACTTGTAGGTAAATTGTCATAATGATTGGTTGAGTAGTGGCGGCGAAAATGCGTAACAAACAACAAAGAGTTATTTTTTTGTTTGAACGCGCTAATCTCAGGAACTACTGGTTCAAATTGAAAAATTATTTTTGTGTTAGATAGTTTATTTATTGAGGAAGGCTATAGGCTGTATTACATCACGCTACAACTTATAGGAGCGAAGAAGCCACCATAAACACGAGTTAAACCGCAAGGGACAGATAGTAAGACTATAAATTAAAATTACCTCCATTAAAACGAACAGGGAAGCAAAGAACAGTAAAGTTGACAGTTCCACTCTGGCTAATATTGGCTCTAAATCATCTCTCTCTGCTAGAAGGAGTAGAAGTATCGCTCCCAGCAATGCCGTCCATCCCAATGATAGTCCTTCTGTTAATTTTTAAAATCTAAAATTAAAAATAATAAACAAAACCGAGAATCTACTCAATGGGGCCAGTTATTTTAATGTAGGTATACTAATAAAAATAAGTCAAAGATTGGTTATATATGATTTTATTAAAGTTATTGACATGTTTAATTTGTTAAATAGTGAATATATCTTTATAGCTTTCTGTAAATATTTTGACAAATTGGTAAGTTAGTAAGTTGCCGCGTAAGTCGCTAAGTTGAGAAGTGAAATAAAATCATAACTAATTTTCCTTCGCTACTTACACGTCATTGCAACGTGTAAACTTCACTTACCAACTAACTTAGCACTTTTCTACTAACTTACTAAATGTGACTCAATAATATTAATTATTGATTATAATTATAACATTTCAAAATGAGGACGGTGTGTTCTTAAAGGGGCATAAGCGGAATTTTATTTATAGACGAATTTTATGTATATTATGTTAAAAATTCTTTTATAAAATGAATAACTTACCCAATTCCGGTATAGCGTGTAAAAAGAACACCACGACAACGAATGTGACACATATCGTTGATTTCACGAGAAGCTGTTTGTCTCGGATGTTATACTGAAAATAATATAAGAGCCCATTGTATATGAAGAATTTCTATGTAAAATTCAATGGTACTAGAACCACCAGCCTAAGTTTTGCGGTGTCATCATCATTATAGAATATATTGTACAAAACAAAACAGCGGTACAGCTTAAAAAAAGAAAAGGGAGGGCTTTCAGCTCTCTCAATCACTTCATGCTAATTCTGTGAGAATGTAGTACTGCGCCAGTCTGCCTGATTAAAGCTGAATTCAGTTGGTTACAGCTAGGCTTTACCACAATAAATGTACCTGCTTATCCACTCCCTATTTTCATTAAAACTACGAACAAACATTTAACTGACAGTTGTAAATGTTTTTTTTGTTTTTTTTTTTAAGTTTTTCAAAGAGCTGTCTTCCCACCGTCGAAACTACAGGTGACCGAAGGGCTGGCGGCTACCTTGGCCAGCATATCAGTTTGGCCCTACAAAGAGGTAATGCTGCCAGTGTTTTGGGCACCTTGCCTCACTGTGACATCAATAATTAGGTTTAATATAGTTAGTTTTAATTTTTCTTTCTTTTTCTTTTTAATACAATTACTTGTTTTCGTAAATGTTAATTATACTACCTTTATTTAAAATTAGTAGTCACTAATTTTATCTTATCACTGATAGATATTGTATTAATAAATGTTTATTCGTGGTACCGTACCTTTTGTTTCATCTGAGCCAGCGTCGAACAGAACAACGGATCGGACTTGGACTTCCCGCTACCTGTCTCACGTTTTAACAGAGTGGTCTGCAGCCTCTGTACCTGAAACAGACTGTCTTTATACCGAGACTAATTACGCCGTGGAGTTCCAGCTGTATTTTAAACGAGAAAGTTGGCCGTTAAGGGATACCTGGTAGAAGTGAAACATTAAAGATTATGGTAGAAATAATTAAAGTGAATAAAAGTAGCAGCCAGTAAACGTCGAGCTGGACAAGGCCTCTCCTATTAAAGGAGAAAATTTAGAGCTAAATCTACCATGCTGCTCCACTGCGGTTTGGCGGATATACATATATCAGAATTCCTCACGATGATTTTCTTCACCACCGAGCATGAGATTAATTAGACACAAATTTAGCACTTGAAAACTCAGCGGAGCTAACCAATATTCTTTCCATTCGGCTTTCTAAAGTATTAAAAGTAAAATAACTTACACGCAGTAAACGGCTCAAATATGGAACCAATGAATTACATAGTAAAGCGTAAGCATACACAGGGCAGTCTAGAGTGGTGCGTCGAGAGGGAATGACGGCATGAAAGCGTCATGCCATGGCATAAAGGTCTTACTGCCAAGGCGCGCCATTAGATCATAATATGGTATTTTACATTAGTTCCAAATAAAAAAAAAAACAGTTATAGATTACTTTTATAATGACATTGTTAAACACTTAATTTAAATCTAAAAATGATGTCTCCACTCCAGACGACATTAGTGAAATAACGTGTCTATAATTGGCACAACTAACAGATAATCAAAGAAATTAATTGAATAAAAAAATAATTGAAATACGGTTGAATTTAGACAGTAGAGCAATGACTAGTTTCAATTAAGCATTCTTATCACATACACATATTTCGAGAAAAGAAAAAGATGGTCTAAAACTTATATATCTAGATAAGATGATGAAACAATGACAGTACAGCAAATTATTAGAATGAACTTACTTTTTTCTCCAGCGTTCTCCTCACGATGTCTTCATCTCTGGAATAAGATGAGAGGGATGCTGCGGCCCGCTTCCAGACTCCTATCTCTTGACGCATCTCTGTAATTAAATTAAATTAATATAAAGTAAACGAAGCGCTTTCTCAAATAATTAATTTATGGAAATCTCAAACCATAAATGCTACCTATATATATTGAAAATCAACAATATAAATTCCCCCTCCCCCACAGCAATCGTGGATTTGCCACTTCTGATCAATGTACTTATATTGTTCAATTAACCAAGTTTGAGCTATAAAGTAAGTTATGATACATACCCACGATGTCCCTCGGCACGCTGTGTCTCAGTTTGTTCATGTCACGGAACATGTATCTTAGTTGAATGTAAGTTTGCACACACACGAGCAATATACCGACACCCATGTGTAGCGTGAACGATGTGAAATTTATATTCTGTAAATATATTTAAAAATGTTATATACATATCTATATATTTTGTAAGTTAGTAAGTTAATAAATAAGTGCAAGTAAGTAAATAAGTAAGTTTCGAATCGATACACAACAGCAGTACTAAACTAACTTTACATTTTTTTTTAATAACAATTTGGCCAATAGTGCCGTGATCGAGCCTAGTTTTGGCGTGCTGACTACAGCTCGCATACAGGATCGACAGAGGCGGTACTTCCGTCTCACAGAAGATCAGTGTCAAGTAGCTAATATAGCTGAATTCCGTACGGTGGGAGAGCCTAAAGTCTAATCTTCCTTCTATCCCTAATTCTTATTCCCTTCATCCTTCATTATTATTTAAGAAATGCATCTGTGTCTCCTCTGGTGCTGCAAATCCATGTGCGATTGATCACAGTACATCAGGAGTACTGCTTGCTATTTCGCCAGCTATTTTTATTTAAAAAAAAATAACATAAGAATGAATTTGTATTCTCCCTAATAAGATGTCTTTGCTCAGCTACGGGACATTTAAAGGATGTTACTATAATATACTTTAAATGAAAACAAACATATAAGTAAACACATCACACTCAACGGTTCCCATTAGGATCTCATGAACGTGTCACAACGCACCACGACAAACTGCCGCATGGCCAATACAGACATTTGCCCTGAGCGGGAATCGAACCTTTAGCGCTTCAGTCAGTTGCAGTGCTGCGCCAACGTGTCTCTCAAATGTATTGAATAATATTGTTCTTACCGCGTTTAACACAGACGGATGGCTGGCTATAATGACATTGGGGGGGTCGCCCACGGGCGTGGCCGCTCCCCCCACGTTGCTGAATATGACCATCGACATCAAAACCGGTACAGGATTTAGCTGCATCACTTCGCATAATCTGTTCAAATGCACAAAATTACTTTTTCATCCGACTTCAAAAAAGAAGAAGTCTCTCAATTTAAAATTTGTTATTAAGTTTGAATGTAGGGAGGTAATCTCTGAAACTACTGATACGATTTGAAAAATTCTTTCTGTGCTGGATAGCCCGTTGATTGAAGAAGGTTATAGGCTATATTACATCACGCTACAAATCATAGAAGCGAAGTACTAAACAAAAATACAAGAGAAATCGCGAAGGGCAGCTAGTCATTCATTAACGGATTTTATTTATTTATTTTTTTGAGATGATATACTTTCTAATTGGTATCACACAAGTTTTATCAAAAAAGGTTTTTATTTGTTTTTTAAATAAAAAAAGGAAATTGCATATTTTGCGTGTAAAGTCTGTTCTTCTCTTTACCCCACTACGGTGAAGCCATAAGGTTAATAGTTTGGCAGTCTATGTACGTTGTATGTTCCACCGTAGCGCTTAAACTACTAAACCGATTTTACGAATGAGCTATCAATAGATTTGTAATGGCCCGGATGATACACGAGTATAAATATTATCAAAATTCTAAATTGAATTTATTTATGTCAGGTATATCTTTACCTAGTTAATAATTAAAACTTTAATCATTAATTTTTAAGTTTTAGGTAAGGCTTTAACCGTGGATAGTATATTATAATTTGCTATTCGCTCGAAGAAGACGAAGATTATTTTTAAAATTATTCTTACCGTATTGTAACAGGCGTCATCAGTAGCACTGTGGTGACATTGTCTAGGAACGTTGAAAATATGGCCGTGAAGAAACAGAGAGTGTTGATGAGCGGCCACGTCCTACCGCCGGTCATCTGAAAATGAAAGATTTCAAGTACTACTCACGCCATCTAGCGGTGAATATTAGCATTAACATATTACATATGGATGCTGATAAGCAATAATGTGTCAAGAAAAAGACGAATGAAATTCGGAGATATTGATTTATTTTGATACTGCATTACCTATTTAACATTATTCAATAAAAAATAAAGTCATATTAACTAAGTAAGTACGAAAAAAAAAGTTTCTTAAGTTAATGTTTCGTATTTCAAGTGCGTTCCATATTTTGTAATTTATATAGTAATCTCATATATTTAAAAAACTTTTTATTGGATAATAGATTAAATATATCAACCTGCTTTTAATTCATTATACCGTTTAATGAAAAAAGAAAAGAAAATATGGATAAATACTTATTCAAACTAATTTATTAAGAATCTGTTTGACATCTTTAGATGCCATTTTCTGAAAATGAAGTCCATGTGGCTTGACACGACATTGCTTATCAGCGTCCATATATAGTTGAACACTGATGACCAATACTATGTCAAGCCATACGGACTTCAGTTTGAGATGATAGCATCTAAAGATGTCACACTTATTCTTAACTTCTTTCTTTTCTATGTTGATAAAAGATATAGTGATTTAAAAGTAGATTGGTATCATAAAAACATTTGTCATATAATAAGTTCTTTAAATATTTTTGGCATTATTATATAAATTGCAAAATATTGAACACGATTAATATTCGAAACGTAATGTTAAATAAAATTTTGCGATAGTGTTAAATACATGCATTTTCCGAATACATAAATATCACCGAATTCGATTTTTTGTTGATTGACACATTGACGATGCTTATCAGCATCCAGTTATATGTCAGGCAAGAATTACACTTATAAGTTCTGCTCTTTCTCGTTCTTTATTATGTCACACCTGAAAGAATTTATTATCAGTGTCTTATTTTTTACATTCACAGCTTTCGTAACGACTTACGACGTGTCTGCTGCTAGTTACAGAGTTGTTTTATATCGCTGTGGAGAGTAAAACTTACAAATATTACCGAAGTAATTTTTAAATGTATCAATTTACACTGTCTTTGTGTGGCCACAAGTGTGACAGCTGAAAATCAGCCTAGGTTCATTGAACCTCACAGAGCGGTGTCCTTTTGACGACAGTATACGAGACTAATATTTGTTTTTTTGTTAATACTGTTTAATTTAATCTTTATTTCACTCGATCTTTTCTTGTATTTACTTTTTTGTTTGGATCTTTTATATGAATAGTCTGTGTTATGTCAAACATTTTTTTTTTCAAATGTAATTCTTGCCCAATATAAAATATCATTGTATACACAAACCTATTTATATTATGCAAGCTATATCAATATAATCACTCGTCTTTATATCTGTCACGGTACTAGACGAACAAAAATTCTTTAGGTATAATACCTTGCAAGAAAAAGGATTTCAGAGCTAGCAAACATGGTCGTGAATAATATTAACAAGAATTAACAAAACGTTGGCGTGATTTAAAGTATACCTAATGCCATCTAGTGGCGAATAGTTTAATGCTTTAAGTTACATTTCACACTGTGGCCGCCATTTTGTGCTTTGCTGCAATGAAAATTTTAGATTAAAATGAAATTTTTTGTCGAAAGTTTTATAACTATAGTTATGTTTCCTTCAAACTATTTGTAAAAATCATAGTACCGTGAAATGAAGCCATTGACATTGTCGGTATTTTTATTTATTTTTTATTATTATTAAGTTATATTGTCGGAAAAAATAATATTTCATTATATTTTATTACTAAATAATATACAAAAAGTTAAAACGACATTATATGCCACAAATCTGAAGGTCCCACGTTGGGCGCCAGTTTTTTTCGCGTGTAAAAGTTACAAAATAAAATTTAAAAAGAAGGGAACCGACTTTAAGAGAAAAATGCATAATTTCGTTTACTTGGATGACATATGTACTTATTCGAAGTATTTGATATTAAAACTAAACTACAAGACCGATTTTAATTACAATTCTATGGGATTAATTCACATAGTATACATAGTGTACCGTTTCAAAAAATAATTAACTAAATCGTTCAAGCCGCTACGAGTAATCGGTAAACAAATATAAGAAAAAGTCCCCGACGTATTGATAATCTCCTTTTTTAGAAGTTGGGTGAAAATGGCGACCTTCCTGCGTACCAGATGTTGTGCTACTTAAGCATGATATGAGAATTATTTTTGAATTTCTTAATTATTAAAAGGCATTCTAAACTTCTATGTTAACATTAAAAATAAACCTTTGTTTAATTAATTCAAAATAGTTCTGCTATTTATTACTAGATGGCGTAAGTATATTTTCGCGTTTTACAAACAACTTTTATAGTTATTTTAACCAAAAAAATGCTGTAAAGTGTTTACAATTTTTTGAAAACCAAAATATTTTAGTTATACATATAAACATACTTTTACGATTTAATTATAGGGTTCAATACACCGAAGTCGACTTACCTCAAAAGCGACTACTGCCAAATAATCAAAAAGTCCAGTTTCAGCCAAAATGGCGACGAGGATCATCATGCTAAAGAGAAGCAAGAGGGTTTCCATGTCGAGCCAGGAGACCAGTTCTGGTAACGAGGGTCTGGCGCCGCTGAGGGCTAGCACTGCGACTCCAAGAGATGAGGAGAGTAGAGCAGCTATTGTCCTGTTCACTATCTGTTGATGAAATGGTCAGGACTAGCTTTCGTACGAGAATTCAGATCCAAATATTTTTGAAATTGTCTTCCAAAAATATCGTTTCAATTGTCTTATTTTCTAATTTAAGGTTCATGATATTGTTTTCCAATCGATTAAGAGGTAAAATTTGTTTGTTTTATGTAGTTTAGTATATTATTTGGGTATACAAGCGGCGGTGTGAAAATTGTCGGGCCTTCGCAGGACAATGTTTAGGTGACACTGCCTTAGTGTTATACCGTCTTCGTACCTTTTAAGGTAGCAAAGACGTACGAAAAATAACGGTAGAAGTACCACACTCTAACAGGGTCGAGTAATGTCCTCGCGAACATTATAACAGTAGGCGCGAACGAAACGATAGCGTGATTTAACTTACCACTAACGCCATCTAGTCATCCGACAACAAACTACGTATACGTAAAATTTTAATCTGTATATGTATAATATACAAAAGGTAATTTACTGACTGAATGGTTTATAAACATAGCTTAAAGCATTGAAAGGACTGCGTTGAAATTTGGCATAGATAAATATTATGACGAAGGCATTCGCTAGGAAAGGATTTTCCAAAATTCATGCCCTAAAGAAACGAAACGGGGTCACAAAGTTCGTGTGGAAAAGTCGAACTTAAAGCTTATAATATAACGTTCAGTACTTTAGTAATTGAGGTCTAACAGTGGATAAAATAAAGTCTCATTCGCATTTATTATTTAAGCCCATAAATGGGTGATATTGATTTTTGTACTTATCTGGTCAGTATTAAAAAAAATGTTTCGTTCTTTAATTAACCTAAATACCTCTTTATAAATAGAATTATATTATTATTTATTTATTACAAATATTACGATATATTTTTAAATCTGTAACATTAACAAGTCTAATAACGTACTCATAAATATTTCAATTGTTTCAAAAATCTATACTAATATTATAAAGAGGTTAAATTTGTTTATAAGTTTGTACATAGGGGGTCAATTATTCATAATTATATTAACTATTGATTCAATTTGATTTGGGTGTCTGTCTAAGCGGCTAAATCTATTTTAATCATAATTAAGACTTCTAAGATAAGAAAAAGAAACCGACTTCAAAAGCAGCCTACAAAAATTCGTTTTTTTCGTTTACTATAAAGTCGGTTGAGAAAAATGTTGATAGTTTTATTAATAATTACCTCAAATATGATCAAGATGTACAGAGTGCATAACAACAATGTGGCGTAGATGATTCCGTCCTCTTCAGATAGAGGGTACAGCTGGTAACTTATCGTAAAACCCACAGTTTTGTTGCTGACTGTACTTACACGGAGATAAATCGAACTTTCTGGAAAATTATCAAGAATTAGTGTTAATAAATATCTGGACAATCGTTATGGCTTTAATTATTATTGTTATTTTCTATATTGGACAAGAAGAGTACAAACTAGCTAGCGACTGAGTGTGACAGTATTTTAGACGAACAAGTTAAAGTTGGAAATGGGTACGGATTTTTAACGTCAAATAGTATGCACGTATACTTCGTTTCACGTAATTGTCTGAAAACGAGGCGAGTCCGAACTCACGCATGATACAGTCAAGTAAACAAGTCTTAAAGCATTTAATGTAAACAATAATGTTATGAACTTATAGATTATTCTCAACCATAAAGATATTTGGACGCTGATAAGCAATGCTGTGTTAAGCCACGCGAACTTCATTTTGAGAAAATGGCGTCTAAAGATGCCAAAGATATTCTTAAAAAAATTGTTTGAATAAGTTAATTTTTTGATAAAGCAGGTTTATATATTTAATATATTATCTAATTAAAAGTTTTTTTTTAATTTTATTAATGAGATTATTGTATAAATTATAAAATATAAAACGTCCTTGAAATTCGAAACAATTAATTGAGAAACTTTTTTCGTACTTATTCAGTTTAAATGACTTACATTTTTTTTTGAATAATGGTAAATAGGTGACGCAGTATCAAAATACATCAATATCTCTGAATTTCACTTTTTGTGGGTTGACACATTATTGCTTATCAGCATCCATTTATAAGTACACATCCCGGAACGAAAATTACGAATTTTTGAATAATCACACTCGTTCAGTTTTAACGTTCAGTATTGCTATTAATTATTGATTTAAACACAATTATTTGACATATCTATATATCGCTGGTTTGCAGGAATATCGTAGTAACTCAAAATTCTAACAAATAGAACTAATTATGTCAACATCACTGATCATAAATCTTTGATGTTTTATCATGAAAAAAGTTGTGATGATGAATTTTCTTTAAATCAATATAGTTATAATATCCAGGGACCGTTTAAATTTCGCAGCTATGCACCAAAACATTATTAAAGAAATTTAAAAACCCCATTCCCAAAAATTGATCATTTTTATTTGCATCGATATTCCTGAAAAGCAGCGTTATATAAAATCACTTATCCTGACTGTTCATCAACGCAGAGCCTAAACCGCTGGGGCTATGAACTTGAAATTTTGGCTTTTAGGTTGTAGGCATCCACTAAGAAAGGGTTTTATGATTATTCACCCCTAAGAGGGTGGAAAGGGGTAAAAACGTTTGTATGCAAAATCTTATGCCGTGATCGTATTAACTTAAAACTTAATACACATATTTCTGGGTGATAGTAATGAAATGTAAAATAGAAAACGAGGTACTATTATTCCACACTGGGGTGCAAGGGGGTAGTAAAGTTTGTATGGAGAAAATGTATTTGTTTGACAGATTATCCTTAAATTCAGCACAAACATTACTTAGGGACAATAATTAAATATATGTATCCCAGAATTTCAAAATCATCCCTTAAAATGACGCTACGGGGTAATAAATCTTGGTAAGGTCACAATTTCGCTGGTAGATTTATTTAGCTTTAATTCCAAAATATACGCGGGCGAGCAACTGCTAGTATAATATAAGCAATTATTAATAAAATTAAAGAAATGTCTAAACGACTGTCCTGGTGCCTAATTTTGTGTTCTGCGCAGTGTCATGCGCATAATTCAGACACACTTACGTGAATGGTATAACATATTATAATAGTAAAAGTTTAAGTCAGTCCCACACTTACCGTTTCTAACATTCGTGGATGTAACATTATTCGCTGTTGTATTGCCATCAATTCCACTGTTATTTAATGGTTTCTCATAGTTATCATGGGGTTTGTATAGGATGAGTGTTTTTGTTTCAGATGCGCCTGGCGAGTGCTCTATGACGTCATCAGGTTGCAGCTGGATGGTCCACGGAGAGGAATCCTGGGAAAGGAATATATTTGATATATATTCATTATTTTTACATTTTATTGAGCTGAGGTGGCCTAGTGGTTGGAACACGTCGATCTCAACCGATGATAGCGGGTGGGAACCCCGGCTAGCATCGCCATTTTTTAAGTATTAAATTTGGAAATTTACCTCGAGCTCGGCGGTGAAGGAAAACATCGTGAGAAAACCTGCATGTGCCGGGAGAAATTCTGACACATGTATATCCGCCCCGCAGTGGAACAGCGTGGTGGATTAAGCTTTAAACCTTCTCCTTAATAGGAGGAGGCTTTTGCTTAGCGGTGGGACATTTACAGTTCGTTACTTTACTTTTACATTATTTTTAACCAACTTCCTAAAGGAGGACGTTTTCAGTACACCGTTGTATATGTTCCCTGATATCTTGAAAACAGCTTGAACAATTTGGTTAATCCTTTTTTTTTTTGTTTGAATGTGTATACATTAAGATTGATCTCATAGAATTTTCATCAAAATCAATTCAGTGTTTTTAAAATCAATGTAACAGTATGACATTTATGGATGCTGATGAGCAATAATGTGTCAACCCGCAAAAAGTGAAATTCGGAGATATTAATGTATTTTGATACTGCATCACCTATTAACAATATTCAAAAAAAATTCAAATTATTTCAATGAAATAAGTACGGAAAAAAATTTAAATTAATGATAATTCTGCTGTTCATACTATATGAATAAAGAATAAATCTATCTAAATTTTATGACATTTAAATCTAAATAAATGTCCGAATCCCAAGTGAAAAACTATTTTTTTGATTCGTGATCAAATTTTGAATATTTGAATTTGGTCACTTAAATAAGTGTGCGATGTAGCATTTTTCATTTTTAGGGTTCCGTACCTTAAAAGGAAAAACGGAACCCTTATAGGATCACTTTGTTGTCCGTCTGTCTGTCTGTCTGTCTGTCTGTCTGTCTGTCTGTCTGTCTGTTTGTCTGTCTGTCTGTCGGGATGTCAACCCTTTTTTCTCAGAAATGCATAGACGTATCATGTTGAAATTAATATCATATACTCAAGTCTACGATGACATGCGGCCGTGAAAATATTAAAGTTCTAAGTCAACGCAATCAAAAGATATTGGAAAATATGTCGTATATTTTGACCATTTTAGCATTTTCGCAAGGGAATCAAAACCTATAGGGTACTTCCCATTGACCTAGCACGATGAAATTTGGCAAGAAGTAAGATCTTATGGTACAAATAAAGGAAAAAATCTGAAAACTGTAAATTTTTGTATGTATGTTTGTCTGTTTGTAAGTTTGTCTTTCAACCTTTTTCTCAGAAACGGGTGAAGGTAACAAATTTTTATCAACGTCAAGTACTCAGAGTTGTAATTACTAAGAGCTGTGAAAAAATCAAACTTCTAAGTTAACGCAATCAAAAGATACGGTCATTTATATCACATATTTTAAGTATGATAGCGTTTTTAACGTTTTCGCAAGGGAATCAAAACCTATAGGGTACTTCCCATTGACCAAGCATTATGAAATTTGGCCAGGAGCAAGGTCCTTAAGTATACATAAAGGAAAAAATCCGAAAACTGTAAATTTCTGTTCGTGTGTCTGTCAGTCTGTACGTCTGTCTTTCAACCTTTTTCTCAGGAACGAGTAAATGTATCAAGTTGTAAATTGATCAAGCGGAAAATATATTAATCTTAGAATTAAAATTATTTGTACTTGTAACAAATTAACATAGAAGTTGACCATGGTCAAAAAAACAATTTTACAAACACTGAGAAGATATTTGTATCAATACAAAAACATTAAAAAGCAGCAAACCTTTATAAACAACGCAATGCAATCTATATATCGCAGCTAACAAAATGATAGCGCGATGCAGCCTACAGCTAATGCCATCTATTACAACATTATGACATTAACTGTGATATAATTCTGCTCGATTAATAAAAATTTTTATTTTAATTATTATTTAAACACGCTAAAAATTATAAAATAAACTTTTCATTTAAAAGTTTTATCGTCGATTTATAACGTCATTACGTAATTAACATTCAATATAAGAGCTTCACGCGATTTGATTTAAGTACTCGTATTGACTTAGTACGAAAATTTTAAAATTAAATTCAAACAGATCGAGTTATTTAATTTACTTATTTATCTAAACATATAAGTCTTCTGGTTATTAGTAATATAATTAGTTATTTATAAATAAACAATTAGTTTTGTTCGAATTAAGGACTAATTATTTTCGTCTTGGCAACACTAATATATATTTCGATATTTTGATTGATAATGTAAATCTAAATATTTTACGAACGTAGTGCAGGGGTAGTGGAGTGTAGTAGAATATAAATAAAAATAAAACGAGAATAAAATATTCAATTTTCAATTCTTTGGTTTAGAGAATAAAATATAGTATAATTATGTTGTTAATGTCAAAGTCAACAAGTTAGTTCATTGAAATTGTCAAGAGATGGCGCTAGGTGTATCCTGAATCGCGCTATAACTTTTTTTTTTGAAAGTATAAGGTGTATTAGTACTTAAAATAAAATTTTGTGTTTCCATGGATTGCAACGATGATCGTGTTTTAAATTAAAGTGCTCCTAAGTAGTTTCAAAATAGTTTTAGGGACGTGATCCATATTTACATAATATTTGATTATAATTAAGCGACTTCTAAAAAAGAGTGTTTTCAATTCGACCTTGTATTTAATTTTTTTTTATGTTTGTTCGCCGATTACGCCGCCATTTGGGTACCGATTTTCAAATTTTTTCTTTGTTTGAATAAGTATACTTCCAAGGTGGTCCCATTGTCTTCAGGTCAGGATCAGATGATGGGATCCTGGAGAAATTGAGGGAGCTCCTCAAATATTATAGGCAAGCGTATACCGATTTAGGTATTTTTGATAGTAACTTCTGTTGGAACTGATGATGAAGACCACAAATGGCGTAGATGGGTTAGTCTTATATAGATTTCTATAAGTTTGTACGGAACCCTCGGTGCGCGAGTCCTACTCGCACTTGACCAGTTATTTGGCGCTGTGGTCACTACAACCGACTGAACCTCTAATGGTCGGGTTCGATCCTCTCTCACGGCAAACGTCTGTATTGGACAAAATATGTTTGTCGTGGTCTGGGTGTATGTGTTTGTGCTGTGGGTGTTTCCGGACCCCCGACACAAGGTTATAAAATCTTAATGGGGGCCACTGAATGCGATTAGTTTATTTATTATTTATTTATTATTCAATATTACTCCTAAGATGTTAAATTATGCTCCTTGTTATCTCGTCCTCGATGATGATAGTTTACAAGTGTAGTCCCGGTTATTTAGTCACTGACGCCACATCATTTTAAAGCTAAAAGCAAAATACGGAACGCAGCCGTTTCCCTTTTTATGCTCCCTCTGGTGTGTTCGTGGAAAAATAAGTTATTTTTGATTTTACAACTTTAGGGTGTATTTTATACTAAAGGGATTAGGGTGGGAGTCATCATCTTCGGACGAGATAACAAGATCGCATAATTACCGTCGAACTTCACTTACAGGTAAGTTCGTTTGACTATTCAATTAGTGGTTTTATTATGTCGGTAAACCAGGCAAAGCCGGGGCGGGCCGCTAGTACTAAATGTACATTCTTTCCCTCCAAATCGTAATAACAACACAGCGAATCATAACGACGCAATCATAAATATTTACGAGCTTGTCCGTCTGTTTATAAACACTATTGTTCCTCTTCAGCTATCAAACGTTTTATGACATCGTCTTATGGGATTTTATCTCTTATACTATGAATGGTATTAAAATAATATGATTACGTGACCTGATGCAGCTCATCTGCAATCAGCAGGATACAAAACTCCTTACAGCAGGAGTATCGTATCGGGGCACGTTGGAATGGTCTCAGAGAGTCGTTTGTTTTTAATATATGTATGTATAAATATTAATTTGTATGTTTATAACTACGTATGTAGAGGGTGATTTAGGAAACTACTGTTCCGATTTGAAAAAAATCTTTTCGCGTTGGATAGCCCGTTTTCTGGATAATGTATTAATTTATTTATGTTATTACGTCAAGCTACGACTCATAGCAGCGAAGCAGTAACTGTAAATAGATGCTGATAAGCAATAATGTTTCAACCCCCGAAAAGTCAAATTTAGAGATATTGATGTATTCTGATAATGCATTTCGTATTTAACATTGTACAAAAAATTTTCAAGTCATCTGAACTAAATAAGTACGGTAAAAAGTTTCTGAATCAAATGTTTAGAATACTCACTTCAATGAGTTCCATATTTTGGATTATGCAATAATCTCATATATTTGAAAAACTTATTATAAGATAAAACTCTTTACTAGCCAATCCGCTTTTAATTCATTATACTTTATATAAAAATAGAAAAGAAATAGCTAAAAGCTGGATATGTACTTTTTGAAACATATTTATTAAGAACTAGTTTGGCATTTTTCCTTTTCCTACTTTTAATCCCGAATAAATGCACGATCCTTGTGGGAAAGCCATGCAAACTGGAACAAGATATAATGGGAGTTTTTTTTATTAGTGGGCAAAGGAGGAGACGGGTCACGTGATGTTAAGTGATCACCGCCGCCCATGTTGTTATATGGATGCTGATTAGCAATAATGTGTCAACCCACAAAAAGTGAAATTCGGAGATATTGATGTATTTTGATACTGCATCACCTATTTAACATTATGTAATAAAAATAAAGTCATATCAAGTACATAACTACGGAAAAATTTTTCTTAATTAATTTTTTTCGAATTTCAGGGTCGTTCCATATTTTGTAATTTATACAATAATCTCATATATTTAAAAAACTTTTTAATTAATAATATATTGGATATATCAACTTGCTTTTAATTCATTATACCTTTTATCAAAAAATAATGTAAATATAGATAAAAACGAATTCAAAAAAAATTATTAAGAATAGATTTGGCATCTTTAGACGCCATTTTCTCAAAATGAAGGCCATGTGTTTTGACACAGTATTGCTTATCAGCACCCATACATTCATAATACAGTACAAACCATCTGTCCATAAATAAATATTAATGACTTCAGTAGAACGGACAGACACGACATGCCTACAATGGTTTGTTTATTATGCGTTAGATCTGAAATCGTGCGCTGTGTTTAGTATCGAGTAAGCAGAAATAATGCACATTCAATCCTTATGTGGACGCTGATAAGCAATACCGTGTCAAGCCAAATGGCGTCTAAGGATGTCAAACCTATTCTTAATTATTTTGTTTAAAGAAGTATATATCCATCTTTTCTTTTCTATTTTGATAAAAGATATTATGGATTCAAAGCAGATTGACAAGTTTAATGTATTATCTAATAAAAAAATTCGCAAATATCTGAGATTATTCTATAAATTGCGAAATAAAGAAGGCACTTAAAATTCGAAACATTAATTCAAGGAACTTTTTTCTCTATTTATTTTGTTTAATAAATTATAAATAAAATTTAATAATGTTAAATAGATGACGCAGAATCGAAAAACATCAATATATCGGAATCTGGCTTTTTGTGGGTTGACATATTATTGCTTATCAGCATCTATGTAATATTATATATACGACATAAACATTGGGACAGTGGTCACTGCAACTGACTCAAGCGCTAACGGTCGCGGGTTCGATCCCCGCTCGCAAATGTCTGTATTGGCCATACGTATTGTCGTGGTCTGAGTGTTTGTGTTAGTGTGAGTGTTTCCGGACCCCCGACACAAGGTCATGAGATCTTAATGGGGGCCGTTGAGTGTGTTGCGTTTATTTATTTATTTTATAATATTATCTTTTAACTATTTGTCGTGGTTTCACTCACCATTTGTTCTTCACCTATTGTATGAATTTCTGCAATAAGAAGTAATATATGGACGCTGATAACTGATAAGTAATACTGTGTTAAGCCACACGGACTTCATTTTGAGAAAATGGCGTCTAAAGATATTAAACCAATTATTAACATAATATTTTCTCCTAAATTATTTCCTCCAAATATTTTCTACTCTTTTGTCATAAAAAGTATCATGAATTAAAAGCAGATTGATATATGTAATATATTATCTAATAGAAAGTTTTTCAAATATTTGAAATTATTTTATAAATTGCAGAATATGGAACGCACTTGGAAATCGAAACAATTAATTAAAGATTTTTTTTCCTTATTTATTTAGTCTATATGACTTGATTTAATAATGTTAAATAGGTGATGCATTGTCAAAATACATCAATATCTCCAAATTTGACTTTTTGTGGGTTGACACGTTATTGCTTATCAGCATCCAGTTTACATTCTAAATTAGAGCCTAGGTGTGTAAACAGAATACAGGTTGAGTGATTCATATGAGCGAGTTTATAGTTTTGCACTTGGTCGCTTTTCGGGTGGCTGTGACCACAATTTTTGAGAGCTGAATCCGTCCCTGGGCTTTGCATGACTGTATTAAATACAACTCACTGTTTTATATGGAGATTTTTAACACAATTTTTTCATTTTCCAAACATTTTCTTTAATACGAAACTTTAACTAAATAGGTGCAGCTGGTCAGAAGTATGTTATAATATTAATTTAACACAAAGTCATTTTAACCGATTTTATTGCTTATCAGCATCCATATTAATATATATATTATACTTCGTTTCGTGTAGTCTTACCAGTTAATTCCATTTTAATATCAATAGTACTGAATCGATTTCGATAAAATTTCTATGGGAGCCATCTGAGAGTATAACCTTTCAAACGAAAAAGAATTAACAAAATCGATTCCGATGCCGTTTACGAGTCATCGGTGAACGTGCATAAAAAAGTCACCGACGATTTGAAAACCTACTTCTTTTTGGAAATCGGTTAAAAAAGCAACATCTTTTTTACTTGGATGACACATTTTCATTATTTCGATTTTTTTAAACCAAATGATTGAAATGATATCGATAATTTTTACGGGATCGATCTAAAAGCATATCCTTTCAAAAAATAATTATCAAAATCGGTTAAGAAATGACAAAGTTCCGAGTTAACAAAGATTTTGTTTTGTGAAGTAGAAGCAAGTTAAGCTAATTTAATTTTAAAATGTTGTTGTACACGACTGTAGTTAAAATTAGTTATTTGTATGTAAGTAGTAATTTAACTTAAACATTAGCGATTACTACACTGACGTTACAGTTACAAGATCGTAATTATACCTATTATTTTATATATGTATTATAATTCACGTAAATTGCGTTGAATGAATGGTGAATGGCCAAGAATGCGTCGACTCATTCGTTCAAGTTCAACATATCATGGTGGCTTAATTGTAGATGCAATTTTTATCCGACTGCGCGACACAAGGGAGGGTAATGTGTTTATCAGTTAATGTATCTATGTTTGTACCTTTGTGACACTATTTAGGAAAAACGTGTGTGCCGATTTTGATAAGTGATACGTTATTTGATACGTCATAACGCTGCGAATGTCATAGAAAGTATAATAATTTGAAAAAATCAAAATGGCCGATTTAGGACGCTATAATGTGAAAAAAAAATGAAAATCGACGAACTATATTAAGTGGGGTATTGTTGAATAGGTATTTAAAAATCGTTTTTAAGTTTCTTACATCATTTTTCAATCAGAACTACCGTTTAGAATCTATTACGATTTAAAGTTGGTTAGTAACGATTCTCTATGGTCTTGTTACGCAGACGGGTTTTAAATTTTTATTTAATTATTTGTTATAGTTAGGAAAAAGGAAGTACTCGTCGCTTATATATGTATATAATTATGTATGGCCTAAATTTTCGCAAAGCGTAATAATCCGATTCGAATGAGGTTTACGTGAATAAAATACATACTTTTCCTAAACTCATTGTCATCAATAATTGTTATACTTAACTTTTAAAAACAATGTTATTTTTAAACGGCTTAAAAAATCTGAATTCGTCTTTCTGGTTCTGTACCCACAGGTGCCAACATTATGCCTAAAAAGAATTTTCAAAACCGCTCCCGATGCAAAATGAGTGATGGCGATTTTGCGTAGCATATAAAAAAACAGTTAAATTCAAAAACTTACTTTTTTAAGTCCTTTAACAATAATATTGACCTTAAAATTTCATGTTCAAGGCTTAGGAATAAACTAAGAACGCGACGAAAACGCAGAATGGCACTAGTGCTTAGGAACGTTAATCGTTTGTTAGTACTTATAATCCTATGTTACAGTTTTCCTCACCACTAAGAACATTATAATAATATTTGTTTTGATAACACAATGCATTTTACAACTATAGAGATGTTACCTTAAAAATCTGTACCCATTTGAAACATTGACAAGCTCGTCAATTGTCTTATTCAATTCAATTCAATTTAACTTAACGGCTTTTAGCTGTGTCATATGAGCACGGATTATTTCGCCAATGTCACTTAGAATGGAGAAGACACGATGGAGATTGTTCGGTGAGGTTGAGCTTACAAATTCAAATTTTAAAGACAGACGAAATAGTAGGGATTTCATTGTTAATTCATTACCTATAACAATTGTCTTGTTGGCCAAGACAATTGCCTTGACAGAGTAAGTAACTAGGTTGCTAGATAACGTCGTCCAAAGTGGATGACATTCTGGGTACTATAGTTAGTGAGATTATCTCTTGTCACAGTTATATAATATTACTGTTTTTGTTACTTATTTATTTATTAGAGGTTACTAACATGGTATATGTTATGAAATAGGTATAAATTAAATTATTTAAAGAAAGGTACAATACAATACAATACAAATATGCTGTATTGTACACCAATATACAGAGTTAATTATACAAAAATGGTGAAGAGAAAATAATGCACAAGAGGCGGTGTTATCGCTAAAATAGCGATCTCTTCCAGACAACCTTTGGGTACAGGACATGAAATTAAATAAAGCGGCATGGAGGTGTACCAATATTATAAAATAAATATATATATATAAATAAATTTATACTTATATATGTACATATATAACAAATGATATATAATATATATAAATAATAATACTAATTAAAATAAATATATAATTACAGCTATTATTCATAAGGACAAATAATATGATTTTATTCGATTTTTGAAAATACCTAGTGATTGAGAACGTCTTATATTAACTGGTAGGGAATTCCAAAGACGAACTGCTTGAACAGAAAAAGATTTAGTGTAAAAAGAAGAAGAATGAGAAGGAGTTTAAGTAGGAGATTTTGTTCAGAGCGAAGAATACGATCATGAGTGTTCGTAAGAAATTTAAAACGCTCTTTCAAATAACAAGGTGTACCAGGACTCAACAGTATACAGTACCTTAATTATTAGTAAGATCGCATTTATTAGGTGAGAATTCTTCCTATGAGTTTAGCTCTAATATTTTCATAAAGATTTATAGTCTTTTTAGGGTTCCGTAGTAAAAAACGGAACCCTTATAGTTTCGCCATGTCCGTCTGTCAGTCTGTATGTCTGTCTGTCTGTCTGTCTGTCTGTCCGCGGCTTTGCTCCGAAACCCTTTATTTTCTTTAGTTGTCTTATTTAGCAAACAAATATGGCCGCACTACCCACACATGGACGCTGATAAGCAATACCGAGTCAAGCCACGAGGACTTAATTTTGAGAAAATGGCGTCTCAAGATATCGAAAGAAGATTCTTTCAGGTGTAAAACAATGAGAAATAACTTAAGAATAGTACATTTTTCTTTACTTGTCCTATTAAAAATGATTAAATTTAATCATTCGGTTGACATTTTCTCATCGCTAACTCTTACGTGGATGCTGATAAACAATAATGAGTCAACCCACAAAAAGTCAATTTCTGATGTTTTCTAATGCGTCAGCTGTTTAACATTATTCAAAAAAAATTAAAGTCATCTAAACTAAATAAATACGGAAAAAAAAATCTTGATTTAATGTTTCCAATTCCAAGTGCCTTTCATATTTTGCAATTTATAGAATAACTTATTTTTAGATAATACATTAAATATATCAATCTGCTTAATTCATTATACCTTTTCTCAAAATAGAAAAGGAATAATGGATATATACTTCTTAAAACAATTTTTTTAAGAATATGTTTGACATCTCTAGACGCCATTTTCTCAAAATGGCTTCCGTGTGGCTTGACACAGTATTGCTTATCTGCGTCCAATTATCTTTCTTACCTGACCTATATCTTCGTCGTCCGTGGAACTTCTATGAAGCCATAATTGTAAATAATTATTCGTTTGGTTTCCGGTGGCATCCGCTAATGGGCCGGACAGCGTGATGGAGACAGAGAACTCTTCTTCTGTTGAATGTAGAAAATATTCTGAAACAAGTATATAAGTTATTAGCCGCCCCTTACAGTTTCACTTGTGTTTATGGTTATTGCTTCGCTCCCGTAAGTCGTATCGTGATGTTATATAGCCTATAACCTTCCCCGATAAACAGGCTATATAAGGCAGAAAGAATTTTTTAAATCGGATTAGTAGTTTCCGAGCTTAACCCCTATATACAAACTTACAAACAAATTTTACTTCTTTATAATATTAGTATAAACTATGTATAGTAAAGTAAAAAAGTAAAGTAACAGCCTGTAAATATCCCACTGCTGGGCAAAGGCCTCCTCTATTGAGGAGATGGCTTAGAACTTAATCCACCACTCTGCTCCACTGCGGGGCGGATATACGATCATCGGTAAAGATCGACGTGTTCAAATAGGCCATCTCGGCTCTCAATGACTATGTATATAGACTAAAAAAAATCTTTAGGCGCTTTAATATAATTAAAATAAATATTGTTTTAATTATACAATAGTATGTACATATAGATAGATAAAATATAGCTTATGACATTGAAAAATATACTTTTCAAATGGTACCAAAATGTTTTCCGCTTACTTCGCACATACAAAATTCAATATCTAGTACATGCAAGTTTAGACTCCCCACTTCACTTACATTCTCTTTCATCGCTTTTCCTCTTAATCTGGCAACGCATCACTGTCTCATCTGGTGCTGCAAATGTCCATCTGCTGGTGATCACTTAACATCACGTGTCTTGCCCGCTCGTTTGCCAGCTATTTTTATAATAAAAAACCTCTGCCCACCTTTGATCTCTCCACTGTTAACGGCCTTGTGAATCACTACATCTGTTTTCTCTCTATTCAAGAGAAGAGACACAGTAAGCAGCACCCAACAAGCTATTAGTGCTGATAGCTTGACGACACGTAGCGTCCTGTCCAGCTGTTAAGAAAACAAGCTATTTTAAAAATGGGAAAAATGTAAAGTCTCTTCTTTTAAGAAGGTTCTATAGCTCAATGGAGCACTACGGGTTGAATATAAATCAGAATTTCTTCTGGCACATGCAGGTTTCGTCACGATGTTTTCTTTCATCGCCGAGCTCGAGATGAATTTAAACACAAATTTAGGACTTGAAAACTCAGTGGTACTAGCCGGGGTTTGAACCCGCGATCATCAGTTTTGCTCTGAATAAGGAAACCGAAACTTCAGAAGCAAATTATATAATTTCGTTCACTTGGATGACACATTTTGTATGGTTATTTTGATTTTAGAACAAAACTACCGATTTTGATAAAAATGTAGGACCAATTTTTAAAGTTACGAAATGACGAAGTTCTGAGGTAACAAACAAACATACTATGAGTTAAAAATAAGAACCCTTTCCTTTTTCAAAGTCGGTTGAAAAGGGAAAGTCGTGACGTTAGATCAATAGTTAAAGCTGAGATTATTTTACAATGTTTACTCTCCACGTGGAATTATATATATATATATATATATATAGAATCGAGTTGTATGCCTGTATTAAACCTTAGTTATTTAGTTTCATATGATTTTCAAATTATGATCCAAATATATTATTTTCAAAACGAATGTTAGTTTTTTACGCTATCACGCCTGTAATGCTCAACCGATTATCATAAAATTTTGCATTCACAATGTCAGGGATATAGAAAAGCACAAATATTACCTTTTAACACAGAAAAAGTATAGTTTTCGGGGGATAGTTTTTTTAAAATAACGGTCGTCCTGCGTAATGACATCTATTTTAACCCAAGCGAAATCTATATTAACATAAGCGAAATTTACATTAACGTGATTAATACCGTGGCTTTTGACCGCAGCTAGTCGTCGCTATCATAAAACCATCTATGGGACCAATTATATTATATTACTATAGATATGTTACGTTCATATTTAATATAACGGGTCTTATCGCGATAAGACATGGTAGTAATACTTTATTATATTAGTAAAAATTTATATATATATATATATATATATATATATATATATATATATATATATATATATATTTCATTTCTTACACCTTCTCAATATTAACTATCAGAGTGCGAAATTTCATTCTCCTTCGTCCGCCCAATTGTCGTAAAAACGAGTACAAAGGTTTACTTAACGTATTAATATATAGATAACATCCATGTATAGAACTTAACATAATTACAATTGAAACTATGTAAGGATTCAATACAGACGTACATGTCGATTTTATATACATGTATCTAGTTCCACGTGGAGTGCAAACATTGTAAAATAATCTCGGCTTTAACTATTGATCTAACGTTATAACTTTCCCTTTTAAACCGACTTCGAAAACGGTTATCTTTAATTAGTATGATATTTTTAATTATTTATTATTTTAGAACTCCATTATTATTTCACCAATTTTTTTCTTTGAAATGGTATATTTTCAGATAGAGTTTTTATCAATGCTGGTTCCGTAGTTTGGTTTTTGAATTAAAATTACATTTCACTGAGAGCCTAGCTGAAATCTACAGCTCGTATACGGCCTCAAACGGGGCAGTACCTCACTCTCACAGAAACTCGGCGTGAGTAGCTCATGTAGCTGCATTTCGTACGGTGAGTGAGAGAGCCGGAAGCTCAACCCACTTCCCTATTCCTTTCCTTACCTCCTATTTCTTACATATCATACTTTTTTAAGCTGACAACGCATTTGTGCAAACAACGCAACGCAAAATTATGCAACGCAATTTCCAGGTGATCTCTTAACATCAGGTGCCCGCTCGGTTGCTAGTATTTTTTCTATAAAAAAGAGATTGGAATTCGTGTGTCATGGATTGAAAGCAAGCAGTATTGAGTGTTTTGAGGTGTTTTGTATAATTTAAGTTTTAGTTATGTACTTTATTTTTGAACTTACCTGTTTTTTCCGTGACGAAGGCTTTTTTTTAGTTCCTTCAGGTCCTGATTCTTGCACTAATCTAGAATAAAACAAAAAATATTTTTCAATTACAATTTTAAACTTCATTAAGTAATAATCTTTAGCTCCACCGCATATTTAAATCTGATCTGATTAAGCAGTAAAGTTATGTACATATAAATTTTCGAATAAAAATTCTTACAATATGCGGCCGGCTTTATTCAGACCAACCTAAAATTACGACACGAGAGTCAAACACTAACGTCAGTAAAGTTTGGTTATACATATAAAAAGGAAGATAATGATGCTATGAATAATAAAAACACAATATATTATTATTTGGCGCCAAAATGTCTATACATACAGAAATTTGATTTTTTTTATTGTATACAAATTATTATCAAAATTAATGCTAAATAATGGCTCTTTGAAAGTGCTGGATCATTTTAATTACTCAAAAGCTTGTAATTTATAAAATTAAAAGTAAAGTAACAGCCTGTAAATGTCCCACGGCTGGGCAAAGACCTCCTCTCCTATTAAGGAGAAGGTTTAAAGCTAATTCCACCACGCTGCTCCACTGTGGGATGGCGGATATACATGTGTCAGAATTTCTCCCGGCACAAAATCAAAATCAAAATATGCTTTATTCAAGTAGGCTTTTTCAAGCACTTTTGAATCGTCAATACAAAAACAAAAGAAAACTAAACACTAATTAAATTATTAATTTACCACCGGTTCGGAATGTCGATTCTAAAGAGAAGAACCGGCAAGAAACTCGATAGTTACTCTTTTTAAAAGTTTTACTATGGGTACATACATTTATGAGTTACAAATATATTAAATACCCTGTGTGATGGATTCACATACTAAATCCAAGCATGTTTATCATCTATATAATCTTGAACAGAATAATATGCTTTAGCTACTAAGGATTTTTTAATATGTACTTTTTCACAAGCAGGTTTCCTCACAATGTTTTCTTTCACCGCCGAGTTCGAGAAGAATTTAAACACAAATTCAGCGCTTGAAAATTAAGCGGTGCTAGCCGGGGTTTGAACCCACGATCATCGGTTGACGTATTCTAACCACTAGGCCACCTCTGCTCATTAGTAGTGAATATTGATTTTCAATTGTTTATATGTACATCTTTGAGAGTTTTATATTATACTTAATAGTATCTATACAGTAGAGATTTCGGAATACACCCATTCTAAAATCGTTTGAAAATTACCTTTCAGATTCATGTTCTATCGAATATTCTTAATCATTCGAAAAGCATGCCCTTCTATACCTTAAAAGTAGTCCATTAACACGTCCACACTAAAAGTGTCAAACAGTTTAGTAAGTATTTCGTTACCCAGTTCCTAAATTGTGTTTGAGTTTGACCTTTGAAATTACGAAATAAATAATTTAAAAAGTATGACATGAAAAACATACACTAATTTGTGTGTTTAAGACGAATTACAATGGAAAAACACGGTAAAATTATCTATTTTTTTAACATAATACTTTACGCATGCTAAAAGTTGCTTAGATTTAGGGACATGTCTAATTAAAGCCTACCAGCGGATGATCAAGACGCGCAACGACATCTCATTAGTTCAGTTCTGATAAGTAATTTAGGAGCTATGAGGGAACAGCCTGTATACTCTGTTATACCATTAATTCGATTACAATAGAACTATTTCAAATTTACCGTTTGAACTTGCGAGAAGGTTCTAACCGCAGTACAATTAATTTCCAGTAGTTGGCGTGTATATCTTACTAGCTAGATAAAAAAAAAAGTTTTAGATCGTCTGGCATAACATAATCTATGTTTACGCGAGCGAAGTCGTCAGCTAAAGGTTAAGGTTTTAATGTGTGAAACCGCAGAATAAAATAAATAAATTCAAGTTTGCGTCCATTTTAAATATATATATAGTATATACGTCACTGTGGTTGGAGATGTTGTATTTCCATTAAACTTAGCGTATTGTATTATATAATACTAGCAGTTCCTCGCGACGTTGCCCGCGTATACTTTAATACCCCCTAGCACAACTATAAGGGATATTTGAATTCGGAGATATAGATATTATTTTATTCACCCCTTAGGGTGCTAAGTTTAAGGATAATCGACCAAAAAAATAAATTTTGTCCATACAAACTTCACCATCCCCTTACAGTTCAATATTAGATGATATTCGTACGTTTGGTTCACATTTTATTACTATCATCCAGAAGTATGTGTATTCAATTTTAAGTTAATATGACGACGGAATAATATTTTCCATACAAATGTTTTCACCCCTTTTGACCCTCTTAGGTGTGAAAAATCGAAGAACCCTTTCTTCATGGATGCTTACACCCTAAAAGGCACCTACAGCCAAAATGTCAAGTTCGTAGCCCCAGCGGTTTAGGCTCTGCGTTGATGAATCAGTCAGGACGAGTGATTTTATATGTATAGATTACTAAGTACTCTAAAGTACTAAGATTATAAAGTACTCTTTTGAAACTGTATCTTTATGTATTACTTTTGATAATTAACGAAATGAGATTGTCAGAATTATATATTATATGTACTTTTATATACTAATATTATGAACAGAACAGATTTGTGTTTTTCTATGTTTCTAACGAATAAACTTAATAACTACGTGGTCGATTTTACAAGGACGTAGTTTACATCCTTTGAAAGAAAGGCTAATTTTAATCCCGAATAAATGCACGATCCTTGTGGGAATGCGATGCTAACTGGAACAAGATATAATGGGAGTTTTTTTTTTAATAGCGGGCAAAGGAGGAGACGGGTCACGTGATGTTAAGTGATCACCGCCGCCCATGTTGTTATATGGATGCTGATAAGCAATAATGTGTCAACACACAAAGAGTGAAATTCGGAGATATTGATGTATTTTGATACTGCATCACCTATTTAACACTATTCAATAAAAAATAAAGTCATATCAACTAAATAACTACGGAAGAAATTTTTTCTTAACTATGTCGAATTTCAGAGTCGTTCCATATTTTGTAATTTATACAATAATCTCATATATTTAAAAAACTTTTTAATAAATAATATATTGTATATATCAACCTGCTTATAATTCATTATACCATCAAAAAGAAAAGAAAATATAGATAAATACATATTCAAACAAATGTATTAAGAATAGATTTGGCATCTTTAGACGCCATTTTCTTACAATGAAGTTCGTGTGGCTTGACACATTATTGCTTATCAGCGTCCATATAGGTTTACCTGTTTTCATCTTTATTGTTGGAAGTAATGTTTCTTTCGCCAGCCTCGCAGTCTCTGATTGCGCTATCCGATATGTTCCTGCTAAATATGGTGCGATCTCCCTCTGTCGTGTCCTCGGGTTGTTGCAATTTTCCTGTAACACGAGAATTGATGTTTTATCATTTTCGTCACTGCATCTTTTTATGGCTAACTTGAAGGACATCTTAGTCATCATAATCTAGCATTTTTCCTGGTTATAACATAGTCTTCTTACTATTCTAGTCCAGATATTAATTTAGTATTTTTACACAGAGCAATTATCGCAACCCCTGAAGGCAAGCCAGTTACCATTTAGACTAGAATAAAGTCCGTACTAACGGTAACGATTATTATCAGGTGATTGTGATAACAGCCGGGAGTGATAGATTTACGTGCTCACCGAAGCACGGCGAGACCCAAAATGACAAACGCCCAATCTGCGTTAGAGTAACATTCACCAGAGTAGTCGTCGAACATAGATTTAGTATTACAAACTTAAATAGCTACATATATGGATGCTGATAAGCAATAATGTGTCAAACCACAAAAAGTCAAATACGGAGATATCGATATATTTTGATCCTGCATCATCTTTTTAACATTTTTTAAAAAACTTTTAGTCATATGAATTAAATGGGTAAGGACAATAGTTGCTTAATTAATTGGTTCGAATTTCAAGTGCGTGACATTTTTTGCAATTAATATAATAATCTCAAATAGTTAAATAACTTTTTATTAGATATTAAATGTATCAGTCTGATTTAAATTCATTATACCATTTATCAAAATATAAAGTAATGGATATATACTTCTTCAAACGTATTTGTTAAGAATAGGTTTGACATCTTTAGTCGCCATTTTCTCAAAATAAAGTCCGTGTGGCTTGACACAGTATTGCTTATCAACGTCCACATACAGGTCGAATACAACATTTTCCTTATTTGAAGGTGGTTAAAAAAGGAACCTACAGCGATTTTGATGATAATTCTATGGATACGATCTGTAAATATACCCTTTCAAATAGAAAAAGTATTTTCAAAATAGGTTAAGGAATTACGGAGTTCTGACGTAACAAACATAAAAAACCGAATTGTGTGAAGACGGTCTAGAATATTTTTGTGTTTATTTAAAAACTGTGAACCAAATATAGCAAGGATGCTGTATGTTTGTTTATACTGTTTGTTTAGAAGTTAGCAGATGTCTAGGATACGTCATTATTCCATCTCTTTCATTACAGAGCGCCTATTTCATGAACTTTTATTTAGCTTGCAATGTATGTATGTATTAACGATATTGTGCTCAAGAAAAGAGCCATTTATTTTGGATTAGGGAGCTTTTTGGCTGTATTTTTCAACAAACAAATGGACGGACAAAAATTTTAAATTCTTTGGTGTAAGTACCGATTATACTATCATATGTAAAAAATGAAAAAGTTAATTTAAAATTACAAACAGACACTCTATTTTATTTCTTTGTATATATGTTGCACAGTAAATTATCAATCTTTGAATAGCTGATGTACATATTACGAATTTGCACTTTGACGTCGACTACAGCATCTATAACCTGCGCAGATGAGGAACAATTCTGGGGGCACATTCTTATCCATCGTAAGGCGAAAATTACATTTGTAACTATCGAAAGCGATATAAAACAACACAGTAACCGAACAACAGATACGTCGTAAGTAGTTACGAAAGCTGCGTACGTCAAAAGTAAAGCACAGACAGTAAATTCTTTCAGGTGTAAAGCAATGAAATATTTTATGTAAATCTTTATGAAGCTCTGAGAGCAAAATTTAAAGTATAACTCTTGTCCAATAGATAGATCTATACATATTATAAAGCGGTAAAATTTGTTTGTAAGTCTGTATGTAAGTGGGTAATCTCTGAAACTACTGGGTACGTTGGATAGCCTGTTTATTGAGGAAGGTATAGGCTATATTACATCACGGTACGACTTATAAGAGCGATGCAGTAATTATAAACGCGAGGGGTAGCTAATTAATATAAATTAACTTACCATGGTGTTGTTCATACAGCTGCTTAAACGGCGCAAGCGCAGGATCGTACTTGATGGCGTCTGGTAGCTCGACCCAGACCTCCAGGCTGCCAGGCGTGACGTCACTGCACGATACCATAGAATATACACTGTTTCTGTCCCTTTTCCTCTTCACGTTACCGATTTTATTCAAAATGGCCGCCATTGTTTTGTTTCGGTATATCTACATTTCCTTTAGTCTGTGGTTTTGTTGTTTTTTATTATTATTATTTTTTATTAATAATCTGTGTGTTTTATTTATTAATTAAATTAATTAACTTTTTTTATGTTAAGGTTCTAAACGTTTATAAATGATAATATTTTTATTAATTATTTCAATTTATTTAAAAGTATTTTAGCTCTCGCGTATTTATTTGTATCGGTATAATTGATAATTATTTTATTAATTTATATTTTTCCGTTTAATCTTTGTAATTCTAGGTATAGTTTTCGAAATACCTATACTAACATTATAAAGCTGAAGAGTTTGTTTGTTTGAACGAGCTAATCTCTAATGGTTCGAATTGAAAAGATCTTTTGTATAAGATAGTTTATTTATTAAGGGAGGCTATAGGCTATGTTACACCACGCTACGACATATAGGAGCGAAGCAGTAACCATAAACGCGAGTGAAACCACAGGGTTAGCTAGTTAAAAGATATTAAAGTAATACATAAGATTTTCTGCTATGTAAGAAGAAGAAGAAAAAATAACTACTTCTAGGGCCAGATACGAATTTTATTTCATATACGTGTATAACATATTTATTCCAGTTATTTTGGTTCAAATCACTGAACTGATTTTGATAAAAGTTATATAGGAATATATTGAAAGTATATCTATACTTATAATATAAAGAGTTAAAATATGTTTGTAAGTTTGTATGTAGGGGGTAATCTCTAAAACTAGTGATTCGATTTGAAAAATTCTTTTTGCGTTGGATATCCCTTTTATTGAGGAAAGTTATAGGCTATATTACATTACGATATGACTCATAGGAGCGAAGCAGTAACCATGAACATCCATCATTCTGGCGAGTACATTATAACTCGGGCAAAGTCGCACAACACTACAGCTATAAATAATAAACACATCACACTAGACATTACGTTAAGATATTTAATTGAATCAGGCGTTACTTTGCGGAATTCCATGTTAATTAATCACAAAACTACTTTGCTGTAGTCCGCGAAAATATCTACAGCTGTCTGGTATCATGCAGTATGAGCACCACCCGCCCTCCCACATACGCACATGCATATGCAGCACAAGCAGGTAAGCACCGCCCACCCTCTCACATATACACTCGCACATGCAGCACAAGCAGGCAAGCACCGCCCACCTTCTTACATATACACTCACACATGCAGCACAAGCAGGCAAGCACCGCCCACCCTCCCACATATACACTCGCACATGCAGCACAAGCAGGCAAGCACCACCCACCCTCTCACATATACACTCACACATGCAGCACAAGCAGGCAAGCACCCACATATACACTCGCACATGCAGCACAAGCAGGCAAGTGCCGCACACCTCCCCACATATGCAAACGCACAAGCTGGCAAGCGTCGACACCACAAGACACCACACAGGCATTCTACGCACGTTTCACTCCGACACCGGGGCATCCTCAGGAGATCTAGCCTCTACAACAGTCAGTTGCAAAGTACTTTTTGCTTTGCAACTGACTGTTGTTGTTGCTGTTGTTGTGTTTTGTGATTAATTATCACGTTGAGACTCATAGGAGCAGAGCCGTAACAATCACCGCGAGTGACAGCTAGTGTTTTTTTATATTCTTAAACGACTTCGAAAAACGAAACGTCCTCCACGTTTTATGTTCGGCTGTATGTATTTTATTTTGTTTGTTCGCCGATTTCTCTACCGATTGTAGACCGATTTAGATTTTTTTTTTTAAAGGAACTTCCAAGCTAGGAACTATTCAAATATTATACGCTAACCTATACCGATTTAGGTATTTTTATAGTAACTCGTACATTTGCCCTCGGATAGCTAAGCCAAAATATTTTATGAAGTGGAACTGTTGATGACGATCACGATTAGGCACCGGAACCACTCACTAACAAGTATTTAATGGATTGCAATTCAATTACTTCAATGTGACTGTTAAGCATTCATGCTCGTTACGATGCGTATCATATGTAAAATTAATGGCACAATATCAGGCGAACTCTTCAATTATTAACAGCCCAGCATCGGGAAAAGCAATATTTTGGAAATCGTGATATGCAGTTGACGTTAGGCTAATGTAACTTAGGTAAATCACAAACTTAAACTTGTTTTAACTTAAGAGTGTAAAATAAAATCTTTTTGAAATAAACTACAACTTTGAAATCGAAATGAGTAAACTAAAAAGCAAAAAAATACTATTTCTACAACATTTTGAAGTCGGTGTCAAGTAAAGTTAAAAAAGATTTTCCCTATATTCTTTATCAGTTAACTCTAAGCGTTAAACAGATAAGATATAACATTGTAATTAACCGTGGTTCCATATAACATCAATATTTGAACCGATATGGCCTAGTGGTTAGAACACGTCGATCTCAACCGACCGCGGAACTCAAGTTTCAAGTGCGAAATTTGTGTTTAAATTAATCTCAAACTCGATGACGAAAACATTGGGAAAAAACCTTCATGTGCCGGGAGAAATTCTGAATATTCGCCCCGTAGTGGGCAGCGTGGTAGATTAAGCTCTACCTTCTCCTTAATAGGAGAGGAGGTCTTTGCGCAGCTGTGGGACATTCATAAGCTGTTCCTTTACTGATAACATTTTACTAAAATCATCAACAAAAACTTCAATACGAGACGACAGACGTTTTGAAAATTTACCCCGGTGTTGAATGAGTTCATTTAATTAGATTCTTTTTCGAAATTTCGAATATCTCAAATTAGCGTAGATCGTCATGTAACGGCCGCTTTATAGGGCTGGATGACATCTATCAAATGTTGAATATAAAAGAAAGTGTAATTTTCTGGAGAGTGATATGTTAAACACAGTTTTTTTACGCCCATTATATTGCGTCCGCTATTTAAAGGCCGTCAACCAAAGAAACCAAAGCTTAAGTGATCTTGACCTTATATACTATAATACCACTATTTTAAATATCTTTAATTTCTTTTTCAATTCGTAGTGTAAGTTTTTAAATATGTTATGTCAGAACTCCGTCATTACTTTACCGATTATGGAAATTATTATTTTTTATTTCAAAGGGTATACTTTAATATTGACCCCATGTTTTTTTAATCAAAATCGGTTTAGTGGTTAATTTGGATCCCCTTTTTTTAAAAAAACCTGTTTCTAACGAATCACTAAAATTATTACGACACTCACTGTCGACAGTTTGGTTTTGATCAAAATTTCAGAATAATAAAAGTTTGAAAAGAAAATATTCAAACATTTACGACTATAAAAATTGATAAAACAAATAGAAAATATATAAATGCAAATTACATCTAATTTCCATATCAATTTTTTTTTTATTCGGGTCATGTCACTTTCTTATATATTTGCCATTCTAAACATGTAATACAAACGGAAACATAACATTCGAATGTTTGTATGCCCTTAAAATATTAACTTAACTAGGCCTTTGTACATTCGAAACTCAAAGATCTTGAAAACAAGCAATCTTCAAAAGCAAAATACGATTTTAATTATCATCGTTATATCCGAATTTGACTTTTTGTGGGTCGACACATTATTGCTTATCAGCGTTCAATAATGTTTGAGGTCAAATTGAGTATCGTATTCTCAAATCCTCCTTCTGTCCATATAGATTCTTAGCCTTAATACGGGTGTTAATACTAGGATGTTCTGGAAAAATATGCGAGCGAAGCTTATAATTAAACCTAGTGTTTTTAATATAAATCTTTATTATTTTAGGTATTCTACGATCTATGTACTCAGATCCGGTTTTGATTACATACCAGTTGATGATCCAGTTAAGAGTTTTGACTGTAAAATATAGATAGTAAAATACAAAAAAGTGAACCCCACCGCTGGGCAAGGACCTTCTCTCCTGTTAAGGAAAAGGTATAGAGCTTACCACACTACCGCACTACGCGGTGGATATACATGTGTCAGAATTTCTCCTGCCAGATTTACTCACGATGGTTTCCTTCACCGCCGAGTTCGAGATGTGAAACTAAGCAGTGCCAATCAGGGCGTGAATCGATTGAGATCGACGTGCACTAGCCACTAAGTCAGATCGGTTCTTATATATGGACGCTGATAAGCAATACTGTGTCAAGCCACACGGACTTCATTTTGAGAAAATGGCGTCTAAAGATGTCAAACCTATTCTTAACAAATATGTTTAAAGAAGTATATATCCATCTTTTCTTTTGTTAAAAGGAATAATTAATTAAAAGCAGATTGGTCTCATGAAAAGATTTATCTAATAATAACATTTTTCAAATATTATATGGTGCTATTATATCAATTGCAAAATATGTAACACACTCGAGATTACAAACATTAATAGAAAAAGCTTTTTTGTACTTTATTTTGTTTAGATTTCTGGAATTTCATTTAAATAATGTTATATGGGTGATAAATTATATGAATACATCAATATCTCCGAACTTGACTTCTTGAGGGTTGACACATTATTGCTTATCAGCATCCATATACACATCTAGATAGCTAAATATAGAAATAATGTGGGATGGGAATTTCTTAAGTACTTGCGTTATCAATACCAGCTAACTGTAAGATGAGATTGAACAACGTAGTTAGTTAAACCATTGAATTCTAGACTTAATTACGTTCTAAATATGGTTCGAAGTGTCTAGAAATTAATCGTTGTTTCTCAAGAGATCATTTTACTAGCGCCATAGTAAATATGATATTACGTACATATGTACAACCTTGCTTTCCTGTTTATATATAGTTCCCGCGCTAAGTTTTATATACGTGACTTAGTTAGGGTCGTTTATAACCGATTTCAAAAGAAGTATTTGTACTCTATACTCGACCTGTATGTATAAGTTTTTTTATTTGGATGCTGATAAGGAATAGGAAAGCTGGAAAACGAGCAGACGCAACACCCGAGAAGTTATCACCGCGGCCCATGGACATTTGCAGCACCAGTGTAGCCACAAATGTTACCAGCTCAAAAATACTGGAGGTCGAAGACGAATAGGAAATTAAAGATATTCTATTCTAAATGGATGCTGATAAGCAATAATGTGTCAACCCACAAAAATTCTAATTTGGAGATATTGATATATTTTGATACTGCATCACCTACATATTTAACATTATTAAAAAAAATCAAGTGACATTAACTAAATAAGTGCGGAAAAAAGTCTCTTAATTAATTGTTTCGATTTCCAAATGCGTTCCATATTTTCCAATTTATAGAATAATCTTAAATATTCGAAAACCTTTTTATTACATAATATATTAAATATATAAATCTGATTTTAATTAATTATACCGTTTATCATCAAAGAAAATAAAACATTAATATATATGTACTTCTTCAAACATATTTGTTAAGAATAGGTTTGACATCTTTAGCCGCCATTTTCTCAAAATGAAGTCCGTGTGGCTTGACAGAGTATTGCTTATCAGCGTCCATTTATATGTTTGATACTTTCTCAAATATCTTCGGATATAAACAAAAAAACTCTTTAATTAGTAACAGCGAATGACACGTATGTCTTCAACAGTTCTGTTTGAAGTCGGTTATATTTTACTTAAACAAGTAGATATTGAAATAATACCTCCAATGCCAGTCTTCGTATCGAGGATCGAAGCATACAATTCAAATCAAAATCTGCCTTACTGCAAAAGATTTAAACATACGTTAAACGTGTGTTTTTAAAAGTTGCTCTACGAATCCGCGTTTAAGGACAGTTTTGAGTTAAACATGCTTTAGATATAGTTTAACTATATATAAACACACGAACTGTATACAAAAGACGCATTAAAACCATGTTGAACGCGTGTCTAGCTAACCAGTGTTTAAAAATTAAACATTGCTTAATATATTATGTAAATTGCTTAACAGCGAATAAACTCATTTAAAAACTTATTGATAAAATGTTATACGTTACATTTGACAGCTGAAATAGGTTTTAGACATCTATTAAACTCACTTAAACGTATGTTAATTTATATCTAAAGCATGTTTAACTCAAAACTGTGCTTAGACGCGGATTTGTAGTACGGATTTTTTTAAACACGTGTTTAACGTCTGTTTAAATCTTTTGTAGTAAGGCAGGAGTTTAACTAATTTCTAAAACCTACTTTAGCTGTCAAATGTAACGTAACATTTTTAATAAGTTTTTCATGTTATCTTCACGAGGCATTGGCGAAATATAATGTGCTTAATTGGCACACCTAAAAGCCATAAATAAAAGAATTGAATTGAATTCATGATTTTACTATTAAGCTACTATACTCGCTATTAAGCAATTTAACATGATTTTTAGCGATGTTTAATTTTTAAACACTGTTTATGTAGACACGTGTTGAACATTGTTTTATTTCATCCTTTGTGGTATGGTAACAAAAATAGTTATAAGAAAGTTTATAAAAAAATATCTTTTACTTTCGACTTTGTTTGCGTTAATGTTAATTTCATTTTAAAATAACACGAATATATAGTCGATGACCATCAAGAATGATGTACCTTTGAAAAAGTTCCATAATTTTTTAATAGGTTCAGTCGTTCCGGAATGTATTTTGCACATGCAATTTAATGTGCTAATTTTTTATTGTCAGTAAAGATTGTTTAGAATTTTTTGAATAATATTTGAACTGAGAAATATTATAAACTAATAATAATAAATAACGCATCACACTCAACGGCCCCCATTAAGATCCCATGACCTTGTGTCGGGGGTCCGGAAACACTCACAACACTACACAAACACCCAGACCACGACAAGCATCTGTATGGCCAATACACACGTTTGCCGTGAGCGGGGATCGAACCCGCGACCGTTAGTGCTTTAGTCAGTTGCAGTAACCATTGCGCCAACGCGTCTGTCAAGTTTATCATAATGAAGATAGATTAATTTGTTAGAGTTTGCTTATATAGATTTTAATTAGTATAAAATATTCTCCAAAATATTTTTTTTATATTATAATCGTTCTTTTAAATCAAGTTTAAGTTGAAGGAATTTTCATTAAAAAGTTTAAATATTATTTCGCGATACATTATACTTATACTGTATATTAATGACAAGAATGTAATATTTTTCTTACTAGTTGTGCCCCCCGGGTTCACCTGCGTTAATATTATATTATATAACGTTTACCTTCCCTACTTGAATCGAATATTTTTTACTATTTCATTAGTTTCAATTTTGTTTTCGCGTAACCCTATTTATTAAAATTTATATAAAATATGTATAAATACAAAAAGCATTAACTATCTGCGAGTGAAAGTCCCGACAAAATCGGTCCAGCCGTTTTAGAGATTAGCCGAAACAAATAAACAGACAGACGGAATTAGGCCTCCTAACTATAATATAAAGTCATTATAAACGATCTTCCAATTGAGAAAGTGTACATAATTTTCCTTTATATTAGAAGTCGGTCAAAAAGCAATACAAAAAGCGACTGTTTTAAAGGAATAAAACAAACCAACGTCAAATTCGGGTTCAATGAACTCGTAACCAGATCGTACTGGTCCGAACCGGTTACGACTAGTTACTCCTAAACTTAACTCAAGCGAAAATACATTCTATAACAAAGATAATAAGACACAAAATTCTACGTATTGCATTTCAAATTTGTGTACGAACGAAATCAGTTATTAGTTAATATGAAATAAGGATTAAAATACAATAAATAATTTTAATATGAAGATTTTTTTTAACAGAAACAGTATTTTAGCACGGTACACATTAGCATGTCTGCATTTAAATTTAGTTTCATCACGAATAATGATTTTTAGTGGTTTTATTTGGAGCCTAGATGTCTAGGTATAACGGTGTACACCGCAATTAATTTTACTTTTTTAATTGTATTTTATGGCATACTTTTTACTACTTAATCAAGTTTTTAATAAAACCTAGCTATAGTCAACCGAGTGCACCTTTCTTGTACACTAATTTCATTCGCGGTGTCACTCGTGTTTATGGTTACATCGCTTCTATGAGTCGTAGCGTAATATATGCCTATGTGAAGATTCGTACCCAATGCGATGGCCGCCTTTAACACGACATTGGTATTGTCGTGGAATCGCTTGTGCACATCCGCTGCTCCTACCGTACGGAGCAGATCGCTCGCTGGACTTCCCCGAACTGGGGTTCCATCCGGTGTGCTTGATCGCTCCGCGAGTGTCAGGGGAGCGCAGGTTGATGCCCAGATCCTCATTCCGAGAAAAATAATTTTCCCAACCAAAAGACCCGTCTGTAGTCTCAGGCGGCGATGGGACACCGCAGACATAGGAAAGATGCCAGGTTCTGCCTTCGCCACGACCTTACTACCACAGTGAGCCATGTTGCAATATATACATTCTTGAATCAGTCCTACCGTACATGGCTGAGCTTCTTTCAGGTGGAAAAAGTGTACTCTCGCCCTCCCCACTCCTCCCTATTAACCTACCATCTATCAACACGACACTCGAGTTGTATGTGACATATCGATTATAGATACGTTAAGATAAAATAGATTAAAGGAACCGGTTTTTTCCAGAAATGTCTCTCTTTCGTATAAGTGCACTCGAAGTGACATGATCTAGATACAAGGACTAAGTGTCTCAATAAGTGGTTTAAGCTGTCTTCCTTATTGACAACAGATAGTGTTTAAATATAGATAAATCTTCATATAAAATCTACATTGACGGACAGATTGATCGAGTTAATAAAAGTGTTAGTTTATATCATAATATGTATCTATACTAATATTATAAAGCTGAAGAGTTTGTTTGTTTGATTGTTTGCTTGAACGCGCTAATCTCAGGAACTACTGGTCCGATTTGAAAAATTCTTTCAGTGTTAGATAGCCCATATCAAGGAAGGCTATAGGCTATATATTATTACGCTAAAAACACAAACAGCGGAGCACCAATGAAGAATGTTTCAAAATCGGCGGATATTTCCCTATTGCGAGAGCGTACTGCGTGCGTTGCGTAAACGGTTAAAGTTTCGCAAAAATCATGTATGACAGAATTGTTTCCCTTCAAAAGTTCTAAAAAAAATCCGCGACAGCATATGTCTATCTTTTAAGGTTAGCTCACTATACCATTTTTTATGCTAACCAAATTTGTTCTAAAATAATGCATTATTAGCCCAAAGTAACTATTCCACGCCGACGAAGTCGTGGGCGTAAGCTAGCTACATATAAAACCTCCGTTACAATATTGTCGTGTATTAAGAAACAGTGTCACTTCGTTTATGTCTCTTGACGACGTAGTGTTACTATAAAAAGGTTCATAGTCACGCAAAAATAAAAAAGCAAGTGATTAATAGAAAAAATCAAAAACCTGACCGACCTGAATCGTTACTAACCAACTTTAAATCGTGATAGCGCTAAACGGTAGTTCTGACTGAAAAATTATGTAAGAAATCTAAAAATGATTCTAAAATACCTATTTAACGATACTCAACAAGTTCGTCGATTTTTATTTCTTTTTTCACATTATGACGCCTAAAATTGGCCATTTAGATTGTTCAAAATTGGATGCTGATAAGCAATAATGTGTCAACCCACAAAAAGTCAAATTCGGAGATATTGATGTATTTTGATACTGCGTCATCTATTCAACATTATTCAGAAAAAAAAAAAACAAGTAATATAAACTAAATAAGTTCGGAAAAAAGTGTCTTAATAATTGTTTCGTATTTCAAGTGCGTTCCATTTTGCAATTTATACAATAATCTCGAATATTTGAAAGACTTTTTATTAAATAATATATTAAATGTATCAGTCTGATTATAATTATATATATATATATATATATATATATATATATATATATATATATATATATATATATATATATATATATATATATATATATATATATATTTAATAAATAAACACACCACACTCAACGGCCCCCATTAAGATCGCGTGACCTTGTGTCGGGGGTCCGGAAACACTCACACTAACACAAACACCCAGACCACAACAAACATCCGTATGGCCAATACAGATATTTGCCGTGAGCGGGGATCGAACCCGCGACCGTTAGCGCTTGAGTCAGTTGCAGTGACCACGTGTCTGTCATATTTATTACATATATATATATTTTTTTTTACATTGAAGTGTACTATATTTTGAAATACACAATAATCTCATATATTAGAAAAAACTTATTATCAGATAAAACTTTTAATTATCTCTTTTAATTATCTCTTTCAATTATCTCTTATGTCTGCTTTTAATTAATTATATCTTTTATCAACATAGAAAAGAAAAGTTAGATATATACTACTTCAAACAAATATATTAGAAATACATTTGACATCTTTAGACGCCGTTTACTCAAAATGAAGTCCGTGTGGCTTGACACAGTATTGCTTATCAGCGTCCCTATGTAATTCCAGCGAAGCCTTAGATGGAACAAGATATAATAAAAAACTTAAAAACAACAAAAACTAAATATTTCTACAAAATTTTGATATTTTCAAAATCGATCCACAATCGGCGGTGAACAAACATAAGAAAAACATACAGTCGAACAAAGAACCTCCTTTTTCGAAGGTCGGTTAAAAATATATATGTTTTAAAGGCTAAGCGCATAGAATGAATTATTTGTTTACAAATTAAACGCGATTAAAGCATAGCCCGCGATCCTGTTACAAATATTTTAGCGTGTTATCGTGCATGTAATTAGCGACTTCCGGAACGTGAGGTCAATTTGCCTTGCTGTTGTTTTTAACCGACTTTGTTGTAGTGTATAGTCATCATCTACCTAGCATTTTCCCGGTTATACCAGGGTCTGCTTTCTATTCTAGTCGCGGTATTGACGAGTTACTGATTTTTAGACAGAGCGACTGCGATGTGAACTCTGCAACCTCTGAAGACAAGCCAGTAACCATTTAGAGTAGAATAATCTCCCTACTACGAGTAACGATCATTATCAGGTGATTGTGATAACAACCGGGACCGACAGCTTTACCTGCTCTCCGAGGCACGGTGGAGAGACCCACAAGGACAAACACCCAGCCCAAAGAACAAATATTTATACAAATATAAATATCTGCCCCGAGCGGAGATCGAACCCGCAACCGTCGACGTTAGAGATACATTCAGCACCACTACACCAGAGCGGTCGTCTCGTTGTAGTGTATAATGTGCTTTATAATCGAAAAAACTATTTTTTTGTTATGCTATCTTTATAGTTATATAAAAAATGTCGCTTTCAGTCTGTGTGTGTAAATCTTTTAAACTACGCAATGATTTTAATGCGGTGTAATCAGTATACCAAGAGATTCAAGAGGAATTTTTCTATGTATTATGCATGCATGCATTTTATAGTGATGTCGTAAAATTAGGAAAGTCGTAAGGTTAATCGTAAAATTTCGTCAATTATCGTGGAGGAGTACGAAATTTCGTACACTTATAGTTTATATAGAGAAGGACCGAGAGATGATAATCTATACTCTATACTAATATATAAATCTAAAGAGTTTGTTTGTTTGTTTGTTTACTTGAACGCGCTAATCTCAGGAAGTACTGGTGTTTGAACTCAGGTATTGGCAATGGCTTCGTGGCGGCGTGGTCAATTATTAAAACAACTTTCTGCTTTATTTTAATGATATAATTTAGATTCACAATAAGTTGGCTTAATGACTGAATGAAGAGAGCGAGTGACAGAGCGTTTCTTCCGGAAAGACGCGCTGTTTTTTTTTTTTTTTTTAACGCTCGGTGTTGCCGTTGCATGTGTTCGCGTTTTGCTAGCACATGCAAGGCGTCAACATATTGGGGCCCCGGAAAGACATGTGTCGTCAGGCGTCAGGGACATTTTAGTTCGTTGGAATATCAGGATGATCCACCATTGGTAGAGGGCATAGTCGGTTGAAAGCTCGTCGTATTGTTCCCGAAGTAGTCCTTACGTCAGCTACCCTCGTGATGTTGTCAGCACCCGGAAACAGACCGGTTACTCGCCCAAGCAGCCATTTGTTAGGAGGCAGGCGATCGTCCTTCACGAGCACCATTTCACCCAGTCGCAATCCTTCTTCTTTGCGTTGCCATTTCTGTCGTTGTTGGAGTTCTGAAATGTATTCTTTATAAAATCTATCCCAAAAATGGCCCTTTAATTGTTGCGTTCTCATATACCGTGAGAAGTTATTTAACTTCGTGATATCTTGCATTTGAGGAGAAGATAATACTGTAAGCGTTCGTCCAAGAAGAAAGTGCGCTGGTGTAAGAGCGACTAGATCAGTTGGGTCAGAAGACAAGGGAGTTATAGGCCTTGAGTTCAAGATAGCCTCGATCTGCGTGAGAACTGTATTCATTTCTTCATATGTGAGATTTGCAAAAGATAAGATGCGCTTTAAATGATACTTCACTGATTTTACGGCACTCTCAGCTAAACCATTAAAATGTGGACTATATGCCGGAGAGAATTTAAAGTTAATTGATAAATTTGAAGCATGTGAACCAATATATTCAGAATTTGATTTTAAGAACTTTGACAATTCGTTACACGCGCCTACAAAACATGTTCCGTTGTCCGAGAAAATATTGACTGGTTTTCCCCTACGAGCAATGAATCTGCTTAAGGCAGCAATAAAGGTTTCAGAGCTCAGATCGGTTACAAGTTCAATATGTACTGCTTTAACGGCCAAACATACAAAAATACATATGTATGCCTTTATTAAACAAGCACCTCTACCTTTTCGGTTCAGTATCACGACAGGACCTGCATAATCTACAGCTGTGTTAGAAAATGGATAGTCAGCATGCAAGCGTTGTTCAGGAAGATTGCCCATGATAGGTTGTTTTACTCTTCCTGAAAAACGACAACATGTAACACAATTATGGACTGTTTTCCTAGCCAGGTTTCTGCCATTTAAAACCCAAAATTTATGACGTATGTTTGTTAGCAGTAACTGTGGACCTGCATGCATTAGTAGCTTATGGTAATATTTAAAAATAATTATTGTAAGATGGTGACGTGCATGTAACAATATTGGATGTTTTGTGTCATAGTCGTAGTGTGAATTAGAAAGTCTTCCTCCAACTCTTATAAGGCCATCTGAATGTAAAAATGGATTTAGATGGAGTAATTTATTTTTTGCAGGCAATTGTTTGTTATTATGTAATAATTTATATTCTAGTTCAAAATTTTCGCGTTGAGATATTTTACATAATGTGTTTAATGCTAAGTTAAGCTCATTTAAACTTAAAAACCCGTTAAGTATGTTTTTTGGATAACGACAATTGTGTAAGAATCTTTGTATATAGGCTGTGACACGTTGAAGTTTACTAAAATCAGAAAATAATGTTATGAATTCTTCTGTTGATCTATCTGATATATTAACATGACTTTGAATTTTAAATTCTGGCAATTCACTTTCTTTTATATTTTTTGGTTGAATTGGCCAGCAAGATTCGGATTCAAGCAAAAATTTCGGACCTGTCCACCATAAGCTACTGGATTCTAATTGCTTTGCGTCAGCACCCCGTGATCCAATGTCAGCAGGATTTGAACGCGTAGGCACGTATCGCCACGTACTTGATTCTGTAAGAGTATTAATTTCATGAATTCTATTATAAACAAACTGTTTTAATAATTTTATTTTAGTTGATTTAATCCAACCCAGAACAATGGTTGAATCGCACCAGTAAAAACATCTGTTTGTTTCCATACCTAATGCAGATATGACTTTATTAGCCAGACGGGCTGCTAATAGAGCTCCGCACAACTCTAACCGTGGCACTGTAATGGGCTTGATAGGAGCAACGCGGCTCTTAGCAGTCACTAGATGAACTGACACTTTATTATCTTTGGATATGGAACGAATATAAGTGCATGCACTGTAAGATTGAGTTGATGCATCACTGAATGTGTGAATTTCACATACGACAGAACAGTCACAAATGACATGTCTAGGAATCTGTATATTATTAATGTAAAGTAAAGAGTTCATAAACTTGGACCAGGCAGCCTGAATGTCCACAGGAATATTTTCATCCCATGTAATTTTTAAAGACCACAATTTCTGTAATATAATTTTTGCTTGCAATATACAGGGATTAATCAAACCTAGAGGATCAAATATTTGTGCCATGGTGGATAAAATTGTACGTTTGGTAGTATGTTTGTGTTGAAAACCATTAACTGAATATAACAGTTTATCCTCTTTACACGACCAAAGCAACCCCAATGTTTTTGAATATTCATGATTACTTAAATTAAGTAATTCATCTGTGTTGTTTTCACCGATGAGATTTTTTATTATATGTGAGTTATTGGAATGCCACTTTCGTAAGTAAAATTGACCGCTTTTTAGTTGGGTTATTACACCTTTACAAATATCTATAAGCTGATATTCGCAGTTATGTCCAAATGTAAAGTCATCAACATAAAACCCTTGAATAATAGCATCTGAAACTAATTTATTGGTGCATTCTTTACCCAGTTGAACTAAACATCTAGTAGCTAAATATGGTGCTGATGCTGTACCATAAGTAACTGTGTTAAGTTTATATTGTTTAAGTTTTTCATGAGGCTCGAAACGCCAAAGTATCTGTTGTAGAGTACGTTGGTGTTCTGAAACATTAATCATACGATACATTTTTTCAATATCAGCAGTCACAACATACTTGTATTGTCTAAATCGAATGAGAATATGGATGAGATCATTTTGAACAATAGGTCCGACTCTTTGAATGTCGTTAAAGGATATATTTGTTGAGCTTTTTGCTGAGGCATCAAACACGACCCGTAACTTAGTTGATAAGCTTGATTCCCTTAGAACTCCATGATGTGGCATAATGTATGTGCATGAATCCTGATTAAGTAATGTGGTTTCTGACATATGACCTAATGAAATATATTCTTTAATGAATTCAGTGTATTGTTTTTTAAAACATGGATCACGTTTAAATCTACGTTCTAATGATATGAATCTTGATAATGCTTGTTCATATGTGTCTCCAAGAAGTTGAGGTGATTTTTTTAAAGGAATCTCTACAACAAATCGACCATTATCTTCACGAGTTGTAGTTTCTATAAAATTACGTTCACATTCTTGTTCATCTTGTGTAATGGGTTTGTGAATTGTGACAGTTTCAAGTTCAAAAAATTTTGACAATTGATCCTGAAGTTGGTCATCATAATGTGTCATAGTATGCTTGCAATGGACTGTATTCTTAATGTTATGTTGAATTGGAATTGGCCCAGATATAAGCCAACCGAATTTAGTTTCACATAATGTAGGTTTGTTTTTACCCAGCGAGACATGGTTAAAAGAAAGTATACTCCAAAACAAGTCTGCTCCAAGCAGCATATCTACTTGAGATGGTGTGTGGAATGAAGGATCCGCTAATGTAATGTTTTGAGGAATGTCTAATGTTTTATAGTCAATTTTCACGGATGGCAAACACTGAGTAATGCAAGGAACAACAAAACAAGTAATCCTTTCAGAATATGAATTAATTAGTGATGATATAATGACATCACAACGTTTTGAAATGCAAGAAGATTGTTTGTTTAACCCTTCAACTAAAGCCGTGGTTGATGTGGTTGGCAATTTAAGACTAGCACATAATGTTTGAGTGATAAAGCTGGATGAGCTTCCATTATCTATTAAAGCACGAATCGTTTGTTTGTGGCCATTGCAGTCATTTATTTGAATCAGAGCTGTTGACAACAATACCACGCATTGATTATTATATGGTGACGCAACCACAATATCCTCTGAACTAATTAAACATTGTGGATGAATGTCAGGCTGTGAAGTGCAGAGAACTACATTGTTAGTTTCAGGAGTAGCTTGTGTTGCCTCAACAGAAATATCTGGACTGTCAGATTGAATTGGATGAGATACGCTGGAAGCCTCATTTAAATGTAATAATGTATTATGAGATTTATGACAGATTCTACATGAACCTAATTTACATTTGTTTGCCATGTGGCCTTGGCGCAAACAGTTCAGACAAAGCTTTAAGAATTTTGCTTTTTGAATACGAGCTTCTATAGATAATGATTTGAACTTTAAACACTGGTAAATAGCATGATTGTTTTTACACATCGGACAAGTATATGTATCCTTTAAGGGCGGAGATTGTGAATTTATAGTAAATGATTTTTGTTTAACATGTGTTGTATCACTATATCTTCTTCGTGGTGTGTTAAGATGAACTTCCACCATAGTCTCCAATAAGTCAGCTCGATTTTTAAGAAATTTATTGAAATCAGATAACTTGGGTAACTCGATTAATGTATTACGGTAAGTTTCCCACTCACGACTTGTTACTGCATCTAATTTATTGGCAACTATATGTATTATCAGGACGTCCCAACTATCAGTACGTAAGTTCAGTGAGTTTAAGGCTCTTAAATTACGATTTACAGTGTCAATCATGTTGCGTAAAGCTTTAGGAGATTCTCTTGTTATGGTTTCAATTTTAAAAATCGCTTGTATGTGATTATTTACAAGAAGTCTTTCATTATTGTACCGATCACATAGTAACTCCCATGCAATGTCATAATTGTCAGCTGAGAAGTCAAGAGAGCTAATAATTAACGCAGCACTATCCTTTAATGCAGCACGTAAGTAATGAAACTTACTTATTTTAGGTATTGTAATATCTGAGTGTATAAGCGAAGTGTATGTGTCACGGAACTCTAACCAGTCATGATACTGACCCGAAAAGGAAGGTAAGTGAATAGTAGGTAATTTAAGTTTTGGCCCACCTTTAGGTACAGAAACAGTACTAGAACCTGCAGCCGATCCGAAGTCAGCATTTGTCTCTTGTTTGCTCAAGATTTCTCGGGCAGCGGCGATCGCACCGAAGTACTGGCACTCGAAGGTTTCGCGTTCCTTATATTGATCACCTGGAATTTCACATGTATGTTCTATTTCACTTTGAGTATTATCAAATTCTGCATATAATTCTTCAATTTTGGCTAATCGTATCTTTAATTCGTTGATTTGTAATGTACTTAAAGAATTACAACTTAGTAAAATATCTAAATAAGATTTAAACTGAGTTAATTTAGCTTTATAGCTTCCACGTTTTTTAATTAATAACTTGAAATCCATTATTAATTACCCTGAATTGTCCCTTTGATATCTGAAATAAACTATTATGACTATTAAGTATTAATGCAAAGCAAGTTAACCGAAAGTTAATATTAAATTGAAATTATACGTAACTTTTTTTTTTTATTTAATAAGTATACTGAGTGTGCGCATAAAACCAGTGTGCTCGTGCAGTGCAAATAAAGCAAGCAAACCCAATTGCGTCAGTTCTCAATCTCTCATGCAGCGTTTTCCAAAGAAGCGTTTTATTAATGAGATATCGTCTTCATTTTCTTCTTCAATATAATGCGTCGAATGCGTTGCGTAATGGCCGCCTCGTGTTGCGCAATATGTCCTTTGTTCTTGAATTGCCGCGGAATACCATCCGGCTCTAAGGAACCAATGTTTGAACTCAGGTATTGGCAATGGCTTCGTGGCGGCGTGGTCAATTATTAAAACAACTTTCTGCTTTATTTTAATGATATAATTTAGATTCACAATAAGTTGGCTTAATGACTGAATGAAGAGAGCGAGTGACAGAGCGTTTCTTCCGGAAAGACGCGCTGTTTTTTTTTTTTTTTAACGCTCGGTGTTGCCGTTGCATGTGTTCGCGTTTTGCTAGCACATGCAAGGCGTCAACAACTGGTCCGATTTGAAAAATTCTTTCAGAGTTAGATAGCCCATTTATCGAGGAAGGCTATAGGCTATATATTATCACGCTAAGACTAAAAGGAGCGGAGCGCCAATGAAGAATGTTTCAAAATCGGGGGATATTTTCCTATTGAGAGAGTTTACGCTGCGTGCGCTGCGTAAACGGTTGAAGTTTCGCAAAAATTATATAAGACAGAATTGTTCCCCTTTAAAATTTCTTAAAAAAGTCCATGACAGCATATGTCTAACTTTTAAGGTTAGCTTACTATAATCTTTTTATGCTAACCAAACTTGTTTTAAAATAATGCATTATTAGCCCAAAGTAACTTTTCCACGCGGGCGAAGTCGCGGGCGGAAGCTAGTATAGGTATATATTTTTAATTAGGCATAAAAAATACATTAAATCAATATCGATAAGCAATAATGTGTCAACCCACAAAAGGTCAAATTCGGAGATATTAATGTATTTTGATACTGCATTACCTATTTAACATTATTGAAAAAAAATCAAGTCATATAAACTAAATAAGTACGGAAAAAAGTTTCTTAATTAATTGTTTCGATTTCTAAATGGCTTCCATATTTAGCAATTTATACAATAATCTTAAATATTTGAAAAACTTTTTATTAGACAATATATTAAATATATCAATCTGCTTATAATTTGTTATACATTTACCAAAAAAGATATGAAAAAATGGATATATACTTCTTCAAACATATTTGTTGAGAATGGATTTGACATTATTAGACGCCATTTTCTCAAAATGAAGTGCGTGTGGCTTGACACATTATTGCTTATCAGCGTCCATATACTCTTTCGTTTTTTGTTAAAGTCTGTGGTCAAATTGAGAATATATTATCTGTGGTCAAGCTTGATATTGGTTGAAAATTTAATGAACTACGGTCGAGTTTCGACAGCTAGGCGACCACTAGTATAAATTAATCTGATCTTATATTTCAATGATACTTGAATATAATGCTCAAAGATAAAAATCGATTCGAACCAGATTTAACCACTTTCAAAGATATTGGAAGTGATCATCTAAATATGTATAACTCAAAGGACTGACTGACTGACTGACATAGTGATTTATCAACGCACAGTCCAAACCTCTGGACCGATCGGGCTGAAATTTGGCAAGCAGGCAGATGTTAAGACGTCGGCATTCGCTAAAAAAGTATTTTGATTTATTCTACCCCTAAGGGGATAAAATAGGGGATGAAAGTTTGTTGGAAGTGATCATCTAAATATGTATAACTCAAAGGACTGACTGACTGACTGACATAGTGATTTATCAACGCACAGTCCAAACCTCTGGACCGATCGGGCTGAAATTTGGCAAGCAGGCAGATGTTAAGACGTCGGCATTCGCTAAAAAAGTATTTTGATTTATTCTACCCCTAAGGGGATAAAATAGGGGATGAAAGTTTGTATGAAACTTTGTTAATTTGAAATCGATCGGGCTGAGACTTTCCATGCATATAGTTACTATGACGTAGACATCACAGACGAATTCGCGAACACTAGCTAGTCGAAAATATATCAAATGTTGGTATAAAGTATCTTCCTGTTATAAAGTTTTATAAATAAGGGTAAAATACCTTATTTCATTTACTTGATATACTTATTCTAGATGTTTTTATTTTAAGACTAAACTACTGAATCGATTGTGATGTGAATTGAGACCAATGGGAGGATATACAAAGAAATAATTGACCAAATTGGTGGGGCTATTTTAGACCGTCTAGCTTAATATGAGGTTGGTGTAAATTGAACTTCGTCGTGAATAGCGCAAAGCAAGAGAGCAGAGGTGTTCTCAAAAAAGTTAAGAAAAGTAACAGTAGATGTCCCACTGCAGGGCAAAGGTCTCCTCTCCCATTAAGGTTTTAGGACTGAATCTACCGCGCTGCTGAAGCAGCAGTAGACTGCGGGACGGATATACATGTGTCAGAATTTTTCCCGGCACATGCAGGTTTCCTTACGATGTTTTCCTTCACCGCCGAAGACGAAATGAATTTAAACATTGAACCCTTAAAACTTAATGGTGCTAGTCGGAGTTTGAACTTACTATCACCGGTTTTATCGAAATGTTGTAACCACTAGAAAACTAAAAAAACAACACAAGAATATTTTTTTTAATGCGAAATGATATGTGTTATATGTATAGAGCACACTCATTATACAAGTAAAAAAACCCGACTGGAACTAGACCATCTGCAGTCAGCAGTACCGTATCAATATCAGTTCTGTCTAAACGCCTATAAGTGAGAATCGTTACCAAGCAACTTTTAATTACTATATAAAATACAAGTTACTATATAAAACCTAGAACTCTGTCGACGTCGATGAGGCAAAGTGCCCAAATCTAATTTCATCTTAATTAAATGTACTTGAAATCGTTAAAGATCCTAAACGGTACTTCTGATTAGAAAAACAATACGAAAAAGCCGATAATTAATTTAAATACCTATTCAACGATACCCCCACTTGACATTTGCCACTTAATAAGTTTAAAGCCTACGTTAAAAATAAAAAATCTTTAATAAATAAAGCATATTATACCATACAAGAATATTTTGATGACAAAGAGACGTGGATTTGACAAGCGTTGATTTTCTATCCGGATAACATAATTAAAATGTAATAAAAATACATTATGTATAAACGATTTTAAAAGAGTTACTATCGAGTTTCTTGCCGGTACTTCTCGGTAGAGACTACATTCCGAACCGGTGGTAGCTTTATAAAAATCTAAAATTAAAATATAACATTTAACTTGACTTAACTTGACGATTCGAAAGTGCTTAAAAAGCCCATTTGAATAAAGTATATTTTGAGTTTGAGTTTGATACAGTTCGTCGATTTTAATTTATGTATTTTTTAATTGCGTCGAAAATCGGCCATTTTGGTTTTTCCACTTTTGTGCTTCATTTCGCATCGTTATAATGATTTAAACGATGTCATTTATCAAAATCGGCTAACGCGTTTGGTCTAAATAGTGCCACATATATACCAAACAACATATGTACATACATTGGCTGATAAACACTTTACCTTTGCGTCCTGCAGGCGGGTAAAAAAACACTTGTTCGTAAAGCGTATTTTTCTTTACTTGCCTTATTTAGCAGACAAATATGACATATTCCAACCACAAATAAGAGTTAGGGATGAAATTATCGATCGAATGATTGAGCTGAATTATTTTTTTGTAATGAAAAATAATGTTTGATGATTATTAATAGCTAGCTTCTGTCCGCGACTTCGTCCGCGTGGAATAGTTACTTTGGTCGAATAATGCATTATTTTACAACAAATTTGGTTATCATAAAAAAGGTTATAGTGAGCTAAACTTAAAAGATAGACATATGCTGTCGCGGACTTTTTTTTAGAACTTTTAAAGGGGAATAATTCTGTCATACATGATTTTTGCGAAACTTTAACCGTTTACGCAGCGCACGCAGCAATAGGAAAATATCCCCCGATTTTGAAACATTCTTCATTAGTGATCTGCTCCTTTTAGTCTTAGCGAGCCTTCCTCGATAAATGGGCTATCTAACACTGAAAATATTTTTCAAATCGGACCAGTAGTTCCTGAGATTAGCGCGTTCAAGCAAAAAATCAAATAAAAATACAAACACAGTCTTCAGCCTTATAATATTAGTATAGATTTTCATTCTGGGTAATGTACATATACATACATAGCACACTGCATTCTGCGTCAATGTACAAGGGTTCTTAGTTTAATAAATATAAACTGGAATTACGTACTATAAATAGATTTCCTAGCGGAAAACTCACTTTAGCACAATTTGTAAAGTTACGCATAACGGTTAATAAAACATGGTTTAATAAAACGTTTAAAATTTCAATGTTTAAAAAAAAGAGTTTAGGCATTTATGGTAGGTCAGGTTGACCGCTCTCTTGTAGTACTGAAGGCACCTCTGACGCCGACGGTTGCGGGTTTGATCACCGCTACGAGGAGATATTAGAAATAATAAATAAATAAACGCATCACACTCAACGGCACCCAATAAGATCTCATGGTCTTGTGTCGGGGGCATGTAACACAAACAATACCAACACAACACCCAGACCACGAAAAACGGCTAATACAGAGGTTTGCCGTTAGCGGCGATCGATCCCGCGACCGCTAGTGCCTCAGTCAGTTGCAGTGACCACTGCGACGAATGCGACGCGTCTGTCAATATATTTATACAAATGTATGTCTCTGTTAGTCTCTTTACCGTGCTTCAGAGAGCACGTAAAGCTATTGGCCTTGTTATCACAATGTATACTTACATATGGATGTTGATAAGCAATAATGTGTCAATCCACAAAAAGTGTAATTCGGAAATATTGATGTATTCCGATAACGTATTTAACATATTTCAAAGAAGTTTTCAAGTCATCTAAATTAATTAAGGAAAATAGCTTCTGAATTTAATGTTTCGAATATTGAAGTGTGCTCAATAATTTGCAATATACAATAATCTAATATATTTTAAAGAATATTATTAGGTAAAACTTTTTATTATATCAATCTGCTTTTAATGTATACCATTTATCAACATAGAAAAGAGAAGATGGATATATGCGTCTTCAAACTAATGTATTAAGAATACGTTTGACATGTTTAGACGCCATTCTCTCAAAATTAAGTTCGTGTAGCTTGACACAGTAATGCTTATCAGCGTCTACATATAATCCACTTGTCCTGACTGACTGATTTATCAATGTAGAGCCTAAACTGCTTTGGCTACATACTTCATATTTTGACAGTTGATATCTTTTATCTTATAATCATACAATAAGAAAAGATTTTTGAAAATTTCACGCCTAAGAGAGTAAAATAAGGGTTCGACATTTTCATAGTAAGAACGTTAATACCAGAGGCGTAACTACACCATTTAAGGATCGTGGCAAATTCTTTGGATGGGGCCACCCATTAAAAATCGTCACGTTTTAACTTAATTTTAATGAACCATTTAAGGAGTTACCCAAAACTATTAATAATATTGTGTGCATTTTAGATAAATATCTGATCAACTTTATTTTCAAGAGCATAGGATTATTAATAAAATTCTTTTAGGGCGGGGCACTCTCGGGTCCGGACACCGTGGCTTTTTGCCAGCCTATAGTTACGCCTCTGGTTAATACGTTTACTTCTAGTTAGAATTAGGGGTAACCCGAGCGAAGCCGATAATGATCGCTACTCATTATAGAGAGAGTATTCTAGTCCAAGTGGTTACTGGATTGCCCTCAACGTTGCGGAGGTTAGATGGCAATCGCTTTGTGTAAAAATCAGTAACTCGTCAATATCTGGACTAGAATAGAAAGCAGACCCTGATATAACCGGGTAAAATGCTTGATGATGATGAATATGGTAGGTCAGGTTATTTCGAATGCAATTGAATCATTTTGACATTTGAAGCCTATTATAACAGTCAAGGACTTTACTAACAAGTATTAGAAATGCAAAGGTTTTGAGGATAGGTGGTTGTTTTAATTGGTGTATGTTTACGTTTTTCACGTAAAAATTACTAAACAGATTTTGATTAAACTTTACAGTTATACAGATAGATAGATAGATAGATAAATTCTTTTATTGCACACCACTCAAATAAAAAAAAATACAAAAAAATATATATTACCCAGGAACAAACATGATTGTACAACAAGGCGGCCTTATCGCTTAATAGCGATTTCTTCCAGGCAACCTTAGGGTTAGAAATTTGCATAGGAGAGATAGGTAGGTGGTGTATAAATAAACATACATACTAACAAGTACATACTAATACATGCGATACAAATGCATAATATACAATAAACTAATATATATAAATATATAATTGTATATACATACATATAAATAATGAAATAAATGTATGTTATATAGCTTATACATCGAGATAGAACATAGGATACTTATTATAAACATAACACGCGGGCGAAGAAGCAGGTGGAGACTAGTCTAATAATTAAAAATAATATTTTTTTTTCGTATCCTAAGCACTGCCTTAACCTGAAATTACTTATATCTGTTTTTTTTTTCACTTAAAATTACAAGTGTCGAAACCCTGCGGTCGAAAGTATCTACTTCTACGATTTTCAAATACCTATTCAACGTTATACTTCGTCGATTTTTATTTTTTTTCTCTTTCCCATTATCCCGTCCAAAATGACCATTTTGATTTTTATAAATTTTTATGCTTTCTATGATGTACGCGCCGTCGCGTTTCTCATGAAAATCGGCCTACGCGTTTGGTCTAAATAGTGCCACAAAGGTACAAACCCACATACTTATATAGATAGGATGACTTCAATATGATAGCTAAGCAATTTACGCTCGTCACATACATATGCAAAGTTGGTAAAACATGGTAAAGTTAAACTGATGCTGCAACTCTAAGATAACTCCTCAATAATTAGCTGCCCTGCATCGGAAAAACAGTATTATGTAAACGGCCATTACCAGTCGACATTAGGCTATTGTAACTTAGGTAAATCACAGACTGTATACACATGACCCACCTTTGCGTCGCACAGTGAGGTAAAAATGACGCAATTAAAATAATCATTCCAATTAACGCTAAAATAACAAAATGTAGAGCAATCGGTTTTTAATTATGAGCGTTTAGTTTAAAACTGTGAAGGAGATAATAGCTACTCTATAATATTTTTTTTCTAGCGGCTTTGTTGCGTTAATGCAAGTTTTGTTTTTTAACCGACTTGGAAAAAGGGAGAAGTTCTATGTTCGTACAGCCGTACGTATGTATTCTTTTTTAAGTTTGTTCACCGATTTCTCCACTGATTATGGTCCAATTTAATTTTTTTCTTAGTTTTGAAAAGTATACTTTCGAAATGGTCCCGTTGTCATTAGGTCAGGATCAGATGATCCTAGAAAAATCGACGGAACTCTTCAAATATTATAGGCACACCTATGTATACCAATTTAGATATTTTTGATAATAACATTTTGGTATCAAGAAGCCACATTTGATGAATTGGAACTGATGATGAAGACATATGGCCTTCGGAACTAATCAATAACGAGTATTTCGTGGATTGCGATTTGATAACTTCAATATGATAGCTAAGCAATTTACGCGCGTCACAATGCATATGGTAAAGTTAAACTGATGCTGCAACACTAAGATAACTCCTCAATAATTAGCTGCCCTGCATCGGAAAAAACAGTATTATGTAAACGGCCATTACCAGTCGACATTAGGGTATTGTAACTTAGGTAAATCACAGACTGTCCGTACTATATTCATTTACATTTTCAGTAAAATGTAAATATTTTTTTTAAACTAAAAACTAAAAAGCATAATAAAAATGATATATTTCAAAATACAGAACTATTTCAAACGGATTTAAATAATGTCTTGTAAATATTGTTATCCTTCATGACGTTTCGCACATTTAACAGCGATCGTGGTCACGCGCGGACTGTCGTAACGTCTACAATTCTACATAAATAAATAAAATTGAAATATCAAATAACAGATTTTTACTAATTATATAAGTATGTGCTACTGATTATATAACTGTCGGTTTACCTACCTAGTATTTTTGGTTAAACCTACATCCAGTTTAGTTTTGATACCAAATCGTGATGGACCCCGTACCACCGAATTTAGACGAAGACACTACGATCGCTCAGACATCGTTGTCGCCGTCAGGTATATGAATATTTCCACAATACTCATACTATAAAAATAAATAATATTCGTCTGTTTTTGCCTTCGAAACGGATGGACCAATTTTGCTTTGACTTTTATTTTTGGAAAAGAATAAGGCTTACGCATAAAATGAAACTTGTGAAATTTTTTGTTGAAAATGAGGACGCTGGTAGAAAGTAGCTTTAGTACCTATTTTTAAAACTGTTTTCTTTACGTTGCAATAGAAGTATATAAAAAATCTTACAAAATAGTATTAAGTGTGATGTTATTCGAAAATTAGTTAAACTATTTCAAATTTAAAAAGAAAAATGCGTAAATAATTGCAATTATTACTCTTCAAAGTTGAATTTGGATTTGAGTAAAAACTATCAAACTGATTCATAAATTCTTATTATATTATATTAAATATAACCGACTTTGATCAGAACTGTTATTGTACACAGAGACATACGATCGCAGATATCGCGTGACTTTCACTGATGGTTATTGAAGAGTTTCTTTGTATATCTCCGAAAATATTCATCAGATCCCAATATATTATTCACTAAAACCTTCCTATTAAATACTGAAAACCCCATCGAAATCCGAACAGTAGTTTTTATGAAAATCGCGAACATAAAAACGTACACACAGTACCTACTTTTTCGAAGTCGGTTAAAAATGACTTGGTGTTAAATTAATTATATTATAACATCATTACTTCAGAACATCTGCCTATTTAGTTAAAGCTTCGTATTAAAGAAATTGTTTGGAAAATGAAAAAATTGTGTTAAAAATCTCCATATAAAACAGTGAGTTGTATTTAATACACCCATGTAAAGCCCGGGGACGGATTCAACTCTCAAAAATTGTGGTCAGAGCCACCCGAAAATCTGCCAAGTGCAAAACTATAAACTCGCTCATATGAATCACTCAACCTGTATTCTGTTTACACACCTAGGCTCTAATTTAGAATGTAAACTGGATGCTGATAAGCAATAACGTGTCAACCCACTAAAAGTCAATTTTGGAGATATTGATGTATTTTGATACTACGTCATCTATTTACCATTATTCAAAAAAAAATCAAGTCATCTAAACTGAATAAGTGTGGAAAAAGTTTTTTAACTCAATGTTTCGAATTTCAAGTGCGTTCCATATTTTGCAATTTATAAAATAATCTTAAATATTTAAAAACTTATTATTAGATAATATATTAAACAAGTATATCTGCTTTTGATTCAATATACATTTTATCAAAATAGAAAAGAAAAGTTGAATATATACGTCTTCAAACAAATTTATTAAGAATAGCTTTGACATCTTCAGACGTCATTTTCTCAAAATGAAGTCTGTGTGGGTTGACACAGTATTGCTTATCAGCGTCCAACTATTGTACCCATTTTGATAAAATTTCTATATCTACAAAGTACATATATGAAATTATATGAATGCTAGTATACCTATAATCGGTAAAAGTTTACTTTTAGGATTACATCATCATAGTACATAGGATTAAGAATTGAAAATACCATTTACAAAATTGTATCTAATTTTTTCACGCAAGATATTTTTTTTTTATTTTACTAAGGCATGTGACGTCACAAGTCTATTAGGGTTGTGAGCATGCCTATCGCGCCCAAAACAATGGATCCGTCCTTGGAAAATCCGGGGCTGGTGGTTAGTATTAAAAGCATTTACTATCCGTGGCAACCCGGGACGGTTAAGTGGGTCAGCTCGTGACCACGACGGATGCAACTTCGTCGAAACGTCGGTCAATAAAAAAGGTGTTACTACCATTAGTATTAGTGCTAGTATAGCTGGTGCTCGCGACTTCGTCTGCGATGTCTGTGATGCCTACGTCATAGTAGCTTTATGCATGCAAAATCTCAGGGGTAGAATTATTCAAAATCCTCTCTTAGCGGATGCCTATGTCATAACATCTACCTGCCAAATTTCAGCCCGATCCGTCCAGTGGTTTGGGCTGTGCGTTGATAGATCACTATGTCAGTCAGTCACCTTGAGTTATATATACATTAAGACGAATAAGTTGTGAAAACTGACTTCAAAGCGGGGTAGGTTCTCGAAGCATTATGAATGTTTTTTATGTTTAACATCGTAATTTATTGACCGATTTTGAAGTACTTCCAGATTGAAAAGAATTTTTAGCAAAATCGGAATAAGTATCCAAGTAAATGAAATTAGGTTACTTATCACTTCCCATGTCCGTTTTCCCTAAATACCTATTGAACGTAATGATGTAAACAATAACACGAATATGATTAAAAGTTAATATTCGCTTTAATTATAATTGTAGGTATTTCCTTTTAATTTAGTAGTTTTTTTTTTTATAATTAATCTCACGGTGATAATTTTGTTGAATTTATTTGTACACTGTATTGTTTCAAATGTACATACATATTAAGTTTAGGTAATTATAATTATTTTTTACACTTACGTCTTTATAAATTCATTTAGAAAAAATATTTTACGCATAAATATGTGTTTAAAATAAATAGAATTCAATAAATAAATAAAAATAAAACCTCAGAATTAAAAACTTTTCACATAACCAAACATAAAATAAATTTAATTTTCGCTTCACAATAGTTTAATCTATATTTTTAGAATAAAAAAACACAAAACCAACGATAAAAACAACACTTTTTTTAACCACAAATCAACATAAACAACTGTTATATTTAATCTGTATTTAACGAGAATTGGCGCCAATATGACGTCTGCGCGTCGAGCATGCGCGGTGTGAACTGAACCGGAGTTAGTGTAAACATGGCCTTATCAGTTAACGTTAAATTGTAAACTTATCAATACAGTTAAAAGCTTGTAACAATGCCCTATTTCTAATTTTTTTTTATCTATAATATGTGAAATTAAAATGTTTGCTTATTAAAAAAAAGTATGAATGAATGTAGATATTTTTGGTTAAATAGAAAAATTGCATTATTAAAAAAAATAATAAATTATACAATACCCATTTCAATTATCATCGTAAATTTTAAATAACTATCTACTGTAAAATTCAACTAAATTTTTTATTTTTGTAATGTTTTCTATGTTCATTATAAAGTTTACATGATCGTTAATATTATGTATTTATTTTATGTAATGAAAAGTATATAAAACGACAATGACGACATTGGCGTAAAAATATCCTAAAGTTTCTTCTCCACTCCACGTAACATTGGCGAAATAGTATGTGCATAATTGGCACAACTAAAAGCCACAAAACAAATAATTGAATTGAATTGAATCCTAAGTTTCTTTTTAACTCTCGCCCCGAAAAGGGGTGTGTTATAGGTTCGACGTGTATGTGTCTTTATGTGGTATCGTATCTCGTTAAGAAATTGACTAATTTTAATTTGAGTGGGCTACAGCCTGGTTCTATCTAAATAATATATATAATATTAGTAGAATATCCAAGTACGAACTACTATATTATATACATAATATTTAAATATATATTTCGCAATCATTAACACTAACATATTTTTAAATCATTATTTTATGATGTTTTTTTATGATCTCCATTATTATGATTGTTGGAATTTTCTAAGATGGCGTCATTATAATTAATATAGATTATTATCATTACGTTGTACATTTTTTTAATTATTATAATTTTTTTAACAATAAAATTGAAAATTACAAAAATGCTCCGAAAATCTATTCATTGAGACCATTTCAATGAGCCCAAACAATACTTCTGCTTTAAGTTGGTGAGGAGATGTGTATCCTGCTGATTTCAAACCGCTGGGGTTACAAACTTGAAATTTTGGCTGTAGATGCCTTTTAGGGTGTAAGCATCCAATACGAAAGGCTTTTTCGATTTTCCAACCCTAAGAGGGTTAAAAGGAGCGAAAACATTTGTATGGAAAATCTTATTCCGTCGTCATATTAACTTAAAATTTAATACACATACTTCTGGATGATAGTAATAAAATGTGAAATATAAAACGTACGAATATCATCTCCTATTGAACTGTAAGGGGGTGGTGAAGTTTGTATGAACAAAATTTATTTTTTTGGTCGATTATCCTTAAACTTAGCATAAATATTCCTTAGCGTGAATAAATTATTATCTATATCCCCGAATTCAAATATCCCTTATAGTTGTGAAAGTATACGCGGGCAACGCCGCGAGGAACTGCTAGTTTTATATAAATGTCATTCATAGCATAGAAAATTTCGATTACACCACTAGATCTCAGATCCTTGCAACAACTAGAAAAGACCTGATAACCTTCAAATGTCTGCACAGACATGATTAAAATGTAGCTTTGAACTATTTCGATAACATCAGCTTTCAAACAAAAAAAAAACGATATCAAAATTGGTCTATTCGTACAAACTTTTGGGTTAAAAATAGCTAAATTTGACTATCATTATCAAAATATAGACATCTCGCCACCAAATCGAAAATTCTTTGGAATAATTTTAATGTATTATACAAAAGGTAACACAACTAAGTACTTAGAATTTAAATACTTTAAGCTCTAGTTTCTTAGTTTAGCGTGCTGTCATTTAACGGGCGCTTTTTACCGTCGAGCGTTGTTGAATATGACGTGTTACCTGGGACATATTTTTTTTTGGATAAAATTTCAAACAGTTTAATGGTTACGTTTTGATCTCAACCAATTATTACGCGTTCAATTTCCGGATAACAATAAGATTTTAAGTTTGTGTAACATTGTGTGGAAACCTGCATGCGCTTGGAGAAATTCTACATATGTATATCCGCTTCGCAGTGGAGCAGCGTGGTACGCTCTTAACCTTAGCCTGAATAGGAGACGAGGCCTTTGCCCAGCTGTGGAATGTTTGGAGGCTGCTACTAGTTTTTTACGTCTGGCACTATCTGAGCAGTAATAGAAGATTTATTAGTAATTGTGTTTTCGTTCAAAAACATAACCGACTTTAAATAGAATTGTTACAGTTCAGTTTCTAAAAACTTAAATGGGATCAATCTTAAGTTAATACAATTAAACAAAATATTTATTTAAATCGGTCCACAATTAGCGAAGATATCGTGTAATATGTACTAAAAAAATATTCTAATTGTCCTCCTCCCTTTTTGAACTCGGTTAAAATGTCTACTACTTTCTGTCATACTACAAAAGACGCATTAAAACTATGTTCAACACGTATCTAGCTAAACATTGTTTAAAAATTAAACATTGCTTAAAATATTATATAATTGCTTAACAGCGAATAAACTCATAAAAAAACTTATTGATAAAATGTTATACCTTACATTTGACAGCTGAAATGGGTTTTAGACATCTATTAAATTTACTTAAACGTATGTTAATCTATATCTAAAGCATGTTTAACTCAAAACTGTCTTTAGACGCGGATTCGTAGTACGGATTTTTTGAAACACGCGTTTAACGTCTGTTTAAATCTTTTGTAGTAAAGCAGTTTAAGTTTATAAAGTGGTAGCTTCCTTGTTAATGTAATTATTATTAATATTTCTGTATTAGCGATTCAAAAATGCTCGTGAGAGCCTAATTGAATAAAATGTATTTTGATTTTGTTTAATACAAACAGTGTTAAGCGAGAATTACACATGTAATATTTATTAAGGCTTTCATAAAATTGACATAACATGTTGTAGTGTGAAACACTTATAAGAATTAATTTTTCTAGACTTATTTGTTGACAGCTTTCATATGGTAATCTAGGTAACTGTTACAGAGCTGTTTTATATCAGTCACAAAGGTATAACTTACAAGTGTGATTCTTGCTTAAAATGATTATTTAATATTATGTTATTTTTTGTTTACAATAATAATTATATGGTTAAAAGTCATTTGTTTTACGGATCTTAATAACGTCGTTGTAAATATGATTATGTGCAATAATAGTTAAGAGCGAGTTGAAATAAACTTAAGGTTCTTTAGGTATATATAATAATAATAATTTATTATTTTATACTGACAATAAACTTTTATGTAAAACGTTTGCATTTTTGTATTTTTTATGTTTTTTTGGTTGTTCTACTATCACGCGTCAAATGCTCAACCGATCATCGTGAAATTTTGCGCACATGTAACGGTCCACCTTTGTCTATATTTTTACATAATTTATGTATGTTACTAATTTATTGTGCAATAGAGAATATATAATATACATATATCGTGGAATAACAATAATTTGAAGTCGCTGAACTGATTTAATAGTAACGGGTAAACGCGGTGACATCGTTGTGAGTCAGGTGGACGTAGTCTTGTTGGATAGTGGGGTACTGTGTCATGCACACTTATGTTTGAGAAATAGACCAGTCTACACCTCCTATCGAAAATGTCAGTTTACGTACCCAGTATTTTTGGTTATACCTACATCCAGTTTAGTTTTGATACAAAATCGTGATGGACCCCGTAACACCGAATGTAGACGACGACGCGACTATCGCTCAGCCATCGCTGTCGCCGTCATATATTTTCAATTTGACAACGCATGTGTCTCCTCTGGTGCTGCAAATGTCCATAGTCAGGTGATAACTTAACATCAAGTGACCAATCAGGTCCTTACTCTATTTTTATAGATAAAATACACATATACATATATACACGTTGGCGCAATGGTCACTGCAACTGACTAAAGCGCTAATAGTCGCGGGCTCGATCTCCGCTCGAGGCAAACGTCTGTATTGGCCATACGGCTGTTTCTCGTGGTCTGGGTGTTTGTGTTAGTGTTGTGATTGTTTCCGGACTCCCGACACAAGGTTATGAGATCTTAATTCCGGCCGTTGAGTGTGATGCGTTTATTATTTATATATCTGAACATAGGAACTCCTCCTTTTTTGAAGTCGGTTAAAAAATAACGTATACGATTAAAATCCACGGAACCATGGTACAAAGCGAATGCGTTTACTTGGTAATCATAATGATTCATATATTTTTTATTACGAATGTATTCATGACGTAATGGAAGAGTTGAATAATATGTTAGCCTAAAGTTTCCTTGAATGTCGGTGAACGTAATTTAGCGGGCGCTTTACAACGTTATGTCACGTGTATATAAAAATTGGTCGTATTGTAAACAGTATTATTTGGCATCGTAAGAATTTTAAACCTAAACCGCTAAACCAATTTTGATGATCTTTAGTATAATTGGATGCTGATAAGCAATAATGTGTCAACCCACAAGAAGTCAAATTTGGAGATATTAATGAATTTTAATACTGCGATACCTATTTAACATTATTCAAAAAAAAATTCAAGTCATCTAAACTAAATAAGTATGGAAAAAAGTTTCTTAACTCAATGTTTCGTATTTCAGGTGCGTTCCATATTTTGCAATTTATAAAATAACCTCAAATATTTAAAAACTTATTATTATATAACATATTAAATAAATCTATCTGCTTTTAATTCAATATACATTTTATCAAAATAGAAAAAAAGATGAATATATATGTACGTCTTCAAACTAATTTATTAAGAATAGGTTTGACATCTTTAGACGCCATTTTCTCAAAAAGTCCGTGTGGCTTGACACAGTATTGCTGATCATCGTCCAATTATAGATTGGACCTTGGAGAAGGATATAAGCTACTTTTTGTCCTAATAATTAAGATAAAGAGAAGCAAGTGACTTTAAAATCTAAAAACGTAATTTCGTTTACTGGGATGACACATTTCTACCAGACTAGCTATTCCTTGTGGTTTCACTCGCGTTTATGGTTACTGCTTCGCTCCTATACGTCGTAGCGTGATGTAATATAGCCTATAGCCTTTCTCATTAAATGAACTATCTAACACAACAAGAATTTTTCAATTCGAACCAGTAGTTCCTGAGACTAGCGCGTTCAAACAAAAAAAACTCTTCAGCTGTATAATATTAGTACCTATATATTTTTAAATTGAATGTTAAAAAATTGTTATCTTCATAAAATGCAACACACTTTTTTAAGTTGTTTTTTTAGCTCGTTTAGTTGTTTTCAACGATTGAGACTGGTTTGAACCGGTTAAACGGCCTTGAAGATTTGACCTCTAAAAGTGACTTTTTTGTATTATTATGAATGTATTTTATTTTCTAGAATGTTTATTTAATTAACAGGCAAAGTTAAATGAAATCATAGTGTTTATTATGATTGTTTTTTTAGTATCATTAATTATAGGAAATTTTGTTGTTGTTTTTGTTATATGTACATTTTAATGTGTTGTAGTTTAATAAATGATTAATATAGTTTTATAGGGAGGGGAAAAGACTCGAGGTTGGTGACAAACCTTAACTAAGATTTGACTTATGAATGGGATACACCACGGGATATAATTCTATACATTTTATTATATAATTAAATATTTTAACTAGGTAATTTTATGAAAAAACAACTACTTAACAAAATTCAAAACCCTAATTAAAGTGTATAAAATCCGCCATTTTGATTTTGTAGAATTTTTTTTGTACCCACTGTCTCTCTCGCCATCAAGACGAATTTAATGAAGTATTTATCCAAATTAGCTAAGATGATGAGTAGTTACGAACGGATATAGAAAGTCAAACGCATAACCCTCGGGCTTCGCAGTTGAATAATAAAAAGTAGGTTTCTTACCGATCACAGTATGTAGCGGAAATGTCAGCATCACAACTTGAATCGCTGATGGTAATATGAGTGTTCTTCTTGAAGAAGCACCGTTTCTTCTGGCATTCCTCTGGACTGGAGTCGATTATGGATGCCGTTGAAGAGTTATTGAAATCTTGGATTGTTTCCATTTCGAGCTGGTGATTAAGAAAATCTTTATTAATATTATAAAGAGGTGAAACTTCGTTGTAAACTAAGATTGTATGTAGGATCTTTGAAACTATTAATCCGATTTGAAGAATTGATCATTAGATAGCCCGTTTATTAAGGTTATAGGCTATATTACATCACGCTACACTTTAGGAGCGTAGCAGTATACATAAACGAATAAAAACGCGTGGGGCAGCTGGAATCAAATAAATTAATTTATTAATTATTTATAACGTTTTAACTAATTAAGTAAAAACAAATCTCTTTAACAAACTTCTAAATGTCAAATCGATTTGAAACTTGTTAACGTATGACATGTCTGATCTGATGATGGAACTGGAAGGTGGATGATTGGACTCTTCAATGGCCATTTGAGTTTGGGCTCATGTAGTTTGTGTTAACGATTTTAATACATACAGCCATTGATAAAATATTTAAAAAAATTAAATCCAAATAGCAAATATTAAATAAAAAACTAAGTAACAACTGGGAAACAGAACGTAAAGCGAAAATAAAATCAATTAAAATTTTTATTTATATTAATAATGGTAAAAAACAAATTTCTATTCTACTTGGTTACTAGGAAACCAGGAATAAGATAAAAACAGTAGGTAATATTTAATGTACCTATTTTTTTATATAAATCTTTTTGTATTAAAAAAATCTTATTTTTCAGGTTATATTTCTCTCCTTGCAATATTTTCATTTTATTAAAATAAATAATTAAAAACAATATTATATACTTGCAAATTGATCCACAGTTTAAGTATTTTTAAAATAAATATTGTAAATTTATTATAATATTTATAAATTTTACATAAATTTACTAACAATAAGAACAATTAAATTGCTATATAAACTGAGAAAACATTTTTTAACTTATAAATAAATACTTAATTAATCATACAATCATACATACATATAAATACATCAACATAATTGAATTTTGTACACATAGAAATAAATAAAATTAAAAATTAAGTTATTAGTATAGTAACGGAATTATTTCTTTTCTATTTTTAATAAATAATGTAAAATTATAAATACCTGTTAAAACACTATTTAAATTATACGACTCCACTTAAGATAAAAACACATCATGGTTGCTTATTAAATCTTGCCAATTTTTATGTATTTTTTTATTTACCCACATAATAAAGAATAATAATTTAATCGCGGCGCTAGTTACGTGCGGGCATAAAAAGAACTATATGTTATGAACTGAATTGTTAAACAAATTGGAATTATGTGTTATAAATTTAATTAGAAATTGTTTTTTATTAATTAGAAACGGTTTTTTTTATATATTAAAGAGAGATTAACTAGCAGACCCGAGTTTGTACGCAGTATAAATTTCTGATTGGGCTTCATTGCCATTGAGAAACCATACAAGGTGTCTGATTGAAAAGAATAAACTAGATTAAAATTAAGTAAGCGATAAGCTAGTTGTTTATATAATAATCCGTCTAGAAATGATTTAAAATACATTTAAAACACAAAATTGTTTTAAATGATTCTCGATATAACATATATAACTTCAGTGCCATCTAGTATTGAGAGCAATAACGAAATATTTTAAATCATTAAACCTACATGTATGTTACATATTATTGTAAAATAAAAGGTTAGAAATAATAAATATATAACAATTTGATTTAAAAATAACATGGTACGTAAGTGAAAATATAATTTTTAATTTCACATTTAGTGACATCTAGTGTAATATTCAGAAACTATTTAAGAACATTAAAATTTTAACTTCGCGATGTCAAATATGATTAGTAGATGTCGCTGTACAACAATATGTAAAGATAAATTCCTAATAGAAAGAGATGAAGATACATGGCTTCTCATATTATTTATACTCGTAGAACGAGATAGAAGATAACAGAACCTACTCTTCTTGTATATTAAGTTATCCCTTTCAGTAGACGTTATCCTTTAGCCGTTCAATGTTTTGGTTGTGAAAAATCGTAGTGAATATTTTTTATATTTTTCACGTAATATTTCGATGTTGGAAAGTTTATTTAGTGAAAATGTGCGTAAAAAGCGGATTTTCTTTGTTTATTAGCGACGCTGTGCATAAGTAAGGGTCTTTTGTTGTCGTTATCGATTTTGACGTAATCTTGGTGTTGAGTTTTTGAATAATAAGCTTCTGTATTTCGTTCGGTAAGTTTATAAATGTAAGTTAATAATTTAGCTTTCTTATTATGTTTATTTTTCGCATTTACATTAAAAATGAGTAAATTATCAAAAATTCATAAACATTATTCTTGATGTGTATGTTTGTAATTGTTTAGAGTAGGCTATTAAATATTCATAAATAACAATTTTTTTTTTGGTATTCCAATGCAAAAATACGAACTGGTAATTACTTATCAATATCCTGTTTAAGGATTTGAATAATATAATATTGTGTATGTAGAATATAATATAAAAAAATAATTTGAATTTAGCACTATGGTGTTAAGGTCGTAATTTTTCTTAAAGTAGAAGCTTTTATGTCGTAACTAGTTCTTGCTCGCGGCTTACCTGGTGTTAATTTAAATTTTGTTTTTTAAATTATATGCACGTATACATAAAATAACCAAGTACCCTTCAAACAGTACCATAATTTTGAATCGACTTCCAAAAAGGAGGAGTTACCCAATTCGTCGGGGACTATTTGAACTAGGTTCATTGGTTCCGGAGTTTATTTCGCACATACAAATTCGCTCTTTTTTATATTCGTACAAATTATTATATCAGTATAGATTATTAATTTAAATGTAAATTTGAATGTTATCTCGAACATATAAACACGTAGAAAACATTAGAATTACGTTAAGTGATCTCAAGGTCAAATTATCTTACGTCAAACAAAAAATATCTACGCAAAAGCATCAAATGTAGGCATTAGTTAAAAACCTGATCAAAATTGGTATTTTCAGCAGACTTCAAAAAAGGAGGTTCTCAATTCCTAGTGTTTTTTTTTGGTTTGTTAAATAGGTACCTCATAACTTCGCCATTTCTTAACAGATTTTGAATATTCTTTTTTTTTTTGTTTACAATGGTATTATACTCTCAGTTTTTGTAGATTTTTTTTAATAAAATAAAAAAAATCTGGAATAAGTATGTCATTTTCAGGCTTACGCGTGCTGTTTGTCCGTCGGCTTGTCAGCTATTTCATAAACTATAACAGATAATTAATTAAAAATTTCACAGTTTGTATTTCTATTGTCGCTTATTGTTGCTATACCAATAAATAATACAAGACTTTTTAAAAAAGGGGATGCGACTTATTCAAATGATTATGATTTTAAAATCTTTAACTTAACTTTGACGGTTACGAAATGAAGGAGTTCTTAGGTAACAAACACGATTTGAGAACCTTATTTATATATATTAGGCAAAAGTCTTTAGGCAAAACATTGCAATGATCTATATATTTTTGTCTTTGATCTGTGATATTTTTGTCAGCTAAAGCTTTCATAAGGCTACCTAACTAGGTTACAGAGCTGTTTTAAGTTAATCACGAGGGTAAAATTTACAAATGTATTTCTTGTATTAGGGCCAGCCGCGGCCGAATGTGTAAGGAGTGCACCCCACGTAGGCGCCACTTTTAGGGCGGGCGGGAAATTCCACGAAATCGTCATATTGAAACCTTTTTCACTGCGCACAGTTAAAAAATCTTTTCACTACGCACAGTTTAAAAATTTTGCGCCCTAGGATATGCGGCCTTCTTGCCCGATGGAAAGTGTTAAAAAAATTGCGAGTTGTGAAATCGATACATTTAGAATATAGAGCGCAGTAGGATTCGATAAATTTAAACCGACAACAAAAAAATAGGTTCTGTATTCGACCCGTACGTATGTGTATATATGCGTTTGTATGTTAGCGATATTTTGTATGGTGTTTTTAATATTTTTTAAAGAATGATTCTAAAAAGCTTATTAATTCATACTTTGTCAATTTTCTAGGTCAAAATGAAGACTAGACTGACATCTGTGACCTATCTAGGTTATACGGCGATGGATAGGCGATTTTCAATATCTATGCTGCCATGGGTGTTACGAGAAATAAGAGCTACCGGGATCAGGGAAAAGGTATATTATGGCCTAAACACATATGGATGCTGATAAGCAATAATGTGTCAACCCACAAAATGTCAAATTCGGACAATATTCATGTATTCTGATAATGCTTATTAAAAAATCAAGTCACCCAAACTAAATAAGTACGAAAATAGTGTCTTAATTTAATATTTTGAAGTGTGTTCTATATTTTACAATATACAGTAATCTCATATATTTTCATTGTAGCAATACGCTTTTAATTCATCATGCCTTTTTATCAAAATAGAAAAGAAAAGATGGATAACTTCTCCTTCAAACAAATTTATTAAGAATATCTTTGATATGTTTGGACGCCATTTTCTCAAAATGAAGTCCGTGCGGCTTGACACAGTATTGCTTATTAGCGTCCATATATACGCTTTGTGGATTTCAATAGTAAGGGTTGAGTATAAGCTTTCTAAAGATAAAATTGTATTATAATAAAGACTTGATCGTGGTAATATTAATTTGAGATTTGTCAAGTGTGAACCCAGCGTTGCCCTGTTTCATGTTTAGCTATTGATTGATGAGAGTTTTAGTGTTATCGAAAAAACATTTTCAGAGATTTTTTTTTAACAAAATTTTTTAATGTTTTCCGCATAATTAATGGATATGGTCGAATTTCTGAATGGACGAATAATATAATTACCACGACTTTTATAAAATAATGTACATTGCACCCCCTAATGGGCGAATCGTAAAATAATATTTCTTTGCAGTTAAGCATAGCTGTGGAAGATGGCTGCTTGAAGGCGTATAATGGAAACTTTGAACCGATCATTATACATCGATTAGTTGATATTTTGAGGTAAGGACGTCATGTGTATAGATGGGGTCTCTCCGTCTGTGTTGTTTCAGTCTACTCACATTTACGGGCGCTTCAGTATACCTATTTTAAAAATCTCGAAAATTACTTGATATTCAAAATTTGAAATTTACCAGGAAGGTAAAAGACATCAAAACATCATCATCTACATCATCCACCTAGAATTTTTCCGGTTATACCAGGGTCTGCTTTCTATTCTAGTCCAGATATTGACGAGTTACTGATTTTTACACAGCGACTGCCATCTGACCTCTGCAACCGCTGAGGGCAAGCCAGTAACCATTTAGACTAGAATAATTTCCCTACTACGAATAACGATCACTATCAGGTGATTGTGATAACAACCGGGACCGACAGCTTTACGTGCTCTCCGAGGCACGGTGAGGAGACCCACAAGGGCAAACCCAGACCTAGGGACAAATATTTATACAACTATAAATATCTGCCCCGAGCGGGGATCGAACCCGCAACCGTTGGCGTTAGAGGTACATTCAGCACCACTACACCAGAGCGGTCGTCATCGTCAAAAGACATCAAAACAGATTTTTGTAAATTGAATCCTCAAAGGGGTGAAACGGGAATTTGTATGGAAAAATCAATGTGCGGATGAAGTACGAAGACCGGTAGAAAAGCTTTATTATAATTTATACAATAAAAGCTATGTTATACGCATGTACATATAATTTACATATTGTTGTAGTCATATGTTATGTCAATAAAACTCCCTCGTGAGCTAGGTCGTGCTTAAAAACTGGGTCGAGGACTCCAGCACCTAGTTCAGCTTCCAGATATCAATCTTAACTAGAAAAGCTGAAATTATACACAATTCGTTAAGTCTAAGCATTCAAGTATTTCGATTTTTTTTTCTATTATAACTCAAAAAAAAAAAATCGAGCCATATTTTTGTAGTGAAGTTTTTGTAGCATTGACCCGACTTAGGATTGGCCTTATTTTTTGCTAAACGAGAATTACGTTAATAAGTTTTGCTTTCAGACTTTCACGAAGATTTACACAAGATGTTTCTCATTGCTTTACCCCTAAAAGAATTTAGTTTCAGTGCCTTTATTATTGATAACCACAGCTTTCGTAAGGTTTCCTAGGTAACTGTTACCAGGTTTCGTTGTCTTAGATTATCGCAATTATTACTCATTGAAATAAAACTATTTTTAAACTGATTTCAATCGCGTATATTAACTATTTTTATCATCCCGACGTTTCGAGCACTTTGCAGCGTTCGTGGTCACGGGTAGAATAAGATGACATTTGTCTATTTGAGATTTTAGAAAATATTATTTACAACTACCGCCAACGGTTTCTTAGATGGTATCTTGAATAACGTTCCGATTGCACGCAGGCACTAACTGTATAACCCACCACGACCACGAACGCTGCAAAGTGCTCGAAACGTCGGGATGATAAAAATAGTTAATATACGCGATTTTAATCCGTTTAAAATAGTTTTATTTCAATGTTAGGTTACTGAGTTTTATGTCAATTGTAAGAGCAAAACTTACACGTGTAAGTCTTGCCATACCTTTTTACCATAATTTTTTTTATTAACGTCTTCGTCCAGGGCGAGTCAAGTTCCTGGAAGACCAAACGAGCTGTTCTACATACTCCTGAATGAGAAGGAGGGACTGCTACAGTGCTACCTCTTCAAAGGCGAAACCGTTACTGAGGTGAGTGTATATGGACGCTGATAAGCAATACTGTGTCAAGCCACACGAACTTCATTTTGAGAAAATGGCGTCTAAAGATTTCAAACCTAGTCTTAATAAGTTTGTTTGAAGACGTATATATTCATCTTTTCTTTTCTATTTTGATAAAATGTATATTGAATCAAAAGCAGATATATTTGTTTAATATGTTATCTAATAATAAGTTTTTAAATATTTGAGATTATTTTATAAATTGCAAATTACGGAACGCACCTGAAATACGAAACATTGAGTTAAGAAACTTTTTTCCATACTTATTTAGTTTAGATGACTTGAAATTTTTTTGAATAATGTTAAATAGGTGACGCAGTATCAAAATACATCAATACCTCAAAATTTGACTTTTTGTGGGTTGACACATTATTGCTTATCAGCATTCATATATAAAGATTTTTTTCACTGGTCCGTGAGTATGAATACACTGGTGGACCATTTAGTTCGTTGGTAAGTGTATATTTAGTTACAATTTTATCATGGAGCCGAGATGGTCTAGTGGTTAGAACACGTCGATCTCAACCGGTGAACTCATGGGTTCAAAATCCGGTTAAATTTATGTTTAAATTCATCTCGTGCTCGGTGAAACAAAGCATCGTAAATAAACACGTGAAGTGCCAGGAGAAATGACACATTTATATCCCTCCCGCAGTGGCGCAGCGTGGTGGGGTAAGCTCTATAATCTTCTCCGTAATAGAGGAGGAGACTTGCCCAACAGTGGGATATTTATATGCTGTTACTTTACTTTTTTATTTTTAACCGACTTCGAAAAAGGAAGAGGTTATATGTTCGGCTGTATGTATTTTTTTCATGTTTGTTCATCGATTTTTCCGCGATCTGTGAACCGATTTCGAATGTTTTACCTGGCACCGACTTCAAAATGTGGTAGAAAATATTATTCACTTTTTAGTTTAGGTGTTTCCGTTTAGAAGTCTGTTTGTTTTTTCAAAATGTTTTTTATTTATAATGGCGTGGTATTACTGTACTGTTGTATCTTTATCTAAATCTTTATCCAATGATACAGAAAAACTTGTAAATAGACAAGTCGAAAGGTTTTGTAAAACCATTTCATAGCATTTTAACCAAAATCGGTTCAGCACTTTGGTTTTTGAATGAAATTAGAATAAGTCGGTTGCCTTTTTTTTAAGTATTTATTATTATTAGATTCCTTTATTATCTTTCTTTATTTAATTACTAGCCCCTTGCGATTTAACTTCCAAACCCCGTGTTACTCCCTTAAGGGCGGAGTTTACACCTTATAAGGTGGTATATATCTACCTGACAAATTTTAAGTTTGTTATAGAGATGTGAGTGACCTTTTGCTTTTATATATGGATGCTGATAATGTCAACATATAAGAAAATGAAATTTTGAAATATTTAGGTATGTTGATGCTACGTCACCTATTAAACATGATTGAAAAAAATATCAAGTGGACGAAGCCGCGGTCGGAGGGTAATAATAAATGTAAAATATGTTATAATAACCTTCAATTTTGGGTTCGGCGATTTATTTATGTTAATTTAAGGATATTTTATTTTATGTTTTTATTATTAAATTTTTTACGTGAATGCAATTTGCCATTAATTGATCGAAAAACTTGTTTTCTTTATATCGTTAATGTTTTTCCTTACAATTTAACTAATAAACAATTTAAAAAAAACCCGGACTCAATGAAATGTTATAAGAAAATAACATTGAAAATTAACAAAAAATATCCTCACATTCCATTCTTTGCGATCATTTCCACGAGCCCCAACACGATACTTCTTCTGTCAGTTGGTAAGGATGTACCCTGCTGGCTTTCAGCTTCATGTCAACGTTTTTTCAGGCTATATGGACGCTGATATGCAATACTGTGTTAAGCCACACGGACTCCATTTTGAGAAAATGGCGTCTAAACATGTCAAACCGATTCTTAACAAATTAGTTTTGAAGACGTATATATCCATCTTTTCTTTTCTATTTTGATAAAAGGTATAATTAATTAAAAGCAGATTGATATATTTAATGTGTATATAAATTGTAAAATATGGAACGCACTTGAAATCCGAAACATTGAATTGCGTAATTTTTCTCCGTACTTATTTAGTTTATATGACTTGATATTTTTTTGAATAATGTTAAATACTTGACGCTGTATCATAATACATAAACATCTCCGGATTTGACTTTTTGTGGGTTGACACATTATTGCTTAGCATCCATATAGTCTATTTATCTTGTCTTATTCAGCAGAGAAATATGGCGAATTTCTAGCCACAGATAAGAGTTAGATAAGAAATTATTGTCTAAATGATTGAACTGAACCGTTTTTATATAAAAAAAAAAATATATGAAAAAATTGATGTGATTTTCGTCGGGGTATTGTTACCGAAATAAAACAAGTAAAAATATAGACTATACATACACATATGTAGCTTATTCTTTATTTTTGCTGGTTATTTTCTGCGTATGTAACCGAAAAAAGTAATTCTATTCTACACGTCATACTTATAATAACCCTGTTATTACCCGACTGCGCGACGCAAGGGAAGAGTAATGTGTTTATCAGACTATGTATGTGGTATTGTACCTTTGTGGCACTATTTAAACAACGCGTAAGCCGATTGTGCTAAATGGTACGTCATTGGATTCTTCATGAGGGCGCGAATGTCATAGAAAGCATAAACATTTGGAAAATTCAATATGGTCGATTTTAGACGCCATGAACGACGAACTATGTCAAGTGCGGTATTATTGAATTCAAAAATCTTTTTTAGATTTCTCTAATCGTACAATTTGTATCTATAACGAGTTAAAGTTGGTTAGTAACGATATTTTAAACTTTCGCGATTTACACAATACATATATAAATAATATAATGGTTTTGAGTGAGGGTAGGCGAAGAAAACTCGCGCACTCGCCGGATGGCGCGCGCTACAACAGTCAGCTCTTGACGACGACGAATGCAACTTCGTCAAAACGTCGGGCAATAAAAAGGTATTACTACCATTAGTGATCGCGATAAGATCCGTTATATTAAATATGAATGGTTAGGAACTGATATTGATACGAAACTGACTGCATGGTCTTTTTACGGAGTCGGGTTTTAGATTTTTTTAATTATTTTGTTCTAATATTCATTAAGACGACAGGTGACGCGAGGAAAAGCTAGTCATTAATTAATATTCATAAAAACAAGTCCTTTGTGAACACGTTTTATTTGCGTAATAATATGTGTAGACTTTAAACTATTAATGGACATAGCTATTAAGATTAAGTGATAAAATCAACGCATTCGTTTTTATATTTATATACAAAACTAGGTAAATTTTGAACGAGTTTCATTCGGCTACAAGACTTTTTTAAAAAAGGAATAAACTTACAAACCAAAATACGTAATTTCATTTGAATGAAAAACTTATTTCAGTTTTTTAAAACTACTGAATACATTTTGATGAAAATTTTATGACCAATCGGAGATACTCTTTCAAACAATTATTTATCTAACAAAGTGTTGACCAAATCCGTCCATAAAAAGATTCCGATGAATTGAGAACCTTCTACTTTTTAGAAGTCGGTTAAAAACATACGCAAACGGAAACGTTCGACGGCACGCGTGATGTTAAGTGATCATCCTACTATGGACATATGCAGCACGAGAGGAGACACATGTGTTGTTAGCTTAAAATAAGGTTACTTATAGTCAGAAATAAATGCACATGTAAATGGCCTTTTTTTTTAATTTTACTCTTGAGATGGTTGTAAATGTATATATTACCCGGGCAGAGGCGGTGCGGGGCTCTAGTATATTTATATAATTAAACTTGTTGACCCGACATACGTTATAATGTCTTAAGTATGGATATTCATTTCGAACTGGAAGAAATAATATAAAAATAATAAACCAATGCAATGTTCAATTCAATTTGTTCGTTGGGTATTTAGCCAATGTCACGTGGTATTGAGAAAACACGATGGAGATTGATAAGTGGAGTCGAGAATCCAATTTGAATTAAATTTTGGAAACACCCTAAAATAGTGTGGATATCATTGTTAGTCCTTAACCCAAAAAATGCAACTGTTAACGATGTTTACAGATCTGACGTTCGGGTGAACTGTCAAACGCGCTAAGGTTAGATTAGAAACGTATAGTGTCCACGTGACATGGGCGAAATAATATGTGCACAATTGGCACAACTAAAAGCCACAAAACAAAATAAAGAAGAAAAGTATAGTTAAATTTTCTTAATTTTTATAATGTAAAAACTTTTGCGAAGTATTAGACAACTTTAAGAAAAAAATTAAAAAAAAATTAAGTCGTACGTCTGGCGTTACCAAGCTGAATAGTGATTCATTTTTATATACATATATGTTATATATATGGATATGTTACGTTTATATATAGATAGATTAATCTGTCAGTTTTATGTATGATCGATGACTGAACGAAGTGACATGTTTATATTTAATTAATATTGTTAAAATGAGGCGCCATTGAGGTGTGTCTGTTTGACTTGTAATAGATCTTTGTCACGCAATGATTATAAGAAAAAAAATGATATTTTTTTTTAAATTTTTGAATACACTATGATGTAATACGTTTGAACCTATGTTTAAAATATTCAATATGAATATTTTAGAAACATATTTTTTTATTGTTTATGGTGTTTAGTTTTTACATTAAATTCCTAATAAGTACATAATTTATTAGTGGTTATTACTTGTCATATATTTTTATTTTTTAATTAAAAATAAGCGAGGACCGAATACTTAATATATGTTTAAAAAGCTATTGACCCCAAAAACGTACTTTATGAATGTACGTACGTCAGAAACTTGTTTTTTCTATATTTGAACAATACAGTATAATCGATAAAAAAATCCATTAATATTTACAAATTCGTTACAAAAAGAACAATGAGTTAATGTCGTGTAACCTCACCCATCACTTCGCCTTGAGTGCAATTTTAAATTTAGACAACCCGGCAATCAGTGTAAAATCAGTTATAGATCGTATTTGACGTCTATTACATTAAAAAAAAAAATTATCTGTGACATGAGCAATTAGCGCGTTTTTCTGACATAAAGAAGTGACTTCAACATATATCTATTAAAAAAAAAAACAGAAAAACAAAAGATGATATATTAATTATCTTTGATCTGAAAATTTCGCGCGCTTTTATAAAACGTATTAAAGTGTCTTAATCGTGCCTATATATCGGTAAAAAAAGGGAGTACTAGTGAAAATATGACACTATTATTTATCTGTGACGTTTAGAAAAAGAACTGATTTTTCACGAAATATAAAAAAATACCTACAAAATCTGTGGCGTGTGATAATTATAAGCGCGTAAAATAATTATAATTCTGTGCCATTTACTTATTTTACTTAAGTTATTTTGCTGTTTCTTTACTAAAAAAAAAAAACGTTAAAAATTAGACACGCGCGCTTTTTTGACATTCGTTAAAAAAAAAAAACTAAATACAGTCTGTGACACGTAAAAATAATATCGCGCCATTTTCTGACAGTTCTTCTTAACACATCGAGTTGAAAACTTGTGATTTATTTCATATCGACTTATCAATGTCATCACAAAATAGGAATTAATTAAAAAGCGATCAACATTAATGCCAAGAGCGTGTGACGTGCAAGATGCCTTTAGTTTGGTCTCCGCTGTCGCACGGAGCGCTTGTGTATAGTGCGTCTCAAATATCGAACGCCGAATTCTGGCTAGGAACAATATTAATATTATTCGCGTGTGAAATGGACTTGTTATACTTCCACATTCTAAACAATTTCGACATCGACATATTCTCTTTATAAAAAAAAAATTCAAATTCGTGGAATCAAATCAAAAAACGCTCGCCAAATGTTAAATAAAAGGGGTTCTGTGTTTTGTTACGTGCGCTATATAAAATAAGACCAGGATGGGTATGTGATGTTATGAAACTGTTTAATAGTGTTGTCACTTTCACACGTAAAATGCACTTGTACATATTGAAATATTTGGACTCCTTATAAAAAAATACAAATTCAAATTCGTTCGAATCAAAACAGAACGTTAGCCAAATGGTAAAATAACAAGGACTATGTGTTTTGTTGCGTGTTTCATATAAAATACGACAAGGATAGATATATGAAGATTGTATGAAACAATGATAGTGCTGTCTCTTTCGTTTGTGAGCGTGTGATACGAAAGACGCGTACTGTTGTATCGTGCTGTATGTAAACAGAAAACATCTGATTGTGTTCCAATTTCAAACTGAAACGTTTGTTTAATTTTAGTGTGGACTTTCAAATTAATGGAACACTCATGTGCAATCGAATAAAGAATAAATATATATTTAATCGGTGCAAATAAATCGAGTGTGGAAATCGATAATTGGTTTCGATAATGGTGTGATGAATCGATTTTGTTTTATTTATACGTTAATGTTTTTATTATTGTGGAACGTAAACAATTTAGTGAAAATAGTGCCTTGTTTATTTCAACCAGCGAGTTTGTTTGAGGATTTTGTTTAAATTGTAAGTATATTTTACATTTTTTTTATTAGAATATCTATAGTAACAGTCGAAGAGAGTGAATTTGTATGCAAAATTGCAAAGTGAATTTGGGAAGCAATGACCTTATTAATAAAAAATATGGTACCATTTGAAAGGTACATTATTTTAGATGATTATAGGCTATATTGTATGTAATAGCTGTCCCTTGCGGTTTCATTCGCGTTTATGGTTACTGCTTCGCTCCTTTGTGTCGTAGCGTGATATAATATAGCCTACAGCCTTTCTCAAAAAATAAACACAAAAATAATTTTTCAATTCGAAACAGTAGTTCCTGAGATTAGGGCGTTTAAACAAACAAACTCTTCATATTTATATTATTATTATACATATGTATGTATTATTTTAAAGCAAAAACTTAAAAAGAAATAAAACCGACGTAAAAAACCGAATTAAATAAAGAGTTCTGAAGTAACAAATATAAAAAAAATACGAATTGAATACCTCTATTTTTGAAGTCGGTTAGAAATGTATCTAGTTAATACGACAATAACCTTTTTTTACTGGAAAATTAAATCGTCTAAGTTAGCTACGACCTTAAAATTACAAGCCGTATGTACCATGATATTAGATTTCGTACTAACAATAATTAACCCACGTGTGACTATATGACCCCATGGTACATGACTATGTTCATGTAACTAATTAAACACATGTTTTTAATAAATACATTTAATACATATATATATATATATATATATACATTTCCGCACCGTTTATGCTCAGACTATATACAATTAAAAACCCCGAATTCGTCCTTTTGGGGGTAATATATACCGTGATTTATTTGTAACCAAAATTAGATACAATATATTTCGTGTTTACTACAAACTTTACTTCGATTTTCGATTTCGAGCTATAATCAGTAGAATATACTCAGAATCTGCCGTAGTGATGTATATGTTTCTAGATAGTACAGACGGACGAACAGTCAACGTAGGACGAGCGGTAACCGGTGGTAGCTTAAAAAAATCTATAACCATTGGACCTATAACTTGACGATTCGAAAGTGTTTTAAAAATCCTATCTGAACAGTATATTTTGAATTTGATTTCATGTAGGGAACTCTGAGGAAGAATTCTCGGATTCGGGTATGGAAATGAGAGAGAAGAGTTATTTTTAATGAAAATAGCGGGAGTATAAGCGAGCAGGTCATCTGATGTTAAGTTATCATAACATAAATATTTCCAGCACCAGAGGAGACACAAATGCGTCGCCTGCTTAAAAGGAAAGAAGGATTGAAGGAATAATTGCTAACGGAAGAGTCGGGGTGGATAAAAATCTTTCGGCTCTTTTAGAATTTTACTAAAATTACTTTTGGAAAAAAAACAGGAAGTCTAACAATAACACTCCAGTGATTCTAGTAATATTGCTGGCAACGTGCCAGTCACAAAAATACACACATTTTATGTCTAAGAAGTGATCTTATGGTATTATTAGCTGCATTTCTGCGCACGCGCATGTAATTTTTTAACGTAGTTTATTCGTTATGTTTATTTGTACTTGTTAGACCGGTTGACGTTTCTGTTCGTAGCGTGATGTTTTATGGCCTATAATATTCTAGTTATAGGCCATAAAACATCACGTTGCGACCTATACTTGTGTTGTTAACATCGTAAACAATCTGACATGTAATATTTATTCTGTTTGAAATCGTGAGGCACATTTAGTAATATGTGACGAAATACAGCTGATAGGTTAAAGAAAGTACCTATTAATAATTTTGTTTCTTTAAACGCGTTAGTCTCGGGTTTATAGTTTGATTAAAAAAAAATAAACGTTTAATAGCCTGAATATTGAGTTAGGGTATAGGCTATATAACATCACGCTATATTATGTAGGATCACAGCATTAAATTTAAATGCCGGTGAAATTGCGTGGAACAGCTAGTTAGTGATTAATGTAGAATATAAATAATGGATTCACTTCCTTAATCCAAATAAAAAGTATTGCGATCGAGGTTTTAATTTTGAAAATATAACGGAAATATAAACCTTAACTATCCATTAGTCTCTTTTCACTAGTATCAACGATATATGCGTATATGTATGAACAGGTGTATCTCGCGTAACTTAAAAATTAAATTATTATTTAGGACTGCGTTTTCATGTCAGTTTGTAAATTTCCCACTCCTTGATAAATATACAGGATTTATAAAGAATTCGAAAAATACTCAAAGGTCCCTGGGGGCCGATTTTGGTGAAAACTAAAACTGCATCATTTAAAACGCCCTTTATTCCCCTACCAAAGAGAAGGCTATGTGACTTATTCGTCACACCTCCTTTCAAGATTGACGGATATACATATCTCAACATTTCGCTCGAAAACACTTGTCTCAATAGATGTTTAACATAAAAGCGCGTCCAAACCTGCGAACGTCCACGAAGCGTGTGGTTCGCGTGCACGCTACGCGCCACGAATTGCGTATTGTGGCTTGCACACTTGCTATGTTAGTTGGCAGGTCAAGTTTTTATCCAAGATTGCAATATTTATAAATCGAACCTACGTCACCGAATGGCGTCAAATGTCATCTAAAGTTTGTACTATTAACATTGGAATCAGTACCTCCTTACCACTAGTTACGTATGAATTCAAGTTGAATAAAGAAAAAAAATCTGAATAAAGAAAAAAGAGCCTAGATGGTTAGAACACGTCGATCTTTACCGATGATCGTGGGTTCAAACCTCGGCTAGCACCGCTGATTTTTCAAGTGCTAAATTAGTGTTTAAATTCAAGCTCGAACTCGGCGGTGAAGGAAAATATCGTGAGGAAACCTGCATGTGCCGGGAGACATTCTGTCACATGTATATCCGCCCCGCAGTGGAGCAGCGTGGTGGATTAAGCTCTAAACCTTCTCCATATTAGGAGAGGAGGCCTTCGCCCAGCAGTGGGATACTTACAGGCTGTTACTTTACTTACTTTACTACTAAAGAAAAAATTTACTTTGCCCTGACGTCACTAGTGTGCTAAAGCCATAAATCGCAATACGCACGCGTATAATGTGAAGCGTCCGAAACCATTTGAGGCGTGTAAATAGCGTGCACGCGCACAACACGTTTCGCTGTGAAGATATCCAAGTTCTTATTATGTTCTTAATTTGATCAGCACGCTTCAAGCTTGTGCGCGAGTTTAGACGCGCTTTCCTATAATAATACGTACATTCAATATTCTTATTATTATTATAAATGCAAAAGTCTGTGTATTTCGCAATCGCACCTAAACTACTGAACCAATTTAAATGAAATTTTGTACAGAGATAGTCTAGAGCCTAATAAAGGACTTATGCTAATTTTAATGCGAAAAAATTAAATGAATTAAATGAATCTGTTAAAATTCCAAATTTAATGCTAGTCTATACATTCAAAAATCAAAACTGATTGGCTGACATATTTACTGACTGATCGATCAACGCGAAACTGAATCTGCTGGGTCTAGAACTAAACATGAAATTTTGCACAAACGTTCCTTAAATATTCTTAGTGTGTACTAAGAAAGGATATTGAAAATCCATCCCCTAAGGGGATAAAAAGATTGAAAGTTAGGTATAAAATTCCGAAGTATACGCGTGCGAAGCTGCGGGAGAACTGTTTATAATATATTAAAATTCAAGATGCCAACAGTAGTTCTGCTTAGTATATCTGATTCTGTTTAGGAATTTTGTGTTTTGGTTTAAGTATAATTGAATGCTGATAAGCAATAATGTGTCAACCCACACAAAATGTTAAATTTAGAGGTATTGATGTATTATGATAATGCACTGCGTTTTTAACATTGGGAAACATTATCAAGTCATCTAAACTAAATAAGGACGGAAAAAAAATTAATCTAATATTAAGGATATTGAAGTGTGTCCCATATATTGGATTATGAAATAATCTCATATATTTGAAAAACTTATTAGATAAAACTAAAAAATATTTCATACCATTCTGCTTTTAATTCATTATAACTTTTATAAAGATAGAAAAAAAAAGATATATGTATACGTCTTCCAACAAATTTATAAAGAATAAGTTTGGCAGAATATTTTGCGCATAAGTAGCGCGGATGCACGCCATACTATAAGAAAAAAAAAGAATAAGTTTGACATCTTTAGACGCCATTTTATCAAAATGAAGTCCGCGTGGCTTGACTTCACGAGTATTGCTTATTAGCGTCCAATTGTGAACACATTTCCTACTCAAATAAACCACAAGGAAAACGTTTTGTAAATATTATGTAAAGGAATATGTATAAATATATACAGAATATTTTATTATGTTAATTTAGTACGTGAGATATGTTCTATATTATATGTATCATACATATTATATATATGTATATCTTTATTATTATGCAGAAACATCTTAGAAAACAAGGCATGAATAAAATGGAAAAGATTATTTTAATTATTAACGTATTTCTTTATTTTCTTTATATAATTGCTAGAATCAGTCAATACTTCACCCGTGTTCCTATACTTTAGCGTGATGTTTTATAGCCTATCACTTTCATCAACATGACAAATTTATATATATGTATGAAAAAAGGTCACTTTCTCACTCATCGCGAAATTTCAGAAACTACAAGTTCAAGGAGTTTGAAATTTTTCATGGGGGTTCTTTTTAGGACGTAGGTGCTTATTAAAACCGGATTTGGCAAAATTCGACCCCTAAGAAGGTAAAGCGGGGTTTGGAAATTTGTATGAAAGTCCTATGTTAAGCGCGAGTGAAACCACGAGGGGCTGCAAGTAAAAGATAAACAAAGATATAAAAAAAGGAAAAGTATAAAAGAAAAATTACAAACCCATATGTCATGTTAAATCTAGTCAAAATGGTTACATATTGTAAAAATGGCTATTCCCTTTGAAAGGTAAAATCTGAAATTTCCTATAAGGTATGAGTATTTTCTTCACTTCGTACCAGGAAGTAATGGGTTTCACCCTGACATCGACCCATTTACACATTTAATATATGGCTACTGTTTTTGGACATATTCCAAATTATGTAACACGTGGATTATAGTCGAAGGTCGTGAATTCAGATCCGAGTAAGCGCAACTGTTTTCCAAGTGTCTAAATAGCGTTTAAATAAACAGTTAAACGCTATTTAGACACTATTTAGTACAAGTATTTTATTTCGACTTTAAAGATGTAGGAAAATAGCATTAAAAAACTTTTCAAATTTTGATCATTTTTTATATAAATGTGTATATAACCCAGCTATGTAGTTAATTGTTTATTCATTTTGCACTAAAAATCCCGTTTATTTAAAAAGATTATAGGCTATATAAAATCACGCTACCATATAAAAGGGCAGTAACCGTAAATACACGCGAGAGTCAACAAATATACAGTTTCGACAATCGTGTTTTTGTTGACTCTTCTGATTGTAAAATTGTCAACGTAAGTAATTAAAAGTACTTCGAAAGTTGCAATCGCCTTTAATAAACGTTTTTACATGAATAAACACTTATGAAACCATGCACAGGTCATGTCACGTAACAATAAGTTACGTTTAGTGACGTTGGACTATCGATATTATTGGTATCGATAGTTGATAATGAGTAATTAGGATATTAATAAAACCGAAAAAGACAGTTTTATTAATTACTAGCTGCCCCTAGCGGATTCACTCGTGTTTATGGTTATTGCTTTTCTCCTATGAGTAGTTGTGTGATGTAATATGGCCTATAACCTTCCTAAATTAATACTCTATCTAACACAAAAAGGATTTTTCAATTCGAACAAGTAGTTCCTGAGATCAGAGCGCTCAAACAAAAAAACAAACACTTCAGCTTTATAATATTAGCATAGATTGGTGAGTTTCGATTGTATTTTTTATTAAAAATGTCTATAGTGGATACAATTGATAGACTCCCTATACTATATTTTTTACTGTTGTAAATCCTACCTGTAGTTATCGACTGTAGTGTAGATGGTGCGACTGTAGAAGTGTCACCCTTCCGGAAAAATGGGGTGAAAATCTGGAAGACTAACTCTTTCCTATTAAGGAAAAGGATTTAAGGATAAGGAAAGGTCCTTTCTTTCTTTTTGTTCCCTTTTAACCCTCATTATTTTTAAGAGGGCAACGTATTTGTGACTACTCTAGAACTGCAAATGTCCATGGGCGGCGGTGATCACTTAACATCAAGTGAACCGCCTGAATTTTCATAAAAATAAAATCGATTAGTGTGATACAATGTATCTAACTTTGAAGTAATCATTATATCGGTTGTCCATTTTAATATATCCACTATTTCGAAGTTATCGATATTCTATCGTCACGTCACTATTACGTCACGAGCAGACGGTAAAAACATCGCAATAATAAGTAATTGAAATATCAAATAAAGGACAAGTTTCTAGCGAGGTGTGAAGATTTACAAATATTATCTTTATATTAGCTAGTTAGCGACCTGACTTACGATTTATCCATACTAATATTATTGACTAGTTCCCCCTTGCGGTTTTCCTTACGTTTGTAGTTATCGCTTCGCGCCTATGAATCGTTGTGTGATGTAATATAGCCTATCTTTCCCAACAAACGGGCTTTCCAACGCGAAAATATTTTCAATAATCAGTTGTTTCATAGAATACATACAAATTACCTCCTACATACAAACTTATAAATATACAGACTTACAAATAAATTTTACTTCTCCTTTAAATGTCGTAGCGTGATGTTATATAGCCTATAACTTTTCTTATAAAATACATACTAATATTATTCAAAGGAACGTTGAATAAACTAAGAAACTATGGAAGAATGGATTAACACAAGTTTACAATATATTGAATAAAAAGGCCTCATAACGGAACCAAGTTCAAAAGAAAAATTCCTAATTCTAAAAGTAAACATGAATGATGTACTTATTTCAGTTATTAAGATTTTAAAATATATTTACTAAACCGATTTTGATAAAAATTTCCTTTCCAAAAATTACTCGCCTTAGTTAAATTGTGGTGGTGGTAAAGTCGCTGAGAACCCCCTTTCTTTTGAAGTCGGTTAATAAATGAATATTTATCGACATTTAAAAATCCCATTCATTGTATACAAACATGAGTTCAAGGAAAACGAGTTTGAATATTAATTATCACATCATTACAAGGATAATTGCTAAATGATTTATTGTTAAGCGAGAATTACACTTGTAAGATTTACATGAGTCAAAATCAAAAACAAAATAAAAATATACTTTATTCAAGGCTCTCACGAGCACTTATGAATTGTCAATATACAAAAAAAAATTCTTTAATAATGAAACTACCAACGGTTATGTTGATTCTACCGAGAAGAATCGGCAAGAAACTCGTTACTCTTTTAAAATTTTGTCAATACAATTTTTTATGAATTACAAATTGATTATTTATACTGTTCAAAATTCCGCATATACTAAGTCCACGCATTATAATCGTCAACGTAATCTTGTATAGAGTAAGTCTCTCATTGATTTACACCTGAAAAGTATTTAATGACCCTGTCTTATTTAGACATTCCCAGCTTTCGTAACACTTACGACGTATATATTACTAGGTTACAGAGTTTTATATCGCTCTCGAGAGGAGAACTTACAAATGTTATACTTACGGTCATGCTCTGTCGCCTAAAAAGTTGTTGTACGGGTCAGATACTAAATTACTAATAGCTACTATTTCTATTTGCCCACATTATTGGTATTTGCTCCTTAGAGCGGTATGTTTTATAGCCTACCTCGAAAACCGTCTATCTAATTCATTCTTAAATGTCAAAAAAGCATGAAAGTGATAAATTTTTACTAGCGATAAATACTACTTTCACGCGATGTAATATAGCCTATAACATTCTTATGTATGTAAAATTCATCTTAAATGTCGGATTATTGATATTGGCGTTTCATTACTAAATAAATATGAAAGTATATACGGTACTTTCATCAAACAATAAATTAATTTTTTTTTGTCTGTTTGTCTATCTGTCTCTTCCGGCTAATCTGAAACGGTTAGACTGATTTTAATGCAACTCGCTCTTACATAGGTAATACTATACTATACTATAAGTGACGCCATAAACTGTTTTTGTGTTCTGCCCCTTACTACATAAATCATAAATCAACTGTCTATGTTGACTGTTTTGTTAGCGACAGTTTCCATCAATTAACCCTCAGCTCCAAGGATCTTTGTTATCAAAGAACATGGTCTATCTCAATGGGTATATTTTAAGTGATATCATTAATTACTTAATGGTTTGAAAGCCCTTTAACACTTCCGTTAAACCTTTTAAAGGTTGACATAGTAAACAAGGTTATGTAAATAAAAAGGTTAAAAAACAATTTATCTATTTACATTATATTAGCATATTATTAAACTAGCCACGTTTTACGGTTTTCCACGTTTATTTTTTTTACAAGTCGCAGCGTGATGTAATATAGCCTATAACATTTGGTGTAATATAGGCTATATAATGCGAAATGCGTAATTACGTTTACTTGCATGTCGTACTTGTTCCAATTATTTTGATGAAAATTTTATGGGACTACTCGAGAAATATACCCACATAAAAAAAGAATTAACCAAGTCTTTAAGCAATCGTGGAACATATACAAAAAGTCCCCGGAAAATCAAATCCATATCCATACTGATAAATAAAATAGGTGTCTGGTTATAATTTTAAATTAACAGGTTTTCACTAAATGCATATGAATATGCATATGCATATAAATATATACTTATATACGTTACTAACATAAAAAAATAATTAAAAAAAAATTCTCTGTCTGTCTTTCCGTCTGTTGGTCCGGCTAATCTTTGTAACGGCTGGACCGATTTTGACGGGACTTTCATTTGCGGATAGATAATGTTTCAAGACATAACTGAGGCTCCTTTTTTTAAAGAAATTTTCTATATTTTCATTTTTCGCAGACGAAGTACCAGCTAGTATAATAAATAAAAAATATTTATGTTAATCAGAACACCATTCTTTCGCCCCATATGATTTCTATTGAGCGAAAAACCTTAGGTGTGTCCATACACCCATCTCTTTCTAAACAGAGAAAAAACTACAAAAGGATCGCGCCCTAAATAAGGGGAATTTTCCATTAGTCATATTAGGTAGAATTAATTTGGGGTGAAAATTGGAACGGAGACAAAGAAATATGAAGTTACATTTAGCGGTAACACGTTAATATTCTTGGACATAATGTATTATTATTTCTATTATTATATTTTAAGCAGTAATTTTTGCCCGCTGCTTTGCTTTCATTTATATAGATTTTGTTATGTCGGACGACAATCTAAAAGTTATGACTTTTATTATATTATCTAGATAAAAAAGTAAAGTAACAGAAAAAACCCGTAAGAGTCTCTTTGTTGAACAAAGGCTTCCTCTTTCATTTATAAGGTTTAGAGCTTAATCCGTCACGCTGGTCCTGTGAGCCGGATATACATGTGTCAATTTTTCTCGACACATGCAGCTTTCCTCACGATGTTCATCTTCACCGAGCACGATATGAAATTAAATATGAAAGAACTTTGTAAACTCAGCGGTGCCATCCGACGTGTTCTACCACTAATTTAAGTTCTACGTTTATGTAATTTTTTAATCCAATAATTCATCAATAAATTTGCAAAATTCGTCACTTATTCCAAATTACATGTTTGCGGCGTTTGCAGTCGAAACATTTACACTTTGGAATAGTAGTGCAAAAAAAAATCGAAAAGATATTACTCATCATCTCATTGACTCCACTGGTGACAGGAGATATTTTCGCCCTGAGAATCGGAGTTGCGACTTAAAAACGCTGAAATGGAGAAACGCTGCTAGCAGTCTTGCCACCATTCCACGCAGACGTGATATATACAGTAATTATTACGAATTGTAAATATTAAAGTTTCTCCGTTTTTATAATTTTATAAATAAAAGTAATTATATAATTAAGATTTTCGTACGATTTTTTATTAACAAACACAGTAAATCGAATGAACGAAGTTCTAAAGTAATAGAGCTTGCATACATTCGGTAACTGATTTATAATTACACTAGCTGCCCTTTGTGGTTACTGCATCGCTCCTATGAGTCCCAGCGTGATGTAATATAGCCTATAACCTCCCTCAATAACCGGGCTATCAAACGCATTAACAATTTTTTAATAGGTCTTGTAGTTTCGGAGCCTTTTGAACGCAAATAAACAATCAAATATTTCCTCTATATGTGAAAATGACTAGTTCAGTCAATACATTAGGACTAACAATACTATTCAGATCGTAACCATGCCAGAATTTCCTCAACACAGGTCATCTTCATGATAGTCCAGGCAACTTGCCAGATACATGCCCTTGCCCGTGACGATCGCTAATCACGATCTGTACACGTGGATTTGGATCCATAAGTATATAATATTATATAGTAAACTTTGTCTGTATGTAAGGTTTTTAACGCGAGAAGTACACTTGTAAACTTTACTCTCGTGATAGAAAACAACTCGGTAACCTGGTAACATTTATCTAGGTTACGTAAGCTGTGAATGTCAAAAATAAGGCACTGATAGTAAATTCAAGTGTAAAGCAATGACAAACAACATATGTAAGAATCCTTATGAAAGTCTGACAGTAAAACTTATCAACTATAATTACTACGAGACTAAGATATCCGAAGATTCATTAATTTTTTTTTTGTTATTTAATTCAATTTTTGTTCAGACATTATTATATCAGTCACGAAAATACATCCTTCACTTGCATTTTTCCCTCAAAATTTATGATTTCATCACACTAAGGCGTAGTATAATGAAAACATTAATTTTGAGATATTAACTTCATTTTTGTTTATAAGACGAGAAATGATCCTTAAAATTGGTCATCAAACACTAGTTTTGATGCAGTTTATGAATCGTTTGATTGACGTTTTAAAGAAAATTATTTCATTTCGAAACAAAAAAAAACTTTAATAATAAATACTATATCAGATACATAATAATAGCATGTAAAAAGGGTACCGACTTAAAAAAATATATAGTAAGCCTTTGCCCAGCATGTGATTTTTAAGCGACTTTAAAAAAAGCAGAAGTTTTTCTATCCTTCGGCGACTTGGTTTTTTTTGTTTAATAGCGTGTACTCTCCCATTTGTCCCATGTCTCCCATAGAATTTATTTTATAATCGGGTCAGTAGTTTGGTTTAAAAATCGAAATATCTGTAATAAGTATGAAATTTAAGTATTAATCGAAAATTACAATTAAGAGTTTTGCTCTCAGACTTTCATAAAGATTTACATTCGTTAAATTTCTTAGCTTTACACCTGAAAGTATTCACTGTCTGTGCCTTATTTTTGTACACAGCTTTCGTAACTACTTACTACGTATCCGTAACTAGGTTACAGAGTTGTCTTATATCAATTACGAGAATAAAACTTACTATGGTGGTTAAAGACATTCTCAAAAGAAATTACATTTCACTTAATGAGAAAACAAAACAAAATATTACGGACTAATTTAGTTGTGAGCGTTTTAGACAGATACATTTTTTTTCACATAATCTTTCACAATATGACTTACATATTATCCATAAAATAGTTTTTTTTTTTAATAATAATAGGTATATAAAACAAACTATATTTTAATAACTAAGAAAATAAAAATGTTTTACTACTTTATTTTCATAGTTTTACTTTACTATAATTCTTGCTTACAAAATACAAGCATACGATATTAAGTATTTTGCTTTTGAAGTAGGTTCTCCTTTTTACAGACTGATCTGATTTTATTAAGGATTTGTACTTTTAATGTTCTGTACTTCGAAACCCTTATTACCTCGGTGTCTGTGTATCCCTCTATCACAAGAGTCGTTAATAAAAGAGATTATTTCACAATATATAAAACAATATTCAGTGTGCCAAGATTTCAGTAGGTACAAAGTATGTAATAATTTCCACATGTATTCTGTGGACTTTGTACTGTGTATTTTATGAACAGACACGACTCGTTATAGTTCTATGTATGTATGTATATACGTAGATGGAAATGTTTTCATTGAACATGAAAAGCACATTTATATTCATATTATAAAGCTGAAGAGTTTGTTTGTTTGTACGCGCTAATCTCAGGAAATACTGGTTCGAAATAAAAAAAATTGTTTTAGATAATGTATTTATTGAGGAAAGCTACTAAGGAAAACAGTACCCGCTGATTTTGAAAAGCGAGTTCGATTTCTGACGAGGAAAATGAAATATTCAAAAAACTAATCATGCAGTTTTAGTTTTCACCGAAATCGGGCCACAAGGTCCTTGTTAAAATTTTTTTCCTTATACTTTCGGATTTGGCCTTCCCAAAACTCGCCCTGAGTTTTTAACTGGGCGTATAATCTTTAAGACTGTGGTCTTTAACAATAAACAAAATTCAGAATAGATTATCTACGGTCAATCTTGAAATCGGTTGAAAATTTAATGAACTGTAGTCGAATTCGATCACTAATAAGCTATAATAAAATTAGTTTCAGGTTTAAAGTGTAAGCAAATATATACGCTTATTGTGATTAACAATTTTATTTTATATCATAGAAAGAGAAATCTTGCATGCATCGGAAAATTTTCTTCATTATTAAAGAGTGGCTTATGTTCAGAATCCCTTCGTTATGGAAGTGAAATACTTTGCCCAGCTGTGGGAAAGCTATGTGATTCTAATTACGGTGGCTAATAATGATGTATTTTTTTTTGTTGACCAATAAAAACGAGGAAATTAATTTATTATTTTGTAAGGAAACTAAAATTGTTTCTGATGAAAGTATCAGGGGAACAGATTTTATATAAAGATCGAAATATAAAGATTGAATTATGTACAAGCAAAATTCGTAATCTTGTTAATTGGATACTTATTGGAGTTATTATGATTTTACAACCAAACCACTAATCTGATTTCAATGAAAATTCTTGGGGACCAATGGGAGAGTATACCCTGTCCACCTAAAAATAAATTAACAAAATCAGTCTAGCCCTTTTCGAGTAATCGGTCGACATACATAAAAAACTCCCTGACGAATTGAAAAAGAAAGTTCTCCTTTTATGGAAGTCAAAACACAAAAGCGAAGACACGACGATATTTCACGTAAAAACAAGAAACTATCATTTTCTGAAGTTAATGGGAAGAAATGTATATAAAACATTTTTACAGAAACCAGAAAAATGAATCAGAATCGACCAATATTCGGATCGCACTCCGATACGTCCGCTATTAATATGAAACAGTTGGTAAGGTCTATTCAACTAAATATCTAACGATTCTAACATAGAGTGAAAAATATTTAACAAAATGTATGAGAATTAACAGTTTGTGTGTGTTTGATGTGTGTTACCTATGTTTTAATGTGTTTGTATGTAGCATTGATATTCAAAGTACTAGATTATTTTAATAAAGACTTTTTAAAATTACAATTCTGTATGTCGTATCTGTTGGTCGTTGATAAGCAATACTGTGTCAAGCGACGCGGAAAGTCCGTCCGGAATTTTGAGAAAATGGCGTCTAAACATGTCAAAGCCATTTCTAAAAAAATGTTTGAAGAAGTATTTATCCATCTTTTCTGTTTAGATGAGGTATAATGATATCGTTGTCTTAGATTTTCGCGATTATTATTCATTGAAATAAAACTATTTGAAACGGATTTAAATCGCGTATATTAATTATTTTTATCATCCCGACGTTTCGAGCACTTTGCAGCGTTCGATGTCACGGGTAGACTACCCGTGTCTACCCGTGTCCGCTTAAAATAGTTTTATTTCGAGGTATAATGAATTAAAAGCAGAATGGTATAATAAAAAGTTTTATATATTAGATTATTGTAAATTGCAAAATGTGGAACACGGGTCAATATACGAAACGTTAAATTAAGAAACATTTTTCAGTACTTATTTTATTTAGATTACTTCAATTTTTTTTTGAATAATGTTAAATACGTGACGAGAGTAAACATCTCTCCGACTTTTTGTGGGTTGACATATTATTGCTTATTTCTCCAGTTTTCGTTATAAACTAAATTACTCAACAGATTTTGAACAAATTTTCCGGGATCGACATGAAAGTATATTTTTTTAAATAAAACAATATTTTCAAAATCGGTTAATATGTAACGGAGTTATGAGGTAACAAAAAAAAAATTTGCGCTACGCATTGAGAACTTCCCTTTTTTGATGTCTGAAATTGGAAAATGTATATTATATGTAGCATTGTAATTATGCGCGTTCGTTTGCATCATCAATTTGTCTTATATAACTATAATTATCGAAACCAGCTAAATATTTTAGTCTCAAATTCATAATAACTAATATACATAAGTCCAAGTATTTCTGTGTATATAACAGTACTTATGTCTAAAGTCGGCTACATTCATCTGCGAAAACAATTTTTTTGTTAAAAGTAATAATCAGTCGCGATCCTAAATTTTAATTTTTTTATTATACTTATATATCTGATGAACTTTTTGACATGGTGCCATCGTCTCGCTTTTACCATCGCACTCTTCGCTTCAGGAGTCGATATCATGACCACTGGATGCATGGTCCGTATCCAATGTGCGGGTTTCACGATCTTTTTTCCCGAGTCGTGCAGGCTGTGCAATGATCTACCTCCTGAGGTTTACCCAGAGCGCTATAATTTGGGGGTTTTCAAGCGTCGAGTGTATGGTCACCTTTCCGTCAAAGGCAGGCAACGCACCCGCAACGCCCCTGGCGTTGTAGATGTCCGTACGATAGTAACCACTTAATATAAGGTTATACTATTTTCTCGTTTGCTCCCCTGTATATATATGGATGCTGATAAGCAGTACTGTGTCAAGCAACACGGGCCTCATTTCGAGAAAATGGCGTCTAAAGATGTCAAGCCTATTCTTAATAAATATGTTTGAAGAAGTATATATCCATCTTATCTTTTTTATTTTTATAAAAAGGATAATGAATTAGAAGCAGGTCGGTATAGTAAAGAGTTTTATCTAATAATTAGTTTTTTGAAATACACGACATTATAATACAAACATGTTACACTCTTTCGTATTCTAAATATAAGATTTAAAAAAAATTTTCTAACTTATTTAGTTCAAATGACATGAACGTTTTTTGAATAATGTAAATATATGTGATGAATTATCAGAATACATCAATATCGCAGAATTTGACTTTTTGTGGCTTGACACATTATTGCTTATCAGCTTACATATATATGTTACGTAACGAATATTGAAATATGTGGAAAAGTTTTAGTACGTTGACTCGAATTCTTAAGGTGACTTGAATATCTTGGCAAAAGTATAAAAACGTCAGCAGGTATCTTTAGGGTTCCGTTCAAAGAATACATTTTGTAATACCCTATTTCGTTTATCTGCGTGGTATACTTATAATCCAGTTATTTTGATTTTAAAATCAAACAACTGAAGCGATTTTGATGAAAATTCTAAAGGACCATTGGGGGAGTATACTTATTCAAACAAAAAATAAAAATAGCCCAATCGGTGAAGTCATGAAGAAATAAACAGTTGCGATGAATTGAGGGTTAATAACATAAATAAATAGGCATAAAAAAACAAAACACAATCGTAAATTTGCAATTAATTATTCAAATAAAATCAACAACCATACTTGTACCTTGTAAGTTGACTTTTAAATTAGTTCGAATAACGTCACGCAATCAAAACCTTGAAACGTTATTGGGTCAATAGATGGCGTTGACAAATTAATTTGTTTGCCTATCATTTAGCTAAACGAGCTATACTAGGAACTGAACTGATATTGACGTATTTATAGCACAAAGACAACCTCAGATCACGTTAAACGTTAGGATAAGCCATAGACATATATAAAGGGTTTAGGGGGGTCCGAACCCCCCACTAGTGGATTGAACGAATGGCAATGACAATGGTTTAATCATTCATTCAGTCGTCGTGGTCGGTCGTAACTCGTAGGTATTAAATATGAATTTCTAAATAACTGAGATTAGCACTTAAAATCAAACCATCTTATTACGTAATGCCCGGATAAAAACTAGTATACATTTTGGACTTACGCCCCCCCGTTTGGACTCTTCTCTTGGACGGGTTCGTCTCATATGGAAGCTGTAGCCCGTGGGATGGACCAATAAGATATGTTATAAACTCATGGATTTTGGCACCCACAATGCCAACTACGTTGAATGGCATTGCTTAGTCAGCCATAACCAGCTAGCGACTGAGAAAGATAGGCGTGAGTATTCGGCCAACAAGTCAATTAACTAGCTCGTCAAAATTGGATATAGGTACAGATTTTTCACGTCAAATAGTATGAATGTGACATATCTGTTTATAAAATGTCATTAGATTCGACCGAGTGGTTAGAACGCGTCGATCTCAACCGATGATCGTGGGTTCACACCCCGGTTAGCACCGCTGATTTTACAAGTGCTAAATTAGTGTTTAAATTCATCTCGAGCTCGGCGGTGAAGGAAAACATCGTGAGGAAACCTGCATGTGCTGGGAGACATTCTGACACATGCTTATCCGCCAACCCGCAGTGGAGCAGCGTGGTGGATTAAGCTCTAAACCTTCTCCTTTTACTTTAGATTCGACAAAATTAGACAAATTTTGTGGGATCAAACCTGCAACTATTAGGGCTGCATAAGTATTATCCTTTACATTTCTATTTTAATTAAATGTGTTAGCATGTTTTTCTATTTCCTATTACTTAACTAATTTCCTATTTTAAATTCGTAAACTAAACAACAGTTTAAAGATAATCATTGTACAGTTATACCCAAATGATCAAATTAGCACTTAGTAAATAATCATATTTTGTAAAATATCTAAAAAAATTTAAGCATGACTTACAAATATGGCGTATTTCTTGCCACACATAAGAGTTACATAAGAAATTATCGATTGAATGTTTGAACTGAATCATTTTCTATAATGAAAACGAATTGTTGGAAAATTCGTGATTATCATTCAAGGTATTGTTACCAACTAAAGTCAAGTAAAGAAAAATAGACTATACGGCAGTTTATGAAAGAAAGGGTAAATGTATTTGGAATTTAATACAAAGAGTTCCAATATTGGAAAGTGATACGTTTGAGAGTTTTTATGAAATTATTCGAGGATCCTTTGTTATTGGAGTCATAATAAGTTCTTGCTCGGACTCGAATTTACAATTTAACACCAATTTTGGATAACCATGACCTAAATAATGACTAAACCAAAAAATACCTCCGCTGAGTTTCTGTCGCGGTTTCTTTTCCGAAACCCTGGTAGATGATCACTCATTTGCCGTTCATAAAGAGAATGAAAATTCTTAATTTTAATGCATAAAGCTAACCTAACCAATTTTCCTTACCAGGTCACAGATCTCTTCAGTCAGATGCGGGAGCCATCACCCGGGGCTCCTAGCCCCAAAGGCTCCACCGGATCACTGAATGTCACCAGAAACGCAGGGTTTCAGCAGCAGAATGGCGCTGAACACCTGCCTTGGAGCAACCCCGGAATGTCTCTATCTGGGAACTGTAGCTCGAACTTGTATGTACTTATTGGGTACTATAAATTTAGTAAGATATATCTTGAAATTTACCCTAATGTCCTAATTTAAGTATATGTCTTGGTAAGGTTGTGTTATGTAATGTTTTTGGCGAGAATTACACTTTTCAGTTTTGCTCTCAGACTTTTATAAAGATTTATTAGTTGTTTGTCATTGCTTTTCACCTGGAAGAGTTAACTGCGTTAAAATGAGAATTTGCTGTTCAAAATTAAAGCACTGAAGATTTTATATTTTATATCAACAACTTTCGTTAGGTTACATAAGAAACTGTTACCTGATAACAGAGTTCTTTTACATGAATTGTGTAAGTTAACCTCACTTAAGTGTAATCCTCGCCTTCATTTAAATTAATACTAGTACTTGCATGTAAGTTAGATAGTTTGCGTGGTTTTATACCTACATGAAAAATTGACAATTTCCGTGCCAAAAATACTATCCTCTATGTTGCCATATTAACAGTCAGAAGTTTTTATTTTATTTCAGCAGGGGCATTAATGTAAATTAATTTTAAAAATTATTTTTTATACAGAACCAACGAATCATCAGGGTTAGTTCGTACTGTGAGCAATGCCTCCGCTCTGACCTCATTATGTGCTGATCTCTCTCCGTCTGATTCTCATTTCTTTGAGGTAAGATAATTTAGAAATTAAGTAACCGAATTATGACTGTTGAAATGTGTGTATTTGTTATCGTCAATACAGAAATATTATCATCTTAATCTTCTTAATATTTTTCCTAGTTTGTTAGTAACTACTAAAGCTCCCCTAACTAGGGGGTTAGTAAACGTTTAGACTAAAATAATTTTCTTACTAAGGGAACGTTGATTATTAGGTAATTATAATAACAACAAGGAAAGCTTTACGTGCTCTCCGAGTGCATATGGTGCAGAGACCTATAAGGACAAATACCTAGATCTAGGAACTAATATTATTTTTATAAAATACAAAAATCTTCCTAGAAGTGACTCGAACTCGAAACGCCGGTGATAAAGTTACATTCAGTACCAATACACCAGAGCAGTCATCAAATATAGAAAAATATAACCTATGTGCAAAAAAACACTCCAGAATCCTCTCTATGCAAAATAAAAAAAATATTATCTTATTCATGGATAAACATAAATCTTCAGTATTTTTGGATCATGAATGCCAAACATTAGTTAAATGTCTTCAAAATTGGCAATATTCACAGGAAGGAATATCAAGCAGTTTAGTGGCCTACCGCCTGCTTTCTATTTTAGAACAGTTATTAACCTCAGTTCTCAGTACAATGTCCAATACATTATATACATGCTATGTTTGAAGTAGGTAATAGGGAGTGTGAAATTATTCGAGAATTTGGACAACGCACGCTGTAACGTTACGTCAATTTTTGTTGCAATATTAACATAGAGATATGAACTGAGCATACCCAAACCACTCTGTAGAAATCAAAGCGAATATTCCAGAATTCTGATTGGTTAAAAACAAGATAAAAGACTGGCGTAATGTCAGTTTAGCTTATCGACCAATCGGGATCCTGGAATACGAGAAAAAGAGATCATTATTGGCATACTTTTTTTATAAGTTTCTTTTGCACTTTTTTGACGAATATGTTTCTATGTCAGGGCCAAGTGATAAAAAATAAGTAATATTGAACTCTCAATAACATTACGTGTCCCGGTAACACAAGGTGGCGCCACTGTACAATGTACATGTACAATCTTCACATAGGTTTGTTGCCTGATTGTATCATTTCTTTTTTAAGGTTCTGTATATTGGTAAAGTACGCATATCACAAAGGAAGGTTCCAGAATCCTTAATCGATGATGCTTTACATAAATTCACACAGCATGAAGCTGAAAAGATGAAAAATAACAGACGACATAGCTTATTGTCTTCCACTGGAGTAAGTTTCTTGGATAATTCAAATTATTGTTAATTATGTACTTAATAAATAACGCTTAAGAGCATATTTGTATGACTGTGTTAATTTCGGAAAGTATCTGTCATATTCGATAAATGCTTTTTGACTTAGTTTATTGAGAAATGTTATACACTATAAAACATCATCCTATGCTTTATAGAAAATTTTGAAGTAAATAACATCAACTTAATTAATTATAAAGCGAGTTAAACCACAAGCCAAAGCTTAACAATTTAAACCTATGTTTAATATTTTAGGCTTCCCAAGACAGTACCGACTCTGACACAAAGAATTCACCCGAACATGCAATAGAGCAATTCCGGCGTAACAATAATTTAATTCCCAGCACAACACCCTTAGAACCAGACAAAACTAACGCTTGGAAATCCGCCGAAAACCTACAAAAACCTGAAAACACCGAAATCGATAAAGAATTCGACGTATTCACTAAAGAACGGGTCGAAATGAACACAAAACCCATCCCTTTAGAACCTACAGTATTAGTTATAAACGTACCTAAAAATAATCTAGGTACAGTTAAGGAAGATGAAGAAAAACATGACGATGGTCTAACATCTCATATGAATCTAATTAATACAACTAGTAATGAATCTAAAGATTCATTAATTGTTAAAGAAAACAATCCTTTCAAAGATATAGATGATACAAAAAAATCTATAGTAGATCCCTTACTTCATGTACCAGTTGAAATTAAAAGTAACGTTAAGAAACAAGATGATAAAACAACCGAAAAAGCAGAAGTAAAAACAGAAAATGCAGCTAAATTGAACTTTACTGAGATTAATAGGAAACCTAAAGAGATTAATGATGAAAAGAAAAAAATATTGGCTGAAAATAAGCCTTATTTGAGAGACAGATCGGCGTCTATTGGTACGTTGAATTTGAAGACTCCATTGGCTCATTTGATTGGTGAACAGAATCGAACGATGCTATTTCAGGTAATTATTTAACTTTATGATCATTATATATGGACGCTGATAAGCAATACTGTGTCAACCCACACGGACTTCATTTTGAGAAAATGGCGTCTAAAGATGTTAAACCTATTCTTACTTAATTTGTTTAATGAAGTTTATATCTATCTTTTCTTTTCTTTTTTTTTTTAAACGTATAATGAATTAAAAGTAGATCGATATATTTAATATATTATTGTTAGAAATAAGATGTAGGTAGACTTAAAGAAAATGATTATAAAACAAAAGTTAACATTTAATTTTATGATTTAACGAATTTACAACCAAAATACGTTCTAGACTAATTTTAACTACAAAAATAATGAAATTAGCAAAATGAAAGCCAGGCAGAGCTTCCGCGCAGTCTGAAGTTCAACAGCAAAGTGATGCTCGAATGGCTGACGTCTTCCTTTTATAGCGATAGCAAGCTACCGTCATAAAAATTTCTTCTGTCTGCTAACATTATTTAATAAAAATGTGTTTCAAATATTTCAGATTATTTTATAAATTGCAAAATATGGAACGCACTTGAAATACGAAACAATTATTAAGACACTTTTTACCGTACTTATTTTGTTTATATTACTTGATTTTTCTTCGAATAATGTTGAATAGGTAATGCAGTATCAAAATACATCAATACCTCCGAATTTGACTTTTTGTGGGTTAACACATTATTGCTTATCAGCATCCATATACAATTATTATTAATATTAATTTCAATTAGTCTTTTTGTAGTATAATTGTTTAGGAAAATTTCATTAATGTTTACTAATATTTATCGGAAAAATATTTTCATTGTCTTCATATTATGCATTTTCAAGCACCTTCAGGATTGTCAATAAACTTAATATTTTAGTTATGTGTAAAGGATCAGAATGCGTTTCTATTGAAGAGAATCACCAATTCGATACTTATTTTTATAAGTTATAGTTTAGATTGATACCCTGTTAGAAAACATAGTATTACTTCGCCTTCGCGCGGGGTAAATACAGATTTGAAACCCTTACTTTACCCTCTTGGTGTTAAAAAAAAACGCCGATCTATTTCGAACCAGAAGAACCCATATTAAATTTCTTGTTTCTTATGAAATTATGGACATTTCATACAACCGTAAATCTCTTATTTTACCCATTTAGAGGTGAAATTTCCAATAATTTTTTGTTAGTGGACGCTTGCAACATAGAAGGCGTCAACTGCCAAATTTCAAGCTTATAGCCTCAGGGGTTTAGGCTCTGCGTTGTCAGTCAGTCAGGGCAAGTAGTTATGTATATAGACTGCTTCGTCTGCGATGTCCGTGTTGTATACACTATAGTAGCTATATGCGTGCAAAGTTTCAGCGCGATCGGTTTAAAATTGACAAAGTTTCATACAAACTTTCATCCCCTATTTCATCCCCTTGGGGGTAGAGTTAATCAAAATCCTTTCTTAGCGGATGCCTAGGTCATAACATCTACCTGCATGTCAAATTGCAACCCGATCCGTCCAGTGATCACTATGTCAGTCAGTCACCTTTGAATTGTATATGTATTTAGATTAATTAAGTAATTAATGTTTTTTCCACGCATTTTTATCATTAAGTCTATTAATGAGTATTTAATGGTTAATGGGTAATTAATTGCGGGATGTTATGATGTATCCAAATGCTTTGTCCTTGATATTTTTATGGTCCGCTGTTATTTAAAAACATCATAAAACGAAGTGTCATTTTTATCATCTTTAATATATTATTGGAGATTACTTATTATATTATCCAAATCTAAAAATTTATTATATATTTTTAACGTGTTTTTAAGATCCTAAGTTTGTTGCAAAAACTATTATTTAAATTTATCATTAAAATTGAATAATTTATCTATCTAATCAAAGAGATAGCTGGAAGCTTGAACAATTACTTAGGTCCTAACCTTCCTTTGACTTATTTCTTTTTAAGTTAATAAAAAAATTATGGAGTTGCAATATTGACACTGATCTTTCTCTAAACATCCTTCTATCATTTGCCTTCAAATGTACTTAATTACTAGAAATGAAACAGTATATATGTATGTACGTCTTTCTTCTTTCAAGCCATATTCAATAGAAGGTTAAACGTAATATAACAATTGCTTAGGCTAAAGGGTGGTCTAACATATTTTTGTAATCATATTATATATGGACGCTGATAAGCAATACTATGTCAAGCTATACGGACATCATTATGAGAAAATGGCGACTAAATTATTATTGGCTATTCGTAAAAAATTTTATGATGAAGTAAATATCTTTGTCTTTTTTTCTATTTTGATAAATTGTATAATGTGTTAAATGCAGATTAATATACTAAAAAATTTTATCTTACAATTATTTTTTTAAATACATAAGATTATTGCATATCGCTAAATGGATGCTGATAAGCAATAATGTGTCAAGCCACAAAAAGTCAAATTTTGAGATATTGATGTATTTTGATACCGCGTCACCTATTTAACATTATCCAAACAAATTTCAAGTCATCTAAACTAAATAAGTATGGAAAAAAGTTTTTTTAACTCAATGTTCCGTATTTCAGGTGCGTTCCAGATTTTGCAATTTATAAAAAAATCTCAAATATTTAAAAACTCTTATTATATAACATATTAAATAAATCTATCTGCTTTTGATTCAATATACATTTTATCAAAATAAAAAAAAGATGAATATATATGTACGTCTTCAAACTAATTTATTAAGAATAGGTTTGACATCTTTAGACGCCATTTTCTTAAAACGAAGTCCGTGTGGCTTAACACAGTATTGCTTATCAACATCCAAATATGAGACACACTTCAATATTAGAAACAAAAAAAATCCGTATTTATTTAGTTTAGATGACTTGAACATTTTTTGAATTATGTTACATACTTGACAACTCATCAGAATACATCAATATTTCCGAATTTGACTATTCGTGGGTTCACTCATTATTGCTTACCAGCCTGAATATAGATAGAGATACTTAGCAAGACCTTACATTAGACTTAATACCTATATATTTTATCATAAAAAAATCAAAACGAGAATTTGTTTCCCAGGTCGGTCGTTCAGAATTACGCCTAATAAGTCCAGATAGAAAGCAGATTCTTTTACACCGCGCGTTCAAAGATGTCGCTAGTTGTGTGCTCGGAAGGACCAATAAGGAACATTTTGGTTTCGTCTGCAGGGAGACTAATGATTATGCATGCTATGTCTTCAAGTGTGAAAGCGATTCTGTAGCTACGGAGGTTGTCAATGGTAAGGTTGTATTATTATTATTTTTAATTGTATTAAAAAGGAGTCAATTTTTAGGTGGCACCTCATGTGCCTTTAATTTTGTCTTTAAAGGAATTATTTTGGTAATATATTTTAATAAGTACTAAGTCATAGTTGCAGACAAACGGATCAAAATTTTAGTGTTGATACAATGTTATATTAAAGTAATAAAAATATATATATATACAGACGAATGATGTTTTAATGATATTATATATAGGATGATTCATTCATATGTAGAGAGACATCAACTATAAGAGTTAGAGAACAGTGACAAAAGAAACCATGTCACCGATTTTGATGTTAAGAAAAACTGCATTGGAAGATTTGCAGAAAAATTTACTTGGCTCAGGAATCTTCTTCAGGAAAAAAATGACCACGAATTTTATCGAAAAATTCGACTTTGATAATTCTGATTTTATTAGACAGGGTATACCATAAAGATGGTCTCGTATTAAAAACCAACCCTAAGGGAAAACAGGGGATGATTAATTGTTTATATTACCTTACAGCTATTAAGCAAGCTTTCGTCGCCCACGCGGATCTGTTAAAGAAATCGAGGGATAAATCTCCTAACATGACGTGTGAACACTGTCCCATGTTATGGTACCATAGATTATGCCATGATATTGAAGGTGAGACCGAATGATATCGAAATTATTGTGAAGATTAAAGTTTGTGTGTATATTTGTTATATATGGATGCTGATAAGCAATAATGTGTCAACCCACAAATAGTCAAATTTGGAGACATTAATGTATTATGATACTGCGTCACCTATTTAACATTATTCAAAACAATATCAAGTCATATAAACTGTATAAGTATGGAAAAAAATTACTTAATTCAATGTTTCGAATTTCAAGTGCATTCCATTTTTTGCAATATAAAGAATTCTCTCAAATATTTGAAAAACTTTTTAGTAGATAACACATTAAATATATCAATCTGCTTTCAATTTATTACACATTTTATCAAAATATAAAAGAAAAGATGGATATATACGTCTTCAAACAACTTGTTAAGAACGGGTTTGACATCCTTAGACGCCATTTTCTCAATGAATTCTATATGACTTGACACAGTATTGCTTATGAGCGTCCATATATTATGTTCTTCATGCTTAACTGATTTTAGTGAAATTAGGTTATATCTTAAATGGACATGTGATAACCAGAGAAGCTAAAATTGACAACAAATTATTTAATACAAAATTTATTTCATAATTTTTAAGAAACTTTTCGTTTAGTATGTCTTAGATAAATCGTTTTTTGTATTATATCGTTATCATTAGGTCTTTTTTTATTTCATTTTATTATAAACTAAATATTGTGACTATAATTATTTTACTATTTGTAATAAGAATGAATTTGTAGTAAGAACAACTTAATTTACTTAAAAATATAATAACGTAGTATCTTCAATTTTTAAATTAGGATAATCATATACAAAAAACTTCAACATAAAAAGGGAGTGCTACAAGGAGGTATACTAGGTCACATATTATTCATATTATATATCATTGATCAAATAGGTATGAACGAGAAGAAAATACACGCTTTCATACTCCGTCGCATAGAACAGCTGCCTGATGATGAACAGGAACTCATCATTACGAAGTACCAAGGGGGAACGAATCATATGTATGAGGTGAGATATTAGCCAAGAATTACACTTATATTTTTTTTCTCAGACTTTCATAAAGATTTACATAATTTATTTGTAATTGCTTTACTGAAATAATTTACTGTCAATATACTGAAATATTTTAGGTATGTAAATGTCCTAAGTCTTGTTTCACACTAGTATATTGCAAAGTCTATTTTTGCTGATAGGTGAGTGAGCACAACGCATTCTTGATGATGCTTCTCCGAGCGCATTGTGAAGCGAAACAACAAAGGCATGTACACGATACAGCTGAGAATAGGTAAATATATACTTACATACTATATAAAAAAGTAAAGTTCCTCACAATGTTTTCCTTCACCGAGCATGAGATGAATTTTAACAATCGAAATTTTTCGGGACCTCATGACACTAAAAGTAGTAGTTACTTTTTAATAATTCATTCCAAAATTAGGAGTACAAAATACTGTTATAAAATATTTATATTTGTAAGTTAAAATGTTTTTCTATTTAAAAAGGAACGAGAAAGAAGGAAAAAATAGGAGTAACAGACTGTATACGTTCATATATAGACATATACAGACTGTTAATAAAATAATTTTAAAAAATTATTCGTCCATTTGTTTAATATTTTATTTTAATAAACTGTTTTACGCGCTGTTTGTCATATTATTTATATTTGGATGCTGATAAGCAATAATGTGTCAACCCACAAAAAGTGAAATTCGGAGATATTAATGTATTTTGATACTGCATCACCTATTTAACATTATTCAATAATATACACAGTCATATAAACTAAATAAGCACGGAAAAAGTTTCTTAATTAATTGTTTCGAATTTCACGGTAGTTCCATATTTTGTACTTAATACAATAATCTCATATATTTAATCAACTTTTTATTAGATAATATATTAAACATATCAGCCTGATTTTAATTCATTACACGTTTTATCAAAAAAGAAAAGAAAATATGGATAAAAACTTATTCAAACAGACTTATTAAGAATAGGCTAGACATCTTTAGACGCCATTTTCTCAAAATGAAGTCCGTGTGGCTTGACACAGTATTGCTTATCAGCGTCCATTTATAATCCTTCTTGTATGTATAGCTATTTTTATTATGAGAATAGCACTAGCCCGTTATTATATTTTACAAGTTTCTTTGCATATTTTCATCTCTGTTTGAATTTTAAAGTTTTTTTTGTTGGTATTTATCTTTGCGTGTAATAAATTTGTTTATTATCATTGTTAATCGTTGTATTTTCAGGTCGGAGTTCCTCAACCAGTACCTAGGTGGCAGCACTATATTCATGAAAGCGAAACGATCGTTGTCAAGCGGTTTCGATCATTTACTCAAACGGAGGCAGAGCAAAGATGATGTGTCACCACTAGCTCATAAAAAGGTAGGCTTTAATAATACTTATATCATAAGAAAAATATAATCCCCCCCCCCCCGCCTTGTAACTAAAAAAAATGCGTTTCGTACTACTTACGAAGAAGATGAGGTTTTATGTTAGCTGGTGCCTAAGATGACTTAAGTAGATCTTCTGTACGATTCAATCTATATTTGTACTAAAATTTTGCAAAATGAGTACTATATACACTAATTGGTGTCCGCAATTTCTTCTGCGAAAAATTAAAATAATAAAATACAGTACAAACTTTATTGTACACCAAAATAAAAAAAAAACATCGAATACAAGATATAGGAAAAAAATGTTCAAAAGGCGGTCTTATTGAAAAGCGATCTCTTCGAGGCAACCTATAGGCAAAGGACACGAGATTGAATTAAACGGTTAGACGGACGGAATCAGTACAAATATAATTATTGTACATAAAATAAATAACATAAATTAATATACAAATAAACTACATATACTAATAAAAATCAAACAATAATTATTTTTTTTTTAAAGGTTTATTTGGCCTTCGGCCACAAGTTCAAGTGATGATTAAATTAATGATTTTTAAAGGAATACATATGTACATATAATTCATACAAATAATTCTATTAAAAATAAAAAGAAAAGGAAATTAAAAATAACTATATTAAACCTAAGTAACTATCGATGTCACAGTGAGGCGAGGTGCCCAAAACACTGGCAGCATTACCTCTTTGTATGGCCAGACTGATATGCTGGCCAAGGTAGCCGCCAGCCCTTCGGTCATATAATTAGTAATAAATCGGTGGATATTCGGGCAGAGCTTCTGCACTCAATGAAAGACGCGTTGGCGCAATGGTCACTGCAACTGACTAAAGCGCTAAAGGTCGCGGGTTCGATCCCCGCTCACGGCAAACGTGTGTATTGGCCATACGGATGTTTGTGTTAGTGTTGTGAGTGTTTCCGGACCCCCGACACAAGGTCCTGAGATCTTAATGGGGGCCGTTGAGTGTGATGCGTTATTTATTTATTGCCAGCGCCTCTTTTTATAGTCAGGTGTGGTGTCTCTGTAGTAGGATTTTAGTTTTCCTCTAAAATATGTTGTGTAAATATGAAATAAAAATATTAAACGACTAAACAACGCCCGCTCTGGTGTAGTGGTGCTGAATGTACCTTTAACGCCGACGATTGCTGGTCCGATCCCCGCTCGGGGCAGATATTTATAGTTGTAGAAATATTTGTTCCTAGGTGTGGGTGTTTGTCCTTGTGGGTCCCCACCGTGCCTCGGAGAGCACGTATGATAATGATCGTTACTCGTAGTAGGAAAATTATTCTAGTCTAAATGGTTACTGGCTTGCCCTCAGTTGCAGAGGTCAGATGGCAGTCGCTCTGTGTAAAAATCAGTAACTCGTCAATATCTGGACTAGAACAGAAAGCAGACCCTGGTATCACCGGGAAAAATGCTAGGTAGATGATGATGATGATTAAACGACAAAACAAATAAAGTTTCTAAATAAAATAGACAAAGTATCAATCAGTTCCACTAACCAATGCGACATCCTGTCTTTTTATCAAAACCATAACTATTATTTTACAGGAGTTATCACCAATCCCAGCGCAAGTGTTAGAAACGTCGTCTGAACCGAATAATTCAGATCTCCTCACCACAGATACTAATAGATGTAAATCGTTATCACCTGGAAATGTCATTATTGGTAAGTTATTTTATATAGCTTATCACAAATTTATATTAGAAATTCTTGTTAAATCAAAATCAAAATCAAAATATGCTTTATTCAAGTAGGCTTTTTCAAGCACTTTTGAATCGTCAATACAAAAACAAAAGAAAACTAAACACTAATTAATTAATTAATTTACCACCGGTTCGGAATGTCGATTCTACCGAGAAGAACCGGCAAGAAACTCGATAGTTACTCTTTTTAAAAGTTTTACGATGGGTACATACATTTATGAGTTACAAATATATTAAATACCCTGTGTGAATCCAGCTTATACTAAATCCAAACATGTTTATCATCTATATAATCTTGAACAGAATAATATGCTTTAGCTACTAAGGATTTTTTAATATGTACTTTAAATTTCTTTTTTGTAAACTGTAACACTTTCTGCGGAAATTTATTATAAAAACGAATACCTTGCCCCAAGAAGGTAACATTGACTTTGCGGAGTCGAAACTTCGGCGTTATAAGTTTATCCTTTCTTCTCGTGTTAATACAGTTACTAAATGTAAAATTGGTTGCGGGATTTTGAAAACGATACACAGACGATTAAAGACAATTAAAGACGAAAACAGACACAGAATCATGAGATCCTAATGGGGCCGTCGAGTGTGTTGTTTATTTTTTAGTAACTCAAGATATTTTCCACAGATCAGCCGTCATCACCAAAATCGAACAACGTATCATTCGATGATGCAACTGATGAAATCAAAGAAGAAGCATCCATGAATTCACCAATGATGGATATGTAAGAAACAATTATATTAATCTAGATGTTATGTTGTTAACAGATTATAAATGTCACACTTCTGGGTAAAGGCCTCAACTATTAAGGAGAAGGTTTAGAGCTTAATCCATTACGCTGCGAAGATTCTGACACATATATATCCTATATGTGTCAGAATCTCTTCTCTCGCACTTGAAAACTCGCTAGGTGGGGTTTGAACCCGCGATCATTGGTTGAGATCGACGTGTTCTAATCATTACGCCATTTCGGCTCTTATCAAATTATCTATATAAATAGCGCACCAATTTAAATATAGCCTAAAATATAAAAACCCCCGACTACTCATTGAGACCATTTCAACGAGCCCCAACACGATACGTCTGCTGTGAGTTGTGTATCCGCTGTACCAGCTGTTGTGCAGCATCAGGTCAAGGTCAAACAACCAATTATTCACAGTATAGTAAATTTCGAGTCGTTAAGAGCAAGAAGGTAAGAATGCTGTTTTTATTATACCTCGTTTCACGTAGCTGGTCTGAACACGAGGCGAGTCGAAGTAGCATGGTACAGTCGAGTGAACAAGACTTTGAATGGATATGATAATATAATAAATAATAAATAAAACACCCAGACCACAACAAACATCTGTATGGCCAATACACACGTTTGCCGTGAGCGGGGATCGAACCCGCGACCGTTAGCGCTTTAGTCAGTTGCAGTGACCATTGCGCCAATGCGTCTGTCTGTATAATGTTATTATCTTATTGAATATTTTCAATCGTTGTAAAATATTTATAATCTATCTCTCTTATAATCTATGTCTCTTTACTTGACATATTTAGTACATAAATGTACCCCGAAACGAAAATCACGAATCTTTATAATTGCACTGATTTAGTATTAATGTTTTTAACTATTTGAGAAACACATTAAATTGATGCTGATAAGCAGTAATGTGTCAAACCTCAAAAAGTCAAATCCTGAGATATTGAAACTTCGTCACCTATTTACCATTATTCAAAAAAAATTAAAGTCATCTCAATTAAATAAGTACGAAAAAAAGTTAATTAATGTAATATTTCGAATTCAAGTGCGTTCCATATTTGTCAATTTATACAATAATCTCAGATACTTTAGAAACTTATTATTAGATAACACATTAAATGTATCAATCTTAATTCATTATACCTTTTATCGAAATAGAAAACAAAATGTGGATATATACGTCTTCAAACAAATTGAATACGACGCTATTTTCTCAAAATGGAGTCCATGTGGCTTGGTATTGCTAATCAGTGTCCAAATACGAATAGCACTAAAAACTGCTAAACAAATTAATAGTGATTTAGAAACATTAATTTGACATATATGATTATGTAAGAAATATTTAATAATTAAAATCAATAAAATGACTAAACGACAGCCCCGGAGCCTAATTTAGTGTTCTGCGCGGCGTCCTGCGCATACTTCAGACCGACACTAACGTGAAGTGAGGCATACCTAGGTAACTGTTACCAGGTTATAGAGTTTTTATACATTATTTATGCGGGTAAAACTTACAAATGTAATTCTCGCCTATAATAAGTTTTTTTCCCCAGCTTCCTCAAAGTGAGCGACTCACGCGCAGCTGCGAACGAAGGCGGCAACGAATCAGACGCGACGTGGCGTCAAGCGATATACGAAAAGGTTGTCCAACCGAGCAAAGAGGAAGGTGATTATAAAACATTATATATTACTAGATTAATTTTATATATTTTTTTTAATTAATAATCTATAATTGAAAAAAAAAAACACGAATATAATGCGTTTAAATTCAACTCGAGCTCGGCGGTGAAGGAAAACATCGGGAGGAAACCTGCATGTGCCGGGAGATATTCGGACACATGTATATCCGCCCCGCAGTGGAGCAGCGTGGTGGATTAAGCTCTAAACTTTCTCCTTAATAATAAATATATTTTTTTTTAATTTTAAATGTCATTTATAATACTATTATGCATTTTGTTTCCAGGTGAACTCCAACAGAAGAATCTTTTAGGTCATCCAGTAACCCCAACGGGTAAACGTTCTAAGGAACAGCTTCGTCAGTTATGGAAAATGGCGATAGACCAGACGATATTGCTCGTGAGGATGGAGAAAGAAAACGCTAAATTAAAAGGTAACTTGTCAATAATTAGGCACTATAGCATTTCGACCTTTGTCATTTTATAATACTTTAGAAATTTATAAAGTTAAAAAGATTTTTGCAGACGTCACATAGTCTACTACACTCCGGGAACGAATGTGAGCCTTAACCACAATTTGCACTTCGAAATCGGTTAGGCCGTTAAGGTTACAAGAGGTCACTAGTGGACAGACACACCAATATACATACTAACGCGTGAAAAACATTACTTACCTTCTGGGTTAGTCAGAAAAAGAGATATTTTAAGTCAGGCAGTAGTTTAAAGATTAGTACAATCAAACGAAATCTCTTTAATTTTATACAATTATATTATATAACTATTTATGTTATGTTCATACTATATAACGTTAAAAATTTGAACCCATTTCAAACTTTGACAAGCTCGTCCCTTGACTTTTTGGCTCAAAGATACTCTCGCCCGTCATACTTAGTGGCTGGTTGCTAGGCAACGTCGTCCAGACTGATCAGCTCTCTGGGTGTCGAAATTCTTGATCTTACAATATATAATAAAAATGTTTATCTTGATCAAACGTCTCAAACTTAATGTTTATCCGTTTCGTCTTCACGATTGAATCGCAGAACCAATTTAGATGAATTTTGATATGAAGATAGGTAAGGCCTTGGAGAGAAAATAAGCTACTCGAAGTAATAATCCTGAAAGTCGTGGGCTAGTGGTATTACATAACTGGTATTATCCGTTATATACGTGAAACTAACGGTTTTTGCAGAGCACGCCAACAAACAAACTCTCCAGCTTTTATAATATTAGCATAGATAGCGATAAATCTTCTCCCCATTTCTAGAAAGAGAGGAATCATCCGCGGTGCGCCGGATCAAGCTGGAGTACGGCGAAATGGGGACCTGCGACACCGGCGCGGCGGCCATGTGGGACGCGCTGCTGGCGCGCGAGCCCTCGCAGCCGGCCGCCGCGGCCGACCGCCACATGCTGAGGCAGGCGGTGCGGCAAGGTGTGTGCCCCTCCTTACCATTTGGACTCTGATAAGCAATACTGCGTCAAGCCACACAGGTCATCGTGTTGAGAAAATGGCGTCTAAATATATCAAACCTTTTCTTAATGTTATGGATTAAGAACAGATTGATATATTTAATATATAATCTTATAAAAAGTTTTTCAAATGCTTTGAGATCATTGTATAAATTGCAAAATATGGAACGCACTTGAAATTCTAAACAATTAGTTAAAATCCTTTTTTCCGTACTTGCTTAGTTTATATGACTTGAATTTTTTTAGTAATGTTAAATAGGTGATGCAGTATCAAAATACACCAATATCTCCGAATTTTATTTTTTGTGGGTTGACACATTGTTGGTTATCCGTCCATCCAGTTACATAATATCCTACTAGCCCCACTTGTTGGTTAAATGTGCCACTTTAGGAAAACCATAGGTGGTAGTAGTAGAAAAGTAAGAGCCTGTATATGTCCCACTGCTAGGCAAAGCCTCCTCTTCTATTAACCTTCCTCTTCTATTGTTCCCTTTCATCCATTGTTCCCTTTTAAGCTGGCAACGCATTTGTCTCTGGTGCTGTAAATATCCATGGTCGGGTGATCATTTAACATCAGTTGTCCAGGATGTTTTAATTTAAAAAAATTATAAAGAGATGTTTTCCAATCGGCTGTGAAGGTGGACAGGCATATGTAGAAATAGGCTGTGGAATTAGGTAAGCAATATATCACTAGCCTCACTTATAGGCTAAATGTCCTCTTTGAGGAACCATAGGATTCCTAATCTTGAAATCTGTATTACTGCGGTTTGGGGTACTCTTAACTGAATTTCGACTCGTGGCTGTCTGTAATCGAGTCGGTTCTCGTCCCCGCGCGAGACGGTCAGTTGCTCGGACCGCCTCACGCCGTGCCTGCCGCAGGCGTGCCGCGCACGGCGCGCGGCGGCGTGTGGCGCTTCCTGGCGGAGCAGGCCAGCCTGCGCGGCGCGCCGCCGGACGCCCGCCGCTTCCCGCTGTACCAGTCGCCCTACCGCGCGCTGCTCGCCGGCCTCACCAAGCACCAGCACGCCATCCTCATCGACCTCGGTGAGTGGCGTCGGCGCTAACCGACGCGGGTTCGATCCCCGCTTGCTTTTGGATTGGTGTGTTTTCTTGTGGCACGGGACCATGAGATCCTAATTATTGTGTATGTCACGTGTGTATGTCTACAATTTTCTCAAAAATTACTCATCCGATTTGAAAACGGTTTTCTTTATTTAAAGTCATATTTTTGGAAGAATGCCTCAGTATATAATACATTAGAATCCGATGAAGATCTTCGAATAGACAATGGGACTCCTCACTAAGAGCAAATGACCTACGTTCGCTGCGTTCGTATGTCTGTGTATACAACAACAATTTTGTTTGAAGTCGGTTATATTTTTCTACAAAATTAATAATTGTTATAATTAAAATAAACTATAATTAGTAACATTACATATTGGACTCTATATATCTATTTTATTATTTTATGTTATTTTTTTTCTCTTTTAACATATGGACGCTGATAAGTAATACTGTGTCAAGCCACACGGACTTCGTTTTGAGATAAAGGCGTCTAAAGATGTCAAACCTATTCCTAATAAATTTATTTGAAGATGTATATATTCATCTTTTCTTTTATATTTTGATAAAATGAATAATGAATCAAAAGCAGATAGATTTATTTAATATGTTATCTAATAATAAGTTTTTAAATATTTGAGATTATTTTATAAATTGCAAAATATGGACCGCACGTGAAAATCGAAATATTGAGTTAAGAAACTTTTTTCCATACTTATTTAGTTTAGATGACTTGAAATTTTTTTGAATAATGTTAAATGGGTGACGTAGTATCAAAATACATCAAAATCTCAAAATTTCACTTTTTGTGGGTTGACACATTATTGCTTATCAGCATCCATGTATACTTGCCCTTTTGCTTTAGGTAGTTTCTAATTTACTTGTTTTTATTGACGTATTGTGTGCTAGTAGTGTGATTTATTCACCAATAAAATTATTATTATACTATTATACTATTATTTTAGGGCGTACATTCCCCAAACACTCGTACTTCGCTTCAGCCCTTGGTCCCGGACAGCTAGCGTTATATAATATACTAAAAGCATACTCCCTCTTGGACCCCGATGTCGGGTATTGCCAGGGTCTGAGTTTCGTGGCGGGCGTTTTGCTATTACATGTAAGTATCTATGTTTTACTACCAATTTATCTTAATTTTGCTTAGTGTGGTAAAAAGGTTGTGGCGTAGTTGTAATGAGATGTAGCATGATGTTTCATAGCTTCTAACTTTTGTCAATGATCATCCAATACAACATAAAAAAATTAAAATAAAACCTCGACAATCTATTCATTGCGAAAATTTTAACGACCTCCAACTTCTGCTGTGAGTGAGGAGTTGTGACAGACACTGAAACTAATTACAGGCCTGTCTTTTGGTCGGGGGTTAAAAATAGTTTTTTTTTTATCAAAAATATTTTCTTGATGCAATCGCAAATGATTTTATGTCTTACATTTTAACAGAGTTGCATCCGTTGTGGTCACTCATCTTAAGCCTAGATTTAATATAGGAAATCGTGAAAGATTTAAATGTAGTCAGAGAGCATAATTCCCAGTATACGTTTTATTTAGACACACAGAATTAGGCCCCCTGACTATAAATAAACTGTATTAAGTAGTTTTAAGTTTCAATTTATTTCTAGATGGAGGAAGCAGAAGCGTTCACGCTTTTAAGACACTTGATGTTCAGACGAGGTATACGAAAACAGTATTTACCGGATATGAGCGCTTTACAAGTTCAAGTAAGTTTTTTATTTTGAATTACAAAACTTTAAAAAGGAAAACCGACTTCAAAAGCTTTTTTCATAATTTCGTTTACTTGAATGATAAATATTACAGTTATTTTGATTTTAAAACCAAACTACTGAATCGATTTTGTTTCGAGAGTATACCCTTTCAAACAAAAATATATAAGAAATAATAAAATCGGTCCAGCCGTTCGAAATTTGAAAAACATTTATATAAAAAACATTAACGTCCTTCTGCATAAATCGTGTTAAAAGATAAGGCTCGAAGGACCATTTTTTTAATTAGTAAACCTCCTTTTTTAAAAAATATTGGTACTTCAAAACTTATCTTTCTGACCCGACTGATCCAAAAGGAGGTTAATGTTTTTCGTCGTTATGCCTATATGCCTAATTGTGTGGCTATATTTGTTTGTCCTGTTGATTGTGACCTAAACGATATAATCGATTTTGAAGTGAAGTTTGGCTATGTGACATCAGTAAAAATCAACATGGTGGACGTAGCTTGTCAAAATTGGGGAATCATTAAAATCTCTTATAACCTAAACAGCCGCGTTTATACTTTTTAAATATAAATAACTACTACGATTTTCACTAGCGTTTATGCCTACTGCTTCCTACGAATTATAGCGTGATGTAATATAGCCTACAACCTTATTCAATGAACGGGCTATCCACCTCAAAAAGAGTTTTTCAAATCAAATCAAAAGTTTCAGAGATTATCTCTATACAATTTACATATAAATTTTACCATTTTATAATATTAGTATAGATAGACCATATTATGTAATTCGATCATTATTTGAGTTATCTTCAAGTGTCTTCATCTTTCCAGCTGTACCAGCTCTCCCGTCTCCTCCGTGACCACGAACCGGAACTGCACGCCAAGCTGGAGTCATTAGACATCTCACCAGCTCTTTACGCAGCTCCGTGGATGCTCACACTCTTCACCAGCCAGTTTCCACTGGGATTTGTGGTCAGGGTCTTCGGTGAGAACTACAAATATATACTCTCATGAAACATGATTAAAGTACGTTTTCTGAGGCAAACAAAGTCTAAATTAACGCGAGGAAAGTTACGAAAGGAAAAAAAAGCTAGGAAACTATAATCTGACTAAACTATTAACTATTCATTTCATTGTAATTTATTTTAGGTTTTGTTACATGTCAAACCGCTGCAAAAATGTTAATAAACTTCGGTGTAGATATAGACCGATGAAATGACAGCGTCGTGCAATTTGTCCAAATGATCTTTTTAATCTAATTCTATAAGAGTGAGGTACTGCCTCGAGTTCGTATACGAGCTGTAGTTAGTAAGCTAAGCTACCTAACGAAATAGGACACTTTTAACATACCATGAGAGGTTTTTTCCATTAAGGTTTTAGGCTATATAAAAAAGAACTCAAAAGAGGTTCTTTATAACAGCAAGTCCATCAACCAAAATATCTCTCTATGAAAGTGTCATACCATTGCCATCAAGGCATGCCAACGCTAATAGCCCGATGCTTAACATTAAATCATATATTTTATCTATCTATATATGTATGTAGATTATTTATATTTCGTGTTTATGTATACTAGTGATGTCCTAGCGGTCGGAATTCGACCGTAGTTCATTAAATTTTTAATCGATTTGAGATTGACCACAGATAATAAACCAAAGAGTATGTATGCCCGTGTCAAATACTTGGTAATGTGAAACGTTTTTTTTTTTAATTACATTTTTTAATCAGATTAATGTATTTTTTACGCATAATTAAAAAATATATAAGCATTTTCACTCCTTCTCTATATAAGGTATACCTGTGCAAAATCTCCTCCGTCCGCGTAATTTTTGTAAAAAGGGCTTCCAAGTTTTTGCTTCACGTATTTATATACTCTGTTCTGTTATGTATGTGTAACTCATTAATGTATGTACCCATCGTAAAACTTTTAAAAAGAGTAACTATCGAGTTTCTTGCCGGTTCTTCTCGGTAGAATCGACATTCCGAACCGGTGGTAAATTCATTAATTAATTAGTGTTTAGTTTTCTTTTGTTTAAGTATTGACGATTCAAAAGTTCTTGTAAAAGCCTATTTGAATAAAGCATATTTTGATTTTGATTTTGATTCTATTCCAGACCTGATCTTCCTAGAGTCGTTCGACATAGTATTCTCCGTCTCGCTCTCGCTCCTCTCAGCGCACAAAGACGGACTGATGCTGTGCGAGAGCTGCGAGGAGGCCGCGGAGTACTTGAAACATAAGCTACCGGATATGGATAATGGATTGTACGAGAAAGTGATGAAGAATGTGAGTTTTTATTTGCCCTTTTAACCGACTTAATCGATAGTGGGTTCTGTAATCTTTAATATTATACGAACTTTTTAGTTTATACTTTAACAATGAATTAGTATCGCCATAAAACACTGATCATTGGTCTTAATGATATATTAAAAAAATAACAACTACGAGATTCACATTGATACAAACTTTATTAACTTTTGATGCAAAAAATTAAGCGAATAAGTAAATTTACAATAATGGACATAATTTTAAAAAATAAATACGATCTTACTTAAATTAACCTTAAAGAAAACCGCAGGTACATGGGTACTTAATAAAATATATTTTAAACCGACTTCCTGTATGTATGCACTTTTGTATGTTCGCGATTTTCTCAAAAATGCCGAATCGATTTGAGTGGGGTTTTCGCTGTTTATTCGTATATTTCGAAGATGGTTTGGATGGTAGCTTATATTATATTAGGATATACACAGAGGCACACTGCATTTACTAACAGTAAATAACGCGCAATGGCTGCGATCGTATGCCTGTGTGGAAACCTGCATGTTTCGGGAGAAATTATTACACATGTATATCCGGCTCGAAGGACCAACGTAGAGGATTCAGCTCAACCTTCTCCTTAATAGGAGAGGCCTTTGACCAGGAGTGGGTCATTTATGGGCTGTTACTTTACTTATATCTATCTTTATTACTTACTGGTGGCGGTGTAGCTGGTACCCACGACTTCTAATTTGTAAAAAAAATTTGGCTTAGTTACTCCTTATAACATTACCTGCCTGCTAATGAAATCTGCTAGTCCCATCAAAATCAGACATTTAAATGATTAGCCGGAACAAACAGACGGACAGACAGATTTACACTCATTTTTTAAAATTGTGTTTTTTATGCGTTTATATTTTCACATGCACGCTAAAGCTGTAGATCAGAAATTATAAACAGACGCTTCGAATTTATTAAATAGTATTTATTTCGTCCTAGGTATCAAAATTGGATATAAGTCGCCAATTAACGGAGTACGCGGTGGAATACAGCGTGCTAAGAGAAGAAATGCCTCGATTGGCGACTTTGACGGAGCAAAATAAGCACTTACAAGACGAAACGAATAAAATGAGCTCGGAGCTTGATGTGAGTTTAACAAGACTACTAATAACTACAGCTAATCTTCTTTATAAATTGTCTTCCTGTTCTCATTTTGTATCGGTTCGGTACAACATCTCTTTCCCCACTCTTGCCTTTCTTTCTCCTTTCTAACTATTATAATCTTACACACAATCCATCTATCTCTTCTTTGGTCTACTTCGACCAACATGTCCTTTAATGTGCATCTCTAAGACATCCCTTATATAACATGCCCACACCACGCGAATCTGTTACTTCTTAACTTGTCTGTCCGGACGTGGTTCGAAGAGGATGGGGAAAGTCACCTGTAGACCTCTCTCAAATCGTCCACGCCAAGTGGAAAATTCTTCTAAATATTACGATATTTACAAAGAAAAAATAAATTTTCTGATCCCAGTCGCATGTATTTTGTCCTGAAAATTCTGGTATAAAGAGAGCGGTGTCAGACAGATACTTTTCTTGGTTGAGAGCAAACTATAAAGGCTAATTCATTCTTTATATTTTATTATTAGTTACCCCATCAATATTTCAGGTTGCGACCGAAAATAGATGATATAAGCGCATGAATTTTTGGGTGAAATATAGTTAAGTCAAGTTGTCGAAGTTGGAAATGGGTACGGATTTTTAGTATAAACGTAACAACTATAGTTAGCTGTAGCACTCTGACTACAATTGGTATACGGGTTCCACCGGGGCAGCACCTCACTTTCACAAAAGATCGACGTTAAGTAACTAGTATAACGTGGGTACGCTGCGTGAGATAGTCTGAAACCGCAACCCTTTCCGAATTCCTGTCCTCACTTCTAGGTTATTACCTTTCATCCAATAAGTCATGTAACATCAGTTGTCCCTGTGAATGTACCAGATTTTTTACAAAAAAAAATTAAGTTTTTAAGTAAATGAAATTTTAATTCAGAACTTTAACTAATATTACCATTAATCCTATCAGTCAGCAATGGACGCGATAGAGAATTACCAAAAAACGCAAACTCGACTCGAATCACAAAACAAATTAATGGAACAGCACCTAACCCTTTTAAGTCGGTACATATCCGCCCACCACAGGCAGGACTTGCCGAACGAAATCAAGAAAATCGTTCAGAATTACAGCAAAAAACTATCATTCGGGTCGAAAATCATCACGAAATTGACGTCAAACGATGATGAAGACGATTTTAGAAAGAATTTCAAACAAGGAATGAGTACACCGAACTTATTTTCGAAAACCTCAAAAGAAGACGTTCTCAACGCGGTAAATAAAGACAGAAATATTGAGGAGAGAAAGCATTTTATGATGAAAAAATCGCAATCGGTACACTCTGGGCTGATATCGAAAACACATTTCCCGTTAAAGGTTCTAGAAGAATCGAAAGAAGAAGTTAGAAGAGATAGCTTGAAGATAGAGGATTTAGCGAACGATAAAATAAGAGATCTAGGCAGAAAGACGTCCGGTTTCTTCGCGAACACCCACGAACAGATACGTCAAGAACGGCTGTTCGAACAGCAATTGAAACACGATTTTGATGAAAATCTTAAGAAATTAGACGAGAAATTGACTAGGAAAATTTCTCCAATGTCATATATAGATGATTTGAGTATATTCAAGAAGAGTATGTCGTTAAATTTGAATCCACAGGACGCTAAGTTGAGCGACAGCGGTTTTGTAACACCGTTGTCTCCAAACGAATGCGTCAAGAAAGATATAATATCTCATCCGTTGAGCGACTGTGATGTTGACATTAAATTCGACGGTCAATTGACTAAATTGAAACAGATACGACCGTTGAAGAATAATAATTGAATTTGGAAAATGTTTTATATTTATGTTGTATATTTTAATTTGTAAACTAGCTTTCGTTTTAGTGAAATTTATGGAAATAGAAGATATTTGAAAACGATTTTTATGGTTCCGTATCCAAGAAGAGTCAGTTTTGTTTTACGAGCTGTATTTTATAGGTAGAGAGTTTAAATTTTCAGAGAACATGTCTCCATATTGCCCTTATAATAATAAATAAAATCAAAATGGCGAATTTCAAAATGGCGGCCATGCGTGTAAAAAATTATGTATTCTGGTATTTGTTAACATATTAAGTTCTATTATGTTTCCGATAAAAATCGTTTTTTTTAATGTATTACAAAATTTATACAGGATGATTAATTCAGATGGGTCAATGGGGACAAAGACGGTATGAGAGCTAGAGAAATTTGTTTAATGGACTTATGTCACTGGTTTTAAAGTTAAGAAACTTAAAACAAACGCAATTATTCTTAACATCTAAATCGATGTCATCTTTCAGCAAATTTCTTTACTTCTCATAGTTTTTCATTTCCCCCTACTGACTCATCTGAATAAATCATCCTGTATAATATTTTTGTTGGTGTTTTTATATAATATCTTCATAAAGCTTAGTAATATCTATAAAATTTACTAATAACGAATTAGCTAGTTTCGAAATTAAATTATCATTATATTGAAGAAAGTTCGAGTCCCGTTATGTCGCATTTTATATCAATTTTGTTTTCCAAATTGTAGATAAATACATTATATTAATTATAAATAAAATCACAAATACATAAAACACCAACGAGGTTTAAAGTATATAAAATAATCTGTTACCTTAATGTATAAATATAATATAATAGCTTAAGTTAAATAATAAAGTTTTACACATAATATCAAAGTTATTATATACTAGCTGCCCACACAGTTGCACTTCAGTTTATGGTTACTGCTTCACTCGAAGTCGTAGCGTGATGTAATATAGCCTATAATCTTCCTCAATAAACGGGCTATCCAATACAAAAAAAAAATAGATCAGTGCTTTCGGAGATTATCCCCTACATACAAACTTACAAACAAATTATACCTATAATATTATGGATCATATATCTGTATTCATACTGCTCAATATAGTAGAAGAAATATTATATACCAACTTGAAAATTTGGTAGTTGATGCCTTTTATGTTATAAGCATTCATTAGGAAAGTATTTTTTCGATATTACCCTCCTAAAAAGGGAAAAAGAGATAAAGAAGTCTGTATGGAAATTCTATTCATTTCTGGATATTAATAGGCTATATAACATCACGCTACGACTCATAGGAACAAAGCAATAACCATTAACTTAAAAAAAAATTAACAAGTACTAAGCAGTAAGTAGTAATAACTTTTTTATATATTGTGTTTAAAATTTTATTAATAAGATACTATATAGGAAATAAAGATTATATTGACCATTCCTGCATATTTATATCGAAAATTCAAAATTTCTACCTCTCAAATATATTTAAAATCGATTACTGAATCGAGTCACTCGAATCGATTTTTACTCGAATCGAGTTGTATGATATGAGTGTAAAATCCTTAGTATATTTAAAATCGATTTTCATAGTATTCGAGTTTTCAAGGCAATCGAGTTGTATTTTGTTGAGAAAGTTTAATTAATTTATTCTTTCGATATTATATAGGAATGGTCGATATATTTAAGAAAAAATTCACATTTTTTAAAAATATATGAAGTATAGGAATATCTATTTATACATACATATATCTGATGTTATATATTCAAAGTCAAATTGACTTTCTATCGGACAATTGTTTAGTCGGCTTCTCGATAATCGGGCGACTAAAATATCTGCAGACTAGAAATCTATACTGAGTAACTTAGCCAATAGTCGATCGAAAGTCTTAACATGTTTATCAGTACTTGTATACATGTATTATGGACAATTAAATAATTGAACATTATGAATAATGCCCATTATGAGCGGGCAATATGATAATAACTATCGAAATAATCAAATTGTCCGGGCATTATGAATAATGATAAATTAATCACTATGCACGTATATGTACTTAAAGGAAAAGAGAAAAATAATAAGAGTTTTGTGATGTATTCAAAATAATATATTGAAATATTTTGAAAAAATGTGAGTTTTTTCAGAATTGTCATGTAGTGTGCTCTAGTAGATGTCGTGTTAAGTGATAAATGTTGAAATGCGTACGTGCATGTACATGTTTTGTTATTGTAAGATTGTGCATGTTGCTACGTCACGAAACATGCAATAATACAAAATTACGTTAGATTACAAAAATATAAATTTCTCTTATGTATTTTATTTTTTAATACAAAAATTAGATTATATAAAGAAGAAGAATTTTGGCGCTTTTTGTATAATACTGTACAGATAAAAAAATATTTTATAGATTTCCGTTATTACGTTTACAAAATCGTTTGGATTTGCTCAAAATTAATATATTTTTGTTATTTTTTTTTATTCGTAAAGTGATATAACGATATTATCTAAATTAATAATTATTTATTAGAAACGTGATATTGTGATGAATAAACGTTTAAAAAATATTTAATACTTTTATTTTTTACTGAAAATTGACATAATAATAATATGATAGTTTAATTCTGTAGTTAATGTAGTAGAATAGCTCACTCGTATATGGGTTGGACCGGGGCAGTACCACACTCTTACAGAATACCGGTGTGAAGTAGCTAATGTACGTTTCGTTCAGTAAGTAAGAGCCGGAAGCCTATTACCCTCAAATCTCTTTCCTTACACATGGACCGAGGAAGTACCACATTTTCACAGAATATCGGCGTTAAGTAGCTAATAATGTACGTTTCGTACAGTGAGTAAAAAAGCCGGAAGAATATCTCACCTCTCAAATCTCTACCCTTACATATGGACCGATGTAGTACTACACTCTTACAGAATATCGGCGTTAAGTAGCTAATGTACGTTTCTTACAGTCAGTAAAAGAGCCGGAAGAATATCTCACCTCTCAAATCTCTACCCTTACATATGGACCGATGTAGAACTACACTCTTACAGAATATCGGCGTTAAGTAGCTAATGTACGTTTCGTACAGTGAGTAAAAGAGCCGGAAGAATATCTCACCTCTCAAATCTCTTCCCTTGCATATGGACCGGGGCAGTACTACACTCTTAAAAATATCGGCGTTAAGTAGCTAATGTACGTTTCGCACTGTGAGTAAAAGGCCGGGTGTGCCCATAATATTTGAAGAGTTCCCCCGATTTTTCAAGCATTCCATGATCAGATCGTGACCTGATGACAACGGGACCAATTTTAAAGTATACACAAAAACAAAAAAAAATCTAAATCGGTCCACAATCATTAAACAATACATACAGCCAACATACAACTTCCTTCTTATCCAATGGTTAAAAACTCTTTCCGTTTGTTGAATCCACAGGTGACTTGTTTAAAATAATATCAGTTTAGTTATTCAAAGAGGTAATACTGTCAGTGTTTTGGGCAGTTTGCGTTACTGCAGTGACATCGGCATATTATCTTTTAATTTTTCCTTTTTCTTCTATTAATATTTGAATGTACTTTGTGTACTTATGTATAGGTATTGTCATGGTAATAAAACAACATTTTAATAATAAATTGAATTTATTTTAACCACGCGAGACATATTCATTAATAAATAAAACTTGTAATGTTCAGAAGAAGATTCTTGACGAATTCTGTATTGATAATGAACCAAAATACGAAGACCTCGAATAGAATACGAACTGTTTTGTCTAAAAGCTCCATTCTGAAATGGTAAAATAGCGTGTTTAATTTACAGATACAATAAAATTAGCCGTTACATTTGTCTTCGAGCGTACTTTTTAGTGATAAAACTTAAATTTCGAAAAAAAATATTGTTCGATGATCCTAACTGTTCATAAATTTTGGCATGCAGAATATCAAGCATTTTGGATGATGTTGCTTGGCAATCAGCTAGCTACTAAGATGACAGGCGAGAGTATCTCTAAGTAAGTCAGTTGACAAGCTTGTTAAAGTTGGAAATAGGTACAGATTTTTAACGTCAAATAGTATGAAGGTATCATCAGTTATAAATATCATTTTGCATTTATTTTAGCCTTAGTTTTTCAAATTTTACAACAACACAAAGTCAACAAGACGAGTTTTACCTTCTAAAATGTGCTTTAGCTTTTGGCAAATTTTCCATTTTCTCATTCAAAATATATTCCTTTGCACCGATACAGGCGGCTATGAAGAATTTATGCGTATCTATTTTTTCCATTTCGAAGTTAAATCCGTTCTTGTCTTCATCTTTGATCTTGGTAAATAGTTTGAGAACGTTTTCATTATTGAACTTCCATTGCTGGGTAACAAAGTAATGCAAAGCTAAATTGGCTACGTAAATCCGTCTTTGGAGTTTAAACAGCCTGTAAATAAATTAAATCAATTACTAGTCGTGTGTCCCATTGGATTTTCCACCAGAAATTATAAACTTAAGTACTAATTTCTATGTTTTTTAACTGCAAAAATAAATTAACAAAACGCAGGTTAGACTTGGGTTCCGAAGAATCCATACCGGTCTCGTTTGGCCAAAATTTTATTACTTAAAATATGCGCTACAATATGTAATGTATAAAATATATACATATTCTACATATAATATATATATAAAGGTAATGTTTGTATATAGGGAGTAATCTCTAAAACTACTGATTAGATCTGAAAAATTCTTTTTGCAAGCTATCTTTTTCAAGCAAGCTATTATCAAGCTATCTAAGTTAATTTAGTGACACAGATTAAAGGGTATATTATTGATTAAAGGGGATAGAGTATATATTTATTGAATTTTTAAAGACTGTTCTTGCTGGTTCTCCGTAAAAACTACATTGTGAACCAGATGTACCTTTATACAGTTTTAAAAGCCGAGAATTACATTTCTAAGTTAAAACACTAACCTGGTAACAGATACGTCGTAAGTATTTACGAAAGCTATTAATGTCAAATATAGAGAACTGACGGTAAATTCTTTTATGTCTAAAGCAATGAGAAATAACTTTTGTAAATTTTTATGAAAATTTGAGAGCAAATCTTATAAGTGTAATTCTCGCCGTAAATTATCAATTCGAATGTTTGATAACTGTTACGGACTCCTTAGAGTCCAACCTATTTTATATTTCTATGTATTTTTTTATTAAAAAAGATGTGTCAAATTAGCGGTGATATGTAGAACTGTCGGAAATATAAAAGGATAAAATGCATGATATCGTTTCATTTGTGTTGTATTATTGCATTTTTAACAATAACAATAAACATATATTGGATTTGAATAATAAAAACTCAAACTTACATGGGTTTCTTTCCAATAATACGAAGAAGCAAATCCACTAAAAGAGCCGGCAACATGTGGTAGAATAAAACCTGAAAAGAGAAATCACTTATCAGTCACAATTGGATGCTGATCAGCAATAATGTGTCAACCCACAAAAAGTAAAATTCGGAGATATTGATGTATTTTGATACTGTATTACCTATTTAACATTATTAAAAAACTTTTCAAGTCATATAAACTAAATAAGTAAGGAAATAAATTTCTTAATTATTTGTTTCGAATTTCAAGTGCGTTCCGTATTTTGAAATTTATACAATAATTTCAAATATTTAAAGAACTCTATATTAGTTAGTATATTAAATATATCCACCTGCTTTCAATTCATTATAGCTTTTATCAGAAAAGAAAAGAAAATATGGATATATACTTCTTCGAACATATTTATTAAGAATAGGTTTGACATCTTTAGACGCCATTTTCTTAAAATGATGTCCGTGTGGCTTGACACGGTATTGCTTATTAGCATCCAATTAATGGACATAAAATAAGGACAGTAGTTTTATTTCGTTTCATATTCAAATTGCATTCTGAGACTTCTTATAAACTGCTATACGTCTAGTTTTCGCCATTTTGTGGTTTATTAAGGGTGCATTTAGTACCACTACACCAGACCGATCATCATCGTTATACTGGTTAACAAAATTGACATTAGCACGAGCAAATTTTTTTAGTTATTTTTGGATTTCTATTAAGTAGATTAAGTAGCTTGTAAATGTCCCACAGCTGGGCAAACGTCTTCTCTCCTTGTATGGAGAAAGTATAGAGTTTATCAACAGACTGAGAGCAGTGCAAGAGAGCTTGTGGGGCGATAATAAATGTGTCCGAATTTCTGCTGGCACATACTGGTATCCTCATGATGTTTTCTTTCACCGAGCACTAGATCATTTTAAACACAAGTTAAGTATTGAAAACTCAGTGGTGCTAAGCGGTTTGAACCCGTGATCATCGGTTGATACCGACATGTTTTGACGCCAAGCCATCTAGATTATACTGGTACCTTAAAATTGTAAACAAGTCTTGATTTTGTGATGGATCCTCCGACATACCACAGTGTGCCTTCCAAGGGAATTTCACGAGCAAGATATTCTTTTCCGAATTCGGTAATTTCACCAAATGTCATGGTTTTTATATGGTTGGACGAACAATTGTATACCTCTACATCATCGGAAGGTTCCAATCTGGAAGGTGATAGAATATTTATTTTATAATAATTAGCTGGAAACTAACAGACGGGACACGTGATGTTAAGTGATCACGTTGACATTTGCAGCACCAGAGGAGACACATGCGTTGCCACTTAAAGGAATAAGGAATGAATGGGAATAGGAAGTAAAGAAAGGGATGAGGGCAGGAGTAAGTTTATACCCCTCCCTCATCCATTAAAAATTACCAGAAGAAAGTTTTATTGATAGCGAATAGTTAATAAACCAGTTTAATTGAGCATGAAAAATGGAGAAATCTATAAAAATTGAGAAATCTATACTAATAGTATAAAGCTGAAGACTTTGTTTGTTTGCTTGAACGCGCTAATCTCAGGAAGTACTGGTTTGAATTGTAAGATTATTTATGTGTTAGATACTTTATTTATTGAAGAAGGCTATTTTAATTCTAAAGAATTTTAATCTTCGCGTAACCCTTTTATTTATTAATAAAAATAATTAAAAACAAAAGTAGCCTAAGTTACTCCTTATAATATTAGCTATCTGTGAGTGAAAGTAAAAGACGATCCAGCCGTTTCAAAGATTAGCCGAAACAGACAGACAGACAAACATTTTAAAAATTGTGTTTTTGTACCGTACCGTGCCGTGCATAATTTCATATGCATTATATATAATTATATAATTTCATATTTCATTCATATGCATGTAGTTAACAGCTGTTATTCGGAAATTATAAAGAGATATGTATTTCAATTTTATTTATTTGTATAGATGACTTACTTCTTAATGCCTCTCGCCCAAGCACCAGCAATGAAGGCTTTTATAGCGATATCGACTGGTATGTAATCAGACACTAGATCCGGATCTGAGTACATAGATCGTAGAATACCTAAAATAATAAAGATTTATATTAAAAAAAACTAGCTTTCATTATAAGCTTCGCTCGCGTTTTTTTCCAGAACATCCTACTAAGGATATGGAGAGAAGGCTAATGTTTTTTTTTAATTATGCATAATTTGAGAATACGATGCTCAATTTGATCATAAACATAATTTATAGAAATATTTGAATAATGTTATTTGCATGACGTTTTATCAGAATATATGAATATCTCCGAATTTAAATTTTAATGTGTTGACACATTATTGCTTATCAGCATCGATATAGTTGATCATTTACCTTTTCCACTGGCGATCAGCATGCCAACAGGACCATTTAAGTTTTCAACCCAACCAGGCATTGGCTCGAGATGACTCGATATCACTGAAATAATAAGACTTTATTAAAAAAGGGCAACTGACTTCAAAGCAAAAGAATTTAGTTTATTTGAATCATATATTTCGATACCTCCCACGTAAGTTGTTGTAACCCCAAAATTATAATTTTATAGTAGAGCACTTTAAATCCGTTTTAGTTTGAAAGTTACAACAAAATACTCCTTTTTTCAGGCGTATTTTGTTGTAACTTTCCTTGAAAAAAAAAGATTTTTGGTATTTTTTCACTTTGAATGAAAACGCTAACGGCAATTTTGTGGCTTACAATAACTTACGTGGGAGGTATCGATTTATTCGGCGAGAATTACATTTGTAAGTTTTACTCTCGAGAGCGATATAAAACAACTTTGTAACCTAGCAATGGATGCTTCGTAAGTAGTTACGAAAGCTGTGATTGTCAAAAATAAGGCACTGACAGCAAATTATTTATTCACAAATAAAATTTCATTATCTCACCGATAGATGGCCTCATAATCACGACAGGCAGTTTGCCTCTCTGTTCGTACATCACGTGCTCCGCCAGCTGCTTCGTGAATACATATGTGTTAGGTAATTCTCCTAAATACCTAAAAAAAATTGTGTTTAAATTTTATACTTATTCATCTATATTGTATAATATTCGCTAAGTTGTCAAGAATGTTACGGGTCTCAAGTAAATTGGCTTCATTGAAATTACTGTCAATCATATGATGAGATTTAAAAATATTTTTTATTTTATTCCGTTAACAACGTACTTTACGACTATGTGCCATATCGTTTTGACGTCACCTCAAGCAAAAAAGCGATCGCTAAATCCCAGGCAACACAATGGTTAATTATGGATTTACCGCCGTAAGCTATTTAAATTTTATTACCTACTCCTACAAATCGATACACTAGAGTCGATCCCAACTGATGATCGTGGGTTCAAACCCCGGCTAGCACCGCTGATTTTTCAAGTGCTAAATTAGTGTTTAAGTTAATCTTGAGCTCGGCGGTGAAGGAAAACATCGTGAGGAAACCTGCATGTGCCGGAAGAAATTGTGACACATGTATATCCGCCCCACAGTGGAGCAGCGTGGTGGGTTAAGCTCTAAAACCTTCTCCTTAATAGGAGAGGAGGCCTTTGCCCAGCTGTGGGATATTTACAGGCTGTTACTTTACTTTTTTTACAAATCGATACCCTATCGATATCGATACCGACTATTCTAATAAAACACATTACACGTTGAATTGAGTCGGTAGACCTAATAAGAATTGGTTGTATATAAATCTTGGAAAGATAATTTTTATAAGACACAAAAAAAGGTCCCAAATCTGCTACTCCAGGCGCCTGATGGTAAATTAGCCACTAACGAAACGTTATCTGCCATACTACAAAAGACGCATTAAAACCATGTTGAACACGTGTCTAGCTAAACAGTGTTTAAGATTTAAACATTGCTTAAAATATTATATAAATTGCTTAACAGCGAATAAACTCATAAAAAAACTTATTGATAAAATGTTATACGTTACATTTGGTAGCAAAAATAGGTTTTAAACATCTATGAAACTCACTTAAACGTATATTAATCTATGTCTAAAGCATGTTTAACTCAAAACTGTCTTAGACGCGCGTTTAACGTCTGTTTAAATCTTTTGTAGTAAGGCAGTATATCGCTAAACTACAGATAATATCATTTTAGGAAATTTAGCTTACCAGGTTATCAATGATATACTTACTTAGGAGTGATAACATTCAATGTATGATCGTCCAGTGTTTCACAGATCTCCAGTGTGTCCCTCCAATCAGCGAAAGCGGGATAAACAACTTCATCTATACGCTTCCTGTTCGTATTAGCATACGATGTGGACACGTGGACCAGAACCTGAAATAGAGTATTCACTGAAATGGGTAATTTATTAAGCTTTATAATCTGTGTTTTTACCATAAAAAAGAGAGGCAAACCTGATGTTAAGTGGTTACCATCGCCCACCCTCAATGCACCTGCATAACCAGGGGCTGGAATGCATTAATGGCTTTTCTGGTGTTGTAAATGTTCATGAGCAGCGGTTGTTAGTTAAAATCATGTCACCTGCCTGCTCGTTTATCTATTATATTCATATACTAGCTTTTGCCTGCGACTTCGTCCGCGTTTTCGTCGTTTTTCGAAAAAAAGTAGCGTATGTCCTTCCTCAGGGTTCAGTGATTTTGATGTGACAGACAGATTAACTATCGTAATTTAATAGGGAAATATAGGAAAAGTATAGATTATGCACAGAGCAAGGCCGGATTAAGCCTAGAAGCTGGGCTTACCAAATACTATGGCAACCGCGTCGTTAAAATTCATTCTCAAGACTCAGCGAGTCTATTTTTAATATGAAAGATGGGGATGATGAGATGTCAGATAGGAAGTGTCAATCAATCAAGACGGTCAAACATCAAAATTTATTTCATATCCAGCGGTGAATGACAATTTGTGACGATGTCTTTATGTGTCAAGAGAAATTCTGAGAAATGTTTTTCCTTAATCCCCAGTTAAGCAGCAATTAGGTTTGATAGGAGATAATACTTTAGCTGTGCAGTGAAACATTAAAAGCTAAAGAAAACGTAAGTTAATTAAAAAAATAGTTAATATACATACTTCAAGGTTCTTCATCTCTTTAGCGAGTTCCACAACCTCTCTGGTCCCTCTGAGGTTTAGTCTCGCGGCGACTTTTAAAGAATCATCGAATCTGGAAACGTCCATATTCATTAATCATTTTATCCGATTTATTTTTATGAATAAATTTGTGTTTCAATTCATCTCATGCTCGGTGGTGAAGGAAAATATTGTAAGGAAACCTGCTGGTAGAAATTCTGATTACTTGTTTATCCGCCCCGCGGACTGCACTGGAGCAGCGTGGTGGATTAAACTCAAAACTTTCTCCTTAATAGAAGAGGAGGCCTTCTCCTAACAGTCGGACATTTACAGGCTGTTATTTTACTGTTTTTTTTACATGATAATATTTTCTCTGTTTATGTGTGACTATAATTTAAGCATGTTTTATAGATTATGAGTTGTCGTTAGCAAAAGCGCATAATGAAGCCAATTGACTGGTTTTACCTGACACTAGCAGCAACGTGGAAGACGATATGAGTCTTGTTGATAATCATTGCCTTATTTTCATCGGACATTCCTGGAAAATAATAATCAAGTGTTTAAAAGAGAAGGTTTTAAGAATATCATCATTTATCTCAAATTGATATATAATTAGGGACTAGGCAACGACTATTTGCGAGTCTTCCAAATGTGAAACACATTTTGAGTGCCAAGTGATGGTATAATTATAGTAGTGGTCGCCTAGCGGTCTGAATTCGACCATAGCTCATCAAATTTTCAACCGATTTCAACCATAGATAATTGAGCGACTTCAAAAAAAGGAGTGTTCTTAATTCGACCGTATATTTTTTTATGTTTGTTCGCCGATTACTCCGCCGTTTGTGGACCGATTTTCAAAATTTTATTTTTTGTTTCAAAGGTTATACTTCCTGACATGAAGACAATATGACCATGTCTTCAGGTCAGGGTTTGATGATGGGATTCTGGAGAAATTTAGGGAACTCCTCAAATATTATAGGCACACCTATACCGAATTAGGTATTTTTAATAGTAACTTATGTATTTACCTTCAGAAAATCACTTTTGGTGAAGTGGAACTGACGATGAAGACCACAGATGGCCACCAAAACTACTCAATAACAAGTATTTCACGGCTTGCGATTCGATTATCTATTCTCAATTTGACCACAGATTTCAACAAAAGATTATATATGTGTGTGTTTGATATGCATAATTAAAAAAAATATATTAGCATTCCTTTCTCCTTTTCTATATAAACTATAAATGTGTGAAACACACTCCTCCGTCAGCGCATTTTTCGTAAAAAGGGATATAAACTTTTTGTGTCAAGTATTAATATATAAAAGATGCTATGAGCTCGTGAATTTCGACTTAGAGAATGTCGTCCAATTTGGACGACGTTGCCTAGCGACAAGCTAGCAACTGAGTAGGTATGACAGGTGCAAGTATTTTTGACCCAAGAAGCTTAATTGACGAGTTTGTTAAAAGTGAAAATAGGTTCAGATTTTTTAAGTTACTATGAACGTAACATAACGACAATTATAATGGTAATTTTGTTTATTGGAATGATAAACTTATTTTAATTATTTTGATTTTAAAGCTAAACTACTAAATCGATTTTGATGTAAATTGTATGGCACTAATCGGAGAAAATATCCTTTCAAACAAAGAAAGAATTGACCAAATGCGCCTAGCCGTTTTCGAGTAATCAGTAAACATACATAGAAGAAAAGTTTTCGACGAATTAAGAACTTCTCCTTTTTGGAAGGCGGTTAAAATATAATTGTCTTTTCACTATAAAACTATCACAAATTAACTCACCCAGGCCTAGTTCGCTGCCATCTCCAGGTATACAAAACACTTTTTCTCTGTATATATCTGGTTTTTCTTTTCTAAGGCGATCGAAGCACTGAAAAAAGGTTTTTTTTACGTTTATTATTCAAGTTTCGAATTTATAAAAATATTAGTCAGTTCCTGACTTTGTCGGCACATAATTAGAATACCATATTTCTTTGAGAAAAGAGAAGCTTATGTTCTTCTCGATTTAACGGTTTAGGCTAGAAAAGGCAACAAATAAATAGACAAACAAACATAATTACTCTGTAGGAATTGCAGATATTAATATGTAGTACATATTTTGGTAAAATTTGTTTCATAATTTGATTCTGATAAGCAATAATGTGTCAAAACACGAAAAGTCCAATTTAAATATATTGTATATATCAGTATCTCCGAATTTGACTTTTTGCGGGTTGACACATTACTATCAGCATCCAAATGTGGTAAGTGTGCACTAAGGAAAGATTTTCGAATATCCCCTAAGGAGTTTAAATGAGGTTTAATAGTTTGTTCGGTAGGGGAACTGCTACTTAGTAATAAAGAGTACACTCACTCTAGATGAATATATGGCATCCAGACGATCTTGCGGCTTCACGCCTTTCTTAGTCCTCAGCAACAGGTAGATTCTGTCCAGACCCGAGCAAGAATATAACAGCTTCTCGATCAAGACTTTTCCCATGAAACCTGAAATGAAATGAAACATTTATATGCTACGAATTGGACATATCATGACATGCGTTTCATCGGTTGGGATCGACGTGTGTGTGTGTCCTTTGCGGCTTCACTCGCGTTTATGGTTACAGCATCGCTCCTATGAGTCGTAGCGTAATGTAATATAGGTATATAGCCTTCCTCAAATAAACTATTTAACACAAAATTTATTTTTCAATTTTAACCAGTAGTTCCTGAGATTAGCGCGTATAAACAAACTCTTTAGCTTTGTAATATTAGTATAGATCATTATTTAGTTATTTCTTAATAGCTATTAAGGTAAAACTATTTGAAACGGATTTAAATCGCGTATATTAACTATTTTTATCACCCCGACGTTTCGAGCACTTTACAGCGTTCGTGGTCACGAGAATCAGTAATAATCGCGAAAATCTAAGACAAAGCTATTATCTTAAATATCTAGAATGCTTAACATTAATCATTCACATATTCTACCTTCTTAGCTATTTAATAATTGTAACAATTTATTTTTCAGTATTTTAAGTGGCCTTGCTTGTGTCTTCCGTTAAACATCACATCAGTCCTTCCTTTTAATATTATAAATGCAAAAGTAACTCTGTGTGTTACGCAATCACGCCTCAACTACAGAACCGGTATTAAAAATTTTTGATACAAAATTAGTATAGAGCCTGACATAGGTATAGGCTACTTTTAATAATTTACAGCGAAATAAGGGTTCTAAAGGATTAAAATGAGTGTTAATTTATAATAATAGAAAGAGCTAAGTAATCCTGCGAAAAAAAGTCGCGGGCTCCATCTAGTTTTATTATATACTAGCAGTACGCAGTTTCACACGCTAAAGTCTGGAATTTTATAGACTCGATCTAGAAAACTGTTAAAATCAAAACAAAACATTGACGTAAACTTTTTAGCGATGATTTTAGGTAGCGATGGATTTACACTCAGTCATTATACGGCTTTCAAAAAATAGCAGGTTTACTTCAAAACAAGTGCTATGCAAATATATAATATGTATATAATGGACGCTCATAAGCAATACTACGTCAAGCCACATGAACTTTATTCTAAGAAAATGGGATGGGAACTTCATATAAGAATATGTAAAACCTATGGTTAACAATTTCGTTTGAAGACATTTATAGAACTTTTCTTTTATATTTGATAAAAGATATAATTAATTAAAACAGATTGATATAATAATATTGATATTGCTAAATATTGAACGCACTTCAATATTTAAATATTAAATTGAGAAAGAGAAACCTCTTTCTCTTTTCTCATTACATACATAGCGCAATATTAGAATAACCCCGACACAAGGTCACAAGATCTAATGGGGGCCGTTGAGTGTGATGTGTTTATTTATTATTTATTTAAAAAATAAAAGAAGACATCTCTGAGTTCAACTTTTTGTGGGTTGACACATTATTGTATATCAGAATCTATATATACCTTATATTCACAAACATATGAATTGAAAGAAATAGTGACAAACATAACATTAACAAGAGAAAGGAAGATAGATTTATAACACCTAGTTTTCAACTTCGCAAAGTAAATGTTTTCTTTCTGGGGCAAGGTATTCGCTTTTATGATAAAATCCTCCAGAAATGTTTTTAATAGATTTAAATCATGTTTAAAAGTCTCTAATAGTTGAAGCATATAATCTAACTAGATTACGTTGACGATAAAGATGCGAGGATTTAATATACGATATTTATATAGGAAATATGTAATTCATTAAAAAAATTGGATTGACCTTATTTTAAAAGAGTAACTATCGAGTTTTTTATCGGTTCTTCTCGGTAGAACAAAATATTCCGTACCACTTCCTAATGTATTTTTTTGTGTATAGACGATTCAAAAGTGCTCGTTATAGCCTACTTGAATAAAGTCTATTTTGATTTCGATTTTATTCATTTTATAATAATTACGATAAGCAATTAAAACAGAATTTACTTTTCAAGTAATACATACTACATTAAATTAGACTGTTTAGTGAGATTGTCAAGTCAATTTTAAAACATAAAAGGTTTTTATATTAACATCGTCACTACAAAATGTTGTTAAGTTACCTAATTAACAATTTAAGACAGTTCTCTTAAGTGGATGCTGATAAGCAATAATGTGTCAACCCACAAAAAGTCAAATTCGAAGATATTGATGTTTTTTGATAGTACGTCACCTATTTAACATTGTCCAAAAAAAATTCAAGTCATCTAAACTTAATAAGTATTGGAAAAAGTGACTTAACGCAATGTTTCGAAATTCAGGTGCGTTCCATATTTTGCAATTTATAAAATAATCTCAAATATTTAAAAACTTATTATTATATAACATATTGAATAAATCTATCTGCTTTTGATTCATTATACGTTTTATTAAAATAGAAAAGAAAAAATGAATATATACGTCTTCGAACAAATTTATTAAGAATAGGTTTGTCATCTTTAGACGCCATTTTCTCAAAACGAAGTCCGTGTGGCTTGACACAGTATTGCTTATCAGCGTCCAAATAGGATCTGAATAAATTAACTGACTTGGTATTATATGGATCTGATATTTTTTTACGATAGAAGAATTGAGCTGCGAGATCTGTTTTTTACAAGTTATGTTTTTGATGGCATATATGCTATGATGGATGCTAATAAGCAATATTGTGTCAACCCACAAAATGTAAAATTCTGAGATACGGAAAAAAGTTAATTAATTTAAAGTTTCGATTATTGATGTCTGTAGACTATTTTGCAGTATGCAATAACTTGATATATTGAAAATACTTATATAAAACTTAGATAAGACTGCATTATACAAATCTGCTTTCATGTAAGTATATATTTTATCAAAATAAATAAGAGAAGGTCGATATACTCGTCGCCAAAAAAATTGTTAAGAATAGGCTTAATATTTTTAGACGGATTTTTTTCAAAATAAAGTCCATGTGGCTTGACTGCTCCTCGATGAAAATAATTTTTTGTTCGAATGCTTTTAGCCCTGGACTCATAAAGAAAGGTGTTATAAGGGACGTGTGTATTTGTGTGTCTGTCTATGACAACGTTACCTATTGATCAATTTTTTTGAAATGAAACCTGATCTAATCGAAACATTTCTTAGTAATAATTTATGAAGACCTGTTCAGAAGTTTCGTTATCAGCCTTTTTATAGTTGTTGAAAGAATCTAAAAATTACTATACTGTGAATGATATGAAAATAACATAGATGCGTGACCTTGACCTGATACTGCACAACATTCGATATAACATTAGAAGTATCGTCGTTTAAATGGTCTCAATAAGTAGATCGTCAGGGACCTTTTTAAAATTTCAATTTTGTTAATATTATTACTTTAACCACGAACCACTTCACATCTCATGTCCTGTTGACAGAAAGGCGTTTTCGTCCAGAAAACCGTTTCTGTATTTCCGCATTTATACACTTGCCCGGTAGTCTGAAAGCTGGCACTCACCTGAACCGCCGGTTATGAAAATCGTTTTCCCCGTGTAGTACTCTTGTATCGTGGGCACGTTGACCAGGTCGCGGTCGTCTAAGAAACTCATGGTTGCTCTGAAACAAATAAATTAAGATTTAGCTGACCAAGAATAAAATTCATAGACGTTAGAAAAAAAAAATCACGCAGACTACACATGGACGCTGATAAGCAATACTATGTCAAGCCACACGGACTTCATTTTGAGAACATTGCGTCTAAAGATGTCAAACCTGTTTTTAATAAATATGTTTGAAGATTTTGTTGTATAAATTGCAAAATATAGAACATACTCGAAATTCGAAACATTAAATTAAATAGAATTACAAAAAAATCATTTTATTTTTAATAATGTTAAATCCGTGACGCATTATCAAAATACATCAATATTTCCGAATTATACTTTTTGTGGGTTGACACATTATTGCTTATCCGCAACCACACATGGATGCTGATAAGCAATAATGTGTCAACCCACAAAAAGTCAAATTCGGAGATATTGACGTATTTTGATACTACGTAAAGTATTTAACATTACTAAAAAGAATTCAAGTCATATAAGCTAAATAAGTACGGAAAAAAGTACCTTAGTTTAAAGTTTCGAATTTCATATCGTTCCATATTTTGCAATTTATACAATAATCTCAAATATTTGAAAACTTTTTATCATATAATACATTAAATATATCAATCTGCTTTTAATTCATTATACCTTTTATCAAAATAGAACAGAAAAGATAGATATACTTCTTCAAACAAACTTATTAAGAATCGGTTTGACATCTTTAGACGCCATTTTCTCAAATAGAAGTCCGTGTGGACACAATATTGCTTATCAGCGTCCATATAAAAAAGAAGAAAAAAAAAACAAAAAAAAGGATTAAATTAAACAACATAATATTAGACTAAGATTCATATATCTCTATTATTTTATATATACATATGAACCTTAAGTAAAATAAAAACTTGCGTTGTAAACTAAGTAAGTAGGTAACCAAGTTAACTTTGTTTTAATTCGTAAGTTTTTTCTTTACTTTAGTAGTGTGAATCCAAGTAAAGGTTCTATCTATCAATTTTAAAAATTAAAATACGAAAAAATAGCCTTGTGTTTCATCGAGAATATTGACTGTAACGTAACAGTTCAGGGTCTAGCGTTACAGAGAGGAGAACTGAGCATTACAGTGCGTAACCTATTATAATACGATTTGTAACACCTATGACACAATGTGTAATAGAAATACACAGTAAATAGCGTGAACGCTTCGACATTGCAAACCAATTGATGCGACAATCGACGATCGTCGAAAATCAAATTTAAAACCTTACATTATTGCAACGTAATCTATACTAATAATAAAATTCTAGCGGGTCGCTGTCTGTACATGGAAGATATATGAAAAAAAATATTATAGGGGGCCTATACCAACGCAACAGAAGCCAAAACAATGATTTTTAGAATTCTTATCTGTTTGTCTGTTTGTCTGTTTGTCTGTTTGTCTGTTTATCTGTGCGTTTGTGCACGCTAATCTCAGAAACGGCTTATCCGATTTAGATGCGGTTTTCACTAATATATTGTAGTAAGCTTCACTTAACATTTAGGGTTTGTTTCATGTCAATCGGTCCATAAATAAAAAAGTTATGTCAATTTAAGGAATCACGTTGAACATTTTTTTTGTGTTTATAACTAAATACATGAAAGTATATACAGTACTTACATAAAAAATACATTTTTAAAACATTTGTCTGTCAGTCTGTCTGTCTATCTGTTTGTTCCGACTAATCTCTGAAACGACTTAACCGGTTCTGATGGTACTTTTTGCAGTTAGCAAATGTTAGAATGAGTGTCTTGGGGTTACTTTAATTTTAGATATTTTTAAATGTATATATATGAAAAAAATTCTAAGGGGTCGCTGTCTGTACATGTAACATTTATGAAAAAAAATTATTGGAGGCCTTTACCTACGCAATAGAACACAAAACAAAATTTGTTAGAATTTTTGCCTGTTAGTCTGTTTATCTGTGCGTTTGTGCCCGCTAAAAAAGATATGTCAACTTATGGGGTCACGTCGAACATTATTTTGTGATTTTCACTAAATACATGAAAGTACTTACATCAAGTACTGTCAGTTTGTTTCTTACGACTAATCTCTGAAACAGCTCAATCAAATTTGATGGGACTTTCACTCGCAGTTAGAGGATGTCCATTAATCACGTGAGGCCCAGAGAAGGGAGTGGGAATGGAAGAAAACAATCACAAAATATCACAAAGTCTAAAAAGTTCTTAAAAACATTACAGCAGCCCCTATAGCTAATATTATGAGGATTAAATTAGGCTACTTATATTAAGAAAATATATTTATTTTAATCAATAAGTAAAGAAGAGAATTTTACGATAGCAAAATATTGGAGAAACCAATAAAATAGTGAACATTATCCGATTTAAGAAGGGAAGGTATACTATACTATATATATCTACTATATATATCTATACAAATAAATAAAATTGATGTGTCTGTTTGTAATTTTAAATAAATGCATATGAAAGTATACACGGTACTTACAACAAAATTACCAATTTTAAAATTTTTGTCTGTCTATCTGTCACTCAGTTTGTTTCGGCTAATATCTGAAACAGCTGGACCGATTTTGATGAAACTTTCACTAGCAGAAAGCCAATTTTACAAGGAACAAAATTGGAACCAATGAAATAGTGAATAATATCTGATTCAAATAGGGAAGATATATATTATATTACTATAATCATTTTAAAAAATAATATATTTACTGGGTAATTTTTTTACTGGATATGATACAACAAAACCGAAACTATAAAAAAAAGCAAAAAATAATTTAAGTCACAGAGCCGATTTTGATTAAAACTAAAACTGCATCATTAGTTTTTTGAAAAATAAGTTTTCCTAGCCAGAAACGAACAAGTTGATTTTGCAAAAAAATAACATTCTGTAGTATTGCACCGTCTGATATCTTCACACATTACAAAGATCAACTTTAGTGAGGTAATACTATACAGTAAACTGCAACAAAAAGAAATGGCTATTTTTTTTTTAAATTCTATCAAATTCTTACATTAATTAAATCCTTAGTAACGGGATGTTGTAACGCTAATAGCGGGTGTGTACAATAGCCGAGTCCAGTGAAATGTAGATTTTCAACAAATTGATTCATCTTTTTAAGAATTATCTAAACCTACCTAGGTAACTGAGTAGATGACGGGGACCAAAACAAACGTCACATTCAATCAACTTTGTATAAATGACATAGAAAAAATAGACAAACATAAAAGACGTTACTGTGAGTTATTCATTTTATATATTTTCGATTGTATTGTTCACACTCTTCCTCACTTTAGTAGATGAATAGCATTTTGATGCAATTTATAAACAAATCGTTCGAAGTAACGCAAATTTTTTTAAACTTACCGGAAGCCATGATTTAACCCACATATTTGATTATGTCTATGTAGAATCGAATAATGTTATTTTGTAAAAAAAACCTTTTCCTTTAATTTGCCGCTTACTATTACTTTCCAAAAGTTGATCTTTACAAGTGACACTCTTAGGTGGTGCAATAATACAGAATGTATTTTTTTTTAATTAGTGGGTTCAATTTCTGGCCAGGAAAATCATGAAATAAACAAAATTATGATGCAGTTTTAGATTTTTCAAAATCGGACACGAGACTCCATTAAGTATCTTTCGCGATTCCTTATAGTTCCGGATTTGGCCTATTAAGCCCAGTAGAAAACGTCACCAGATATATAATACAAGGAGAACCTAGGTGGGAACTTCCTGTTTTGCAGTCGAAATTTTAAAGACTACCACAAAACAACTTTTCTTCAACATTTATAGTGAAAACCGTGGAGGAATACCATATTTGAGTTAGTGTCTGCTTATAAATACAACCAGAAAGTTCCCAGATTCAAAGTAAAAAGCTCCTTTCTTGAGCAGCACCGCAGACTATTATAACCTTGCTTTGCAGGAGACATGCCAAGCATTCTATAATCTACGCGAACGAAGTCGCGGGCACAGCTAGTCTTCTAAATAAAATTATTGAAAAATTACATTATTACAATCCCAGTCTCCTTCACAAGTTTAATGTGAAATATTATTATTGTTACAATTCGTTATATATTTCTAATTATCGAAATCAAAATAATCGCCTTGAATTGTCAGAATAATTGTATCTAATTATAAAATAATTTTATTTTTTTTTATTTTATAAGGTCACTTTTTTTGTTAAATTGGCTATCAAACAAGCAGGTGGGGCACCTCATGTTTAGTGATCAATACTGGCCATGGTCAGCAGCACCAGATGAACCATAAATGCATCGCTAGCTTAAAAAGGAATAAGAAGAACGTTAAGAGCTTAATTCAAAACGCTGCTCAACTGACAGATTTTACGGACGGACGGGACGGATATATATGTGCCAGAATTTCTCCCGGCAGATGTATTCCTCACGATGTTCTTTCACTACCGAGCTCGAAATGAATTTAAACACAGATTTTATTTTAAACACAGCATTTGAAAATCAGCAGTGCTAGACAGGGTCGAACCTGTGATCATCGATTGAAATCCACGTTTTCTAACCACTATTCCATCTCTGCCTTTATAGGGGATAAAAATAAGAAAAGGAATGGGTGAATTCTCTCACGAAATTTAAGTTATTTTAGCTACTTTACGCGGATCTTCTGTGAGAGTGCGATACTGCCCCGGTCGAATACGAGCTGTAGTCAGTGGGCTACAGCTAGGCCCTACCTCAGTAGAATATTGTTGTAATTACACATTAATATTATTATTTATTTATCTACATAAACTTTATTGTACACCACAAAATATAGAAAAAAAAATAGGTTTCAAATTGTTTAGTACAACGGTCCTATAGCTAATTAGCTATAGACAACCCAGAAAAGGAGAGAAATTTTATGGAATATTTACACATTACTCTAGATCCAGGAAGAAAATAATATTTACTTAGCAATATCCGCATAAAAAAATTATTAATTTACCGACAAACGAGGAAGCGGTGACCTTACACCAAAATATTTTTTTTTCTTTCACCTTCAAAATGTAAATAACCTTTGATATGTTTTACTCAGCTAGGTATATAAACTAGCGGCTCGCACCGACTCTGCCCGTGTTACATATATTTATTTCGTTCTTCAACAATGTGTACACTAATTTTTTAACTATAAAGCATAAAATTAAGTACCATAATTATTTATAGGTATGCTACCTTATTATACAAAACACCTTATTAAGTTAGTTAAAAAAAAATAAAAACATAATGAATCAGTAAAATTTAAAAATTAAAAGATGATGGAATAGAATTTAGATATAGATTTTCAATTCCTATTTCTGACTAAAAATAACGGACTTCCATTCAACGATTCATCCAAACTCAAACTCAAAATATATTTTATTTAAATGGGATTTTAAAGCACTTTCGAATCGTCAAGTTACATGTCATTTTTTATTACATTTTTATAAAGCTACCACCGGTTCGGAATGTAGTCTCTACCGAGAAGAACCGGCAAGAAACTCGATAGTAACTCTTTTAAAATCGTTTATACATAATATATTTTTATTATTATTATTAGACCAGTAGTTCCCCACAGGTTCGCCTGTATATACATAACATTACATTATATACTTACAACCCTCTCTAGCCCCTGAGGGAATGAATTTTCAAAAAATATTTCTTAGTGTACATTTACGATATTTAGGGCAGGATTGTGCAAAATTTCATGTTTCTAGACCGAACGGTTTCAGCTCTGCGTTGATCGATCAGTCAGTGTATATGTCCGTCAGTCAATTTAGATTTTTATATATGGATAAGCAATAATGTGTCAACCCACAAAAAGCCAAATTCGGAGATGAATTCTAATAATACATCACGTATTTAACAATAAAAAAAATCATTTAAACTAGATAAGAACGGTAAAAAATTCCTTAATTTAATGTTTCGAATGTTGAAGTGTAATTCAAATTTAACTATAAAAAATAATCTCATGTATTAAGAAAACTTATTATTAGATAATTTTTTTTTATACCAATCTGCTTTCAATTAATTATACCCTTAAATAAAAATAGAAAAGAAAAGATTAATATATACTTTTTCAAACAAATTTTTAAAAATGAGTTTGACATGTTTAGATGCCATTTTCTCAAAACGAAGTCAGACAAAGACACAGTATTGCTTATCAGCGTCCATATATAGATTACTAGTATTTAACTCTAAAAGGCGTAAACCTGCCCTTGCCCTATTCCATTCTTTACTTCCTATTTCTTTTCCATTTCCGGCAGAAATGAGATCTTACTTTAAGCTCTTAACGCATTTCTGGCTGCTCCGATAAGATTTTTTTTTTCGTCCTACAACGCTTTTCGAAAATGGCATCCGGGTGGTCTTTTTGGACCGCCGGACTTAATCTCTTTATTATATATATCTATACAAATAAATAAAAATTGAAGTGTCTGTTTGTATCAAATTAACAGCTTTTAACTAAACGCATATGAAAGAGTACACGGTACTTACATCAAAAACACAATTTTAAAAATTTTTCTCTGTCTGTCTGTCTGTTTGTTGCGGCTTATCTCTGAAACGACTGGATCAATTTTGACGGGATGTACACTCACGTACGGAGCAACTTAGGCTACTATTATTTACAAAAATATATAAAAAACTAAATTAATATATATAAAAAAAGTGTTACACAAAAACAAAATTGAAACCAAAGAAATGTGTAGAATAACCGATTTAAGTAGGGAAGGTAAGCATTATATAAATATAATTTTTCGTCAAATTACCGGGGTTAAGACCGCAGGGCACAGCTAATAAATAAATTAACGCATCACATTTTATGGAAAATAAAATAAACCTTACCCGTTAAAAGATTATATGAACAATATTCAAACACACTAATATCCTCATACACAACAATAACCAAATCCTCTATTTAAAAAAATAATAAGAGCAAAAATTATATTTTTAAATCAATTTTTTTTAACTACAACGTGAAATACAAGCAGTTACTTTGAGCCTCGCGCTTAAACTAAATCTACAAACGATGGAAAAAAAAACTAATATCCTTTAAATAATTCAAGAATTCATTTTAATCATTAAATAAATTAAAAAGATACATAGATTTCAGTAATTTTGAATAAATAATTTGATTTTGTTTATAATCATTAATTTTAACCTTGAGAAAACGCTAAGCCGTAACCTCTATATGGAATAATTTTATACAGAGCAAATTTTTTACAATTAAAAAATTGGCTATTAAAATTAAATCAATGTATGAATTTAATGGCATTTTGTCAAAAATTTTCCGTACACTATTACTTCCCAGAAAATGATTATAATTGGATTTAATTCAATTCTTTGGTTAATGGGTTTTAGTTGTGCCAATTAGACACATGTTATTTCGCCAATGTCACGTGGAATGGAGAACGATGGAGATTGATCGGTGGGGTATTATAATTATAATCAAATTCGAAGATATTCATGTCTTTTAATAATTAGTTAGCTATTCAACATTATTCAAAAAAAATACAGTCATCTAAACTAAATCAGTGTGGTCAATGTTTCCTAAGTTAATGTTTCGGATTTCAACTGCGTTCAATATTTTGCAATTTATACAATAATCTCGTATATTGGAAACTAATGATTAGATAAAAAATTTTATTTTACCAATCTTTTTTATTTCACTCTACTTTTTATCAAAATAATAAAGAAATGATTGAGATGTATTTTTCGCTATTCCTTATACTTTCGGATTAGGCCTACCACATCCACTTTCCTATACCCAGAAGTATGTGTATTAAATTGTTAATATTCACGGAATAAGATTTAAGTATTTAGAGTCAAGCTTTAGCCCATTGACTACAGATTGTATTTGGACTAGGGCAGTACCTCACTCTCACAGAAGATCTGCGTGAAGTAGCTAATTTAGCTGCGTTTCGTATTGTTAGTGAGAGAGCAGGCGTGCCAACGTTAAGGTACTATACTTCTCTAAGATCTTATTTATATTTGGACGCTGATAAGCAATACTGTGTCAAGCCACACGGACGTCGTTTTGAGAAAATGGCGTCTAAAGATGTCAAACCTATTCTTAATAAATTAGTTTGAAGACGTATATATTCATCTTTTCTTTTCTATTTTGATAAAATGTATATTGAATCAAAAGCAGATAGATTTATTCAATATGTTATATAATAATAAGTTTTTAAATATTTGAGATTATTTTATAAATTGCAAAATATGGAACGCACCTGAAATTCGAAACATTAAGTTAAGAAACTTTTTTCCATACTTATTGAGTTTAAATGACTTGAAATTTCTTTGGATAATGTTAAATAGGTGACGTAGTATCAAAATACATCAATATCTTAAAATTTGACTTTTTATGGGTTGACACATTAATGCTTATCAGCATCCATTTATACCAAAATTCATCAAAATCGCGTCAGCGGTTTGAGCGTAAAAACATAAAAAAAACGATAGAGTTACTTTTACAATGGTAATATTAGTAGAGAAGTGATTAACATAAAAAAAATATCTGTGTGTTTGAATGTGTCATTCTCAGGAACCACACACACAGACACACGTCAAACTTATACCACCTCTGTTTTTGCAGTCGGGGGTTAATTAATACAGTAATTTGCATAAAAAGGTGAATTTTAACTTTACTAACGATTGGAAATTTTGCCAACAATTTCTTATTTTGTCTTTGCCTATTAGTTTGAATACAATGTGTGTATAGTTTATGAACATTTGTTCAGAGTTCAGACGTTTGAAGGCAATCAGCTCTTTTATGGTTGTTGAAAGGATCTGAGGAACTTATACTGGTCTGATCGATACGAAATTTACTATGCTGTGACTTCGATGATACTAAAATAACATAGTTACGTAACCTTGACCGGATGCTGCATCATCTAGAATCAGCAGGGGACACAACTCCTCACCAACTCACAGTAGAAGCTTCATGTTGGGGCTCGTTGAAATTGTTTTATGTATTTGTTTGTATTGTAGATTGTTGGGAGTTTTTTTTTTAATTTACAATTTTAAATTATATAAAACTTACAGGGAAAAGGAGCAGGCAGGCTGACGAAATAAAATCGGCAAAATTTACAATTGTAATTAAATTTAAAATTCACCTTTATGTGTTAATCAATGTATTAATGTTAGTTTTGTTAAACGAATTTTATTTAAAACTAGCTGACCCGGTGAACTTCGTTCAGCAATGAATTTCGTGTTACAGATTTGCTGAATTCTATTTATGATTTTATGAAAGTAATACAATGAATAGAAAATACATTTAAAGGTCAGTACTTTATAAAAAAAAATAACAAGTAATTACTTTAAAAAAATCAAAAACCCGTTTGTAGAGAATCGTTACTAACCAAATTTAAGTCGTTATAGATTCTAAACGGTAATTCTGATTGGAAAATAATATAAAAAACTGAAAAATGATTTTTACATACCTATTTAAAGATACCATAGTTCATCAATTTTAATTTTTTTCTTTTTTTACATTATGGTATTCAAAATCAGCCATTTTGTTTTTCGTACTTATTACATTTTCTATGACATTTACGCCATTATGACGAATCGAACGATGTATCATTTATCAAATTGCTTTGGCCTTGTGATTTGTTAATTGTCATGGCGAAGGCAAGACGAATCGGGAACTGAATTCGTTTAAATGTAAAGGGCACATCCGTTGACATAATTGGAATCCACGAAATGAGAACTAACTATATTTTAATTTTCCTTTGAGTATCGTCTCGTGAAAAACATTACTCCTCAGTTTTCAATTCACCAAGCGCATTCCATTGCATAAGTTTGGTTGGTTTTGATTTCGAAGCAATGACTATCGAGCCCGCCTTCGGTTGTAAACCAGGAATATCCAAGGAGTTTAAAAATTCAGTTAGGTAATCATTAGCTTGGTCTTCGTAAATGAATTTATATTAAAACAAATCACAGACAACATTAATTAAATAAATTACATTTCTTTTTCTTATAATATAACGTGCATCCGCCCTAATAATGCGCCGTAAATATTTATATAATATACCGACTCAGACTGGATTGTCAGAATGATCTAGAATGTTCAGTTATTTGTTTAATATCTAAGTTAAGGCGTACTAGCCACACCAGCGCCCGGGACAGAATAAATAGGGCGCACCTTTGGGCCGTGGGTGCGTGAGATGGGGGTTCCACGCATCCGTTTTCATACGGCCCGAGGAGGACAGCAGCCGGAATGGCTCGAACTGCCGTACGCACCAGCGAGGGATACGGGGAGGGCTAGATAACACTTTGCCCTCCTGAGACGAGCTTCGCCAGCCACGAGCAGAGCGTCGCACGGGAGGGGTAACGGACGCGCAAGCGATCCCGAGGCCTCTCCTTTTCTATGCTGATGAAGGCCATCGCAGGGGTTTTAGTGGGTACAAATCTACATAACCCGATCTCCCAGGACTCGGGTATCTTCTCGAAGATTTTCCCTGCGTAAACAAGAAAAAGGTAAGTCCCGCACTGGTTATTTTTGTCATGGTAACTGTTTTGTCCATATGGTCAAGTATTTCGACATGTATTATGACTTGACAATAGCGTGACCTTCGATCCGCAAGCAAGGTTGTGATAAGCGCACTGCTTTGGAGACGTGACGTAATACTGACAGAAACTTTTATGCCACCCCAACAAACGTCACATGGACGCTGATAAGCAATACTGTGTCAAGCCACACGGACTTCATTTTGAGAAAATGGCGTCTAAAGATGTCAAACCTATTGTTAACAAATTTGTTTTAAGAAGTATATATCCATCTTTTATTTTATTTTTTGATAAAACTTATAATGAATTTAAATCAGAGATGATATATATAATTTATTATCTAATAAAAAGTTATTTAAATATTTGAGATTATTGTATAAATTGCAAAAAATGGAACGCACTTGAAATTCGAACCAATGAGTTAAGAAACTTTTTTCGTTACTTATTTAATTTATATGACTACAATTTTTTTAATAATGTTAAATAGATGACGCAGTATCAAAATACATAAATATCTCCGAATTTGACTTTTTGTGGGTTGACACATTATTGCGTATCAGTATCCACATGTGCTCGCCAGCTCTAAGTAAATACATAGATATACCAATTTTCCTTATTTTACCTTTTTATTTTTAATGTTTCTTTTTTATCCTTTTTTTTATATACTGTACATAATTTGGTAATTCAAAACCTTTATTTGAATACGATCTTTAATTTGAGCCTAGTTTATCGTATCGACGAGATGAATATTAAACATTCGTGACTCTTTAAAATAGCGTAACTTTTTTATTTATGAACCGATCTACATAATACAAACACTAAATGTTAAGTGAAGATTACCATAATATATTAGTGAAAACCGCATCTAAATTGAAACAGCCGTTTCCAAGATTAGATACATCACAGATAAACAGTCAATGAAACAAAAATTCTAACAATTATTGTTATGGGTGCTATTGCGTTGGTAAAGGTCCCCAATATTATTTTTTTCATCTATCTTCCATGCAAATGGACAATGCGTTAGAATTTTATTACGTAGGTTAGTAACAATACTCCATGGTCCTGTTGTGTAGTCGGGTTTTTGATTTTTTTCGATTTTATTACTTAATTTATTTTATTTTAATTACTTGTTCAACGATGTCAAGAATTTTATTTGTATATTATTGTGTAGTCCTTATTAATATTATAAATGCGAAAATAAGTCTGTCTGTATTTTACGCATTCACGCCTGAACCACTGAATAGATTTGAATGAATTTTGCAGAGATTCTAGAGTCTGAGGAAGGACATAGGCTACTTTTTAATGCGAAAAAGGTCTGTTAATAGTTGAAATAGGGGGAAAAGTTTGTATCGAAATTACGTCATTTTTATTTTTGAAACTTGTTTTGTAATTTCCCAGTATTCTGAACTTTACGCGGGCGACGCAATTAGTGGTTAACATAGAAATAAATTTATTTAATTATTAACATGTAACAATAAATAATTAGAAACTGGAGCTATCCTAGTAAGTTACTAGTATTACTACCAATAGTTGTGGGAGGAAGTCCCGCTCTTAACGGTTAAAGACAAATGGCTAATTTAAAACAATCACATGAATGTGTGAAAGTGTGTGTGTGAGCGCGAGCGCATGTGTGTGTGTGTGTGCGTGTGTGTATGAATTTGTGTGATGGTTGGGAGAAATAATTTTAAAATCCGCCTCAGTCTAAATATATATTAATAACTTACCATTTCATCTATAGGTATTGGTTATAATGTGTTGTTTGTTGATGATTTAATTTATAGGACTTAAATCGTTATTAACATTAAAAAAACACAAATTTAATTATCAATTAAATTTATTCTCGCCATAAAAAAATTTTATTAATAAGTAAAACTTGTAATGTTCTGCAAAAGATTCTTGACGAATTCCGTATTGATAATGAACCAAAATATGAAGAGCTCGAAGGTAATACGGACCGTTCTGTCTAATAGCTCCATTCTGAAATGATAAAATATATTTTTCTATAATTGAAAATATAACACACCATTACTTTTCTATCTACTCTCCTTACACGTCTTTTCCCGCTTAAATTTGGACGCTGATACACAATAATGTGTCAACCCACAAAAAGTCAAATTCGGACATATTGATGTATTCTGATGCATTCTCAGAATACATCAATATCACGTATTCAACATTATCCAATTTTAAAGTAATCTAAATTAAATAGAAAAAAAGTTTCTTAATTTAATGTTTCGAATATAACGTGTTTTTTCATATTTTTAAATTATATTTTGCAAATTTGATGGATATGTATTACTTCAAACAAATTTATTAAGAATAAGTTTGACATCTTAAGACACCATTTTAAAAATAAAGTCATAAAGTTTGGAATCCAGAATACCACTTTGGACGACGTTGCTTAGCAACCAGCTAGGGACTGAGTATGACGAGCGAGAATATCTTTAGGCTAAGACAACTGACGAGCTTGTCAAAGTTGGAAATGATCTTTAATGTATGAACTTAATGTCAATGACAATGGTTTATATATTTTTTTAATAACTGAGATTAGCATTTAGAATCATACCATTTTACTGTTTAACTAAAAACTATGTATGTAAAACTATTTTATCTTTGTACATTGTGGACTTACAGCCCCCCTCGGATCCTTCCCTTGGATGGACCCTTCCATATAATAGTTCGTGAGCCTGATTATATAAGAAATTAATTTCTACGATTAGAAGTAATATGAGATTTACCTTCTAAAATGCGCTTTAGCTTTGGGCAAATTTTCCATTTTCTCTTTCAAAATATACTGCTTTGCTCCGGCGCAGGCGGTTAAGAAGAATTTATGAGTATCTATAGAATCTAACTCGAACTGAAAATCTCTGTCTTCTTCTCTGACTTTGGTAAAGAGTTGGAGAATGTTATTATTTGTGAACGTCCATTGCTGGGTGATAAAGTAATGCAGCGCTAGATTGGCTACGTAAATCCGTCGTTGGAGTTTAAAGAGCCTATGAAGAAATTAATTCAATTATTAATTGAGTGGCCCATCAAAGCCTGGACGTAATGAATGTTAAAAAAGATATTTGATTTTAAATCAGATTTCATATTTTTAATTTAATCATTACCTTTGTAAACTAACTTAACATTTTTAGGAAAATTTTTGTAATATTTTAAAATTAAAGTCTATTTGAATGTAATGTATTTTTGTGTTAATACATTTTAGTTAATATTAATGTTATAATTGTAAATCTGTATATCTATTTGCCTGTCTCTTCGTTATGTCACGTCTTAATCTTAATTAATTTCAGTTAATAATATAAAAGATTTTAGAACTTGGAAAAAACATAAGGTACTTTTTGTCACGGAATTAAAATGAAAGGGGGTGAAATAGGAAAATAAGTTTTGTATGAAAAAACCTATTCCAAAAAAATTTATAGGAAAAAAATTCAGTAACCAACTGGTTTGATAGATAAACACTAACATGGGTTTCTTTCCAATAATACGAAGAACCAAATCCACTAAAAGAGCCGGCAACATGTGGTAGAAGTATACCTGAAAACATAGAAATTAACATAGACTAATTAAAAGTTAATGAAATAAAATGGTTAAAATTTAAATAAAAACCTCGAAAATCCGCTTATTAAGATTTAACGATACTACCTTAATATCTCCCGAAAGTCGATATGGCAGTGGTTAGAATACGTCGATTACAACTGGTGATCGCGGGTTCAAACTCCGATTGCATGTCTGTGTTTATAAGTGGCAAATTTGTGTCTAAATTCATCTCGTGTGTGAAGGACGACATCGTGAGGAAACCTGCATATGACGGCTCAAAGGACCTTCTCCTCAATAGAAATGGAGGCCTTTGCCCAGCAGTGGGACGCTTACATGTTATTTTACTTCTTTTACCTTAAAATTGTATACAAGTCTTGATGTTGTGACGGACCCGCCGACGTACCACAGTGTATCTTCCAAAGGTATTTCTCTGATTGCTACGTCTCTACCGAATTCAACAATTTCTCCTATACTCATGGTTTTTATGTGGCTGGACGAACAATTGTATAAATCTATTTCATCTGTTGGTTCTAATCTGGAAGGTAACCGAACCGAACGGTCAGTGATTGTTATATGGATGCTGGTAAGCAATCAAGTGTCTACCACAAAAAGTTGAATTTGGATATATTAATGTATTTTTTAATGTGTCACCTATTGTATTACATTAAAAAATCAAGTAATCTAAACTAAATAAATACCGAAAAATGTTTCTTAATTTAATATTTCGAATGTATAAAACTTTTTAATATCTGATTTAATTCATTATAACTTTTATCATAATGGAAACAAAAATGTGGATATGTACGTCTTTAAACAAATTGCTTAAAATTAGGTTTAACATCTTTAGACGCCATTTTCTCAAAACGAAGTCCGTGTGGCTTGACATAATATTGATTATTACTGTCCATATATTAACAATAATTGTGCTTTAAAGGTATTAGAGATAGATTTATTATAATTTACTTTTTAGTGCCTCTCGCCCAGGCGCTAGCAATGAATCCTTTTATAGCGACATCAACTGGTACGTAATCAGCTAATATGTTTGGATCGGTATACGTAGTTCGTAGAATGCCTGGAATAATCAAAATATACTTTATATAAAAACACAAAATTGAATCGTCAAAAATAAACAAGCAAATATTTAAATTAACAAAAAACTACCACGGGTTCGGAATGTAGACCGAGACGAACCGACAAGAAACTCGATAGGTACTTTAAATAACAGTGTTCATTAAATTCGCGTTGATGTTGATTCTTGTTTTAAAATAATTCGCATTTACATCGCAGGCATTTTTTATAATTCTGCTGTTTACATACGGCGGTTTAGAAACGCTCGCTGTCATGTAATATGACACCGGAGACAATATGTATTATTTTTTTATTATAAAAAGGGGGGTAAACGAGCAACCACCTGATGTTAAGTGGCTACTATCTGGACATCTGCAACACGAGGGTCGTTGCGGGTGCGTTGCCGGCCTTAGTGTATATTGTCGTGTCATTGTACATATACGAGTATTATGCGTAAACATTTGATAGACGACTCAAACGCCATTTACATAATACCAATGACATTGCTATATTATAATTTGAATTTATATTGAATTAGGGTAATTCTAAATTAAAATGAGTGCTGGTCGCCTTCGTCGAAGGCCATTAACTATGGTAAGGGATATCATTGAATACGTAGTTAAACATGGTGGTGATTTAAAGTTGGCTAAGAACGATTGTCAACTACTAATAGGGTTACCTTATTCTATGAAGATTGAGGAATTTTTAGAGGTGGCATATTTTGGCCAATTTTATCTCACATTAAAGAAATATATAACGTTAAAATGTTTTCTTATAGTGTACTTTTACAATTTTCATGTCTGTTTTTCTTAATATAAATTGATAATGGGAATTAAGAGAGATGTTTGGCTGTTACAAGTTGTGTCAATTGGTTATTTTTGGAAGGTCTACCTTTTCCACTGGCAATCAGCATGCCAACGGGACCGTTTAAGTTTTCAATCCACCCTGGCATCGGTTCCAGGTGACTCGATATCACTGAAATAATGAAAATCCTTTACTTAATTTTCTACCAGAGGGTCTCGTGTGAGTTTTTGAACTGTATACTCTACTGTTTGCGTTTTAAGATTAGTAAAAAATGATGTTAATTAGATGCTTATCCTTAATGTGTCAAATCACAAAAAATCAAATTTGGAGATACTGATGCATCTTGATAACGCATCACGTATTTAACATAATTATATAAGTTTTTTTATTTAATGTTTTGAATATTGAAGTGTGTTCCATATGTTCAATATGCATTAATTGATTATATTTAAAAAACTTATTATTAGGAAAACTTTTTAGTATACCAATCTGTTTTAATTTCATTAGCCATGACTCATTCATGAGTTTAGACATCACTTTGATTTTATTTTTACATTTAGTATAAAAATAATTGAAATTCAATATCTCACCGATAGATGGCCTCATAATCACGACAGGCAGTTTGCCTCTCTGTTCGTACATCACGTGCTCCGCCAGCTGCTTCGTGAATACATACGTGTTAGGTAATTCTCCTAAATACCTAAAACATATTTGTGTTTAAATACAATTTTTTCTATATCTAAATATATATAACTCAAAGGTGACTGACTGACATAGTGATCTACCAACGCACAGCCCAAACCATTGGACGGATCGGGCTGAAATTTGGCATGTAGGTAGGTGTTATGGAGGCATCCGCTAAGAAAAGATTTTGATTAATTCTTCCCTCAAGAATATAAAATTAGGGATGAAAGTTTGTATGAAATTTTGTCAATTTTAAACCGATTGGGCTAAGACTTTGTATGTATAAAGTCATTATCATTTCTTAGCGGATGTCAACGTCACCAGTCAACGACATCAACGATCGGTCCAGTGGTTTGGGCTGTGCTTTGATAGATCAAGTCAGTCAGTCAGTCAGTTACCTTTGAGTTATATATATTTAGATGACGTTTCGTGTCAAGGCGCTACAGAACAGAATCGTTATCATACATTTTGTATGACAATGTTTACATTGATGTTTTGTGACGTGGCGTGACGGCTTCTGATGTGTCGCGTCAGAACCGATCCCGGTTCACGTCAGACGAGTGGGTTGGGGATTGCTGAAATGGGGCCACCGCGACGCGTCATATTAAAGTGAGTGCATGGTAGTGCTGTCCTTTGAATCCAAGAGCTCTTTTTCTTTCTTCCTTTCTTTAAAAGTGTTGCCAGCGTTAAAAATTTCTGAATATCTTATCCGATGACTTATAGAAGAACATTTCAGACGTTTGACCTTTTATAGGGCTGGTATATTGATTCAAAATATTGTCATAATGCGTTAGAGCACGACATAATAATGTAAATACTAGCCATCACGTCATGACACGACACGTGTCGTCACGTCAGTCTAATATAAATCCACCTTTACAAACGTGCTCTAGGATAGTGTTCGTAATATATCGTTTTCAAGACATCTAAAGCTACTCGCTAAACTACTGATAATTATAATAAATTATTTTAGAAAGTTACTTTAACATAGTACAACAATATACTTACTTAGGTGTAACAACATTCAATGTATGATCGTCCAGTGTTTCACAGATCTCCAGTGTGTCCCTCCAATCAGCGAAAGCGGGATAAACAACTTCATCTATACGCTTCCTGTTCGTATTAGCATACGACGTGGACACGTGGACCAGAACCTGAAATAGAGAATTCATTGAAATTGGTAATTTCACCAAACCGCTGGTCATTTGCAATAGAGGAGTCACAAATGGGTTCCCATTTTAAAATTAATAAGAGAAGAATGGAGAAGTAAGGGATGGGATGGGAAGTGTTAGTAAACTCTTCCCATATAGTTACACTACAATATAATGTGACGAGAGAAATTCTGAGACGTAATCAATTAAAATCAGCAAAACGTTAAGTGAACCCCATTGGACATTTGTCCATTGCCCATGGACATTTGCAGCCCCAGAGGAGCTACAAATGTGCCACCCAGCTTAAAGAAGAATAAGGGATGAAATGGAATAGAATGTATGGAAAGAAATAGAGGAGAGGGGTGGGCCTCATGCTTTCTCACTCACCGTATAAAAGCAATAATATTAGTTACTGACATTCCATGAGAGTGAGGTACAGTCAAGCTAGCCCATTTACGAGCATGAAGGTAGTAGGCTCCAGCTAGGCTCTACCTCAGTTAAAGTTGCTGATTAAAATTCCTACGTATTTCAATAGGAAGAAGATATCTTTGATCAACCGTGGAGCGTTTAAAGGTCGTCCCTGGACTTTAACAAAAAATAGTTAACCAAAGAAATAGTCAAAAACACCTACTTCCAGTTTCCTCATCTCTTTAGCGAGTTCCACAACCTCTCTGGTCCCTCGGAGGTTCAGCCTCGCGGCGACTTTTAAAGAATCATCGAATCTGAAAAATAATTTATGATTTTTACATAGTTTGATTAATTATTTCACTTGACTGCCTTTGATGACAATGTTTATACTGTGCTGTGCGTGCGCGTTTGCGTCTGTATTATGTGAGTGTATTTGTGTGTCTGTGTATGTGTATGGGTGTGTGCCTTCGTGTAAAGGTGTTAACGGGGCCCTTTTACTAAACCTATATAGTCTGTCTGTCTGTCAGTGGGCTGTATCTCTTGAATCGTTATAGATAGATAGATGAATTTTTCGTAGTGTGTATTTTCCATTGTTACGATAACGATATCTATATTAATATTATAAAGCTGAAGAGTTTGTTTGTTTGTTTGAACGCACTTATCTCAGGTACTACTGTTTCGAATTGAAAAATTATTTATTAAATTTTGTGTTAGATAGTTTATTCATTGAGGAAGGCTATAGGCTATACATCACGCTACGACTCATAGGAGCGAAGCAGTAGCCATAAACGGGATTGAAACCGCAAGAGACAATCAGTAAATAAAATCAATCAAGTGCATGTCAGATTTTACACATTTTTACATATTGTTATAGCGTTTCTTGTGTTCGTTCGGACACAAGCTCGATTTAGGCTTGACCGGTTTTAATGCTACCATTTTCACACAAACAGAAAAGAAAGCATGTTTTTAATACCAAAAAGAAGACCATTAACTTCACAGTTTGCGCGATCTAGCATTCGCGTTAACAATTTGATATGTAATGTAAATGACAAAACCCTTAAATGTGCAAGCCGATTTGAACACACAAATGCCCAAAAATGAAGGAAATGAAAAGACTTTACCTGACACTAGCGGCAACGTGGAAGACGATGTGAGTCCTGTTAATAATCAATAATCTATCTTCATCGGACATTCCTGGAAAAATAATAGTCTACGATTTAAAGATCATATTCTACGATTTAAAGAAAAATCATATTCCTAGTATACACCCAGCTGTACACAGGCGCGGAGCCAGAATTTTGCTTGGGCAATAATGGACATTATAATAAATGGACTTTAGGAATGTAAGTAATATTTCAGAAAATTTATAAATAAAATGGCGAAGTTTACGTAACTATGTTGTTTTAGAATCATTGATGTCACAATATAACAAGTTTCAATTGGAACGACCAGTCGAAGTTTTTAGATTCTTTCAGTGACCACAAAACAGCTAATAGCTTTGAAACGTATGAACTGATCTTCATTAATATATATAGGTGTAGGTATTATAGCTAAGAGCCATCCCTAATACATTAGATTTCAAACAAAATATCACGTCATAATCGGTCTTCGTTAGGGAGTTAAAATGCCAAAAGCAGATTCAAAAAAGAGGGAGAAGGGAGAAAACTTTTTTGTCGGAGGGTTAATAAAATTATCACAAATTAACTTACCAAGGCCTAATTCGCTCGCATCTCCAGGTATACAAAAGACCTTTTCTTTATATATATCTGGTTTTTCTTTTCTAAGACGATCGAAGCACTGAAAAGAAGTTTTGAAATGATTTATAACATGTAGTATTTGACCCGTGTGCTTATATTTCTCAATAACTACTGATCTGATTTAGATGGGATTCTCGCTGTATCTCGATGTTTTAGTATATACTATGTTAGGATCTGATGATCTTTGGATTTAAACAATTAATGTCTACGTATAGGTACAACATTAGTTCCGTATAAAGCCGGTAATATTTTCCAACAAATATAATAATTATATTACTTTTTATTTTAGAAATTCAAGTTTCAAAAAATTAGTAATTAAACTAAGACCACTCACTCTAGAAGAATAAATGGTATCGAGTCTGTCTTGCGGATTCACCCCTTTTTTAGTCCTCAGCAACAAATAGATCCTGTCCAGATCCGAACAAGAGTATAACAGCTTCTCGATCAACACTTTTCCCATGAAACCTGTAAAAAACATCAACGTCTTTCTCGTCTCAATATAAAACAATGTCTTGTTTTGAGGAATTCATTAACATGGTGCCACTGTGTCAATTTTACCACCACACACTTCGCCTCGATACCATCCAGACCAATGAGATGGTCTACATCCAATGCGCTTCACGATCTTTTTTCCCACTCACGTGCAGGCTGAGGAATGATCTTCTTCCTTAGGTATACCTGAGCGCTATAATTAAGAGGTTTTGAGCTGAGATCACCCAGTGGCTAAAACACGTAGATCTCAACCGATGATCGCGAGTTTTAACCCCAGCTAATACCGTTAAATTTGTGTTTATATTCATCTTGAGCTCGGTGAAAAAGGAAGGACTTTAATTCCCTATTTCTACATCATGAAGAAGCCTCCATGTGCTTGGAGAAATCTGATACATGTATATCCGCCAAACCGCAGTGGAACAACGTGGTGGATTAAGCTGTAATCCTTCTTCTTAATTAGAGAGAAGGCCTTTGCGCAGCAGGGGGACATTTACAGTTACTTTACTATTTTTCATTTTTACTAGCATCTATGGACATGGATTCCTTTCTTTTAGAAGCCGGTAATGCACGTGCAACTTAATATAATAACCTAATATAAGGATTGTTTGCCGCATTAAAGTTCATGCGTTACCCATCGACGGACAGACAGACAGACGGAAAAAGGAGGCTTAGTAGTTAGGGCCCTTTTGCACCCTTCGGTTAGGGAGCCTTAAAAGCTGGCGCTCACCTGAACCGCCGGTTATGAAAATCGTTTTCCCCGTGTAGTACTCTTGTATCGTGGGCACGTTGACCAGGTCGCGGTCGTCTAAGAAACCCATGCTCTGAAATAATTATTCAATTTAATATTTATCTGAAGCAATACTAAATAATAACTTAAGCTTTTAATTTCCTATTTTGACCCATTTTCGCATTAAAAAGTAGCCAATATTCTTTTTCGGGACAATTTCACGAATAATTTCATTTAAATCGGTTCAGTAGTTTAGGCGTGATAGCGTAACACACAGACAGAGTTACTTTCGCATTTACTATATTAATAAGGATTATACAATAAAATAACTTGTTTAGAATATACAAATAAAATTCTTGACATCGTTGAACAAGTTATACATTGAAAAAATTAAAAACCCGACTGTGGAACTAGAACATTTGCAGTTCTCTCTGAAAGCCTATAAGTGAGAATCGTTACAAACCAAGCTTAAAACGTTATAGATTGTAACGGTAATGCTGATTGGAAAATGATATGAGAAACCTAAAATGGTTTTTAAATTCCAATTCAATGATACCCTACTTAACACAGTTCGACAATTTAATTTTTTTTGCTTTTTAGCCATAATGGCGTCCAAAATCGGCCATTTTGATTTTTCGATCTATGACACTAACGACGTTATGACATATCAACCGAAAAGTCATTTAACAAAATCGGCCCAAGTATTTGGTCTAAATAGTGACACAAATGTACAAACCCCCACACATACATACATAGGCTGATAACATATTAGCCTCCTTTAGTCGCAGTCGGGTAAATAAATTATGTTTATGTAGATGACATACGTATCTTACCGATTTTGATGAAAATTCTATGGGACCAACTTGAAAATATATTTTAAAAAATACATCTTAAAATCGGTTCTGATGTATTAAAAAAAAAAAACAAATTACAATTGAAACTTCCTTCTTTTTTGAAGTCGGTTATAATACCAATGTTCTTTATTAAAAAAAAAAAGACCTATTTCCTCAGCGGTGATATCATAGTTTAAATGTCATAGGCAAAACATAGTCATGATTTGTAATTCAATTAATATAATTTTATTTATTGTTCCTCAACAATATAACAATAGATTTCGTTTGTATTGTTCTAATTTTAATATCGTGCGTTAATTTGTTTTAAAATATAAACTTAAAAAAGAAATAAAACCGACTTTGAAAACGAAACAGATACAAAAAATAAATATTTTGCCAGGTTAAACCTTTAACGTGTATTTAAAAAAAACACACACACACACACATAAAACCGCTACTTAACTTACATATAAAAATTCATCTATATATTGAAAAAAAGAGAAATGATCCACTAAAAATGTAATGATGTGTCAACCCACAAAAAGTGTCATTCGGAGATGTTGACGTATTTTGATACTGCATCACCTATTTAACATTAATCAATAAACAATAATGTCATGTAAACTAAAAAAAATGGAAAAAAGTTTCTTAAATAATTGTTTCGAATTTCAAGGTCGTTTCTTATTTTGTAATTTATACAATAATCTGAAATATATAAACTTTTTATTAGATAATATATTAAATATATCAACCTGCTTTCAATTCATTACAGCTTTTATCAAAAATAAAGGAAAATATGGATAAATACTTATTTAACCAAACTTATTAAGAACAGGTCTGAGATTTTTTGACGCCATTTTCTCAAAATAAAGTTCATGTGGCTTGACACAGTATTGCTTATCAGCGTCCAGATATGGATATGGATAATTTTTCTCTCTCGGATATACACGGATACGGATATCCAGTACATCACTAGTATAGATATTAGGATCTGATGAAGCTCTTCGGAAATAGACAATTCTTAAATTAAACTCAATAACTTAACATAACATGACTTGCAATTGGAATTTGTATAAAAATCAGCAAATTTTTTTGTGAAAACAATAACGCTGAAGTCGGTTTTTCGTTCTTTGACTAAAATAGATATAATAAATTCGATGTATTTTTATTTAATGTTTGTTGATCGATTTGATATTTTATTTCTTTGAAAGATTCTTCCTAGTTGGTCACATTATTATCAGGTCAGGATCTGATGCTGGAATCCAGGACAAATCGAGGGACCTCTTCAAATATTATACACCTATACCAATTCGTATATATTTTATAGTAATTTGTGAATTAACTCTAGGAAAGCACCATTTGGTGAAGTAGAACCACATGGACCACACTCGCCACAATTACCGGAATTACTGAATACATAAATGATTGCTTTACACCGAAAATAATTGACTGAAAATGACTTTTTATTGATTCACGGCTACCGCTTAGTTCCCTTTCCAGGTTATAGAGTTGTTTTACAACAGTTTCAAGAATAAAACTTACAAGTGTAACACTCGCCTTAGACAAGAATTACAGTTATATGTTTTGCTCTTAGACTTTTATTAAGATTTACATAAGTTGTTTACACCTAAAAGAATTCACTGTCAGTGACCTTATTTTTGACAGTCAGAGCTTACGTAAGGCTACCTAGGTAACTGTTATTAGGTTACAGAGTTGTTTTTATATCGATTACGATTTTATTATAGAAAAACTTACAAGTGTAATTCATGCCTTAGAATTGAAATGATTTAAATTGGCCTCTTGACATTATAAAGATGATTGTCATGTAGTGTCATAATTTTTAATTAGTACTTTCATAATTTCTTAGTTTAGTCTTCAGGCCTTTGAACATCATAAAAAAGGAAGAGTTATGAATTTGATCTTTGTATCTGTGTGTCTGTCTGTGGCATCGTAGATCCCGAATGGTTGTATGAATGGTTTTTTTTTGTTTGAAAGATGGTGTTATCGGGATTGTTCTTAGCTATGATTTATGAAGATCTGTTCAATTTGAAGATCTTCTTATAGTTATACCTTAGATATTTCTATAGTTTTAGTTGTTAATATTTGGTGTTATAGTGTCATTTCAGTGATATTAAAGTGACATAACTCTTCATTAATTGGATGATTAATTGGACGCTGATAAGCAATACTGTGTCAACCCACACGGACTCCATTTTTAGAAAATGGCGTCTAAAGATGGTAAGAGTATTCTTAATCAATACGCTTGAAGACGTATATATCCATATTTTGTATTTTATTTTATTTTGATATAATAAATAAACAGCAGATTGATATATTTAATGTGTTATTTAATAATAAGTATTTCCAACATTTGAGATTATTGTATACATTGTAAAATATGGAACGCACAAGACATTCGAATCAATTAATTAAGAAACTTTTTTTTCGTATTTATTATGTTTATATGACTTCAATTTTTTTTGAATAATGCTAAATAGGTAATGCACAAGCAATATGTCTCCTAATTTAACTTTTTGTGGGTTGACACATTATTGCTTATCAGCATCAAATTATTGGACTATTTCTCAAATATCATAAATAGCTTTTGTCCAATTACATCTAGTTGTAGTAATGTTAAAAAATAACTTACCAAAAGCTTAATAAATTATTTCCGAAAAACAATCACACTTGACAAGTGTCTAAGCAGTAAATTTCTAAACTATTTTTCCTTCAATTGTACATCTAGACTCGCAAACTCCCAAGTCGCACTTAGCAATGCCGTCCCAATTGCCTTAACAATATGCTATTGTTGAAATATTACATTTACATGGAACGATTACATATTTATGTATTTTTTTGCTTAATAGCCAATAAATTCATAGCATTGCTGATAAGCTGGGTTCATACCAGTGGTTTTCTCGCGAACTAGCGACAGGAGCGAGATCCGAAGGCGTGGTCGGTGTGAACCAGCTTTACATACGTTCGTCTCGGATCGCCGATGCATCAGTTGTGGACATAGGTATTGATATGTAAATTGTAATTTATTTTCGGGAATAGTCAAATGTATTTTTGGTGAGGATTTTTTTTTAATTGTCTTACAAATAGAATTGTCTGATGTATCGATAATTCATTTTTAAATCAAACTGATAATTTTATTGCATTATACGACGTAAAGCTTGTCGCGATGATTTTCTGGCTAAATTTATTTGCATTATGATATATTTTAAGTAGAAGATTATGTAAACCATTTTCTAGCTAGAATTACTTGTGAATATCTTGTTTTAGAATATAACGTTGATAAGCAATACTGTGTCAAGCCACACGGACTTCATTTTAAGAAAATGGCGTCTAAAGATGATATAAATCTATTCTTAATCAATTTGTTTCGAAAAATACATATCAATCTTGTCCATTGAGGAGTTCCTTTTTCAGGTGCTAGCCCTAATTGCAGTAACCATGTCATAATGATATTTTTATAATTAGCTATCATAATTAAAATATTTCGTATCTGTTCTCTTACCCGTTGAGGAGTCCCTTTGTCGGTAGCCAACCCTGATCGCTTACCTATTATGGTGGCCTTTGAAAAGGCATCATAATTAAAAACGTATATAGAATTTTGTGTTTGTGTTATGGTTACTTGAGAAGCAGAGTCCCATTAAGAAGAGGATTTATAAAAATTCAACCCTTAAGTGATTTTTTTTTATAGAATAGCTGGCAAACGAGCAGGCGTGACTTGTGATATTAGATGTTCGCCGCCCATGGACATTTACAGCCCAGAGGAGAAATAATCGCGTTGTCAGCTAAAAAGATATAAGGGATGAAAGGGAATAAAAAATAAGATAAGGGATGCAAAAGGATTTAAGCTTCCGGTTCTTTTACTATTTCACGCTGAGCATCTGTGAGAGTAGGGTACTGCCCCGGTCGAGTCATTAGGCTTCAGCTAGGCTCTACCTCGGTAACAAAAGAGTGAATCGGAGATTGAAAATTTGTGTAAAAAAATCAAACATATCACCAGCAAAGCGAGAGCAATTATTAAAAGTAATCTATATAAGTGCAAAGTTTCATCAAAATCTTTTCAACAGTGTTTGCTTGATAGAAAATGACAACTATAATTTCAGAAATCTGAGGTCACGGTCGTTGACTGCATTGAATAAAATCCTATCGGAATCGTATCGTTGGTTTAAAAAGCCTTCACATGTGTTGCAATTCTCATTGATTACTGTGCATTTTATATTACTATATATGCTGGTGCCTACGATTGCGTCTGTGAAAAATTAAAATAAATTAAAGTTTCAAAAAAAAGTATCCTAAGTTACTCTTTATAGCATACTAAGCTATCTGCAAACGAAAGACCCATTAAAATCGGTCCAGCCGTTTCAAAGAGTAAACTGAACAAATATATACACAGAGCAAAACTTTTAACAGTTAATTTTTTTTTTATATGAGTATCGTATATCCTTATCATATGCATTTAGTGAAAAGGTGTTAATTTCAAATTACAAACAAACACTTCAGTTTTAGTTATTAATATGGGTAAAGATATGGATTGCTTATTATGTGACAATGAGAATGCATATGTCGGCATAATTCAAGTCACAATGTTATGTCTTACGTGAACGCGCGAAGGTTATCAGCGAAAGTCAAGTTTTCGATTTCTGCACATTTAATTTTTTGTATGTTATTATTCTAACACTCGTAAAAATGATAATTATATCGTCTTAGAGTTAGAAATGACTGATGATTTATGTAAAAATACTTTTTGATAATTCATTTCAGTTTTAGCTATGATCTGATGTAACTGGGTGCTGATAAGCAATAATGTGTCAACCCACAAAAAGTCAAATTCGGAGCTATTGATATATTCTTAAAATGCTTTACGTATTCAATAATATTCACACATGAATTAAATCTATATTACTTGGCCAAAACACGTTATTAAAGATACTTCTTACGTTTTCTAAGCAGCAGAAGAATAAAAATTAAGAGTGAATCCCAATTTTCGGGAGGATACTTCACACGATAAGACCATTTTTAGGGTTCCGTACCTTAAAAGGAAAAACGGAACCCTTATAGGATCACTTTGTTGTCCGTCTGTCTGTCTGTCTGTCTGTCTGTCTGTCTGTCTGTCTGTCTGTCTGTCTGTCTGTCTGTCTGTCTGTCTGTCTGTCTGTCGGGATGTCAACCCTTTTTTCTCAGAAATGCATAGACGTATCATGTTGAAATTAATATCATATACTCAAGTCTACGATGACACGCGGCCGTGAAAATATTAAAGTTCTAAGTCAACGAAATCAAAAGATAATGGAAAATATGTCGTGTATTTTGACCATTTTAGCGTTTTCGCAAGGGAATCAAAACCTATAGGGTACTTCCCATTGACCTAGCACGATGAAATTTGGCAAGAAGTAAGATCTTATGGTACAAATAAAGAAAAAAATCCGAAAACTGTAAATTTTTGTATGTATGTTTATCTGTTTGTAAGTTTGTCTTTCAACCTTTTTCTCAGAAACGCGTGAAGGTAACAAATTTTTATCAACGTCAAGTACTCAGAGTTGCAATTACTAAGAGCTGTGAAAAAATCAAACTTCTATGTTAACGCAATCAAAAGATACGGTCATTTATATCACATATTTTAAGTATGATAGCGTTTTTAACGTTTTCGCAAGGGAATCAAAACCTATAGGGTACTTCCCATTGACCAAGCATTATGAAATTTGGCCAGGAGCAAGGTCCTTTAGTATACATAAAGGAAAAAATCCGAAAACTGTAAATTTCTGTTCGTGTGTCTGTCAGTCTGTACGTCTGTGTTTCAACCTTTTTCTCAGGAACGCGTAAATGTATCAAGTTGTAAATTGATCAAGCGGAAAATATATTAATCTTCGAATTAAAATTATATGTACTTGTAACAAATTAACATAGAAGTTGACCATGGTCAAAAAAACAATTTTACAAACACTGAGAAGAAATTTGTATCGATACAAAAACATTAAAAAGCAGCAAACCTTTATAAACAACGCAATGCAATCTATATATCGCAGCTAACAAAATGATAGCGCGATGCAGCGTACAGCTAATGCCATCTATTACTACATTATGACATTAACTGTGATATAATTCTGCTCGATTAATAAAAATTTTTATTTTAATTATTATTTAAACGCGTTAAAATTAATAAAATAAACTTTTCATTTAAAAGTTTTATCGTCGATTTATAACGTCATTACGTAATTAACATTCAATATAAGAGCTTCACGCGATTTGATTTAAGTACTCGTATTGACTTAGTACGAAAATTTTAAAATTAAATTCAAACAGATCGAGTTATTTAATTTACTTATTTATCTACACATATAAGTCTTCTGGTTATTAGTAATATAATTAGTTATTTATAAATAAACAATTAGTTTTGTTCGAATTAAGGACTAATTATTTTCGTCTTGGCAACACTAATATATATTTCGATATTTTGATTGATAATGTAAATCTAAATATTTTACGAACGTAGTGCAGGGGTAGTGGAGTGTAGTAGAATATAAATAAAAATAAAACGAGAATAAAATATAATATAATTATGTTGTTAATGTCAAAGTCAACAAGTTAGTTCATTGAAATTGTCAAGAGATGGCGCTAGGTGTATCCTGAATCGCGCTATAACTTTTTTTTTTGAAAGTATAAGGTGTATTAGTACTTAAAATAAAATTTTGTGTTTCCATGGATTGCATCCATGATCGTGTTTTAAATTAAAGTGCTCCTAAGTAGTTTCAAAATAGTTTTTGGGACGTGATCCATATTTACATAATATTTGATTATATTTAAGCGACTTCTAAAAAGGAGTGTTTTCAATTCGACCTTGTATTTAATTTTTTTTTATGTTTGTTCGCCGATTACGCCGCCATTTGGGTACCGATTTTCAAATTTTTTTTTTTGTTTGAAAAGGTATACTTCCAAGGTGGTCCCATTGTCTTCAGGTCAGGATCAGATGATGGGATCCTGGAGAAATTGAGGGAACTCCTCAAATATTATAGGCAAGCGTATACCGATTTAGGTATTTTTGATAGTAACTTATGTTGGAACTGATGATGAAGACCAGAAATGGCGTAGATGGGTTAGATTATATAGATTTCTATAAGTTTGTACGGAACCCTCGGTGCGCGAGTCCTACTCGCACTTGAACAGTTATTTTCTTTACATTGGCGCTGATAAGCTATACTGTCTCGAGCCACACGGACTTAATTTCGAGAAAATGGCGTCTAAAGATGTCAAATCTATTCTGAATAAATTTGTTGAAGACGTTATCCTTTTTTTGTTTTCTATTTTGATAAATGGTGAATTAAAAACAGACTGGTGTAATAAGCACTCTTATATAAAAAATAAGTTTTTAAATGTATGAGATTATTGTATAAATTGCTAAAAATGAAACGCGCTTAAAATTCGAAACATTACGTTAACAATTTTTTTCCGTATTCATCTAGTTTAGATGACTTGAAAATCTTTGAATAATGTTACTTAGATGACGCACAAACAGAACACACCTATATCTCAGAATTTAACTTTTTGTGGGTTGACACATTATTGCTTATCAGCTTCCATATATAGGTTATACTAGTGACCCGCCCTGGCTTCACACGGAAGCAAGTAAAACATTCAAAGCCGTGCCAAGTAAAACCTTTTACATGTTATTTACTTGTACAGACTAATTTAAATTCAAAATGCAGTAGAAAATATTTATTTTTTGTTTCTTCGTTTACTTATATTCAATTTTTAAAATCACTTAAAAATAAGGTTTCAATTTTACACTTTTAAATTACGAACATAGCAAGGGACAGTTTGTGATTTACCTAAGTTACAATAGCCTAAAGTCAACTGCTTATCACCATTTTAAAAAATTGCTGTTCTCGATGCAGGGCTCTTATGCTCTTGTAGGAGTAATGTAGGGCAGAAGTTGCTAGGCAACCTAGTCAACTCGTTCAGAGTGATCGACAATTTGGGTGACAAAATCAGTAAGCTTATAACATTTAACATCATAAGGTTTTAAATATGATAACTCCTTAAATTTCGATTCATTACGAAAATTTTAAATTTCGTGGAGTTTTTTTTAATGTTTGTTACCTCAAAACTCCGTCATATTTGAACCGATGTTGAAAATTTTTAAACAAATTTTAATTTATTTAAACGAGTATACTTTCAGATTGGACTTATGGATTTTTTATTAAAATCGATTTAAGCGTTTCGTTTTTAAATCAAAATCATTGGAATAATTACCTATGTTATCCAAACTAAATTTAAATGAAAAATAGTGTTAATTGTTTGAAAAGTTATATGTATGTGGGGACGGATCGAAATGAATAGGATGGGCTCGTTGAGTGACTTTATTCGTCACTCTATTCGTCTTCTTAACTATTACATTAATTTTAACCTTAGCACGCTCGTACACCTTTCACTCTCTAACTCGCCATCTTCTCACTCTTTCATCCCTCTCTTTCACACACATAGTCCTCATTCATTCTTACATTCATACTTTCCTTTTCACTGTAATATACTACTTTATAACAATTTATCCTACATGTATAACCATCTTCTCTATACTATATACATAGATACAATGTATAATGAATTAAAAACAGATTGGGATAGCAATAAGTTTTACAAATACAATTTTGCAATTTGCAAAATATTGAGCACCATTCAATATTCTAAACATTAGATTAAGAAACTGTTATCCGTACTTATTTAGATTAAAATACTTGAATTTTATTTTTTAAATAATTTTAAATACATGACGCAATAATCTCATTGTTTATTTATCTCTGTTAATGTCATTATTTATTTATTTCATATTGAGCAATAATGTGTCAACCCACAAAAAGTCAAATTTGGACATATAGATGTATTTTGATACTGCGACACCTATTTGACATTATTAAAAATAAACTCAAGTCATCTAAACGAAATAAGTACGGAAAAAAGTTTCTTAATGTTATGTTTCGAATTTCAAGTGCGTTCCATATTTTTAATTTATACAATAATCTCGTATATTTGTAAAACTGATTATCAAATAAAACTTTTAATTATATCAATCTGCTTTTAATTAATTACACCTTTTATAAAAATATAAAAAAAAACATGGATATATACTTCTTCAAACAAATTTATTAAGAATACATTTGTCATCTTTAGACGCCATTCAAAATAAACTCCGTGCGGGTTGACACAGTATTGCTTATCCTTAAAACAAAACATTTATGTATTAGGAATTCATTACAATAAATGATTGCTTATTAGCATCCAATTATTTTATTTATATTTTGAAAAATCCATAGTTATATTCAGGAGGGGTCGCTAGTGAGTTCTATAACCATTAAACCAAATGTTATTTTAAATTAATTTATTTCCAGTGTCTAGTCGTCGTATAACATTATTATAATACAATACTATAAATAAATAAATACCAAATTTGAATTGTAAATGAGTTCTGTGTGTCGGTATTGTTAACGAATTCATTTCGTGGATGTGTTACGTTTTTGTAATTATTTTTTTTAATTCCAAAAGTACGTTTTCGAAGTAAATAATTAACGCGAATTGAATTTTTTGTGGATTTTTTTTTTGATTTTACAAAAAATGCTCGGTCGGTTTTTAGCCTCAATGCGTGTAAAAAATTTACGATTAAAATACAGTAAGGTTTAGGAAACATCAATATATACTAATAAATAAAATTGATGTGTCTGTTTGTAATTTAAATTTAACAGCTTTTAACTTAATGCATATATAAGTATATACGGTACTCACATCAAAAACACAATATTTAAATTGTCTCTATGTTTGTCTGTCTGTCAACATGTTGGCTGGAACGATTTTGACAGGATTTCCATTTACATACAGATAGCTTATGTTATAAAGAATGACTTTAACTACTGTTTTTAAATATTTATTTTTATTAATAAATAAAAAAGAGGGTTACGCGAAAATAGGAAATCAAGCAGGGAAGGTAAACATTATTTAAATATATTTTGGCAGACACGTTGGCGCAGTGGTCACTGCAACTGACTGAAGCACTAACGGTCGCGGTTCGATCCCCGATACTAATGTCGTGGTCTGGGTGTTTGTGTTAGTGTTGTGAGTATTTCCAGACCCCCACACAAGGCCATGAGGTCTTAATGGGGGCCGTTGAGTGTGATACGTTTATTTATTATTATTATTTTTTCCTCAAATTAACGCGGTTGAAAACGCGGGGCACAGCTAGTGATAAAGATACTAGAGGTCGCCCAGTGGTCGAAATTCGACTATAATTAATTTAAATTATAAGATTGAACATAAACAGAAGAGTGCTACCTGTGTGCGTGTGTGTATTGAATACATGTGTTGTGTTTTTTTATCGATTTATTGTATTTTTTACGCATAATAATAAAACATATTAACATTCTGCATTCCTTGTCTATATAATTAAATAATATTATAAATTTTAAAGCCCTCCGTCCGCGCAATTTTCGTAAAAATGTGTACAAAGATTTAATTCACGTATTAATATACTAGTTCACCCGTTGATCAGTTATTGAGCGGGATGAAAAATGACTGAATAATTAATGGCTATTAAAAATAGGGGTTGGTGATACAGGGTAAAAATTTGGGGTTCAATGTATTTTTAATGCCACATTGTAGAAAAATAAAAACAAGAAATTTTGTTCAAGAAACAAAATGTTAAGGGTGAACAACCCTTATAGGGATATGAAAACTAGATAGTAGCCGACTCTCAGATCTACAGATTAGGCAAATAAAATTTGGTAATAATCAGTGAAGCCGTAAGGTAACTAACACCGTGACACGAGAATTTTATATAATTTTATTTTATATAAGATTATTTATGTATACAATTGGTCAGAACGTTGAACGCTTTGGACGACGTTGCCTAAGCCGAAGTGAGAAATGGGTTTTAAAAGTCAAATGTTAAGAACGTAACACATCTATAGTTGGATGCTGATAAGCAATAATGTGTCAACCCACAAAAGTCAAATTCGGAGATATTTATGTATTTTGATACTACATCACCTATTTAACATTATTCAAAAAAATTGTAGTCATATAAATTAAATAAGTACGGAGAAAAGTTTCTTAATTAATTGGTTCGAATTTCATGTGCGTTCCATTTTTTGCAATTAATACAATAATCTCAAATATGTATATAAATTTTTATTAGATAATATATTAAATGTATCAATCTGATTTAAATTCATTATACCTTTTATGCAAAAATAAAATAAAAGATGTATATATACTTCTTTAAACATATTTGTTAAGAATACGTTTGACTTGTTTAGACGCCATTTTCTCAAAATGAAGTCCGTGCGGCTTGACACAGTATTGCTTATCAGCGTCCATATATGATAGACATTTAATTTTACTAATTGGCTTTTAATTTACTATACCTTCTATCAAAAAAGAAGATAAAAGATATATTCTTCTTCGAACAAATTTATTAAGGATACGTTTGGCATGTATAGACGCCATTTTCTCAGAATAGAGTCAGTGTGGCTTGACATATGTCCTCTGGTACCCAAAGAGTAAAAAAACCAAAGGTTTGACCGATTTTGAATAATGATGCGTCTTTAAAAATATATGTATGTAGACCTTAATAGCTAAAGCATATTATTCTATATAAGATTATGTAGATGACTAGCTTCCGTCCGCGACTTCGTCCGCGTGGAGTTGTTACTTTGGGCTAATAATGCATTATTTTAAAACAAATTTGGTTATCATAAAAAAGGTTATAGTGAGCTAACCTTAAAAAATAGACAAATGCTGTCGCGGACTTTTTTTAGGACTTTTAAAGGTGAAAAATTCCGTCAAACATGATTTTTGCGAAACTTTAACCGTTTGCGCAGCGCACGCAGCGTAAGCTCTCTCAATAGGAAAATATCCCCCGATTTTGAAACATTCCTCATTGTTGCTCCGCTCCTTTAGATTAGCGCGTTCAAGCACACAATCAATCAAACAAACAAACTCTTCAGCTTTATAATATTAGTATAGATAATAATGCATGGATTTAGTATAGCTGGATTTCATACAGGATGTTTAATATCTACATTTGTAATTTTTAAATGTATATACTTAATAACATAATTCTAAAAGAGTACCTATCGAGTTTCTTGCCGGTTCTTCTCGGTAGAATCTACTCCAAATCGGTGGTAGCTGGTTCTTAATTTAAGTAACTTTTATTTGTTTTGTAGATTCAAAAGTGCTTTTAAAAGCCTATTTGAATAAGGTATTTTTTTAATTCGGTTTTGATTTTCATTTCCGAATCTAATTCGCCTTGATTGCGCGATTATCACATGAAATTGCTAAAAATCATAATGTCGGATTTTATGCGCTGTTGGGTTTTAATTTTTTTTATTACCTTCTTAAGTATTGTATAATTGTTTATGATAATTATGATTTGATGCGTGGACTACTACAGCAGATCAAGGTTGGATTTTAAACATACTAGCAGTTACATCTTCGCTTCTATGAGTTGTAGCGTGATGTAATATAGCCTATAACCATCTTCAATAAAGGCTATTCAATAAAAAAAGAATTTTTCAAATCGAATCATTAGGTTCAGAGAATACATACGAGCTTATAAATAAATTGTACCTCTTAATTATAAAGTTACTGTAATATTAGTACAGATTAGGATCCGGTGAAGATCTACTGAGATAGAAGATGGAACTCTTCAAAGACTAAGATCAATTGGATGCTGATAAGCATTCAATCCACAAAAAGTCAAATTTTGAGATATTGATGTATTTTGATACTGCATCACCTATTTAACATTATTCAAAAAAATTAAGGTCATATATACTAAAAATGTACGGAAAAAAAAATCCTAATTAATTGTTTCGAATTTCAAGTGCGCTCCATATTTTGCAATTTATACAATAATCTTAAACATTTGAAAAACTTTTTATTAGATATTATATGAAATGTATCAAACTGCTTTTAATTAATTATATCTTTTATCAAAAAATAAAAGAAAAGGTGGATATATACTCCTTCAATCATATTTGTTAAGAATAAGGTTTGACATCTTTAGACGCCATTTTCTCAAAATGAAGTCCGTGTGCCTTGACACAATATTGTTTACCACGTATCTTATATGAACGCATCACACTCAACGACCTCCATTAAGATCGCGTGACCTTGTCGGAGCTCCGGAAACACTCACAGCACTAACACGAACACCCAGACCACGATAAACATTCGTATGGCCAATACAGACATTTGCCGTGAGCGGAGATCGAACCAGCGACCGTTGGCGCTTGAGTCAGTTGCAGTGAACACTGCGCCAACGTGTCTGTCAATACATTTACTGCATTCTATTCAAATTTTAACGGTCCTACCGACCCCTACAATTCGAAACCCTAATTCAAATATATATTACAATATACATTACTTAAAACTGTCCCAAATTTGTTGCATTAGGCATAGTTAGAAACAGTTTTACATTTACCACTTAATAAGTTTAAAGCCTACATTAAAAAATCTTTAATAAATACAGCATATTATACCATACAAGAATATTTTGATGACAAAGAGGCGTGGATTTGACAAGCGTTGATTTTCTATCCGGAAAACATAATTAAAATGTAATAAAAATACATTATGTATAATTGATTTTAAAAGGATTACTATCGAGTTTCTTGCCGGTTCTTCTCGGTAGGGATTACATTCCGAACCGGTGGTAGCTTTATAAAAATCTAAAATAAAAATATGACATGTAACTTGACGATTCGAAAGTGCTTTAAAAGCCCATTTGAATAAAGTTTATTTTGAGTTTGAGTTTTGAGTTTATATATAAAATGTTATCATTAATAAGGTTAAAGATCAAAAAAAGTTATACATACATATTCGGATATCCGCGGTTACGGATTCGGATAATACACACTTATAGTTACACCCTAAAAGGATTTATTAATACTGTGTCAAGCCACGCGGACTTTATTTTGAGAAAATGGCGTCTAAAAATGTCAAACCGTTTTTAATAAATATGTCTATATATATCCATCTTTTCTTTTATTTTTTGATAAAATGTATAATAACTTAAGATAGATTTATTTAATATATAATCTAGTAAAAAGTTTTTTAAATATTTGAGATTATTGTATAAATTGCAAAACATAGAACGCATTTGAAATTCGAAACAATTAATTAAGAAACGGTTTTTCGGTTCTTATTTAATTTATATGACTTCATTCTTTTTAGGGTTCCGTACCTTAAAAGGAAAAACGGAACCCTTATAGGATCACTTTGTTGTCCGTCTGTCTGTCTGTCTGTCTGTCTGTCTGTCTGTCTGTCTGTCTGTCTGTCTGTCTGTCTGTCTGTCTGTCGGGATGTCAACCCTTTTTTCTCAGAAATGCATAGACGTATCATGTTGAAATTAATATCATATACTCAAGTCTACGATGACATGCGGCCGTGAAAATATTAAAGTTGTAAGTCAACGCAATCAAAAGATAATGGAAAATATGTCGTATATTTTGACCATTTTAGCGTTTTCGCAAGGGAATCAAAACCTATAGGGTACTTCCCATTGACCTAGTACGATGAAATTTGGCAAGAAGTAAGATCTTATGGTACAAATAAAGGAAAAAATCTGAAAACTGTAAATTTTTGTATGTATGTTTGTCTGTTTGTAAGTTTGTCTTTCAACCTTTTTCTCAGAAACGCGTGAAGGTAACAAATTTTTATCAATGTCAAGTGCTCATAGTTGTAATTACTAAGAGCTGTGAAAAAATCAAACTTGTAAGTTAACGCAATCAAAAGATACGGTCATTTATATCACATACTTTAAGTATGATAGCGTTTTTAACGTTTTCGCAAGGGAATCAAAACCTATAGGGTACTTCCCATTGACCAAGCATTATGAAATTTGGCCAGGAGCAAGGTCCTTTAGTATACATAAAGGAAAAAATCCGAAAACTGTAAATTTCTGTTCGTGTGTCTGTCAGTCTGTACGTCTGTCTTTCAACCTTTTTCTCAGGAACGCGTAAATGTATCAAGTTGTAAATTGATCAAGCGGAAAATATATTAATCTTAGAATTCAAATTATATGTACTTGTAACAAATTAACATAGAAGTTGACCATGGTCAAAAAAACAATTTTACAAACACTGAGAAGAAATTTGTATCAATACGAAAACATTAAAAAGCAGCAAACCTTTATAAACAACGCAATGCAATCTATATATCGCAGCTAACAAAATTATAGCGCGATGCAGCGTACAGCTAATGCCATCTATTACAACATTATGACATTAACTGTGATATAATTCTGCTCGATTAATAAAAAATTTTATTTTAATTATTATTTAAACGCGCTAAAAATTATAAAATAAACTTTTCATTAAAAAGTTTTATCGTCGATATATAACGTCATTACGTAATTAACATTCAATATAAGAGCTTCACGCGATTTGATTTAAGTACTCGTATTGACTTAGTACGAAAATTTTAAAATTAAATTCAAACAGATCGAGTTATTTAATTTACTTATTTATCTACACATATAAGTCTTCTGGTTATTAGTAATATAATTAGTTATTTATAAATAAACAATTAGTTTTGTTCGAATTAAGGACTAATTATTTTCGTCTTGGCAATACTAATATATATTTCGATATTTTGATTGATAATGTAAATCTAAATATTTTACGAACGTAGTGCAGGGGTAGTGGAGTGTAGTAGAATATAAATAAAAATAAAACGAGAATAAAATATAATATAATTATGTTGTTAATGACTTTGAGTCAACAAGTTAGTTCATTGAAATTGTCAAGAGATGGCGCTAGGTGTATCCTGAATCGCGCTATAACTTTTTTTTTTGAAAGTATAAGGCGTATTAGTATTTAGAATAAAATTTTGTGTTTCCATGGATTGCATCCATGATTATGTTTTAAATTAAAGTGCTCCTAAGTAGTTTCAAAATAGTTTTTGGGACGCGATCCATATTTCCATAATTTTTTATTATATTTAAGCGACTTCTAAAAAGGAGTGTTTTCAATTCGACCTTGTATTTAATTTTTTTTATGTTTGTTCGCCGATTACGCCGCCATTTGGGTACCGATTTTCAAAATTTTTTTTTTGTTTGAAAAGGTATACTTCCAAGGTGGTCCCATTGTCTTCAGGGCAGGATCAGATGATGGGATCCTGGAGAAATTGAGGGAACTCCTCAAATATTATAGGCAAGCGTATACCGATTTAGGTATTTTTGATAGTAACTTATGTTGTAACTGATGATGAAGACCACAAATGGCGTAGATGGGTTAGTCTTATATAGATTTCTATAAGTTTGTACGGAACCCTCGGTGCGCGAGTCCTACTCGCACTTGACCAGTTATTTAATAATATAGATGACTAGCTGTGCCCGCGACTTCGTTCGCGTGGATTACAGAATGCTTAGTATGTCTCATGCAAAGCAAGGCTGCAGTTTGCGGTGCTTCTCAAGAAAGGAGTTTTTTACTTTGGATTTGGGGACTTTCTGGTTGTAACTATAAGCAGACACTAAATGTAGTAGGGAATTCTTCCGCGGTTTTAACAATAAATAAAGAAGAAAAGTGCTTTGTGTCAGTCTTTTATATATGGACTGTAAAACTGCTTTTCCGCCGCCCTTCTCCTTGTATTATATAGAAGGTGAATTTTTAACATGGCTTGTAGGTAAAATATAAAATTATAAGAAAAAAACAAAGCATTTAGTGAAAAGCAAAAAAAATGTTCGACGTGATTCCTTAAAGTGACATAACTTTTTTATTTATGAACCGATTGACATGAAACAAACACTAAATGTTAAGTGAAGCTTACTACAATATATTAGTGAAAACCGCATCTAAATCGGATAAGCCGTTTCTGAGATTAGCTTGCACAAACGCACAGATAAACAGACAAACAGATAAACAGACAAACAGACAAACAGACAAACAGACAAACAGACAAACAGACAAACAGACAAACAGACAAACAGACAAACAGACAAACAGACAAACAGACAAACAGACAAACAGACAAACAGACAAACAGACAAACAGACAAACAGACAAACAGACAAACAGACAAACAGACAAACAGACAAACAGACAAACAGACAAACAGACAAACAGACAAACAGACAAACAGACAAACAGACAAACAGACAAACAGACAAACAGACAAACAGACAAACAGACAAACAGACAAACAGACAAACAGACAAACAGACCAACAGACAAACAGACTAACAGACAAACAGACAAACAGATAAGAATTCTAAAAATCATTGTTTTGGCTTCTGTTGCGTTGGTAAAGGTCCCCAATAATATTTTTTTACATATATCTTCCATGTACAGATTCGACAGATATTCGACGGACGCGTTGGCGCAATGGTCACCGCAACTGACTTAAGCGCTAACGGTCGCGGGTTCGATCCCCGCTCACGGCAAACGTGTGTATTGGCCATACAGATGTTTTTCGTGGTCTGGGTGTTTGTGTTAGTGTTGTGTGTGTTGGGGGGGGGGGGGAGCGGTTACTGAGACTCGGCCTTGAAATTGGGAGCCCCTGTTGGGGCTCAGAATGGACACCCGTGTCTAAGGGTGTCTCCTAGTGAGAGGGCGAAGCGCGGCCATCGACGCGCTATTTATAGGACGCGCCGCCCGACTCCGGCCGGCCGCGGGTCGGTACCGCCGCGGCGCCGCAATGACTACGTCCCTGCATTTTAAATTTGTAATATCTTCGGAAATATTTACTTAAATAACATGCTGTAAAAAGCATATTGATCTATAATAAATGCACAATTTATTTAAGGTACTTAATTGGATATGGAATAATGCTGTATTGTTTAAAATCACTTCGTAAATAACCAATTTTTAGTAAAGGATTTAAAAATGGTTATGGTGGGTTATCCCTAAGAGATAGATATATACCATCGCGGACTTTTTTGTTGAACTTTTTAAGGTGGACAATACTGTAGTACATTATTTTGTTCTATCTCGTAGGGTTCAGCCAGCGTTTGCAATATAAGCGTAAAAAAACGTGCTTATTTACGACATCACATTAGAAACCTCTAAATTTATCAGCGTTTCTCTACTATATTATGCATGTATCATACATATAAACCTTCCTTAAGAATCACTCTATCTATTAAAAAAAATTGCATCAAAATCCGTTGCGTAGTTTTAAAGATCTAAGCATACATAGGGACAGACAGACGGCGGATAGCGACTTTGTTTTATACTATGTAGTGATGATGCAATATCAAAATACATCAATATCTCCGAATTCGACTTTTTGTTTGGGTTGACACATTATTGCTTATTATCCAAATAAAATACCATATTTCAGTAAAATATATATATATTTCAAGAATAGCTACACAGTTTTAATTCTTGTAACATGTCGAAAACCGTCTCAACGAGTTTGTTCTTCATATTGAATACCGCCCGCCGAGCGTCCACTGAGCCATAGGACATGTTTAGAGTGAACAGATCCGGGTAAAACTGGAATAGACAAAGACAAAAGGATAAGACCATAGAGAATCGTTACTAACCAACTTTAAATCGTTATAGTATCTAAATGGTAATTCTGATTCAATCAGAATTATTATTTAGATAATGGTAATTCTGATTGAAAAATGATAAAATGATGATTTTTAGGGTTCCGTAGTAAAAAACGGAACCCTTATAGTTTCGCCATGTCCGTCTGTCTGTCTGTCTGTCTGTCTGTCCGCGGCTTTGCTTCGAAACCCTTAATACCAGAAAGCTGTAATTCGGTATGAGTATACATATGAATTACGCCGAGAAAGTCGTACAATAAAATCTTTAAAATATATTTTTTCAGGGTGTCTTCTCTATGTGTTAAGAGAGACCAAAAATTTTTTTTCTCATTTATTAAATTTTAAGGGTGTTTTTTTATTATTTTTATTGTTAATTAAAATATTCAAAAACCCTGATAGCGTAACAAGTCCATCTGTAAGAAGAACCGTATCGATAGCAGTTCTGTTTAAAAGCCTATAAGTGAAAATCGTTACTAAGTTTTATTCATAGTTATTTACCATAGTCGACCCACGCGTTTATCTGAATAGTTCCACAAAGGTATAAACTTATATCTAGATGCATATATAACTTATATATTTGACCATTCAACGGGGTAGTGCTGCCAGTACTTTGTGAACTTTACCCAGTTGCAGTGGCTTAGATGAGGTCTACAATGTTTTGTAAAAAATAATCCTTTTTTTTTATTTTTTGTATTAATAAAGGTTTGATATAATCAATTTTTGCTAAAGATTTTTTGAGATTATCGTTTAAGCTACCAATAAAGATACTTTTTACGGCACCATTTATAAAACGAATTCTTCCAATACACGTATTTATGATGCTGGTGAATTTTTCGCTCAGAGAAACGGCTATTAAAAGAGGTAATGCCGCTAACATTGTTGACACTTCCACTTATATATATAACTTATATTTAGATACAAACAGATACAGCTGGAGAGATTTTAAGAAATAATATTAATGCTAGGAGACCCCGCGCCTTGCGGTTTCATTCGCGTTTTTGTTTACTGCTTCGCTCCTATGAGTCGCAGGGTGATGTAATATAGCCTATAGCCTTCCTTGCTAAACGGGCTACCCAATGCAAATAGTATTATTAAAATCGCGTCAGTAGTTCCAGAGATTACCCCCTACATACACACAAACAAATTCTCTTTATAATATTAGTATACCTGTAAACCAGTAATGGGTTCCGTATTAAATTCTTGAGATAGTTCAATGCATTTGAGTATTGTAGCGCGCTGGGGTGTGACATGTAGTAGTTGGAACTTAGCCTGAAATTACATAATTATTTTTAACTGACTGCCAAAAAAGGACCTCGACTCTTGGTAGATTGTGGACCGGTTTTGTGTAAAGGCTCTTCCAAGTCAGACCCAATGTTATCGGATCAGGATCTGATGCTGGGATACAATAAATAACACGTAAAAAAATTTACTTGGCACCGACTTCATAACGTTGTAGATCTTTTGTTTTGTAGTTTCCTTGTACCTAGTGTTGCCATCCGTCCGAGTTTTCCCAGATATGTCCTAGTTTTTAGGGCATCCGAGGACCGTCCGGGGAAAATTTCATTTGTAGACCGGGTATAAAAAAATGTAAATGATTATTAAAATTATTTTGTATCAAACTGTAATAAGATTCTGTTTTAGGTACATTTGAAATGATGATAAAAGATGACTAAATTTAATTTTATAGATATATTATATTACATAAATAAACTGAATTTATGTCATTTTCAACTGTTTATGATTTAACTGACTCATAGTCTGAAAATAAATAAAATGAATTTATGCCATTTTCAACTGTTTTTGGTTTAAGTAACTATTAAAAAAAATCTGACCGGGTTCTAGGCTCTAAAATCCGGGGTTTTTACGCGTCCTGGTTGCCAAATTTTAGAGATGGCAACCCTATTGGTACCTATTAAATTCAGTTTATATTAGTAATTTTTTTAACAAATACAATTATAGAGCCTTATTAAAAGTTTTTATAACTCTATCAAGAGTTGATTTTTTCATTAAACATTTTATTTACTGTTATAAATAATGTTTTATTACGAGAATATGTGGATACTGATAAGCAATAATGTGTCAACCCACAAAAAATCAAATTCTGAGATATTGATGTATTTTGATACTGCATCACCTATTAAACATTATTCAAAAAAAAAAAAATTAAGGTCATATAAACTAAAAAAGTACGAAAAAAGTTTCCTAATTAATTGTTTCGCATTTCAAGTGCCTTCCATATTTTCCAATTTGTACAATAATCTCAAATATTTGAAAAACTTTTTATGAAATAATATATTAAATATATCAATCTGCTTTTATTTAATTCATTTATCAAAAAATAAAAGAAAAGATGGCTATATACGTCTTTAAACATATTTGTTAAAATAGGTTCGACATGTTTAGACGCCATTTTCTCAAAATGAAGTTCGTGTGGCTTGACACAGTATTGCATATCAGCGTCCATATATATAACAGGGAACAGACTTCAATAGCAAAATATGTAATTATTTTTCTCATTCTTATTTTTGGGTGGGTGGTGAATAATAATTATCTCACCTCACGTTTCGTGTCCACCGATTCTCTTAATTGCATTATTATGTTACGGCTTCCGGCTGTGACGTTCCACCTGAAAATATATGGAAATCTTTCAAAACCATAATTAAGACTTTTTTTTAAACTTCAAAAAATATATAATTTCGTTTACGAGGGCAACAGACTTACACAAATTATTTCGAATTTATAACCTAAATTACTGAATCCATTTTGATAAAATTATATATAAGCTTCGCCAATAAACTATTTAAGTAACAGAATGCAAATGTTCCACTGCTGAGCAAAGGTCTCCTCTCCTATTAAGGAGACGGTTTAGAGCTTAATCCACCACGCTGATCCACTGTGCTGCGGATATACATGTGTCAGAATTTCTCCCGCCGAGCATGAGATGATGATTCAAAGACAAGCTTAGCATTTGAAAACTCAGCGGTGCTAGCCGGGTTTGAAGCCGCGATCACCGGCTTGAATTGTTGTTCTAACTACTAGACCACCTTGGAACTTATAAAATAAACTGTTTTACATAAAGAATTTCTCTGAACGATAGTTTCTGAGATATTAACGTTCAAACAAACAAGCATCTTTCTATGTATTTGTCAATGGGGATTTTCTTTTTTCTTAGTGAAATAGATTCTTATATAAAACTGACCTGCTCCATTGAAAGTGATAGGCTCTAGACAAAAACGCCATGGCATGATATTGATGACGCTCCATCACCCACTCCTTGGGGCTGGTGCCTTCTATGTGGTTATGAGCGTCGAAGTCTGGGAACATGTCGCAGGCCGCTTCGCGCATAATCTGAAATATCTATACGCGTAAACTCACTCGTCCTGACCGATTCATCATCGCAGAGCCGAAACCGCTGGGGCTACGAACTTGGAATTTTGGCAGTTCCTTTTAGGTTGAAAAAAAAGAAAGGGTTTTTTGATTATTCACCCCTAAGAGGGTGGAAAGGGATAAAACTTTTGTATGCAAAATCTTATTCCGAAGTCGTATGAACTTAAAATCTAATACACATACTTCTGGGTGATAGTAATGAAATGTAAAATAGAAAACGGAGTACTATAATTCCACACTGAGGTTCAAGGGGGTAGTAAAGTTTGTATGGAGAAAATATATGTTTTTGGCCGATTATCATTAAATACAGCTCAAACATTACTTAGGGAGAATAACTAAATTACCAGAATTTTAAAATCATCCCTTATAGTGACGCTAGGGGGTACTAAATCCTGGAACGGTAACTGAAATTCCAAAATATACGCGGGCGAAACCGCAAGCAACTGCTAGTTGGATGCTGATATGCAACACTGTGTGTATAACAAGCCACACGGTTTTTTTATAATTAATTAAAAGCATATTGATACATTTCATTTAATATCTAATAAGAAGTTTTTGAAATATTTGAGATTATTGTATAAATTGCAAAATATGGAACGCACTTGAAATTCGAAACAATTAATTAGGAAACTTTTTTCCGTACTTTTTTAGTTTATATGACCTTAATTTTTTTGGATAATGTTAAATAGATGATGCAGTATCAAAATACATCAATATCTTAAAATTTGACTTTTTGTGGGTTGACACATTATTGCTTATCAGCATCCAGTTATGAATAAAATTTAAAATATCAAGTCGTTTTATTGGGTTGTCTGGAAGAAATCGTTCAGTCGTTTATTTTTTCCTTTAACTTAACTGTAGATTGTATGTGCTGTGCAGCTGTTGAGCTAGAAGCTTAAAGTTTTAAAAAGTATGTTATGACGCGAAATAATAGCGTAAAATAAATCTATATAATAATTTTACTATATTTTTTACGACGTACTTTTTTCCCACATTTTAATAATATATTATACATTTTAATATAATATATAAGATGCGCCTTATTGGGAACCTATGGTCTACAGCAGAGGCGTAATTATACCATTTGAGGGCCGTGGCCAATTCTATGGATGGGGCCTTTCAATAAAAATCGTCACATTACAACTTAATTTTAATGGACCACTTAAGTAACAGAAAATATTAATAATATAGGCATTTTAGTTAAATATCTGATAATATCTGTTGTTACTTGAGTATACTATTAGAACGCGATGTACTAGAGAACAGAATTGGACGCTGATAAGCAATGTGTCAACCCACAAAAACTCAAATTATTTAAATATCTGATAAGTTTTATTTGTAGAGCATAGATATCATATTTATAATGAAATAACATATTAATTTTAATAAGATTTTTATTAATATAATTAATTTCGCCCGGGGCCCCCTCGGGTTCGCGGCCCGGCCCTGCCACCTACTGCCACTGGTCTACAGTAAAACTACGCTGACCTGTATCATCCTTTTCACACTGTACGGCTTATCGAAATGTTCCTTCAGCGCTGACGTCGTGGCGTTCGCTATCCACTTCAATTTAACGATATTACCGATACAGATCCACGTGACAGTTACACATACGCCCGTCACTGATATTATAACGCCTTTGCTGGAAAATTATAAGTACATATATTATTGTATACTGTTAGAACGCGATGTACTCGAGAACAGAATTTGACGCTGATAAGCAATAATCTGTCAACCCACAAAAACTCAAATTCGGAGATATTGATGTATTTTGATACTGCGTCATCTATTTAACGTTATTCAAAAAAACCTCAAGTGATCTAAACTAAATAAGTACGGAAAACAGTTCCTTAATTTAACGCTTCGAATTTCAAGAGCGTTCCATATTTTGCGATTTATACAACAATCTCAAATATTTAAAAAAGTTAAAAAGAAAAAGTCAAAATAGAAAAGTAAAGATAGATATATACGTCTTCAAACAGATTGATGAAGAATCGGTTTGACATCTTTAGACGTCATTTTCTAAAAATGAAGTTTGTGAGACTTGACACAATATTGCTTATCAGCGTCTAATTCTGTTCTCTAGTACATCGCGTTCTAACAGTATACTCAAATAACAACAGATATGATAATCTTATCAGATATTTAACTAAAATGCCTATATTATTAATATTTTCTGTTACTTAAGTGGTCCATTAAAAATCCATAGATTTGGCCACGGGCCTCAGATATCTTGGAATTTTTAATCTTGTCCCGTGTCCAGGAATTAGATGATACTTTCCGGGAACACTTGGTAGTTTTTAACAGATACGTTTTTTTTTAATATTAGCTATTTTTAATGTGGGTAATCATTTTTTTAGTTATTTTTTTTATCTTTATAAAATCAATACAAGATGTATTCTCCCTTAAAAAGATTTAAAGATAGTAAATAAATTTAATCAAATTTTTATCCTATTGGGAAAATTATGAATATTAATCCTATCATTACAAAAGTTGTATTTTTTTAGGTTTCCTTTTTTTAAATCTTTTCAATTAAATACATATGGCCTTTCGCTATGGCAAAAATATTGTATTTTTTTTTGCTTTTTTTTGTACTTATGTTGTACAATACCTAATTAATTAAGTAGTAGAATTATCCTGGAAATTATGAGCTACAAGCTGACCTGACAATCCTATCCCACTAATATTATAAAGGGATAAAATTGTTTGTAAGTTTTCGGCTTATATGTGGGGGTTATTTCTGAAACTACTGATCCGATTTGAAAAATTCCTATCGAGTTGGATAGTCTGTTTATTGAGGAAGGTGATATGCCATATTACATCACGCTACGATTCATACGGGCGAAGCAGTAATTATAAACGCGACAGAAACCGCGACTATGTGCTAGGTTTTTGTAGAAAAATACCTAATGTTAAGTGATCATCCGAACATGGACATTTGCAGCACCAAAGGAGCAACCAAACGAGCCACAAATAAGAAGCCGGCTTACAAAGGTTAAGGGATAAAGGGGAATAGGAAGTAAGGAAAGGAATAAGAGAAACCTTAGGTTTCCGGCTCCCTCAATCACCGTACGGAATGCAGTTAAATTAGAAACTTTCAAACAAAAAAAAAATTCGAAATCCAGACGCTTTCGAATAATCGGTGAACATACATAAAGAAATTCCCAAACGAATTGAGCACCTCTTTTTTTGGATGTCGGTTAAAAAGACGAGAATAAATTAATCTTCGCTATATAAATATTGAAGTAGTAATTCCCATATGACTAATCCTATTCTTAGAGCATTTTATCTGAACGCGTTTTTTTTTCATACAGAAAATTGAACTGATTAGATCGAAAGATTTCGTACAAATACGAACGTCACGATGATGGTGCAAAATTTTAACTGGTCAAAGATAAAAGAAAATTAAAATGAGAAAATGTCCTTTATTACCTGTTCGGATCCGGTCGCACGTCCCATCCTTGGTTTGGCATATTACCATATCTGAGTGCTGCTATACCGATTGGCCCTAAATCATAAAAACAAAATTTTCGGTTTTGCCTCAGCAGGAACTTCTGCTGTAAGTTAGTAAGGAGTTATGTATCCTATTGATTCCAAATGTTACAGCATCGGGTCAAGGTTAACATAGAATTTTATTTTAATAATTTAACTTATAACCACCAGTCCCTGCAACCTCAAAGCCTTCGGCAAGAATTATATATCTATAAGTAAACATAAAATTGTAAATAAACAAAACGTGTATGATTAAGTTAGAAATAAGAGAACAGTAAAAAGTGAAAAGTAAAAAACAATGCCGAATAAAAAGTGCCTCCAAAAAAAGATTGACAAAAAATTAACAAAATTTAAAAAACTTCTTGCCACGCAAAAAAGATAAGACGGCATAAAAAAAACATACTGTGTAATTTAATATCATTGTAGTCACATAGAAAATTTCGAATCGAACAGTAGAAGTTCGTCAAATTCTTCCAACGACTATAAAAGAGTTGGTAACGTTCAAACGTCATGTCTTCATGAATTATAGCCAAGAAACATCCTGATTATATCAGCTTTCAAATAAAGCAACTGCGTTAAAATCCATTCGTTATTTAGAAGGTGACTCGACCGAGAGTATACTTAGCTATTCTTTTCAACCCATTACTAAAAAAAAGGGCTTTTTACGAGCTCTTACCTCTACAAAAATTAATTTAATGCGTTTAATTTATTTAAAAGCTGACACGATCGGGATGGATGGATAATTTTGTGAATATCTTTTTAAATGTTTAAAGGTTATCAGTTGTTTTCTAGTTCTTGAAAGGATCTAACCAACATCTATTGGTCTTATCGAAACGAAATTTACTATATTATAAATGATGTTAATACTAGACTGATACTCAGTATACACTTATGTTGCCCAAAATCAATCAATCAATATAGTGATAACATATTAATATATACCAGAAATAAGGGAGGGGAGGTAACTACAATTATAACGCATTTTGTACAAAAATTCACAAAATTCTAAGAAATTGTGTGAAATTATATAGGCAATTGTTTCTCTAATTGAAATTGAAATGCAGTCAAAATGACTTCCTTGGGCAATCTAGTGTAAAAATAACGCGCAATATTGACCTAATGTTACAACATCACCTGGACTCAGTAGTAAAGTAACAGCCTGTATCGCACTTCTGGGCAAAGGCCTTCCTCTCTTATTAACGAGAAGGTTTAATCCAACACGCTGCTCCACTGAGGGTTGGGGGATATATATGAATGTGTCAGAATTTCTCACGGCACGATGTTTTCCTTCATCGGCGAGCTCGAGATGAATTTAGAAATAAATTTAGCACTTGAAAAACGGGTTTGAACCGGCAATCATCGGTTGTGATCGACGTGTTCTAACCACTAGACCATCTCGGCTCTTCATGGACTTAGAAGAATACACAAATCCTCACTAACTAATAGCAGAAGCATCTTATTGGGGCTCGATGAAAAGGTCTTAATGAATAGACTTTATTAATTTTAAATAGAGCTAGCTTGTTTATAATTAAACTAGTCATACAAAGAACGCCAGTCCTGAACTGCACGGTGAGTTTGTCCTCGTTGAACTTGTAATCGTTCACGTAGTTGTTTGTCCACAGGTTTCTAGGTTCCTGCCACTGGCATATCACTGGCGGCTCCGTCCACATCACGTCTTGGGGAAGACTGGTATACAATACAATACAAATATGCTTTATTGTACACCAAACAACAAATATATACAAAAACAAACAAAGAAGAAGGGAAAAAATTAATATACAAAAGGTGGTGGAAATCTTTAAAACAGCGATCTCTTCCAGACAACGTTTGGGCAAAGGACATGAGACTGAATTAAACGGTTAGGCGTACAGAATAACATAAATAAGTAATATAGACTACATATACGACACACGAACAAATATATGTATATATACATATATAGAACACAATATATCAATAATAATACATTTTATAAATTATTGAAAAAATCATAAATCCGATTGCGTAACAAGACTATAGAGAATTATTATTAACTTTAAGTCGTTATAGATTCTTATCGGTAATTCTGATTGAAACATGATATGGACGCTGATAAGCAATAATGTGTCAACCCACAAAAAGTCAAATTCTGAGAAATTAAAAAAAATTGAAGTCATATATGTAAACTAAATAAGTACGGAAAAAAGTCAAATATTAAAAAAAAATTATTAGGTAATATATTAAATATATTAGCCTGAATTTAATTCATTATACCTTTTATCAAAAAATAAAATGGATGGATATACATATACTTCTTCAAACAAATTTGTTAAAAATGGTTTTATATGTTTAGACGCCATTTTCTCAAAACGAAGTCCGTGTGGCTTGACACAGTATTGCTTATCAGCGTCCAATTATTTCAATAATGTTAAATAGGTGATGCATTATCAAAATACATCAATATCACCGAATTTGACTTTTTGTTTGACACATTATTGCTTATCTGCATCTCAATGTGTAGACTGATATAACATAAAATATATAATTTAGAATAAACTCACTCGATACAAACTAGAGCCAGCTTCTCGTATTGAGCTTCAACCTTCTTCAGCTCCGCTTCGATCTCCTCGGGAGTCCTCGTGACTCCCGGAGGAGGGGGGGACGGCGCTCTGTACTGCACTTGGTACTTCATCGGCTGGAGACGCTTCGGCAGCTGTACTGAAATGTAATTTAATTAAATCTAAAATCATATACAATCAACACTGACGCGGGCGGAGCCGCGAGCAAATGCTTGTATATATTTTGCAGTTTTCAATTCATGAATAAGTTTAAATTGTAAATTAAAAAGTCTTTAATAGCTAAAGCATATTATTCTATACAAGATTATATAGGTCATAATAATGAATGGATTTAGTATAGCTGGATTTCATACATTTGTAGTATGTATATGTACGTACTTAATAATATTATTTTAAAAGAGTACGTATCGAGTTTCTTGCCGGTTCTTCTTGGTAGAATCTATATTCCGAACGATTACGATTCAAAAGTGCTTTTAAAAGCCTACTTGAATAAAGTTTTTTTTTTTATTGATTTTATAACAAGACTCAAAAAAATTGACCGACTTCGAGAACGAAATAAGTAAAAAAAAAATCAATATTTTCAACAACATTTTGAAGTCGGTGCCAAGTAAAATATTCGAAGTCGGTAGCAAGTAAAAACATTGGTACAGGTGAGCTTATAATATTTGATGAGTACCCTCGATTTCAAACAAAAAAAAGAATTAACGAAATCGGTCCAGCTATTTTCAACAAATCATTGGACATATCGACGCTGATAAGCAATACTGTGTCAAGCCACACAGACTTTCGGAAGTTCGCGTGGGTTGGCATAGTATTGCTTATCAGCGCCCATATGTTAGGTTTTTTATTGCTTATTCATTATTTGTTAAAAATGAAATGAAAGGAAAAAAATAAAATCAGCGAACATAGATAAAAAAGTTAGGAATGGTATAAGAATCTCTTCAATTTTCCAAATCCGATAAAAAAAAACTTTTGGAGGCGCCGGGTATCGATCCCGGTACCTCTCGCATGCTAAGCGAGCGCTCTACCATCTGAGCTACGCCCCCATATGATATCAAGTGCGAAATAAGAAAATACTTGCTTGACCAATTAAAATACAGTTAACATTGACATTCTGTACATAATTCTGTACAAAATATACCTTTCACTTATTATTAACCGACATTCAAAATAGGAAGTTCTCGATTAGTAGGTGATTTTTTTTATTTATAAATGGATGCTGATAAGCAATAATGTGTCAAACCACAAAAAGACATTCGGACATAGTGATGTATTCTGATGATGCGTCAAATATTTCATATTCATAATAATTTCATACATTAAAAAAACTTATTATTATACCTTTTCATTACTCATTTTATTAGAATGAAAAAGATAATACTTCTAAAAAAAAATATTAAGAGTAGGTTTGACATATTTAGACGCCATTTTCTCAAAATGAAGTCCGTTTGGATTGACACAGTGTCGAATATACGCGTCCATATATTCTTAATATGATCGACAGTCCACAAACAATCATTTATCATAATATTTCAGCGAGATAAACATTTGCCAGTATTTTCTTATATTAAATGATAAAAAGATTGATAAATATGAGATTTATCAGGATCATAGCCAATAAATGTTTCAGAATACGATTTGCATTCATTTTTAGTGATAAGATTAATACTTTATCAGATAATAATAAATATAGATGTGTCAATTGTGTAAAATACACGTTACGTACGGTTTTTTATGTGTTATTTTTTCGTAAATTAACGTTAAGCACGTGCATTTATCGGTGTTGTGTAAATATGTGTAAATGAAAGTGTCTCAAAAATAATTATGTCAAAAACTACGTCAGCTGATGTTACATCTTTAATGGATACTGTAAAATGAATTTTCGTATCTTGTAAGTATATTTTTAATCGACTACAAAAAGAAGGAGTTTCTTAATTCTAGTATTTTAATGTTTGTTACTTCAGAACTTCGTTATATTTTTTTTGTTTAAAAGAGTGTACTCAGATTGGTTAGGTTTTAATCAAAATCGGTTCGATAGTTTGTTTATTAAAATCAAAATGAAATGCGTATATTGTTTTTAAAATATCGATGTTTTTAGTCTTAATTATTTCTATAATATAAATATGTATTTTAATATCTGGATGCTGATAAGCAATAATGTGTCAACCCTCAAAAACTCAAATTCTGAGATATTGATCTATTTTGATACTCCGTCACCTACTTAAGTCCTCGAGAAGTCTAGAAGCCTAGATCCTGGCTGTTCAAATTCAAATTAAAAAGATACTTTACTCAAATAGGCTTATTAAGTACTTTCGAATTTTTGTTTATGATTAAATTTTACTTGACTACGGCGAAACCAATGAAGGGTTCTTACTTTAGCAGTCTATTTGCGATTGTATTTACCTGTGATCCACCGTAACTCCTAAACTGATGAACAAGGTGTCAATAGATTCATAATAATTATCCATACATACATAGCCTATATAATTTCTCCCTCTTAATAAATCCACTATTTTTTTGGTAAATTTGTGATCTGCTGCAGCGGACTGTATTTATTAACTTCCAAAAAGAGGGGTGTTGTAGGTTTGATTTGTGTATCTGTGTGTCTGTGGCATCGTAGCTGTTGAAGTTTGGACCGATGTTGATACAGTTTTTTTATTTAGAAGTTGATATAATCGGGATGGTTTTTAGCTATTATTTACGATTATCTGTCTCGATGTTTGAAGGTTATCAGCTTTTTTATTATTTGGATCTGAACACCTTATACTCCTCTGATTGAGTCGAAATTTAGTATCTTATGAATAAACATACTTGCACAACCTTGTCACAGTACTGTAGCACCAATTGCATCCGCCATCATAAGGATACACAATTCTCTACCAACTAACAGCAGAAGTATCGTTGTAGGTCTCGTTGTAATGGCCTCAAGGAGTAGGCTGGCAGAGTTTTTATTTAAATTTCCAATATTATATATTAATTTGCTTTCTGCTTTCAGTATTTGCTGCCTTATCTACATCCCGGCAATAATAACTGGCTACAAAACTAAATTTAAATGGATGGATGATCCTAAAAAGGCAAGATGTTTAACAGGCTATATGACAGACACGCAGCCGTGGGTCGACGAGTTTGGACATTTGACTTATCGAGAAAGTAAGTTTTTTTGTGATTGAAAGCATTACGTAGGACCTCAGAGATATGGGAATGTTAACTACCGCTTTTTTTTTCGCTGGAGAAAGCATTTATTCATCTCGCCTAAAGAATTAGGTAGGTTGGACTCCTACATATCATAGTGCATCAGACTATCCATTACCACTCAGTGGTCGCGGACGCATGATACCGTGACGCCTCGACGATCAGCCTGCTAATATGGGCCACTTTCGTCTAGAGAGTGTTCTCGGGTATCAAGGACACTCTAACCGACTGGCTTTTCTTCCACTCGGATTATGGCGGAGGAGATTCGGCGACGGCGATAAGCGACGTCTCCTTCCCCCAGTTGCCGTCTGAGGATCGCGTCTTAACATTCGCCTCTCGTTCCAAAATTTACTTGGAGAAGGAAAACCCAGAATCGAAGCGAATGGCAAAACATTGTTAAGTTGAACCCACAATTAGTTGTATCAAGAAAAACTTTACCTGATAAATAAACACGTGGGTCATCTGATGTTAAGTGATCACCGCTGCTGATGGACATATCAAAACATATATAGATGCGAGTGTAGTAGCGAAGAGGAATCATGAGATACATTGCGACAGAGCTGAGTCCTATGGTTAAAGCTCGCATTTTGCGTACGGGCTAGTTCGACTGAGGCAGTACCACATGAGCACATAATATAGGCCAAAGGTAGCTAAAATATCTGTAATTCATATGTTAAAGATGAAAGAATCGTACGGTCAAAGTGTCAGCTTAACCCTCTCCCCCATATCTTTTCTTACTTCCTATTCTCTTTCATACCATCCTTTTTAAGCCGGCAATGCATTTCGGGCACTATTGGTGTTGCAAATGTCTATGGCTGCCGCTCATCACTTGACATCAAGTGTCCCGTCTGTTCGTTTGATAGCTCTTTTTTTAATACGATATTATAGGTTTGCTTAAGTCTTGCTTAACAATGAAATTCCTACTATTTCGCCTGTCTTTAAAATTTATGAGTTTGTAATCTCAACCGCACAGAACAACCTCCTTCGTGTCTTCTCCATCCATTGGCGAAATAATCGGTGCTTATATGGCACAACTAAAAGCCATTAAATCTAAGAATTTAATTGAATTGAAGTCCTGTTTAGGCAGTGTATTTCCTTTACATGTTTAAATTTACAGATATCAACTCGTCGAGTATAATAGTTACAAACACAAACTCATTCAGTGCTGTAATCGCATTACAAATGAAAGTGAAATCGTTCAAGAACTCAAACGGTGAGAGAATTCAATATTTGAGCATGAGCCACTGTGGGTTGACGCGCGTACCACCGGTGAGTTCAAGACACAGTTGTCAGATAAACAATTCAAAACTTCTTGATGTAAGGTACATTAAGGCAGAGGTCATAATGGTTCACCGGTTTGATTGGATTACATTCGCCATGTTGATTTTTACTGACGTCATATGTATTATAATATTTCGGCGTTGAATACGTGAGTTGTGACACCTTATATTTTAAAATCGGTCAAGTCGTTTAGGCTACATGCTGTCACAATGGAACAAATATACATATGTGGATACATTTTTATAAAAAATAGAAACTTAAATATTTACAAATCGTAATAATTTCTGTACAAATCATATCCGCAGGAAAATGTGGCAATAAATGTAAGCGAAAAATATAACATTTTTTTTGGGTCAGTCGAGCTAACTGGAATCGATTCATCTGATATTAAGTGATCACCCTGAACATCTGCAGCACCAGAGAGTTACAAATCACTTTAAAATAATATGAAGTAGTGTAATCGTTCAAATATTCGTGATTTTTGTCAAGTCAAGTGAAGATAAATAGATTATAAATGTCTTATAATGACTGAGAATATTCAATAAGTATTCAATAAAAATATAATTATTACATATTGATAGATTCAATGTTTTAAGTCTTGTTTACTCGACTGTACCATGCTCGAGTTCGGACTCGCTTCAAGTTCTGACGTGGGTTGAGGTATACTAATTCCACTCATATCTGGTCATCCGAGAAAATGCATAAAACAAGATCATATATAAATAATTGAGTAAACTTGAAAATTAAAAAAAAAAACAAATCTATTAATTGAGACCATTTCAACGAGCACCAACACGATACATCTGCCTTGAGTTGGTGAGGAGATGTGCGTCTTGGCGATCCTGGCTGGAGCATCAGACCAAGAATTCCATAATTTTGCATATTTATGTTGCATGAATAAGTGTTTGAAATTTAAGGTCACACATATATTTGAAAGTAAATCAAATAATTATTGTGCTGTAACCGCTATAAACAAGGGCTCACGATCTTAAAATGGCTGAACCGATTTTGATAGAACCGTCATTAGAAAACCCTCTCTCAAATAAGAAAAATGTATCCAAATCGGTTTCCATTTGAGGAGGTATGATGCCATAGATAGTCACACAGAGTGGTCAAACTTATAACACCCCTCTTTTTGCGTCGGGGGTAAATGAAAACTATAGTTCATTGTATCTAGGTCCTTCATTTTAGAACACACCTATTTGACTTATATTATTTGTGTTGTTTAATTTAAAAAAAAATCTCCCTTTAAAACGTAAGTCTACACAAAACCCGCGCGAAAAATAGCTAACAACATTACATTATTATATGACTTAATAAGTACTCAGATATATGTATATATTATATTTATTTATTTATTTATGTATTTATTTATTTATATTTATGGCCATATATGTATGTAATGTATAATAGGTATTATATTATATAGGTACTTTATGTATATATATGCACTACCCTTTTATTTAAGGATTGTATTCCTTCTCAGTTGGGTTGTCTGTAAGAGATCGCTTTAGTGGTAAGACCGTCCTTGCCTACAATTGTTTTTATCTTTAAGTATGTCTATTGTAACCCTTAAAAATTGAGTGCAATAAAGTTTTTTATCTATCTATCTATCTATTTATCTAACAACCTGACAAGTTTTGAATAAAATTAGCAACAAACAATTAAAATAGGATCTTTGTTTTCAGATATTCAAAATGAAAGACAATCATGGTCTCAGTTTAGCAGATACCATTGAATATGCGACGTTCTATGGCAATAATTTCGGAAGTATCGACGCCGATGCAAATATGTATGACGTCTCAATGAATGCTACTGAGGCAACAGAGATTGATATGGATATTGCCTCCATAAGACGACGTAAGACTTACTTGATTTAGGAATAAGAATCAATAAACTGGTGTCTGGTATATCACACACGTTACAAAAGTGTCTTCATTTTCACAGCACCTAAGTTTCATTACTTATATAATTATCAATGATGAAATGGGAGCTTTAAATTAAATATCAGTTTAGTTTCAGACTGTTGCAAAGGAATCAATCATGAAACGGTTAATTTAAAAGAGCCCTAATGGGCAATTTATATAGGCAAGAATGAAAGATTAGAAGAACTAATCTAAATATTATGATTTTCTGTTGAAAGAAATGACTACGTAATAAGAGATTAAAATATTTAGCCATACAATGTATTACGACCCTGAATTTAGCACGCAGACCAAAAAAATATTGTTAGGGTTCCGCTATGAAAAACTCAGATAAATTGATGTAGTACTTTTAGAGAACTCTTCAAAAATTATTTTTGGCTATAAAAATTTTCGAGTGATGAAATAAAAATCCAATTTCTTGTAGATATTTTAATTGTAAACAATATCATATGCTTTAACCTCTAGCGACATTTCCGTTCTATATATCCGTATCAATTAATTATTGATTTGTAATTAAGAGTCGTAATTTATTTTATTTGCATCAGTTATTACAGGTATATTATCAAAATAAGTTGCAATCAATATATTTTTAATTTTTCCAGAATTAACATTGTGGGGAGTGGGTTTTCAAGGTTATAAATTTAGTAACTTGAAAGAATTGGATCTTCGTGCCTGTTCCATACAAGCAGTGGGCAACCATACTTTCCAAAGAATGCCTCATTTAAGAAACCTTTATCTAGGAGAAAATAACATACACTATGTCGAAGCTAACGCCTTCGGCTCGTTGAGTAATTTAAAACACTTAGACATTAGCCGAAACTGGGCTCTCAATGAAGATGGACAACCGAAGGATATGATTTTTGAAAGTGTTGATGTTTTCAGCAATTTCAAATTGGAATATTTGGACTTTTCATTTACTAATCTCGGTTCACGTAACATTGGCGTACTAAATAAACTTGGTCCGAATCTTGAAATGTTATCCCTATGTTACGCTGGCTTAAACAATTTACGAAATGATGTTATTATGATTCCTTCATTAAAATTTCTCGATGTATCCGGTAACAAGGATATACTAAACTCTCCCAATGTTTTTCAAGGACTAGAAGACAAATTGCAAGTTATGTATGCTGAAAATATCGGACTCAATGAAATTGACTTTTTCTGTGATTTTTCGAAACTAGAAGTTCTTAAATTGAGCAATAATGAAATATCATCCGTACCGCCGCACGTCGCGGATAGCTTGACGTCTTTACAAATACTCGATTTAGACGCCAACAGATTCGTATCTTGGTTCGAATTCATGTTTTCTCTTATGCCAAATTTGAAGCTACTTTCGTTAAGATATAATAACATCAACATAATAACAAAACAAATGTATCAAGATTTAAAAAAATTACAATACATAGGTCTATCTAACAATTACTTAGTTTGCAATTGTCAAGCGAGGGACATTTACGAAACCGCTCTGAAAAACGAATACACAAAGACAGTTGAATTCATAACTGGATCGAATAATACAATAAATGAAAGATTATTTCATACGGGATTTAAAGATTTTAACGTTCTAATAAAACGAAGAAAGAACATAACGATATTCTGTGATCGTGGTGATAACTGTGATATTAATATTGATCCAGAGATAGCAGGAGATTATTTATTGTTCGATTATAATCAAAATACTAATACGTATAACTGTTTAGTAGCTACAGAGGGAAAAACAATAACTGTTCATAAATTAGCCGGATGCGCTCAAGTTAGAGACATGGATATTCTAGACGATTATTTAAATGAATGGAACAAATTTTTACTCTTCATTATACCGGGTCTCTTGCTTCCGATTGTATTTTTCGTTTTTGTCTTCAGGAAGAATTTTAGATACTTTATTATAATGATAAGGAATTCGGCAACGCTGAGTTTGATTAATAAGAAAAGCGTCCCTGAGGGTGAGTGTATTTTTCATTTAATGTTCGTCTAGGTTTTCTATATAGTAAAGAAGTAATATGATTTAAATTAAGAAGTTTGAATCAATTTCAAAGAAATAAAGCAATTTGGAAATGTAGAAATCTAAACTATTTTATAAAAAGGTAAACATTCTTTGAAAGTTGTTGGGATCTCTGAGACTCCGATTTGAAAAAAAAGGCATAAGATAGCCCATTTACTGTAAAACCTTATTATTTGATGAATGATGATTATAATCCATGAATAACAGGAATGGCCTCACTTTAGTTCTAAGACACCGAAAATCGAAATTAATAACTTCATAGGAGAGCGATATAACTGTAAATTTTTACTGTCACGACATACCATTGATATTTGTTAAATTGTGTCGATATTTAGCTCTTCTGTAATGTAATTTTGACTTATGTTGTATTCGAATTAATGCGACAATATGTGATTATTTTTGATATCGCCAGTATTACTCGTTAGCCTCCTGGTCAGTTTTTTTTTTAATAAACGCATCACACTCAACGGCTCTCATTAAGATCGCGTGACCTTGTGTCGGGGGTCCGAAAACACTCACAACACTAACACAAACACCCAGACCACGACAAACATCCGTATGGCCAATACAGATATTTGCCGAAAGCGGGGATCGAACCCGCGACCGTTAGCGCTTGAGTGAGTTGCAGTGACCACTGCGCCAACATGTCTGTCAAAGTTTATGTTAAACTATATCTATTAGCTTTTTAAATTCATCTTCAATTCATTAATGTGAAATGCATTATATACCAAATAAAGGACAGTATTGTTTTAGCATCTATAATCACCCAAAATGAAAATAATATTATATTAAAAACTATTTATTAACCGACTCCAAAAAGGAGGAGGTTCTCAATTTATAGTGTCGTATGAAGTTTTATTTAAAAGGGCTTACATTCAGACTGGTCCCATAGAATTATCAAAATCGGTTTTCTAGTTTTGTTTTGAAGTCAAAATAACTGGTATAAGTATTTCGTTTACGTAAATGAAGTTTCGTATTTTGCTTTGGTTAAATATACCATAATTTTAAGCTTGAAAAATACTATTTTTCAGAGGGAATGATATTCAATTACGATGTTTTCGTTTCGTATTGCAACGAAGACAGGGCCTGGGTGTTGGATCAGCTTTTGCCGCACGTTGAGAGAGATTGCAATATAAGCGTTTGTCTTCACGAGAGAGACTTTCAGGTATGTAACCTGCCTATTCCCATGGACTAGTCCACTGCGAGCTGGATCTGCACCCGTGTGGAGAACTAAATGTGCCGCTCCCTACCCTTTTTACATTGGAGATTAATGTGTCTATACACCTATGTCTGTGGGTTTGTACCTTTGTGAGAATATTTAGACCAAACGCGTAGGCTGATTTTGATAAATACGATGTTTACGATTTATCACATCAAGAATGACACAGAAAGCATAAAATTTAGAAAAATAAAAATTGCCGATTTTTTTAAACGAGCAAGCGGGTAACCTTATGTTAAGTGATCATTCGCACTTGGACATTTGTAGTAATGTGTGAGAGGGAGTTAGGCTTCTTGCTCTCATACACGTGATTTCTCACTACCCCTCCACACCACACCTTGTGAAATGTGATTTTTATAAACGAAAAAAAAAATACTTTTTTATTCAACTACAGCAAAGAGAGCTAAAGGAAGGTTATGATTTTGCTTGATGACAGGCTATATATGTATGTATATCTGTTCCACCGGATCTCCTAAACTACTAATCAGAACTGGACAAATGTATGGTTAGAAAAGACTTGATCGTCCGCTAGTTGGCTATATGACGTGTCACTAAATCTAATGTGGCACCCTCTAAATGATAAAGTAAAAAAAATGAGATAAATGTTTTATGTAGTATGGTTTTTTGTTCTAGTCTTAGCTTTCTACATTTTTACTCAAATTTTCCAGGTTGGTCTATCAATTTTAGAGAACATAGTCTCCTGTATGGACCGGTCTCGTTCCATCATGCTCATCATCTCAAAGAGGTTTCTGCTAAGTCAATGGTGTCAGTTTGAAATGCACCTCGCTCAGCATAGGTATGTAGTTATTTCATTAAAAAATCAGTTTCTTAATCAAATTGTACTTGATTTTAAGTGTTAGTGTTGAGGTTAAACTTACAATAAGTAAGCCTTAGGCGGGAATTACAGTTGTAAGTTTTACTCTCGTTACTGGTGATAGTTATCTAGAACATATGGATGCTGATAAACAATAATGTGTCAACCCACAAAAAATCAAATTTAGTGATATTGATGTGTTCTGGTAGTACGTCAGGTATTTAACATTATTAAAAAAAATTAAGTCATTTAAAGTATATAAATAGGAAAAAAGTTCTTGAATATTTCGAATTGCAAGTGCGTTTCATATTCTTCAATTTATACAGTAATCTTATTAATTTGAAAGACTTTTATAGATAAAACGTTTCATTATACTAATTTGCATTTAATTAATTATATCTTTTAGTAAAATAGCAAAGAAAAGATGGCTATATAATTCTCCAAACTATCTTTAAGCGCCATTTACTCAAAATGAGATGTGGCTTGATATGTATTTCACATCAGCGTCCATATGTGAGGTTCAATAAACATGTCATGACAGTAAAATCTTTAAGGTTTAACACAAAAATAAAGTATTAATGAGAATCTTATGAAGGTATGTAAGCAAAACTTAAACATATAAATTTCGCCTTCGATATTTTCCCCATAATTTTCGAAAGGAAAAATAAGGTTCAGATCGTATATACTATACTAAAATGTGATTAATAAATAATGCATTTGAGTTTTTCTTACACGTTTGTGAAGTTCGACATAGTCACTACCAAAATATAAAACAGTAGCTCTTGCTTGTGACTAAGTAGATAATTTTAAAGTTTTAAAGAATAAAAAATGAATAAATGTGTAATAACAGACAGGTTGGCGCAATGGTCACTGCAACTGACTAAACCGCTTCCGGTCGCGAGTTCGATCCCCATCAGGGCAAAAATCTGTTTAGGACATACGGATGTTTGTCGTGGTCTGGGTGTTTGTGTTTGTGTTGAGGGTTTCCGGACAGGATCTTGAAATCCTAATGGAAACCGTTGAGTGTGATGCGTTTATTTATTTAAATAATAATCGTTACCACTAATGAATCTTTGAAATAATCATTTGAAATACTTTACAGGTTGCTAGAAACACGCAGAGAAGACCTGATTCTGATACTGCTAGAAGAAATACCGAGACGACTCCGCCCAAACACGTTACATTACCTCATGCTCACAAAGACCTACATAGTTTGGCCGCAGGACGAGACAGAACAGAATTTGTTCTGGAAAAGAATGAAAAAGAGTCTCGTCACACATAAGTTGAAACATCAGGAGAATGTGTCTCTAGCTTGAAGAAAGTCAAGAAGAACCCGATTTTTTGGCAACGGTGTATTATGTTACTTAGAAAAACGAATTAGTGGGTTTATAGCAAGAATTACATTTGTAAGTTTTACTCTCGTAAATGATATAAAATATCTCTGTAATCCCAATAACAGATATGTAGTAAGCAGTTAAACGCTAATAAGTAATACTATGTCAAACCACGCGGGCTTTATTTTGAGAAAATGGCGTCTAAATATGTCAAATCTTTGCTTAATAAATTTATTTGAATATGTATGTACCCATCTTTTCATTTCTGTTTTGTTAAAAAGTATAATGAAAAGATTTATCTAATGATAAGTTTTTCAAATATATGAGATTATTCTGTATAGCAACACACTTCAATATTTGAAACATTAAAAAATAAACTTTTTTTCGTACTTATTTAATTTAGATGACTTTATTTTTTTTTAAATAATGTTAAATACGTCACGTGTTATCAGAATATATCAACATATCTGAATTTGAATTTTTACGGGTTAACACATTATTGCTTATCAGTATCCAGTTATGAAAGCTGTGTATGCCAAAAATAACGCACTTACAGGAATAACAAACAAATTTTTAGATATTAATGAAAGTCTGAGAGCAAAACTTATATCTTGTAAGCAGAGGCGTAATTATACCATCTGGGGCCCGTGGCAAATTCTTCGAATGGGCCCTCCCAGTAAAAATCGTCACGTTGTAACTTAATTTTAATGATCCACTTAAGAAGTTATCCAAAACTATGAATAATATTTTGTGTATTTTATTTAAATATCTCAGTAAGTTTTATTTTCAAGAGCATAGGTTTATACAAATTTATAATGAAACCAGCTCGTGCTCGCGACTTCGTCTGCGATGTCTATGATGCCTCCGTCATAGTAGCTTTATGCATATAAAGTCTCAGCCCGATCGGTTTAAAATTGACAAACTTTCATACAAAACTTCATTCCCTTGGGGGTAGAATTAATGAAAATTCTATTTTAACGGATGCCTACGTCATAACATCTACCTGCATGCCAAATGTCAGCCCGGTCCGTCCAGTGGTTAAGGCTGTGCGTTGGTAGATCACTATGTCAGTCAGTCACCCTTGAATTATATTTAGCTAACAATTTACTTTTAATTATTAGATTTTAATTAATAAAATTCTTTTAGGCCGGGGCCCTCTCGGGTCAGGGGCCCGTGGTTTTCGCCAGCCCTGTCACCCTATCACTACGCCCCTTTGTAAGTTTTGCTCTCGTTACAGATATAAAATAACTCTGTTATCTGGCAGCAATCACCTAAATAGTCTTACGTAGGCTGTGCCAATATATATTTCAGTGGCGGTACATTCTTTCAGGTATAAAAACGATAAACAATTTATGTGAAGTCTTTTAGCCAAAATCTCAAGTGTAATTCTCAGCTATGGCGAATATATTGTCTATTTTTCTTTATTTGTTATTTGGTAACAATACCCCGAAAGAAAATCACGAATATTCGAACAATATTTTTAATTATAATTTTACATTACAAAAATGATTAAATTCAATCATTCAATCGATGATTTCTTATCCAACTCTTATGTCTGAGACTATAATATTTGTTTTTATTAAAACAACTGATACTGTTGACAAAACTTCGTTTGTTAATTTATTACAATTTATGTCTGTTTTATGTCTATCATATCAGAATATTTATTATGATATGATAGACATATACAGAATGGATATTCTGATAAGAATTGCTTGTGATGTTATCTAATACAGAGATAAAAACAACTTAAGATTAAGGATGGTTTTGAAATAAAAATAAAATATGATCAAATACGGATTTTTTTATTTACGGCCGACATAAGAAGAGGGATTTTATAAGTTTGATTTGTTCGTGTGTCTGTGTATGGCATGTGGCCTCATTTGTAAATATTTACGGAGAATAATAACTTTGCTACGCGCGCGAACCGATTGTGTTAGTGTAGTATGCTCCCAGCATTATAATAACGGTAAAGACAATGTTAATATTGTGAGGGTAGGCGAAGAATACTCGCGCACTCGTCGCCGGAGGGCGCGCGGTACACCAGTCAGCTCGTGACCACGACGAATGTAACTGCGTCGAAACGTCAGGCAATAAAAAAGTATTACTACCATTAGTTATCGCGATCAGACCCGTTATATTAAATATGAATAAGATAAATCGCGAAAGTTTAAAATATAACTTACACGTTGTCATAGTTATTCCTCCGCTGATTTTCTTCGGCTGTGGCGGTGTAATCAGAAGATCGAGATTAAGTACCCCACTGCAAATCCTGCAATAATATTATAATTATTAAACCATTGGCAAAGGTGGTTTTTAGTTTTACCCGACTGCGCGACGCAAGGGGGTTAATATGTTTATCAGTCTATGTATGTATGGGTTTGACCGAACACATGGGCTGATTTTGATAAATGACTCATCGTGTCGATAACAGCACGAATGTCTTAGAAAGTATAAGGATTAAAACCAATCCAAATGGCCGAATTTGGACGCTATAATGTAAAAAATAAAATAAAATGAAAATCGACAAGCTATTTTAAGTGGGGTATTGCTGAATAGATATTTAAGATTTTGATAAAATTTATATATAGCGTAGCGCCATCCGGGCCATTAAGGTGAATATACTGACACTTCATTCATTAAAATCGGTTCAATAGTTTATGCGCTACGCTAAAACATATAAAGAGACATCTACTCGTATATAAGTAGACTGCCAAATTCATTACCCTATCTTTTGGCTTCACTGTAGTAGGTAATAATATAACAAAAAACGATATTAAAAACTTATAAAAATTAATAAAGATTAAATTAAGCCAAATTGCTTAGTCTGTAAGATTCTACGATCCTCTGCTGATTTTAAAATATCTTACTATGGCTAAAAAAGAATGACGAAAATATAGTTGCTGATATTGCGTCGTGACGGCCCTCACTAGATGGCGCGTCATTCAAGATTCATTTTTACGTTTATATTTATTATTAAATCAAGAGTCATTTTTACGTTTGTCACGTTTGTCGATCGTGTAAAACTAGCGTACCTAGCTTTAACAATAAGGTCCATTTTTGCGCAATTGAAAATGCCCATAAGCCTTATTTTTATCAACAATTTGATTTAGTATTTGATTCAAATTTTAACTTTATAGGAAAAGTCAGATACGCGGTTTTGAAATATCCCCGACGATATCATTTTTCAATCAGAATTACTGTTTAGAATATATAACGATTTAAAGTTGGTTAGTAACGATTTTCACTTATAGGCTTTTATACAAAACTGCAAATGGTCGAGTTACGCAGTAGTTTTTAATTTCTTAATGTTATTGAAGAAATATATAATTGTTGGAAGTATTAGAAGCAGTACTTTCAATTTATTGTCTTGTCAATCTACATATGTCTTTAATTATTACATATAACTTCCTACCCTGCGGTTCCACTCGCGTTTATGGTTACTGTTTTTTTCCTATAAATCGTAGCGTGATGTAATAAGCCTACAAGCCTCCTCAATTAATGGGTTATCCAACGCAACAAAAATTTTCCAAATCGGATCAGTAGTTATATATCTCTATAGATAACCCCCTACATATAAACTTAGAAGCAATTTTTACCTCTTTATAATATTAATATAGTTAATACGTCATATATAAGTTGAAGACCATAATTGTATCTTTCAATCATACCTGTATTTCCGTAGATTAATTTCACCAGTCCTAGTTCTTGTCATGCAAGTTTTCAAATACTTTGCGAATGCCTGCTCTGAAATAATTAAAACTTCATTATAGTTTGAAGACTGATGTACCTCTAGAATCCAGGGTCACGATCCTCACGTGCCTCGGATCGTGACCCTGGTATAACCGGGAAAATGCTAGGTAGATGATGTAGGTGATGATAGGTTGGCGTAGTGGTCACTGACTGAAGCGCTCACGGTCGCGGGGTCGTTCCGCTCACGGCAAGCGTCTGTATTGGCGATACGGATGTTTGTCGTGGTCTGGGTGTTTGTGTTTGTGTTGTGTGTTTCAAGACCCCTGACACAGGATCATAAAATCTTAATACCGCTGTAGGGCCGTTGAGTGTGAAGCGTATATTTGGATGCTGATAAGCAACAATGTGTCAACCCACAAAAAGTCAAATTCGGAGATATTGATGTTTTTTGATACTGCATCACCTATTTAACATTATAAAAAAAATTGAAGTCATATAAATAAAATAAGTACGAAAAAAGGTTTCTTAATTAATTGGTTCGAATTTCAAGTGCGTTCTATATTTTGCAATTCATACAATAATCTCAAATATTTGAAAAACTTTTTATTAGATAATACATTAAATATATCAGTCTGATTTAATTTAATTAAAACTTTTATAAAAAGATAAAAGAAAAATGGATATATACTCCTTAAATCATATTTGTTAAGAAGAGGTTTGACATCTTTAGACGCCATTTTCTCAAAACGAAGTCCGTGTGGCATGACACAGCTTATTAGCGTCCAATTATGTTTTTTTTTTTTGACGTATTTATTATTGTAGTCTATTCTTAATTTAACCACATACTTAACAATAAATAAAAGATGGTAGTGTGTAATGTTCTTTTATTGATTTAATGAATTTTAATTTTTTATTTACCATTCTTCACTCTTTCTCTATATGAACAATAAGTGTACGAAATTTCATACTCCTCGATCCGCGCAAATTTCGTAAGAAGCGTTACAAAGTTTTTAGTTCACGAGTTAATATATAGATTTTCATATCGTTATGTACTTCTTTTAATTTACGAATTAGACTGTATATTAATAAAATGCATTTCGTTTATTTATGAAGATTGGAGAACGAGCAGGCAGGACAACTGATGTTATGTGCCGTTAGACATGGATATTTGTAGCACCAGAATATAGGGTAGAGGGTTGGGCTTAAGATCCTCTTATTCGCTACTATGCTCCTGAGGTACTGCTTGGGTCGGACCCCCAAACAAAATGCAGTCAGGGCTACGACTAGGCTAGACCATATTAGATGCTTACCATTCTCTTCAGCTATGAACGTCCTAGGATCAGGCAGAAACGGAGGCTCAGCCATATTGAGATTATCTAGCTCTTCCTTTTCTTTTTCATTTTTTGTATATCTAAAAAGATCCAGTATAGATAATTAAGGACTTAAATCTTGAAGCGAGGGCATCATCAGTAATGAATGAGTGACCTTAGCTCTAACCTGGATCTGCTATTACATGTGTCAATAATTTTCAGTTTCTAGCTTAGTACAGGCAAAGTGAGTAGTTAACAAAATATCTACCAGTAAAATCGTATGAGATGACTTCGAAACAATTTCCTTTTTTTTATTTAAAAAAGAGGGCAAGCGAAGAAATAGTACCACCTGATGTAAACTGTAACGATCGCCCGGACTTCTGCAACATCAGGGACGTTGCGGGTCTGTGACGAAAGTTTGTCTATACCTATAATCGATACTTGTAAATCCCTAAATAATTATTTATACATAGTTCCTTTATATATGTATACGTCGGTGCGAAATAACATCAGTTATCCTAAAACACGTGCATTTCATTCAAGATTTGGTCAATAAAACAGACGAGGTGAGGTTCTGTTAATTGTCAAGTTGATTAAATCATCTTTTGTAATACTGAAGTTTTAGTGAAACCGTTCTTCTCTGAGATGGAAGTATTATCCCGATTATGTCAGCCCATATATAAGCTGTCGTCAGTAGCTAGGCTCTATTTCACTTAATTTTTTTATACACCTGGATCCACAATTGACGATCCATGATCGGCTATCGAGCTCAGGTCGGTGGATCGTCCCGTGTAGACCCAGCTATTGTATCTAACTTACGGATTAGCCTTCAAAAAAGCTTCAACCTCTTTGATTTTATCGCGTATATCCTTGTAAAATTTCGTTCGTATCTCATCTTGTTCCTTCTTCAGTTTGTACGTTGCTTCGTGTTCTTTCACATTGAAGATAAAAAGATCTGTAACATCATAAACTACTAAATGATGTTCCAACTTTAAAAATATCTATTGTGGACCTTAGGCGAGAATTACACTTATCAGTTTTGCTCTTAGACTTTCACAGATATACATAATTTATTTAAATGCTTTTCACCTGAAATAATCTGCAGTCAATGCATTATTATAGACAATCCTAACTTTCTTAAAGCTACCTAGGTAAATGTCACCAGGGTACAGAGTTGTTTTTTATTAGTTGTGGGACTAAAGCTTGCAAGTATAATTCTCACATATTGGAAAAAAATCAGTGGTCACTTAATGATTTATTAATGAACTAAGTTCTAAATTCATCAATTTAGATTTATACCGTACCTTCGTATCTATTTGGCATGTCAGCGGTCAACGCAAAACTTCTAGAGCTCTCGCTTAACAAATCTATCATAGAACGAGCTGCGCGCACGCACACACACGAGCCGTCTATGATCTTAGGTAGTTTTACAGCCACGTGCATTGATGGGAAGGACAGCTCGACAGGTTCCCTAGACGATAGATAAATATCGTAAATACTTTATATCTGACTTCGACAGAAAGAGACTTATTATCACTGATAGTCTTATATCGTTTAATAGACTTTTTTAAAATTCGAACCAAATTATTAAATTTCGTCAATTCTGTTTTCATGAATAAATGATGTAAGCTTTATTGTTATTTTTGATTACGATCGGTCTAGAGGTCTTTTGCAAGTTCGACCCTCCGTCGAGGCAGATTGTATTTGTATAAATAATTGTTCCTAAATCTTGTGTGTTGGTCCTTGGAGGTCCTTGGAGCACGTATAGCTTAGTACAAGCTGGTTCCAGTTAAGTTAAGATAAGTATCGTTTCTCTTAGTAAGGAGATTATTCTAGCCTTAATTGTTGCTGACTTTCCCATAGGAGTTGTGGAGGTCAGCTCTGTGTAAAATCAGTAACTTGTCAATATCTGGACTAGAATAAAAAGTAGACCCTGGTAAAGCCAAGAAAATCTATCTGTATCTGTATTGTGCTCCATAATAAAAGATATCTCAAGCAGTAGGAAATAGTAGTCAATTATTTACCGTTCCGGTTCAACAGGCTTTGGTTTCCTGGTTGGTAATGGAACAGCAACCCATAAATTAAGCCGTAGACCCTTGAATTCTCTTTGGTATCTGGCCAGCTTTATGGAGTCCCATTGAAGACGGGTCTCCAGGTCTCGAAGAAGAGTGAATGATGCACATTGGATAGCGTTGGAGAGCTGCTCGCGGAGAGCTAGACGTACCTATGGTTGATAATATGTCTAAATAAGAGTTAGTATTTTAGGGTAACAGTATCCGTAATTTATTAATTTGTTATTTTATGTATAGTACCCGGCAAATAATATATTTTAATACTAGCTGTACCCGTGACTTCGTTCTCGTGAACAACAGGATGCAGGCCCGCGCCGTCCGTACATGCAAAGTTGTGTGACGCACGACGGCGCCGAATCCAAAAGGCGCCGGGCTTATACTTAAAATTTTCAAATTTTAAATATTTACATTGGATTCCGTATTAAAAACTTTCGGGAAAAGACTTGTAGCTGACTTGTAGCTTGTAGCGTGGACTAAACCATTTTCTACTAATATCGCCTCTATAAAAAAGGCGCATATAAGACAGTTGCACGACGGCGCCGATTCGGCTTGGCGCGGGCCTGACAGGATGGTATGTCTTATACAAAGCAAAGCTATACTCTGACGTGCCTCTCAAGAAAGGAGCATTTTAATCGAATTAATAATTAATAAAATTTTGTAAAACTTTTGACTTTTCCTTCAGTTTGCCGTATACAATTACTTCCCAAAAGTTGATCCTTATACGTGACACTATCAAATGTTGCAATAATACAGAATTGTTTTTTATTTAATTAGCGGCAAGGGTAATAAAATTTCTAAAAAAAGTAGTCTAAGTCACTTCACATAACATTTTCTATCTGCTAGTGAAAGTACCATCAAAATCGGTCCAGCCGTCCCCGAGATTAGTAGAACCAAATAGAAATACGAACCGTATATACTTTCATATGCATTAATGTAAAAGCTATTGATTTAATTTCATTTATATGTATATATATTTTGACGCATACTGTACTAAGCTTTAGGACGCTCTTGTGGATGTAAATTTAATAAGATTATAACATTATGTTTACCTCGTTGTAACTTTTAGTCTGCAAAGCTGTGTATTGTCTGGAGTTAGCAATAAATTCCTCTAACATTTCTAACATCTGGAATATGAGATTGATCATTTAAGTGGGATGGTACCCATTTTGTGATTTCACAATTACCTACTACAAATAAAGTTCGTAAATTACTTTTCTGATTTATTTAGAAAACACAATATATTTTAGCAATGGTATTACATGACTATGAATATGATACCAAGAATGCAGACGAGTTTGGACGACGTTGCCTAGCAACCAGCTACCGATTGAGTATGATAGGCGATAACATCGTTAGGCCAAAAAGTAATAATAATAAATAATAAATTTTCAAGTTTTTTAATGTTGGCATTATGTAAAATTTTTAACATGAAATAATATAAACGTATCGTATCTTTTGTTACGAAAAATAAAAAAGTATACCCACAGAATTGAAAACAACATTTTGTGGATACTATAAAAGTATTATATAACGAATTTGAATGTTATATGTTTATTTTTCAAAACGAAAAAGTCCTCTATATACTATCGAAAACAATATCCAAATTCATATTTATAGTTCTCAGAAGTCGGTGCTTATGGTAAAGAATGATTACCGGCAAAACCTCCTGACATCTTCTGTTCAGCTCATCATCATCGCACGTACCACTCTCTCTCCAAAGATGTATGTATGTGTTCATCTGAGTCACCACACGAGGGTCTGGAAGACCATCACAGCGGAGGTACTGTTGCCACTGTAATGCCGTTATGGTTGAATAATTCTTCAAATGCATTTGTTATAAAAATAGCTAGGAAGCTATTTAAAAGTCTTTATGTTCTAAATGGGATCTTAAATGACTGGAGTAACGACTTTTTAGGGAACCTTTATATTGTTAGTAATCCTGTGAAATTTAGTAGCAATCGGATCGAAGGAAATTTTTAAATGGCTTTTTGGCAAAGGGATTTTAGGGACCAGAATTAAATATAATTTAATTAGTGGTCAGGATAATTTAGAATGCTATTATTTACGGTGAGTAACTTGACCACTTTGGAAACGTTGGCTATAAACCAGCTAGTGGCTAAGTAGGACGGGCGACACATCTTTCGGCCAGATCTTTCGGCCAACGAGTCAATTCCAGGGCTTGATCAAGTTTTAAATAGGTACAGATTTCTAACGTCATATAGTATGAACGAAATTTTGCCATATTTTTATAAATATTCTCTTTAATAAATTATAATGTAAATGTTACCTCCGATTCAAGTTGCTTTTTTCTTCCAAACTCAAATTTTTGTTTTTCAAATTCTGAAACAGAAAGATAAGTGACATGATTCCATTTATCCACCCTAATAGGGACAATTGGAATCGCGTGTTCGTTTACGCATCACAGCCGTGGTGGATAAACGGAATAATTAGGATGGAACGGTTTAATCAACTAAGATATTTTAAAATAAGGAATCACTTCGAAAGCAAAATACAGAATTAGGTTTATTTATTATTTAGGAGATCACACTTCTTCTAGTTTTTTTTTTTTTTTTGATTTATTAATCAAACTGGACCAATTTCGATAACAAAAAACGTGGTACTTTTACAGACCTTTTGAAATAAAAAAAAAGTTTTTTTTTTTTTTTTTTATCAGTAAATAAATGGCGATGTTCTAAGGTAATAAACATTTAAGAAATAGGATTCCAACCTTATCCATTTTTAAGTCGGATTGTATATGAATATAGCTGTCGAACTAGCAGACGGACAACGCGATGTTAAACGCCGCTTTCCTTGTGGAATTCTTATAAACATTTGCAGCACTAAAAGAACCAAAAATATGTAACCAGTCCAAAAATGAATAAGGTATGTAAAGGAATAGAAAGTAAGGCTAGAAATAAGGGAACTGTTTTCAATGAGTGAGAGATCTGGATGCCAAATTATCTCCCCATTCCTTTTTTACTTCTCCCTTCATTCCTTTTAAGCTCCTCTGTTGCTGCAAATGTCCATCAGTAGAAGTGACCACTTAACATCAGGTCTCTCACCTTCTCGTTTGTCAGCTTTTCAGCATCAAATAGTTACTTTGAAAGAGGTTAACAGTCTTCGCCAATATGTCTCTTCTGATCTCTTGTTCAGCGTTGTCTTTAGCCATAAGTTCAGCTCGTTCTTTAGCCAGGGCTGCTCTCTTCTCTTTCGCACCTGCCAGAATTGCTTGCCTGTGAAAGAGACAGAAAATTATGTCACGTCTATTCATTATTTTTGAGTAGATTAGTTCAAAAGACTGAAATTTATATTTAGCAATTTCTTGTATATCTAAAACGACCTCTACTTTATGGTATATTACTACAGACAAGATGTGTTTTGAAATACAATCAAAATACTATTCAGAGCTAATAACACCATGAATTGGCATTGTCTTTTTTTATTTCATAGAAAGAATACACGGATCTACGATTCTTGAGAAATGGCATGTTGGATTATATTACCGAACATACCTAAGATATTTAGTAAGGTTTAACCTTAAAGACACACGATTATTTAAAACTAAACCGAGAATTACACTTATAAATTTTGTTCTCAGACTTTAATAAACTTTCATCCTTTACGTAAGTGGTTTGTCATTGCTTTAAAACTGTAAGAATTTATTGTCAGTTTCTTATTTTTGACATTTACAGCTTTCGTTATGTTACCGAGGTATCTATTACCAGGTTACGTAATTGTTTCATATCAGTTATGAGGGTAAAACTTACAAACGCAATTCTCGTCGAACATTAACTATTCATCAGAAAATATCGAGTTTTGTAACTATACAACGAATGTACATGAATATAAAGCCGGGATAATTCTAGAAAATTCTTATAAAAACTAACTTCTCCGCTTCCTTCTCTGCTCTCCATTCTTCTATTCTTTGCAGAAGCCACGCTTCTCTCTCCTTCTTATTCATTTTTTTCCAATTCTTTGGCTGTTTTTATGCTTTATTTAGTACTTATTTCTTTAATTTTTAATGTAAATAAACAATTCATTCATTCATTCACTTTATAGATAAAGCTACATACGCGGTTTTGCAGTATCCCCGATAATATCATATTTTAACATACACACTCGAAGAGCATTACCCTCTTCAAAGACGCAGTTACATCAACAATTACGTTACTAAACTATACCATATTATAATCGTTAACTTTTTTACACTAAATGAAATAAAAATTAAATTTCAAATGTCGAGAAAAAAATATTATATATAATTTACGTTAATTATTTAACTACGAAATTTAAAATTGGAATAAAAAGTTAAACAAAAAACACATGCACACGTCTCAACGATACAACCGTTTTTATAAAAGAATACCGTCCTGAAAAGTTTATTATCAATTCAAATAAGGTTTGTATACTCTTGTTTTTATTACATTCGCAGTAGACACGACAAAAAGCCGTATAGTGCCTTATATTTTTCATTTGCTTATAGAAGATAATCTTAAATACATAAAGTAAATGATTAACTTAAAGAGGGTCTTACTGTCCATGTAACAAAATCGTTAGTATGTCTTTTGGTTTCAAAGGGTCCTTTGTGAAGATTATATGGACGCTACTAGGCAATACTAGATCAAGCCGTGTGGACTTAATTTTGAGAAAACGGCCTCTAAAGGTGTCAAACCTATTCTGAATAAATTAGTTTGAAGAAATATATATCCATCTGGTCTATACCCATCTGGTATAATGAATTAAAATCAGATTGGTATGATAAAAAGATTTTTCTAATTTTTTTTCAAATATATGAGATTATTGTATTTTGCATAATTACATTAATTTTATAAGTTATAAAAGTTGTTAATAGTGTACCTGTTTTTAACTGCATTATTAAGATTAATATTTAATAGTAAATAATAATTGAGCCTGTTTAAAAAAATAGCAATCTCGCTCAAAAGCAAAATAAGTAATTTCATTTATTAGGATGACTTTTTCCATTTATTTTGATTTAAAAACAAAACTACTTAACGGACAATGATAAAATTATTTTGAACTAATTTGAAACTTTCGTGTCGATTAGATCAGTAGAAGTTGTTCAGATCCTTTCAACAGCTACAAAAGAGCTGATAAACTAAAGCTAAATCATTAAAAAGATCTTCATATAAAAAGCTGGTAGCTTTATAAAAATGTAAAAAAAAATGATATGTAACTTGACGATTCGAAAGTGCTTTAAAAGTTCACTTTGAATTAAGTATAATTAGAGATTGAGTTTGAGTTTGAATTTATATTTTTGGTATAATCATCTCGATTACATAAACTTTTAAACAAAATTAAAAATCATCAAAATTGACCATATTTACGATGCCATTGGCAGACATACAGTACTAAAACCTACCTTTTCAAAAGAAGGTATATCTTCTTTATCTTTCTTGCCTTTCTTTCCTTTGCCCTTCTTTTTGACTACTACTTGTTCTTCTTCGACTTTTGCTACTTGCTCCTCTAATTAAACGAGACATTTTGAAAAAACGGGAACCGACTTCGAACACAGAGTACGCAATTTACGTGGACACAATAAAACCAGTTATTTCGATTTTAAAAAGTACTAACAGAACCGATTTTGATGATAATTGTATGGGACCAAACTGAAAGTTTCAAACAAAAAATTTACCAAATCGGTTAAGCCATTTTCGATTTATCGGTGAACATACATACAAAATCCATGACGAATTACGACATATGAGTCATAGGTAAATTAACTCTTTGAAATTACAGAACTAATCAAGTGACAATCTCATATCTTAAGCATTTTATTATAAGCATCAAAATTAATTTTACCCGCTGGTAAAGATTCTTCTGACCACTGGAACTGTTCGCTGCTGGTCTTCCTGATGACTTCTTCAACTGTCTGTGAATAAACAATAACTATTATATGATTAATGAAAAAAATCATGGATATTTCTAACCAAATTTTTGCATTTTTCTGTATAATTTTTGATATATTTCTATATCTTGTTCTGATACTCTTATTTTGGTATTTTTTGTCTAAATGGTTATTGGATGGCCTTCAGGGATTGCGGAGTCAGGTGCAACTGGTAAAAATCAATAATTTGTCGATATCTGGACTAGAGTAATAAGCAGACCCTAATATAACAGTGAAAAATGCTAGGTAGATGATAATCTTTGAGCTTTACTATATTAGATTTTTTTTCATAATGGAGTTACAAACCTCTTCTGTCCTTTTCTTTCCCTTCTTCTTTTTGGGTTTCGGTTCTGTAAGAAAATAATTAAATTTATAAAAATATAAATGTATAATTAATGTTAGTTTTACTTTAAATAATTTTACATTATTTAACCACTTTAAGGAGAGAATTGCTTAAGGCGAGAATTTCATTCGTAAGTTTTACTCTCGAAAGCGATATAAAACAACACTGTAATCTAATAACTGTCGTCGTAAGTTGCTACAAAAGCTGTAAATGACAAAAAAAGTCTCCGACGAATGGGGAACCGCATCCTTTTTTGGAAGTCGAATAAAAATAAATCTCAGTGCTCTCGGTGCAGTAAGTTCTTTCAAATTTCAGAGTCAGCGGAAGCGAAGCCACGAACAATAGCTAATGTTAAATTTATTGGTAAATAAAGAAATAAATAAATTAACGAATAAATAAATACAATACAATTTATTTTGGTTTCGTTTCTTACACTACATAATTATTATATAAATAGTTTTTTCTCGCGTCTTCGCTTAATTAAAAATTAAATCCAATACAACTGTGAAATGCATCCATTTTTGTGCAGTAATTTTTGCGTGATACATAAACAAAGTTCGACCAGATTTTAGTACATAGAATAGATGGATGCTGATAAGCAATTCAGAGATATTGATGTATTTTGGTAATACGTCACGTACTTAACATTATTTAAAATAAAAAGTAATCTAAACTAGAAAAGTACGAAAAAAATAAATTCTTAATTTAATGTTTTGAGTATTGAAGTGTGTTCCATATTTTGCTATATACAATAATATCATACATATATTTGAAAAACTTACTACTAGATAAAACTCCTCACTAGCCAATCTGCTTTTAATTCTATATACCTTTTATAAGAATAGAGAAGAAAATATAGATATATGTATACTTTTTCAAACCAATTTATTAAGAATAGGTTTGACATGTTTAGACGCCATTTTATCGGAATGAAGTCCGTGTGGCTTAACACAGTATTGCTTATCAGCGTCCAGATTATCATTGTAACGTTGTTCTTAGTAAACTTTACTCCATCTAAATAACAAATTCCCTGAAAACCCATATACATATTATTTACATGTATAAATGAGAACATAAAATTTACGTTGGTTTTTATCAATAACATAATAAAAAAAGATTGCATCTTACCTATTAAATATGTTAAAAAGTTATTTGTATGCTGTCGCTTTCAATTTTACAACCAAAGCAATTGTTGATCAGTAACCACGGTAACTGTTTGTAGAACGATATTGATTAAACAGAGAATCAAATTTTATGTGCGTAGTGTTACTTTTTTTTTTTTATAAAAATATACCAAGTTTTTTACCAAACGAGTATTTGCAGCATCAGCACCACAAATGCGTTGCCAGCGCAAAAATTATGGATAAAAGTGATTAGGGTTCATTTTGTGAGAGTGAGGTACCAACTACTCCGCTCAAGCCAGGCTCTTAATAATATTAATATCAGCGCGGTAATTTCGACTGCTAAGCGATCAATAGTTTATAGAGAATACCTTCCATGACAGGTGGAATTGATTCGAAAGAGGCACTGGTGTAAGAAGTGTCAGTGTACTGCACTTCAACGGGCTCAGGTTCGAGGTCAGTCGTGGCCAAGAGGAGTTCATCTTGGATATCAGCATCTAAAATAAAATTATGATATTAACTAGCGATCTATCTATACTAATATTATAAAGCTGAAGAGTTTGTTTGAATGCGCTAATCTCAGGAACTACTGGTTGGAATTGAAAAATTATTTTTATATACGATAGTTTATTTATTGAGGAAGGCTATAGGCTACATTAATTTATTGTTTTCATTTGCGATAAGGTTATAGGCATAGTGCAATTCACTAAAGACTAGTTAACTAGTAGTAAAAAGTAGTTTTGAATTAAGTTTGAATATTACCTGGTGGCTCGTTGCTTTCATCCTGAAACAATGTCAAAAATATTCTTTAAATATAAATAATGTTTTTCTTTGTGTGTGCGTGCATGCGTGCGTGCTAGCGTGCGTGTATGCGTGCATGCGTGCGTGCTAGCGTGCGTGTATGCGTGCGAGCGTGCATGTGTATTTGTAACAAACAATATTAAAATCAAAACACATTAGATAATAAATAAAATTTCGTTTGTATGTATGACGTATTAATTATAAAACTAAATTACTAAACTATTCAACCGATTTTGATAAAAAATCAATGGGATCCTACTCCAGATTGAACTTTCAAATAATTTTCAAAATCGTTTAAGAAATGAGTGAGCTTCGCCCATCAGTCCACTATTTACAGTTATAGCTCGGTAATCAGAAATTTTACTTACTTTTTTCTTTTTATCCTTCTTAGCCATATTTTAGATATATATCGAAATTGAAAAAAATATTAAAATTAATTGTTTACTAATAAATGTAAAAAAATGTCAACGTATAATGACTTTCGTTTGACGTAGTTTTTTATTTTTTTATTCGTGTCATGGTATGAATAATTCATCACATTAAAGGGCATTGTTGTTTTATTACAATAGATGTATGCTGATTAGCAATAATGTGTCAACCTACAAAGAGTAAAATTCGGAGATTTTAATGTATTATCTGCGATATCTATTTAATATTATTCCAAAAAAAATCACGTCATCTAAATTAAAGAAGTATGGGAAAAAGTTTCTTAATTTTTTGTTTCGTTTTTTGAAGTGTGCTCAATATTTTGAAATATTAAATAATATATTTGATAACGCATTACCTAATAAACATTATTCAAAAATAATTCAAGTTATCTAAACTAAATAAGTGTAGAAAAAAGTTTTTTTATTTAATATTCGAAAGTGCGTTCCATATTTTGAAATTTATACAATAATCTCATATATTTGAAAAACTTATTAGTAGGTAAAACTTTTTATTATACCAATAACTTAATTTATAAGCCTTATACCTTATATCAAAATAGAAAATAGAAGATGCATAAATATGTATGTTTTCAAAATTAAATCCACTTTAAAAACAAAGTTAATACAAGTAAATCGAAAACCGAAAAAAAAAAACATTTTCTAAATTTTGATATCGGTGCTAATAAATAACTCGTTTACTTGGCACCGACTTCGAATGTTTCCCTAACTGATTTCGATGATATTGATATAAAACGCATTTGGAAATATAACCTTTCAAACAAAAAAAAATAATTTCAAAATCGTTTCATAAATGACGGAGTTATGACGTAACAAACATTAAAAATACTTCTTTTTTGAAATCGGTTGAAAATAAATCGATTATCATGATAGCTAAGTGATTTCACATTGTTATGGAATTATAAAACATTCCATATTATATATTCTCATTGTTACATAATAAGCAATATAAAGCATCTTAAGACGGATTTATATTAGACTGACGTGACGACACGTGACGTGCCATGACGTGATGGCTAGCGTTTACATTATTATGTCGTGTTCTAACGGACTAGTACAATATTTTCATTCGTAATCAATACTCTCGTCTGACGCGAACCGGGATCGAAATGCGGCACATCAGGAGCCATGACATGTCACAACACATAAATGTAAACGATGTTATACAAAATGTATGATGCTGATTCTGTTCTAATGCGTCACGCTCACGACACGACACGTCAATCAAATATAAATTCGCCTTAACGAATCAGGATAATATTTTGAATCAGCACCGCCTATAATCTGCTCGTCTGACGCGAACCGGTATAGGTTCTGATGCGAAACATCAGATGCCATCACAAGTCGCAACACAGTAAACGTTGTCATATAAAATATATGACAGCGATTCTGTTCTCATGCGCCACGACACGACACGTCAGTCAAATATAAATCCGCCTTTAACTAATGGGAATTGCAATAAGACATTTTGACACGACGATACGGTTACGATAAGATAAATAGTAAATGATTAAAATTAAAAAAAAAACCCTACCCAATCAAGGACAATCTATTTTATTAACCGTCTTCGAAAATCAGAAGGTTTTACGTTCAGCTATATCTTATGTATTTTTAAATGTTTACTAACCGATTTCTCCGCCGATTTTGGACCGTTTTGATTTTTTTTTTGTTTGAAAGTTAGCGCAGTGGTCACTACAACTGACTTAAGCACTAACGGTCGCGGTTTCGATCCCAACTCACGGCAAATATCTGTATTGGCCATAAGGATGTTTATTGTGGTCTGTGTGTTAGCATTAGTGTTGTTCGTGTTTCCGGACCCCTGACACAAGGCCATAAGATCTTAACGAGGGTCGTTGTGTGTGATGCGTTTATTATTTGGATGCTGATAAGCAATAATATGTCAAACCACATGGACTTCATTTTGAGAAAATGGCGTCTAAAGATGTCAAACCTATTCTTAACAAATATGTTTGAAGATATATGCATCTTTTCTATTATTTTTTGATAAATGAATTAAGGTATTAAAAGAAGATATTGAATATATTATCTAATAAAAAGTTTTTTTAAATATTTGAGTATTGGTTATCAGCGTCCATTTAAAAGCTAGTAAAACAAAATCGTAGTATGTAAATGTAATATTACACTATTGTAATAGCGATTGGTAGAGAATTGCTAAGTACGACGTATAACTTACGTTAGTGTAGGTGTATGCATAACTGATGAACTATTGCCCACTAATTGATTGCTAATAGACACGTTAATTTTGATCCACTTTCGGTAAGAGTTTGGTGGATATTTTGGTGAGTTTTTTATTTTATTCTATTGTTAATTGACTTCCAAAAAATGAGGAGGTTTCTCATTCGTTTCAGTGATTATTAGTAATGATTGGATTAATTTTTTGTTTGAAAGCGTATATTTTCAGATTGTTCCTGAGAGATTTCATCAAAATCGGTTCAGTAATTTGCTTTAAAAATCTAAATAGCTGAAGAAAAATTGTCATTTAAGTGAAATTACGTATTTTAACTGATATCAAAAAAGGAGGTGGTTAAAAAAATAAAAAAAATGTTTGTTCATTGATTTCTCTACCGATTCTGTATCGATTTGATTTTTTTGTATATCATGTAAAAGACTTTACTTGGCACCGACTTCAAATGTTTTACTTGGTACCAACTTTAAAATGTTGTAGAAAATGTTTAATTTTTGCCTTCGTTTGTATCTATTAAATTCATTTTTGAAGTCGATTTCTTATGCAAGTTTTTATTTAACACTTTTAAGCTACGAATATAGTAAGATTAAGTGATTTACCTCATTTACAATACCCTAATGCCAACTGCTCGTTACCGTCTACAGACAGTGACAATGCGTAAAAAATTCCCGGATTGAGAACTTACTCCTTCTTTGAAAGTCGGTTAAGATTTAATACATTTTCGTATCAACACTATTAAATGGACGCTGATAAGCAATACTGTGTCAAGCCACGTATATTAAATATATTAATCTGCTTTCAATTCAGCATACCTTGTAGCAAAAAAGAAAAGAAAAGATGGATATATACTTCTTCAAACATATTTATTAAGAATACGTTTGACATGTTTAGGTGCCATTTTCTTAAAATGAAGTCCGTGTGGCATGACACAGTATTGCTTATCAGCGTCCACATATAGCTCTATTATTAATGTATTTTTTTCATATTTACGATTCAAACGTAGTCGTGAGAGTTTGAATAAAGTATATTTTGATTTTGATTTATTAGCTATATGCTAGGTGGTGTGACTATCGTCATCCGGACGTATTTAACCCCACCTGACCCGGTTACATGAAAGAGATCGCTCTTCTTTTAGCGATATGATCGCCAATTGTATACTGTGTACTGTGTCTCATATGTTTTTTTTGTATAATATCTGATGAAGAATAAATTGCTTAAAATAAAAATGAACCATATTTAAAAACGAATTTGATAGGTTTATAAACTAAAAGGTAAAAAATAAATTTTCTACAAGATTTTGAAGTCGGTGCTAAGTAAAACTTTCGAAGTCGGCGTCTAGTACATTTCGCAAATTATTTACTGTCACCGTCTTCAATCGTAATCGGTGAAGATCCATAAAAAAAAGTCCTCGAGGAATTTAAAACCTCCTCCTTCTTCGGAACTCGGTTAATAAGGTATATTTCATTCATTCATTCATTTCATTGATTGATTCATTCACGTGACCTTTATATTTTAATACGTAAAGCAAAAACTATGTATCCCTCTTTAGAATAATTGCACGGACGGTGGAGTATGAAATTTCGCACAATTATGGTTTATACAGAGAAGGCGGGCAGAATGTTAATGTTTTTTATTTAATTAGGCATAAAATAGTCCCCGATTTGAGCATCTCATTTTTGGAAGTCGGTTAAAATAGCTTCAGTGGTTTCGGAGTTTACTTCGTACATACAAAGTTCACTTTCTCACCATTATATAAGATATGATTGTCTCAGGAAAAATTTCTTGGGAAAATGTGTTTTTCTGTGTATCTAGACACGCGGTAGCGTTTCAAAGCAAAGTTCAACCTAAGAGAACTAGCGAGCTGCACGGTGTGTAATTTTAAAAAATATACACTATCAATCTGAATTAACATTATAAAAGTAAAAGTAAATTTGTCTGTTTGAAACGGAGGAACCTTTTTAACCGACTTCAAAAAAAGTAGGTTTTGTTTTCGACTCGTACTATACTTATGTATTTTTGTATGTTCAATAAGTTCTGATCCGATTCGGATGGGGTTTTCGCTATTCAAATGCATATTTTTCAAGAAAGTTTTTAGTCTATAATATGTTAGGATATGATAAATATCGAAGTTAATCTTCGATAACTACCAGTCAGTGAACCGTGATGACTGCGATAGTGTCTGAGTATACAACAATAGTTCTCTTTGAAGTCGGTTACATTTTCCTGTAAAAATATTTTTTATTAGGTAGACAAAGTCGCGACGATCAGCCTGTTAACAAAAAATAGGTATTTAAAAAACAAACAACTTTAATTTGCATTGCTAAATTCTAGCATTTCATTTGTACAAACAAATAAAGAAAAGAATTAAAAAAAATCGGAAACGTTATAATGTCACATTGATTTACATAAATTATGTAAATATAAATTATTTAGGCTTACAATATATTTGTTGTAATCGCCATATTTAAATTAGTGACGACACAACACCTATTTTATTTATTAACCAATTGACCCCATAATTTTTTTAATAAAAACTGAACTGACTTAAAAAATAAATTTAATTACAATTCATTATACTTGTACCCTATTAAAATGAAAAGCAAAAAAAAAAATTACTACATTTTGAAGTGGATGCCAAGTAAAATATTTTACGAGTAAATGTTATTTAGCACCGGCACCGCATATTTGGCACCGACTTCAAAATTTTGTAGAAAATATATTTTTTTTGTATAAAAAAATCCCGCAGAAAATTTTGGAGTTTTCAATGAATAGATTAAAATCGTATGTTATTAGTCCCTAATCATAAGCTAAAGCATTTTATTTCAAACAGAAGTAAATTGACGATAAAGATGCGTGGATTTAGTATACGTTGGGTTTTCATGCAGAAGGATATTTTGACTTGATTGCATACTCGACGCTAGAAAATCCTTAAATTATAGTACTAAGAGCCTGCACATACGTGGAAAAGAATAGTCAAAATTATTTTAATTCTCTTAGCTGCCACACGTTGCCATCATCATCATGATCAAACATGCATCATCCATCATCACAATTTTTCGCATTTAAAATAGTAAAATTTAATTATTTCAGAGCAAAGATGAGTTTCTTAGAAGACCGTGACTTAGAAAATGCGCCGTCGATTCAAGAATACTACAAGGGGAAAACTATTTTCATAACGGGTGGTTCAGGTAAGGCCTATTTTAAAATATAAAGATTTAATTATGTATTTTAAACTTACATGATTTATACTATTCATATTTTTTATAACGGTTCTTATCTATATCTTATCCGTCTTGACCACGACGGATGCAATTTCGTCGAAACTTCGGGCAATATAAAAGGTATTCCTACAATTAGTTATCGCGATAAGAAGAATATCTTTAAAGAATTGAGAATAAGGAGGCTTATTATCAAGGCTTACAGCCTAATGTTTCATAAAAATGGCTACAAAACGACCCAACGACACTCTTCATGTTAAGTGATCACATGGACATTTGCAACACCAGAGTAAACACACATTACCAGCTTAAAAATAGGTGTAAGGTAGTCAGGAAATGGGGTTTTAGGCTTCTGGCTCTTTTGCTCACCGTATAAATCACCGCTATATAGACGCTGATAAGCAATACTGTGTCAAGCGACACGAACTTCATTTTGAGAAAATGGCGGCTAAAGATTGTCAAACCTATTCTTAATACATATGTTTGAAGAAGTATATATCCACCTTTTCTTTTATTTTTTGATAAAAGGTATACCGAATTAAAAGCATATAGATATATAAAAAGTTTTTCAAATATTTCAGATTATTGTATAAATAGCAAAATATGATGCAATTAATTAAGAAATTTTTACCCGTACCTATTTAGTTTATACGACTTCAATTTTTTTGAATAATGTTAAATAGGTGATGCCGTATCAAAATACATCAATATCTCTGAATTAGATTTTTTGTGGATTAACACATTATTGCTTATCAGCATCCATATTAGCTCCTTTTTGGAGATCTTCTGTAAGAGAATATTGTCCCCATCGAGCCAGTCTGTATAAGATTATATAGTATTTTACATAGTAATTTCTACAGCATGTCTCTACCCCAAATGATAATATATAAAAATATACATTTACATAAAATAAAAATTAACATATATTTACAGTTCATTATAATTACGGTGTTATGTTCGCCCATTAGAGAAAAATATTATTTGAAAAACTTTGAAAAACCAGTTTCGATTCCTGATCCGTAAAGTTTTTCTGCAAATCGTTGAACCCAGTTTTTTCTTAGCTTCTAAATCGGTGATATGGATCTTTTCGACAAATTTCTCTAGGGATAGTTTTATATTTCTATGGTAAAATAATAATAAGTAAGTTTTGGTATCAGGTTTCATGGGAAAAGTTTTGCTCGAGAAGCTGTTATATTCTTGCTCGGATCTGGACAGAATCTACCTGTTGCTGAGGACTAAGAAAGGCGTAAAACCAGAAGACAGACTAGATCAATTATATTCTTCTAGAGTGAGTATGGTATCACTTTTTAACGGATTTAAAAAAGTACTTCTTGTTTTCGACCATTATGTATGTATGAGAGTACGTTTCCACTATTCAAACATATTATTAAAGGAAGGTTTTAATATGTTCAAGAGCCGAGATGGTCTAGTGGTTAGAACACGTCAATCTCAACCGATGATCGTGAGTTCAAACCCCGGCTAGCACCGCTGAATTTTCAAGTGCTAAATTAGTGTTTCAATTCATCTCGAGCTCAGCGGTGAAGGAAAACATCGCGAGGAAACCTGCATGTGCCTGGAGAAATTCTGACACATGTATATCCGCCAACCCGCAGTGGAGCAGCGTGGTGGATTAAGCTCTAAACCTTCTCCTTAATAGGAGAGGAGGCCTTAGCCCAGCTGTGGGATATTTCAAGGCTGTTACTTTACTTTTTTACTTTACTTTAATATATTAGGATCAATATCTTCGGAGATAAGTAAAGGAACTCTTTACCGCGATTACTGCGATCGTTTCTCTATGTATAGGTACAACTACATTTCTCCTTGATGTCGGTTATATTTTTCTACGAAAAAAAATACTTGTGTGAGAGGTCCTTATTACGAGTATAAAATCTCTTAATCTATTTTTTTCAGTGTTTCGATCGTCTTAGAAAAGAAAAACCAGATGTATTTCAAAAGAAAGTCTTTTTCATAGCTGGCGATGCGAGCGAACTTGGACTTGGTAAGTTTGCTTTGTGATACTAGATACATTTATAGCTGCCTGTATAAGTCCCAAAGCTAGGCAAGGATCTCTTTTGTTAAGGTAGTTCTCCTTCTCATGATAGTTTAACAAACTATGGTGGAGCAGAATTTCCACTAGCTAGAATCACACCGGACGATCTACCGCGCTCATCCCTGCGTACGAGTTGGTGCTTGCCCTCCTTATCGCAATCAATCCAAATGTTATAGATCGCCAATCATGGTTCATATATCGCCTGGTGTGAACCCAGATTTTTAAAATTCTGCTCCACTATAAATTGCTAATGGACATTTGCAACCTAGAGGTGCCATACATGTTTTGCCAGCTAAAAAAGGAATACGGGTATAAGGGAATAGGAAGAAAGGAAATGTATAAAGGAAAGAGGTTAGGCTTCCGGCTCTCTAACTCAGCGTACGATGCTGCTACATGAGCTACTTCACACAGATCTTCTGTGAGAGCGAGATACTGCCCGGTCGAGATAGCTCGTGTACGAGCTGTAGTCATTAGGCTATAGCTAGGTTTTACCTCAATAAAATCAACGTGTCTCGGAATTTTTTTGGACACATGCAGATTTCTTTATATTTTTTTTAACTGTCCACAACAGTTAAATTTAACGTTTTAGTACTTGAATACTCATGTGTTAAACTAGTTTTGTCTTTTATTGGTATCTTTGAATCTTTCTCCTTTAAACCCTTGACCATTTTTTTCCAGGTATATCCGATGAAGATAGGACACTGATTATTAACAGGACTCATATCGTCTTTCACGTTGCTGCTAGTGTCAGGTGAAATTCTTCAATTTGCATCATTATTTAGAATTTACTTGTTCAAATTGGTTCTCTCATACATGTCAATTCAAACTCTAGATTGTGCAAACAAAGAACGTATGTATAATCTCTCATTTAAAATCTGTAATTAAAAAGTACCAACGTATTTTTTTGTTGTTTATGTCGTTGTTTATGGCAAAATATCCATAAAATACATTGCCATCAATTGAAGTCGGATTAAATTATTGATATTGGTAAAATTCTTGTAAATTGATTTCCAGATTCGATGACACTTTAAAATACGCCGCGAGACTGAATCTTAGAGGGACAAGAGAGGTTGTAGCACTTGCTAAAGAGATCAGAAATCTGGAAGTAAGTGTTTTTAAGTATTATCAATTAGCGGGATGATTCATGCACCACTAATCTTCGACGTCAATTGTGGTAGTATCGTCTACATCGACCGTGTCTTTGCATGCGCACGATCGGAACGACAGAATATCTAGGGGCCTAGATAAGATGCATTTGTTAGAATTTATATAAAATTATTGATATTAAGGGTACTAGATAAAAGGAAATTATAATTAAAATTACTTGAAAATAAATGTATCTAATTAAATAATATAGCTTGGAAATATTTTATTTAGGAAGTAAAATGGGGTATGAAAAGAAAATATTTAAACAAATAATAAAATCGTATATTCTCTTTCTCATTATCATTATTCAATAAAACGTAATATTACGATATTTAGGCTTTGTAACTACTAAAATTACCACCGATTCGGAATATTGATTCTAGTGAGAAGAACCGGCAAGAAACTCACTAGTTATTCTTTTCAAAACAATTTATACACAATTGACATATTTAAATTTAAGAAGTACAAGTGTAGGATATGAAAAGCAACATAGTAACAGTATACTTAGCTTTCATAGCTCCAGCTCCGTAGTCAATGATCAACTAACTCGTAATTGCCAACTACCCTCTTTTATATATTTGTCATAACGTAACACACCATGTTTTGACCAATCACAGACGAGCTAACGTTATAGTCATATTTTTAAACGATATTTTTAAACTAATTCTAATACATTCGATAGAAACGATTTCTACATCGCCGTTCGCTACTAACTCTATAGAGATTAGTTTATCTATTATGAATAAAGTTGTCAAAGTTGTCACTTTGGCAATGTCATTAATTTATAAAATTAGAAACGAAATTATAAGTGCTTAAATGGCACCAATAAATCGCAAAAATCAAAGGATTGAAATGAATATAAAATTTGAAAAGTGCTATGTCTTTTTCCATACATTTTGAGTTTTCTACAATAAATTTCGATAATCGCTAAGCATTTTGTCTAAGCCCCTTAGTATGGATCCAGTATGTAGATTATATGAAGATTTTTTACAATACAAAAAAGTTAATGTAAACGTTCTATTACTGGGTAAAGGTCTCTTCAATTGAAAAGAATGATAGAACTTTAAACACGATTTAGCACGCTCAAATGTGGATTGGTGGATAAATATCAGAATTTCTCCCGACACATGCGAGTATACTGATAATTTTGTCATTCACCGCTGTCATTATCGTCATCATTGGTCTGGTCCATTACTGGACATACTCATCTCCAAATGCCCGCCACTGAGCACGATCCTCAGTCACTCTAATCCAGCTCTTGCCAGCTGAGAGCGTCACTCAAGAACTCCATCGTTTATCGGTTGTAAAACTAATTTAGCTAACCCACGGTCACATCAGCATGCCAATCTGGTGGGCTATTTTATATAAATCTAATTCTCTGTCAAATCAAATAACTCATTTCGTATTTTCATCTTTAAAATACCCAAGAGCAAAGACTTTTCTCCTATTAGTGCAAAAAATAGAAGCTGATTAATGGATCAGTGTAATGACACTATTCCCTTGGGATTTGGCCTTCTTAGGTTAGGTCTTCTTAGAAAGATTTCCCTTAAAGCTAGTAAAGCAAGCTTTAAATCAACGACCATTGGTGAAATTACCCATTTCAGTGAATTCTCTATTTCAGGTTCTGGTTCACGTGTCCACATCGTATGCTAATACGAACAGGAAGTGTATAGATGAAATAGTGTACCCCGCTTTCGCTGATTGGAGGGACACACTGGAGATCTGTGAAACGCTGGACGATCATACATTGAATGTTGTCACTCCCAAGTAAGTATGTTTTAACCAATTGATAAGTTTTGGTTTTCTAGAATGAGATCAACAATACTTTATAACTTGAAATAATATTACGTTCATACTATTTGACGTTTAAAAATCTGTATACTTTTCTAACTTTAACAAGCTCGTCAAATGACTTGTTAACCCAAAGAACCTCTGGCCTGTTGTACTAAGTTGCTGGCTAGTTGATAAGCAACGTCGTTCAAAGTGGTCGACACTCTGAATATTAAAATGTTATAGAACAAGATAAATGATATCATGGGTATAGTTTGTTAACAGCCACTTCGTGGCTTCTGATGACATGACCCAAACTTAATCTAAAAAATCATTATAGTACTGATTTTTAAAGAACGTGTTGAGACAACCTTTTGTTTTTTACTAAAAACCAATTTCTTCGGCGAAATTTCAGTAGAAGTTTTGCTATGAAACTTTCATGAAGATTTACATAAATAATTGGTCATTGCTTTAAACATAAAAAATACTATCAGTGCTACAGCTTTTGGTCATCTAGGTAACTGTTACGAGGTTACAGAGTTGTTTTATGTCAAATACTAAAGTACAGCTCATAACTCCAATTCTAGCCTTAATAAACCGAAACCTTAACAAGCCTTCCGAATCAAAATTTATAACCTCCTCTTATTGGAGTTGTATAAAAAAGCCAATAACTACCCACTATCTAATACGAATTAATTAGTAACTATGTTCTAATCGATCTAATATTGTCATTAGGTATTTAGGAGAATTACCGAATACGTATGTATTCACGAAGCAGCTGGCGGAGCACGTGATGTATGAACAGAAAGGTCAACTGCCTATTGTGATCATGAGGCCATCTATCGGTGAGATATTTTATTTATAGTACTACACGGGTATAGCTACAGATTTCACATGGAATGGGTCCATCCAATGGAAGGGTTCGAGAGGGGAGTGCTCGCGACTTCGTCTGCAATGTCTGTGATGCCTACGTCATAGTAGCTTTATGCATGCAAAGTCTCAGCGCGATCAGTTTAAAATTGACAAAGTTTCATCCCCTATTTTATCCCCTTGGTAGTAGAATTAATCAAAATTCTTTCTTAGCGGATGTCTACATCATAACATCTACCAACATGCTAAATTTCAGCCCGATCCGTCCAGTGGTTTGGGCTGTGCGTTGATAGATCACTATGTACTCAGTCACCTTTGAGTTATATATATCTAGATTGACATTGCCAGTCGTCCAATGTTCTAAGTATGAGTAAGTAGAATACTAAGAGTCCGGACTTCCTAACTCCCATCTAGCCCTTAGATACGCCCATGTAGTATAGGGAGCCCATTGTTTGGCTCAGACCGCTTTTATTAAAATACATTTTCTCGTGAAAATATAATCTATAGGGGGTTAAAATAGGAAATGAAACTGTATATGAAGAACCTATGATACGTAACCTATATTCTCACTTGAGGGAATTAAGGATTTATATTAAACAGATTTGATGAAAATAGGCCAGCAAAATAATTAATCGCGGGTACCATTTAGTGAAGAAATTATTGAGGATTATTATTATTACAGTGATATCGAGTCATCTAGAGCCTGTACCAGGTTGGATTGAAAATTTAAATGGTCCTGTGGGAATGCTGATAGCCAGTGGAAAAGGTAAGGTTGATTGAATGATGGGAATCGTAACATAAAGTGCTATTTGCCTACAAGACTCAAGCTCTTAAATATTATTTATTAGAAAGGCAAATGGGAAACATGTTTAAGTTCTGATTTTTGCGAAATAAAAGATGTCGTAATAACGGAACTAGTAGAACATATGTTTTCTTATTTGAATGCAACATCACCATCAACAAAATTCCAGGAATTAGGAAGTACATAGCTGATTGTTCTCATCTTCCTAGCTCGTTAATATTGTTTTTTTTTCATGTGTTAATAATACAAACTGAGAGATATAATATACTTATAAATATTCTACCAAAAATTGCAACACAGCGGAGATGAAACCCGCAATGCCAGCCACATCACTTCCCTAAAATTCTTATCTCTCTTAAGCCGGATATGTATTCGTGGGTCCTCTGGTGCTTCAAATATTTATGATTATTTTACATCAGGTGAACCAAGCCAGCTTGCTCCTTTTTCCCTTATTTTTATAAGCGGTTTTACTTAAATTCGTAAAGATCTTAAGAGTAAATTGAAATGATATGATAAAATAGGCCAATACAGACGTTTGTCATGAGCGTGGATCAAACACGCGGCTATTAGCGCTTCAGCCAGTTGAGACCACTGCGCCAACCTGTCGTTTATAAGTAAATAATTAAAATGTTATTGTTTCAGGTATTCTACGAACTATATATACTGATCCAGATCTAGTGGCTGATTACATACCAGTTGATGTGGCTATTAAGGCTTTCATTGCAAGCGCTTGGGCGAGAGGCATTAAGAAGTAGGTTATAGTTACTTTTAGTACCAAAATGAAATTAATAATCATTTAAAATCATATCAACTGGAATAAGTATACCATTGATGTAAATAAAATTGCATATTTTATTTTTGAAGTCGTTAAGAAGAAGTATTTTAATTTTTTTTATTTAGTTCTTGGTTTGAACTCAATTATCATTTTTGTAAAAATCTGCTACAAACTCGATGATATAAGATTTAACCAATACCAACACAATAATGTACACACCATCTTTTAACAGTTCGCTATCAATACCATTTCATTATGTTAACTTCTAACATATTCTAACATCTTCTACAATAGATTGCAGCCTACAGATGAAATAGAATTATACAATTGTTCGTCCAGCCATATGAGAACAATGTCTGTTGGTGAAATTGTCGAATTCGGAAAAGGCACAGTTGTACGTGAAATTCCCCTTAACAATATGCTGTGGTTTGTTGGTGGATCACTCTCAACATCAAGATTTATGTACAATTTTAAGGTATAACATGATGATATATAAAACATTACATTAAACAATTAAAAATCATTAATAGAAAAAGAATACCATTCTGTACACGCTATAATGATAGAAAAATGGTGCGTTGACATTCTCTCAGGATAACAGTAGCTAATTCTGTCCAACAATATTGTACAAAAATATTTTTGAAAGAGTAACTAGAGAGGTTCTCGCCGGCTCTTCTCAGTAGACTCCAAATTCCGAGCAGTAGCTTCGTGAAGAACTGACATGACAAACTTGTAAATTGACGATTCGAAAGAGCTCATAAAATAATTTGAATAAAGTATATTTTGAGTTTGAGTTTGAAGATCGGTGTATTGGTACTAAATACCAGAATATTAACCTCTGACTCTGGTTTAATCGAGTAAAATGGTAGGAAAAACCACAATAAAATGATTTCACTGTTCAGAATCCTTCTTTTTCTGCTTTTAAAGTGTTAGGTTTTATAAATATGATTTTTCACAACTAAAATATTCCTTGAATTAATGTTCACAATGAGAATTTTGGAAATTGTTTAATACGAAGCGCATTATCATATCTCTGAATTTAACTTTTGTCTGTATGTTTTCAGGTTTTGTTCTATCACATATTGCCAGCTCTTTTAGTGGATTTGGTTCTTCTCATTATTGGCAAGAAACCCATGTAAGTGCTTGTTTTTATTATTATAAAATTTATATATCTATTTCTTTAATATGCTAAATAGACCGGCAACGTACCCGCAACGCCCCTGGTGTCGACCGGGCGATAGTAACCACTTAACATCACGTGGTACTATTTGCTCGTTTGCTCCCCTTTTTATAATAAAAAAATACTCTGGAATAGTGTTAATTCTATATAGATAAACCACTGGTTCAGAATGGGGGTTTTACTAAGAAGAACCAACAAGACACTGGATAGTTACTCGTTGGTAAGAAATCACGAATTTACATAAGATTTACATAATAGAACTTACCTTATGCGATTTTTTTTCTTGAAACTCACTAATTCCGTGAAGTTACTTTGGTGTTATCAGGTTACAGAGTTGTTTTATTCAAAGTTCAATGAATATAATTATATAAATCATATTATGTTTAAAAGTCTGTAATAGCTAAAATATATCTAAATATACTATATAATTCAAAAGTGCCTGACTAGTGATGTATCAACGCACAGCCCAAACCACTAGACGGATCGGGCTGAAATTTGCCATGCAGGTAGATGTTATGACGTAGGCATCCGCTAAGAAAGTATTTTGATTAATTATACTCCCAAGGGAATAAAATAAGGGATGAAAGATTATATGAAACTTTGTAAATTTTAAGCCGATCGGACGCAGTAGCTACTATGATGCAGGCATCACAGATATCGAAGACAAAGTCGCGAGCACCAGCTAGATATTCTATAATAGAGTATGTTAACGATTAAGATGAGATTGATTATACGCTGGTTTTCATTATAATACGTTTTGGTTTTGGTAATTCGTAAATGTATGTATTTTATTACTATGTACTGACAATTTTTAAAAGAGTAATTCTAAAGTTTCTTTTCGTTTCATCTCGGTAGAATCTACATTTTGACGCGACAACGTTGACGCGTTGGCGCAAATGTCACTGCAACTGACTAAAGCGTTAATGATCGCGGGTTCGATCCCAGCTCACGGCAAACGTGTGTATTGGCCATACAGATGTTTGTCGTGGCCTGGGTGTTTGTGTTTGTGTTGTGATTGTTTCCGGACCCCGACACAAGGTCACGCGATCTTAATAGGGGCCGTTGAGTGGGATGCGTTATTTATTTATTTACATTTCGAACTGGTGGTAGCTTCCCAGTACTTGTTTTTGTGTTTACGATTCAAAAGTGTTCGTTAGAGCCTATTTAAATAAAGTAATTGTTTTGACGAATTTCTCAAAGAGTAACTTTCTTGCTGGTTCTTCTCGGTAAATTTTATATACTGTATCTTTTGTTAATCAGACATTTTCTTTTCTGATGGGAAATCCCATTGTACAATTAATAATTGAACGAATTCGTTCTTAACAGGTTGTTTAAGCTCCAACGCCGGATTTACGTGGCTAATCTGGCTCTGCATTACTTTGTCACCCAGCAATGGACGTTCACAAATAAAAACATTCTCCAACTTCGCAGCAGGCTCAAAAATGAAGATAAGAGGGCATTTTATTATGAAATGGAGAACATAGATTTGCACGACTTTTATTTAAAGGCCTGTATCGGAGCGAAAATGTATATTTTGAACGAGAAAATGGAAGATTTGCCAAAAGCTAAAGCGCATTTTAAAAGGTAAAATCTAAAGGCACGGCAGTGCCCCGCCAAGTCAAGCAAAAAAAGCGATATTATGGTTCTCTCGAAACGATTCAGGCCATTTTCGACCCCTTTATAACTTTGTGGTGGATAAAACTAGAAGAAGCCTGAATTTGAATGAAAACACTATGTATCTATAAAGTAATATACATACGAATGCCAAGTCAATCTATTTATTTTAAACATAAAAGACTTTTAATATTGTTATGGTCACAAATTTTTGCGGTAGAAGAACTGAGTTCCGAGATTGGTTTTTTTACAACTTAAATTTTTGATAACATTATCTTCCAAAATACTTTTTCAGTAGTATGACTACAGGTTGTACACCACACAGAAAATCAGCGTGAATAAAGCTAATATTTCGTTATTAAAAAAAATTTAGGTCACGGACGAAACTAATATCGGTATTAATGATTTAATTCCGTTTTTACCAATTTTAATTAATGTTTTTAAAAGGCTATATTATCTGTATAAGTGTTTATGTAACAGAATATTTCGACGTAATTTTCAACAGCATAGGGTCATCCAATTGTGATGAATATTTTGAAAATTTATTCCCGTGTTCAGGGTCGATGACGAACGCTCTGGTGTAGTGATTTTGATGATACCTCGAACGTCGTCGGTTGCGGGTTCGTTCACCATTCGGGACAGATATTTGTGTAAATATTTGTTACTAGATCTGAGTGTGTGTCTTTATAGTCTGCCCGCCGTGCTTCGGAGTGTACGTAAAGCTATCGCTCCCGGTCGTTATCACAATCGCATGATAATGATTGTTATTCTTAGTATAAAGATTATTAGTCTAATTGGTTACTTAATTGCCTTAGGGGTTGCGAGGGTCAGATAGCAGTCACTAACTTAATAATGTCTGGACTATAATAAAAGGCAGACCCTGGTATAACTGGGAAAAATGCTAGGTAGATGATGTTCAGGGCCTATGACAATACAATAATTATATTTAACTTTGTACAAACATTCTGACCAGGACAATCAGGATAAATAATATAAAATTGTAAATAAAAAGAACTTGGCAATTTATTCATTGAGACCTTTTTAACAACACGATACTTCTGTAAGAGTGAGGAGTTGTGCATTTTGATCTTTCCAGATTATGCTGCTTCGGGTCATAGTTGCAAAGCTATGTTATTTTAATACCATTCATAGTATAGTAAATTTTGAGTCGATTAGACTCATAGAATTCCATTGGTCAGATCCTTTCAATAAATGGATGCTGATAAGCAATAATGTGTCAACCCACAAAAAGTCAAATTTAGAGATATTGATGTATTTTGATACTACGTCACCTATTTAACATTATTCAAAAAAATTCAAGGCATCTAAACTAAATAAGTATGGAAAAAAGTATCTTAACTCAATATTTCGAATTTCAGGTGCGTTCCATATTTTGCAATTTATAAAATAATCTCAAATATTTAAAAACTTATTATAAGATAAGATATTAAATAAATCTATCTGCTTGTGATTCAATATACATTTTATCAAAATAGAAAAGAAAAGATGAATATATACGTCTTCAAACAAATTTATTGAAAATAGGTTTGACATCTTTAGACGCCATTTTCTCAAAAAGAATTTCGTGTGGCTTGATACAGTATTGTTTATCAGCGTCCAAATAGAAAGATTACCTTCAAATTTTCGAATAGTTGATAAACCGACAAAATCGAAATTGGTAATTTTAGGTATTACGAAACCAATTGTGTTATCCAGCCTGCTATATTATGTAGTAAAAAATCTTTTTTATCATTTCAGAATGGAAATTTTGGACAGAATAATTCGTCTTACGTTCCAAGGCTTCGTGTTTTGGTACGTTATCAATACAGAATTCGTCAAGAGTCTTCTGCAGAACGTTACCACTTTTACATATTAATAACAGTTTCTTGTGTGGCTTTAATAAATTTTATTGTTAAAATATCGTTTTATTTAATGTCATTACTGTAATATTAACAAGAAATTTATTAAAAATAAAATTAACCTGATAGCGTGTCAAGACCATCTGCAGTCAGCGTCACCGTATCAATATCAGTTCTGTCTGAAAGCCTATAAGTGAGAACCGTTACTAACCAAATTTAAATCGTTATAGATCCTAAATGATAATTCTGAAAACGATATGGGAAACCTTAAAATAATTTTTAATACCTTTCAACGATACTCCACTTGACGTTGTTCGTCAATATTAATTTTTTTTCTTCTTCATATCATGGCGTTCAAAATTGACTATTTTGATTTTTCCAAAGGTCAATGCTTTATATGACACGTACAGCCTACGCGTTCTAAATTGTGCCACAAAGGTACAAATACATACATGCATAGGCTGATAAACACATTACCTCCACTTACACGAAATCATGTGTTTTGTTATACGGAGTAACATAGGTTACGTTTATTTAAAAAAATTATATATTTTAATTAATAAATAAGAAAAAAAAAACCATGAAAACAAAATTGAAACCAATGAAATTACGGAATATAAACAAAATATATAAATAATTTTTCCTCAAAATAACGCGGGTAAAACCGCGGGGCTCAGCTAGTTCCATAATAATTTTAAACTCCAACTGCCTTACTACAAAAGATTTAAACAGACGTTAAACGCGCGTCTAAGACAGTTTTGAGTTAAACATGCTTTAGACATAGATTAATATACGTTTAAGTGAGTTTAATAGATGTTTAAAACCTATTTTTGTTGTCAAATGTAACGTATAACATTTTATCAATAAGTTTTTTTATGAGTTTATTCGCTGTTAAGCAATTTAGATAATATTTTAAGCAATGTTTAAATCTTAAACACTGTTTAGCTAGACAGGTGTTCAACATGGTTTTAATGCGTCTTTTGTAGTATGACAGTAATTATCCATCATATAAACAATATAGCAACGCATAAATATAAACAGTCTTTTTTTATAAATACATAATTGTTAAGTTTCCATGAATATAGTAATTAATTGATGCAACAATGTAATTTTCTTGTTTTATATTTCTAATTATTGTATTTAACTTAATGCTGTGGACTCTTAATTGTACGTTGTGGTTATAAAAAGAAATACAATAATCCTGTGTGTAATATTACGTACATTACAGTGATGTACATAATCTTTGCATTACGTTTGTCATTTCTGTTGTTGATCTTGAGAATAAATAAATAATTTAGAAGTCTAACACCCTCTGCCTCTGTTGCTGTAAATTTCAATGGGTCACAATGACACTTGAAATCATTAATAACGCCTGCAAAAATTTAATAAAAAGAAATAAGTCCCTAGCAGGGACGTACATATAGGGTGGCAGGGCTGACAAAATACCACGGGCCCCTAACGCGAGAGGGCCCCGGTTTAAAATATTATTAATAAAAATCTTATTAAGAGTAAATTGTGAATTCATTATAAATATGTGTTCTTGAAAATAAGACTTGTGAGATACTCAATTAAGTGGTTCATTAAAATTAAGTTTTAACGAGACGATTTTTACTGGGAGGCTCCATCCAAAGAATGTACCACGGGACGCTGGTGCAGTTACGCCTCTGGTCCCAAGTCTGAAATATTCAAGCCGATCGCGTCCGGAATATTTCGCGCCGCGCTGCACCACGGCCGCGTTCTCTGATCACATAGGCCAATTTAATCTATTAAAGAAATTGGCTATTTGACCTGGCTGGCATTATAGAGTTCATCGTGTCTTGTTGTTTTCTCGCGAACTTGTTGCGACGTCGTTCATACTGCCGGACGTAGTTTCTAAGTTTTTTTATAATTTTTAAGTAAAAATTCTTGAGTGTTTGATATTTGAATGCAATCTGATCGCTCCACAAAGAGTCAAATTCTGATACGTTAATGTATTCTGTTAATGCGTGACGCATAATTATAAATGTTCAAAAAATTTCAAGTCATCTAAGCCAATTTAGTTTCGAATATTGTGTGTTCTCTATTTTGTAATATTCTCTTATATTATATTTAAAAAAATATATTATTAGTTAAAAAATTTCATGACACCAATCTGCTTTTAATTTATATATATAATTTTTCAAACAAATTTATTAAGAATAGCTTTGACATGTTTAGATGTCATTCTAATTCTCTCAAAATCATGTCCGTGTGGCTTGACACAGTGTTGCTAATCAGCGTCCATTTAATGTAGTCAATTTGTATTAAAGTGAGCGTAATATTTGATCATTGGATGTAAATTAAAACTAATATATTATTGTTGATTTTAATTTAAATGCACTCGAGTTTTGTTTTCGTTTCAGTCCATTCTTTAGTTTTATGATAAGACATTGTGTTGTACGGTTCGTCGATTTAATAATTTATTGTGTAAGTTTAAAATTATCATTTTTTCATGCACTATTATGTAATTAATATAATCATATTTTAAATATATTTTTAATTATTTTGGACTATAAACAAGATGTCATCTTTTACTGGAAAAAGTGTAATAATTTTTTTGTCAAATTTATCGAGTTCATTTTAATTAACCGCCATTTTCGAGCCATTTAAAAAAAAGAGGTAATTGTCGATTCCTAGCTAAAATTTTGACAATGTTTGTGACCTCATTACAACATCATTATTTTCCGATTTTTAATTTTTTTTTATTGTAAACGGTATACTTTTAGATTAGTTACAGAGAATTTTTATCAAAATCGGTTTTGTAGTTTTCTTTTTAAAACCAAATAACTAAATTTAATATGTCATTTAAGCAATCGAAATTTGCGTATTTTGTTTTTTTTTTAATTATTTCATTTTTACTTTTAATTATAGAAATTATATTTCCATCAAATAACGACTATATCTCAAAATTGCTTTTATTAAAATTACCGTTAAAGTTGTAGTTAATTACTTACGGTTCCAAATAATTCCAACTCCCATTTCGCGTTATTTAATTATCTTGTTAAAAGTTAAATTTGGAGATACTGATGTATTTTGATAATTCGTTACCTATTTAGCATTATTCATTTTTTTTTTGAGTCGTGCAAAGTAAATAAGTATAGAAAAAGTTTCTTGATTTAATATTTCGAATTTCAACTGCGTTCCATATTTTGCAATTTATACAATTATAAAGTTTTTCAAAGAGCTGTCTTCCCGCCTCGTCCAAACTACGGGTGACCGAAGGGCTAGCGGCTACCTTGGCCAGCATATCAGTCTGGCCATACAAAGAGGTAATGCTGCCAGTGTTTTGGGCACCTTGCCTCACTGTGACATCGATAGTTACTTAGGTTTAATATAGTTATTTTTAATTTCTCTTTCTTTTTATTTTTAATAGAATTATTTGTTTAAATACAATAATTAATCTTCATATTTAGTTAAAAATTTAAAAATTAAAAGAATACCTTCTCTTTACGTACTATTAATTAAAGACATATTACTCCACATATATGAAAAAAATATTTTTAAATTTATTGTACCAATCTGCTTTTAATTAATTATACCATTTATCAAAATTGAATAAAAAGATGGGCATATACGTATACAAAAAAAATTCGTTAAGAATAGATTCGACATTTTGACGCCATTTTCTAAAAATGAAGTCCGTGTGGCTTGACACATAATTGCTTATCAGTGTCCATATATCAAGATTTTTTGCATTGATATGTATATTAAAAAAAAATAAATCAGTTTAGTAGTTTCGGAGCCCATCAATGCAAACAATATAATATAATCTTTTCTTTTTATCATATTGGTGTAAATAAATATACTGTCATACAATTTTGGTTGTGCATTCGGTTGTATATAATTGAATCAGCGCCATCTCGTGTTGACAAGAAGAAACAGAATTAGTTAGTAATGTGATTAAAACAAAACCGCGTTTGATTCGCGTTATATTCTGTGTGGGAGCGACAATAATACGTCGAAAAAATAACTTATTTCACGCAAAACTCCATGAAATATTTATAGAATAACTCGCACTTGGCACTATTTATGGGTTAGATATTTTTAAATGTTTTCAAAAAGGAGGTTCTCAATTTGTAAAGCTTTTTTGATAATATTTGTAACCTCAGAATTGCATCATTTATTAGTTTGTAAATTTTATTTAAAATTGATTCTGGATATGAAAAACAGTATTAAATTATTTGGTATGGTTTTTAAATAAAAGTAACTAAAAAGATATAATTTATTTATTACGAATTTTGCTTTCCTGTGACTATACTTTTTTGTATTTTCGTAGTTCAATTTTATTTTCTACTAGCTATGCCAGTGAATTCGTTTGCATGGAAGTTAGGATACTGGGTCTGCTTGATACAAAGCAATTTTGTCTTCACGTAAACCTCTTTTTTTGTTTATTTATTAATAAATTTCTAAAAGAAAATCCTCCTATTAACATTAGCTACCTGCGAGTGAAAGTCCCATCAAAATCGGTCTAGCTCTTTCAGGAATTAGACTTAATAACAGACAGACAGATGGATAGACAGGAAAAAATTAAAAAAAATAATTTTAGATGCAAGTATCGTGTAAGTTCATATGCATTTATTCAAAACCGGTTAATTTGAAATTACAAACAGGCATTTCAATTTTAATTATTTGTATAGACTAGCGACCCGCCCCGGCTTCTCTTGTCTGCAATGTAGTTTCTTACGACATCAAATTACAAATTTTTAAAATTCTCGACTTTTCTCTATCATACTCATGGACTTTGGTAAGTAATACTATTTCAAGTAACACAGACTTCATTTTGAGAAATGGCGTCAAAAGATGTTAAGCCTATTCTCAATTTTGTTTGAAGTATACATCCATTTTTTATTTTTTATGTGATAAAAGATTTAATTTAAAGCAGCATTGATATGATTTGTATCTAATAACAAGTTCTTTAAATTCCGTTGTGTAGTGAATAATAAGCGTACAGACGGCGGGAATTACCTTCGTTTTATCACAGTATTCGAGATTGTTCCTTGAAATATTTTCATTTTATGAAATAATGCAAAATAAAAATAAGTATAAAAGCCAATTTTCGTCAATTTTCATACATATGGCAATAATCGGATGTTAATTTAAATTTTGTTCTTTCGACCTCTATATGATTTTATTTTCTTCACGACACTGAATCCAAATCATTTCGTGGAACTTAGTCGATGCACTATTACATCATGACGGAGAAACTTTTTCGGTACTTATTTCGTTTAGATGATTTTTTGAATAATGTTAAATATATGACGTATTATCAGAATACATCAATATAATCGACTTTTTGTGGGTTGACAAATTATTTAAAATCAAAATCAAAAAATACTTTATTCAAGTAGGCTCTCACGAGCACTTTTGAATCGTCATACATGAAAAAAAAAAAACAAAAAAAAATTACATCAATAACGAAGCTACCACCGGTTCGCAACGCAGATTCTACCGAGAAGAACCGGCTAGAAACTCGATAGTTTGAGTTTGTTTATCATCATCCAAGTATATAGATATTCAATTACGCCCCTATGTACGTACGTAAAACTTTTAAAAAAATATATTTATTTATTTCAGTTGCAAACATGACGTTTCTCGAAGATAGAGACTTGTCAGATGTTCCAAACGTGCGTGAATATTATACAGGAAAGACTGTTTTTGTGACCGGCGGTTCGGGTAAGTAAACCACTTATGGACGCTGATAAGCAATACTGTGTCAAGCCACACGGACTTCATTTTGAGAAAATGGCGTCTAAAGATTCTTAATAAATAGTTTTGATGAGGCATATATCCATCTTCTCTTTTATTGTTATTATTTATCTTAATAAAAGCTATAATGAATTAAAACCAGATTGATATATTTAATATATAACCTTATAAGTTTTTCAAATTCATTTTGAGAAAATGGCGGCTAAAGATGTCAAACCTATTCTTAATAAATATGTTTCAAGACGTATATATCAAGCTTTTCTATTATTTTTTGATAAAAGCTGTAATAAATTAAAAGCAAGTTCATATATTTAAAATATTATCTTATGAAAAGTTTTTCAAATATTCGAGATTATTGTATAATTTGCAAAATATGGAACGTACTTGAAATACGGAAGAATAAATTAAGAAACTATTTTCCGTATTTATTTAGTTTGTATGACTTCAAATTTTTTTGAATAACGTTTAATAGCTGATGCCGTATCAAAATACATCAATATCTCCGAATTTGACTTTTTGTGGGTTGACTCAATATTGCTTATCCATATGAATAACCACAAACGATGACGGCCAACCATGATCAACACTTGTCTAGCTAAACAGTGTTTTTGTGTTGTTCTTGAAAACTTTTTAACTTTCATCTGTGTTATTATGTTGTATTATTTTTATATTTTAGTAAGGATCCCTAATTTTTCTAGCATTAAATAGGGACTACGTGACAACGTGAATGTAACTTTTCAATGCTGTAAGAATTTTTAAAGTCCGTTCAATAGTTTTTGAGTTTATTCATTACAAACATACAAAAAGACTAATCCTTCCTCTTTATAAAATTAATTTTTGTAATGAAAAAAATCTCAAAAGGAAATCGTGTCAAATTATACAAATCACTCTAATCACAAATTAAAGTTTATTTATACACTCCTTTACAGTTTACAATTTAAAAATACATCAATATATTTTATAACCGTCTTTTAAATCATATTCCCTGCCGCCATATTGTTTTTTTTTCTTTCAATCCGGAAAAATATAGTATTATGACCAGCATTCCAAACCGCTGTTACAGTAATGAGAAAGTTAATGTTATACCACAAAATATAAAATAAAACCATCTTAGTCACTTCAAAAAAATCAATCAAAATCAAAATAGTTTTCTTCAAAATAGGAATTTACAGTCTTTTTGAACGTCAAGAAAATGAATCTACGACAATATATAATTGTCTAGCTAAACAGCGGTTAAAAATTAACCGAAGCTTAAAATCTAGTAAACTGTATATATGCGAATAAAATCATGTAAAACTTATTATTAATATCTCACACGTACAATTGACAGCTAAAATAGGTTTTAGACTATTAAACTTAAGCGTTGTTTATACATAACTAGCAGTTGCTCGCGGCTACGCCCGCGTATACTTTGGAATTTTAACTAAATAAATCTACCAGCGAAATTGTGATCTTTCCTGGATTTACTACCCCCTAGCGTCATTTTAAGAGATGATTTTGAAATTCTGGGATACATATATTTAATTATTCTCCCTTAGTAATGTTTGTGCTGAATTTAAGGATAATCGGTCAAAAGAATTTATTTTCTCCATACAAACTTTACTACCCCCCTGCAACCCAGTGTGGAATAATAGTACCCCGTTTTCTATTTTATATTTCATTACTATCATTTTTTTACATTTATATAGTTAATACGACCATTGAATAAGATTGTGCATTCAAACGTTTTTACCCCTTTTCACCCTCTTAGTGGTGAATAATCGAAAAACCCTTTCTTAGTGGATGCCTACAACCTAAAAGCCACCTACTGCCAAAATTTCAAGTTCGTAGCCCCAGCGGTTTAGGCTCTGCGTTTATAGTCAGGACAAGTGTTTTTATATACATAGATTAAACTGTATACAGCATGTTTAACTCAAAACTATAGTTAGACGCGGATTTGTGAATTAAGGATATTGCATTGAAACGACAGTAATCACATCACCCTCTTTAGTTGTTACGCGCCCGAGTAAAAGTGAAACGATGATTTTCATTATTTTAAAATTATCACTAAATTATAATATTTGACCCAAACATAAACCCATGGCTATTGAACCCGTTGCCTATGTTAATATATTTAAACGTACGCAATAACGCATATGGGGTTGAAGTACTGTATAATTCTTGAATATTAATTACTTATTGTATGTTTTTAAATAAATTCAATATTTCGTGAGGGATACCTAGATTTTTAGATGCATGCTTGACCATGTTATATTAAATTAAATTGTTTATTGCGATGGTCAAGTCCATCTATTTATTTAAAACATAAAAGATTTTTAATATTGATATCGACATTATCTGCCTTACTACAAAAGATTTAAACAGACGTTAAACGCGCGTCTAAGACAGTTTTGAGTTAAACATACTTTAGACATAGATTAATATACGTTTAAGTGAGTTTAATAGATGTTTAAAACCTATTTTTGCTGTCAAATGTAACGTATAACATTTTATCAATAAGTTTTTTTATGAGTTTATTCGCTGTTAAGCAATTTAGATAATATTTTAAGCAATGTTTAAATCTTAAACACTGTTTAGCTAGACACGTGTTCAACATGGTTTTAATGCGTCTTTTGTAGTATGACAGTATATTGTTTGGGCTTCATCCGTCCGGGCTTCCCCAGATTTTTCCTAGTTTTAAGGGTATCCTAGGAGCGTCGGGGGGAGGGAGTGTCTTCGTTTGTAGTCCGGGTTTATTAAAACAATTTGTAACACACTGTAATAAGAATCTGTTTGGTTAGGTACATTTTAAATGATGATATAAGATGACTAAACTCAATTTTAAGGTCGGAAAATAAATAAAAAGGTGTTTTAAGACATGAAAATGTTTTTGGTTACACTGATTATGTTTTAAAAAAATTTGGTGACATTAACTGAATAAATTAACCGACTTGGCTATTACATAGATCTCACAACTTTTTGCGGTAAAAGACTTAGGTGCAAGACTTGGTTTTTTTTTATCAAGAAAATTATTTATGGAATTGCTCTTTTAATAAGAATTGCAGAACAGATTTTAATGAAACTTTACAGTGATGTAAGTTTATAAGACAGTCTTTGAGGAGTTACGATAGTTATGTTTCTGAAGTACTATAAGAAATGATAGTCAAGATGGACTGAAGATGAACGGGTTCAAACCCCGGCTAGCATCGTCGAATTTTCAAGTGCTAAATTAATCATGGCGAGAAACCTGCATGTGCCGGGAGAAATTCTGACATATGTATATCATGTACTAGATTAGGTTCCTAAACCTTCTTCTTAATAGAATAGGAGGCTTTTGCCCAGCAGTGGGACATTTACCTTACTTTTATTTCACTTACCCCTAAAGCCTTAAGCCAGTTTAGTTATGGTTGCATACTCGTAAGGTCTATATTCGCGATATGACCATGACGCTATAATGTACTAACCTTGACATGAATTATTTTTTCAGGTTTTATGGGAAAAGTCCTGATCGAAAAGCTACTTTATTCGTGTACGAGCTTGGATAGAATCTACTTACTCCTCAGAAGCAAGAAAGGTGTTAAACCAGAAGACAGACTGGCAGAAATATACAGTTCTCATGTAAGCATCTTCTTCTTCTTCTTTAATATATCTCACTTCTGTTAGAACAGGAATGCGTAATCTTTTTCACTTGGGCCTCACCCAACGTTAAACTAAAACATTACGCCCCCCTTCTCCCAGGAGTCAAAATAAGAAAATGTAACAAACGATGAAATTATAAAAAAACATATTTTTTTTTATTCGGTTGACAAACAGAAAGAAATTAAGTTAAAGATATAATATTAAGGAGAGCACTGAGGGTGTACCTGATTAGCCAATTCGTGAATTCGGGTTGCGATATGTCATTTGTCGCGTCCCCATAAAATCAACCAAAACCCCGAATGGAAATACCCCACTGGAAGCCATGTATTAGAAGATTTAGAAGTCAGAAGACTTCTGTCCAATTCTTGATTGTGGCAAAGTATTTTGTGCATAAGTAAAGGTCACACACACACACATCGCATCATATGTTTTATTAGATTTTACATTAAATATCATGCCATCGCTTCTTGCCAAGAGACGATGTCATTCTGTGATTTTTCGCGATACGCGTCGTATATTTTCAAGATGCGACGTCACATCGCTTTATGACGTGTATCTTTATGTCTTTAAGTTCGAATGAACAAATTTGATGTCATTTTGTTTGAAAGCTGATTTAATCGAGATAGTTCGAAGCTATAATTAATGAAGATCTATTCAGACGTTTGAAGGGTGTTTGTTCTTTTTTAATTATTGAGAGGATCTCAGCAACTTTTAGTGATCTGATCAATTTGAAATGAACTATACTATGAATGATATTAAAATAACATAGTTGTGTCATCTTGATCATCATCTGGAACCAGCAGGATTCACAACTCCTCACCAACTTACAGCAGAAGTATCGTGTCCGAACACGATGTCGTTGAAATGATCTCAATGTATAGATTGCCGATTTTTTTTACATTATTGTGACTATATATGCTATAAAGTCTCAATCATTTCTCTTACTTAATTATAAATAGGAAAGTGATTATATCTCTGTGGAATGCAATCGTGGTTAAATTACTGAAACGATTTAAATGAAATTTGGTACAGAGATAGTCTAGATTCTGTGAAAGGACTTAGGCTTTTGAATGTGAAAAAAGGGCTGTACGTGATTGAAATAGGGGTAAAATAATAATAACAAGAAATAGGAGCAAATAATCCTGTGCAGACGAAGTCGAGATCCATCTAGTAATATATAGAATAATAATTACGTAATATTCATTTACATACATTTTACTCGGGAGGACTCTTTCGACGAAGACGGCTTGTCTAGGCGGTGGCTTGTCTAACTGTCGGGGCGTCCCGTGACGTTCAACTAAGACGATGTAAACCGCTGGGGTTTAGTGGGTAGTCTGGGTAATTGATTTTTATTTATCTTTTCAGTGCTTTGATCGTCTGCGTCATGAAATGCCAGGTGTTTTTGAGTCGAAAGTTTTTTTCATTGCTGGTGACGTGGGTGAAGTTGGACTTGGTGAGAATAAAGAAAATAAGTAAATAAGGGGCTATCCATTAATCACGTGAGGGTCAAAGGGAGCCCCCCCTCTCTCTGGAAAAAAAATCACCAAATATCATAATGGGGCTTAATAAGATATCACGTGTATTTATTTTCGAAACTTTTGTAATTTATATATGGACGCTGATAAGCAATACTGTGTCAAGCCACATGAACTTCGATTTGACATAATAGCGTCTAAAGATGTCAAACCTATTCTTAATAAATTTGTTTGAAAACGTATATATCCATCTTTTCTTTTCTATTTTGATAAAATGTGTATTGAATCAAAAGCAGATAGATTTATTAAATATGTTATCTAATAATAAGTTTTTAAATATTTGAAGTTATTTTGTAATTGCAAAATATGGAACGCACCTGAAATTTGAGAAATTGAGTTAAGAAACTTGTTTCCATACTTATTTAGTTTAGATGACTTGAATTTTTTTTGTAAAATGTTAAATAGGTGACGTAGTATCAAAATACATCAATATCTCTAAATTTGCCTTTGGTGGGTTGACACATTATTGCTTATCAGCATCCATATATAGGATTGCATAATTTTTCTATATTCAATGCGATTGAACCTGTTTTTAAAGATAAGCATTTTTTGTACATTATTCCTACTCAGGCAGTATGTAGAAAATAAAACACGTGATATTAGGTGGGGGTCGTACAAAACCTCACCACGTATCACCAAGGGGGTGGGGGGGTCTAAAATGTTGCTAATATGTCTAATCGGCACAACTAAAAGCCATTAACCAAAGAATTGAATTGAAATGTTGCTAAAATATCACGTGATTAATGGTCAGCCACAACGTATAAAGAAGTTTTATGTGTAATCTATAACAAATAACGTATTTAATGAATAGGACCTTAAGTTGACGCAGCAAATTTACCAGTAAAGAGTAACTTATTCATAACGTCATTACACAATTTATGATACAAAAGTTTGATGCGAGATTTGCCACTAATGAAATAATCTAAGATATATGATATTAAAATGTGATGATTTCAATTTTAAAAATTCATAAATTAAGTAAATATATTTACACTCACGTCCAGATTTTAGGTCGTATAAATTGTGAACACAGTTTTAAATTATTACAAAATTAATTACTTACAGTGGTAATCTTTCGCATGGGTCACCTACACGGTGATTTCATACTGTCGTATCCATAATAAGTTAATTTTTTTTTCCAGGCATTTCAGATGAAGACAGAAGTTTGATTGTAAACAGAGCTAACATTATATTTCACGTAGCTGCTAGTGTCAGGTAACTTGATATTGATAAAATAAAAATAAAATAATTTTTTTTTTGTTCCACTGGAACCCCTCTCAGGTAAAGGCCCCCTCCACGGCTTTCCAATTCTCTCGGTCTTGAGCTATTGTATGCCATTGTGGACCCGCAATATTTTCCCACCTAGTATATGGTCTTCCCCTATAGCGCATGCCCGCTGGGCCTTTCTATAATGTATTTTATGACAGTATAATATGTGTAGGTAAAAAATAAATTAACAAATATGAAGGACCGTAACTTCACTTTAAAAAAAATTATCCAATTAAAAGTATTTAGTCTGGTAAAAACTGTACCAGGTGTCTCAAAAGAGTAAAGTCGTTAACCGAGAAAGAAGTCTAATAACAAAATGTTCACCTTATTTATTATATATCATAAGGCGAGAATTACATTAGTAAGTATTACTATCCTAATTGATATAAAACAATTCCGTAACTTAGTAACTAGTAGTTTTTGTCCATCTATTGATATTGATACTAATATGTAAATCTGTGCCTGTATCTGTAGCTTTCACACTAGAGAGGTCCGTCAAAGGGTTCCGGGAAAAAGGGTGGTTGTAAGTCCAAATTGTACAAAGATAAATTATATTTTATTTATAATCATAAGGCGAGAATTACATTAGTAAGTATTACTATCCTAATTGATATAAAACAATTCCGTAACTTAGTAACTAGTAGTTTTTGTCCATCTATTGATATTGATACTAATATGTAAATCTGTGCCTGTATCTGTAGCTTTCACACTAGAGAGGTCCGTCAAAGGGTTCCGGGAAAAAGGGTGGTTGTAAGTCCAAATTGTACAAAGATAAATTATATTTTATTTATATGATTTCCATTCAATTCAATGTATTAAGTATAAGTCGTATCATAAAGGGGGGGAGTCCGGACCCCTCAAAACCCCCCCTTATACGCCTATGCTGTACCCTAATACTGTACGAACGTTATCACTTAAACCATAGATTCCCAAACTTTTATCCCATGCGCCTCCCCCAGTCTGAAACTAAAATTCCACGCCCAAGAAAATAAAACAAACAATGATAAAATTTTAAATAAAAGATACAATAAGTGAGAACTTTGTGGGTAATAAACTAAACTAATTTATGAATCTATGTTGCAACACAATATCGGCCGAAACTTAGCATGTTAGCTCTCTTAAAACAGGCTATAATTATGTCTCTGCTGGGCAAAGGCCCCCTCTCCTATTAACGAGATGGTTTAGAGTTTAATCCACTACACTGCTCCACTACGCGCGAATATAGTTGTGTCAAATTTCTCCCGGCACATGCAGGTTTCCTCGGCTATGTTTTCTTTTACCGAGCATGAGATGAATTTAAGCACAAATTTAGCACTTGAAAACTTAGTGCTATCCGTGATTTGAATCCTCGATCATTAGTTGAGATCGAGTTTACAATATTAGTAGTGATCAATTATTTTAATACATCATTCAGGTTTGACGACCCATTAAAAGTAGCTGTGAAGCTTAACCTTCGCGGCACAAAAGAAATAATGGATTTAGCGAAAGACGTCCGTAATTTAGAAGTAAGTATATGTATAATAGCCTTACCAGCACCCGGTACAGAGAATAAATAGGGCGTACCCTTGGGCCTTGGGTGTGTGAGATGAGGATCTCGCGCATCCATCTTTTATACGGCCCCGAGCTGTACGCACTAGCAAGGGGTACGGGGAGGGTAAGACTGCACGTTGTCCTCCGAGATGAGCTCCGCCAGCCACGAGCGGAGAGTAGTACGGGAGGAGCTGCGCATGCGCATGCACAAGCGAACCCGCGGCTTTTCCATTTCACGTGTTGAGAAAGGCCATCGCAATGGTTTTAAGTGGGTATTAATAGCCATATAACCCGATCTCCCCTTTAGAAACCGGGTATCTTTCGAAGATTTCCCCTACGAGAACAGAAAAAGTATAAAATACAGACAAACATACATATGATCGCAGACATCGCGGTAAGCTTGCTGTTAGTAATTGAAGAGTTTCTTTTTTTATCTCAAAATATATTGATTAGATCCCAATATATGATATAATGCTAGCTGTGTCCCGCTGTTTTACCCGCGTTAAATAATTAATATAAATAAATTTTATAAAATAAAACTACCTTATCCTTCTCTTTATAACATTAGCTATTTGTGAGTCAAATTATAACATTTTTTTACAGTTTCCTCGATCAGTTTCAAAGTTTTTTCTTTTGACTTCTACGATATTATGAACTTAAAAACGTTTTTATTTACTTTTTTAAGAGTTTTATCCACGTGTCCACAAGTTATGCGAACACGAACCGAGACCCCATAGAGGAGGTAATATACCCTCCCCACGCGGACTGGCGGGAGACGCTCCAAGTCTGCGAGGACCTAGATGACCACACTTTGCAAGTGTTGACTCCTAAGTAAGTTAGACTATGGCATCACTTAATGACTTCCGATAGGAAGACCCTCCATTGTTAGATCTTTTTTTTCAAATGTTTGCTAATTCATAACTTCGCTATTACTTAATCGATTTTGAAAATTCGTATTTTATTAAAAAGAGTCTACTTTTCATCAAAATCGGTATAGGAGTTTGGATTTAAAATTAAAATAAGTGGAATAAGTATTTCCTCCAAGAAAACTAAATACTCGTACGTCTTTGGCTTTGGATGTTGGTTTCTTGTTTTAACCTCCTACCCAAAAAGGGGTGTTATTAATTAAGACGTGTATCTCTGTGTTACTGTGTGTGATGAGATCGACATGGTTATTAGCTATAATTCATGAATCTGATCAGACGTTTCAAGGTCATCAGCTCTTTTCTAGCTGTTGAAAGGATCTGAGTTTCACTGGTCTAATCGACTCATACTATACTGTGAATGATAATAAAATAACATAGTAACCTTGACCTGACGCTGCACCATCATCTGGAATCACTATGATCAACTCCTCACCAACACCAGAATTATCATGTTGGGGTTCTATAAAGTGGTCTTATTAAATACATTATTAGGAGGTAAACATGAATAGATATCATACTGGTCTTTTTTTTTCTAGATATTTGGGAGAACTACCTAACACCTACGTATTTACTAAGCAACTGGCTGAGCATGTTGTCTATGAATATAGAGGGAAATTACCTATTGTTATCATCAGACCATCAATTGGTAAGCTATATACACTAATATTATTATTAGATTTAATTGTTTATTCTAAATCTCCGAAACTACTGAATCGATTTAAATAATACTTTTTGCGTTGGTTACCCCGTTTGTTAAGGAAGATGAAAGGCTATATTACATCACGCTACGTCTCAGTAGTAGTAACCATAAACGCAACAGCTGTAGCAGCTAGCTTATAATAGAGCTGTACCCGGCATGCGTTGCAAAAAATAAAGTATATAGATATTTTGGACCAGAAATACTATTGCTCCCCAGAACAACCAACCAGGGTTCCATCATAATCAGATCATTCGTTTTGAACGCATAGAGAATAAAAATACAAATATTGATTTGTATTTTTAACAGCTTAATCGTAATTTATGATTTATATTAACTTTATATCTGGAAATGTACATTTTTGGCAAACATTAGGAAATAATAAATGGATTTTCACTCATTCTAATGCTACTAAACTACATGTCAATTGTGAAAATATTAACTTCGATTTAACCTTGTTAGGTACTGGTATTGTAACATTAAAACCTAAATGTAATGGTTATTGTGGTAACACTAAGTTGACATCTACTATAAATCCTATTGTTAAAACTAATCAAATGATATATTCAAATTTCAATCTAATTAATGACTCTTGCTGTAATTTAACTTCATTTCAAAAATTCAATGTATCTTTGCCTTTTCAATCCTTGAATTCTAAAACTAACCTTGATAACTTTATTAAACTTAACTCTAAGACTAATGATGTTCTAGACCTTATTGACAAATTAAATATTGAAGACAACTCTGAATCTGTAACGACTTTTTCTGTAATTTACTATGTCTCTTTCACATGTTTTGTACTATTTTTATTTTATTACTGTTGTAATAGAAGATGCATGGCCTTTTTCTATAAATTAAAAACAAATCCTAATTCTACCGAACCTGCTGAAAATGAAAGTATCGAAATGGTCAATCAAGATCCACTTATACCCCAGCCGCGTCTGAGGGTAGCTTAGAAGTTCACATAGTAAACTTCATGCCTTTAGCATATAAGTTTACACTTAAAGGGGGGGTTGTTACGATTCCCACTTGCACCCCTCTCTGCAACGTGGCTGACCACGTCAGCATTTAGGTTCAGGTGCTAAATAAAGTAATCCACTCTAGAGAGTCTCGTTTCTACCGCGTTTTGGGCCACACGTCTTTTAAATCATTTTTCTATATCATTTCTATATCTTTTCTACATCTTTTAATTTCAGTTTTATATTATTAATAAACTTTTTAAAACATTAAAACATTTATTTTAAAACGCCTTCTACAAAATTTTTTAAATCGAATCTCTAGATTCTAAGATTATAGTACTTTAAATAAACTTAATCAATTTTATATGTACTAGTGGTTGATTAGCGGTCGGAATTCGACCGTATTTCACTTTTTTCACTTTTTAAACGACCATAGTTCATACATTTTAGGTGGCATTGTAACGCACGTCGAGTACAGTTGCTAAAAAAAAATCTTAAGTACCAATATTCAACGCATGTAAAGTTAGTTAAGGATAAAATTATGCCATTATTTTCAGTGATATCAAGTCATATTGATCCATTACCAGGATGGATTGACAATTTTAACGGGCCGACTGGGATCTTAGTTGCTAGTGGGAAAGGTAAGAAAATCATCTATTAAGAATCTATACAACTAAATAAAATTGAAGTCTGTTTGTAATTTTAAATTAACTGCTTTTAACTAAATGCATATGAAAGTATATACGGTATTTACATCAAAGAGAGAATTTTTAAATTTTTTGTCTGAGTGTCTGTCTGTTTGTCTGTCTCTCGAAACGGCTGGATGGATTTTGATTGCACTTTTACTTACATATAGGTAATGCTATAGGGAGTAACTTAGGTTATTTTTATTTAAAAATAAATATTTTAATTAATAAATAAGAAAGAGGGTTACACGATAATAAAATTGAAATCAACGACACAGTGAACAATATAATTTGTCCCGAAATGAACGCGGGCGAAACCGTAAGGCACAGATAGCACATAATTATTTGTACTATATATCAGCTTGGGCTCGTTGAAATGGTCTCAATGAATTGATTTTCGTATTTTTTTAAATTTTACATTATTATTTCAGGTATACTTCGTACCATATACACAAGTCCTGATCTTATTTCGGACTACATACCAGTCGATGTGGCTATCAAAGGATTTATTGCTGCATCTTGGTTAAGAGGAACGAAAAAGTAAGCTAATACAAGATGGTGTAAATAGGGGTAAATAATTCTGCGAAGACAAATCTCAGAAATCATCTAGTTAATAATAAATTAATTACTGATTTAAAAGGAAAGGCAATAATCCCCTCGGGTTAGGCTTCCGGCTCTCTCACTCTCCGTTCCAAGCGCTGCTACATTAACTATTTCACGTTGATCTTCTGTAAAGTTAGGATTCCCACTGAGAGTGTGGTTCTGCCCCGATCGAGCCAACCCGTATGCAAGCTATAGTCAATTGGCTATATCTGGGCTCTACTTCAATTTTATTGGTCTAAGAACCTTTTAAGTGTCCTTCAACTGACGAAACGTCTTCTAAGGTGAGACTTTCATAAACAATTAAGTAAGTTGTTTCTCATTGCTTTACACCTGAAAGAATTTACTGTCAATGCCTTATTTCTGACATTCACAGCTTTCGTAACTACTTACGACGGATTGCTAGGTTACAGAGTTGTTTTATATTACTTAAGAGAGTAAAACTTACAAATGTAATCCTCGCCTAAAATAAGGACCTAATGTGCGGGTTTCATGAGATTTTATCGTACATCAAGGCTGTGGAATAATCTTTCTAAGGTTTACCTGGATCGCTATAATTTAGGGGTTTTCAAGCGTCGAGTGTATAGACACCCTTCCGTAAAATGCCGGTAACGTACCCGTAACGTCCCTTATGTTGCGATTGTGCATGCGATAATGACCACTTAACATCAGGTGGCTTATTTGCTCGTCTTCTGTTTTATAAAAAATCACGTTAACAAGATTTATATATAGATTGTCTGTTAGTTTATATATGGATGCTGATAATACCATGTCAAACCAGACGAGCTTCATTTTGAGAACTTGGCGTCTTAAGATGTCGAACCTCTTAATAAATTTGTTTAAAGACGTATATTATCATTCTCATTAAAATTATTTGTATATACATACATAATGTTATTTAAAAAGTTTACATGGATTTTTTATGTTATTTTAGGTTAAGAACTAACAATAAAATTCACACTATATTTAGGATGTTTTCAAAATTTTGACGGACAGATTATAGTTATATAGATTCGTAATTTCAGACTGGAACCCACAGATGACATAGTCATATACAACAGTTGCGCTGGTAAACTAAATAATATAACGGTGCAAGAATTAATAAGCATTGGAGAACAGATAATTAATACGGCACCGCTAAACAATATGCTGTGGACTTATGGAGGATCCGTGACGACGTCACTATTTATATTCAATATTAAGGTAAGCAGTTAATTCAAAAAATTAAAAATCCAACTTCGTAACACGATCTGCAGTCAGCAGAAACGTATCAATATCAGTTCTGTCTAAAAGCCTATAAGTGAGAATCGTTGGTTAGTACAACTTTAAATCGTTACGGATCCTAAACGGTAATTCTGATTGAAAAAATAGTATGAGAAACCTAATGATTATTAAATACCTATTCAACAATATCCCACTTCACATAATTTTCTCAAATTATGGCGTCGAAAGTCGGCCATTTTGATTTTTTTAAAGTTTTATTCTTTCTATATAACATTCGCGCCATCGAAACAAAGAATGTGTCATTTAGTTGGCCTATATACCGTTGTTATGTGTGTGCGTGCATACGCGTGTGTGTGCATGTATGTTTGATTAGCCGAGATTTTCTCAAAAAGTATTGATCTGATTTGGATGTGTTTTCGATATTTAAATGCATGCTTTTTGCGGCCATTTCTACAATCGTTTTAATTACATCGACACAATAACAGTTGTATTTGAAGTCGGTTATGTTTTTCATAGAATACAATTATTTATATATTTTTTCAGGTGTTACTACTTCATGTTATACCGGCAATATTCATTGACTTTCTCCTTTGGCTATTAGGAAAGAAAACAATGTAAGTTTACATAATAATTATACATTTTAAAACAAAATCGATTGTCGATTTTTTTTTAAATTTTAAACTCTAATAATCTTGTAGTTTACGAAATGTCGTTTTTCAATTTTTTTTCACTAATATGTTTATGTTATAACATTAAATTGAAATAAAAAAAAGAACATAATTATAAATTAATTTACTTCACAAAACGCTGTTATTCTGTAGTTACATATTTAACTTGCCTTAATCACATAAACGATTATTTCAGGCTAGTCAAAATCCAACGACGCATCTACGTAGCGAACCTCGCCCTCCGTTACTACTTAACCCAGCAATGGACGTTTTGCAATAAGAATTTCGTCGCTCTCCGTTCAAAGATTATGGAAGTCGACAGACCCGACTTCTACTATGAAATTGAAAATATAGAAAAATATGAATTCTTCAGACAGTGCTGTGCGGCCGGGAGGAAATATTTGTTGAAGGAAAAGGACGAGGATATACCTAAAGCGAAAGCGCATTATCGCAGGTAAGATTATACTAGTGGTGGCCTAGCGGTCGGAATTCGACCGTAGTTCGTTAAATTTTCAAACGATTTAAAGATTGACCACAGATAATCTATTGTTAATTTAAAGAAAAGAGTATGTTTATGTATATGCGTGTGTAGTGTAATAGTTTTTTTTTTTAAATTAATGTAATTTTAATGCATAATTAAAAATTATATTAGCATTCCTCTTTCCATAATAATCTTTTGTTATCTATAAGTACGCTAAATTTAATACTTCTTCACCCGTGTAATTTTCGTAAAAAACTACATAGATACAGGATGAGTTTAGTCACTGAGCGTGTTACGTCAAATTCAAAATTATGAGGCATAGCGATAAATAGTTAAAGAATCCTGGGGGCCGATTGTAATTAAAACTAAAATTGCATCACACTACTTTGTTGAAAAATTAATTTTCCTAGCTAGAAATCGAACTCACTGATTTTGAAAAAAAAAGTCAACTTATATTATCTGAAAGTGTTCCTTATATGGACAAACTTCTGGGAGGTAATAGTATACGGAAATCTGAAGGAAATGGCTTACTTTTTACAAAATGCTAATAAACTCATACATTAATTAAATCTTAAGTAGTAATAAAATATGATTAACCATCTCGATTATATGAGTTTTCAAAAAAAAAGGCTCAAAATTGATTCATTGGTTAAGGAGCTACGATGCCGCAGACACACACGTCAATCTTATAACACCCCTCTTTTTGGGTTGGTGGTGAAAGCGTGAATAATTATTATTTTAAAAATTTTTCAGGATAAAATTCTTTGAGCAAGTATTGAAATGCATCGTCTACGGGTATTTCATCTGGTGGCTATTTCATACAAATTTCGTGAAAAATATTCTTAATTCCTTATAATTTATAAATAGAATTTCAGTTTTTATGTAATCGTTTTTTCGTATTTAATAAAATTTTATAATTGAGTTTTTTGAATTTTAATTAATTAAATAGTAATTATATAAAAGATAAAAAGTATTAATCTGATTTATCGATACTAATATTATAAAGAGGTAGAATTTGTCTGCAATTTCCTAAATTTGTATGTAGGGGGTAATCTCTTAAATTCCGATGTGATTCGATATCCATCATCATCATCTACCTAGCATGTTTACCGGTTATCCCAGGGTCTGCGTTCTATTCTAATCCAGATATTGACGAGTTACTGATTTTTACACAGAGCGACTGCCATATGACCTTTACAGAGTAACGATTATTATCAAGTGATTGTAATAACAACCGGGACCGATAGCTTTTCGTGTTCTCCGAGGTACGGTGGGGAGAACCCCAAAGACAAACACCCAGCCCTAGGAACAAATATTTATAAAAATATATCTCTTCCGAGCGGGGATCGAACCCGCAACCGTCGATGTTAGAGGTCAATTCAGCACTACTACACCAGAGCGGTCGTTTCCGACTTGATTCGATATCGGATTAAAAAAAAATCCTGTGTGTACTACTCTAGGGTTTCAAGCCTTTTTGACAGCCACAGCCTTCGAAACAATTTACAATGTAAATGTTACCAGTTTTTATAGAGTGAAAACAACTCTATATTGCTCTTGAGTGTTAAGAACAATAAAGCTTAGAAATATTTTGATCCCGGGAATCGACTTTTCGGAGGTTCCGTGGTGAAGTTTTATGTTTTTAAGTAGTTGTGACCCGAAATTGAATCCACTTCCCATTGAGCCCACTGACCTTTGAAGTAATTAATTAATGTAAAAATATTTTAATCAAAAATGAAACACAAAGTTTACTTTTTTCAATATATTTTCAATTCACAGTAAGTAGTTAACCGACTACCAAAAAAAAGAGTACATATAACTTACATTATTGAAAATATTATTTTTATATAAAAAAAATTATACAAAAATTTTAATTTTATATCACAACATGATTTGAGCTCCTCCTTACATAATAATTATTACTTAAAATATACTTAAAACTAACTTAATAATAAAATACGCCATTTCATTAACTTGAAACTAACTTACAAAATCTATATATGAATATGTAAAGACAAAATAGTTCAGTTCGTTTTTCTCCTGATTTTCTACCGATTATTTTCTTAAGGTAGGTTAACCAAAGGCTTTTTAGCTTACCTTAATTTTGTTAACTAAACTGCAGTTTAGCTCATATGTAGCCTACATATGAGCTAAACAGCCTATATTTTAAGTGAACATTTTCAAGCTATAACTAATGTTCTCCAAGTTGAGATGGCCTAGTGATTAGAATACGTCGATCGGGCGCAACTCGGCAAGCACCGCTAAGTTTTTAAGTTTTAAAGTGCTTAAATTCATCTCGTGCTCGGTACAGGAAAACATCGTGAGGAAACCTGCATGTGTCGGGAGAAATTCTGACGCATGTATATCCGGCTCGCAGAGGACCAACGTGGATTAAGCTCCCAATCTTCTCCTTAATAGGAGAGGAGGCCTTTATCAGCAATGGGACATGAACAAGTTGTTACTTAACTTTTCTTACAAAAAAAAATATTATTTAAGAAATGACACACGAAGAGCTCTTTCTCCTTAATAGACGAGGCTTTTGCCCAGCTATTGGACGTTTATAAGCGAACAGTATCTAATAAGTGAAAACTGTGAATATAGGTAGGTTTAAATAAATTAAATATTTAGAGGCGTACCGTTTTCAAACCTATGTATGTAAGTTATCACATTACAGTGAAAAATTGTACATGGTCTGAATAAAGCGTAACTTTCATTTAATGAGCATTTATCATAATATAAATATAATAAAATTAATACATATAATTTTATATTAAAATACTCAATCTTGTATAGAAAATAGGCTTATAAATTATTTTATTCATAGTTATAACTTTTTAAATATAATAATTAAAATGAAACAATTTATAACGATTTTTTTAACAAAATAATAAATGCATTTCTGTCTGTTTGTTGTGTTATTGTTTTCTAAATATAAATGATTTCAACCAAATTTTTTCAGCACAAAACAATTAAATTTTTAAATAGACATTATTTGTAAGTGGAGTTATAATTTTACATTATTCTTCACGAATAACTATAAAAGCTCTCCCTCAGGGAAGCATTCGCTAATAATATAACTGTCTACAATTCGATTTTGAGCGTTACGTTACAATACTGCAATGATCAATCACGAGCATTCACTTGTAATGGAACAATCTTAATTTAATTTTGTGCATTCGCTTGCAATGAAATAAGTTGCTTTTAGAATATCGGAAAAAGCGATCACACTGTTTAGTGTCCATTGATGTTACACATTGTGTCATGGGTGTTACACATTATATCGTTGCAGATTGTGCACTGTAACGCTCGTTACTCACTGATGTAATACTCGAATCTGAACTGTTACGTTACACGCGAATGTTCCCAGTGAGGGAGCGCCTTTTAGTCAAATTCGCTTTAAATTGTTTTATTCAAATATAAAATATATACAGGTAACTGACAAAATACAAAATATATTATCATTTAATATAAAAATTCTTACATAAATTGCTGGTTATAATATTAATATAACACTATAAATTATATCAACTTTTAAACAAGTTAATAGGATATCATAATAACACATTAATCACGGAACGATAAAAAAACAATTGTCACTGATTGGTGGATATAAATTCATAAGAAAATATTAATTGAATTGATGACGTAATATCCTAAAGCTACGTACAGACTGTGCGTTTCCGAATACGCTTTCACCGCGTACGAGTACTGTACGCACTTGTAGCTACGGATAGATTCACACTATGTGTCTCGCTTTCAGTTTCACTACACACAAGCGTATAATCCTCCACACGACAGACGTACTCGAGAACGCCCAGTACACAGCTGAACAATAATTCATACCACGTTTACACCTAACAATATCATGAGGTATTTTTATTATACGTATTAAAACTAAATGTCAACTTCAAGGCAAGAAAATAATAGTTTTTTCACACAATCCTTGGCACAAGAAATGTCTAATCACTGACGCAAAAACTTTGTAGACATACTGTCAAGATCGTTCAACCTATATGTATGTATGTATCGCTTTTAGTACTTTTACGTTTCGATCTATCATTATTATCTGATTCATCGAATTCGCTTCCATCATCGATGACTTCTAGATATTTGCAGTCATCATCGCTATCTGTCTGTTTAATTTCGCGATATCTATCATATTCTTTGTCGCTTTCCCCAGAATCGCTTTTGTACGCTTCGTTGGTACCGTCTTGAGATTCTTCAGGATTGATTAGCGAATTCTTTCTATCGTTACGGACATGTGACATTTCGTCGAACCTTCCTCTGATGTTGCCCACCGAACCATAAACTCTATCACTTAACTTATGACTTAGTTCTTTGATTCTGTCACTTTGCGTTTTGATGAATGTAGGTTTAGTTTCTTCTAGTTTCTGATCAGAATCTGTATCGGATAGCGGTATTTCGCATGCTGCGTATATACCATCGTTGTTAGATTTGGTTTTGCTTCGTTTTTCCCTGTCTAGCCATAGGTTTGATCGTATGTTGTATTTCTTCTCGCCATATGACTTAAACATTATTTCGAATGTTAGGATGTAGGTTGTCACGAGGATCAAGATTGTGCCAGCAACGAAGCTGAGGTACATGAAGATTTGTTCTGCCACCGGCAAGATGTTGAGGTAGAATTTGAACTTTTGGTCCATAGATGTCGGTAGTGTTGACATGGTCTGTAAAAAATATTTTATAGTCAGTCTTAAAAAAAGAAACAACTAAGTCTATACTAATATTATAAGTACGGAAGGAACTGTCAGTATATCTGTTGGCTATCTCTTCATGCCTAAACTGCTAGGCCCATTTTGGAAAAGGAGATCGGCTACTTTTTGACGCGAAAATAAAACGTGAAGGGGGTGAAATAGGGGATGAAAGTTTCATCGTAATCGAAACGGGGACAAACTAGTATACTAATTGGACGCTGATAAGCAATACTGTGTCAAGCCACACGAACATTATTTTGAGAAAATGGCGTCGAAAGATGTCAAACCTATTCTTAACCAATTTGTTTGAATAAGTATTTATGCATATTTTCATTTCTTATTTGATATAAGGAATAATTAATTAAAGGCAGATTGTAATATATTATCTAATAAAAAGTTTTTTGAATATATAAGATTATATTATATATTACAAAATAAGGAATAACCTTAAAATTCGAAGTTTAATTATTGAAAAAACTTTTTTCCTACTAATTTAGTTTGTATGGCTTTATTTTGTATTGAATTATGTTTAATAGGTGATGCATCTAAATACATCAATATCTCCGAATTTCACATTTTGTGGGTTAACACATTATTGATTATCAGCATTAAATTATAGTATACTAGTTTTAACATATAATTATAGTAAATAATTCTTATTGTGGATTTTAATTAATTTGATAATTATTAGTTATTAAATAATAATATAAAAATTCGTAACTTGTCAATATCTCGACGAGAATAATAAGCAGACCCTGGTATAACCCGGTTATATTATATACTGCTAGGTATATGAATGAAATTTAATGAGTCCATTAATCATTTTGTTATTAAAATATTGTAAATACAACATTATTTTTGCTATAAGATTTTAAATAATCGTCAACAAGTTAAAAAAAAAATTATAATATTTAATTAATAATCATATGAATAGATGAGTTAACTGACGATGGTGATGAATTCATTATGTTAAGTTATAAATATCACCAAAAAATAAACCATAAAATAACAACATTCTGCCACAAAAGATTTAAACACACGTTAAACGCGTGATTAAAAAAATCCATACTACAAATCCGCGTCTAAAGACAGTTTTGAGTTAAACATGCTTTAGATATAGATTAATATATGTTTAAGTGAGTTTAATACATGTTTAGAACCTATTTTTGCTGTCAAATGTAACGTATAACATTTTATCAGTAAGTTTTTTATGAGTTTTTTCGCTGTTAAGGAATTTATATAGTATTTTAAGCAATGTTTAATTTTTAAACACTGTTTAGCTAGACACGTGTTCAACATGGTTTTAATGCGTCTTTTGTAGTATGACAGATTATGTTTTGAAATTAATGTACATTTGTTTGTATTTTATATCGTTCATCAGATTGTGATCAAACTTTGACAACCTATAGTTCGCACTGGTGAGGTTATAGTACAATTAACGTCCATTAGGCGCGCATAAAATACCGGCAAGACAGAAGTCTAAGTTAGTGACGGTCGTTAGGCGAGAATTACACTCATAAGTTTTGCTCTCATAGTTTCATAAAAATTTACATAAGTTGCTTATCATTAATTTATACGTGAAGGAAGTTTAGTGTCTTTATTTTTGACCGCAACAAATTTCGTAAGGTTACTTGCTTAGACATCCTTTTATTTTTTAATAAAAAACGATATTTTGGGCGAAAATTACAGTTATAAGTTTTGCTCGCAAAATTTTATAAAAATTTACATAAATAGTTGATCATTGCTTTACACCAAAAAAAAATTACTATTAGTGCTACAACTTTCAGTGACCTAGGTAACTGTTACCAGGCTAGTAAGTAGATACTACTACTAGTAGTAGCACTAGTAGCTAGACTAGGAGTTGCTTTATATCAATTACGAGAGTCAAGCTTACAAGTATAATTATCGCTTAATAAAATAATTAGCGCGAACAGTGCCGCGAGAAAAAACTAGTCAGACCATAAATTACTGTTTTTTGTTGCTGTGTCATTAGCTGAACTTTATCTGAACTTAAAAGCACGACAAAAAGTTTATTGACGACATCGGAAGCTCTTAGATTAATGTGTAGATTGTCGATATAATTATGTATTTGACGACGGATTGGCGCAGTGGTTAATGCAACTAACTGAAGCGCTAACAGCCACGGGTTTGATTCCCGCTCACGGCAAACGAATTATGAATTTGATACCTAACAAACTTTCGGCCCTCTTTCTAACCCGTTAGAAATACCCGGTAGAAGTTTCTTAGTCCACACTTACTATATTTAAGGAATGTTTGTGCAAAATGTAATATTTCTATACCCAGCGGTTGAGGCTCTGTGTTGATCGGTAAGTCAGTGTTAGCCAGTCAGTTTTGATTTATATAAAGTTGATAAGCAATGCGTCAACTATATATCATATAAACTGAATTTTAAATGCAGTCTTTTTTAAAGTACATACATACAATAATCTCTAATATTTGAAATCCTTATTTATTAGGTAACAGATTAAATATATCAATCTGCTTTTAATTCTTTTATCAAAATAGGAATGAAACATGGATATATACTTCTTCAAACAAATTTAACAATAATAGGTTAGACATCTTTAGACGCCATTTTCGCAAATATAGGTATAGAATATCTATCAGTCTATTATTATTATCTATTACACTTACAATATCAAACCACAATAATGGAAGATACATGTTGGCGAATTTCTCTGAGTTTTCAATCATAGTGATGTCACCGAGCGCCATGTTGATTTGGAATTTAGAAGTGATATCAAGAGGCAGACCGGAGTCAGGCTGAATCCAGAATCTGGAAGCAAACCGTTTCTCACATTATCAGGAATAAAAAATTAATTATTACTAAAATAAAAGTGAATAATACAGTAGTGTCAATATATACCATTTTAAAGCAATAAGCATTTCATGTTGTTTTAATTATCCGATTTTACAGAACTTTTATAACTGTTCGTTTGTTATTATAAATTTAAAAACAAACTATTAAACCGATTTTGATGAAAATTCAATGGAAGCAATCTAGAAGTATACTCTTTAAAATAAAAAAAAAAAATAACTAAATAGATTTAGCCATTTTCGAGTAATCAATAAACATACATAAAAATGCCCCCAACAAATTGACATTCTTCTCTATTGCTGGAAGTCAGTTCAAAATTAAAATTTTTCGAAGTCAAAGAGTAAACTTACCTCGTTTCATGTTGTTCCTGATTGGGAGTTAATCCTTCAACTTTGCTGAAGAGGACCTCATCACCCTTGTAGAAGTGGGGATAAGAAAGAGCAATAGGGAAGCCATAATAACAGTCGGTTACGTCGATGAGGCCTTCTGGGAGACATTTACCTAAAAAGAAAAAAAAATTATACGTCTTATAATTTTATGCGACTTCATCTGTGTTAAATAATTTTTTAGAATAGCCTATTTAATATAGCCTATTTTTCATTACATCTTCTACTTTAAACTTTTCAACTTCAAATTTTTCAGGACAAAAAGGAGCATTTTTTCCAAGATTTAGTCTACTTATGTATATCTATACCAAAATCAATCACAATTGGTTCAGTGGTTTAGAAGGTAGAAAATAGACAGCTCAGCTATTTTTATTAAAAAATACAGTCTAAAATCTCGTACCACTTTCTTTCCCTAATTATAATACTAACCATATCTACAGAAGCACTTGTTCTCTTCAATATTCTTTCCATTGTCGAGCATATGTTCTGGGAACATGTATTTGTACGCTTTAAAGCCGTGTCTTATACCTTCTTCAGCTGGTATCTGAAAATTATAAATATAATGAATATTATTTTTGTCGGCTCTATTCTACTTTAAGATTGTTCTGAAAATATTGAAGATTATTCAGGATATTATTATTTAGATTAACTTTCAATTCAACTGCGTCAATCATTGAAATTGCTTGGTTTTCATAAAAGTAATTTTTCCTACTCAAAATTAAAGTGCTTTTTAATTGAACCTAAAGTTCTTCAAAATATAGTGTTTGTTATTTCTGAAGCTCATAGCCCTTATAATAAAGTAATTTAACCTTAATCAAAACATAGTTTGAACACAAATATCTGACCCAATCTGGAATGTAACGTCATAAGATGACAGTCTAAATGTGTGGTTTTGGATTATGTTAATAATATCCATAAGTTCGTTTCTAAGACAAAATGATACTCATTGGTAACAATTAGACCAAAATTTTCTAAAACCATAACTGGGTTTTCTCTAAATGTTAATTGTAAAGATAACATACCAATGGAGCAGCTCGACACAGACTCTTCCTGTAGAACAGTATAGACTCATTCCTGCTCACGGCTCCTCTGAATTTGGTTCCATCAGAGGCGTATTGGACATTGGAACAGTGTTTTCCCTCCCATTGCGGAAGGTCAGTGGACCCTTTATAGGTGTCGATTAAACCAGCTAGAGAAATGTCTGTCTCGCCAGTAAAGATGGTCTCGTAGTCTCCATCGAAGTCATACATCTAAGGAAATAGATGCATAATGATTAGTATTTGAGAATAGACCAAAAATGCTTAAAAAAAAAAACAAAAAAGCTTCTGATTATTTATCTTTGACAATATTTAATAATAAGAGTTTTTCTTAATTTTATTTTTATCATTAAAATCGTATGTAGATAATTTATTTCGTATAAGATAAAATTGAAATTTTATTACAGCAAGTGTCAATATTGCTTCACAGTAATTAAACGAGATTCCCAAAACGCCTAATACAAAATAATAGCAAAATTACTATCCAACAAAATTGCTATAACAACTTACACGATCGATGAGACCCAGCTTGTCGAAGTAGATCCACCCTGGCATGAAGGTGTTTCCGAGGCTCATCAGCTCGGATTTGTAGCCCATCATGAACTCCTTGGCTGTCATCTGAACCAGTGGCTTGGTGTTCGTCATTCTGATGAGATTGTTCAGACCGAATCGTGTCATGAAGTTTTGTTGGGACACCACATTTGCGATCGACTGAAAAGATGATTTTAGAGTTTAATATTATATTTGTAGCACAGGAGTCACAAATGCGACAACGATGGTGATGTTTTAGTTACTTTTAACCATTTTTCAGTGAGAGTAAGGTTAACCCATATACAAGACGTTTTCTCTATAAAAATATACAACTCAGTATGATTCACCATTAAATAAATTAGTCTAATATTATTTGTCAATATAATATTATATATACCAGCGCCCCGACCCGGTTTCGCTCGAGTATTTTAAAGTATTTTAATAACAAAATTTTAAAGGTACAAATAATGTGGTCTGGTTTGTACCGGCATTACAATTGCATATAATATTATCATGAAAAAAAGTATTTATTGTGACAAAACTGTAATACTGAGACATACGGTATTGCGGACTTTTTGTTGTCCTCAATAAATCTGTAGTACATCAAATTGCTTTATTATCAAAAATTACCACAGAGTGATAGAGACGTGACGTGATAGAGGATTTTTTTGGTATTTTTTCACACCTTGGGTTGCATTATCGAATTTTTGTGTCAAAGGATCAGTTTGGCCATTCAACGGGGCAATGCTGCCAGCATTTTGGGAACTTTACCCAGCTGCAGTAGTTTTGTCGAGGCCTAAATTTTTTTTAAAATAATTTATATGAAACTTACATTCTCTCTTTGTACATCAAGCAAAAGAATCTACCACGGTTTCGAAAACGTAAACCTCAAACTTGAAACAAAACTTAGCGAGACTTTTTTTTATTATTTTTTTTTTCAACAACGTCAATTTTTTTACAAATTATAAAAAATATTAAGGATAGCTTGGAAGTGATAAAATATTCTATTACCGATGTTTTTCAGGGATAATATGATATTCTAATAATAAAATATTTTCTTAATCAGTCTAGTTTCGAAGCCCATTATATTATATGCATACAAACAATCTTTCCTCTTTATAATATTAGTAAAGATGTTGTTTATACTTGTACTAAGGTATTTATTGATTGTCATTAAGCATATATGGATGCTGATAAGCAATAATGTGTCAACCCACAAAAAGGCAAAATTAGAGATATTGATGTATTCTGATAATGCATTTCGTATATAAAATTATACAAAATTTTTTCAAGTCATCTGAATTAAATTAATACGGAAAAAAGTTTCTTAATCTAATGTTTAGAACATTGAAGTGAGTTCCATATTTTGGATTATGCAATAATTTAATATATTTGAGAAATCTATTATTAGATAAAACTCTTCACTAGCGTGTCATCTATTAGTTAATTATACTTTTTATCAAAATAGTAAAGAAAAGAATATATGCTTCTTCAAACAGATGCGTTAAGAATAGGTTCGACATCTTTAGACGCCATTTTCTCGAAATGAAGTCCGTGTGGCTTGACACAGTATTGCATATCAGCATCCATATGTCATACATATTTGTACATTAACATATTGCAAATAGTAAATATATTTAGTTATTAGGAAACATGAACTAAGTATCCGTTTTCGAAGGAAGTAATTGATTCGACAAATGCAGCGTTTGTCGTATGAATTGCATGTGTTTCGAAATGTGTGCAAAGTTCATAGAATTTTGCAACTATTGTTTGATTTTACTTATGTTATGTTGTTCTGGATACAGGCTATAGCCTAGTCCATATATGGACTTTTAATTGGATGCTGATAAGCAATAATATGTTAACCCACAAAAAGTCGGAGTTATTGACGTATTGTGGTAATGCATCACCTATTTAACATTATTCAAAAAACTCATTTATAAAGTAATATATAAAAATGAAATAAATATATGCTAACATAAATAACACAGATGAAGGTTGAAAAGATTTCAAGAACTTTGTTAACACAAAAACACTGTTTAGCTAGACAAGTGTTGATCATGGTTGGACGTCATCGTTTGTGGTTATACATATGGATGCTGATAAGCAATAATGTGTCAACCCACAAAAAGTCAAATTCGGTGATATTGATGTATTTTGATACTGCATCAGCTAATAAACGTTATTCAAAAAAAATTTGAAGTCATACAAACTAAATAAATATGAAAAAAAGTTTTTTAATTAAAAAAAAACATTGTCTCGAATTTCTTGTGCGTTCCATATTTTGCAATTTATACAATAATCAAAAATATTTGACAAACTATTTTAGATAATATATTTATTATTTCCAGGCTTATTTAGTTTAGATGACTTGAAAAAATTTTGAATTATGTTAAAAAGGAATTATTAGAATACTAAATAAAACTTGTAACCACGCGCGAAATACATCATTTTTATACAGTCCACGCTTTTTATTATACACCACCGAGCTATCGACCCAACCAATCAGTATCTCAAATTTTTTATTATGGGTTGACACAACATAGCTTAATGAATAGCGGCTTGCACTGGCTTTCCCCGATTTATATATATTTTCAACTCCTACTACACTCGTTCAGGGGTAAAATTAAAAAAAAAAAAAACAATTTTTTGTTAATGTGCCCTTATTTCCAACCCGAAAGAACCGTATTAAATTACCTGTTTCCTACATTGTATTATTTATTTCGATGATTATTCGATGTGATGCGTTTATACATATATCGTTTAAAGACAAACTTCTCCTAACTTAAGCTAAATTTGGTAACAATATTCTCCCAATTCCCTGGTACTAAATTCCTGACCTGCGTCTTTCTCATCAATACTCATTAGTATTCAGTAAACGACCTAACTTAACCCCAATATGGTATGAGTACAAGATTTAACATTTAGTTAGAATGTTGCAAAATCTTACTCAACGAGGCATGCCTTTAAGTGCTTATACTAAAATTCTAACAGTGCGTAAGTCAAAATTAGCAGATTCAAGAGAGCGAATAACACAGTATAACATTATAGTCCATTTTTGTCTTTATTTAGTAAAAACACCCCAAACGAAAACCACGAATTTTCCAAAATTTTTTCATTATAATTTAGTTGTCTGAATTTAGAAAATGTCTTCGTAAAATATTTCTTATAAAGACTCTCAATCAACTATTTTTTTATACTACTATTTTGATAAGTTTAATTCTGTTTTTTTTTTTTTTTTTTTTTTTTAATATGATGTGTTTTTTCTTTCTATTATGTTTTCTGAACCTAATTATAATTAATTAATTAATTAATTATAATTTTTGTTTCTAGTTTTATTTGTATATTTTTGTAATAATTGTTTTGTACATAGTGCACGCTGTGATCTCCTATAATTGAAGGAACACACAATCGATCATCAAGAATAACAAATTTGAAACAAATAAATTCAGCGTGTAAAGATGTCAAACCTATCTATACTAATAATAAAATTCTAGAGGGTCGCTGTCTGTACATGGAAAATATATGAAAAAAAATATTACTGGGGGCCTTTACCAACGTAATAGAACCCAAAACAATGATTTTTAAAATTCTTATCTGTTTGTCTGTTTGTCTGTTTGTCTGTTTGTCTGTTTGTCTGTTTGTCTGTTTATCTGTGCGTTTGTGCACGCTAATCTCAGAAACGGCTTATCCTATTTAGATGCGGTTTTCACTAATATATTGTAGTATGCTTCACTTAACATTTAGGCTTTGTTTCATGTCAATCGGTCCATAAATAAAAAAGTTATGTCAATTTAAGGAATCACGTTGAACATTTTTTTGGGCTTATCACTAAATGCATGAAAGTATATACAGTACATACATCAAAAAATACATTTTTTAATTTTTTGTCTGTCAGTCTGTCTGTCTGTCTGTTTGTTCCGACTAATCTCTGAAACGGCTGAACCGATTTTGATGGTACTTTTACTTGCAGTTAGCAAATGTTATAAGGAGCGGCTTAGGCTTACTTCTATTTTAGATATTTTTTAATCTCTACGTATAAAAAAACTTCTAACGGGTCGTTGTCTGTAAATGAAAAATATAATTTGCCTTTACCTACGCTATAGAACTCAAAACAATAATTTTTAGAACTTTTATCTGTTTATCTGTGTGTTTGTGTTCGCTCAGAATCGGCTTATCCGATTTAGATGTGGTTTTCATTAATATATTGCAGTAAGCTTCACTTAACATTTAGTGTTTGTTTCATTTCAATCTGTTCATAAATAAAATAGTTATGTCAATTTAAGGGTTCACGTCGAACATTATTTTGTACTTTTCACTAAATGCGTGAAATATGTACAGTACTTACATCAAAAAATCCAATTTTTTATTTTTTGTCTGTCAGTCTGTTTCTTACGACTAATCTTTCACACAGCTGAATCAAATTTGATGGGACTTTCACTCGCAGTTAGAGGATGCCCATTAATCACGTGAGGCCCAGAGGAGAGAGAAGGGATGGAAGAAAAAAATCACGATATATCACAAAGTCTAAAATGTTCTTAAAAACGTTACGTGATTATCAGCCCCTATAGCTAATATTATAAGGTTAACTTGAGCTACTTTTATTAAAAAAATATATTTATTTTAATGAAATTAATAAAAATGAAAATTACGCGATAACAAAATATTGTAGAAACCAATAATATAGTAAACAATTTCCGATTTAAGAAGGGAAGGTATACATCTATACAAATAATAAGATTGATGTGTCTGCTGTAATTTTAAATTAATGCATATGAAAGTATACACGGTACTGACAGCAAAATTACCAATTTAAAAATTTTGTCTGTCTATTTGTCACCCAATTTCTTTTGGCTAATATCTGAAACAGCTGGACCGATTTTGACGAAACTTTTACAAGCAGAAAGTCTATTTAATGAGGAACAAAATTGAAACCGTTGAAATAGTGAGCAACATCTGATTCAAATAGGGAAGATATATATTACATATATAAATAATTAAAAAAAAATTAATTTACTGGGTAATTTTTTTACTGGATATCATAGACCAAAATCCGAAACTATAAGCAATAGCGAAAAATAATTAAAGAAGTCACAGTGCCGATTTTGATAAAAACTAAAAATATCATTAGTTTTTTGAAAAATAAGTTTTCCTAGCCAGAAACGAACACGTTGATTTCGCAAAAATTAACGTTCTATATAATTGCATCATCTGATACTATCACATATTATAAGGATAAACTTTAGGGAGGTAATAGTATACAGTTAACTGCAACAAAAAGAAAAGGCTATTTTTTTACAAAATTCTATCAAATTCATACATTATTTAAATCTTTAGTAATTCTTCAAAAAAACGATCATACCTAAAAGTGAAATTTTAAAATTATAACGGGATGCTAATAGCGGGTGAGTACAATAGCCGAGTCAAGTGAAATGTAGATTTTTAATAAATTGATTAATCCTTTTAATAATTATCTTAACCTATCTAGGTAACTGAATAGGTGACGGGGACCAAAACAAACGTCACATTCTATCAACTTTGTATAGCTCACATAGAAAAAATAGACAAACGTAAAATAAGTTACTGTGAGTTATTCATATTATATATTTTCGATTGTTTTGTTCACACTCTTCCTTACTTTAGTAGGTGACTAGCATTTTGATGCAATCTATAAACAAATCGTTCGAAGTAATGCAGATTTTTTTTCTAAACTTACCGGGACCCATGACTTAACCCACATATTTGATTATGTCTGTATAGAATCGATTACTTAACTTCTAATTCATATATACATAGATTTAATGTTATTTTGTAAAAAAATAAATCTTTTCCTTTAATTTGTCGCTTACTATTACTTTCCAAAAGTTGATTCTTACAGGTGACACTATTAGGAGGTGCAATAATACAGAATATGTTTTTTTTTCAAAATTAGTGGGTTCTATTTCTGGCCTGGAGAATCATGAAATCAAAAACAAATTATGATGCAGTTTAGATTTCTCAAAATCGGGCACGAGACTCTATTAAGTATTTTTCGCGACTCCTTATAGTTCCGGATTTGGCTTAACAACCTCAGTTAAAAAAGTCACCCGATATAATTATAATATAAGGAAAACCTCGACAGGAACATACTGTTTTACAGTCGAAATTTTAAAGACTAGCAAAACATTTTTCTTCAACATTTATTGTGAAAACCGTGGAGGAATACCGTATCTGAGTTAGTGTCTGCTTATAAATACTACCAGGAAGTTCCCAAATCCAAAGTAAAAAAAGCTCCTTTCTTAAGCAGCACCGCAGACTATTATAACCTTGCTTTGCAGGAGACATCCCAAGCATTCTGTAATCCACGCGAACGAAGTCGCGGGCACAGCTAGTTCTTAATAAATTTGTTTGAAGAAGTATATATCTTTCTTCTTCTTACCCCCTTAGCTTTTTTTCATTTCGATAAAAAGTTCAATGAATTAAAAGCAGATTGGCTAGTAAAGAGTTTTATTGCACAATCAATAATAATTAATATTGGAAAACTCTTCAATATTCTAAACATAAGATTAAGAAACTTTTTTCCGTACTTATTTAGTTCAGATGACTTGATTTTTTTGAATATTAAATATACATTATCAGAATACATCAATATATCTAAATTTGATCTTCTTGTGGTTTGACACATTATTGCTTATCAGCATCCACAAAACACTGGAAGCCATTTTAGGTGTGAAATTAACCATTGCAAAAAACAGCAGGTATAAGTTAACCAAGTCTCATGTTCCTATCGTTTCCGCTTAGTTTGGTAATAATGTGTTCGTCCTTTAGACGTTTCGTCGAAACGCTCAGATACAATATTAGAACTAGCTGGTAACCGCGACTTTGTCTGCCAAAAATTATTTCAAAATAAATATATATTTAATGAATATTTGTTCAATGTTAATGTTTATATCCCTAATTTTAAGAATGATGGTTACACCATACAAATTGTCATCTCCTTTTCCAACTTGTATTTCCAGTCTATGTCTATCATAATTATGTTTTTTTTAAAGCAACAGACTTCAGTCCAATTCAATAGTACAAAACCTCAACACGTATCACAGGGATCTAATAAGTTCTGATTCAATTAAGAAACCATAACAAAATCAGTCCATTAGTTTAAAAGCTACGATGCAACAGACAGGCACACACACGTGTCAAACGTATAAATTGCTCCCATTTGCGTTGAGTGTTAGTATGTTAATTTCTCAGAAACCAATATGATCTGATTTCTTGTAATACTTCGTTGTATGCAGACTTGTTTTTAGGGTTCCGTGCCCAAAGGGTGTCAATGGGTCCCTATAACTTTTATAAGTCTTTACGTTTCTCGGCCCAGCGGATTCAGCTCCGCGTTGATCGATCAGTCAGTGAATATGTCGGTCAGTTTTGATTTTTATAAATACAGAAAAAAAACTTCAAAAAAAATCGAGAATTAAAAAAACAACCGACTTTAAAAGCAAAATACACCATTCGTTTTCAAGGTTATATACGTGACTAAAATTCGTTAAATAAGAAATAACGGGAGTTCTGAGATACAAAAATTAAAAAAAATACTACGATTTGAGAACCTCCCGTTTTTTAAAGTCGTTTAAAAAGAGCCTACTTCAAGAGCAAAACGTAAATTTATTTAATTTTATAGCAAAATTATGTCTATTTAGTTTTAATGAAATGGAACTGAATTAAACAAAAAAATTCGTTAATTTTCCATATTTTTTTTTGACATCGGTAAAAAAAGACAAAGCCAAACAATGTAATTATTCAAATACAGTCAATTAAAAAACTTGTTTTATAATAAAAAAACTGGTAGAATTCATATGGAATACATTATTAATGATATGCGCGTCGTTTATAAAGTAATAACAGATTTTAAATATATTTATTATCTGTCAAATTTTTATATATGGCAACCATAGTTTATAAGTCTTGAAACCAGTTACACATGACATTAGGCTTGAAGATTTTTTTTTTTTGAAATGTAAAATAGCTATATGAAAATTATTATTTTAAATCGTCACATATGGTAGTCGCTTTGTAACCGACTTTCATATTTAACGATTTGGTTTTCAATTCGTGTTTTATGTGTTTTATATGTTCCACGATTACTCGAAAACGGCCGAATCGATTTGGTTAATTCTTTTTTTGTTTGAAAGGTTATACTTTCCAGATGCTTTAATGGAATTATCATCAAAATCGATACAGTAGTTTTGTTTTAAAAACAAAACACGGGAAATAATTTTGTATTTTGTTTTTGACGTCGGTTCCCCCCTTTTTTTTAAAGTCTTGTTGTAGAAATGTAGCGGGGAAACGAACAGAGGGTCTTCAGATGTGTTCATCCGCGCTTGGACATTTGCAACGCCAGATAAGACAAAAGTGTTGCCAGATAAAAAATAAAAAGGCTAGGGAATGGTGAATATATAAGATTTTTTGTGTACTGGAATGACGTACTTATTCCTTTTGATTTTAAAACTAAACTACTAGACCGATTTTGATAAAGTTTATATGGGCCCAATCGAAGAGTATTTCACACAAAAATAAATAAAAAATCGGTTAAGCCACTTTTCGAGTCACTAAGAAAAGTTTCGAGTAAAGCTTTTAACTAAATGCTAATGAAAGAATATACGGTACTCACATTAAAAACACAACTTTTTAAAAAAAATTTCTGTCTGTCTGTTTGTTTGTTCCGGCTAATCTCTGAAACGACTGGACCGATTTTGACCGGTCCTTCACTCACATATAGCTAATGTTATGAAGAGTAACTTAGGCTACTTTTATTTAAAAATATTCATTGAAACCAGTGAAATAGTGAACAATACCCGAGTAGGGAAGGTAAACATTATATAAATATGATTTTTCCTCACATTAACGCGGGTGAAACTGGGGGGCACAACTGTATATAATATAACTTAAGATACTCGGTCGTTTACCTTCAAATGAATCGCACAACATCGATACATCATTTTATACAGGATGATTCATTCAACCTTGCTCTCTTGTTGTTGTACACTGAGAGAGTCATACTGTATAACATTATATATTATATTATATTAAGGAAAAGATTTCAGAGCTTAATCCACCACGCTTCTCCACTGCGGGTAGGCGGATATATGTACATGTGTCAGTATTTCTCCCGCCAAATGCTGATTTCCTCACGATGTTTTCCTAGTCATACCCAGCGGTGCTACCTGAGATTTGAACCCGCGATCATCGGTTAAGACGTCTTCTAACCACTAGACAATCTTAGCTCTACTAACATTTAATTATATAATAGGAAGATTAATTTTATTATTAAATTAACATTTTTTTAATAACCAGGTTCGATTCTCGAGTTGTAATTTTCTATAAATCTTTGAATACAGTATTTTTTAAACTACAAAATCGCTGACATGGTTCCTTTAAAAATGTCTCTGGTTCCCATGGTTTCAGATTTCTGCTGACTCTGAATAAATCACCCTGTATAATTAGTAATGGTTATCAATAATTAATAATAATTAATTACAGTTATTTCTAGAACCCTCAAGGGCATGAACAAGTTAAAACAAAGATTAATTGCTTATATATGAATATATTGTTTCAAGCCAGTTCGAATCGTTTCGATTAAATTTGACTTTATTGGGGGTAATAGGCAACGCTATTTACCTAATTTCGAAAGAAAGAAGGAGGTTCTATGTTCCGCTGTATGTATGTCACGCGGAGGAGGGGAGTGTGATTGTCAGTCAACGTATGTATATATATATTTGTACGTATGTACGTTTGTACCTTTGTAGCACTATTTAGGCCGAACGCGTGGAACGATTTTGATAAATATAACGTCGTTTATTCGTCATAACAGCGCGAATATCACATAAAAATTTAGACACACCTAAATGCCCGATTTTGGACGCTATAATGTGAAAAAGAAAAAATTAAAATCAACGAACTATATCAAGGCAATATAATAGGTAATAAAAAAATCATTTTTATGTTTCTTATAAAGTTTTAAAATCACAATTACCGTTTAGGATCTATAACGATTTACAGTTGGCTAGTAACTTACACTTATAGGTTCTTAGATAGAACTGATACTGTACTGCTGAATGCAGATGGTCTTGTGACGCAGTCGGGTTTTTGATTTTTGAAATTAATTTCTCGCTACTGGTTCTGGCGAGGACGCATCGAGGAATACCATAATGTCATTAACGTAAATAAAATAACACTATTTATTATTTTATTCAAATTGAAATGTCATGGTTGGTGTAGTCATATTGGCTTGGTATATTGGCATAAACCCTTGGTAGAGGCAGTTTTATAAGCCTTATCAAATAATATTAACTGACTTTCAAAGAATGAGGAGGCTCTCAATTCGTCAGGGACTTTTTTATGTATGTTCACCGATAACTCGATACTTTTAGATACTTTTAGATTGGTGGCATTAAATTTTTATCAAAATCGGTTCAGTAATTTAGTTTTGAAATCAAAATAACTTTAATAAGTACGTCATTTAAATAAATGAAATCGCGTATTTTGCTTTTAAAATCGGTTCGCTTTTTAAAAAAGTCTTAGAGCCATGGATGTGTTTCATGAAATTCTTTTTCGTTGAATAGCCTTTTAATGAGGAAGGTTATAGGCTATATTTCATCACGCTACGACTCATAGGAGCGAATTAGTAACCATAAACGCAAGTGAAACCCCGAGTGGCAGCTAGTTCACTAGGCGCAGTTAGTTCGCTAGGGGCGGTTAGTTCACAAGGGGCAGGTAGTGTGTTAGAAGTAGCTCACTGGGGGCAGGTAGGGTACTAGGGGCAGTTAGTTCACTAGGGGCGAGTAGTGTACTACATTTCTACTTACCAATAAAGCGATATGGGGCAATATCACCATGTCATCTTCTTTATTCCCTTCTGACAGTTCTTCTTCCCATATCAGGGGGTGGCGGGGGATGGCGGATAGGGTGCCGTTCTCGTTAAACCTGACCTCGCTGTGCTCGAGAGCCTCACTGAAAAAGGTTTAATAATAACTAAGACGTTTTAAAATGAAAGAAATCGATTACAAAGTCATTTACAGGCTTATGTTTAACGTAGGCATCAGTCCACCACAATATCAGAAACTACTCTGGAATTGATTTGAATAAGCTTCGGTATGACGCCTCAATTATTGACTGGACCGATTTATTGAATATGGAGACGGTGGATGAAAAGGTCGAGGGCTTGCGTAGTGAAATTTTAAATTTATTTGATCGACATGCTCCGTTACGTGATGTTAAACTTAATCACAGAGGGTGTCCGTGGTTTAATGACGAACTTCGCAAAGCCAGGGTAAAACGAGATCGGGCTTTTCGTAAATACAAGAAAGACCGAACGGAGACGAATTGGACAATTTATAAGGCTGCAAGGAATCGATGCAACAAGATGTGTAGGAATCTAAAACGCCAATATATCTTTGATCAATTAGCTATTTCTCCTTCTTCATCCAGTACCTATAATTTTTTAAAAACCATTGGAATCGGCAAACCTTCTCATACCGATACCAGCTGTAATATTAATTTGAACAATTTAAACATGTACTTTGCTTCATCAGAAGTACTTGACGTTCAAACTAAAATTTCGACTTTGTCTGAAATAAATAGTTTGCCAAAAAATCCTTATCCTTTTAATTTCTCTTCTGTAAGCGTAGCTGAAATTAAAAAATGTATACTGTCGTTCTCCTCTAAGGCCATAGGTTGCGATGACATAAGTTGTACCATGATATTCCATCTATTAGACTCTCTCCTTTATATAATTTCCCATATTATTAATTTTTCTCTATCAACAAACACCTTTCCGGACTTGTGGCGTAAGGCATTTGTTCTCCCACTTCCTAAAATATCAAATCCCTCTCTGCCTAAGCACTATCGTCCAATTTCAATCTTACCTTTCCTGTCCAAAGTACTGGAGTCCATTGTTTACCAGCAATTATCACAGTTCCTCTCATCTAACAACTTATTGAATCCGTTACAATCGGGCTTTAGAGCAGGGCACAGTACTACTACGGCGTTGCTAAAAGTAAGTGAGGATATAAGAGAATCAATGGAAAATAAGCGCATCACAGTTCTTGTCCTCATTGATTTTAGTAATGCTTTTAATGCTGTGGACCATGACTTGCTTCTTGCTTTTCTGGCTCAGGCAAATGTTTCAGACTCCGCTATGCAATGGTTCTCTTCTTATCTTCGAGGGCGCCAGCAGGCAATCCGCATAGGTCAGGATTATTCTGACTGGTGCTGCTTGAATGCAGGCGTTCCTCAAGGCGGTATACTCTCTCCTCTGCTTTTTTCTTTGTTTATAAACTCCGTTACTTCCTTTATCTCGTCAAGCTACCATCTTTATGCTGATGACTTGCAGCTTTATCGACACGCTACTACTGATTGTTTGGCTGATGCTATTGCTGCGCTTAATACGGACCTATCACAGATATCTCTGTGGTCTGCTCGCTATGGTATCTCGGTGAATCCGGCAAAGTGTCAGGCTATAATCATTGGTAGTCGCAAACAGCACGCAAAAATTGACACTTCGAATTATAACCTATTTTACAATAATTGTCCAATTCCGTTTTCCGATTCCGTTAAAGATCTTGGAGTAACGTTGGATAAACACTTAAGCTGGTCTGACCAGGTGGGGGAGGTGTTGCGAAAGTTTTACTGTACAATGCATAATATGATGCGTTTAAAACATATGTTACCGACTAAAACGAAAATACAACTTGTCAATACATTATTACTACCAATAATTGACTATGGTGACATATGTTATCTGGACGCAAATGAAGATCTAGTAAATAAACTCGAGCGACTCCTTAACACTGCCATTCGATTTGTATTTAATTTGCGGAAGTATGATCACGTTTCTTCTTATCGCTCGCAATTAAATTGGCTCTCGATACGTGATCGTAGGTCATGCAGAATTCTTTGCACGCTATACTCAATTCTGAATGACCCAAATTATCCCGAGTATTTGGTATCCAAATTCGTGCTAAGGGCTGACGCTCATGACAGATCGCTTCGCTCCACGGAAAACCTGCTGTTGTCATTTCCACCGCACCATTCAGGCTTTATGTCGAAGTCGTTCACTGTGACTGCTATCCGTTTATGGAACAGCTTACCGGAAAAAATTAGGAAATCTCCTTCGCGAAACACTTTTAAAATTGCTCTAAAAAAATACTACCTAAATCAAAGCAATAATGGTTGATTTGGAATCTTCATTATATGTACTCATATTATATTGTATTGTATTATATTATATTATATTATATTATATTATATTATATTATATTATATTATATTATATTATATTATATTATATTATATTATATTATATTATATTATATTATATTATATTATATTATATTGTATTATATTATCGTTTCATTATTTAACACTATCTTATGTTTTTTTTGTACACCTACATCTTTCTTTCTTGTACATCCTAAGGTTGGCTGGTAGAGAATGCAGTAGCATTAAGCCCGCCTTTTGTTAATACTTTTGTATTGTACAATAAAGCATTAAAATAAATAAATAAATAAATAAATAAATATCGTATATATGTATGTATTAATATGGCTGGTTTCAGGTAGGGCGACTTAGATTTTACTCTTAATCTGGGCGGATCTATCGCTTTTTGTCGTACTTGGCTTGGGGGTGGGGGAAGGTTTGTTGTTGATAGTCGATAAAACTCATACGATTTTTGTCGTCTTTTATTACATTCTCATTTTACACAGCTAATTTTTTTTTTACGCTGCTGTGTGTGATTGTTATTGATTATCATACAGCTATTCTTAAATGTTTTACCAGTTTGTGTTCGTACTTTAAATTTTGGTATGTTTATGCCTATACTTTATAGGCTTGTTACTTTATATTTGCCAAACATCAGTCTCTATTTCCACTATATTTAATCAGTACTTATGTATTTATATACATAGCATATTATTTTAGGTGGCGGGAATTTTTAAGGTCTTTCTCCACGATGCCCTAGCTATGGCCTTGATCTGAACTGTTACAATGCAAGCAGTTCGCAGTGAGTGAACGCCCTTATTGCAATAAGTCGTTAAATTTTTATAAAATATTATTAATAAGCTAATAAAATCGTGTCAAAAAGAGTTTTGATATTTTGAATAAAAGGTGAAGTTCAGCAATGAAAGAATAAAAAGGTTGTATAACTTTAACCTTTTTATATAATCATCGTATGAATCTATATCAAAAAATACTAATCGAATTTATTGAAGGCCATTCACATAATTAAAATCAATATATAATTTATTCAAATAGGCTTTTAAAAGCACTTTTGAATCGTCGAAACAAACAAAAAGTATTTAAATTAATGAAAAGCTATCATCGGTTCGAAATGTAAATTCCACCAGAACCGGTAAAAAGTCTTTTAAAATTTCGTTAATAATTACATAAATTAAAAAATTACAAATATTTTTATTAAACATCCTGTATAAAATCCGGCTAAACTAAATCCACGCATCATTATCATCTATATAATCTTGTAAAGAATAATATATTTTATCTATTCAAGATTTTTTAATATACAATTTAAATTTATTCATTGATAACTGCACAAAAATTTGTAGTATTTTGGTATCAAAACGGACCCTTGCCCCCAAACGGAAACATTTACTTTGCGAAGTCGAATAATACAATCTATACTAATATTATAAAGCTGAAGAGTTTGTTTGTTTGTATGAACGCGCTAATCTACTGGTTCGAATCAAAAAAAAATTTTTGTGTTAGAAAGTTTATTTATTGAGGAAGGCTATAGGCTATATTACATCACGCTACGACTCATAGGAGCGAAGCAGTAACCATAAACGCGAGTGAACCGCAAGGGAGAGCTAGTATAAAATAAAGTAACAATGATGGGATTGTCTACAAATTACTAATAAATTTTAACAAAATATTTTAATAAGATTTTTTCTTAATACTATTTATATTTCTTATTACTCTTTATATTTTGACAGACGCGTTGGCGCATGGTCACTGCAACGGACTAAAGCGCTAACGGTCGCGGGTTCGATTCCCGCTCACGGCAAACGTGTGTATTGGCCATACAGATGTTTGTCGTGGTCTGGGTGTTTGTGTTAGTGTTGTGAGTGTTTCCGGACCCCCGACACAAGGTCATGAGATCTTAATGGGGGCCGTTGAGTGTGATGCGTTATTTATTTATTATTTAATTAATTATTTATTATTAAAATCCGTTTCGTGGCTTAAAAGATCTAAGCGTAAAACTTACAAATGTAATTCTCGGCAAACGAGCACGATTAAGCAAATAAAAATAATTAACACATTTTAATAAGTCTTTATGATATTTTATTAATATGATATTAATAACCGTAGATTAATTCGCGTAATTATCTTTGACTGTATTTTGCTCGCGGCTTCATTTATGTGATTTTGTTTTTAAATAATACGCGATACGAATATTTTTTAATTACTCGCGTTAATGGTTACTGCTTCGCAACTATGAGTCGTAGCGTGATGTAATATAGCCTTTAGCATTCTTCAATAAATAAACTATCTAACACAATAAGATTTTTTAATTCAAAGCAGTAGTTTCCGAGACTAGCGCGTTCATACAAACAAACAAACTCTTCAGCTTTATAATATGAATTAGCCGAATAGATCCATCGATTTTTGAGTAATCGGGGAACATGCCTAAGAAAATACATAAAAAGAGCTAAGCTGGCCTAGTGGTTAGAATATGTCGACCTTACTCGGTGATCACGGATTCAAACCTCGCCTTAAATTTTGTGTTTAGATTCATTTTGAGTGAAGGAAAATATCGTGAGGTAGCCTGTATGTGTATATCTGCCCTACAGTGGAGCAGCGTAGTGGATTAAGCTCTAAGCCTTCTCCTTAATAGGAGAGGAGGTATTTGCCCAGCAGTGGGACTTTTAGAGACTGTAACTTTACTTTTACATAAAAAAATTTCGAACGAATTAAGAACCTCTTCCTATTATGGAAGTCGGTTAAAAAGTGTTCAAGGTTCACATCTCTAGAGACCTCTAAATTATAATATTGCAGTCAATTGCTTCCGCACGGTTCGTAACATTTGATCCCCATTTGTAAATATATTTTTCCTTTAACGTACTAATTAGAATAATTAAAACTCGTTTTAGCCATGACTCGACGTCTGCATAAAATGCTAATGTGTTATTTTTTACACTAGCACCGTCGTTTCAACTTGTGTATAATTTAAACTGATCTATTATCAATAAAAACTTCTTATAAAAAAAACAACAAGTTCAAAAACGAATTAAACAAAAATAAATATTCCACAACGTTTTGAAGTCGGCACCAAGTAAAACGTGTTATTTACGATGCGATTGTCTAGGATCCCATGATCAGATCCTGACCTGATAATAGGACCTTGGAAGTACACCAAACAAAAAAAAAACTTCGAAAACAGTGTACCGGTGTAAAAATGTCCCCGACGAATTAAGAACCTATTCCTTTTTTTGAAATCGGTTAAAAATATACAAAATTTGAACGCTCGATTTTTATTCTTTGAGCCCAGTTAAGTTTGACGTAATTTTTTATTTAAATCTATACTAATATTAAAAAAAAGGTATTTTTATACGTTTGTATGTTGGACGTAATCTTCAAAAGTACTAATCCGATTTGAAGAATTATTTTTTCGTTGGATAGCCAGTTTATTGAGGAAGATTTTAGGCTATATTAAATCACGATACGACTCATAGGAGCGAAGTAGTGGCCATAATCGTGAATGAAATCGCGCGGGGTGGCTAGTCTATTTTAATATTATAAAGCTGAAATGTTTGTTCGTTTGAACGTGTTAATCTCAGGAACTACTGGTTCGAATTGAAAAAATATTTATGTGTTAGATAGTTTATGTATTGAGGAAGGCTATAGGCTATATTACATCACGCTACGACTCATATGATAGAAACTGTGATCACAAACTGCCAAAGTTAGTTATTATAAAAGAAAATTAGATATACGTACCGATAAACATATGGACCGACTTCCTGGACTCGTATTTTGTTGTCTTTCCCAGACATGAAGTCATCAGCGTTCGTGACATTGAAGAGGTATACTTTGGTGTATAGCTTTACTTCTGGCTTCCTCCACATTTCGAAAATCTCGCCACCATCTGAGAGCACCACTTTCTGTTGACAAAATGATAATAATAATAATAAATAAACCTTTAACACTCAGTTCTCCATTGGGATCTGATGATCCTGTGTCGGGTTCGGAAATACAACACAAACACAGATGGCCAATACAGATGTTTGCCGTGAGCGAGGACTGAACCCGCGACGGTTAACCCTTCAGTTAGTTGCAGTGACCACTGCCGCAATCCGTCATCATAAAATTACTGTTTGTAGATTCGTCCTCTATGCTTTCCAAAAGCATTGATCTGACAATGGTAACCTTGGTAGGGTGTTCTGGAACAAGAGTATTCTTGGCCCAAAAATCTGTATGCTCTAGGTTTGCGATGCATGGCGGGTACATCTAGTTTATAATATAAATGCAATAACCATTCGAGAGTCTAAATTTAATTCAAATTCATATGTGCATTAAAACATTCAGTAAGAAACACACACACATTTAGAAACACATTACTATTAAGTGCGATTTAAGTAAAAATTGGAATCGGAAATTACAAGAGAAATTTTTTTTAACATTCGTGTCACCATTCCACCCGGACTGCTTCGTGCATAACTGAAACGTTTAAACAAGTATTTAATTGAAAAAATCAAATACCCAACTGCATAATAAGACCATAGAGAATCGTTACTAACCAACTTTAAATCGTTATAGATTCTAAACGGTAGTTCTGATTGAAAAACGATATGAGAGACCTAAAAATGATTTTTAAATACCTATTCAACGATACCCCACTTAATAAAGTTCATCAATTTTCATTTTTTTCTTTATATAATGTGAATAATGGCGTCCGAAATCGGCCATTTTAATTTTTTCAAATTATTGTACTCTCTGTGCCATTCGTGTTGTTGTAATCATTTATCAAAATCGGCTCATACGTTTGGTCTAAATAGTGCCACAAAGGTACAAACCCACATACATACCTCGTTCTAAACTAAATAAATGCGGAAAAAGTTTCTTAATGCAATGTTTCAAATGTGTGCTCATTATTTTTTAATATGCATTAATCTAATATATTTTAAAAATTTATTACAAAATAAAACTTTTAAATTTACCAATATGTTAATTCATTATACCTTTTATCAAAAAACGAAAAAAAAAAGAATTCGTTAAGAATTTGCCGTCTTTAGACGCCCTTTTCTCAAAATGGAGTCCATGTGGCTTGAGTATTGCTTATCAGCGTTCAAATAATGTTCGAAAATTCTTGACTTTCTTGATTTCGAAATTAAGTAAAGAAAAATAGACTATAGAACGGTAGGACTAATAATAATATAATTAAGTAGACTTACCCATCGGAATATAGCATCATATGGATGTAGGAACATGATCGCGAAACCAATCCCCAACGCCACGAAACCGAGCAGGAATAAAATGAATAAACCTATGGACAAGAGAAAGAGTATATTAATATTAAATATTATAAAAATAACCTTAAGAATCAGTTTTACATTTGCCACTTAATCTGTCATACTACAAAAGACGCATTAAAACCACGTTGAACGCCTGTCTAGCTAAACAGTGTTTAAAAATTAAACATTGCTTAAAATATTATCTAAATTGCTTTACAGCGAATAAACTCATAAAAAAACTTATTGATAAAATGTTATACGTTACATTTGACAGTTAAAATAGGTTCTAAACATGTATTAAACTCACTTAAACGAATGTTAATCTATATCTAAAGCATGTTTAACTCAAAACTGTGCTTAGACGCGGATTTGTAGTACGGATTTTATAAATACACGTTGAACGTCTGTTTAAATCTTTTGTAGTAAGGCAGAATATGTTTAAAGTCTATATTAATACATCTTAATGGATAAAGCATATTATACTATACAAGATTATTTGGACGATAAAGAGGCGTGGATCTAATATGGGTTGATCTTTTAAGATATCAAAAATGAATTGCAATAAAAATCATTATGTTTGAATGATTTAAAAAAAGACCTATTGAGTTTCTTGCCGGTTCTTCTCGGTAGAGACTACATTCCGAACTGGTGGTAGCTTAAAAAATCTATAACCAATGGACCTGAAGAACTAAATAAGTACGGAAAAAAGTTACTTAATTAATTGTTTCGAATTTCAAGTGTGTTCCATATTTTGCAATTTATACAATAATCTCAAATATTTCAAAAACTTCTTATTAGATATTAAATGAAATGTATCAATATGTTTTTAATTAATTATATCTTTTATCAAAATAGAAAAGAAAAGATGGATATATGCTTCTTTAGACAGATGTGTTAAGAATAGGTTCGACATCTTTAGATGCAATTTTCTCAAAATGAAGTCTGTGTGGCTTAACACAGTATTGCTTATCAGTATCCAATTAAAAGTTTATCTCTTAGACTTTCATAAAGATTTACATAACTTGTTTCTCATTGCTTTACACCGGAAAGAATTTACCGTCAGTGCCTTTATTTTTGACAGCGGCAACTTTCTTAAGGTTACCTAGGTAACAGTTACCAGGCTACAGAACTGTTTTATGTCAAATAAGAGAGTAAAGTTGTTTCCCTTGAAAAAAAAAACATCTACACTTACTAGTGGTCACTTCGCTGTTAAAATTCGACGGTAGTTCATTAAATTATCAACCGATTTCAAGATTGACTACATATAATATATTCCCAATTTGACCAATAAACAAAAGAGTATATGGATGCTGATAAGCAATAATGTGTCACCCTCAAAAAGTCAAATTTGGATATATTGATATATTTTGATAAATACAATTTCAAGTCATCTAAAATAAATAAGTACGGAAGAAGTTTCTTAATTTAATGTCTCGAATTTCAAGTGCGTTCCATATTTTGCAATTTATACAATAATCTCAAATATTAAAAAAAACTTATTATTAGATAATACATTAAATATACGAATCTGCTTTTCATTAATTATACTTTTTATCAAAGTAGAAAAGAAAAGATGAATAGGTCTTCAAACAAATTGATTAAGAATCGGTTTGACATCTTTAGAAGCCATTTTCTCAAAATGAAGTCCGTGTAGCTTGACACAGTATTGCTTATCAGCGTCCATATATGCGTGTGTGTCAAAATCCACGGTAGTGTGTGTAATATTGATTTTATTGGTTTAACGTTTTTTTTTTTTTATGAATAGTTAAAAACATCGATACAAACAAAGCCTTGGTAATTACCTACAATAGTATAATAACGATAAAACTATGATTGCTAAATTATATGATACAACAAGACCTCCAAACGAAATACTCTTTCTAGAAATCCTCTAGGTCAATACTACTGTTATTTTCCACGCCAAATAATTCATTGACTTTAGCATTTAGCCGAAGGCATTATAATCTAAAAGTATTAACGCGTTGGTTAAGATATTTAAAAAAAAATCGAAAATTGTCGAAATATTTTTTTTAATCATATTTTTCTCGTAACTTTATATTTTTCTATTTTATATATTTTAAAGTAGGTATATTATCTTATGATATAATTGCCGTTGAAATCATGGTCTCCTCGGGCGAGGAAGCAAAAAAGTTTTTCATAGAGCTGTCTTCCCGCCGTCGAAACTACAGGTGACCGAAAGGCTGGCGGCCACCTTGGTCAGCATATCAGTCTGGCCATACAAAAAGGTAATGCTGCCAGTGTCTTGGGCACCTTGCCTCACTGTGTAGTAGTTACTTAGGCTTAGAATTATTTGTTTATATTTGTTACTGTATCTTATTTTAATTCTTAACATAAATAAAACTTATTTACAAAAACAAATAATTTAAAAACAAAACAAAATTGTGACCCGTTTAAATGACTTTTGAACTCCATTAAAAAGATAACCATCCCAAGGTAACTTAACGCGTTTTAATACAATTTGATACTTAATATCAGTCCATTAAAAGAAAAAAATGAATTGGTTAAGTGCGATTTGAACTCGCGCTTAGAATTCCGTATAACTTATACTTGGTTCATGCTTGACCAATTTTTGTTGTAGCGTGATGTAATATAGCCTATAAACTTCATTAAATAAATAATAAAATCTACAAACAAATTTTTACCTTTTTATAATACTAGCATAGATAGTTACAAAAATATTATTAGTAACGAACCCTAAAAGCGGTATAACATCTCACACTATTCGATTAAATGAATAAAACGAATTTCTTGAAACGCGACATTGAAAAAAAATAATTATGTAAAATTAAAGTATGCAAGCGTTGGTATGATTCCGATTTCAAATTGATTGATTCTAGAAAATTCTTCGAGAAATACGCAGATTGTGAAGCGTGAAGCATATTATTGGACGTGACTGTACATTACATGGACGCTGATAAGCAGTACTGTGTCAAGCCACACGGACTTCATTTTGAGAAAATGGCGTCTAAAGATCTCAAACTTATTCTTAACAAATATGTTTAAAGAAGTATATATCCATCTTTTATTTTTTTTTTTTACATAAAAGGTATAATGAATTTAAATCAGACTGATACATTTAATATTATCTAATAAAAAGTTATATAAATATTTGAGATTATTGCATTAATTGCAAAAAATGAAACGCACATGAAATTCGAACTAATTAATTAAGAAACTTTTTTCCGTACTTATTTAATTTATATGACTACAATTTTTTTTAATAAAGGTGATCTAGTATCAAAATACATACATCGATGTCTCCGAATTTGAGTTTTTGTGGGTTGACACATTATTGCTTATCAACATCCACATTCTCACAGTATTTTAACAATTAAACTCTAATTAGCAATACTGTGTCAAGCCACACAGACTTCATTTAAAGAATAGCGTCTAAAGATGTCAACTATTCTTAATAAATTTGTTTGAAGAAGTATAGCGACGTTTTCTTTTCTATTTTAACAAATGGAATTAAAATATTGATAAATTGCAACATATGGAACACTTGAAATTTGTAACGTAAAGTTAAGAAACATTTTTCCGTACTTATTTACTTTAAATGACTTGAAAATGTTTAAATAATGTTAAATACATGGCGCATCATCACAATACATCAACATCTACGATTTTTATTTTTGTGGGTTGAAACATTATTGTTTATCGTCATCCAATCAGTTCGCAGTTCAAGTATTATCTGCGTCCAATAATACGCTTTCAACTTAATAGTTAATAAATACCTCGATTAAGGTTACAGTAAAACCGATCACACGTCAAATTGAGAAATTAAGTTCATATCTTGATAACTAGTTTCCCGCTTCGACTTTACACGTCTTATCAAGGTTATAATATTATAAAGAGGTAAATTTTTTTTGGAAATTTGTAAGTAGGTATATTACCCACGTATGATATAATTTGAAAAAAAATTATATATTGCGTTGGATAGCCCGTTTATTGAGGAAGGTTATAGGCTATATTACATCACGATAAGACTCATAAGAGCGATAAACGCGAGTGAAATCGCGAGAGGCAGCTGGTATCATTATAATTTATTTAACGCATTTAAATTTTTTTTTCTACGTTTTAGTTATTACTGTATCGGTTTCTCAGTCACATTATCGTTGAAAAGTCGTTTTGCAATTTTTGTGCAACGATCTATTATTACAATATGAATTACTACATAAAATAATAATGTTAAACTTATAAATATTTAGACCTCGCCCTCGAGATGACCGCCATATGGAGTCTGAACTCAACAATAATTGTTCCTGTTGCTTTATCGGTCAATGGCCTCATAGCGAAGAGTTTCGGTCAACATCTTAAGAAACTCTCACTAGGCAGTTGGATCAAGGGTCGGATACAGAAGGCAGTGTTGCTCGAGACGGCACGCATCGTGAGGAGGTTTCTCAGCCTGGAACCCTAGCTGCTGGCGGCCTGGGACTTACTCTGCTGCCGGTTGATTTCTATTTTTTATATTTTTAAATTTATATTTAAAAATGTAATCAAAAAGGAAAAAAATAAATAAAATTAAATTAAACTAAGGAAACTAAAATAGGAAAACACTAACATCGATACTAAGAAACAAATGAACTGTAACTAAGAATTAAAATAGCTTTATTTTATTTTATAAAGGATTGCTATATATATTGAGTTTCTTGCCGGTTCTTCTATAGAATCTACACTCCGATGGTACTTTCCAATTAATGTAAATACTTTTTTTTTTTAATTTTTGTGCTCGAAAGTGCTCGTGAGAGTCTATTTGAATAAAGTATATTTTCATTTTAAGCGACCTCAACACTTTTATTAGGAAATTTTTTTTTAAGGAATTAAAAAAACTCAGGTACATACACCAAAATTATAGATGGATTTGTATCAACGAAGTTTACGATCATTTATTTATATTTTATAAATCGCATTCATATTCTCAGAAAGCCCTTTCATTTCATAGTCATTGTAGGAGTGCATTAATAATAATTAGTCCGCATTCTGGGTGTTCCGCCATGATGGATTTAGTATGACGTCACATAACAAATTAAACGGGTATACAAAAATTTCAGCTTAATCGGTTAAAGGTATTGCTTCAAAATTGAGTTGCAAGATTCCACCCGAACGAACATTACATACATACATTGTAAGTTAAACAGAAGCTTATATGGTTTCTGATAAGCAATAATGTGTCAACCCACAAAAAGTCAAACTCGGAAATATTGATGTATTTTGATACTGTATCATCTATTTATCATTATTCAAATAGATTTGAAGTCATATAAACTAAATAAGCATAGAAAAAAATTCTTAATTAATTGTTTCGTGCGTTCCATATTTAGCAATTTATACAATAATCTTAAAATTTTGAATAACTTTTATTAGACTTAATTATCATTCATCAAAAAATAAAGGAAAAGGTGGATACATTCTTCTTCAAACATATTCATTAAGAATGGGTTTGACATGTTTAGACGCCATTTTCTCAAAATGAATTCCGTGTGGCTTGACACAGTATTGCTTATCAGCGTCCATATATACTACAACCTCCCCTTTTGAAACATTCATTTAAATAGCGAATACCACATGAGAATCGGATAATTAGTTTTTATTTAAAAATATATATACATACATATATACTATATACATACATAGACAAACACAGATCGTATTTTTTTGTAGTCGGTGAATTAAAAAAGAATTCAAGATTAGCCGCAATTTTACAAAATAAAAAACGTTGATCATTTTTTGTTCGACTATTAAAAAACATTTTTTTTATCTTAAATTATGTGTCACTTTTGATACGAGTCGTAATTTTCAAATGTTCACGCATGGTAGATTATTGGCATGTCAAATTTAAATTAATAATATTAACATTAAAAACATTTAGACGGAACACGAAATTAAACTTGTATTTTTATGGACATGTATGATTTTTTGTACCCCACTGAGGGGCATAAGGGAAGGTAATCTACCTAACATTTTTCCCGGTTATACCAGGGTCTGCTTTCTATTCTAGTCCAGATATTGATGAGTTAGTGACTTTTACACAGAGCGACTGCCATCTGACCTCAACAACCTCTGAAGGCAAGCCAGTAACCATTTAGACTAGAATAATTTCCTTACTACGAGTAACGATCATTATCAGGTGATTGTGATAACAACCGGGACCGACAGCTTTACGTGCTCTTCGAGGCACGGTGGGGACCCACAAGGACAAACACCCAGATCTAGGAACAAATATTTATACAACTGTAAATATCTGCCCCGAGCGGGGTTCGAACCCGCAACCGTCTGCGTTAGAGGTACATTCAGCACCACTACACCAGAGCGATCGTCTCTGAACATAAGGGAAGGTAATGTGTTTATTAACCTATGTACGTGGGTTTTCACCTTTGTGCCAATATTTGGACCAAGCGAAATACCAAGAAAAATTTAATCATAAATGACAAAAAATAAAATTGTAATAAAACTAATACAGACAAAATAAAATTGTTTCCTATAATTGGATGCTGATAAGCAATAATGTGTCAACCCACAAAAAGTCAAATTCGGAGATATTTATGTATTTTGATACTGCATCACCTATTTAACAATAAAATAAATTTGAAGTCATATAAACTAAATAAGTACGGAAAAAAATTCTTAATTAATTGGTTTGAATTTCAAGTGCGTTCCATATTTTGCAATTTATACAATTATATCAAATATTTGAAAAACTTTTTATCAGATAATATATTAGATATATCAGACTAATTTTAATTAATTATACCTTTTATCAAGAAATAAAACAAATGATGGATATACGAGTATACTTCTACAAACATATTTGTTAAGAATAGGTTTAACATCTTTAGACGCCATTTACTCAAAATGAAGTCCGTGTGGCTTAACACAGTATTGCTTATCAGCGTCCAATTAAGGCACCATTTTTATAAATGTAGTATGCTTTCTTTTTTTTATCTATGAAACGAATGTACCTTGTTGGTAATCCTTAATGAATAAATAATTACATGAAAAGCTACTATGTATCAATATAGGATTTATTATGACTTAACCAATAATATGTAATTTTCAAGGGAGCATGTTATATTGTCACTTGATCAATATTAATTACTTCTATTGGATTATTAAATATTTGTAACGATTACATGTCATTCGATATTGTAATGTAATCATAATTTCATCGAGTAATTGATGACACGAGGCGACAAATGTAAATTTAATCCACTTAATTTATAGCGAGATATCTAGCGATTTTTGGCTATGGTTTATGTTAATTTTATATTCATTTAACTGGTGCTCGCGACTTCGTCCATGTCTGTGATGCGTGCGTCATAGTAGCTTTATGCATGCAAAGTCTCGGCCCGATCGGTTTAAAATTGACAAAGTTTCATACAAACTTTCATCCCCTATTTTATCCTCTTGGGGGTAGAATTAATCAAAATCCTTTCAATTCGTTGGTTAATGGATTTTAGAAGTTGACATTTTTAACATTAACCAAATAATCGATTGACATTTTTAATCTACTATAAGTAGACAGTAGATTAAAAATGTCGATTCGATTTGTCAGTTGTAGCGCTATTCAAATTTATTTGTTTAAAATCGGTTTGACATATTCAGACGCCATTTTGTCGAAAATAGGTCCGTGTAGCTTGACACAGTATTTCTTATCAACATCCATTTACAAAACATTGCTAGACCCACTCAGTGGACGATGAGGTTTATATCATATTCAAATTATCTTGTAATTTAAGTCAAGTGTAATAATGTTTAATTAAAATCACCGCAAGCATTAGTCTGAACTACCGTATAAAAAAAAAATTGAAAATCGGTCCACCAACGGCGGAGTAATCGGCGAACAAAAAAAAAAAAAATATACGCGTCGAATTGAGAAGACTCCTTTTTTTGAAGTCGCTTAAAAAATAACGTTTCGTAAAACAATATAATTTAAACTCGTTTTTGCATATAATTTTGTTTGTAACGAGGAAGTTTGTAAGCACGTGGTATATTGTAAATGTATTATTAATAATAGAGATGATTCTCTGATTTTTAATATATACTAATATTATAAAGCTGAAGAGTTTGTTTGTTTGATTGTTTGCTTGAACGCGCTAATCTCAGGAACTAACTTCTTGTCCGATTTGAAAATTTCTTTCAGTGTTAAATAGCTCATTTATCGAGGAAGGCTATAGACTATATATTATCACGCTAAGACCAAAGTAGCGGAGCACCAATGAAGAATGTTTTTAAAATCGAGTGATATTTTCCTATAGAGAGAGCTTACGCTGCGTGCGCTGCGTAAACGGTTAAAGTTTCGCAAAAATCATGTATGACAGAATTGTTCCTCTTTAAAAGTTCTAAAAAAAAGTCCGCGACAGCATATGTCTATCTTTTAAGGTTAGCTCACTATAACCTTTTTTATGCTAACCAAATTTGTTCTATTTTATTATTAGCCCAAAGTAACTATTCCACGCGGACGAAGTCGCGGGCGGGAGCTAGTATATTATAATATAGTATAGTCTATTTGTCTTTACTTGTATCATTTAGCAGACAAATATGGCGTATTTCTAGCCACAGATAAGAGTTACATAAGAAATTATCGATTGAATGATTGAACTGAATCATTTTTTACAATGCGAAATGATAATGAAAAATAATTAGTATAAGCTGGATTCACACAGGGTATTTAATATATTTGTAACTCATAAATGTATGTACCCATCGTAAAACTTTTAAAAAGAGTAACTATCGAGTTTCTTGCCGGTTCTTCTCGGTAGAATCTACATTCCGAACCGGTGGTAAGTTAATTAATTAATTAGTGTTTAGTTTTCTTTTGTTTTTGTATTGACGATTCAAAAGTGCTTGTAAAAGCCTACTTGAATAAAGCATATTTTGATTTGATTTGATTTGATTTAATTGAATTATTTTCGTTTATTGTTACCAAATAAAAACAAGTAAAGATGAATAATCTATACATATATATAGTGTCAAATTCAACATTTTAACATTTTACTGTCTGTTTGTTCCGGTTATCATTGAAGCTGGATCGATTTTGACGGGACTTTCACTCACATATGGACGCTGATAAGCAATACTGTGTCAAGCCACACGGACTTCATTTTGAGAAATTGGCGTCTAAAGATGTCCAACCTATTTTTAATCAATTTGTTTGAAGACGTATATCTCTAACTTTTCTTTATATTCTGATAAATGGTATAATTAATTAAAAATAGATTGATATGTGTTATATGTTATTTAATAATAAGTTTTTCAAATATTTGCGATTATTGTATAAATTGCAAAATCTGGAACATACATTAAATTCGAAACAATAAATTAAAAACTTTTTCCATACTTATTTAATTTAGATACCTTCAAATTATATTTGATAATGTTAAATAGGTGATGCAGTATTAGAATACATCGATATCTCCGAATTTAAATTTTTGTGGGTTGACACATTATTGCTTATCAGCATCCATATAGCTAATGTAAAAAGGAGTAACTTAGGCTACTTTTATTTTTAAAATATTTATTTTAATTTATAAATAAAAACGGGTTACGCGAAAACAAAATTGAAGACAATGAAATAGTGAACAATACCCGATTCAAGCAGGGAAAGTAAACATTATATAATAATTTTTAACGCGGGTGAACCGGCGGGGCATAGCTAGTCAAAAATAAACTTAAATACCTACTTATAAATTATAAAAAAAATAAATTAAATAATCATAATTTTTTTATACAAATCATGTCCGCGGAGAATGTGAAAAGAATATTACTAGGTGCCCCTCGCGGTTTCTTCGCGTTTATGGTTACTGCTACGCTCCTTTAATACGCAGCGTTATGTAATATAGCCTATAATGCAAAAAGATTTTTCAAATCAGATCAGTAGTTTCAGAGATTATCCCCTACATACAAACAAACAAATTTTACCTCTTTATAATATTAGAATAGAGAAGACTTTTGAAAAAAGAGAAACCGACTTCAAAGGAAAATAAAATTTGTAATTCGAATGACGAACTTATTTCAGCTATTTTGATTTAAAAACCAAAATACTGAACCGATTTAGATGAAAATTTTATGAGACGAATCGGAGAGAATACGCTTTTAAACAAAAAATGAATGAACCTATTTGGTCTAACCGTTTTCTAGTAATCAGAGGACATATATAAAAAAATGTCCCTGATATATTGAGTATCTCTTTGAGAAGTTGAGGAAAGTATGAATGTCCCATTCCTGGGCAAAAGCCTCATCTCCATAAGGAGAAGGTTTAGAGCTTAATCCATCATGCTGCTCTACTGCAGGGTAGATAAACATATGTGAGAATGGTTTCCACACGATGTTTTCCTTCACCACCGAGCACGAGATGAATTTAAATACAAAATTTAGCACTTGAAATCTCAGTGGTGCAGGGTGTAAACCCGCAAGCATCAGTTGAGATCGATGTTAGAACGACTATTTTTTAGCTTATATTTTAATAGTTATTCCAAAATGTCTAAAACTTCCAAAACCTACCGTTTCTTGCGATCGAACTGATGGAAATTGAATTATCACTAAGATAGTTTTTACTAAATTCTGACTAATACACCAATAAGCCGATAGATGTCATTAAGAGATCAGTTTCACAAAAATAAATACATTATTTTTTCCGTAGAGTCCTCAAGTTGTTTATAAGGCCCTCAAATGACCATTAATTAAACACGTGGGCGACTTGTCAAATATATAATTTATGTGAAACTAATCTATACTAATAATAAAATTCTAGCGGGTCGCTGTCTGTACATGGAAGATATATGAAAAAAAATCTTCTTGGGGGCCTTTATTAACGCAATAGAACCCAAAACAATGATTTTTAAAATTCTTATCTGTTTGTCTGTTTGTCTGTTTGTCTGTTTGTCTGTTTATCTGTGCGTTTGTGCACGCTAATCTCAGAAACGGCTTATCCGATTTAGATGCGGTTTTCACTAATATATTGTAGTAAGCTTCACTTAACATTTAGGCATTGTTTCATGTCAATCGGTCCATAAATAAAAAAGTTATGTCAATTTAAAGAATTACATTGAACATTTTTTTGTGCCTATCACTAAATACATGAAAGTATATACAGTACTTACATCAAAAACTACATTTTTTAATTTTTTGTCTGTCAGTCTGTCTGTCTATCTGTTTGTTCCGATTAATCTCTGAAACGGCTGAACCGATTTTGATACTTTTACTTGCAGTTAGCAAATGTTATAAGGAGTGACTTAGGCTTACTGCTATTTTAGATATTTTTAATCTATACATATATAAAAAAAATTCTAACGGGTCGCCGTCTGTACATAGAAGATATATGAAAAAAACAAATTATTTGGGCCTTTACATACGCAATAGAACCCAAAACAATAATTGTTAGAATTTTTGTCTGTTTGTCTGTTTATCAGTGCATTTGCGCCCGCTAATCTCAGAAACGGCTTATCCGGTATAGATGTGGTTTTCATGATTATATTGCAGTAAGGTTCACTTAACATTTGGTATTTATTTCATTTCAATCGATTCATAAAAAAAAAGTTATGTCAATTTAAGCGTTCATGTCGAACAGTATTTTATGCTTTTCACTAAATGCATGAAAGTATATATAGTACTTACATCAAAAAAATATTTTTTTAATTTTTTGTCTATCAGTCTGTTTCTTACGACTAATCTCTGAAACAGCTGAATCAAATTTGATGGGACTTTCACAATTAGGGGATGTCTATTAATCACGTGAGGTCCAGAAAGGGAGAGGAGATGGAAGAAGAAATTCACGAAATATTCTAAAAAGTTCTTCAAAACATGACATAATTAATGGACAGCCCCTATAGCTAATATTATAAGGATTAACTTTAGCTACTATTTTTAATATATTTATTTTAATGATTAAGTAAAAAAGAAAATTACGCGATAACAAAATATTGTAGAAACCAATAAAATAGTGAACAATTTCCGATTTAAAAAGGGAAGGTATAAAAATAAATAAAATTGATGTGTCCGTTTGTAATTTTCAATAAATGCATATGAAAGTATACACGGTACTTACAACAAAATTACCAATCTTAAAATTTTTTTCTGTCTTTCTGTCACTCAATTTTTTTCGGCTAATATCTGAAACAGCTGGACCGATTTTGACGAAACTTTCACTGGCAGAAAGCTAATGTAATAAGGAACAAAATTGAAACCAATGAAATAGTGAACAATATTTGATTGAAATAGGAAAGATATATATTATATAAATATAATAATTTTAAATAATAATATATTTACTGGGTAATTTTTACTGTATATGATAGACCACAACCGAAACTATAAGCGAAAAATAATTAAAGGAGTCACAGAGCTGATTTTGGTAAAAACTAAACCTGTATAATTAGTTTTTTGAAAAAAAAAAGGTTTTCCTAGCCAGAAACGAACACGTTGATTTTGCAGAAAATTAACATTCTGTATTATTGCACCATCTGATACTGTCACATATTATAAGGATCATCAACTTCAGGAGTATACAGTTAACACCAACAAAAAGCAAAGGCTTATTTTTCAAAAGTCTATCAAATTCACACATTAATTAAATCTTTAGTAATTCTTCAAAAAATGATTATACCTAAAAGTGAAATTTTAAAATTAAAACGGGATGTTAAAACGCTAATAGCGGGTGAGTACAATAGCCGAGTCCAGTGAAATGTAATTTTTTTAATAAATTGATCCATTCTTTTAAGAATTATCTAAACCTACCTAGGTAACGGAGTAGGTGAAGGGGACCAAAATTAACTTCACATTCTTTGAGTTTGAGTTATTCACTTTGTATATTTTCGATTGTATTGGTCACACTCTTCCTTACTTTAGTAGGTGACTAGCATTTTGATGCAACCTATAAACAAATCGTTCGAAGTAATGCAGACTTTTTTTTTCTTAACTTACCGGGTCTGTGTAGAATCGATTACTTAACTTCTAATTCATATATAGATTTAATGTTATTTTGTAAAAAAATAAATCTTTTCCTTTAATTTGTCGCTTTCTATTACTTTCCAAAAGTTGATTCTTACAGGTGACACTATTAGGAGGTGCAATAATACAGAATGTATTTTTTTTTCAAAATTTGTGGGTTCTATTTCTGGCCTGGAGAATCATGAAATCAAAATCAACTTATGATGCAGTTTAGATTTCTCAAAATCGGACACGAGACTCTATTAAGTATTTGTCGCGACTCCTTATAGTTCCGGATTTGGCTTATCAACCTCAGTTAAAAAAGTCACCCAATATATAATACAAGGAGAACCTCGGTGCGAACTTACTGTTTTGCAGTCGATATTTTAAAGACTACCACAAAACAACTTTTCTTCAAAATTTATAGTGAAAACCGTGGAGGAATACCATATCTGAGTTAGTGTTTGCTTATAAATACAAACAGAAAGTTCTCAGATTCAAAGTTAAAAGCTCCTTTCTTGAGCAGCACTGCAGACTATTATAACCTTGCTTTGCAGGAGACATGCCAAGCATTCTGTAATCCACGCGAACGAAGTCGCGGGCACAGCTAGTATAACATAATTCGCAGTTATCGAGGCCTATATTTTTTTATAATGACCTTTAATGATCAAGGTTCAGGTTGTAAAATCCGGTTATTTTTATGATTAACCTCTGTCTTGTAGGTTCACTTGTTTTCCTCTATTGCGTTTATGGTTTATGGCGTGATGTTTTATAGCCTATATATGAGTTATTAACTTAGGAAACAAATTCTAACACTGCATAATATACATAAAATATAGCCTATGACTATTTCGAATAATGCACATTCAAAATAGTACCTTAATTATTAAAAAAAGATTTAGTTGTTTCGGAGTTTACTTCGCATATATAAAATTCATTCTGTCTTTATTATATTATTATAGACTAGCTGCTGTTCGTTTGCTTTTTATTTACATTTATAGTAACTGCATTTTTCCTATAGGTGATGTTTTATAGCCTATAATCTTTCTAAGAAAGCCGGGAATTGAACTCAACAAGAGAATTTCAAAGTGGTGGTAGTTCATGAGATGAATGCGTTGAAACAAACACTCTCTACAGCCTTATATATTAGTATATACTCATATCGATACCTCCCACGTAAGTTATTGTAAGCCACAAAATTGCCGTTAGCGTTTTTACTGAATACTACACGAATTTGCATTGCTTAATGCATTCAAAGTGAAAAAATACCAAAAATCTTTTCTTCTTCAAGGAATGTTCCAACAAAATACGCCTAAAAAAAGGGCGTATTTTGTTGTAACTTTCAAACTAAAACGGATTAAAAGTGCTCTACTGTAAAATTGTAATTTTGGGGTTACTACAACTTACGTGGGAGGTATCGATATATAATCATAGATAAGTAATTGTATACTAAATAAATATATGATTTAATTGTATAATAATTAAATATATAATTGATAAAATTTTTTTCTAATTTTAACTTATCTTGTCATCTCGATTTGGTAATTATTATCAAGGTACATTTTGGTGGTCCCACATTTAAAAGCGAAAGGTCATTCACTCAACTCGAAATCTCAGAAATTACAAATGCTAAGAGTTTCAATTGCATGGGAATTCTTATTAGGGTGTAGCTGCTTTATAAGACGGGATTTTGCAATTCGACCCTTGAGGAGGTAAAACGGGGGCTGGAAGTTTGTATGAGTCCCATGTAAAACGCGACTGAGTCACATGTTAAACCGTGGGTGGATGCGACGCTGATAAGCAATACTGTGTCAAGCCACACGGACTTTATTTTGAGAAAATGGTGTCTGAAGATGTCAAAGCTATTCTTAATAAATTTGTTTGAATAATTATATGTATACACATCTTTTATTTTATTATTATTATTTATCTTAATAAAAGCTATAATGAATTAAAACCAGATTGATATATTTAATATATAATCTTATAATAACTTTTTCAAATATTTTAGATTATAGTATAAATTTCAAATTGCAGAATGCACTTGAAATTCGAAGCAATTAATTAAATAACTTTTTTCGGTATTTATTTAGTTTATATGACTTCGAATTTTTTTGAATAATGTTAAATAGGTGGTGCTGTATCAAAATAAATCAATATCACCAAATTAGCCTTTTTGTGGGTTGATACATTATTGCTTATCAGCATCCATATAGCTATAAGCTCATGGATTTTGCACCTACACCCGACCACTTTGACACCTAGCAAATATCTAGCGACTGAGTACAATAGGCGAGAGTATCTTTGGACCAACAATTGACGAGCTTCTCAAAGAGAGATACAGATTTTTAAAGTCAATTAGCTGGAACGTAATATATCTATTGTAATAAAATATTATTTATTTATTAGATCACCAGCAAAATACACACTATAACATTACAAACACATGAATATACAATAAGTATAAGTGGTATCTTAATTATAATATATTTTAACTAAAAATATAATGGATTACAAGAAATTGATGCAATACAGGTACAAATTTACAGACTACTGGTACAGAAAAAATAACTTAAACTTAACAATTTTTAGTGCTTATAATACTACTAACAATTTATTTTTAAATTAAGCAGGCTGTCATTGAAAATATCTAAATATTATCCTAACATATTTATTTTTATACATTTTAAACTTTCACGATTTATACCATTCATATTTAATATAACGGCTCGCGATAAGGTATTACTACCACCTTTTTATCGCGAGTTTTTTTCGCCTACCCTAATATTGTGAGGGTAGGCGCACTCGCCGCCAGAGGGTGCGCGGTACATCAGTCAGCTCGTGACCACGACGTATGCAACTTCGTCGAAACATCGGGCAACACAAAGGTATTACTACCATTAATTATCGCGATAAGACCCTTTATATGAAAATTTAATTTTAATTAATAATATCCTTATTTTTAAGTTCAAAGTCTTTTTTATATTTATTTACGGAAAACGCTTGATAATATATTATGATAAAGATGTATAATATGCTACTTATATATATTGAAAACGCTCGCATTAGTGCAGATTTCGTTTAAAAATATATACATAAGTATATATAATATGGCCTATGATCATCTAGAATAATATACCTTTCGAATGGTATCATATATTTAAAAATATGTTCAGTGGTTCTAGAGTGTACTTGGCACATACAAAATTCGGTTTCAATAATTTAATATCTGTCCCTCATAGTTTTCCTCGCGTTTACAGTTACTCCTATAAATCGTAGCGTGATGTAATATAGCCTATAACCTTCCTCGATAAACGGGCTATCCAGCACAAAATGAATTTGTAAAATCGGCTCATTAATTTCGAAGATAATCCCCTACATACAAACTTACAAACAAAATTAACCTCTTTATCATATTAATGTACAATAACCTGTAATTTTACTAATCCAATTTCAAATTATGCGAGTCGTCGACCTTACACCGGAAATCAAAGTAACGGCATAACATGAAGCTTGGAATTTTATATTTTCTGAAAAAACAAGTCTTGAGTGATTTAAAAATGTAAAAACCCAACCGCCTAATTACAATTTAAAAACGTCACACTTTAAATACGATCAGACTGCTGAGGCTATAAAAGATCACAATGATGCGGCAATTTGTACAGTTTACGTCCGCCATGTTGAATTTTTATTCATGTGACATTGTCTATGAAACTTCGAGGATGAATACGAAATTAATATATTTTTGAATCTGTCAAGTCGCTTTGCTGAAAATCATAATATAATTAAATTACTTACATACTGAAAAACACTAACCCCGTTTTGTGACGGTAGGATAAAAAATAATATAAAATCTATTTGTGGTTTTTCCCACATAATTTTTATTAAATAATCTTGAAACTTTCAAAATCATCACGAAGTTTCTGATATCAAATTCTTGAATCTCATTTCTCTACCTTAGTTACTCCCTGATTTAAAAGAAATACTTTGTTATTCAGGAGCTAAAAATACTATTAAAATAATCTTAATATTTAATTATTTACTGGAAGTAACTTATTAATTTATCGTTAATTTACCACCGCGTGATGTTATATAGCCTTTATTTGTTATAATATTAATCACATCAATCGCATCGTGGTAAAGCACACATTTTATGAACGACCACTAAATCATTCGAATGAAAGTCACTAATAGCCTAGTATTTTATAAACGCAAAAGTTTATGCTTATGTTTATAATCTTTAGATGGAGGTGAATCAGAGATATTATAATATTATATAACGATAAAAACAGTAACAGGCATTGTATTAACACTAGAAGAAAGGATAAACTTATAACGCCGAAGTTTCGACTCCGCAAAGTCAATGTTACCTTCTTGGGGCAAGGTATTCGTTTTTATAATAAAATTCCGCAGAAAGTGTTACAGCTTACAAAAAAGAAATTTAAAGTACATATTAAAAAATCCTTAGTAGCTAAAGCATATTATTCTGTTCAAGATTATATAGATGATAAACATGCTTGGATTTAGTATAAGCTGGATTGACACAGGGTATTTAATATATTTGTAACTCATAAATGTATGTACCCATCGTAAAACTTAAAAAGAGTAACTATCGAGTTTCTTGCCGGTTCTTCTCGGTAGAATCTACATTCCGAACCGGTGGTAAATTAATTAATCAATTAGTGTTTAGTTTTCTTTTGTTTTTGTATTGACGATTCAAAAGTGCTTGTAAAAGCCTACTTGAATAAAGCATATTTTGATTGATTATAATTATATCTATTTCACGCGAAAACTATTAAGCAGATGCTGATGACGTTAAACTTATGTACATCACACAAAATAAGACAAACAACTTTTTATCAACATACAGTTAAGCGATTCTCCGAAAACAGAATCAATTAAATCACGTATATATATATTATATCTGTACGTCAATGTGACCGACGAGATATTGTATTTATCTTCTTAATGAAGAACTAGTTTTCGAATACTATTAAAATGATTGAATTAATTAAGAATAGCGGTAGCATACAAACAAATAGCGAATGCCTTATCATATTTATCGATTACGAATACATTACAAGGTAAATAATTAGTTAATTTAAAAGCGGTAATCTCATCACCTGACTGTTATGTGTTAAATTCTTGTTGCTTTATAAAGCCCGTTTATTCACTAATGAAAACCTTCATCTCCTATTTCTTCCCATTTAAGTTATACACAATAAGTGCTTAATAGAAAAAATCAAAAACCCAACTGCGTCACAAGACGATTAAGTCTGCCCAAAAAGTCTGGTAGTTCTGCCCAAAAGCTTTAAAAACTTTAAAACGTTACAGGCACTACGCGGTAATTTTTATTGAAAAATAATGTAAGTAACCTAAAAATGATTTTTCAATGCCTATTCAACGATACCCCACTTGACATAGTTCGTCGATTTTGATTTTTTTTTGCATATTATGGCGTTCAAAGTCGGCCATTTTTATTATTTCATAATCTTATACTTTCTATGATATATGCGCGGTTATGACCAATTAAACGACGAGTCATTTATCATAATCGGCTTATGCGTTAGGTCTAAATGCACAAACCCATACACATAGACTGATAATCACATTATCCTCTCTGGCGTATAAAAAATGTCTTTGAGACAAGCTAATTGTACAGCAGTCTAGTCTAGTTTGACATAATTCTGTGGTACATAGCCTACATTAATATAATAACGCTGAAGAGTTTTTTGTTTGAACGCGTCAATCTCAGGAACTACTGGTTCAAATTGAAAAAATATTTTTGTGTTAGATAGTTTATTTATTGAGGCTATAGGCTATATTACATCACGCTACGACTCGTAAGAGAAAAGCAGTAACCATTAAGTGAAATCGCAAGGAACAGCTAGTTAATTATAAATTGTATTAATTACAATTATTCTTACGAAAATTATTTAAATTTCGAATAGGCTATTTATTTAGGGAGATAGGCTATAAAACATCACGCTTTACCTATTTTACTCTGAAAACTTTTGTTATTAGTTTCGTATTGTATAACATCACGCTACGAATCATAGGAGCGAAGCAGGAACTATAAACGCGAGTGAGACCTAAGTAATCTATGATAAAAATAAATGATTGATAGAATCAACATCTTATGTAATTTAGCGGCAATAGTCACGAGCGTTCAAAACGTTTTTGTAAAATCCCAAAAATGGGAATTTTCGAATTCGTCACTATTATATTATAGGTTAAATATATTGTCACGACTGAAAACGAAGGACAGCTAACAATAATATGGATGCTGATTAACAATAATGAGTCAACCCACAAAAAGTGTAATTCAGGGATATTGATGTATTCTGAAAATGCGTCACTTATTAAACACTATTAAAAAAAATTCAAGTCATCTAAACTCAATAAGTACGAAGACAAGTTTCTTAATTTATTGTTTCGAATTTCAAGTGCGTTCGATATTTTGCAATTTATACAAAAATCTCATTTATTTAAGAAACTTATTATTAGATAAGTTTTAGCTATACCATTTTGTAAGCGATACCAATTTAGTATAGCTTTTATCAAAATAGAAAAGAAAAGATGAAAACATACTTCTTCAAACAAATTTATCAAGAATAGGTTTGACATCTTTAGGCACCATTTTCTCAAAATAAAGACGTGTGGCTTGACACCGTATTACTTATTAGCGTCGATATAACACCAATGATATTTGGACGCTGATAAGCAATACTGTGTCAAGCCGCACTTCGTTTTGAGAAAATGGCTTATAAGGATGTCAAGCCTATTCTTAATAGATTTATTTGAAGACGTATATATTCATCTTTTCTTTTTTATTTTGATAAAATGTATAATGAATCAAAAGCAGATAGATTTATTTAATATGTTATCTAATAATAGCTTTTTATATATTTGATATTATTTTATAAATTGCAAAATATGGAACGCACCTGAAATTCGAATCATTGAGTTAAGAAACTTTTTTTCATACTTATTTAGTTCAGATGACTTGAAATTTTTTTGAATAATGTTAAATAGGTGACGTAGTATCAAAGTACATCAATATCTCCACATTTGACTTTTTGTGGGTTGACACATTATTGCTTATCAGTATTTAATAGCTATACTAGCTTTGCCGCGCAGCTCGACTCGCGTTTATTTGATGAAAAATGATATTTATATAATGTTTATCTTCCCTACTTGATCCGAATATCGTTCACTATTTCATTGCTTTTAATTTTGTTTTTCCATATATTTTTTTCTATATTTATTTATTCTTGAGCCGAGGTCTATTGGTTAGGAAACGTCGATCTCAACTGATGATCGCGGGTTCAAACCCCGGCCCGCTGGTTTTTCAAGTGCTAAATTTGCGTTTAAATTCATCTCGAGCTCGGCGGTGAAGGAAAACATCGTGAGGAAACCTGCATGTGCCGGGAGATATTCTGACACATGTATATCCGCCCCGCAGTGGAACAGCGTGGTGGATTAAGGTCTAAACCTTCTCCTTAATAGGAGAGGAGGCTTTTGCCCAGCTGTGGGACATTTACAGGCTGTTACTTTACTGTTTACTATATATTTTCTTCACATAAAAAATTAATGAAAATAAAAAAAAAATTGATGGTTGTTAATCTCTGTAACTACTAATTAAAAGATATATTTTGGATAGTCCGTTTATTGAGGAAGGTATAGGCTATATTACAGCTCGCTTTGATTTATAAGAGTTAAACATTAACCAAAAACGCGAGTGAAACTGTGAGGGGCAGTTAGGCGTTTAAAAAAAAACAAAAAAAAATCATCGCGGTCAGTAAAAAGTTGGGAAATACCGGTCCCGTGAACGCGCAGTTGTTTTTGACTTTTTAGGGTTCAGTGTAAAATAAACTTGGTCGTCATTTAGAAATTAAACTTACAATTTGAAAGGATATTGACTTCATAAAATGGTATAGAAATTTTACATATTTGATTCGTTTAAGTGGCTTTCCAGTAATCACCTGATGTCTTTTAGTATATTTGTAGACCTCCCTCCCGCCCCCTCGGAAATACGTGGTTAGATTTTAGAACACCTTCCCCCTATCTAAGATTACTTTATTTTTATTTGTACATACTATCTACGTAAAAATATTTGATAAAATCTTACTAATGTTTCGAAGATAAATACGTGTAAAATCTTTAATAAGTAAACTATAATAGAAATCTAACACAAAAATAATTTTTCAATTCGAACCAGTAATTCCTGAGATTAGCGCGCTCAAACAAACAAACTCTTCACCTTTATAATATTAGTATCGATTTTAAAACCAATGCAAAAAGATGGAAATAATCATTATCGATAATAACATCATTAAAAATAATCGTTGTGCAAAAACCCCGTATTGTGTGAAAAATTTTGCAAGTATCAAAGTGGTTTAGGTGCACTTTAAAAAATAACCAATTGAATCTCATTGACGTATTGAATTTTTTTTCTTAGTTTTTTTTTAATTCAAAATAAAAATTAAGAATTTCCTAAAATTATTATGTGGCGGTATTATCATTGATTGGAAGTCGATTTTTAATGATTTATTTTTTATTTTATTCCATACTTCGAACGTTCTATATAAATTTGATAATGATCTAATTGAAACCACCTAATAAACTGGGTGTCGGTACACTTCAAAGGCAACGCAATAACTTACGTTTAATCTATTCTAATTATTATAACACTTTATAAATAGGGTGATCGAATAAAAAGCGCAATATATGATTTTTTTTATTTGAATCACATTTTTATTTCAGTTACTTTGATTGTAATACAAAACTATTGAAACGATTTTGATGAAAATTTAATGGGAAAATTCAAAAAAATTAAAAACCCAACAGCGATCTGATCTTCTACAGTCAGCAGTTCTGTTTAAAAGCTTATAAGTGTTACTCAAAATCGGCCTACGCGTTCTGTCTAAATAGTGACACAAAGATACAAACTCACATACATACATAGACTGATAAACACATTACCCTCCCTTGCATTGTGCAGTTGGGTAAATAAAATAATAAACTAAATCTGTAAAGCTGTTTTAGAGTAATCAGTTAACATACATAACAAATTCTCCGGCGTATGAACTCTTAAAGTCGGTTAAAAAAGATATTGTCGCTCTTATACGTGATAGCTCGTAGCAATTATTGATACTGGATTTTCTCAATGAAAACGGTATTCAAATAATCTACTCTTATAATACTTCTTATAATATTAAGTCAAAATCATTTTAAAATGTACATATAATATATAACATATTTATTAAAGTTAGCTTTAAAAGAAGTTTTTTGTCTCTCCTGTAAAGTTTGGCCGTTACCACGTGCGAGCTATCACATCTAGACTGACGACGTGACTGACGGACTGATCTAGCACTGAACAGCTCAAACGACTGAGTGAATTAAAAGAGACACAGATAGTTATTATAACCTAGCCATCCACTGAGAATAGATTTTTAAATGTTCACTCCCAAAGAGAGTGAAAAAAAAATTATGGAGAAGTCAAACTTGGAATGAGCTGTGGACGTCAGCTAGTTTATTAATATTAAAACGAAATTGTCAATATTTTTCTAATAGACAGTTTCTATCCTTTAAATTTTAAGGGTTTTTTGTTACAGCATGACATTTTATAACCTTCCTCTATAAATGAATTATCTTTTTTATTAATTTAGTATTAATTCAAATAAAGCAAGGATTACATCCTGTACCAGTCACTTGGATAACCTTGTATATCTTCATTAAAGCTTGTGGACAAAACTTAGAATTCTCGCATATGAAACAATCAGCAACGAAAAGGTTACAAAAATGTGATAAAAAAAGTAACCATCAGATAGATAGATAAAAAATTCACGATATAACATTATAATCAAAGCTTCTAACAAAAAATATAACAAACGACCATTCAAACTAACACACGATAAAATATATACAAAGGAATATCACGATAAGAATCTTTAAGAGTTCTTCTTGTAGACGACTTATACAAAAAACAAGAAGAAATATTAATTGAGTTCAAATCGAGTTCAAACGGTAAATTTAAAAACTTTTTATAAAAAAAATAAACCGATTTCAAAACCGAATTTAATAAATACAGATAAAGTTAAGGGAATTGACGTCAGTGTTGACGTCAGAACGTGGTCAGTGCCAGTAAATAACTCGTAAAAGGTTTTTTTTGGCGCCGACTTCAAATATTTTACTTGTCGGGACAGCTAATCATACATGAAAAAATTTAAGGGAAACGAAGCGTGGGACGGAGAAAGATATCTTGGGTGAATAACCTATGCAAGAGTACTCGTTCCCTGTTCAGAATTACGGTATCAAAAGCCCAATATCTTAATGATTCTCGAACTTCGGAAGATGACTTTAAGAAGAAGATGGACAAAATACCAACCGTTTCGCGATCTATCGATATCTATGTACAGGTAGGATAATTGGATGCTGATAAGCAATAATGTGTCAACCCACAAAAAGTCAAATTCGGACATATTAATGTATTTTGATAATGCATCACCATTTAAAAAAAGTACGGAAAAAGTTTCTTAATTCAATGTCTGGAATTTCGAGTGCGTTCCATATTTTGCAATTTATACAATAATATCAAATATTTTAATTTATATTCAAAAACTTATTATTAGATAAAATTTTTAATTATATCAATCTCCCTTTAATTTATTTTAGTTTTTATCAAAATAAAAAAGAAAGATGGGTATATACATATGTACATTTTCAAACGAAATTACTAAGAAAAGGTTTGACATCTTAAGACGCCATTTTCTCAAAATGTAGTCCACACGGCTTGACACACTATTGCTTATCAACATCAAATTATGTATGTAAGTTTAAGACTAGTAAGTGATATAAAGCAACTCTATAATACAGTAACAAATACACCGTAAGTACTTACGAAAAATTTAAATGTCAAAAATAACCCATTGACAGTGAATTCCTTCAAATGCAACGATAAACAACTTAGGTAACTCTTGGCCGTGGGGCCCAGACGCTCGTTCTCTTTTTAAAGACCTCTCAAAGAGGCTTTGGGAGTCAACTGGGGACCCAAGAGCTGGCAGCTACCTCGGTCAAAGGATCAGCTTGGCCATTCAACGGGGTAATGCTGCCAGTATTTTGGGAACTTTACCCAGATGCAGTGGCTTAGATGAGGTCTACAATGTTTTGTAAAATATAATCCTTTTTTTTTGTATTAATTAAGATGTAAATAGTTTAATATATAATCTTTTATTTCTTTTTATTTGTTATTTTAAATATAATTATGTATTGCAAAATAAATATATACTTAGGTAAGTATTTATAAAAGTCTGAAAGCAAAACTTTTAATTGTCGCCTTAAATTTCTACATGGTTTCAATCGAGAAGACAATAATAATATAAGCCGGATGGATGATTATAGAAATCGCAATACGACAATTTGTGATATCAGTGGTTGTTAACGATATATTATATATATATTGCAGATGAAGTCAAGAGAAGCGCTAAAAATAAAGAAACATTACCCTCTTTATCACATATACTTATTAATAAACTCAAGAATCCTTCACTCCCAAAAGGGGTAAAAACTGGCGATGTTATCGTTTCAAAATTAATGTTTATGTCACAAAACAAATAAGACGAAATAAAATAACATAACCTTACAAGATAATGACTACATTAATTAATTACCGAGTTATTTATTTTGTACATAAAATTTTATGATCCAGAACTACAATATATTTTATGCATTATATTTATATCTATAGTAAAACATAATCTCAAAATCAACATATACTTTATTCAAGTAGGGTCTCACGAGCACTTTTAAATCGTCAATACATAAAAAAATAATGATAATATTATTATTATTATACTAATAAGGAAGCTACCACCGGTTCGGAATGTAGATTCTACCGAAAATAACCGGCAAGAAATTCGATAGTTACTCTTTTAAAATTAATTCAATACAATTCTTTATAAAGTACAAATTCATTCATATCTTGCGTGAAAATCAGCAACCACGCATCTTTATCGTCAACGTAATCTTGAATATAATACGCTTTAGCGATTAGAGACTTTTTAACATATGACTTAAATCTATTGAATGATAACATCAAATGTTTCTGGGGTATTTTATTATACAAATGAATACCTCGCCTTAGAAAGGAAACATTTACTTTTTGAATTCGAAAACTAGGTTACAAGTTTATCTGTCTTTCTACTATTAATATTAATAATAACTACTAATAAAATAAAATAAAATACTTCTATATTAAAAAAGTCTTTGATAGCTAAAGCATATTATTCTGTACAAGATTATATAGATGATAATAATGCATGGATTTAGTATAGCTGGATTTCATACAGGATGTTTAATATACATATTTGTAATTTTTAAATGTATATACTTAAAAATATAATTTTAAAAGAGTACCTATCGAGTTTCTTGCCGGTTCTTCTCGGTAGAATCTACATTCCGAACCGGTGGTAGCTTTTCATTAATTTAAGCAACTTTTATTTGTTTTGACGATTCAAAAGTGCTTTTAAAAGCCTACTTGAATAAAGTATTTGATTTTGATTTGATTTGAATATCGTATTAATCTGTATATTAATACGTGAAGCCAAAACTTTGTACCCTTCTTCTTTGTTTTTAGTTTTATGAAAATGGCGCTGACGGAGGAGTATGAAATTTACCACTCTTAGTGTTTCTATAGAGAAAGCTAATAAATTTTTTAATTATACATAAAAAATACATTAATTCATCCATAAAAAAACATTACATACACTACTATTGACTTGAGACACACACACATTTTTTTGTGCATTGTTAATCTGTTGAAAATTTAATGGACTACGTTCGAATTCCGATCGTTAGGCGACAACTATAATCCTAATATATAAAACTTAAAGGTGACTGACTGACATAGTGATTTATCAACGCACAGCCCAAACCACTGGACGGTTCGGATTGAAATTTAGCATGAAGGTAGATGTTATGAGGTAGGCATACGCTAAGAAAGGATTTTGATTATTTCTACCCCCAAGGGGATAAAAGAGGGGGTGAAAGTTTGTATGTAAGTTTGTTAATTTTAAGCTGAACGGACTGAGACTTTGCATACATAAAGCCACTATGACGTGGGCTTAACGGACATCGCAGACGAAGTCGCGAGCTACAGCTAGTAATTCTATAAACCTGATGTATTATTTTTTTGTTTTAAATTGAATTATCACACACGCTTATTGCTTCGCTCCCATGAGTTGTAGCGTGATGTAATATAGCCTAAAATATGAATAAATAGTATATCCAATACAAAGGTTGTCTTTTTAATCGGACCAGTGGTTTTAAAGATTATTCCCTTTACGAACAACATAACTACCTCTTCATAATATTAGTCCAAACATACTGTTATATGACGCACAAATCCACCAATGATATGCGAAAGAACAAGTTATCCAACCAATCATTTTTGGGAACGATGACCGGACTCAATTGAGCTTAACTATAACTCTATGATAGAATTTAGGGTTCCATATGTAAATATTGAGAGTCGAGATGGGATGATTCAGTTTATCCACTCCAAAATATCCTTAAAACTTAAGGGATGTAATCTGAATCGCTTTTTTTACTGTACATACTCGAGGGAGATAATCGGAAGAAAATGAATATACGAAAGTCGTACACAAACGGACAAACGGATACGCGATTTCGTTCCTACTTAGGGTGGATACTTTAGGATGGATAAACGGAATTATCCACAAGATGGCCGTGGTTAGAACACGTCAATCTCAATCGATGAGCATGAGCTTTCAAGTACTAAATTTGTATTTAAATTCTTCAGCTCGGTAAAAGAAAACATCGTTAGGAAGCCTACATATGTCGGAAATTTTGACACATGTGTATCCGGCTCGCAGGACCAGCGTGGTGAATTAAGCTCTTAACCCCCTTAATGGGAAAGGAGGCTTTTGACCAGCACTGGTAAATTTTTGCGTTGTTAATTTTTTTTTGGTAAATATTAAAATAATGTTATTTAACGCTAAGTGCTGGCAACCGTTAAGTTAATCGTGTGCGTTTTTTAACAACACGATTTTGTAGCAAAAAAGCCACCCACCTACCCGGATCTGAACATAGCTATTTTGATTGAAAGAACTTGTATAGACAATACAAGCTTTTGCTCGCGGCTTCGCTAATGTTAATGTAATTTATTTTTTTTATAATATGCATACAAATACTTGAAAGCCTATGACCACCTAGGATAATGTACAAAGCAAATTACGTAGTCTTGTTTATGCAGTTGGTCTTGATACACAGTCGAGTTTTTGTTTTTTTGTCAATAATTTATCTTGTTAAGCTGTCTGTTCGGTCTCCTTAAGTACTGAAAATATTCATGGTCTTGTAATCATCACTGAATACAAGACCCGTCTGTTTATAAGTCATCGTAAATAAAAGTCAATTATATTCTTTAGAAATATTCTATTAAATTATCAAAATTCTTTATATTATTCATATTTTATTGAGAAAAACATTAAAATAACGTTATCTTAAAAATCTTTTTAATCTATAAAATTCTTATGCATTATACACAATAATTCAAAAATAAAACTGAATTACTTTTCAAAGAACAATGTAGATTTTTTCGGCAAAATATTATGATATCGCGGATTTTCCGAAAACTCAAGGATTTAATATTATAAATATTCTTTGTCCACGTAAATAGTTTCGATTTCAAAAAAGGAGATTGTTAATTTATTTTGTTTCAATGGTTTTAATCCATTTTGAAAAATTTGAAAAAAGAAAACCTTTTTTTTATTCGAAAGAGTATACTGATGTAATGACTAAAGCTCTAACGGTCGCGGGTTAAATTCCCGCTCACGGCAAACGTCTGTATTGGCCATATCTGTCGTGGTCTGGGTGTTTGTGTTTCTGTTGTCTTTATTTCCGGACACCCCCTCACAGGATCATAAGATACTAATCCGTTAAGCGAGATGCGTGTATTATTTTTATTATTATTTTTATCAAAATCGGCTAAGTAGTATTTTTATTAATCTAAATAACTGTAATAAAAATGTCGTCCAAACAAACGAAATCTGCTTACTTGCTTGAGAAGTCGGATTATTTTTTTAGTCTTATTTATGATATGTCAGGTTTTATAATGACAGGATATTTAATGTAGATGTGTTTTAAAAGATTAATCTATAGTTAATACTAATGCATAAAATTGTATAGTTTTTTTATTTTATTTTTTATTGAACGTTGTTAAATTAATTCCGCGAATATGACGGAACACGCCCCGTCAGTTAAATACTATAACATACGTAGTTTATTGAGGAAGTTTTCTTCATCTATACAAATATAATCAAGAGAGTGTATTCTATGTATACAAAATAAACTCCGGAATCCATTATTTTTAAAAATATGCTATTGTGGCTCACAATAACTCAAAGTCGAACGCGAAGCATGGATTGTATTGCGTTGATAACATCGCGTAGAGAGCGCGCGCCTCGTTGTGCTATATACATAGACGCTGATAAGCAATACTGAGTCAAGCCACACGGACTTCATTTTGAGAAAATGGCGTCTAAAGATATCAAACCTATTCTTAATGAATTTGAAGAAGTACATATCCATTTTTTCTTTTCTATTTTTATTATAATGAATTAAAAGGAGATTTTTATAATCAAAAGTTTTATCAAATAATAAGTTTTATTAGATTATTGTATATTTCAAAATATGAAACACACTTCAAAAATTAAATTGAGGAACTTTTCGTACTCATTTAGTTTTATGAATAAAAGTTAATGTTAATGACGCATCATCAGAATACATCAATATCTCCGAATTTGACTTTTTTTGGTTTGACACATTGCTTATCAGTATCTAAATATCCGTACGGACAATATAGACGTATTGTCGTAAGCGGGGATCGATACCGCGGTCATTAGCGCTTCAGTTGCTGAGACCACTGCGCCACCCTGTCTTCCATCTTTATCCTGACTTAGTATTCTCCTTCACTCTTATTCCTTCTTAAGTTGGCAACGCAATTGTCCTTACGTAATAATGGATAGATATTTTAAATTTGATTTTTCATATAATTTTTCTCTTAATTTTTTCTTTGTTTTCTTTCGTGTAAATAATTGAATAATAATAGGAATTACCAAAATATAGAATCATTGATCCGTTACATAATTTTAATTAAAGATCCCCCGCACTACCATTTGAAAAGAACACAATTTTAGATAGGCTTAAATTTTATCTGTATATCCGTATTATTTGAAACAAAATCTACATTAACGCGAGCAAAAGTTATTAGGCTATATAACATCACGCTATGACGCATGGAAGCGGTGCAGTAACTATATGTCACGTGTTGCTTGAACAAGACTAAAAATACTAGGCACAACTAATAAATTATAACAAAAACATTTCCTATATTGGTTATATTAAATACATTTACATATTACAAAATATGATAGTAATTAAATGATCATAAGTTAATTACTACTTTTTTATGAATATTCATCTCACGATGAAACAAACATCTATACTAATCTATAATATATAAACCTGAAGAGTTTGTTTGTTTGTTTGTTAACAAATTAAAAACTATAAACTACTGGTTCGAATTGAAAAATTTTGGGTTGGATAGTTTATTTATTGAGGACGACTATAGGCTATATTACATCACGCTGCGACTCATAGGAACGACGCAATAATCATAAACTCGAGTGCAACCGCAAGGGATAGCTAGTGTTAAATATAAATACTATCTATGTATGTTTAAACACAATAATATGAGAAACCAATAAATAAAAAAAATTGTGCTTAAACTTTTTATTGTGGAAGGCATAGGCTATATAATAACGTTCATCAATTAATATGTTTTAACGCGTTAATCACAGAAAATAAGCCGAAAAAAAATCTGTTCATGGTAGATGGTCTTTTTTATAATTATAAGATTATAGGCTATATTACATCACGCCACGACCGATACATGTGGAGTGGTAACCGATGTCTGGCGTGCGAAGCCGGAAAACACAGTTAGTAACATCATAAAAAGTTAATGTAAATTCTATTTATACGTAGGAAGAAATAAGTAAATAAAACATAAAAAATATAATAGTTTCCTATCAATATTGTAATTATATGTAAAATCAATATATATAACGAATGTAAAACTAAATAGTTTGTGTGTTTGTTTAAACGTTAATCTCAGGAACTTACAGTCGGACTTGAAGAATTATTTTTACAAGGGCCATATGGATGCTGATAAGCAATAATGTGTCAACCCACAAATAGTCAAATTCGGAGATATTGATGTATTTTGATACTGTAACATCTATTTAACATTATTCAAAAAATATGTAGTCATACAAATTAAATAAATAAGGAAAAAAGTTTCTTAATTAATCGGTTCGAATTTCAAGTGCATTCCATTTTTTGCCATTTATACAATCATTTCAAATACTTAAATAACTTTTTTTTAGTCTGATCTAAATTCATTATACCTTTTATCAAAAAATAAAATAAAAGATGGATATATACTTCTTCAAACATATTTGTTAAGAATAGGTTTGACATCTTTAGACGCCATTCTCGAAATGAAGTCCATGTGACTTGACACAGTATTGCTTATCAGCGTCCAAATATGGCTTTATGCTTTATGCATCTACTGAACGCTCTTTCTTGCACGCCCTAAGGTTGGCTGGGAGAAAAAGCCGTATATAGAGATAGAGATAAAGCTTTAAGCTCACCTTTTTCTCAATGTATTTTTAATAGTTGCAATAAAATCAATAAATAAATATATATATACGTGCGTGCGAAAAACGTTATCCTCCTTCTAGGTCAGTCGGGTAAAAACCGCATCATCTAGGTCGCAAAAGCCCGATATTTAATTTATTCACATTTCGACACACATTTTAATATAATAATTCGCATATTTTTTTCCTTTCCTTAATTAAATAGATATATCAAAGTTTAACTTTCGCCAAAAATGAGTTATTTAATTGATACGTTAACAAGACGATTAGGATCTCTAGGTCAAACGATAAAATATTATTTGAGTTTTTAGGGTTCTGCACTCAAAAGCCATCGGGACCTTATGACTAAGCTTATATTGATATTAAAAAACCTCGACAATCTATTCAGTGAGACCATTTCAACGAGCCCCACCACGATACTTCTGTAACTTGGTGAGGAGTTGTGAACCCTGCTGATTTCAGTTTCTGAACTTCTTCATTCGTTTACCTTATACATCCGAATCATATATAGAGGTTTTTATTATAAATGTACTAGTCTTTATACTATTAATTTTATAAAGAGGTAAAATTTTTTTTGTAAGTTTGTATGTAGGGGTTAATCTCTAAAACTACTAAACAGATTCGAAAAAAAAAATGTAAGATAGCCTATTTATTCAGGAAAGTTACAGGCTATATTGCATCATACTATGACTAACAGGATCGAAATAACCATAAATATGAGTGAAGCCGCGAAGGACAGCTAATGGATAATAAAGTTCAACCAATTGGGAGCCCGATATCAACTGTACGGAATTCAGCGTGAATCAAATCGTGCATTGCCATTTTTTAAATCAATTAATTTTTTTTCGTATATCGATGACTAATGTAACGTGTTTTTTAAAAACGACGTTATTACGTATATTTTGATAGTAATAATTATAGATAATTGCTAAAAGTAGGTTTTATTATGCACATATTTTTTTGTTTCGATTTATCGAAGGTCAAGGTCAGCGTTACTTTATCGTAATGTGTATTTAACGAGATTTGTAAGATTTACCCTCGTAATTGATACAAAAACAACTGTAAACTAGGTAGCCTTATGAAAGTTATGTCAAAAATAAAGCACTGACAATAGATACTTCTAGATGTAAAGCAATGACAGACAACTTATGTAAATATTAATGAAAGTCAAAGAGAAACACTTCGATTTTGACAATTAGGTACACTTGTAAATTTTAAAAGCATATGACGTAAATGTCTTAGTATATAATATTAGGATTTGTTTTTTATATAAAAGGGGGGGGGGGGGGGGGGGGGCAAACGAGCAAGTACCACCTGATAAGTGGTTACTATCGCCCGGACATCTGCAACACGAGGGGCGTCGGGAGTACGTTGCTAGCCTTTGACGGAAAGGTCTTTTCACTCGATATTTGAAAACCCCCAAATTATAGCAGATCTTATAAAGGTCTGCGGAAACAGATAATGAAACTCTTGGCTACGTATATCTGTGTATACAACTACAATACTCTTTGAAGTTAGGCACGAATCCAGGGGAGGGCAAACGGGGCAATTGCCCCATCCCTGTTGCTCATAACCATAACCGTCTATACTAAATTTCAAAAACTCGGCTTATTATCTTCCCCTCTCCTCCCCGATACGTATTGGTTTAAAAAAGTGATCATTTGATATAAAAAATTATATCAAATTATTTAATCCCACACATACACCCCCTCTGCCCTCCGGAACACTAAATCCTGGATCAGCGCCTGTTTGAAGTCATAATTAATGTTATTTTTATTATATTTCTTGTTCGTAACCACATCTATTAAAGCATAATATGTAAAGTATATTTATATATAATTACATATGCGTATATATATTTAGCAAATAACGCGCGAGTATTTAGCATGCCGCGTTTTTGAAAGTCATTGGCAAAAGTTTTTTGTCGCGATATTCTGCCAATTATGTTTACTTAAATTATAGGTAATTAAACTTAGGTTTTCACATGGGTATGTTATATCTTACTGTGTACTATAAATATGCGTATATATCAATACTAATATACATATTGATCTCTGAATCTGTGATCCGATTATAATAAATATTTTTTGTTACACAGCCCGTTTATGGATGACGGTTATAGGCTATATTACATCACGCTATAACTCAAAGCAGCGCAGCAATAACTATAAGCATGAGTAAAACCCCGAGGGATAGAGGCATTATATACATCCGAAGAGCTCATTAAACGCAATAATGTTAAACTCACCAATTAGAAAAAGAATCATTTTGTGTTACATTGTCCGTTTAATGAAGAAAGTTATAGGCTATATTACATCACTCTAAGGCCAATATTAGCGTAGCAATCATTATAAACGCGATCGAAACCGCGACTGCTAAAGAGTGATTTCTTTTATTTATTTTATGATCTTTTAAAACAACATTGTAAATAGACGGAACAAATGAGCGTATAAAAATAACAATCCTGTTTGAAATTACGGCTTGTTTTAAGCGAATCAATAAAAATTAGGTGACTTTTTTACTGTCTAGATTTCTGCCAAAGGTTTTCATTTAGCTTGCCTTGTTTATTTATTTATTAGACTTCTAAAAAAGAGGTTCTATATTCGGTTGTATATATTTTTTTATTTGTGTGTTTGTTTGGATATTTTTTTTATTTTTTGAAAGTGTTTTCTTTTTTGTTTATGTACGATTGATCAGAAATTTGATACAAGCCTTTTATTGTGTTTATTATGGAATTACTAAAGACAGAAAAACATATACTGACTAGCACAAAGACTAATAATTATAAATCAATATAAAAGAAAAGAATACGAAAAAAAAAATAAGAACAAATAATTAATTGAAAAACTCAAAAAATCGACTGCGTAACAAGACCATAGAGAATCGTTGCTAACCAAACTTTAAATCTTTATAGATTCTAAATGGTAATTCTAATTGAAAAATTACATAATAAACCTAAAAATTATTTATAAGTACCTATTCAACGATACCCCATTTAACACAGTTTGTCGAATTTAATTTTTTATTTCACATTATGACGTCCAAAGTCGGCTATTTTGATTTTTTCAAATTGTTACACTTTCTATGACATACGCGCCGTTATAACGAATCAAAGGACGTCTGATTTATCAAAAGTGACCTATGCGTTTTATCCAAATAGTGCTACAAAGGTACAAACCCACATACATAGATTAATGATTGCCCTATGGGTCGCGCAGTGGGACAACAATTGACTTCAAAAACTGAACAAGTAAACTAAAAATCAAAAATTATATATTTTCTACAGCTTTATGAAGTCGCCACATGTTCATGTTCAATTATATGTTCTAATTATTATCTAGTTTATATGAAACCGTTTAACTAAAAAGAAAACCTGTTTTATTCTGTGTATTTTACGATATATTGGATTATAAACCGGTTTTAATGATACTTTTTTTATTAAGTCGGTTATATTTTGAGGATGGTCTGAATTTATATGTCTAATAAGATACGGAAACAAAAATCTTTTTAAAAAGACATTTATTGCGATTTATATAATGTAGTATATAGTACTCTTTCCTCTTATCTAATATATAAAAAAAAACTGTGCGTATTATTTCGCTCCTATGTAGTCGTAGCGTGATGTAATATGGCCTATTACTATAAAAAATGCAATGCGAAAAGAATTTTGCAAATCGGATCTATAGTTTCCGAGATTACCGTCTGCATACAAACTTAAAAATTTTATCTCTTTATAAGTATAGATTTAGTGAACAGGTTTTGTTAATAAAATCTGCTACACACACTTATCATTAAATTATTTTAAAAGGTTTTATTGAACCATGAATGAAAGAACTTTGTCAGGAAGCACTCACAGTGTTTTAAGGATAATAAATTGTGGATTCAAGTCATTGTCAATGATAAACGCTTCTTTGTTTAAACTTAAAAGGAAATATTGGAATATTATCGTAGAATTTATAACTTACTTTGACAATTATGACGGTATGCTGCCCGCGCGGTTTCAATCGCGTTTATGGTTACTGCTTGTGCTGTGAGTCGCAGCGTGATGTATTTATTTAACCTTCGTCAATAAACGGGCTAACCAACGCAAAAAAATTTTCTAATAGGACCAGTACTTACAACGATTACCCTGTACATAAAAATTTAAAAACAAATTTTACATCTTTATAATATTTGTATAGATATGTACTATTCGACGTCAAATATGTGCCCATTATACATCTTTGAGAAACACGTCAATTCATTCAGATAATTATAAAATTACTCTTGCCTTTACTTACTAGCTAGGTTACTAGGCAAAGTCCATAAAATACAACATTTTGGACGCCAAAACCCATGAGATTATAACATATTCATCTATTCAAATAAAGATAATTGATGTGTCTGTTTGTAATTTCAAATTGACAACTTTTAACTAAATGCATATGAAAGTACCTTCTAGTGCTATCTGTGAATGAGAATCTCGTCAAAATAGGTCCAGCCGTTTCAGAGATTAGCTGGAAGAACAGACAGATAGACAAAAATTTTAAAAATTTTAGTGTCAGTACCGCAATGAATTTGCATTTGGTTAAAAGCTGTTAATTTAAAAATACAAACATACACTTCAATTTTGTCTGTAAAAGTCCCGGGTTCGGGACTGGGAGATTCCCGGGATTTCGGGCACCACGCTGCTCCACTGCGGGTCGGATTTACATGAGTCAGAATTTCTCCCGACACATGTAGATTTCCGCGCATGAATTTAAAAACAGCTGGTATTTTCACGATGTTTACTTCCACCGAATACGAGATGAAATTATACACATTAGCACTTGAAATCTCAGTTTACTGGTTTCATTATCATCGTTTGAGATCGACGTGTTCTTATAGGCCATATAGTCGGCTCAATCATCATCTACCTAGAATTTTTCCGGTTATACCAGGGTCTATTTTTTATTCTAGTCCAGATATTACCGAGTTACTGATTTTTACACAGAGCGACTGCAATGTGATCTCTGCAACCTCTGAAGGCAAGCCTGTAACCATTTAGACTAGACTAATTTCCCTACTACAAGTAACGATCATTATCAGGTGATTGTGGTAACAACCGGGACCGACAGCTTTACGTGCACGAGGCACGGTGGGGAGACGCACAAAGACAAACACACAAAAATATAGTCGGCTCAATAGGTATTCGATAACTTTTAATGTGTTAGGAACCGGATTCTCATAAAAAATGGCGATTAACACAGAGTCAATACACATTATTTGTTTTTTCATTAAAATTCCGCTGAACGACATAACAATTAATATAGTTTTTTTTTTTAATATAATTTATGCAAAGTATAATATTTCTATTTGTTCTAAAAATACGAATTTGTTCTTTGAGAAATGCTAATATAATCTTTAACTAAACAATTATTGCGTAAGATAGTTTTTTTATTTATATACTAGTTGTTACTCGCGGTTGCTTCGATTCTATGAGCCGTAGCGTGATGTAATATAGCCTATATTTTCCTTAATAAACAGGCAACGCAAAAATAACATTACATCACGCTACGACTCATATAAGCAAAACAGTAACCATGAACGTGAGTGAATTCGCGAGGAGCAGCTAGTCTACACTCTATATATATTATATGTATATTATAAACAGATAAACGTTGTTTGTATGTAAGTTTGTTTGTCCCCCATATAATCTCTGAAACTACTGATCCGATTAAAAGTATATCTTTATGCGTTAGATAGCCTGTTTATTAAGACAAGTTATAGGCTATATAACATCACGCTACGACTTATAGAAGAGAAGCAGCTAGTCAAAAATAAAGAGGTCAAAGAAGAAAAATCGGGGACATATTCGATTCCACCTATTTCGACGTCTATCAATACCCCTTATCGAGTCATTCAAAACACTTGACGCAAAGTAATTAACATCCAATTAATAATAGATAAAATATTTAGGTTAATTACTAACAAATATAAACAATTATATCAATAATATAATCTATTCTAATACAAAGTTGAATGTTTGTACGCACTAATCGCAGACTGTCCTAGTTCGACTTAGTTTTTTAACTTTAGACAGCCCACTTTTTTAAGAAGTTTATAGGCTATATTACATCACGCTTAAATTAAATTAAGACAATTCCTGTTTTTGCTATCTATTAACGAATATTATTTATATTACTTTTTTTACCGACATCAACACTGTATAGACACGATCAAAACACAAGACTTTTTTTTAAAAAAAAAGGTGAACCGACTGTAAAAGTAAAATAAATTATTTCGTTTACTTGAATGAAATACTTATTCCAGTTATATTCATTTTAAAACCAAACTGCTAAGCCGATTTTGATAAAAATGCTACCCAATGAAAAAGGATACCCTTTTAAACAAAAAAAAAAGAATTAATCAAATCGGTCAAGTTTTCGAATAATTAGTGAACATATATTAAACAAAAATTCCCGACGAATTGACCTCCAAATTTTTTGCAAGTCCGTTAAAAAAATCGAACACTTAATTAATTAATATAGCGGCAACAGAATAACACATTCTGCAAAAAAATTAACTCTCTAACTAATTCCATACATGAGACAACCCGCAACGTCCTGACAGATGGACAGACAGTGAAAAAGTATTATTAATAATACCATAAACACTCTTGATGTACGGAACCCTAAAAATTTATTAGCCATTTTTACGTTTTTGCGATACTGACGCACGCAAATTGATTTTTGTATAATAATGATACAATAATTAATATACAATAATATTTATTAAATGATAAATTGATACGTCTATCATGACGCAGGAAGAGTTTTTGTGTTTAAAATATAGACAAGCGATTAATTCTAAATCTGTTTTTTATTATTTAATTATGACTATTGAATTATATATTAGATCCGTTTCACTGACAATATATCTATATACGAATACTGATAAGCAATAATGTGTTAACCCACAAGGAGTCAAAAGTCGAAGATATTGATGTATTCCGATAATGCGTCGAATATAATAAAAAATCAAAATTATTAAAACTAAGTAAGCACGAAAGAAGTTTAACGAATTAATTATTGCGAATTTCCCCTGAGGGCAAGCCAGTAACGATTTAGACTAGAATAATTTCCCTAATACGAGTAACGATCATTATCAGGTGATTGTGATAACAACCGGGACCAGATCAACCGGGACCGACAGCTTTACGTGTTCTCCAAAATACCCAGACCTAGGAACAGATATTTATACAAACATCTATCCCGACTGGAGATCGAACCCGCATCCGTCGTTGCTAGAGGTACATTCAGCACCACTACACCAGAGCGGACAAGACTTGTTAAATACGTGACGTATTTTTAAGAAAACATCAATATATCCAAATTTGACTTTTTGTGGGTTATACATTATTGCTTCCATATACGGTATATTTTTTTTTATTTATTTAGACTCGCTGCTCACCGTGACAAAGCGAAATGATAATTACATAGCTACTTTTTACCACTTAACACGAGCGTACTAATTCACTTACTCACCTTTAAACGGCAACCAAAAGATAGGGTTCACAATTCGTCGCTATTTTCAGCCTACCAAACAAAAAAAGTATTATAAATTTGACGTGTGTCTGTCTGTGGCATCGTAGCTCCCTAATGTTTTGATTTTGACAGCCATTTCGTATTTTCAAAATTTTTATACTTTCTATTTGCATTCGCGCCAATATGACGAATCCAACGACATCAAAATTCACGCGTTTGGTCTGAATAGTGCCACAAAGTTACAACTCATACATACAAAGGCTGATAAACACATTACCACCCTTACATCGCGCAGTCGAGTGAAAAAAGCCCAATCTTTCGAATGTTGTATTACGACCATCAAAATTCGGGTTATGTAGATTTTGCTCACGCGTTTTATACATTATTTTTTTGCAGTCACGTTTTACAAATAAATTAATTTTTAATACAAATACCTGATTAGGAAACGAGATTTAAAATGTGAACTTTTTTATGGTGATTTTAAAATATTTCTATATAGCTACACGCACGTCTTGGAATCGAAATTCGGTATTTCTCAGGTCACTGTACCTATGGGTCGTAGAGTGATGTAATTATATGGCCCATAACCTTTCTTAATGAACGCGTTGGTTAGACCCTGTGATTTATACGTTCAAACACATTCTTCAACTTTTATAACTAAATTGGTTTTGCTCGGGCCTTCGCTTGCATGATAACAGATTTTGTTATCATGCAAGCGAAGGCCCGAGCCTTCAAAATAATACGCATATATACATAAAAGATAGCCGATGAACATCTAAAATAAGGTATTTTTTAAATGGTAACATAATTTTTAAAACAGATGCAGAGGTTCTGCATTTTTCTTTGCACGAAATTCGCCTCTTCGTTCTTTATGTTTAACTAGCTGTCCCTCACAGTTTCTATCGCATTCATACACTTCGCTGCGTCTTAATGTGATGTAATATAGCCTATGACCTTCCTCAATAAATGGTCTATTTAAAGCAGAAATAATTTATAAAATGAATTTAGTACTTTCAGTTATCAACAAACTTTATCTCCTTATAAAATTTGTATAAATAATCATTATTAAAAATTTTAGGTAAATATATAAAGGCAGTATTAACGTATTATATATTTATATATATTTATAAGTTAGTTTATTTGCCTTGAATAGGTTCCGAAGCTACAAGACCGATTTGAAAAATTCTTTTTACGTTGTCTAACCCGTTTCTTAGTGAGCGCTATAGCTTCGCTCCTATGCGTCGTAGCGTGATGTAATATAGCCTATAGCCTTCCTCAATAAATAAACTATCTAACACAAAAATATTTTTTCAATTGAAACCAGTAATTATTGAGATTTGCGTGTTCAAACAAACAAACTCTTCAGATTTATATTAGTATAGATGATACGTCACAGGAGTGAAGCAGTAACAATAAACGCGAGTGAAACAGCAAGGAACAAGTGGACGCTGATAAACAATACTGTGTCAAGCCACACGGACTTCATTTTGAGAAAATGGCGTCTAAAGTTGTCAAACCTATTCTTAATAAATTTGTTTGAAGACGTATATATCTATCTTTGCTTTTATTTTTTGATAAGAGGTATAATTGATTAAAATCCGACTGATATATTTAATATATTATCTATTAAATAGTTTTTTATATGTTTGAGATTATTGTATAAATTGCGAAATATGGAACACACTTGAAATTCGAACCAATTAATTAAGAAACTTTTTTCTGTACTTATTTAGTTCAGACTCAATTTTTTTTTAATAATGTTAAACAGGTGATGCAGTATCAAAATACATCAATATCTCCGAATTTGACTTTTTGTGGGTTGACACATTATTGCTTATCATCATCCAAGTATACAAATATATTATATAACATATGTATATTTTTAGTTATTATCTTGAATGTTTGTTTTATTATTATTATTGTTTTCTATTCACCTCTTTATGTAGAAAAATTTTGTTATCTTATATAGTTGTGTCGACGCTCACAACTAAATTAAATGAATGTCTAAATGTTTTACATTTTCTCATCAAGTAAATTGTAAAATTTCTTTTGAGAATAAAGATCTTTAACCTTATATGAGGCATTGATATTTGACATTAAAAACCCATTGCAATAACTTTCTTACTCAAGTGTTATTTAACATTTTAAATATGAATTTTAATATATTATTATTAAAATGTAATAAAATTAATAATTATTAATAAATTAATTAATTATGGACGCTGATGAGTAATACTATGTCAAGTCTTTATTTTGAATTGTCATCTGAAGATGTCAAACCGATTCTTATTTAATTTGTTTGCAGATGTACATATCCATTCGTTCTTTTCTAATTTAATAAAATGTATAATAAATGAAAAAAATTTTGCTAAACTAAAAAGTGAAAATACTAATAACTTTTCAAAAAAAAAACATACGAGATTTTTGCATATCGCAAAATATGGAACACTTTTTAGTATTCGTTACATTAAATTAAGATTTTTTTTTTATTTTTTTTTTTAATTTAGATGACGTGACATTTTTAAATAATACGCAACGCATTATCAGAATACATCAATATTTCCGAATTCAATTTTTGTGTTGACACATAATTGCTTGTCGGCACCCATATATGTATATACGAGTTTTTTTTAATGTGTCAGGTGTCATAGCAAAAATGTATTTCGTTTTATAATTCCGGAAATTTATTAATTTTAAAGCGAAGCATTATTAAGTTTATTTCATTTTTGTTAAAATAATAATAATTATAATATATAATACTAGCAGTTTTTCGCAGCTTCGCCCGTGTATGTCAGAATTTGATAGAAGCCATTTAGAAAAATAATAAAATACTACGTTTTCTGTTTTCTATTTCATTGCTATCATCCAGAAGTAGTTTTATGTTTTGACACACATGTTGGCGCAGTGGTCACTGCAACTGACTCAAGCGCCAACGATCGCGGGTTCGATCCCCGCTCGCAAATGTCTGTATTGGCCATACGAATTGTCGTGGTCTGGGTGTTTGTGTTAGTGTGTATATTTCCGGACCCCCGACACAAGGTCATGCGATCTTAATAGGGGCCGTTGAGTGTGATGCGTTTATTTATTTATGTTAATGCGACCATGGATTTAGATGTTCTATACTAACGTTTATACCCCTTTTCACAATATAGTATTAGAAAATCCTTTCTTAATTCATGGACCTACTGTCGAAATTTTAAGTTTGTAGCCCCAGCGGTTTTGGCTCTGCGTTGATGACTCAGTCAGGACAAGTGCTTATAATATAAACAAAAAAAAAAAAAAAATATATATATATATATATATATATATATATATATATATATATATATATATATATATATATATATATATATATATATATATATATATATATATATATATATATATATATATATATATATATATATATATATATATATATATATATATTTTATGTATAGAATAAACAGGAAAAGGAAAAAGTATTTTTTTATATTTATTTGGAATGTTATAGTATATTTTTTAATTAATTAAAATGAATGCTTAATCTAAATTGAATTAAATTGTGAAATTATACGAGAATGAATTTCATATCTATAACACTATCATTATCAATTTAGGAAATATTTTCATGCGTTTGGCTAAAACACGCGGATGTGGTAAAATATGATAAGGCGAGATTTACACTTATGAGTTTTGCTTTTAGATTTTCCTAAACTCTGTCACTGCTTTACACTTTAAAGAATTTATTGTCAGTGCCTTATTTTTGAGACAGTTTTCATAAAGCTACCTAACTTACTAGATTACAGAGTTGTTTTATATCCATCATGAGAGTACTTACAAGTGTAATTTCCGCCTTATTTCCCATTTTGTATATAAGTAATACATAGAATTATCTAAATATTTCTGTATACTCACTTATGGTATAAGATTTCTTGTGCTGTATTTACTTTTTTATAATCGAATTTCGACCACTAGTTAAGTGGTCGAAATTCGACTGTGGTTCATTAAATTTTCAACCGATTTCAAGATTGACCACAGATTATCTATTCTCAATTTGACCACTGACTTTAACAATATACAAGAGTATATATGCGCGCGTGTGTGTGTGTAAATACATGGTAGTATGAGTAATGTATTCTTTATGGATAATTAAGAAAAATTATATTAGCTTTTCTCGCACGTATTAATATATAGATTACTACAATTTTTATAAACACACGAATGTATAAAGTAAACTCGTTCAAAATGGCAATCTAAGTGAAAAAGTCTTTGGTGCTTTGTCAAATTTTGCCACTCGGTTGCCTAGCAACGGGTCATATTCAAACGAGTCGAGACGAACGCTGCATTATATTATAATTTGGTGAAACACTGTAGTAATTATTATAAAAAATATTATATTATATGCTTCACGGTATACTCGCGTTTATGGTGGCTGCTTCGCTCCTATGAGTCTCAGCGTGATGTAATATAGCCTATAACCTTCCTCAATAAACGGGCTACATAACGCAAAAAGATACTTTCAAATCCGATAAGTAGTTTCAGAGATTACCTCCTACATACAAACTTACACAAATTTCACCTCTTTCTATATTAGTTTAGATACATATAACTTTATATCATGAAAATATATATATCACGCACTAAATAACATGTTTTTTAATAAGCAATTTATATTAAAAATCAATTCATCCTCTACACGTGACTGCAGAAAAAAAATTTCGTCGAATCACACGTGACTTACTCACATGTTAGACTACTAAATATTTATGTTATTTTAATTTTTAACCGACTTTGAAAAAGAGATTCTATGTTGGGCTGTATGTATTTATTTTTCGATTTTGATTTCTATTTGTTTGAAAGGGTATAGTTGCACAGCGCTGTATGGTATAGAGGCTAAGCCAATTAATTAACCGGCTAATTAAGCCAGTCGGCTTTAATTAAAATCAAAATCGAAAAATACTTTATTCAAGTAGGCACAAAAACAAAATTACATCAATAATGAAGCTACCACCGGTTCGCAACGTAGATTCTAAACTCGATAGATCTTTGTTATATACATTAATTTTTTTGGCTAACGCCGATAAGTAATAATAATAATTAAACGATCCACACTCAAAACACATTAGGATCTCACGACCCTGTGCGATCCGGAAGCAACACAAACACCCAGACAACAACAAAGATCCGTATGACCATTACAGAAATTAGTCGTTAGCGGGGATCGAATCCGCGATCCTTAGCGCTTCAGTCACTTACAATGACCGCTGCACCAACCAGTCGTCGTAATCTATACTAATATTATAAAGCTGGAGAGTTTGTTTGTTTGTTTGCTTGAACGCGCTAATCTCAGGAACAGGTCCGATTTGAAAATTTTTTTCAGTGTTAGATAGCCCATTTATCGAGAAAGGCTACAGGCTATATATTATCACGATAGGAATGTTTCAAAATCGGGGGATATTTTCCTATTGAGAGAGCTTACGCTGCGTAAACGGTTAAAGTTTCGCAAAAATCATGTATGACAGAATTGTTTCCCTTTAAAAGCTCTAAAAAAAAGTCCGCGACAGCATATGTCTATATTTTAAGGTTAGCTCACTATAACCTTTTTTATGCTAACCAATTTTTTTTCTAAAATAATGCATTTTTACCCCAAAGTAACTATTCCACGCGGACGAAGCCGCGGGCGGAAGCTAGTATACCATAAAAACACTGACATGTTTTAATAAATTATTCATTTAATATAATTTCCTAATTTTTTATCTAGATCAATATTAATTAAATATCCGTATAATTGATAATGAATATTATAATAATGTGAATGTATTTTACCGCTGAATACGGCTCGTATATGACAGGGGCAGTACCACACTCTTACAAAAAACCGGCGTGAAGTAGCTAACAGTGTTTCGTATGGTGAATGAGAGAGTGGGAAGATTCTCTCCCATTCCTTCCCTTACTTCTTTTATTATTCCCGTTCCTTTTTAAGCTGGTATTGTGGGTTCTCTTGTGATGTAAATGTCCATGGGTGGGTGATCACATCAGGTGATCACATCAGGCCGGTTATTTTTATTTAAAAAAAACTGGTCTAGACATAACAACATTCTAATATATATATTTGAATTTAACTGACGCAGTCTATTAATAATATCTATACGCGAAAAACTCAGTGACCTGTATTGTTTCATTTATTTACACTAATATTATAAAGAGGAAATACTTGATCGTTTGTTCGTTTGCATTGAATAAGCTTCGAAACTACTTAATCGATTTGAAAAATTCTTTTTGCGTTGGTTAGCGCGTTTATCGAGGAAGGTTTTAAGCTATATTACATAACGCTACGACTCATAGGAGCGAAGCAGTAACCATAAACGCGAGTGAACTAGGATGGGCAATTTTGGCAAAACAAATCTGAATCTTAATTACCTATCGTTATCACTTAAATTATTATTGATTAAATATTCGTATTAATGATAATTAACATTATATGGACGCTGATAAGCAATACTGTGTAAAGCCACATGGACTTCTTTTAGTGAAAATGGCGTTTAAAGATGTCAAACCTATTCTTAACAGATACGTTTGAAGAAGTATATATCCAACTTTTCTGTTCTTTTTTTATAAAAAGTATAATGAATTAAAATCATATTGATATATTTTTTAATATAAAGCTTTGCCAATAATTCAGATTATCGTATAAATTGCAAAATATGGAACGCACTTGGTAACCGAAACTCAAGAATTTTTTTTTCGTACTTAATTAGTTTATATGACTTAAATTTTTTTGAATTTTGTAAAATAGGCGATGCAGTATCATAATACATCAAAATCTCCGAATTCGACTTTTTTGTGGGTTGACATATTATTGCTTAGCATCGACGGCGAATATTATTAATTGACATAGTCTGCTTTTTGTCTTATTTAATCGAAATCTAAATCAGAAAATAGTTTATTAAAAGCAAAAAACAATAAAAACTTAAATATTAACATCCCTTGAGATAATATTTTTTTTATTATTATTTGCTGAAACGATTATTAATTGACTAAATAGACGTTTCACCTCGGTTAACGGTGTGACTTTAATATCATATTAAGAAATATAGATTACGATTTTAACATATTGTACAATAAATATATATTACGAATTAAAATTAAATTAATAAAAATATAAAAATAAAAAAACTTTGTTTAGGTAAATAATTAAACATATACCAATAAATAATACATTATATAGATGTTATGAAGAAAGAGAAATAATGTTATATAGGCAAAATAGTATCAAAATACATCAAAGTCAAATTTGTAGACTTTCTGTGGGTTGACACGTTATTGCTTATCAGGATCCATATAGCAAAACGCTGTCGATATTAGAACGGACACCATAACGTTATTTTAATTGTTATTAGTATGGCTTCGCGGACCATATCTGGTGGCTTCTATGGGCCACCAGTGGTCCACGGACAAACGATTGAGAAACACTGGTATAATGCTTTTTTCGAAGGGAAAATATTCGTGTTATGTGGTGATTTATACCCATTAAAACCCCTGCAATGGTCTTCCTCAGCACGGAAAAATTGAGAGGCCGCAGAATCGCTTGCGCATGCGCATCCGCTGACCCTCCCGTGCGACGCTCCGCTCGTGGCTGGCGGAGCTCGTCTCGGGAGCGCAAAGTGTGATATCGTCCTTCTCGCACATCTCGCTGGTGCGTACGATTAGCTTAAAATGGCCGTCCGTCATAACAAAATTCACATTTACTCGAACGAAGCCGCGATTAAAAGCCGGTAATATATGTATAAGTAATACATAATAGCACATAAAATTATATTTGCAGTAAAAATGTAATTGTCAAATTTTGAATTTTTAAAAGATAAATAAAAAATAAGCAGATTAATAAAACAATGAATTTAACATAATTCCGACTGTATACGCATAAATTACATTATTAATAATGGTGGATAAAATATACTTTATGTGTATAATATTTAATATTTATGACAAGGTTATATATTTGACAACGTATAAAATAATATAGGCTATTAAAAAGTAATAACTAGAGAATATTAATTTAAATAAAAACTTCAAAAAAAAAAGAACTTCAAAAATGAATTTAACACAAATAAGCTAAACAAGCAAAGACAAAACATAATTTTTTTCTTTAAATTTTGAAAATTTTACTTTTACAAAATATGTTTAATACTCACGGCTTATGTTACGTTACCTAGGTAACTGTTAATAGGTTACAGAGCTGTTTATATCAGTTAAGAGAGTCAAATTAACAAACGGGATTCTCATAAATAATTACTAGTGATCGCCTAGCGGTCTGAATTCGACGAAGTTCATTAAATTTTCAACCAATTTTAAGTTTGACCACAGATAATTGATCCTCAACTATCTATACTAATATATAAATCTGAAGAGTTTGTTTGATTGTTTGCTTGAACGCGCTAATCTCAGAAACTACTGGCCCGATTTAAAAAATTCTTTCAGTTTTAGATAGCCCATTTATCGAGGAAGGCTATAGGCTATATATTATCACGCTAAGACCAAAAGGAGCGGAGCACCAATGAAGAATGTTTCAAAATCGGAGGATATTTTCCTATTGAGAGAGCTTACGCTGCGTGCGCTGCGTAAACGGTTAAAGTTTCGCAAAAATCATATATGACAGAATTGTTCGCCTTTAAAAGATCTAAAAAAAAGTCCGCGACAGCATATGTCTATCTTTTAAGGTTAGCTCACTATAACCTTTCTTATGCTAACCAAATTTGTTCTAAAATAATGCATTGTTAGCCCAAAGTAACTATTCCACGCGGACGAAGTCGCGGGCGGAAGCTAGTATAATATGTCTCCAGTACGTGTGTATAGAAGTGTGTGTAATGATCTTCTTTATTGATTGAATGCATTTTTTATGCATAACTGTCCCTTGCAGTTTCACTCGCGTTTATAGTTCCAGCTTCGCTCCTATGAGTCGTGGCGTGATGTAATATAGCCTATAGCCTTCCTCGATAAATAAACTATCTCACACATATTTTTCTCAATTCGAACCAATACTTCCTGAGATTAGTGCGTTCAAACAAACAAACTCTTTAGTTTTATAATATTATAGTATACATTAAAATATATATCGATACCTCCCACGTAAGTTATCGTAAGCCACAAAAATGCCGTTAGCGTTTTTACTGAATACTACACGAATTTGCATCGGTTAATGCATTCAAAGTGAAAAAATACCAAAAATCTTTTTTTTTTCAAGGAAAGTTACAACAATATACGCCTGAAAAAAGGCGTATTTTGTTGTAACTTTCAAACTGAAACGGATTAAAAGTGCTCTACTGTAAAATTGTAATTTTGGGGTTACAACAACTTACGTGGGAGGTTATATATTAACATTGCTCTTTATAAAGTGTGAGAAATTTCATACACCTCCGTCCGTACAATTTTCTTAAAAAGGCGATAAAATGTATTTGCTTCGCGTATTAATATATAGATAACGAAGTTAACAGTACTCTGTCTGTATTTCATTCATTTGACAAGTAATTGATACATACACTGGATAACAGACCGACTCACCCTTGACTTGTTAATTCAGCAATTACCTTACGAAGAAAACGTGATATTTCTAAAAGTGTTTCAATCTCAGAATGATTGATGTGTTAATACATCACGTATTAACACTCAATACAGATTGTTTAGTATTTATTTATGTTTATATAAACCATTGTTACCATTTACACATATATAAATTAAATTGAATCGTCTGTTTGTCATAATATACCAATTTCTTAAGCAAACTCATTCAAACAATGACGGAATGTCTACTGTTAAAATCTATATTTATACAAATAAATAAATAAATAAACGCATCACACTCAACGGCCCCCATTAAGATCGCGTGACCTTGTGTCGGGGGTCCGGAAACACTCACACTAACACAAACACCCAGACCACGACAATACGTATGGCCAATACAGACATTTGCTGTTCGTGGGGATCAAACCCGCGACCGTTAGCGCTTCAGTCAGTTTCAGTGACCACTGCGCCAACGTGCCTGTCATCTACAAATATTATAAAAAATAATTTAACAAAATAAGTGCGTAACAAGACCATGCAGTCAGTACCGTATCAATATCAGTTCTGCCTAACCTATAAGTGAGAATCGTTACTAACCAACTTTAAATCGCTATAAATTCTAAACGATAATAAAAGTAATATGAAATACATAAAAATGATTTTTAAATACCTATTCAACGATACCACACATGACATAGTTCGTCAATTTTATTTATTTTTTATTTTTCACATAATTACATTTAAAATCGGCCATTATTATTATTTTTCTATGACATTCGCGTCGTCATGACAAATCAAAAGATTTATCAAAATTTGCATAATGTTAAGATTTCAATAATGCCACGAATGTTATGCGCCTTACCCTTTGTATCGCGCAGTCGGGTAAAAGGTAAAATTTGTTAAATAAACGGATTAATCAACGCAAAAGAAATTTTTCAAAATGCTCATTTATTTTATTTTTTAGATGTACACAAACAGACGATCAAATTGCTTTTAATTAGTGTAGATAAAATAAAATAATATCGCTATAATTACAAATGATTGATTACAAATAAAATTTAGACGAAACTGAAGATTATCTTTAGTCTTTAATTAGATTTTTCTGTGCAAATCAATTGCTCTGTTAATTATGTATATAGAAACAACAACAGTGCATAATTAGAAAAATTCTTACATACTAATTAATTACGAGATATGCAAATTAAATTTTTATATATTACTGGCTGCTTCTTGCAGTTTCACTTGATACTGCTTCGCTTTTATAAATCCGTAGCGTGATGTAATATCGCCTATAACCTTCCTCAATAAACGAGGTATCTAACACAAAAATATTTTTTTAAATGGATCAGTAGTTTTAGAGATTACCCCACATAAAAACTCACAAACAAATGGTACCTTTTATAATATTAGTATAGATTCTGTATTTTTTCCAAATGCTCGTTAATAATTTGTCCGATTTGGTTAATACTTATTTTAATTTAAAGGATATATTTTAGGATTCATTTCATACAATTTTCATCAAAATCGGTTTAGTGGTTTCGTTGTAAAATCAATATAACTGGTTTAAATATGTCATCTATGTAAATGAAATAATAATACATAATTTGCTTTGATGTCGGGTTTTTTATAAAAAAAAGTCGTTCAATTAATAGATAAAAAAAATTGCTACATTTTTTTTCTAATTATAAATAATATAGGAAACAGATTTTGCTCAAAATTTTCCACTGACCTTAGAATATGAAATTTCATGGAAATTGTATTGATTCATAAACCCGTTCGGGAAGTTATTTTGTATCAGATTAAATTATAGTATGCGGTTTGTGAATTCAATTTGTATTGCAGTTAGTACAAATTACTTACATACTTCTAGGTATAGAATGTTCATAAAATTTCGTTCAAGAATTTAGATTTAAAATCAAAATAACTGGAATAAGTCTGTCATTTAAGTAAACGAAATTACGTTGCTTTTTAATTATTTTTTAAAGTCTTATTAATTTATTACAAAAAAGTTTTGTAATACTAAAAATTTAGATATATGAAATTTTTTTTCGGTCACCGGAAATCGTTGTTTCAATTTTATATTATCTTTTATTAACAATCTAATTATGTAAAAGCGAAAGGTCACTCACTCACTCACTCATCACGAAATCTCATTTTCGTGGGCGTTATTTTTAGAACGTAGGTAGGTACTCACTGGAACGGGATTTTGCTAAATACGACCTCTAAGGAGTTGGAACTTTGTATGAAAGTCCTATATTAAGCGCGAGTGAAACCACGGGGGACCGCTAGTGATGTTATATAGGTAAAGTAAATAAAAATATGTTTTAAGCTAAAGGTGTTTGACATTCAAAATGTCGTCCACTTTGGTCGACGTTGCTTAGCAACCAGCTAGCGCCTGAATATGACAGGTAAGATTATCTTTGGACCAACAAGTCAATTGACGAGCTTGTCAAAGTTGGAAAATTATATAGATTTATTATTATAATTTTTCTATGTTACAAGGAAGTCACGTGTTATAGAATTATTATGTATTGTCTAAATTTAATAATCCGCGTTAATTTACCATTTTAAATTTATCATGAGTGATTTTTTTTTTTATATATTTAATTGCAACGCGCCCGTTTTTGCAACGAACTGAATTAAAATTTAGTATACAGTTTTTTGTCTCTTTAAAAGGAAGTCACATGATTTTTTTGCGTGTCCCAGTTGTTTCTCACAGAATATAAATTCTAGTAAATTATAATTGCGTTACATCAAAGCATAATTGGACGATAATAAGCAATACTATGTCAAGCCACACGGTCTTCATTTTGAGAAAATGGCGTCTAAAAATGTCAAACATATTCTTAATAAAATTGTTTAAAGACGTATATAACCATCTTCTCTTTTCTATTTTGATAAAATATAAAAAAATTATCAATATTACTTCTCGTCTTGCAATTCTACTAAAGTTATTTTTTCGATACTTTTAGAATGTTTTTGTCGCCAAGTGGTGCAAGTTTCCCACTGTGTCATAGTTGTATTCGATAGACTTTTCAAATAATATTAAAGTCTAAATGTATTGCAATATATATTATATTTATTGTTTGTATCTTTAATTTTGTTTCATATTTTAAATGAAATAATTTTAACAAAGAATATAATAATTCCTCCTTAAAACAAAGTATTCATTTTACATAATTAATAACGCAATTATTTAATCATTTAATTATTACCTGAAATGTCATATACTTTTTATTACAAAAAATAAAATCTAAAAATCATTTTACGCGCCATTTTGAACGAAAAATCACACGACGACGATCCTCATACGACGCACGCATGACACTTCTAAGTTTATTGTTCTTAGTTCTACCGGATATTCATATGACACATTATGCGGATCATTTTATATAGTAATTAATATACAACCTGTTCTAATATAAATAACACATAAACACACACACATATGTATATATATATATATATATATATATTATTTTTTTTTTTTTTTTTCAATTTGAAAATAGCGGTTAAAATGCTCAAGCTGGACACGTGATCAGTGATGGACATATTAAATATAACGAGTCTTATATAACTCATGGTAGTAATACCTTTTTATTAACCGACGTTTCGAAGTTGCATCCGACGTGGTCACGAGCTGACTGACTTTAGTAACGATATGAAATTGTTTAAAAATGGTATACATTAACCCGTTATATAATGTTAATTGTATAAATCGCGAAAGCTTGAAATATATTAGTGATGCCCATACATGGTCATTAGCAGCACCAGAGGAGACACATTCGTGGCCAGCTTAAAAAGGAATAAAAGATGAAGGGGAATACTAAGTCAGGATATAGATGGAAAGACAGGGTGGCGCAGTGGTCTCTGCATCTGGCTGAAGACACTAACGGCTGCGGTTTCGATCCCCGCTCACGACAAAACGTCTATATACATATACGAATATTTGGATACTAATAAGCAATGTGTCAACCCACAAAAAGTCAAATTTTAAAATATTGATGTATTTTAAAATATTGATATAAAAATTCAAGTAATCTAAACAGAATAAGTACCACAAAAAGTTTCTTAATTTAATGTTTCGAATTTCAGGTGTGTTTCATTTTTCAATTTATACAATAATCTAATGTATTTGAAAAGCTTATTATTAGATAAAACTTTTAAGTATATCAATCTTATTTTAATTAATTTTACTTTTTATCAAAATAGAAATGAAAGATGGGTATATATCTCAAACAAAATTATTACGAATAGGTTTGACATCTTTAGACGCCATTATCTCAAAGTGAAATCCGTGTGAGTAGACACAGTATTGCTTATCAGCGTCCATTTATTACTACTTCGCTCCTGTGAGTCGTAGCGTGATGTTATATAGCTTATAACGTTTCCTATAAACAGGCATCTAACATAAAAAGAATTTTCCAAATCGGATCACTAGTTTCAGACTCTTTATAATATTAGTATAGATTCAAGTCGATTTCCACTTTAACAAGTCTTGCAATGTATAACATGATAATGTAAGAATATACTAATTTTCAAATATCTACAATTCTACACCCATACGAAATCGGAGCGCGAAGTTCGTTTTACAAAATATTTTAAAGCTTTTGCAAAGTAATTTCAGAATCGTATAATTAACTCCCGCTAGAGACGGTTATATCAATTTATATTCTTTCTATAAGGCACCCATACACGGTACTGTAGTGTTTTTTTACCAATCCCTGTTGATTACAAAAAAGAGTGAACGACTGTATGATCAAAGTAATGAACCATTATTTAAATAAATAGTTTAAAATAAATAACCGACTTCAAATAAATTGAATACTAGTAAATTAAAAAATTAATATTCAGTACATTTTGAGGCTCGTAAACCATTCGAAGTCAACAAGTAATACCATTTAAGTATTATTTACTGGCTTTAAAAAAAAAACAATTCACAATCAGCGAACCTAAAAAAAAACATGCATACAGCTAAAAATAGAAGCACCCCCTTTTTTGAAATCGTTTAAAATTATACTATTAAATGGTAATAGGCTATATTCAATGTCTATATGCGAATTATCTTAAAACAAAATCCACATTAACGCGAGCGAAACCGCGATAAAGATCTAGTTATTTATATTTGCTTTCTATTTAACCTTACTTAAAGATTAAATAAACTCTTTGTCTGTTTGTGTCATTATAGTTAAAAAAAAAATTTCAATTTCAATAAAATTAGATTTTCCTATAGTTGAAATCATGTTTTTTTTATTTCATTTAAAAGTTTATAAATTTTCTATCGATTGTCGTATCGTGAATGGCCACTACAGATGCATTCTATACATTATCTGATAGCAGTGTCGCGTGCATAGTGTTTTCTAATGACTGACGATGATATCAGAGAAATTATATGTACAAGTAGGTATAATTATGTTCTAGCTACCCGCCCCGGCTTCGCTCGGGTGGCATCACATTAGAAAACTTTGAAATTCTTGACTTTTCTATTATAATATGCATGTATCAATACAAATATATAAAATTGAAGTGTCCGTTTGTAATATCAAAATAACAGCTTTTAACTGAATGCATGTGAAAGTATATTATGTTACTTACATCAAAAAATCAATTTTTAAAATTTGTGTTTGTCCTGACTGACATAGTGATGTATCAACGCACAGCCCAAACCACTGGACGGATCGGGCTGAAATTTGGCACGTATATGTTATGACGGAGACATCCGATAAGAATTTTGATTAATTCTACCCCCAAGGGGATAAAATAGGGGATGAAAGTTTATCAATTTTAAACCGATTGGACTGAGATTTTACATGCATAAAGCTACTATGACCTAGGCATCACAGACATCGCAGACGAAGTCGTGAGCACATTATTGTGAGCGAGTTATATTATATTACGAAAGGTGTGATTGTCAAAAATGAGGAACTGCCAGTAATTAGTGTAAAGAAGAAGGACATAAAACATATGTAAATCTTTATGAAAGTCTGAAAAACAAAACTTATAATCAAGAACTTTTATATTGTTTATTAAAGATGACATTATTGCAAAAATTTCTAGCATAGCTGCGAAAATACCTCTTATCCTAATTAGGAGAAAGCTTAAAATCATTTGTATTCATTTATTTATATTCAAGTATATAACTTACAAGTGTGGTCTATATACTTTAGGTGGCATTGCAACGCATGCCGGGCACAGATAATATTAAATAAATAATTGATTATACAAACAGGTAGTCAGAAGTAAATCAATGGCTAATATAAACTCGATATCGCTTTATTAATATTCATTTTATGGTGTTTTTATGTTTTTAAATTTACCGAACTAATCTTATATAATCATTTTTTATTTGTAAATCGTAACCGGATTTTAAGTCATTTTAATACAATTTGAATTGTCTAGACATTAATTTGTCAATTGATACTTTGTCTAAAGTGATAGTGCGATAAGATTCTCTAATAAGACTTAGTTTGTATATAAATTAAAGTAACAGCCTGTAAATGTCCCACTGCTGGGCAAAGACCTCCTCTCCTATTAAAAAGGTTTAGAGCTTAATTCACCACGCTGCTCCACTGCGGGGCGGATATACATGTGTCAGAATTTCTTCCGGCACGGTTTCCTCACGATGTTTTTCTTCACCACCGAACTTGAGATGAATTTAAACACAATTTATCACTTGAAAATGCAGTGATGCTAGCTGGGGTTTGAACCCGCGATCATCGGTTATGATCGACGTGTTCCTACTTTAAAGTATGGGACGATAACTAAGATCTAGGCTTGGTATACAGTACTGGGCCAAGAGTGTTTGGGCCAGCATCGAATGGACGAGGCTCGGTTAACCAAGGTTGGCCCAGGGATTGGACCAGCACCGAAAAGTCAAGACTCAATTGCCCAAGATTAGTTCGTTAAAGACTAGGAGCTTCTACATGGCCAATTTATTTTTGATTTCTTATTTATTCCGGAATACAGTTATATTATTTTACGCATACTACAATACAAATAATATCAAAAATTAATTTATTAAGTAATTATATTTGTTTAGCCTACTTGCAGTTAATTTGAAAATAATAGTTAAAGACATTATCCGTGTTTATTTCATTTCCTTTATTGCTAAAACTATTATGTGTTGCGTAAATTGATAAATTGAATTAAATCTATACTAATATTATAAAGCTGAAGAGTTTGTTTGTTTGCTTGCTTGAATGCGCTAATCTCAAGAATCACTGGTCCGATTTGAAAAATTCTTTCAGTGTTAGATAGCCCATTTATCGAGGAAGGCTATAGGCTTTATATTATCACGCTAAGACCAAAAGGAGCGAGCACCAATGAAGGATGTTTCAAAAATGGGTGATATTTTCCTATTGAGAGAGCTTACGCTGCGTGCGCTGCATAAACGGTTAAAGTTTCGCAAAAATTATGTATTACAGAATTGTTTCCCTTTAAAAGTTCTAAAAAAAGTCCGCGACAGCATATGTCTATCTTTTAAGGTTAGCTCACTATAACCTTTTTTATGCTAACCAAATTCGTTCTAAAATAATGCATTATTAGCCCAAAGTAACTATTCCACGCGGACAAAGTCGCGGGCGGAAGCTAGTTTAAAATATATACAGAAATATATTTCATGTTAGTTTAATTGTTCGTATTTTCCGTAATATATCATTCAGTTTGCGGTTAAACTTTGTTAAATTATTGATTGCGCTTTCGATATTTTTTTCTCGAGTCCTTTTTATGATATCATGATCCTATGTCGGGGTCCAGAAAAATACAATATGCACAAACAAGCATGTAAAACATAACTATCTTTGTTGACGCAATCGAGTAAGAATACGCAATTGGACGCTGATAAGCAATACTATGTCAAGCCACACGACTTCATTTTGAGAATGTGGCGTCTTAACGTATCAATCATTTTTTTTTTAAATAAATGTGTTTAAATTAAAATAATGAAACGTTGTATCTAATAATAAGTTTTTTAAGTATATGAGATTACTGTATATTGCAAAATATAGAGCACACTTCAATATTCGAAACATTAAGAAACTCTTTGCCGTATTTATTTAGTTTAGATAACTTGATTTTTTTTGAATAATGTTAAATAAGTGATATAGTATCAAAATACACCAATGACTCCGAATTTGACTTTTAGTAGGTTAACACATTATTGCTTATCAACATCCAATTTAACACTGACATGTTTCGATGTACTTTCATATAAAATATCTCACACTTTTATGTCTAGACAAATTAGTCGGAATTTAAATTGAATATCGTTATCTAATTGCATCAGAATTCCGTCACATGCAGGTATCCTCACGATGTTGTCCTAAAAATTTAATGTGTTTTTATTTACGTGGATAAATTCAAGATAATAAAACAGAACAAAGATGTCAATGAATATTAATAATTAGATAAGATTACTAAGGACAGACACGATGGCGCAGTGGTCACTGCAACTGACTGAAGCGCTAACGGTCGCGGGTCCGATCCTTGCTCACGGCAAACGTGTATATTGGCCATACAGATGTTTGTCGTGATCTGGGTGTTTGTGTTAGTGTTGAGTGTTTCCGGACCCCCGACACAAGGTCATGAGATCTTAATGGAGGCCGTTGAGTGTGATGCGTTATTTATTATGTAAAAAAATGTTAAAGCTTACTATTATACGCTTACTGTACAATAAAGTATATATGTGGACGCTAATAAGCAATAATGCGTCAACCCACACACACGGACTTCATTTTGAGAAAATGGTCTAAAGATGTCAAACCTATTCTTACTTAATTTGTTTAATGAAGTTTATATCCATTTTTCCTTTCCTTTTTTGTAAAAGGTATAATTAATTAAAAGTAGATTGATATATTTAATATATTATCGGATAAAAAGTTTTTCAAATATTTCAGATTATTCTATAAATTGCAAAATATGGAACGCACTTGAAGTACGAAACAATTATTAAGACACTTTTTTCCGTATTTATTTAGTTTATATTGCTTGATTTTTTTTTAATAATGTTGAATAGGTAATGCAGTATCGAAATACATCAATATCTCCGAATTTTACTTTTTGTGGGTTAACACATTATTGCTTATCAGCATCCATATATACTCCTAGTATAAAACAAAATGGCTTTCCGCGTATCTTTTCACCCAATACATCCTACTAATCATGCGTAATTTGGATGCGGTTTTCACTATAATTGAGCTTACGGTAGCGGGTTCGATCTCCGCTAACGGTAAACGTCTGTGTTGGCCATCGGATGTTTCCAGTGGTCTGGGTGTTTGTGTTGTGTGTGACCCAGGACGATGAGATCCTGATGGGGACCGTTGAGTGTTATATGTTTATTTATTTATGGTATAAAACAAAATCGCTGTTTACATCCATGTGTTTATCCGCTACGTCGTTTTAAACCTTGCATGATTTTTTGTAAATATATATATGTTTCTGGATGGTTTTTTGTAAATATAAAAAGGGAGATTTTATTCAAAATTATACCGTGCGAAAACTAGCGGGTATATGGTTTAAATTAATATATGTATATGAGTGTGGTACAATTTATCTACCGTTAAAAGGCTATAAAAATAAATAACGTTTTAGGAATTAAAGCCTGAATAATATTCTAAATTTTAAATTTACACGAATTAATTCTCATCAATTTAACATATTAATTAAAACACGTTAGAGTTTAAAATATTTGTAAAAGTTAAGTAAATTAAAACATTTAAAAAATCGATGATAAAAAATTAACAATGAAGAAATTATAAGATTATGAAATAATTCGTTTCGGTTTAAAAAATATGTTTGCATTACAAATAGTTTGAAAACCCAGAAAATTCTCGAACGTAAAACTTTTTTTGCAAACTGATTTTGCAAACAATCTAATGGTGCTAATTTACTTATTGACAATTATTTATTACACACACACAAAATACACATAGTTTAAATAAACCTCATAGGTTTTCCCTTAACGCTAAGAATGACGCTGATAAGCAATACTGTGTCAAGCCACGCGGACTTCATTTCGAGAAAATAGCGTCTAAAGATGTTAAATCTATCTATATATATAAAATCACTTGTCAGGCTGATTCATCAACGCAGAGCCTAAACCGTTGGGGCTACGAACTTGAAATTTTTGCAGTAGATGGCTTTTAGGTTGGAGGTATCCACTAAGAAAGGGTTTTTTGATTATTCACCCCTAAGAGGGTGAAAAGGGGTAAAAACGTTTGTATGAAAAATCTTATTCCGTGGTCGTATTAACTTAAAACTTAATCCATATACTTTTGGGTGTTAGTAATGAAATATAAAATAGAAAACGGGGTACTATTATTTCACACTGGAGTGCAAGGGGGTCTTAAAGTTTGTATGGAGAAAATGTATTCTTTTGACCGATTATCCGTAAATTCAGCACAAGCATTACTTTGGGAGAATAATTAATTATATGTATCTAAGAATGTCATATTTCATCCCTTAAAATGACGCTAGGGGGTAATAAATCCTGGAAAGGTCACAATTTCGCTGGTAGATTTATTTTGTTGAAATTCAAAAATATTCTCGGGCGTAGTCGCGAGCAACTGCTAGTTCTTTATAAATTGGTTTGAATACGTATATATTCATCTTGCATTTACTATTTTGATAAAAGGTATAACGAATTAAAAGCAGATTGGTGAAAAGTTTTATCTAATAATAAAAATTTCTAGTACATCGGCTTATTTTGTATTGCAAAATATGGAACGCACTTCAATAGTCGAAACATTACTTATTTACTTTAGATAACTTTAATTTTTTTTAAATAATGTTAAACACATGACATCAGAATACTCTGATTTTGACTTTTGGTGGGTTAACACATTATTGCTTATCCATATGTAATATTATTATTAGTTAGAATATGTATTTTTAGCGAAAACGAAGCTTCGGCTTCAACTGTCATATAATTAACATTGTTTAAATATTTTACAAGTCATCAAGAGAAAAGGTTTTCAATTCAATTTTTCGAATATTGAAGTGTGATCAATATTTTTCAATACACAATACTTTAATATATTTGAAAAACTTAAATTCATTATACATTTTATCAAAATAGAAAAGAAAGGATGAGTGGTACGTCTTTAAAAAAAAATATTAAGAATAGGTTTGACATCTTTAGACGCCATTTTCTGAAATAAAAGTCCATGTGGCTTGACACAGTATTGGTTATCAGTTATCCGTATATAAATGAAATTTAGAGTTTTAGAAAAAAATATATAGAACTGTTTATATTATGAACAATATATAGAATTAATAAATATATTTAACGTCCAATTATTTCATCGTAATAAATATATCCACGAAACAAGCTCGCTTGGTATGGACGCCGCCAGTAATGATGTCCGGAAATAATATAATTAATAAATAAACCTTATAAAGGTTTATTTATTAATTTCGTTTTTTAATGTTTGTGGTTATTAAAATGTATAATGGTTTCGTTGAAATGTCCCGCGTAGTTTCTTTCGCAGTTTTTTTCAGAACTGAGGTTTAATTTTTTCGAAATTGTCGTAGATTCATTTCAAGTTTAAAAAAGATAACATAAATTCCAAATTTGATTTCTTTTTTTTTTGAGAACATGTATTTTACTAAGCTGATAAATATAAAATCTTTTCTAACTATCGTTCTGAAATCCGCGACTACCTACGAAATATATATTTTTTAAATACCGTATCAATTGCATGGAAAAAAATTAAACAACCTAAAAATTTAAAAGATAGTACGTATTAATAAAAGGTTTCTTTTATTCTTAATATATTATTCAAATAAATATTTATGTTTAGGTTTTAAATAAATAAATTATTTGTAGTTAAAATGCTGGTCTCGTAACTAAATCTATGCACCTATTTTATAATACATTTTTTTTTCAAATTAGTCGATTTTTTTTTAATAAAAAATATTCACTTACGTGTCGGCTTCCGAGTTATATGCCCACTCCTTCTCCTGTTGAATAATCGATTAATAATTTCATCTTTACGCTCATTGAAGTCCAGATCATCGTTGAATTTATTATTCAAACCCTCACACTCAGACAGATTCGCTTCAAACGTCGATGTATCGACATCGATTTTATTTAATCGATTATTCGTCAAATCCCTTAGCTCCTTATCATTCGTATTCACAGATGAATACTGCCTCCCCGTCACACGGTTCCAAATTTGAACTAGATCTTTCATTGTTAAAAATATAACATAACACAGCACGATTTAGAATTTAGGGCACAATGCACTAGCAATCACGACAGTTAATTTTTTTTTAAACTTTTTCAAATGTCACACGCGTTTGACAACGTTTTCGCGCGTTTCGCGTCATTCAATTGTCATCGCAACTGCATTCAATGCTGTCGAATCATGAAATGAGTCGACTACCTCATACAACGTTTATATATAAAATTTCGCTCGTTCGACATCTGTGTGCGTTACGTGCGAGTTACGTGTGTGAGTTCATACCTGTTTTATTGCGGATTACGCAAAATTGGTCTCGATAAATGGTCATTGTCAAGTTCTTATTACGTCACAAATTTTTATCCGAGTGCGGGGAAGTTCGAAAAAGGGTTACGCGTTTTACCGTGGGCTATGATTTTAGCATATGTATTTATGTAAATATGGATCCGTTATTATGTATACTCGTAACTAGACAACTGTTTAATCGATTTTGATAACTGATACGTCATTAGAATCGTCTCGATGACGCGAGTGTCTTTATAATAAATAAATAAAAAATCCTTTATTTTCTCTGACCTACATTCTAATACGAAATTACAAGTTTACAAGTTTACGGCAGGATAACTTTAACTAAACTAATTTACTAAGTATATAAGTTTTATCTTTAACTAAATAACTCATGTATTAAATTAATAATATAAGTATATTAAGAATTCTCAACGACTAGGTCATGTTGTTTTGTGACATGGGTTTGTGAGGGTTATGAGTATGAGTAGCTACATTAAAATTCTTTAAAAAATCAAAATGGCGGATTTCATGCGCTTTAATGTGCAATTCGACTTCTTCCTAACCGACTTCAAATTCTACGTTCTATGTTCGGCTGTATGTATCTTTTAGATCATCGAAGAAGTATTAAAATAAAAGGCCTTAAAAGGCGAGTGCGAAAATATATAATTGTAATCTTTATATTTTTAAACAGATTGGTAATAAACGTCATAGAAAAAATCTACCTTCAAAACTACTAACTAGGTCAGTAATATAATCGTCTGCGCAAGAGTAGTACTTCGAGTATCTTGTGCCTTGTGTTTGTGAGTTAATTTGAGGAAAAATCATTCGCTGCTATTCAAGAATACCGATGCAACTAAAAATTATGAAATTTAGGGAATGGGGTTTTTAAATTTCTTTTGAACTCGGTAAAAAAAAAAAAAAAAACAAAGTATTTTATAATATTCTAAATTCTGTTAACCAATCACATTTTGTTGTATCATAAGAAGCTTAGCTAATACCGGTTTTAGTTCGCAGTGATATATCGATGTCTAGTATTTTATGACCCCTAAATCACAATATATCCAGTATTTAATGACCTATTAATTACTCATTGACTTACAAAGTATTGTAATTGCTCTATTCCTCTGTTATTAGTGATCCTGTATTATTAAATACGTAGTTGGTATTATAGTATAGATATCGATATATTAATACTTGAAGGAAAAACTTTGTACTAATTTTTATGAAACTGCGCGGACGCAGGAGTACGTTCGCACACTTGAATTTTATATAGAGAATCAGTGCATCCTAATATGATTTGAAAACAAATACTTTTAAATCATTATATTATTACAATAATTAACATTAAATCAACAAAAAAATGTAAAACACACTACTATGTATTCGACGCAAACAGCCATATATGGACGCTGATAAGCAATACTGTGTCAAGCCACACGTACTTCATTTTGAGAAAGTGGCGTTTAAACATGCCAAAGCTATTCTTACTAAATATGTTTGAAGAAGTATATATCCATCTTTACTTTTCTTTTTTAATAAAAGGCGTAATGAATTAAAAGCAGATTGATAAATTTAATATATTATCTAATAAAAAGTTTTTCAAATATTTGAGATTATTGTATAAATATCGATATATGAAACGAGATATGAAACGCACTTGAAAATCAAAACAATTAATTAAGAAACTTTTTTTCCGTACTTATATAGTTTATGTAACTTCAACTTTTTTTTAAATGTTAAATAGTTGATACAGTATCAAAATAAATCAATATCTCCGAATTTGACTTTTTGTAGGTTAATTATATCTTAAACCAACAAAAAAAAAAACGTTAAACACTTTATGTATATTCTTTTGTTTATTGTTAATATCTATGATCAAATTGAGAATAGATAATCTGTGGTCAAGTTGGTTCAACATTTAATGAACTACGGTCGAATTCCAACCGCTAGGCGACCACTAATAATAATAAATAAATTATCAATACTCATATTTTTCAATCGACTTCAAAAAAGAGAAGCTTTTTCATTCGCTGTGTATTTTGAAAATATTTCGAAGAAAAAATGAAAAAAGTCGAATTTTCATATTTAGCTATATTAATATGGGTGTGGTATGACTAGAATTATTACTTATTTTGGACACAAGCGCATCCGTTCAGTGATTGTTTTAAATATTTTTGTACATTAATCTTGGAAAGATACCCGATTCCCGGGGAAAAGAAAGGGTAACGACGACATTCCTACGCACTAAATCCCTGCAAACACAGTCGGCAGCACGGAAATAGAAAGACGGCGAGATCGCCTGCGTATGCGCAACCACTGAATCACGTTCGTCGCTCCGCATCGTGTATGGTGATGGGTACGGCAGTTCGAGGCCATCCCGACTTCCCCGACGACCCCCACCTCACGCACCATTTCCCGGCAAAATATTGTTAAAGGTTTTAATGTCCATCTTGACAAAGCCTGTCTTTGACCAAGATTTGACCTAGGTCAAGACCATCTACCCCCCAAAACGGATATCCCAGATTCTAAGCAGGTTAAGTCCCCAAACCGAAATCCTCGGCCCACCACTGATCTTCCTACCTACTTGTGTTAGTCAAGTTAATAAAAATAACCACAATGAAAATCCAATTTTACCAATCAACAGTCACAAGTGTGACAAGTCGATTATCGTCCTTAATTATTCTTATCGTTTTGATGACATAACAGATTATTTTTATTTAGTCGTTGGAAAATTACCGTAATGTGAACTTCTTATTCATCTATCTATGTCATTGTTTATGACGCATAATATTTTTTTATTGCATGGTATAGATGGGAAGTCGTAATACGTCCGAGCCCTGGACCTTTAACTTTTTTGAGAGCCTGGACACAATTGGATAGTGGGGTCCCTACGAATGTGACAAAGAACTGTTTTGTTAAAATAGATATAAAGAGTAAATAGCCGAAAGTCTAGATGCATTCAGCTGCTAGTTTTATTTATTTATTGCCATATTAAAATGGTAAATATAAAACGTACGCATCTTATTTTAAAAGAGGCAAAGTCATTAACCACTTGTCTATATTCTAATAGTCATGGGGCCCCCAACAATCACGGGGCCCTTGGTAATTGCTCAGAGTGTCCAGTGGGAAAGAGGGCCCTACTCTGGGCCTTGACAATTATCATCTTCACGAAAATGTAATGAGGATTATTATGCGAAGCTACCGCTATTGCAACGCGATGCATTTCGACTTGATCTATTTCTTTCGTTTTTGTAAAAAAAAATCAGAAATAAACTGTCTAAATGTATCGCGCGTATATAAAAATCGAATTGTTCCGAAATTGGAGCTCTATAGGTGCATAATATTTATCAATTGCAAATGATAAAGAATGATATTTTTATCTCGATAAAAAAAACTTGACCTTGATAAAATGTTAATTTAATATGTTTTTGAAAATTCACGTTTAACAATTTTAGAGGTTACTCGAAATTTTTTTTTCCAAAAATTCGAATGACCTGAATAATAATATAGATAAATGATAACACAACGAGAAAAACAATATATATATATATATATATATATATATATATATATATATATATATATATATATATATATATATATATATATATATATATATATATATATATATATATATATATATATATACTAACGTAACTTACTAAAGTTTTTTCTTGAGAATGCTCTAAAGTTATGTCTTTGAATCATTCTTTTATTACGTTCCAATAAGAGGGTGAAGAGGTGAAATACTTCAGATGGGAACTTTAAACAGAATATCATTTAAAATTAACCGTTGAAATTTCATTCAAGCAACAAAAAATTATAATCGGTCCATAATGTACGGAGAAATCAAAACACAGAACTTACTCCTTTTATGAAGGTTAAAAATGTTAAGGTAAAGGCACATGATTCCGTGGTGTAATATCATTAATTTGAAATCTATACATTTACAGGGTGGCGCTGAAAAAAAATGAAAATACTTTTGGCAGATGGCGCCAAATGTCAGTGTGCTTTGACATTTATGATGTAGATATATGGTGAATTAATTATCAATAAGTCATGCAAGACTTGAAAGCTAACATTGAAGAAGATATCGCGAATTTGGAGACAGATGTTGTGCGAGTAACAATTCAAAATGCCGTACAACGAGCTCAATTATGCATCAATTCGGAAGATGGCCATAAGCGACATAAATTTATCCAACGAATGTAATGAATGTTAAGAATATATCATAAATAAATATAGACCGTATTTTGTTTATGAAAACTCTTTGATCAGGTAGAACTATATAGTCAGTATGCAGCCTCTCTCTCTCTGGGATAGATCGCTTGTCTTTCTCATAAACATATATGTACATAATTACAAGTAAGCTAGTGAGAAGAACCCCAAAGATGACAATGAATAATGCACTTTGAAATAAATTTTTTGACGAAAATAGAGCTCTTTTTTACATTTATATCAAAATAGGTGCCAACTTAAACTATGAAATTACTTATGACAGACACGTTGGCGCAGTGGTCACTGCAACTGACTCAAGCGCTAACGGTCGCGGGTTCGATCCCCGCTTTCGGCAAATATCTGTATTGGCCATACGGATGTTTGTCGTGGTCTGGATGTTTGTGTTAGTGTTGTGTGTGTTTCCGGACCCCCGACACAAGGTCATGAGATCTTAATGGGGGCTGTTGAGTGTGATGCATTTATTTATTTTATTTATTTATTTATTATGCGCTACCTCGTATAATGACTTATTCTACCTGCCAGACTGAACCGTCAACGCAGAGCCTAAAACGGATACAATAAACTTTAAATTTCAACTGTTTAAGCTGAAAGCATTAGCATATTTTTGAAAATTCCACTCATAAGTAAAATAAGGGATGAACAGTTATATGAAGTTAGATATACAAAATGTAATACACTGACTGGTTAGGAATAAATAGATAGGATTTTCTTAATTTAACCCCTAAGTCAGTGAGTTTCGGGTTATAAGTCTATATGTAAGGCGGATGGCTAGTATTATTAATATATATTGATATTTCTTGTACCTTTCTAAAGTGATAGCTATTTTTCTTGAATTTTGGTTTATTTATTTATAGAAATATGGTGACATTTTTACCATTCCATCTTAATTTCAATTAAAAACGAACAAAATGTCAGCGAAGTCAAAATGCCTATTTCCGAGATAAAATTTTAATTTCCGCGGTATTTTGTTCCTATTTCCGACGGTTATAATAAATTGTTTCATGAAGCACAAATGGCAAAAGTCATCTGAAATTAATGTCACTGCTGAATCGAATCGTGTTCAAACAAATAGTAGACATATACTTAAAATATTACATTACAATCAATAAATCTATATGGATGCTGATAAGCAATAATGTATCAACTCACAAAAAATCGAATTCAGTGATATTGATATGTTCTGATAATACGTCATATATTTTATATTATTCAAAAATATTTTAAGTCATTTTAAATATATAAGTATGGAAAAAGTTTATTAACTGAATATTTCGATTTGCAAGTGCGTTCCATATTTTTCAATTTATACAATAATCGAATTTATTTAAAAAACTTTTTATATATAAAACTTTTCATTATACCAATCTGCATTAATTACTTATATCTTTCAGTAAAATAAAAGTAAAGAAAAGATGGATATATAATTCTTCAAACTAATTTGTTAAGAATAGGTTTAACATCTTTAAACGCCATTTTCTCGAAATGAGACCCGTGTGGCTTGACATAGTATTGCATATCAGCGTCCATATATTAATATGTGAAGCAAAAACTATGTACTCGTTTTTACGGAAATCCGCGGACGGAGGAGTATGAAATGTTGTATAAACTCAAACTCAAAATATACTTTATTCAAATGGGCTTTTTAGCACTTTCGAATTGTTAAGTTACATGACAATTTTTTTTAGATTTTTATAAAGCTACCACCGGTTTGGAATGTAATCTTTACCGAGCAGAACCGTCAAGAAACTCGATAGTAACTCTTTTAAAAACATTTATACATAATGTATTATCATTACATTTTAATTTTGTTATCCTGTTAGATAATCAAAGCGTATTAAATCCACGCCTCTTTGTCGTCAAAATATTCTTATAGTATAATACGCTTTATCTATTAAAGATTTCTTAATATATGCTTTAAACTTATTAAGTGGTAAAACAGATTTTATATATACTTAAAGTTTATATAGAGAAAGAGTGCAGAATGCTAATATATTTTAATAATTATGCATTAAAATACATTAAATCAATAAAATAAACATTACACACTACCACGCATTTCACACACACACGCGCATATTTTCTTTCCTTTATTGTCAGTCTGTGGTCAAATTGAGAATAGATTATCCGTGGTCATCGTTAAATCGAAAGTTTAATAAACTACGGTCGAATTCCGACCACTAGGCGCGTACTAGGTAATTTTTAATGGTCAATTAACGTTTAATTCTACGCACATTATATAGACTATAATTTAAAATCGTTATTTATTTCCTAGATAATATACTAGGAAGCAAAACCTTTGCTGTATCTATTACAATGAACTTTATGCGTCTAAAACGTCACGCTTCTCATAAATAAAAGATCTACACATAATTTCCTTTACGTAATAACGTTTAATAGTTTAACATCGTCACACGAGTAAAGGGAGGTAATTTTTTGTGTTTTTTTTATCATTCCGCATTACGTTCATACTATATTATGATGGTAAATAACTGTACTTATAGAAATATATATATCATTGGTAGATGAAAACTAGCAAGGAGTTTAATACCTATTAAACTTTCAACCCTCTTTTTAACCCATTAGGGAATGGACTTTCAAAAACTCTTTCTTAATGCACACTTACGACATTTAACGTTTGTGCAAAATTTAATATTTCCAGACCCAGCGGATTCAGTTCTGCGTTGATCGTTCAGTCAGTGAATATGTCAGCTAATCAGTTTTGATTTTTATATGTAACTATACGTTTTTAAGGTTTATTATATATGGCAATAAATTTTGTTACTCAGTCCGTCTTACTCATTAAACGTGTAAGGTAAATCCCGTTAACCTAGACGAGACAAGGTTTTATAACGTTTAAACTTTATACACACACACACACACACACACACACACACATAACAAAGACGATAAATCAACTAGGTGCCCAAATCTGAAAGGATTTTGATGAAAACTGAAACTACATCATTAGTATTTTGGAAAATATTTTTTTTAACCAGCAATCGAACACTCTAATTTTGATAAAAAAAAGAACAATCTATATTATTGCACCATCTGATAGTGTTCCGTATAAGGATCAACTTCTGGGTAGTAATAGTATACGGCAAAGTAAAGAAATAGGCTTACTTTTTACAATATTAAGTTCATGCATTAATTACATCTTAAGTACTTAAATTGTTAAGTACTTAAGTAATTAAAGTGTTGACATTTTCAGCGTTAGCATAAATCATTTGAGCCGAGATGGCCTAGTGGTTAGAACACGTCGATCACAACCGATGATCGCGGGTTCAAGCCCCGGCTAGCACCACTGATTTTTCAAGTGCTAAATTAGTGTTTAAATTCATCTCGAGCTCGGCGTTGAAGGAAAACATCGTGAGAAAACCTGCATGTGCCGGGAGAAATTCTGACACATGTATATCCGCCCCGCAGTGCAGCAGCGTGGTGGATTAAGCTCTAAGCCTTCTCCTCAATAGGAGAGGAGGCCTTTGCCCAGCTGTGGGATATTAACAGGCTGTTACTTTACTTTTTTTATAAATCATTTTAAAAGACAATTATTCTAATTCTAAATAATAGTTTGTCTTAATTGTTTTCATCGCCCTTAACCACATATAATTTCTTCAATTTATTCTGTCTATAATATTTGTTCTTTGGTTTCATCTTAAATTGTCTTGTAAAAGCTGAAATATTTATACTTCTTTTAGTATACATTTCTTTGAGTGAGATCTATTAACAATCAATAATCTGTGCTTACATAGTTGTGGATTATACGTTAGTCATGTTGTTTATCTTTTTTATTGTAATTTTAGTTACGATTTGTTTTGTGATCCATAAATAAATAAATACTTAAAACCAAGTCTTGAAATAAATTATCTGTATATGTATACTAATATTATAAAAGGTAAAATTAGTTTCTAAATTTGTATATAGGGGGTAATCTATAAAACAATTTCTCCGATTATAAAAATTAGTTATGCGTTGGATAGCCCATTTACAGAGAAAGATTTTAGGTGAATCAAACTAGAATAGTCCGATTTGTTACCAAACTACCTTAACGTAAACAAAGTTACTATCAAAAGTACCTTTTATAGATACATAACTTACAACTACTGTAGTCGGCTAATAAGTAATCAATTATGTCGATATTTATCGTAAATAATCCTTGACCTAGCCACCATTTAAATTCTAATACAAGATAACACATTATATATCTTACATAAGACTGATTGGATGACTGTTTTAATGTACTAGCTATATGATATGGCTTTTAATATATTTTTAAGTTCCATCAGTATAGTACTTTTTTCTTCACTTGTCTTATTTGGTAACAATTGGAACGAAAATCACGAATTTTCGAACATTATTTCGACACTGATAAGCAATACCATGTCAAACCCAACGGACTTCGTTTTGAAAAAATGCCATCTAAAAATATCAAAACTATTTTTAGTAAATTTGTTTCAAGAAGTATCCATTGTTATTCTTATTTGGATGCTGATAAGCAATAATGTGTCAACCGACAAAAAGTCTAATTCGGAGATATTGATGTATTTTGATACTCCATCTCCTATTTAACATTATTAAAAAAAAATTAAAGCCATAGAAACTAAATAAGTACGGAAAAAAGTTTCTTAATTAATTGGTTCGAATTTCAAGTGCGTTCCATATTTTGCAATTTTTAAAATAATGTCAAATATTTTAAAAACTTTTTAATAGATAATATTTTCAATATATCAGTCTGATTTTAATTCCTCATAATTTTTATCAAAAAATAAAAGATAAGATGGATATATCCTTCTTCAAGCAAATTTGTTAAGAATAGGTTTGACTTCTTTAGACGCCATTTTCTCAAAATGAAGTCCGTGTGGCTTGACACAGTATTGCTTATCAGCGTCCATTTGATGAATTATCTAATAAAAAGTTTTTCAAATATTTGAGATTATTGTATAAATTACCAAATATGAATCGAACTTGATATTTGAAAGATTAAATTAAGAAACTTTTTCTCGTACTTATTTAGTTCATATGTCTTGATTTTTTTTTTGAATAATGTTAAATACGTGATGCTGTTTAAAATACATCATTCTATATCTCCGAATTCGACTTTTTGTGGATACAAATTACTGCTTATCAGCATCCAGTTTTCATTACAATTTTTCATTATAAAAAAATGATTTGATTCAATCATTCGATCGATAATTTCTCATGTCTAACTCTTATGTGTGATTAGAATTACGCCATATTTGTTGGCTAAATAAGACAAGTCACGTGAGGAGCAGCGGATGCGCATGCGCAAGCGATCCTGCGCCCAGTCCATTTCCGTGCTAAGGAAGGCCATTGCAAGGGTTTTAATGGGTATAATATGTAGTAGTTTTACAAGAAAAAATGACAAACAAACATCCTAACAAATTAAATTTCATAATGTTATTTAAATCTTTACAATGCTTTTATATTTATTTGTTTATTTACTATAAGCTAATTATTCAAATTAATCCACTTGGTAATCTAAGATCCAACGTACGTACATAAATAAAGGATAAGTTTTTATTACATAAGTATAAAATAACTGAAATTAATTATTATAAAATATTATATAGATCTGCCTTAACGATATTCAAATAATATGTACTCCGTTATTAATTGGATGCGGATAAGCAATAATGTGTCAACCCACAAAAAGTCAAATTCGGAGATATTGATGTATTCTGATACTTGGTCATGTATTTAACATTATTCGAAAACGTTTCAAGTCATCTAAACTAATACAATACAGAAAAAAGTTTTTTAATTTAATGTTTCGAATATCGAATATGTTGCAATATACAATAAACTAATATATTTGAAAAAAATATTATTAGATATTTTTTTTATTATACCAATCTGCTTTTAATTAATTATATATTTTATCAAAATAAAAAAGAGAAGATAGATATATACGCAGTACATTTACAAAAATATTATGTATATTCACAACAACATTGATTCTTTTGATAAAAACAGTAACAGGCATTGTATTAACACGAGAAGAAAGGATAAACTTATAACGCCGAAGTTTCGACTCCGCAAAGTCAATGTTACCTTCTTGGGGCAAGGTATTCGTTTTTATAATAAAATTCCGCAGAAAGTGTTACAGTTTACAAAAAAGAAATTTAAAGTACATATTAAAAAATCCTTAGTAGCTAAAGCATATTATTCTGTTCAAGATTATATAGATGATAAACATGCTTGGATTTAGTATAAGCTGGATTCACACAGGGTGTTTAATATATTTGTAACTCATAAACGTATGTACCCATCGTAAAACTTTTAAAAAGAGTAACTATCGAGTTTCTTGCCGGTTCTTCTCGGTAGAATCTACATTCCGAACCGGTGGTAAATTAATTAATTAATTAGTGTTTAGTTTTCTTTTGTTTTTGTATTGACGATTCAAAAGTGCTTGTAAAAGCCTACTTGAATGAAGCATATTTTGATTTTGATTTTTGATTTTTGATTACGTCTTCAAACAAATTTGTTAAAATTAGATTTGACATCTTTAGATACCATCTCAAAATGTCCGTGTGGCTTGACATAGTATTGCTTATCAGCGTCCAATTGTCCTATACTGTTGATCGAAAACACTCACCGCTGTAATTAATTATACACATATATTATTTTGCGGTCAGTTTGTCCTTCGGTGTTATTCCAGTGCGGTGTAGATCGAAATATTATTAATACTCGCGTGAAACAATCTCGATTTAATTATTTTAAAATAACAATAATTTTAACATTATTATGATGTAAGATAAAAAGTTGATTACTGGATAAGAATAGTGCATGTCATATTAATAAGGGTAGTGTCTCAATCTGCAGGCGAATCTATGGAAAGATTTTAAAGGATTTGATTTTTTTTTTTGAAGATTCCGTTTATCCACCCCAAAGTGTGGGTACTTTGAGAAACGGAAAAAGGAGAATAATCTTATTCGCATGTCCAATTTCATTTTAATTGCTTTTTCGATTTTTCACCCCATTTTATATGTATACTAGCTGTCCCTTGCGGTTTTACTCGCGTTTATGGTTACTGCTTCGCTCATATGAGTCTTAGCGTGATTTAATATAGCCTATAGCATTCCTCAATAAATAAACTATCTAAAACAAAAATAATTTTTCAATTCGCACCAGTAGTTTCTGAGATTAGCGCGTTCAAACAAACAAACAAAGTCTTCAGCTCCATAATTTCATCATTTCAAAATCGGTTCAATAATTTTGTTTTAAAATCTAAATAATAGGAATAATTATTTTATCAAATTAAACTATATTTCGTATTTTTCTTTTGAAGTCAGCATTAAAAAAAAAAAGATATATTAATTATTCGAGTTTTCAAAATTATTCTTTCATAACAACCTTGTCCTGATAATTACGAACAGGAATCATTTATTATAATAATAATTATATATATTATTATTTTTATTTATATAGATTTTTTGCTGAGATAACTCAGTATATATCTATACTAATGAATATAATTTAAGAGTCTGTTCGTATATTTCTTTTTTTGGGACGTATATTTGTGATTGACGTTGGATTTAAGCTAAGATATACTAAAAAATATTTTATTTTATGAAAAATAAAAATGCATTAAGCAATACTTAAATACAAATATAGCAAAAGGATGGATAAAATCAAAATCAAAAAATTTTATTCAAGTAAGCTCTCATGAGCACTTTTAAACAAAAAAAAAAATTACATCAATAATGAAGCTAACGGCGGTTCAGAACGCAGATACTACCGAGAAGAACCGGCAAGAAACTCGATATTTACTATCGAGCTTCTTGTCGGTTCTTCTCGATCGATACTATGGCTAACTATACTAACTACAGGATAAACAGTGTTTAAAAATTAAACATTGCTTAAGTCTTGTCTAAATTGCTTCACAGGTAGTAAAATCATGAAAAGCTTAATATAATGTCACACGTTACATTTGACAGTTAAAATAGATTTTAGACATCTTTTAAGCGTTTGTTAAGCTACGTCTTAAGCACGTTAAATTCAAAACTGTCTTTTGACGCGGATTTGTAGTACGGACTTTTATAAACACGGCTATAACGCACTTTTAAATCTTTTGTATAGTCCATTTTTCTTTACTTGGCTTATTAAGCAGACAAATATAAACAAACACAAAATATAATAGCGTATTTCTAGCCACAGATAAGAGTTAGATAAGAAATTATCGACTGAATGATTGAACTGTGAATCGTTTTTTATAATGAAAAAATGTAATGAAGAACAAATTATTCGAAAATTCGTGATATTCGTTGGGGTATTGTTACCAAATAAATACAAATAAAGAAAAATAGACCATAGTAAGGCAGTTAATTTTATATTAAAGCTCACCATCTGACAGTGACCTACAAAGTACTTATGTTTTTAATTTCTAGATTTATATAGAAGTGTTGACATAAACCGAACGATATTATTTAATAATTATGCAACTTCTAGAAATAGTAATAATAATTATATTATATTTATCAATAAAAGATTTAAGAGCCGAGATGGCCAAGAACACGTCGACGTCGAACTCAACCGATGATCACGGGTTCAAGGCGGCACCGCTCATTTTTCAAGTGCTAAATTTGTGTTTAAATTCATCTCGAGCTCGGCGGTGAAGGAAAACATTCTGAGGAATGTATGTGCCGGGAGAAATTCTGACACATATATCGATACCTTCCACGTAAGTTGTTGTAACCCCAAAATTATAATTTTAAAGTAGAGCACTTTTAATCCGTTTTAGTTTAAAAGTTACAACAAAATGCGCCTTTTTTCAGGCGTATTTTGTTGTAACTTTTCTTGAAAAAAAAAAAATTTGAAATTTTTTGACTTTGAATGCATTAAGCAATGCAAATTCGTGTAGTATTCAGTAAAAACGCTAACGGCAATTTCGTGGCTTACAATAACATACGTGGGAGGTATCGATATATCCGAACCGCAGTGCAGCAGCGTGGTGGATTAAGCTCCAAACCTTCTCCTCAATAGGAGAGGAGGCCTTTGCCCAGCTGTGGGACATTTACAGGCTGTTACTTTACTTTTACTTTTATCAATATAAATGTATGTGTTATTAGCTCTGCCCGAGGCTTCATTCGCTCATAAGTTTTCCATATAAACCTTTCAGCCCTTAAAAGTAGGTGAGTAAGGTAGCAAAGTACAGAGGTCGAATTGTATGCTGATAAGCAATACTATGTTAACCCATAAGAACTTCATTTTAAGAAAATAACGTCTAAAGATGTCAAACCTATTTTTAATAAATTTGTTTGAAAAGGTATATAATTATACATCTTTTCTTTTCTTTTTTAATTAAAGGTAAAATTAATTTAAAGAATATTGGTATAATAAAAAGAATTTTTTGATGATATTTTTTTAAAATATATTAAATTGTTATATATAGCAACATACGTAACGTACTTTAATATTTGAAACATTAAATTAAGAAGCTTTTTCCCGTACTTATTTTCCCATACTTGTTTTAGACGACTTCAAGAGTTGTTGAATAACGTTATACACGTGACGCATTCTCAGAATACATCAATATCTCCAAATTTGACTTTTTGTGGGTTGACACATTATTGCTTATCAGCATCCAAATAATACTGTATTTTGTCTTTTACGATATATTCCTAACATGTTCAAATGTAGTTTTTCTGGATAAGAGTTAGTACAGCCAATAAATATTCAGAATCAATAAATCGATACCTCCCACGTAAGTTATTGTAAGCCACAAAATTGCCGTTAGCGTTTTTACTGAATACTACACGAATTTGCATTGCTTAATGCATTCAATGTGAAAAAATACCAAAAATCTTTTTTTTTCAAGGAAAGGCGTATTTTGTTGTAACTTTCAAACTAAAACGGATTAAAAGTGCTCCACTGTAAAATTGTAATTTTGGGGTTACAACAACTTACGTGGGAGATATTGAAATATTATGGTTATTTATTAGCTGTTGTAAACAAAATGAATTTTCGCTATAAATTTTTTTGTGATTTTTTTTTTCGATGTGCTAATAATAAAAAGTTACTCTGCTGTTATCGGAGACAAGTTCAAGAAATTAAAGATCATAGAAATGGGTTCAGTCGTTCTTAAATTAGAAATGGTGTAACCTAACCTTTTTTTTCTCGTTGGGGAGTGCATTTATGCATCCCGCCCGATAATTCAGGCGAGTATGTGGGACTCCTGGTGGCAAAGGCGAGTGCGCCAGACTACCCACTAAAACCCAGCGGTGCCCTCATCGTCTTAGTGGAGCGCCACGGGATCGCTTACGCATGCTACCGTGACGCCCCGACGGTTTGCCCGCCTACGTGGCCTTTTTTTTTTTTTTTTTTTTTTTTTTCCTGGGGAATGCATTTACGCATCCCGCCTGAGGGAATCAGGCGGGTATGTGGGACTCCTGGTACCTAGTGTACCAGCCTACCCACTAAACCCCAGGGCACTCCGCGTCGTCGCTATGGAAGGTGACTGGGAATCCGGCGCAGCCTTTACGTCCAGTCCCCGTCCGACGATGGCCCGCCTTTACAGCGGGGCCCCGCACGCCCCCCCCCCCCCAAACAGTGGAGGGGCCCGGGAATGGCTGAGTGAGGGCCATTCCCGCCCGACGGTGTGGCGAATAGTGAGTACTATTCGCCACCGGGTAGAGGAGGGCGGTCGTTCCGCCTTCGCCACCGTCTCCTGCGGAGCGATGCAGCGAGAGGATCGTCCTCCCGCGCTCGCTCCGCCGCCTCCTTCTGCGACATCACGTCCTCGCAGAAGGAGGCGACCGCGGCCCAGGCCTCCTCGCTGCCCAGCATGGACGCGACCACGCCGGGGAGCGAGAGGTCCCGGCCGATCACCGCGGTGAGCCTGCGGCGCTGCTCCGACCACGACGCGCACAACTCGAGAGTGTGCTGCGCCGTGTCTTCTGCAGCGCCGCAGTGGTGGCAAGACGGGGCTTCCTCTCTCCCTAACCGGTGCAGGTAGGATCCGAAGCATCCGTGCCCGGATAGTACCTGCACCAGACGGAAAGAGAGGAAGCCGTGGGACCGCTCGAGCCAGTCCCGGAGCACTGGCCCGAGCGCGTCCAACGTCCTGCGGCCGAACGTGGCGGAGGCGAGCTCCGCCGCCCAGTGCTGGACGACGGCAGCCCTCGCCTCGCGCCGGACCGCCTCCCTCTGTTCCGCCGCAGGGTGCTCCCCGAGCGCCCTGCGGTCCGCCGACCACGCGTACACCTTGGCCAGCACCCACGCCTCGAGCTCCCAAGGCGGGGTGCCCGCCAAGGCGCACGCCGCCGCGAAGCCGACCGAGCGGTAGGCTCTCGCGGCCCGCTGCGCTATGGCCCTCTGGGGCCTCCGAATGGCGCTGGCGTTCTCCCTTCTGCTTAGGGAGTCCGCCCAGATCGGGGCCCCATAGAGGGCCATGCTCCGCAAGATGCCGGCGTACAGGAGCCGGCATCTCGCCCTGGGTCCTCCCAGATTTGGGAGGAGCCACGAGAGGGCGCCCGCGGTCTTCAGCAGGCGCGTCGACAGCCAGTCGAAGTGCTGGCTGAAGCGCCACCTGCTGTCGACTATTAGGCCCAGATACTTCATCTGGGCCTTCACCGCGACCTTGACGCCCTCTACGTGGATGTGGGCGTCAGGGGGGGCGCGCTGCCGAGGCCCGTGGAAGAACACGGCCTCGGTCTTATGCAGCGCCACCTTGAGGCCCAGGCGGCGGATCCTCCCCGCCACGAGGGATCCGCCCGCCGAGGCGAGCATCGCCGCCTCCGCGAAGTTCCTCCCCCGGGCTGTGAGGAGGGTGTCATCCGCATAGCAGATGACACTCGTCCCCCGGAGGAGGGACCCGCGGAGGAGCCAGTCGAATCCGACGTTCCACAAGAGTGGCCCGAGGACTGACCCCTGTGGAACGCCGGACTCCGCCCTGTAGCGCCGCACCGCGCCCGTCCTGTCTACCAGGAGGACCCCGCGGTCCTCCAGGTAGCTCCCGAGGAGCCTCCGCAGGTATGGAGGCACACCGTGATACCGGAGTGCCTCCATAATGGTGGGGTGGGGGATGGAGTTGAAGGCGTTGGCTATGTCAAACGACACGGCCATCACTCCATCCCCCGCCTCCACGGCCTCTCGCACCTGGCCCTTGAGTCGGGCCAGTGCGTCCACTGTCGAACGCCCTTCCCGGAAGCCGAATTGGGCGTCCGACAGGTCCGGCCCCACCTCCCGCAGGAGGCTCCTCAGCCTGGCGGCGACTAACCCCTCGAACATCTTTCCGACCTCATCGAGCAGAACGATGGGCCGGTATGCCGAGGGGGAGTCCGCCGGACGGCCGTCCTTCCTTATGAGGCACAGCCGCCCGTCCCGCCAGGGCTTCGGGAACCTGCCGGCCGTGAAACACGCGCCGAACAAGTCCCGAAGCCTGGCCTCCATGTGCCGGACGGCGATTTCCAGCACCCGCGCTGGAACGCCGTCCGGCCCCGGAGCCGTCTTCTTGGCGTGGAGACGCAGAGTCACCACGCCAAGCTCCGCCGAGGTCACAGGAGGAGGGACCTCCTCCTCCTCCTCCTCGGGCCGCCTACGTGGCCTGGTGTAACCTAACCTAACCCGACTTTGTTTTATATACCAAGTAAATATTTATAAGTGAAATTTTAAACTATAGGAATAAGCGATAAATGCTTCTAGTAGTCTCTTAATCGATTTTGTTTAAAATTATTACTTTAATATTAAGGAAGCCTTTTAAGAATTTTTCGCTTATCCTTATACTTCCTGAGCTAGCCATCAACGCACAGTTGAAAATATAATTATGTATAAAAATTGTTAAACAATAGTGTGATAGAAGAGATTATTTTTGGCTATATTTTTTTTTGACAGACGAACAAAAAATTCCAATTTTGTACCTGTAGATATTTTGAATCCAAACGATACTATGTGCTTTTATTACTCCTGGCGCCATTTCCGTTATTCATATTGGTATCCAAAAATCATTTAATAAATATTATATTCAGGGTCATGTCAAATATCCAAAATATTCAACACGAATATTATACAAATTATTCTTTTATCATCAATAAATCGATTAAATAACCCAAAAAACAACATTACATATAACTAATATTTCTTGACACCAGAGCAATATAAAAAACAAATTACTTAAAATTATAATATTAATTACGTACGGTTTTTATATTAATTAATATAATAAAACCCATAAAGCCAGAATAAGGTATAAAAAACCTATAAAGAGCGGTTTATCACTTCGATATGTCTCTTAAAACAACTATTTTAAGCACGCGTCAAACACGTGACTTCTCGTTCAAGTTTTGACGCATGCGTGCTGTGTTAATCTATTCGTGTATATCCATTTTTCTTTACTGTTCCTATTTAGTAGACACAAATGGCACATTTCTAGTCACACTTAGAGTTAGATGAGAAATTATCGATTAAATTATTAAAATGAATCATATTTAATGAAAAAGAATTGTTCGAAAATTCGTGATTTTCGTTTGGGATATTGTTAATAATTGCCTGACTGACTGATTTAACAACGCCGCCTAAACCGCTGAAGCTCCATATTTGAAATTTTGACAGTTAATTATTGTAAGAAAGGGTTCATCCACTAAGAAAGGGTTTTTTGAAAATTTCACCCCTAATTGGGTAAAATACGGGATTAACGGTTGTATAAAATTCCATCATTTTCAAAGTAAGAAACATGAAATTTGATATGGTCACTTCTGGTTTGAAATAAATGTTTCCACGAAGGAAATGCTTCGAAAAATACCCGATCCCTGGAGGGTAGATCGGGTTATGTGAAGATTTGGACCCACTAAAACCCCTGCCATTGCTGTCCTCAGCACTGAAGGAGAACGCAGAATCGCTTGCGCATACGCATCCCACATACTGACAAATAAAGACATACTATAAATCTAATGTCTGAATATATAAATAATAATATTCACATCGATACTTTTTAAATTCTAACTCCAATGAATTATTAGCATTTATAATTTTCACTAAGAAAATTAAAAAACAAATTTTAGTTACGGCTCAATTTTGTTTTAATTTTTAATGAAACTTTTACAAAAATGGAACCGACTTCGAAAGTAAAACATGCAATTTCGTATCCTTGTACACACTTATATGATGAACGTTCTATAGGGTTAATTAAAAAATATATACCCATTTAAACAAAATAATTATTTTCAAAATCGGTTAATAAATGACGGAGTTATGAGGTACTAAACATTAAAAAGAAACTAAATGACATACCTTTTTTAAATCAGTTAAACCATTTTTAATGCGCAATAAATATTTAGAGAGTTCGAGAACAATTTCGATAGCCAGTGAATTAATTTGAAATTTTAATTACAAATAAAAATATATACATTTAAATTTCAAATACATCATGACGAACGAAGCAAGGACAGTTGATTAGTATATAATGAATCCTTTCTAAATAATCTTTATGAATCACGTATTTCGTCTCGCTCGCACATATAATGATTGGTTAATAATAGAAGGAGACGGTGTATCCGGGAAAAACCGAAGGCTGCATTCGCCTTAAGTGGAAATTATTTCCAAATGCAAATTTCCTAGTACTGTCATTGAGAAAAAATACTATTTATTCTTTCCGAGTTTTTTTTAGGGTTCCGTACCCTAAAAGGAAAAACGGAACCCTTATAGGATCACTTTGTTGTCCGTCTGTCTGTCTGTCTGTCTGTCTGTCTGTCTGTCTGTCTGTCTGTCTGTCTGTCTGTCGGGATGTCAACCCTTTTTTCTCAGAAATGCATGGACGTATCATGTTGAAATTAATATCATATACTCAAGTCTACGATGACATGCGGCCGTGAAAATATTAAAGTTCTAAGTCAACGCAATCAAAAGATAATGGAAAATATGTCGTATATTTTGACCATTTTAGCGTTTTCGCAAGGGAATCAAAACCTATAGGGTACTTCCCATTGACCTAGCACAATGAAATTTGACAAGAAGTAAGATCTTATGGTACAAATAAAGGAATAAATCTGAAAACTGTAAATTTTTGTATGTATGTTTGTCTGTTTATAAGTTTGTCTTTCAACCTTTTTCTCAGAAACGCGTGAAGGTAACAAATTTTTATCAACGTCAAATACTCAGAGTTGTAATTACTAAAAGCTGTGAAAAAATCAAACTTCTAAGTTAACGCAATCAAAAGATACGGTCATGTATATCACATATTTTAAGTATTTTAGCGTTTTTAACGTTTTTGCAAGGGAATCAAAACCTATAGGGTACTTCCCATTGACCAAGCATTATGAAATTTGGCCAGGAGCAAGGTCCTTTAGTATACATAAAGGAAAAAATCCGAAAACTGTAAATTTCTGTTCGTGTGTCTGTCAGTCTGTACGTCTGTTTTTCAACCTTTTTCTCAGGAACGCGTAGATTGATCAAGCGGAAAATATATTAATCTTAGAATTAAAATTATATCTACTTGTAACAAATTAACATAGAAGTTGACAATGGTCAAAAAAACAATTTCACAAACACTGAGAAGAAATTTGTATCAATACGAAAACATTGCAAAAGCAGCAAACCCTTATAAACAACGCAATGCAATCTATATATCGCAGCTAACAAAATGTTAGCGCGATGTAGCGTACAGCTAATGCCATCTATTACAACATTATGACATTAACTGTGATATAATTCTGCTCGATTAATAATTTTTTTTTATTTTAATTATTATTTAAACGCGCTAAAATAATAAAATAAACTTTTCATTTAAAAGTTTTATCGTCGATTTATAACGTCATTACGTAATTAACATTCAATATAAGAGCTTCACGCGATTTGATTTAAGTACTCGTATTGACTTAGTACGAAAATTTTAAAATTAAATTCAAACAGATCGAGTTATTTAATTTACTTATTTATCTACACATATAAGTCTTCTGGTTATAAGTAATATAATTAGTTATTTATAAATAAACAATTAGTTTTGTTCGAATTAAGGACTAATTATTTTCGTCTTGGCAACACTAATATATATTTTAATATTTTGATTGATAATGTAAATCTAAATATTTTACGAACGTAGTGCAGGGGTAGTGGAGTGTGGTAAAATATAAATAAAAATAAAACGAGAATAAAATATAATATAATTATGTTGTTAATCTCAAAGTCAACAAGTAAGTTCATTGAAATTGTCATGAGATGGCGCTGGGTGTATCCTGAATCGCGCTATAACTTTGATTTTTTGAAAGTATAAGGTGTATTAGTACTTAAAATAAAATTTTGTGTTTCCATGGATTGCATCCATGATTGTGTATTAAATTAAAGTGCTCCTAAGTAGTTTCAAAATAGTTTTTGGGACGTGATCCATATTTACATAATATTTGATTATATTTAAGCGACTTCTAAAAAAGGAGTGTTTTCAATTCGACCTTGTATTTAATTTTTTTTTTGTTTGAAAAGGTATACTTCCAAGGTGGTCCCATTGTCTTCAGGTCAGGATCAGATGATGGGATCCTGGAGAAACTGAGGGAACTCCTCAAATATTATAGGCAAGCCTATACCGATTTAGGTATTTTTGATAGTAACTTATGTTGGAACAGCTGATGAAGACCACAAATGGCGTAGATGGGTTAGTCTTATATAGATTTCTATAAGTTTGTACGGAACCCTCGGTGCGCGAGTCCTACTCGCACTTAACCAGTTATTTATTTAATATGGATATACTGGCTTCCGCTCGCGACAGCGCTCGGGTGTTTTGATAAAACGTAGACTGTGTTATAACGACATATACGAGTCCATAGCCGCACGGTCTTCATTTTGAGAAAATGGCGTCTATAGATGTCGAATCTTTTCTTGATAAAATTGTTCCATTTGTATCAATTTCTTTTATATATAATGAATAAAAAGCAATTTGGTATACTTAAAAGTTTAACTTAGTAATAAGTTTTTCTAATATATGAGATTATTTCGTCAACTTCTAAAATTTGGTACAATAATCAAAACGTTAAATTAAGAAACTTTTTTCCGTACATATTTAGTTGAGACGACATTAAAATAATATTTACTAAGTGAGGTAGAATCAGAATACATCAATATCTCCGAATTTGACTTTTTATGGGTTGACACATTATTGCTTATAAGTATCTATATAAGCTTTATTACTGTAAGGTTAGGAAAGAAAAACAAACATGCATAAATATTCGCGTTTCTAATATTACTTACGCTTAATTGATCGGAAATTGACCGTAGGTCTTTAAATTTCCAACCGATTTCAAAATTGACCACAGATAATATTCTCAATTTGACCACAGACTTCAACAATTAACAAAATACTTAGTAATGTGTGGGAGTTTTTTTATTCAATGTATTTTTTATGCATAATTAAAAATATATTAGCATTCTGCACTCCTTTATATAAACGAGTTTTTTCCTTAGAGCCGACTTACAAAAAGGATGTGGTTCTTTGTTCGACTGTATTTTTTTAATGTTAGTTCATCAATTTCTCCGCCGATTGTAGACCGATTTTAATTTTTCGTTTGAACGGGTATACTTCGAAGTTAGTCATATAGAAATTTTATCAAAATCGGTTCAAAAGTTTGGCTTTAAAATCGAAATAACTTAAACAAGTACGTCATTCAAGTTAACATCAAAAAGTCCCTTAGATTATAATAAATTAATTTTAAATGAATAACAATCCAGTTTCTTGTCTTCTACATTCCCGTGGTAGCTTCCTTATTAATGTATTTTTTTTTCTTTGTATTAACGATTCAAAAGTGCTCGTGGCCTACTTGAATATAGTATATTTTGATTTTGAAACGAAACGTATTTTGCGTTTAACTCTTAATTTGAAAATGTATGCGCTGGCATACATGAAATGAGAAAAAATATTTTGTTTAAAAAATTGAATTATGTTGTGGCATACATACGTTTTCGGGAAAACTAAACTTTTCAGATTTTTTAATTTTTTTTATGATGGTTTTATGTGTATCAATTAGAAAAAAAAGCTGCATTTTATACTTTGCCAAATTAAGGGATAAAGTCGGTCCCTAATCAAAAAAAAAAATTCAAAATCAGAATATTTTTATTCCAAATAATTTAAATTATTTTAGTTCTTTTTGAACGTCAAGAAAATGAATCTACCAGTCTTGGGGTAATTAAAATTAATGGGCCTAATCTTGCAATTCGGACTTTAACACCATCATAATCTTATGTACGGAAATGTATAAAAATATCTAATTCACAGTTTATTTTTAGTCATGGTTTATTTTAAGAGGAACATAATTAACAATGAATATATTTATATGTTTTTTGTCTATTAAAATTAAGAAAAAACAATTTGTTTCCTGTGCTTTTCATGTGAAGGCTGTAGCGATAAATAAAATAAATAACAAACAAATAATAAAAATATTATAAAGCTGAAGAGTTTGTATGTTTGCTTGAACGCGCTAATCTCAGGAACTACTGGGCCGATTTGAAAAATTCTTTCAGTGTTAGATAGCCTATTTGTCGAAAAGGTATAAGGCTATAGGCTATATATTATCACGCTAACACCAAAAGGAGCGAGCACCAATGAAGAATGTTTCAAAATCGGGGGATATTTTCCTATTGAGAGAGATTACGCTGCGTGCGCTGCGTAAACGGTTAAAGTTTCGCAAAAATCATGTATGACAAAATTATTCCCCTTTAAAAGTTCTATAAAAATTCCGCGACAGCATATATCTATCTTTTAAGGTTAGCTCACTATAACCTTTTTTATGCTAACTAAATTTGTTCTAAAATAATGCATTATTAGCCCAAAGTAACTATTCCACGCGGACGAAGTCGCGGCGGAAGCTAGTAAATAATAAATTCGATAACATTATTTCTTAGGTGAGAATTATATTTGTAAGTTTTACACTCGTAACTGATAAATGGACGATGATAAGCAACACTACGTCAAGCCACACGGACTTCATTTTGAGAAAATGGCGTCTAAACATGTCAAACCTTAATCAATAGAAGTATATATCCATCTTTTCTTTTCTATTTTGTTAAAAGGTATCACAGATACTTTTGAATCGTGAATACAAAAGCAAAATCAATATATAAAATATAATATAAATATATAAATATAATAACGTGGCTACCACCGGTTCGGAATGTAGATTCTACCGAGAAGAATCGACAAGAATCTCGATAGTGACTCATTTAAAATTAGGTCAATACAATTTTTTTCAATAAGAACTTGTGTTAATCTTTATAAGAGTCTGAGAGCAAAACTTATAAGTGTCTCGGGTATATTGTGGAAATAGGAAGTAAGAAAGGAATGGGGGAGGGGCTTAGGCTTCCGGCTTTTTACCGTACAGAACGCATATGTATTAGCAATTTCACGTCAATCAAACTCAAACTCAAAATATACTTTATTCAAATGGACTTTTTAAAGCACTTTCGACTCGTCAAATCATATGTCATATTTTTGTAGATTTTTATAAAGCTACCACCGATTCGCAATGTAGTCTCCACCGAGAAGAATCGACAAGAAACTCGATAGTAACTCTTTATAATCATTCATACATTAGTATTTTTATTGCATTTTCATTTTGTTATCCCGTTAGAAAATCAACGCGTATCAAATCCACGCCTCTATGGTACCAAAATATTCTTGTATAGTATAATATGCTTTATTTATTAAAGATTTCTTAAAATAGGCTTTAAACTTATTAAGTGGCAAATGTAAAATCTTATATGAGAGTGAGGTACTGACCTAGTCGAGACAAAGCATATATGAACTAACTCAATTGTCTACAGCTAGGCACTACCTAAATTTATCTGTTTAAACACACTTATCTAGAAAATTCAAACCATAAAAATCATAAAGCAATAAAAAATATTTAAACAACGAAAAGCTATATAGATTCTACTCAGAACCGTCTAGAAAAACGATACTTAATCCTTAATTAAACATCAATTACATTGATTTAACTCACGAAACGGTGTGACAAAAATGCGCCAAGTTATTTAAAATGTTTTTAAATCAAGGTGATCGGAACCGGTACAAAATATAATACTATTTTAAAAAAATACGTATATGCAAAACAAGGTTTGAGTGTAGCCTTGTTTGAATCCTTAACGGTCAATATTGAGATGTCTAAGGCGTTGCGCAAACGCAGACACGTTTTGAACTACTTCCATATAAGGGGGAGTTTCTTAATTAATTGGGTAGTTTTTTATGTATTTTCCACGATTACTCGAAAACGGCTTGACCGATTTTGTTAATTCTTTTTTTATTTGAAAGAGTATATTCTCTCATTGGTGTGGTCGAATTTTCATCAAAATCTGTTTAGTAGTGTAGTTGTAAAATTAAAATAACTGCAATAAGTGTGTCATATAAGTAAAGGAAATAACGTTTGAAGCTAATTCCCTTTGTAAACAGTCGGTTCTGTATTTTTATTTATTACCCGTATGTATATATGTTTATATGTTCGCAAAACACCGAACACTTTTTGATCAACAATCGGGTAATGTCAAGTGGAAGCAATGACACACTAATAGTGGCTACGTCTGTAAAGTTAGTGGTTACTTCAAATCTTATCTTATTATTTATTCATCGTAAGTTAAACTTATAAGTTTTGCTCTCAGACTTTATCATTTTACATAAGTTTTTTGTCATTGCTTTACACCTGAAAGAATTTACTGTCAGTGTCTTATTTGATACATTCGCTTTTCGTAATTACCGATTACGAGTTGTTTTATATTTACGACAAAAAAACTTACTAGTTAATTCCAACCTTAGACGAAAAAATAAGGACAAAGTCAAAAATAAAGGCACATTAAATTATTTTTATTGTCATTACCTTTATTTTGACAGCCACAGCTTCCGTAACCTAGGTAACTGTTACTAGGTTACAGAGTTGTTTTATATCAAATACTAGCTGACCCACGCGAATTCACTCGCGTTTATGGTTACTGCTTCTCTCCTATAAGTCGTAGCGTGATATAACCTATAGCCTTCCACAATAAATAAACTACCTAACACGAAGAGAATGTTTCAATTCTAACCAAATAAATTGTTTAACTTTATAATATTAGTATAGACGTAAGCAAAACTTACAAATTCTCACCTAAGACGAAAAAAAATGTTAAAATTTGTGAAAATTGAACGATAGTGGCATGTTTGGATCGAAGAATGTTTGTAACTCTTTTGCGAAAAAAGTACTGAACATATTTTAATGAAACTTTATAGTAAAATAGCTAATACTTATACGGATTTGGCGGTACCTCACTCGCACAAAACATCGACGTGAAGTAGCTAATACAGCCCCGTTGAAATCTGTGATCTCAGCATCGTGTGTGTACGAACCTTAACTTTAAAGCAACACCCACACACGATGAGATTAAAACGGATGTATTCCATTTAAGTCATTACACTAATCAAAGTTCAATTATACCAAAAAAAATTAACATACTATAAGACAAAGTTTAATTTAAATATTTTCGTTAATATATTATATACTAGCTAGTGCTCGCTACTTCCTCTGCGATGTCTAACGCTTACGTCATAGTAGCTTTATGCATGCAAAGTCTCGGCTCGATCGGTTTAAAATTGATAAAGTTTCATACAAACTATCATCCCCTATTTTATCCCCTTAGTGATAGAATTAATCAAAATCCTTTCTTATCGAATGCCTCCGTCATAACATCTACCTGCATGCCAAATGTCAGCCCGATCCGTCCAGTGGTTTGGGCTGTGCGTTGATAGATCACTATGTCAGTCAGTCACCTTTGAGTTATATATATTTAGCTGGTCTATTGTTCTTTATTTATCTTTATTTGGTAACAATAATCTAAATGAAACTCTGAATGAAATTCAAACAATTATTTTTCATTATAATTTTGTATAAAGATTCAGTTCAATCATTTAATCGATAATTTCTTATCTAATTCTTATGTATGGCTAAAAATATGCTATCAGTAAAAGTCGAATTCGGTCATATTGAAGAATACATCAATATAATACGTCACGTATTTAATATTATTTTAATATCGTCTCAACTAAATAACGGAAAAAGTTTCTTAATTTAATGTTTTGAATGTTATACCATATTTTGCAATACGAAATAATCTCATATATTAGAAAAAGTTATTACTAGGTTAAACTCTTAATTATACCAAATTGCTTCTTATTCATAATATTATTATCCAAAAATTATCACGTGTACAACGTTATTCAACAACTTTTGAAGTCGTCTACACAAGTATGGGAAAATAAGTACGGGAAAATGCTTCTTAATTTAATGTTTCGAATATTAATGTGTACCCAATATTTTGCAATTTGCAATAATTTAATATATTTGAAAAACTTTTTATTATACCTATTTATGCTTATAATTCATTATACATATATATTTTATCAAAATAGAAAAGATGATATGCATATATGGATGCTGATAAGCAATAATATGTCAACCCAAAAAAGTCAAATTCGGAGATATTGATATATTTAGATACTGCATCACCTATTTAACATTATTCAACAAAAAATAAAGTCATATAAACTAAATAAGTAGGAAGAATGTTACTTCATCAATTGTTTCGAATTTCGAGATCATTCCTTATTTTGTATATTATACAATAATCTCATATATTTAAAAGACTTTATTAGAAAATATATGAAATATATCAACCTGGTTTTAATTCATTATACCTTTATCAAAAATGGAAACAAAATAAGGAAAAATACTTATTAAAACAAATTGATTATCGGTTTGACATCTTCAGACGCCATTTTCTCAAAATAAGGTTCGTGTGGCTTGACACAGTATTGCTTATCAGCGTCTAAATAACAAATTATTCCATCATTCATGTACAAGAATAGCCTATAATTTAAACACGTTCGAACGAAAATAAAGTTGAAATAAGTCATTGGGAAATCCGGATGAAACAACAATGTCCCGTATTAATGACATGTGACATTACTAAAAGAAATTTTCCGTAAACGCTGTTCCGGATGCATTATTCCGTACTAAGAGTGCGACATAATGGAGATAATGTTGTGCGACTTTATAATCTATATATGGACGCTGATTAGCAATAATGTGTCAACCCGTAAGAAGGAAGTTGATTTGGGAGATTTTGATGTATTTTGTTACTGCGTCACCTATTTAACATTATTCAAAAAATTTGTGTTTTATCATATAAGCAATATAAATACCAAAAAAGTTTCCTAATTTAGTTTTTTCGAATTACAAGTGCGTTCTATAATTTAAAACGTATACAATAGGAAAAGGAATTTCTCAAATCGAATCAGTAGTTTCAGAGATTAACCCCTACATACAAACTAACACACAATTTTTACCTCTTCATAATATATAAATATAACTGTAAATTTTCATAAAAATTTGTTTCATCGTTTTTATGTGAAAGAGACACCAACATCCATCCGCTTAAACATAAATTTATCCTTCCTTACTTTCACAATAATAATAGTAGAAATATTATCTGATTGACGCAGAAGGAAGGTAAATTTTAGCGTGCATATATTCATGTAAGTATATAATTATGTCCTTTAAACGGTGACCTCCTGTAGCGTAACTATACCATCTGAGGCCCGTGGCAAATTCTTTGGATGGGGCCAGTAAAAATCGTCACGTTACAACTTAATTTTAACGAACCACTTAAGTAGTTACCCAAAACTATTAATAATATTGTGTGCATTTTAGTTAAATATCTGATAAGTTTTATTATCAAGAACATAGATTTATAATGAAATAATAATTTACTTTTGATAACATTTTTATTAAGTTCTTTTAGGGCGGGGCCCTCTCGGGTCAGGGGCCCGTGGCTTTTTTCCAGCCCTGCCACCCTGTAGTTGTAATAAAACTAGTAGAGAGTCTACTCGTAACCACGAACGCTGTAAAGTGCTCGAAACGTCGGGATGATAAAAATAATTAATATACGCGATTTAAATCCGTTTAATATAGTTTTATTTCAATGAGTAATAATCGCGGAAATCTAAGACAACATCCTATAGTTACGCCCCTGCCTGTAGTCTAAACGGCTCGACCGATTTTGAAGTGTAAGGTGCCATTAGACACGTACTCTTCCCAGAATGTCATAAGCTGTGTCAAGCCACGCGAACTTCATTTTGATAAAATGGCGTCTAAAGATGTCGAACCTATTCTTAATCAAATTGTTTAAGTATACATCTTTCCTATACTGTTTCGATAGAAGGTGTAATGAATTAAAGCAGATCAAAGAAATGTTTTATCTTATAATAAGCATTTCTAATACATGAAATTATTTTATAAAGCAAAATATGTAACGCACTTCATTATTCGAAACATAAAACTCATAAAAAAATCTATATTTATTTAGTTTAGATGTTCAATATCAGATTTATTTATCAGAATACATCAATAACTCCGAATTTGACTTTTTGTGGGTTGACACATTATTGCTGATCAATAACATCACGCTATTACTCACAGGAGCGAAACAGCAATCTCAAACGCGAGTAAAACCGCGACCGACAGTTAGCTTATACATCCGAATATCATATAGATTACTTCATATCAACATATAACCCTGTCGAATCTGTGAAAGCTTGTTAAAATTAATAAATAAATAGACAGGTAATTAATATTTTTAACTTTACCACTGTAAAAAGGTTCTCCGCAGGGCCACCCGGCATGGTAAAATAGTCCAGTCACGAAAGCTTTCACAGAAACCACACCGAACTACTTTTAAAAAATAACCAACGACCTTATATACGTCTTGCCTTACTAAAAAGAAAAACATAAATTTAACATTTTTATAAATGGATGCTGATAAGCAATAATGTGTCAACCCACAAAACGTCAAATTCGAAGATATTGATGTATTTTGTCACTGCGTCGCCTATTTAACATTATTCAATAAAAAATAAAGTCATATAAATTAAATAAGTACGAAAAAAAGTTTCTTAATTGATTGTATCGAATTTCAAGGTCGTTCCATATTATGTAATTTATACAATAATCTCTTTTATTAAAACAACTTCTTATTTGATAATATATCAACCTGCTATTAATTAATTATACCTTTTATCATAAAGAAAAGAAAAATATAAATAAACACTCATTCAAACAAATGTATTAAGAGTAGATTTGATATCTTTAGACGCCATTTTCTCAAAATGAAGTCCGTGTGGCTTGACACAGTATTGCTTATCAGTGTCCAAATATTTTTTAAAAAGACGGGAACCGACTTTATATGTAATATCGTTTATTTCAATGACGTACTTATTCCAGCTATTTCAATTTAAAACTAAACTAATTTTGATGAAAATTCTATGGGACCAAACCAAAAATAAAATTAACAAAATCAATCGATCCGTTTTCGAGTTTCATTGATAAAAATGTCGCCGGAAAATTAAGAACCTTCTCGTTTTTAAAGTGGGTCAAAAATGAATACTAACGTCGTATGCGAAGATGTTATAGTCATTTTTCTGTTAGTATAAATAAGCAACACATGATGTTAAGTGATCACCACAAATGGGTTGCAAATTAATAAAAAATCAAAACCTCGACCACGTTACAAGCCCTCTGAAATCAGCAGTACCGTATCAATATTAGTTCTGTATAAAAGCCTATAAGTGAGAAACGTTACTAACCAAATCTAAATCATTACAGATTCTTAACGGTAATTCTGATTGAAAAACGATACGAGAAACCTAAAAATGATTTTTAAATACTTATTCAACGATTGACTTGACATATTTCGTCGATTTTAATTTTTTTTTTTTCACATTATATCGTCGAAATTCGGCCATTTTGAATTTTATTCAATCTTTGACTTTAGGGCTCTACTGACGGATTAAACGACGTATCACGGCTCACGCACTGAAATAGAGCCACAGAGATACTTCAAATATATACATAGGCAAATAATCACATTACCCTCCCTTACGTCGCGCAGTCGGGTAAAAAGAATGGATGAAGGGGAATAGGAAGTAAGGGAAGGAATGGGGAAGAGAGTTAAGTATATTTAAAATTATGAAATAATAAATAATGTATTATTCGCAATAATACTTGCAAGATAAATAACATTATTTTTTCTGTACTTGCATTCGAAAACTTGAAATAATAAGGACAAAGATAAATTTACATTCTTATATTAAATTATATTTAAATTTTCAATTAAATAAAAACAAGACACTTTTAAATTATATTTTATAACTAAATATATTGCGTTCACACGTATTGATAATAATATTCAAAATTTTAACCATTTCCAACTTTGAAAGTTCGTCAATTGACTTATTAAACCAAAAATACCCTAAGCTGTCAAACTCAACTAGTTGCTAGACAACGTCGTCCAAAGTTAACGATATTCTGTGTGCCGAAATTCATATGCTTATAATGTATTAATATTTACATATATAATAATAAAAGTTATATACATAAAAATATCAATCAGAGAACCATCGAGAAAATTGTTAATATATTTAGACGCTGATAAGCTATAATCTACACAAGGACGTCATTTTGAGAAAATGACGTCACAACGTATATATCACGACGTATATATCCATCTTTTCTTTTCTATTTTGATAAAAGGTATAATGAATTAAAAACAGATTGATATATTTAATGTGTTATCTACTAAAAAGGTTGATCAAATATTTGAGATTGATAAATTGTAAAATATGGAACGCACTTGAAATTCGAAACATTAAATTAAGTAACTTTTTCCGTACTTATATAGTTTATATGACTTAATATTTTTTTTTGAATAATGTTAAATAGGCGACGCAGTATCATAATACAATGAATATCTACGAATTTAACTTTTTGTTTGTTGACACATTATTGCTTATCAGTATTCATTTATGAATCATTATTTACATGTTACAAGAAATGGATGCTGATAAGCAATACTATGTCAAGGCACGCGGACTATGATTGAGTCGCGTCAATATGATTGAGAAAATGTCGTCTACACATGTCAAATCTATGCTTCATAAAGTTTCAAGAAGTGTACCTTATATATATATAATCTAATAATGGGTTTATTTAATATATTAGATTATTGCATATCGCAAAGTATGCAATACACTTTAATTTTCGAAACTATTTTGCGTAATTATTTAGTTTAAATGACTTGAAAATGTTTAGAATAATGTTTTGATAAATTCTATAATTTCTCCAAAATATGGACAGTCATCTCTGTCACGCGGGAACTAATAGGATACAAATAAAATCTATACTAATATTATAAAGCTGAAGAGTTTGTTTGTTTGAACGCGCTAATTTTAAGAACTACTGGTTCGAATTGAAAAATTCATTTTGTGTTAGATAGTTTATTTATTGAGGAAGGCTATAGGCTATATTACATCACGCTACAACTCGAGTGATACCGCAAGGGACAGCTAGTAGATCAAAAATATAAATAATACTTCCTTATTTTTACATTCGATGACATAAAATTAAAAAAAAAAATAAGTCGCAGTACTGTTATGTAAAATGTAAACAGGTTCTTACATAACGTAACACGAAGATATACACTTAATGTCAATTACACGGCCATGGTGCACGGATAAGGGTTCCCACAGACTATTCTCAACCGACTTCGAAGAGAGGATGTTCTCAATTGTATGTATGTTTTTTTTTCATGTTTGTTACTTCAGAAATTCATTCTTAATCAGATTTTGATATATCTTACATTTCAATGGAGACATCCAAAAAGGTTTTAAGTTTGACCGCTATGTGTGTTTGTGGCACCGTAACTCCTAACGGTTGATCCGATTTGGGTACGTTTTTTCTTATTTCAGAGGCTTTTATAGCGATGATCATTAGACATGTTATACCAAAATCGGTTTAGCCATTTCCAGATCATGAGTTCTTTTCTTCTATTTTTTTAAGGTTTTTGTGTGTTTGAAATTTTATGAAAAGTTTTTCTGTTCCTATGGTTTTGTTTTAGATTGGTCTCATGGATTTTTTATTAATCTTCTCGTAAATACAACGAATAAGTTGACAAAGTTTTATAGATATCGGTTAACGATATGGCACCACATAAAATACAAACAAACATTCCTCTTTTAGCTAAGGGTTATTACTGTTTTAATTTTTAAAATTAGTTTTTTCGTATAACCTTTGACTTTTCGTTTAATATATGTAAACTTTTCATTGCTAGCAGACTTTCCTTTCCAATATAAAGAAAACAGCGAGTTTGCATTTTTAAAGTATAAATATTATTTCTACAGTTCAAGGTACCGAATAATAAATTTAAAAAAAAAATCAATTTTTTGGATACAAAACACAAAAAACGTTTTGGACTTCGGCCATTTATTTACACATGAACGTCCCAAAATGTATATAGAAATTTATATTTTTCGAAATCATATTTTATGAACCACAGAATTATATGAAATTACTAGCAGTTACTCGCGACGTTGCCTGCGTATATTATAATACCCTCTGCACAACTATAAGGGATGATTTTCGAATTCGGTGATATAAATATTTATTTATTCACCCTAATAAATATTTATGCTAGTTTAAGGATAATCGCCCAAATCAAATTAAATTTTGACCATACAAACTTCACCACACCCTTACAGTTCAATAGGGGATGATATTCGTGCATTTTATGGTTCACATTTCATTACTATCATCCAAAAGTATGCGTTTAAATTTTAAGTTAATACGACCACGGAAAATTTTCAATACAAATGTTTTACCTTCATAGGGGTGGAAAATCGAAAAACCCTTTCTTAGTGGATGCTTACAAAAGACACCTATATCCAAAATTTCAAGTTTGTAACCCCATCGTTTTAGGCTCTGCTTTGACGAAACAGTCAGGACAAGTAATTTTATATATATACATATTTTAATTAATAACTTAGCTAACTCGTTATATACAGATTTTGAAATCCGCCATTATAATACTAACACGTGTAAAATATGCGTACTGTCTGTAGACGCCTTTAAATAATATAATTATTTCCTTATAGATTTTGCATACATTTATTATAAAATTTTCCTAAAAATCTTAATATCTTTGATTATAATACAACACAAACAATATCATGTCTGTACGTCAGATATATAACGTAATGAATACTATCTTTGCCTCGCCGTTTTACATGCGTTTATTTGAGATAAAATTATATTTATATAATGTTTACCGTCCCTAGTTGAATCGTATATTGTTCACTATTTCATTGATTTTGTTTTCGATTTTTTTTTATTATTGAAATAAATCGAATTTCTAAAATAAATGTAGTCAAGTTACTCCTTATAACATTAACGAGTGAAAGTCAAGTCAAAATCGGTCGAGCCACTTTAGAATTTTCTTACTTTTTCGAACAGATAGATTATTGTGTATTACAAAATTGATCTCACTTCAAAATTCAAAACACTTAATACAGAATTATTTTTCTGTAATTATTTAGTTCAGATGATTAAAAAAAATTTTGTTCAAAGTTTAATACGTCGTACGTCATAACATCTACCTGCATGCCAAATTGCAGCCCGATCCGTCCAGTGGTTTGAGCTGTGCGTTGATAGATCACTATGTCAGTCAGTTACCTTTGAGTTATATATATTTAGATTAGACAGAACTGATATTGATGGGGTACTGCTGACTGCATATGGCCTTGTTAGGTAGTCAGGTTTTTATTTTATTTTTTTAATTAATTTCTTGTTATTGTCTTATTTAGCATCCAAATATGGCGTATTTCTCTCCACACATAAGAGCTCGATAAGAAATTATCGATTGAATGATTGAACTGAATCATTTTTTATAATGCAAAATTATAATGAAATTAAAAAGTCTTCGATTTGTGATTTTCGTTCGGGGTATTGTTGCTAAATAAAGAGTTTTATCTGTGTCGATGTTGGTCTGTCTGTAATCATATCCAGATGGTATTTATTTTGTAGCATTCAAAATCTAGATGGTATCCAGGCTTGATGGAAGAGCTGGAAGGTGGAATATTTCCCATCGAGTTGAAATAAATTCTTAGTTTTTTAGTTCTTATTATTAAAATGTATAATGGCTTATTAAAAAAAAAAAAAACATTTTTCATCATCAGTAATACCTTCACAAAATTCTAATGCAGTCGAGCTCAGCTCGTTACAAACAATTATTTTATAATACATAGTGACATTGAAAATGTAACGTATTTATGTAACAATTATTTAATTTAATTGTATCGTGCGAGGCGTAACTATACCATCAGCGTGGCAAATTCTTTGGATGGGGCCTTCACGTAAAAATCGTTACATAATAACTTAATTTTAATGAACCACTTATATCGGTATCCAAAACTATTAATAATATTATGTGAATTTTAGTTGAATACCTGATAAGTTTTATTTTCAACATTTTTATAATTTTTAAGTTCTTTTAGTGCGAGGCCCTCTTAGGTCCGGGGCCCGTGGCTTTTTGCTAGCCCTGCCACCCTATAGTTACGCCCCTGGTGTCGTGGTTAATCAGTAGCTAAGTCTCGATCACAGACGTAATAATATTCGCTTTATTTATAAATAATATTAAATGATACTCTTCATATATTATTTTAGTCTAAGGTCCAATTCAGTTACGATTAAAGCCCACAGTAGCTTAATCGGAGATTATCTACATTAATATTATAAAGTTAAAGAGTTTGTTTGGATGCTGATAAGCAATACGGACAATTAAAAAATAGTAAAATTAAATATGAAAATTAAGCGACAACAAAGAACAAAGAAAAAATAATAATTAATAGGAGGTACATATGAAAATGGTAGAGGATGTTTATAATAAATATAAATGATGAATAAGAATGATAATTAGTTTATTTCTAACATAATTCATGAGTGCAGACATAATTATTACAGTAAATAGACGAACTATAAAAATAAAATAATAAAAAAATTATAACAACAAAAAAAATTAACAACTAAAAATTAAAACTAAGATTAAAATTAAACATATTTACTAATAATTATAACAAAAATAATATTTAAAAAACTACTAATAATAATAAATCAGTTTAAAGAAACGATTAGAAAAAAGACTTTAGACTTAAACAATTTGCATCTTTAACGGTGGTAATACTATTCTTACTACCTAACTTCCCTTATCTCATAATTTCTCGGCTTTAAGAAGAATTATCACATTAATATTTATAACCTAAAAAAAGTAGAATTCGGATATATTCTAATAGTGCGTCATGTGTCTAATATTATTAAAAAAAATTAAAGTCATTTAAACTAAATAAACAGAAACATGATTCTTAATTTAATGTTTCGAATATTGATGTGTGTTCAATAATTCGAAATATGTAATAATCTTGAGAATAAAAAACTTATTAGTGGAAAAAACTTTTTATTTTATCAATCTGCTTTTAATTAATTATATCTTTAATCAAAATAGAAAAGAAAAAATGGATATAATTATATTTGTTGGTTGATGGCCAGAATAGCAATACTTCTACATCTGACATTATGAACAAATTATACAATTATACAAATTGTACAATCAGGTGTAAAATAAATAATATTATTATTACTGTCACTTTAATTCAACGTGAAATATAATAATTAAAAACTTAACACCTTAATATCACAATTAACAAATTAAACATCACAGACAAACGATCCGCTCGAGCGTCCTTTTTTCAAGTTCCCTCCAAAGACAATTTTATACTTTTACGTTCCGTTAGCACGCGACGCTACGTTAATAAGATGTATGGCCACACCGCGTGCTTTGCGTGCTTTGCATGCTTATAATAACTCCGACATACTTATATGTCTTCTAATAAATTTATCAAGAATTGGCAATCGAACGGTGAAAATTTTATTAAAATCCATCCAATAGTTATCGAGATAAATGACATCACACAGCACGGTCGTGTAAGAATGAGTTCTCGTTATAGTACGTTTATACGATAACAGATGGCGTTAGTAGTTCATTAAATCGCGCTTACGTTGTGTTCGTTGGGAATGTATATATTGTAAAAGATACTTTGACTATGTGTCCGATTTGAAAAATTTTTTTATGTTTTTGGAAATCGCAAGCAACCAATGTTGCTAACGCGATATAAATTATACTTATCATCATAGCAATTGGATGCTGATAAGCAATAATGTGTCAACCCACAAGAAGACAAATTTGGAGATATAGATGTATTTTGATACTGCATCACCTATTTAACATTTAAAAAAAATTGTAGTCATATAAATTAAATAAGTACGGAATAAATTGGTTCGAATTTCAAGTGCGTGCCATTTTTTTGCAATTTATACAATAATCTGAAATATTTAAATAACTGTTTATAATATAATATAGTAAATGTATCAGTCTGATTTAAACTCATAATAGCTTTTATCAAAAAATAAAATAAAAGATAGTTATATACTTTTACAAACATATTTGTTAAAAATAGGTTTAACATCTTTAGACGCCATTTTCTCAAAATGAAGTCCGCGTATGATATGATGTGAACTTGACACAGTATTGCTTAGCGTCCAATTAGTATATAACAATAAAAAAATTATCTACAGTATAATATTATAATTATTATTATTAATATATAAATTATCTATACTGATCATATTAAACAATAATATTTTTAATTACCATGAATTGTTTGTTGAGGAAGGTTTTAGCCTATAATGTCACGACTTATAGGAGCGAAGTTATAACCGTTAACGCTATTGATACAGTAAGGAACAGCTAGTCTAAATGGATACTGATAAGCAATACTGTGACAACCCGATAAAAGTCAAATACGGAGATATTGATGTATTCTGATAATGCGTTCTATATTTAACATTTTTTTTTTAATTTATCAAGTCACTTAAACTAAATAATAATAGAAAAAAGTTTCTTAATTTAATGTTTTGAATATTGAAGTGTGCTCAATATTTTGCAATTTGCAATAACCTTATATATTTATATAATAAAATGTTTATTATCTCAGTCTGCTTTTAATTCATTATACTTTTTATCAAAATAGAAAAGATAAGATGCGTCTTCAAACAATTTTGTTAAGAATATGTCTGACATCTTTAGACGCCATTTTCTCAAAATTAAGTTCGTGTGGCTTGACACAGTATTGCTTATTAGCATCCAAATATGCTTGTCATATATCTTGAAGATCCAATTTTTTTCTGGGGCACAATTTTATTCCTACTTAAATTTCGTTATTTAGTTTAATATATAATAAAAAAACATTTAAATAGTAATACTTACGGTTCAAAGTAAACATTTTGCTTCACACATATATACTGTAGCACTTCACTTTTAAATATATTCACTTTGTATAATTATATTAATATAATATATATATTATTATGTTATAAAATAAAATACGGTTATTTTTGAAATATATGAGTTATATATATATATATAATTATATATTTTTTTTAATTTATGAAAATTATACTTTCATATTGTTTATTATTATGAAAAATGTTCCACTTTTTATTCCACAGCTGTTCTTGAGAAACCTGTAACAAATAGAATAATAAATGTTAATAAAAGCAAAAGAAAAATTATTATATTTTAGAAATTTTATATTTAAATTTATGAAGAGTTTATCCTAGTAATAACTTTTTAATGGCAAAATTTATGACCTAAACCTTAAAGAATAATTATTTGTTTTAAATTTTTTATGTACATAGTTTTTTTATTTTAATTTATAATTATAATCATGTGATTTTAAATGTTATAATTTTTTTTTTACATAAACGCCTGCAAGAAAAAAATACTAATAATCGTTAAAGGAAAAAGAATGCTATTTTTAATTGAATAGGCTTCTGTAATATGGTAAAATAAATTATAATAAAAACCGATCACGTGCGAGTCAGACTCGTACACGGAAGTGTCTGTTCCGTCCGTTCGTAAATGTAAAAGAAAATCTGGTTAGTAACCGTAATTGTAACTCAAGAACGGCTATTTTCTATAATCTATGCTTTCTTGGATTTGTATTCACCTCAAATAGTAGAATCTATACATTTATATTTAAAGCAAAAATTTTGAACCGCTTTTATGGGGTATGAAATTTCGGATACGTAGAGTTTATATAGAGAAGGTGAAACGGGAATGCTAATGCTTTGTTTTTTTTTATGCTTAAAAATACATTAAATAAATACAAAAACATTACGCACACTACCATGTATTTGACTCACACGTATATACTATTTTGTTTATTGTTAGTCTGTCGTCAAATTGAGAATAGATTATCTGTGGTCAATATTGTAAACAGTGAAAAATTAATTGAACTATTGTTGAGTTTCGAAACCCAAAACGAAATGTATTATAAATTTGCCATTTTTATATCTGTCTGTGGTTTTTGTTAATAATGCTGATGTAAGGGATATTGTTCTTAGCTATAAAAATTTCTTCAGACCCTTAAAATGATCAGCTATTTTCTAGTCGTTGAAAGGATCTGACCAACTTCTATTGATATTTAGCTTGTTAAATGGACGCTGATAAGCAATATTGTGTTAAGCCACACGGATTTCATTTTGAGAAAATGGCGTCTAAAGCTGTCAAACGTATTTTTAATAAATATGTTTGAAGAAATATATATCCATCTTTTCTTTTATTTTTTGATAAAAGATTTAATGAACTAAAAGCAGGTTGATATATTTAATATATTATCTAATAAAAAGTTTTTCAAATATTTGAGATTATTGCATAAATTGCAAAATATGGAACGCAATTGCGTCCGACAAAAACATTTCAATTGAAATTCGTAACAATTAATTAAGAAACTTTTTTCCATATTTATTTAATTTATATGACTCCAATTTTTTTGAATAATGTTAAATAGGTTATGCAGTATCAAAATACATCAATATCTCAGAATGTGACTTTCTGTGGGTTGACACATTATTGCTTATCAGCATCCAAATAATGTGTAAATTTACTATACTGTTCATGATATCAATCAGCAGAAAACACCAACTTACAGCAAAAGTATCGTGTTGCTCGTTGAAATGGTCTTAATGACTAGATTGTGATTTTATACTATTTCAAATTTTATGTTATATATGAATTTGATTAAATATTACAACATACTGAGTTAGTAACCGTTGGAAATATGTATTTACAAACTAATAATCAATGATTGACATATGGAGATCGTGACCTCGCTTGACCGATTTCGTTAACATTTAGTGCAAAGTGCACGTTAACATAAAGTGAACCAAACCAAATAATATAAACCATTACATTATATATATATATATATATATATATATATATATATATATATATATATAAATTATCCGTGTGGCTTGACACAGTATTGCTTATCAGCGTCCAAATATTTTTTACTTAATCAGTGTACAAATTATATCCTCATGATTTAATTAAGACTATCTCTATTAATTTGGAGATAGCGTTAACTTTAGAGACACTTTAAACTTTAATTAGCAATAATGTGTCAACCCACAGAAATTCAAATTCGGATATATATGTAAATGTATTCTGATAATTTGTGTAGTATTTGACATTAAAAAATTGTTCTTCTATACTAATGCAGTACGGAAAAAAGTTTTTTTTAACTTCATGTGTTTCAATATTTTATAATATACAGTAATCTCATATATTTGAAAAAGTTATTATTAGATAAAACTTGTTATTACACCAAAAAACTTTTAATTAATTATACTTTTTATCAAAATAGAAAAGAATACAAGGATATAAACTTCTTCATAATAATTCATTAAGAATACGTTTCCCATGTTAGACGCCATTTTCTTAAAATGGAGCCCGTGTGGCTTGACGTGGTATTGCTTATCAGCGTCCACATATTCTATCCATTCTCGTCACTCCTCACATCCATCTCAATATTTGCATATCTCCTGCATGCATTGTCTTTTCATCCATCCATTTCACTGCCCAACACTTCATACATCAAGACAGGTCAACCTAAACTAGTATTATAAAGCTGATGAGTTGTTTGAACGGAAAAGAACTATTGATTCGAATTGAAAAATTCTTTTTATGTTAGATCGTTTATTTATTGAGGAAGGCTATAGGCTATATTACATACTGCGACTGATATATAGTGTATAATACATGCCTATTGTAGTAGTGAAAGACGACAATTTCAAAGATTTTTAATGTGATGACTTAAATGGGTAGATATAATTTAGGAGGGCGTAGAGGGTGTACTGTATTTACATTACATCGGTGCGAAGCCGCGGTGGCGGATGTAATGGAAATACAGTCGCTTGGAAATACAATAATATAAAATTTAAATTGAACGACGACGACGACGACCAACGACAACGTAACATTAACCATAAATGGATGCTGATAAGCAATAATCTGTCAACCCACAAATAGTCAAATTCTGAGATGTTGATGTATTTTGATACAGCATCATCTATTTAACATTATTAAAAAAAATTGAAGTCATATAACTAAATAAGTACGGAAAAAAGTTTCTCAATTAATCGTATCGAATTTCAAGTGCATTCCATATTTTGCAATTTATACAATAATCTCGAATATTTGGAAAACTTTTTATTAGATAATATATTAAATATATCAGTCTACTTTTAATTAATAACACTTTTTATCAAAAAATAAAAGAAAAGGTAAATATATACTCCTTCAAACATATTTATTGAATAGGTGTGTCATCTTTAGACGCCATTTTCTCAAAATAAAATCCGTGTGGCTTGACACAGTATTGCTTATCAGCTTCCAATTAACATGAACTTTTCTAAAAATAAAATGAACCGATTGCTAGAACAAAATAAATAATTTAATTTACTTTAACAAATAACAAGTATCTCATAGTTGGAATAAAAATTCAATTTGAAGGTATTAAAAAATTGTAGGTATACCTTTTCAAACAAAAATATAACAGCCAAAACCGTTAAGCCGTTTTCGAATATTCAAGTAACATAAAAAAAAAGTTGAAAACGAATTGAGAACTTGGTAAAAAATCACAAAAAAAAAACTTACGCAAAAATAAAAAAAATATCATCCAAAACCAGCTCACCGCTCATGGTCCCAAAAAACCTTTCTCACTCAAAAAAAAATGATAAATTCTTTACGAAAAGTGTAATAAATATTAAATTAAAATGTACGCAATGCCTTTACTGCGCTCTGAGTACTAATGAGGCTAATGGAGATAAGAGGTCTATCACATAACTAAAATAGGGACATACGATTGTATGTACCTACTAATCTATGTAAATATATAAACTTACTGTGTGTTTGTTATATCGTTATTATTATGTCCATAGAACAAGTGACAAACAAACAAAAAAAATAACAAAAAAAAATAAACTGACTCCAAAAATGAATTTAATAAATACTTTCTACAACATTTTATACTCTGTGCCAAGTGAAATCTCTAAGTAGTGAAGAAAAAGTAAAGTCCACTTTTTGCCCACAGCTGGGCAAAGGCCTCTCCTATTTAAGAGGAGGCTTAGAGCTTAATCCACCAAGCTGCTTTGGAATGTATCCAGAAATCCAGAAATATATGTGTCCGAATCTCCCGGCATATGCAGGTGAGGAAATCACGATGTTTACTTTCACCGCAGACCTCAAGATAGATTTAAATACAAATTTAGCACTTGAAAACTCAGCGGTGCTAGCCGTAGTTTAAAGCCATGATCATCGGTTGAGATTGTCATGTTCTAACGACTAGGCCATCTCGGCTCTAAAAATGTAAAACCTTTATTTACTGACACCTAATTTAAAATGTTGTAGACCAATTTTCTGATGCAGAGCTGTTAAGTATTGAGGAGTTCTACTAGTGTTGAACCATCAGCTCAACTTTACCATATGCATTGTGAGGAGTAATAATTATATACTAGTTATATCGAAGTAATCGAATCGAATCGTGAAATATTTGTTTTTTAATAGTTCCGGCGGTCATCTGTGGTCTTTATCATCACTTCCACTTCACCAAATTTTGCTATTCGAGAGCAAATGTAAGAGTTACTATCAAAAATACTGAAATCGGTACAGGTGTGCTTACAATATTTAAAGAGTTCCCTCGATCTCTCCAGAATTCCACCATCAGATCCTGACTTTATGACAATGGGGCCAACTAGGAAGCTCTTTAAAACATACATGAATTTATCCTTTCAATAACAAAAAAAAATTAAAGTCGGTCCACAATTGACGGAGTGGTCGGAGAACATACATAAAAAAATCCCCGACGAAACCGCAGGGCACAGCTACTTTCCTGTAAAAAAATTTGGGTGACCCAAATAATTTAAAAAAAGACTAAAACGCTCTACAAAAAATATCTAAAGTAACTTGTATATAAGTCCACTCGTTCAAAAGTAATTTGGGATCAAAATGAAATTTATCATTAATTTGTCTGATTTTTAAATATAGCCATAGCAAATTAATTAAGTAAGTGTAAAATATTAATAAACAATGACATTATATTATTTCATAGACAATGGCACTCAGAATACTGACCACTTTGAAATGCGTTGCCTAACAACCAGCTAACGACTGAGTTAAATAAATTACTAACAAGAATATCTTTGGGACAAAAAAGTAATTGACAAGCTTGTCAAAAATGGAAATGGGTACAGATTTTTAACCTCAAATAGAATAAACGTAACATATCTATTTCGTTATTTCGTTACCCCTCCCCCCCCCTTACCATACGACTTATACTCTTACAGACACGTTGGCGCAGTGGTCACTGTTGCAGTGTCTGAAGAGTTAACGGTTTAAAGGTCATACGGATGTTAGTCATGGTCTGGGTGTTTGTGTTAGTGTTTCCGGACCCCCGACACAAGGCCATGAGATCTTAATGAATGAATGTGATGCGTTTATTATTACTTATTACTTAGTACATTGAACGAATGTCAATAACAATGGTTTATATAATTTGTAAATAACTAAAATTAGCATTTAGAATTATACCATCTTACTGTATAATGCCCAGATAAAACTAGTAAATCTTGTTTTACCCCCTCGAACCCTTTCCTTGGACGGACCCCTCCATATGAGCGATTATTAAACGCGTACTGGCTGGAATATAAACGTGCGAGCTGGTTGATGAGACTTTTAAAATAGATGACAATTCGTGGAACGGGCATCCATTATTATAAGAAAGCATTGAAAATATGTTATACTACTACAATATTGTTACTTCCAGTAAATAATTAAATATTAAGATTGTTTGAATAGTATTTTTCAACCATCCTTTCAGTTCTCACACAGTACAATAGTTATAAAAAATCATTGGAAAAAAACACATTTTTATCTTTAAAAAACAACAGATTTTGTTTTGTTTTTAAATTTCGGATGAAAGCGTGAATTATTTTTATCGTTTAATGACCTTAATTTTGTTATGATGCAATACGTTGATAGTAATGGTTTATATGTTAACGAAAAACTGATTTTAAGTGAAGTCTGCTAATTTTTAATTCTGCGCTGACCGTCTCTCTCGCCACCATGCTAATGATATCATCCGTCGGTCTCTTGCCTTGCAAAAGTTCCGGCAACACTAGAGCCGATTGGCTCAATCCGCAAAGACGGTAAGAGACAAGACGGTATGACGCTTTTAGCCTGGAAGCTGGGTAAGTCACTGGTGCGGGATGCTACTTGTGTTGACACCCTAGCAGCATCTCATATCCAGTCGAGTTTTTTGTATTAATTTACTTTAATTTATTAAAATGTTATATTCTTTACATATATTCAATTTAAGTTCGTTATATTCTTTAATATAAAAAAAAAAAAACTTTTTACAAAGAAATAAGTAACACATAGCCACGCCATAAAACATTCGCTGCTTTCCTAAAAAGGATGAAATAAAACAATACTCAACACGTGTCTAGCTAAACAGTGTTTAAAAATAAGACATTGTTTAAAATGTTGTCAAAATTGCTATACTGCGTGTAAAATTATAAAGAAACTTACGAATGAAATGTCACACGTTATATTTCACAGATAAAATAGGTTTTAAGCATATATTAAAAATAGCTAAGCGTATGTTTATACATAATTAAACTATGTCTAAACCATGGTTAACTCAAAACTATCGTTAGAGGATTTGGAGTACAGGATTCTATATACACGCGTTTAACGCATGTTTTTAATTTCGATTCGAAAAAGTCGATGTTTCCGCCAAAAAACCTTTTACGCGATATTTACTGGTGGCTAGTTCGATTTGATTTATTTTTTTTATTTGACATGATGAAATCTCCCATTAGTAGAAGTTTCATCAAAATCGGTTCAGCAGTTTGGTTTTAAAATCAAAATAAGTGAAATAAGCATGTCATTCAATGAAACGAAATTACGTATACTGATTTTGAAAAGCCCTTTTTAAAAAAACGTCTTGTTTAAAAATCTTAAATTATCTTTCTTGGCAATTAAAATTTTGGTTTCGTCATCTGCCCTATAATTCAAGGTTAACCTAATTTAGAAGTCAACTATTTAGATTTAAATATTATTTTTTTTACTTATAATCGATTCTCTCAAATGCATAAATATATTAAATAAAAATGAATCTACTTCAAAAACGAATTTAATAAGTAGTGGTGCTGAATGTCCCTCTAACGCCGACGGTTGCGGGTTCGATCTCCGATCGGGACAGTTATTTATATTTGTATAAATATTTGTTCCTAGGTCTGAGTGTTTGTCCTTGTGGATTTCCCCACCGTGTCCCGGAGAGCACGTATAGCTGTCGGTCCCGGTTGTTATCACAATCACCTGATAATGATCGTTACTCGTAGTAGGGATATTATTCTAGTCTAAATGGTTACTGGCTTGCCTTCAGAGGTTGCGGAGGTCAGATGGCAATCGCTCTGTGTAAATATCAGTAACTCAATATCTGGACTAGAATAGAAAGCAGACCCTGGTATAGCCGGGAAATTGCTAGGTAGATGATGATGAGAAATGTTTGAACCAGCTCCACTATACTGCATTGTGACGAGCATAAATTGCTTAGCAATAAAATTGAAGTAATCGAAAGCAACCCTTCACTCATATTATCGAGTGGCTTTTCAAGAGCAAATATTTACTATCAAAATATCTAAATCTAAGTTTTATATCTTTTATTATAAAATATAATAACCTCCATACCTAACAGTTACAGGTCAACCAAATAAAAACATATAAAAAAGAAAGCGTACATTTTCTGTTTAGATAAAGATAATTTCACAATAAGTTAACCTCATGAGGTCGAAAACACACGTGTCTGGTGTTTATTTATTTAGGGTTCCGTATTATCGTGAAAGAGCGGTTTTTAATATACTATAGACCATGCAGTTTTTTAACCACGGACTCGTAGTATTATCGTGATAGAGCGGTTTTTAATATACTATAGACCATGCAGTTTTTTAACCACGGACTCGTAGGTCTCCCCACCGTCCCTCAGAGAGCACATAAGGCCCGGATCCCGGATAATATCACAAAAACCTGATAATGATCCTTAGTCTTAGTAGGGGTGGTAGTCAAAATGTTTTCTGACTTGTCCTTAGGGGTTGCTGATATCAGATGGCAATCGCTCTCTGTATAAAAATTAGCTGTCCCTTGTGATTTCACTCGCGTTTATGGTTACTGCTTCGCTCCTATGAGTCGTAGCGTGACGTAAAATAGCCTATAGTCTTCCTCAATAAATGAACTATCTAACACAAAAACAAACAAACAAACTCTTCAGCTTTATAATATTAAGCATAGATAATATATAATTGAAAATTAAAAAAACTAACAATCTATTAATTTAGACCATTTCAACGAGCCCCAATATTTTTGCTGTAATTTGGTGGGGAGTTGGTTATGATTCCAGATAAAACAAAAATACATATGTATTGAAATAATTAAAATCATTAACAAAAAAAACAAAGCAACGATAAAAAATAATAATAATGTCCCTAATATACGTCCATCGCACCTGAGCACAAAATTAAGGAACCTGTGCTATTCTTTTTACCCGACTGCGCGACGCAAAAGAGGGTAATGTGTTTATCAGTCTATCTATGTAATGATATATGTGTGTGTACCTTTGTGGCACTATTTAGATTTTAATAAATGACGTTGTTTGATTCGTTATGACGGCGCCAATGTCATAGAAAACATAAAAATTACGAAAAATCAAAATGGCCGATTTTGGACACCATAATGGGAATGGTGGGAATGGTGGGGTATCGTCCAACAAGTATTTAAAAATCATTTTTAGGTTTTTCATGTCGTTTTCAATCAGAATTACGGTTTAGGATCTATAACGTTTGAAAGATTAGAAACGATTTTCACTTATAGGCTTTTAGATAGAACTGATATTGATACAGTACTAACTGCAAAGCTCTTGTCACGCTGTGTATTTTTAATTACTTTTTAATCTTTACTATGTCCCAAGTCACAATGTACTCTGCCTTGACATCATAAATCATTTTACACTAGTATATTTTTTATACGGAACTAACGTGTTTCTACGTCATCCATGTAATATCATTCATTGACATTTCAACTTAAGTCACGTGCTTACGCACTCGATAACATGAAATGAGGACGACGCGACGATAGTGCTATTGAACATTAAATACATATGCATTTATTAATTTTAGGCGAGAATCACACTTGTCAGTTTTGCTTACGGACTTTCATATATAAATTCATATCGTTGCTTTTACACCTGAAAGAATTTTAGTGTCTTATTTATTGAAACACAATTTAAGTGAGGTTACTTAGGTAACAGTTACCAGTAATAATGGTTCATCCATAAAAACCCTATGGGGATAATTGGAGTTCTGATTATGCTACCGATTTTCCACTTCGGGGTACAGTGAGGTATTCAATATATTTTATATACTTAATTAAAATTTTGTTAAACATATAAACCAAATACACCATTAAATTCAATCATATATCATAAATTTAAATAAAATTAATTTTATCATGTTATTGACGGTACATAGTCGATGGGGATATTCCAAAGAAAATTAATATATAAATTCCGTTTATCGACCCCGTTCAGAATGCAAAATGAACACGCGAATACACCCCTTAGGATAAATACTTTAGGGTGGATAAACGGAATCATCCACTAATACGAATTTTCATAGTTTTCGATGACGTTATTTGCGATCAGTATTTTTCCATACGTTAACTAGCCGCGCTTATAGTACAATTGTCGCTAGGTTCACTGTCAATCAATCGATCGAAAATAAATGCCTGGTATTTATAATTATAGAAAAATGGACGAAAGATAATATGGAATGGTACCCTAGAAACGATAAAAGGCACCAAGGAAGTCAAATAAAGAGAAGGGAAGATGATCCCCGAAGGGAGGGAGAAGACTAGCTCGCGATAGAAATCTGTGAAAGGATTTGACTCATAATTTACTTAAACACATTACTTAAATCTATACTGTATTTTATATTTATAATGTTACTTTTTAAAATTAAGATACAGCTAACTTATGGTCAGTGAATAAAGGCTTTAGCTTTCTATCTATATATTTATATACCAAAGTTAACACGATTAATACTCGAAAGATTATATCAGTGAAGAGAATAAAACTTACAAGTGTAATTCTCGCCTTAAAATTATTTTTTAATTTTATGTATATATTCCGAAATGCAATGCAGTATGGTCAGTCTTAAACATTTTGCATCGAATGCACTAATTGTCGTCTCGTTAAACGTCGAAAAAATGTCAATTCGAGATGCTATCAGCTCTGGAACACATCTCAGGGTATCTCTTTCAAATAGAAGAATCAGAAATATATCTATTTCGATTATTACCAACTTCCTGGGTCTTAAGTACCACGAGATCATAACCAATACAAAGGTCTTACCAGACGCTAATTGTATCTCTTTCAGAATCCAGAAATATTACGAGTATTGGCTCTTGAGTACCAGGAGTTCATATGCAACAAGAAGGTTCTCACTAACCAAGCACTCTTTGGGTATATTTCAGCACGCTGCTCAGTCTTAATGACACTTGCATCGACGAATGTATTAGTTGTGGTCTCGTTAAAACAACGTATAAAACAAATTCAAAATGTCATCACCTCTGACCAGTATAAATAAGTACGTAAATATATTACAGCTAGACAAAGGCCTTCTCCTATTAAAGAGAAGGGAGCGTAACCGACCAGGCTACTACTACGGATTAGATAAACACGCGTCAGATATTCTCCTGGCACATGCAAGTTTCCACAAAAACAGTTGACATTTTAAGTGGTGCCAGTCGCGATTTGAACCCGTGATCATCGGATGTGATCGGCGTGTCCTGACGTGGCCACTAGGCCATGCCAACTTTATGCTGGACTGTATTTTGTCACACGTGGACATTTGACCAGAGAAATCACAAATACTATGTCAGATTAAAAAGGAACTGAGGATGAAGGGGAATAGGCAGTAAAGGAATGGGGGAGGTTCTTAGGCTTTTGGCGCTCATTCATTGTACGAAAAGCATCTATATTAGATACTCTACGCCGGTGTTTTGTGCTCGTGTAGTACTGCCCCGGTAGAAGGTACAGTTAAGGGGTAACAGCATATCTACCATAGTAATCTAGGTATCAAAGTAACCAGTCACTGATCTAATTACCTAGGAAAGTAAAACTAGGTGAGATTACTAATTTTACTTACCTACATTGATAATTAAATTGTATATAACGCATAAAATCTTCATATCAGATTTTTTTATATTGTTTACTATTGTTTATTAAAAATAGTCTAATAGTTTCCTTGACAGACATACTTATCGAGTACCTATCCTTAATCATTACCAAACTATGATAAGCGACCCGGATCTTTGACATTAATTTTTTTTATGATTTATTTTAGTAGGTTCCCAATTCATCACTTTTCTATGTATGGTATATTGGAAGAAATCTCTTCTAGGTATAAGTATACCTTTTAAACTTTCTTTTCCTGTGACATATATGTATCTGTGTAATGTCTCTGTCATCATTGCTCGAAATATCTTGTAAATCCTTTTTTGTTTGAAAGGGTATACTATAGGAGCATATATGGACGCTGATAAGCAATATTGAGTCAAGCAATACGAACTTCATTTTGAGAAAATGGCGTCTCAACATATCAAACCTATTCATGACCAATTTGTTTGAAGAAGTATATTTTCATTTTTATTTATATTTTCTATTTTTTAAGTTATAATGAATTAAAAGTAGTAGGTATGTACTCTTTACAGTCCTTTAGCACTATAGTATCTCTCATGTTATTCACACTACATTCCTCTTCATCTCTCAGTTATTTTTAAGCTGGTTATCCATTTGTCTCTTCTGGTGATGCAAAAATCTATGGACAGCAGTGATCACTTGAAAATGACTTGCTTGTTTTCTCACTATTTATTATATTGAAAAGAAAAATTATTTTATAAATGGGAACCCTATTGTACACAAATTAATAAAGAAAAACAACTTAGTGTCAAAAATCTTGTATTATCTTTAATGGTAACTCATAATATAATTAAAATAATAAATATTTAGTTAATACTAATGGCAACATTGAAATAATTTCGGATCATTATTAGTTTCTTTTTTATATTTAATTATGTATATTGCTATCATTATATAATAATATTTAGAAAATAATAACGTCAATGTCAGAATTAAAATAATAATATAAGTACATAATAAAATTGTAACAATATTTATTTTATATATAGGGCGTTCGACTTATAATTATATTCCCTCCCATTTAAAAGACTTTATTTAAAAGTCGAACGTCCTGTATAAACAAATAAAAGTATTATTTAAAAAAAGATATTAAGATATATTTAAATCTATTTTACTACAAAAAATAAAGTATTTTGAAATTAGAATACGTTGGTAACAAAATTAATCTTTGGCATTAAAACTATTTTCTGAATTAAAAATACATCTACAATGAATAAATAGTTAACTAAAATTAGTAAAACTAACTCTAATATACATTTCTGTATTCGGTAACTGATTTGACTTATTTTGATAAGTAAGTATTTTGACGTAAGTGCTTAATTAAGGCGCGAATAACATTTGTGAGTTTTACTCCTGTTAATGATATAAAACAACTCTTTAAATTAGTAACAGATATATCGTAAGTAGTTACGAAAGCTGTGAATGTCAAAAATAAGGCATTTATAGTAAATTCTTTCTGGTGTAAACCAATGAGAAATATCTTATGTAAATCTTTATGAAAGTCTGAGAGCAAAACTTATAAGTGTAATTCTCGCCTATTAATTAAAAACCTTCCTAAATACGAGAGTCCTTTGCCCAGCAGTGGGACATTTAGATACTAGTACTGTATCTACTTTTAATAAAGATAAAATAAGTATCTTAAATATGGTGTATGTTAGTTACAATTCGTAAAAAAAGATTTTAATTTCAAATATATTTCTATCTTTCAAATTTTACTTTTATTATTTTAAAAAAGACATACGTGCAGATAAAATAACAAAGAAATTCCTTTTTGACCATTTCATACAAAAATTACTCCCTCTAGTAAAATCCTGGTATCTTGGTGACGGTAGAGACATCTAGTATATATTTTAGAACTACAAACAGTGTTTAAGCTTAGTACTATTTGTAAACAATTGGCATGTGCAGACGAGGAACTTTTGACTAAAATAAACACGTTGTTCGGGACACTTTTCACTACTTTAGTACTTACCTGTGCGTACGTTATACGATATAATTTAGAAAGTATAAATAATATATATACAGAATGTAATTTGTTTAACTTATAGGACCCCCCATTTGAAGGACCTTAATTAAAAGTCGAACACTCTGTATACTCTGTTATACCATTAATCCTATTACCACAGAACTATCTCAATTTATTGATTGAACTTGCGAGAATGTCATAGCCGCAGTACAATAAATTTCCAGTAGGGGGCGTACGTATCAAATACGTATATAAATACGTTCTATCATTTTCGACGGACAAATGTATACCACGAATACTGTTCCTGATCTGCGTACACTTTTAATCAAATAAATATTTTTTATAATTAAGCTTGTCAAGTCTTAATCTAAAGCTAATGTATCCTTTGACCTAAAGAAAGGGCGGTCGATTTTATCCAATCAACGTATGATGCTACTCTAGTATAGACTCCTGGCCTCGCTCGTCTCGCACAGCCGGAACCCCATGACACAACACCCTGTAACTGCCAACGGCTGCTATAACACGCTAGGGGACCTCCTGAGTCCCCCTTGCATGCGTCCACACCACCGGACAATATACCTGAATAATATTGGAACGATTAAACAGAATCTTGGCAAATTCTTAGCGATGTTGACATATTTTGCAAACTATTAGTTAATTAAACTTGAGAGACTGATAAGCAATAATGTGTCAACCCACAGCAAGTAAAATTCGATATTGATGTATTTTGATAATACGTCACCTATTTAAGATTAATAAAAATAATTTCAAGTTATCTAAACTAAATAAGTACGGAAAAAAGGAATGAAATAAATGAAATTTATGCAATAATCTCAAAATATTTAAAAAACTTTTTATTAAATAGCACATTAAATATGCTTTTTAATTCTTTATACTTTTTATCAAAATAGTAAAGAAAATATGGATATATACGTTTTCAAACAAATTGAATAAGAATAGATTTGACATGTTTTGACGCCATTATTACGTTACTTGACACAGATTTGCTTATCAGCGTTCAATTAAACTATAAACATCTGTATATTAGATGTAAAGTGAAATCTTATGAATGGGTTTCATGAAAATATTTCAATTAAACTAAATACTAGACAAAATGATTTCATTATTAGTGACTAGCTGACCCTCGCGGTTTCCCTCGCGTTTATGGTAGCTGTTTCGTTCGTATGAGTCATAGCGTGGTGTAATAAAATTCCCTCAAAACCTTCCTCAATAAAGAGCTTATTACAAACAAAATTTCAAATCAGATCAGCAGTTTCAGAGATCCATCCAACATAGAAACTTAAGTGCTAAATTAGTGTTTAAATTCATCTCGAGCTCGGCGATGAAGGAAAACATCGTGAGGAAACCTGCATGTGCCGGGAGAAATTCTGACATACGTATATCCGCCCCGCAGTAGAGCGGCGTGGTGGATTAAGCTCTAAGCTTCTTAATAGGAGAGGAGGCCTTTGCCCAGCTGTGGGATATTAACAGGCTGTTACTTTACTTTACTTTTACTTTCCAATCTTAAGAACAAGTTATACCTTAAAAGGTATTTTAACCTTACCTGCACACAGCATAGAGTCTAATATCGTTTGCTGACAGCCTCCTAACACTTTCTCCTTCCTGCAAGTCGTTTGGTCCAGCACTGGCACGGCGGCTGCTCTTAATACTGGCGCGAAATTCTCAGTTCCCTCTAAAACAAAAAAAAATTAACCTTTTTTATATAGAGTAATTTATAATATTACACAATTTTTAACTTTCTTATTTAAGAGGAAATCGCGTATTTAGTTGATAATAAATGCTTTGTAAGGAATAAACATAAAAGTGATTAAGAAGTAAGGAAGGAAGTAGAGGGATTCTGCTTTCGGCTCTCTCAATCAGCACATAAAACGCAGCAAAATTAGCCGCTTCACGCCGTTCTTTTGCGAGAGTGAGGTACTGTCACGATCGAAACAGCCCATATAAGACCTGTCAATGGGTTACGGCTACTTGTTGCCAATATTTCGAGTTTGTAGCAAAGGTTTAGGCTCCACATTGATGAATTAGTCAGTCATGACAAGCGATTATATATGGACGCTGATAATCAATACTATGTCAAGCCACACAAACTTCATCTTGAGAAAATGACGCCTAAAGGTGTAAAATCGATACTTAACAAATATGTTTGAAGGAGTATATATCCACCTTTTCTTTTCTTTTTTTATAAAAAGTATAATTAATTGAAATCAGATTGATATATTTAATATAATATCTAATAAAAAGTTATTCAAATATTTGAGATTATTTTATAAATTGCAAAATAAAGAGAGGATGACCGCTCTGGTGTAGTGGTGCTGAATGTACCTCTAACGCCGACGGTTGCGGGTTCGATCCCCGCTCGGGGCAGATATTTATAGTTGTAAAAATAATTGTTCCTAGGTCTGGGTGTTTGTCCTTGTGGGTCTCCCCACCGTGCCTCGAAGAGCACGTAAAGCTGTCGGTCCCGGTTGTTATCACAATCATCTGATAATGATTGTTACTCGTAGTAGGGAACTTATTCTAGTCTAAATGGTTACTGGCTTGCCCTCAGGGGTTGCGGAGGTCAGGAGGTCGCTCTGTAAAAATCAGTAACTCGTCAATAGCTGGACTAGAATAGAAAGCAGACCCTGGTATAACCGGGAAAAATGGTAGGTAGATGATAGAAAATAAAGAGCGAACTTGGAAATTGAAACAATTAATTTATAGACTTTTTTCCGTGCTTATTTCATTTATATGGCTTGACTTTTTTTTTTAATAATGTTAAATAGGTGATGCAGTTTCAAAATCTCCGAATCTGACTTTTTATCAGTTGACACATTATTGCTTATCAGCATCCATATGTGTAAACAGATAACATCAAAAGTTATTTCTAGTTATTATTTACCTTAGTAAGATTGTTAGTTAATTATTGGACCTACTGAAAACGTAATTAACTTAATTAAAATAGATGTTTCTATGTTTGTCATCAATGCACTCCAAAATGCGATCGCATTATGATGAAACTTTCGCCGGCTATTCTGGCAACGCCTACGAAGATTCCATCCCAAAAATCAATATACTTCGAATCGTATTGCAACTCAAGCCGGGTACAGTATCAAAAAATGTCAAAAATTTCTGGTACCTGCCTGGTATCCCCAGCCACTGACGGCGCACCATCTCCCTGTCGTGTCAGCCTTGTCGGGCAAGCAGATGGGTCTGACGTGACTGTTGAACTGGACTCCTGAACGTGACACGAGGATAACTGCTATATCGTTGCTGTGGGGACCGTCTGAAATTAAGAATTTGGATTATAGGAAAGTTTTCTAGTAATAATCAATTAAATCCTTGAAGATTTAGGCATAGAAAATTTGGTCTCTGCCTATGGTGATTTAAAGGCCTAAAGCCTATACGGCCTCGACCCCACGACTACCCGTTTTTTTTAAAGTAGCTGGCAAAATAATACGTTGCTAGTTCAAAATGGAACGGAATAGGGAATAAGGAAGGGACTGGAAGAGGAAATTAGGCTTCCAAGTCTCTCACTCACCGTACGAAACGCAAGTATGTTATCTACTTCACGCCGATCTTTCGTGAGAGTGAGGTACGGTCGATCCGGCCTGTATACAAATTGTAGGCTACCACTAACTCCTTAGTCACCTCTCTAATACTTCCTATTCCTTTTTTAAATTGCCAATTGGATGCTGATAAGCAATAATGTGTCAACCCACAAAAAGTCAAATTCGGAGATATTAATGTATTCGGATAATACGTCACGTATTTAACATTATACAAAAATTTATCAAGTCATCTGAGCTCAATAAATATGAGAAAAAGTTTTTTAATTTAATATTTCCAATGTCAACTGCGTTCCATATTTTGCAATTTATAAAACAATCTCATCTATTTGAAAACTTATTATTATATAATACATTTAATATATCAATCTGCTTTTAAATTATTATATCTTTTATTAAAATAGATAATCCATTTTGGATATATGTCTTCACACAAATTGATTAAGAATAGGCTTCACATCTTTAGACGCCATTTTCTCAAAATGAACACGGACTTCATTGGCTTGACACAGTATTGCTTATCAGCGTCCAATTGTGATGCCTTTGGTGCTACTGTTTATAGGCGACATTGATCACTTAAGATCAGGTAATTCACCTATTCGTTTTCCCGCTATTTTTATAAATAGAAAACAAACAATGGAAAGAACATAAAGATGTCAGACGATAATGGCGCTTTTACATCCGAACTTAAACCTTTGAGTTTGGTGAAGAAACATCGAAAGAAAACCTGCATGTATCAGAAGAAATTCCTGTTGCTCTAGAATTCAGTTCTCCCTTAGTTTGGTATAATTCTCCTAAATTATGAAACATTTACAGACAATAAGTTTTATATATGCTCATAAAAAAGTACCATTTCAAATCAAGTTCTGTAAACAAAAAATCACTGTTCGAGAAAAGTTGTTAAGTTAGCTACATACTCTTTCTGAATTCAGGGTGAGGAACCACCTTCTCAGCGAGGAACCTGTTTTCATGCTTGTCCTGCATCTTCAAGCGATGCTCCCCAACTAATAGTCTGATGTGATCCAGCTGGAGCGGTTGCTGAAAAAATATAAATTAAAATAAAAATCAAAATATACATTATTCAAATAGGCTTTTACAGGTACCTTTAAATCGTCAATACAGACATAAAAATATATTTAAACTATATATATTTAAACTGGGTGTCTCTGGTGATTTCACTCGCGTTAATGGTTACTGCTTTTCTCCTATGAGTCGTAGCGTGATGTAATATAGCTCATAACCTTCCTCTATAAATGAGCTATCCAATGCAAAAAGATTTTTTTAATCGGATCATTAGTTTAAGAGATCGCTCCTACATACAAACTTATAAACATACAAACAAACAAGCTTTACCGCTTTATGATATTATTATAGACATAGGGAAGGAGAGAGAATTTCCAATACTTTTTTAATTGGACGCTGATAAGCAATACAGTGTCAAGCCACATGGACTTCATTCTGAGAAAATGGCGTCTAAAGATGTCAAACCTATTTTTAACAAATATGTTTGAAGAAGTATATATCCATCTTTTCTTTCATTTCTTGATTCTTAAAATCAGATTGATATATTTAATATATAACCAATAATAAGTTTTTCAAATGTTTGAGAGTATTGTATAAATTGCAAAAAACGAAAGGCACTTGAAATTCGAAACAATTAATTAATAAACTTTTTTGGTACTTATTTAGTTTATACGACTTCGATTTTTTTAATACTATTAAATACGTGATGCTGTGTCAAAATACATCAATATCTCCAAATTAGACTTTTTGTGGGTTGACTCATTATTGATTATAAGCATCCAATTATGCAAAAAAAATCGTTAAATCAAATAAAAAAATCAATACACACTATCATGTATTTAACACATACCCGCACACTTTTCTGTTTATTATTAAAGTCCGTGGTCAAATTGAGAATAGATTATCTGCGGTCAGTGTTGAAAATCGGTTGAAAATTTAATGAACTACGGTCGAATTCCAACCGCTAGACGACCATTATATTACTTAACGGTTTAAAAATGAAAATTATGACCATGAAGTGCTATAAACTAACCTTATCAAAACAATGCGCAGCGGAAAGAATAAGTCGCTCAGCGATGACAGCGCCCCCGCAGTGATGTTCAAATGTCAGCTTATCAGCGTCCAACATTTGAATTTCCACCTGAAAAAAATTGTCTTCGATCAGTTTTAATGTTCTAATTACTGAATCTACTAACGACTTGGAATGTACTTTCCTCAAATTCATATTCAAAACTTACTATTCGCGGTTTCATTCGTATTTATGGTTACAGGTTCGTTCTTATAAGTCGTAGCGTGATGTAATATAGCCTAAAGATAGTTTTCGTTTTTTATAACTCACAAAAAGGAAGCAGTAACAATAAATGCGAGTAAAACCGCAAGGGGCAGCTAAAATAAAAAAAAATCTAAATTAAAATATTCTTTATTCAAAATAGGAATTTACATTCTCTTTTTAAACGTCAAAGAAATGAATCTACCATGGTTTCGGAAAAGTCTGGTCTCAGGCCTGAGAAAAATCCGCAATAGAAACTCAACGAGGCTTTTTTTTAGTTAATTTTTTAACAACGTCTATCTTGGTTGCAATACTTTAAATGTATAGAGACAATCTGGAAGCGATCGCCTAGTTCCCAAAGTGTGTCAATATTTGAGCACCAGTGCTTTTGCACCCCGTAATGTCTTCTTCGTAATAAATAAGAGATAATTTTTTTAAAATAAAAATGAACAGACTCAAAAACGTATTTAATAGGTACAAATAAAGTAAAAGGCAAAAAAATAATATTTTCTACAACATTTATCTTTTCAAACAAAAAAAAAAATGAAAATCGGTTCATAATCAGTGAATTTCCATTAAAAAGACTTTCCGACGAATTGATTACTTCCTGCTCTTTTAGAAGTCGGTTCAAAAACAAACACTTTCTAATCAATACAATCAACGAGTCCAATTGCGCGTAAATAATATACCAAAAAAAATTTTTTTTTTATGTGATTTGTTAACTTATACATATACATCCTCCAACTTGAAGGCATAGCTTTCATATATAGGGATCCGTCCAAAGAAAGGGTCCGAAATGTACAAAGATAATCTAGTTCATAATCGTGCATTTTCCTAAATGCTAATCTCAGTTATTTAAAAATGATATAAACCATTGCCAATGTATTAAGTATAAGTAAGTCATAAACAATGGGGATCCAGACTCCCTAAGCCCCCTTATCCGTCCTGGCCCCTTCATGAGCTTTTAAGTTAGAAAGTAGTAACTACTTAACAATATGCACTTAACAATAATCATCTTTAAAACTCAACCTAAATATCATGGAGTCATCTTTAAATATACGCTATTATACAACAATGTGGGTCAAATTGTTGTATTGAGGCTAATTCATTGTATGCAAAGTGTCGTCTCATACAGCGTCTTTTTGAAGCGTCTTTGCTGATTGACTCTGGTTAAGATAGAACAAGAATTCAGTAAAAGGTTCCGTACAATGTCTATACTAATATTATAAAGCGGTATAATTTTTTGTACGTAGGGGTAATCTCTTAAACTTCTGGTCCGATTTGAAAAATTATTTTTGGATTGGATAGCCCGTTTATTGCGGAATGCTATAAGCTATATTACATCACGTTGCGACTCACAGGACCGATGCAATAATCATAAACGCGACCGGAACCGCGAGGAACATCTAGTGTTAGTAGGTATAAACCTCGTCTGTGACTCTGTTTGCGTTTTCTTTTCCAAAAAATTTATTTTTAAACCACACCAGAAGTCAGGCCAATAAAACAAAATTTTTTGATTTTTCGATCGTATATTTATATATTTTTGGGGTAGGCATAAAACAGTTTATATTATAACCGACTTTGAAAAATTAGATGTATGTATGTATTAATGGCCGCGATTTTATCAAAAATTATTGATTCGATTTGGATGTGGTTTTCGCTATTTAAATACATATGATTTAGGAAATGACAAGCAATTGCTTCGTTGGTGTGTTATATGTATATACAAAATTTTGAAAAACGCCGTCTACAGTTATGATTCTATCTTTCGCCAAAGGTTTTTTTTTCTTGTATATATATGTTACCTTCATCATACTTTATCATGATAAAAATCTGCATTCATTTCCAATTTTGACAAGCTTCTCGATCGTCTTGTCGCCCCAAAGTCTTTTATATGTCATATTCAGTCGTTGACTGAAACCCTGGCAACGACTTCAAAAAAAGTCGGCAATCAAAATCCATGAGCGTATAACATATATATAGTTATATAATATAATTGTGAAAATATATAAAAATGTATAGAAATATGTGTTCTATGTACCCTATGGATTCCAATAAGTGAAGCATTTTTGCTAACATTTTTAGGCAATCTTCAATTCTTTTCCTGGGCTACAGCGCTTAATCCTGTGAAACTTGGTAACGATCGGTTTTTATTTATTTGTTTTTGGCTTTTAGACTATAGGGTCATTGGGTGGCTAGCTTAAAAAAAAGTGTATACTAATATATCTTCTGTGGAACTCCAAAATTTTGGCAAACAATTCAAAAGTGAAAGTTCAACTTCAACAACAAACGTTTCCGAATTACATCATGGCGGTCGCTTAAAATTGCCGCGTTTTTTGTTAATTTTCGCGGCTATTTTTATGTAATTTTTTATGAGTAATCGAAAATTGCTTTGTCATTCCATGATATTTATTGCTGTGAAGACCTTAATTTGTAATTAAAACTCTTTTGGATTTTAAAAATTTGGGTTGAACTTAACAATAATAGTGCTACTATTATAATATATCTTATCACCTTAATATAGTAAATATTATAGTACTACTTATACTATGTTATATTACTATTTTAAGGTTGGCTGGTAGAAAATGCAGTAGCATTAAGCCCGCCTTTTGTTAATACTTTTGTATTGTACAATAAAGCATTGAAATAAATAAATAAAATTATACGTCTCGTTTGACACATACACACGCAATATTTATTATTAGTCTATGGTCAAATTGAAATTAGATTATCTGTGGTCATCTTGAAATCGGTTGTAAATTTAATGACATACGGTCGAATTCTGACCGTTAACAAACCACAAGTTTTTTGTAATATCTTAAAATTATTATTAAAAAAAAAGTAATCAACAAATAATCTTTTCGGTAGTTTCAGAAAATAAGACGCTAGTAAACATCTTCGATTTATTATTAACAATGTTTATGTTATTAAATCTTCATTCACCTCGATAAGGGCAAATTATAATGACCGCGTGACGTAACTGCTATTACTGTTCATAGCGGTCTTGGATTCGATTTCCACTCGTTACAATTAATTTTTATTACCCATAAATTTATGTGACAACAATTTTTTATATATATAACTAGCTGTGCCCCACGGTTTCAACCGCTTCAATTGGATATTGTTAACTATTTTATGGTTTAAATTTTGTTTTCGCGTGACTGTCTTATTTATTTATTAATAAAAAAAAAATCGAAAATAAAAATAGCCTAACTTACTCCTGTGAGTGAAAGTCCCGTTAAAATCGGTCTAGCCGTTTTAAAGATTAGCCGAACAAATACAAAGCAACAATAAAATTTTGAAATTACAACCAGACATTTCAATTTTATTTATTTCTATAGATTACTCGTCCTGACTGACTGACTGGTTCGTCAACGACTAAACCGCTGAGGCTACAAACTTGAAATTTTGGCAGTTAATGCTTTTATGTTTTATGCGTCCACTAAGAAAAGATTTTTTGGAAATTTCACCCCTAATGGGCTAAAATAAGGGATGAACGGTTGTATAAGTCTGACATTTTTAAAGTAAAATACACGTTATTTAACATGACTAATTCTAGTTAGAAATAAATGCAAATTACATCGGCGTTTTTTGAAATTTATCCCAAGAAATGATTAAGTCGGGGTGAGATATCTATAATAACTTGAGCAAAATCGCTGCGGGCCGTTAGTGATATTAAAAAATATAGATATGTTATAAACTCGTGGATTTTGGTACCCAGAATGCCGACCAGTTTGGACGACGTTGCCCAGCAAATATCTAGTGAGTCAGGCGAGAATATCTTTGGGCCAACAAGTCAATTGACGAATTTGTCATGTAAATTATAAAATGGGTAAGGATTTCTAACGTCATTGATGACAACAATAATATTGTACTGCAATGATTTTAAAAGAGTAACAGAGTTTCGTCCTGGCTCTCCTCAGTAACCACCAGCTTGTAGCCTCACGTGGAACTGACATGACAAACTTATAAATTGACATTATAAAAGATCTTGTTAACAGACATTTGCAACCCAGAGGAGCCACAAATGCGTTGCCAGTTTCAAATAGCAATAAAGATTGTTAGGAAATAGAAAGTAAGGAAAGGAATAGGCGAGGGGCTGGACCTCCGACTCTCTCAATAACTAGCTACTTAACGCCGACCAAAATCAAAATAAACAAAACAAACAAAAAGTATTTAAATTTAGGAAAACGGAGGAGAAGCGGCAGAAAAAAGGAGAAGAAGCGGCAAGAAACTCGATAGGTACTCTTTGAAAATTATGTTTATAAGTATGTACATCTATGTTAGGAATATATCATAAAAGTTAATAATACTGTATTTTGTCTATGGTAGCTCGTTGATCAGTTAGTTATTATTATATATCGGCAGTACGCACCCTCCCTCTCTCTAGGATAGATTTCTCGTCTTTACTCTCAGAAATATATTCATAATTACGAATAAACTAGTTACTAGAACCCCAGAGATAACTTAACAATCTAAAAATTACAAATGTGTATATTAAACATCCTGTATGAAATCCAGCTATACGAAATCCACGCATCATTATCATCGATATAATCTTTTCAGTGAAATTGAGGTACTGACGCAGTCAACCGTATACGTGCTGAAGTCAGTGAATTACAGCTGCGCCCTACCTCAGTGAAAAAATTATATCTCAAGATTGAGGTTTTAGGACTCACCTGCCAAGGAAAGGCCCCATATGGAGCTTCAGAGCCTCCAACAATCTTTCCCCTCCGCAACGTAAAGTCCACAGTCCTGGTCCCGCACTTCACTTTTTCCTTTCCAGGCTTAATCGAGTTCTGACTAAAATAGTTCGTTGAGAAACTGTTAAACGCCTTCGATGGACGCGTGTGGTTCTTATAAAACTCCATATGATTGATTTGGCTGATAAATACTTCAGCAGAACAAATATTTATAATAATAATCAAGGAAATATACGTAAACATTTTTAACTTTGATTACACGCAAAAAAAAATCGATAAAAGAATTACGAATGATCACTTAATTTCAGACAAATTTTGAGGTGAAGAAATTAGAACATCGTATTTTTTCTGACTGTTTGAAAACGTTACATACGCGTCCACACTACACGATGGTTGGTACCAAAATGCTTTGGTAAGGTCGCGACTATTTGTTTTTTTTTTCTCGGATCACAATGCCATGTGTGCTACACATGAAATGTGGGTCACGCGTTCAATCTTAAGATGCATCTTTTGTGCGCAAAATTGTCACGGTTAATTTGTAATGGTGATGTGAAATGCATTCTAATTTATGAGTTAACTAGCTGTGCCACGCGGCTTCATCGTTAATTTGAGGAAAAATTATATATGTATAATATTAACGTTCCCCACTAGAATCCGTTATTATTCACTATTTCATTAGTATCAATTTTGTTTTTTCTTTTTTTAATAAAATAAAATTTCTTTTTTTATTTTTTTAAATAAAAGTGGCCTTAGTTACTACTTATAACAAATAAATAACTGTGAGTAAAAGTCCTGTCAATATCAGTCTAGTCGTTTCAAAGATTAGCCGGAACAAAAAAACAAGTCTGAGAGATAGACAAAAATTTTATAAATTGTATTTCTGATGTAAGTATATACTTTTACATGCATTTAGTTCTCAATTACAATCAGACACTTCAATTTATTTATTATATATATAAGTATATAGTTTAGATTTGAAACATTTTATTGGGAAATCTTCTAGGCGGAAGTTTGACGTATGTATTTGTGTGTCTGTCTGTGGCATCCTAGATCCATAACAAATGGACCAATTCTGATGCAATTTTTGTTTTTTTTTTTAAACCTAATGTAATCGTTGGTTCTTAGCTATAATTTAACTGCAATTCCTATTAGTCAAATCGTCTCGAACTTTACTTTAAAATGAATATTAAAATAACTTGCGTAACCTTGACATGACCTTAAAAGCAAAATACCGGATTTTATATACATTTAAAAATAATTGTTTAGATTTCAAACCAAACTACTGAACCGATTTTGTTAAAATTTCTATGGGACTGATTTGAAAATATGTCCTTTCGAATAAAAAATAATAATTTTCAAAATCGGTTTAGAAATAATGGAGTTTCGAAATAACAAACATTACAAAATATTCAATTTATATTCAATTTTCCTTAGCAGATAAATATGGCGTATTTCTAGCCACACATAACAGTTAGATGAGAAATTATCGATCGATCGATAATTTCTCATCTAACTCCTATGTGTGAAATTATCGATCGAATGATTGAACTGAATCGTTTAGTATACTGAAAAATTATAATGAAAAATAATATTCGAAAATTGTGATTTTAGTTTCAGATAATGTTAGCAAATAAGACGAGTAAACAAATATAGACTGTACACTGCTAAGCAATTCTATGTCAAGCTATACGGACTCCATTTTGAGAAAATGGCGTCTAAAGATGTCAAACCTATTCTTAACAAATTCGTATATATCTTTCTCTTTTCTGTTTTGATAAAAGGTATAACGAATCAAAAGCAGATTGGTTTTATAAAAAGTTTTATCTAATTATAAATATAGCAAAATGTTAAGCATACTTCAATATTCGGAAAATAAATTAAGAAACTTTTTTCCGTACTTATTTAGTTTAGATGACTTAAAATATTTTTGAATAATGTTAAATACGTGACGCATTATCAAAATACATCGGAATTCGACTTTTTAACGATTGATGTTATGCATACCAAATTCAGGACCTCCTTGTTGTTAAAGTCGGTTAAAAAGCCTTAAAATCCCAACGATTCATAATAAATACCGTGTAAAATCATTTGTTCCAATGTCAGTACTAATCACCATATTTATGGGCTTAGTTATCATTGTGGTTTAAAATTACGTTGTACATTAAGACATATTTATTGTTACGTGTTAAGGGATAAGTCTATTTTGATTTAACTTTAAACAATTAAACAATCGATATATACAAGACTTTTTTTTAAAAACGGTAACGGATTTCAAAAGCAAAACGCAATTACGTTTGCTTGAATGATTGTTTTAAATTATTTAACAAACAGTTTTACATTTCCCACTTAATAAGTTTAAAGCCTACATTAAAAAGTCTTTAATAAATAAAACATATTATACCATACAAGAATATTTTGACGACAAAGAGGCGTGGATTTGACAAGCGTTGATTTTCCATCCGGATAACATAATTAAAATGTAATAAAAATACATTATGTATAAATGATTTTAAAAGAGTTACTGTCGAGTTTCTTGCCGGTTCTTCTCGGTAGAGACTACATTCCGAACCGGTGGTAGCTTTATAAAAACCTAAAATTAAAATATGACATGTAACTTGACGATTCGAAAGTGCTTTAAACGCCCATTTGAATAAAGTATATTTTGAGTTTGAGTTCGAGTTTAAAATCAAAGTATTGAACCGATTTTGATGAAAAAGAAGAAAAAGTACAAATACAGTCGTCGGCAAAAAAAGGATGAACCAAATCAATCAAGCCGTTTTCGAGAAATCAGATAACATACATAAAAAATAAATAAAAAAGCCCCCAATGAATTGACCATCCTCCTATTTTGGAATTCGGTTAAAAAATCAAAAAAATATTAAAATTATCAAAATCAAAATATTCTTATACATTTTTTAACAACATTTTACAAACATTTATTACACAACAACATTTACATTCTTTTTGAACTTTGCTATAGATGCATTAGAATTTTGATACTGTTACGCTCCTAGGAATTATAGCGTGATGTAAGCCTAGAACCTTCCTCAATAAATGGACTATTTAACGCTGAAACAATTTATCAAATCGGATCATTAGTTTCAGATATTATCTCCTTACAAACTTACAAACAAACTTTTCTTCTTTATAATATTAGCATAGACAATTTACATCAATGCTTTTTACAACGAAATATTTTTTTCATCACCACATTTTTTTAAGTAATTAAAAATCATTTCAGACTTTTTAGTTTAGTTTTTATTAAGGAATGTTTTTTAGTTTTATTTTTAACTGTCATCTGTCAATTGTCAGTCTTACTTTTATATTTCAAGAGGTTACAACGATCCAACAATTTTCGCAGTTTACGTCCGCCATGTTTATGTTTTGATGACTTCACATAGTCTATAATATTCCGGAGATTAATAAGAATCAAATAAAACCTCACACTTCTAAATCGGTCGAGCTACAGGAGATCGTAATGGAATAGACACGTTTACGAGAAACATCAACCTCTTTCTTCGTTTAAAAACTATTTTCCATTTTCCAGTAACATCTCTTTAAACAAAACCGCCTCGAACCGGTTCGCACCGCCTTAACAGTTGTTCCAATTTCAAACGCATGGTTGCGATTAGTTATCTATATAACTTTGACCCATAATCCGTGTAAATGTGCAAAGGACGAAGAGTTGTACTGTATGCAGAAAAAGTTTTTTTTATAACTTACTAGGCTAAGGTCACAATAAGTGGAGCCCCTATTTTATCATGAAAATTAGTTCTATTATTTCATTAAGCACTTGTCGTCAATAATGAATCCCTAAAATACTCTTTCGAAATTTTACATTTTAACGACTAATATCTTTAAATATTATACTTACAAGACTTTAAAAAAAAGATGATTTCAAAATACGAAATTTGGTTTACTTGGATGCAGTACTTGTACTAGTTATTTCGAATTTAAAACCAAACTACTAAACTGGTGCTGAAAATGTCAAGCGGCATAAATACGAAAACATTGAAAGGAGTTTCATATTTGTGCCGTTTGCCGTTGAAACCATGGGGTCCTGGGGCGAGGAAGCGAAATAGTTTTTCATAGAGCTGTCTTCCTCGTCGAAACTACAGGTGACCGAAGGGCTGGCGGCTACCTTGGCCAGCATATCAGTCTGGCCATACAAAGAGGTAATGCTGCCAGTGTTTTGGGCACCTTGCCTCACTGTGACATCGATAGTTACTTAGGCTTATTATAATTATTTTTAATTTTATCTTTTTATTTTTTTAATTGAATTATTCGTTTATATAGAATGTATTGTATTATATTATAATTTCTGAATAAATTATACTTCTGTTTTTTAATTATTTTATTAATGTTTTTGCATTTATTATATTGTAATTTGATAGTCTAAACTGATTTTGTTGAATATTCTATGAAACCAATAGAAAATACCCTCTCAAATAAAAATAATTAGCCAAATCAGTCAAGCCATTTTGGAGTAATCGTTGAACATCTTAGACCGTTGGCTCTCTGTGTGTGTTTTTTACCGTCTGTACAATGGGGAGTGTTCTGATGAACTTTTTGACACGGTGCCATCGTCTCGATTTTACCATCGCACTCTTCGCCTCAGGGCTCGATATCATCCACACCACTTGTATGCATGGTCGGTATCCAATATGCGGGCTTCACGATCTTTTTTCCCGCGTAGTAGCGTTATAATTTGGGAGTTTTCAAGCATCGAGTGTATAGACACCTTTCCGTCAAAGGCCGGCAACGCACCCGCAACGCCCCTGGTGTTGCAGACGTCCGGGCGATAGTACCCACTTAACATTAGGTGGTACTATTTGCTCGTTTGCCCCCCTTTTTATATATAAAAAACCCGTTTAGTATTGGGACGCGCCTTACACGACATTTCCTCTCAACAAATCTTATGATCAAATGATCTTACGCGTTCATAACAACTTACTCAGGAATCGATTTTCAACAATATCAAAATCGTTTTCATTGTGAACGGAGCTCTGTAAAGAAAGCTAATCTGTGCAGTTAGCCGTTCCAAGAAGGATCAAACATACCTAATCTTCATAAAGAGGGAATTACGTTTAATGCGTATTTATTTTTGACATAATAATTTCACTGTTTCTACTTAAATTACCATTAAATATCATCATAAAGAATATTCGGAATCATGACCAATGGATTAGTGATGTACAAAAAAAAGTAATATTTTTTGCTGTCTGTACTAACCCAAACAATATGCATGTAGTATTGCGTCAGATTGTCTTTTTTACTGCGACGTGAAAAGAAAAAAAAAATAAAACAAATTTCTTGGAAATATTCGTGTGTTTGAGAGTTACGATTGACAAGAAAACACGAGCATTCAGCCAAAGTGCTATTCTATGATCCTGAATTTGGCACTCGAACCACAAAAAAAAAATAGGGAAGGATATAAAGAAGGGGAATGCATGTATAATTTTTTTTTTTAATTTGTCAAGTAAGTTTTTGGGCGAAAATAAATGTTGGAACGCTTTCGAAACGTACTGGATTAATTTAATTTGTCGAAAAGTTTTAGTTTGTGTGCCAAAATCGTGATCGTCATAATCTTGAAATACATAATTAAATATTGGTAAATTGAAAAAATAAACGGCTTTATAGGCTAAATTTAAATACAACTAAATAATACAAATGATCCAAATCTTTGAAATCCTCAAATTTTCTTTGCTATTGGCATGTATTATCTATACAAACAAATAAAATTGAAGTGTATGTTTGTAATATCAAATTAACAGCTTTTAACTAAATACATATTAAGGTATTCATTATAATTCCATCAAAGGCACAATTTTTTCCGGCTAATCTCTGACATGACTGGACAGATTTTGACGAGACTTTCACACGCATATAGCTAATGGAATAAGAAGTAACTTAGGCTATTCTATATATATATATATATATATATATATATATATATATATATATATATATATATATATATGTATATATATATATATATATATATATATATATATATATATATATATATATATATATATATATATATATATATATATATATATATATATATATATATAAATTAATAAAAAAGAAGGTTACGCTAAAATATAATTGAAACAAACTTAATCGTGAACATTATCCGATTCAAGTAGGTACTGTGTCATATAAATGTAATTTTACAAATTAACGCGGGTGTAACCACGGGGCACAGTATACATACATAAAGTATACACATATATAAAGTTCCATCTTGAATCGCTCTGTTTATTGATGAAAACATTAAAATGTGTAGTTTAAAAGATCTAAACGTACAGACTGCTGAAAGCGACTTTGTTTTATACCATAAAAAGATTAATGCCAAAAAATAATTGTGATTTTTTTTTACTTAATCGTCCGTTATTTTTCATTATGGAACGAAAAATTATTTAACAAAAATATAAACAAGCATTCATAACCTCCTTTCTTGCGATCGGATAATACATACATGAATAAATTTAAAGCTTGATAAGGATTAAACAATTGCTTAAATTACCTCTCAGAAACATGACTCACTCAGAAACACCGCATACATTATAATATGAATACTTTCTATTTTTCCATAAGGAAAACTTTAAAATAAATAATTTAGTTAAGGATTTCGTTATTTCATCATATATTTATGTCATACTGTAACTTAATGTTTCTATACATATAAAAATCAAATCAGTGAATATGTCAGACTGACTGATCAACGCAGAGCTGAAACCGTTGAATCTAAATGTAAAATTTTGGACAAACGTTCCTTAAATGGACTGTGATAAGCAATAATGTGTCAAACCACACGGACTTCATTTAGAGAAAATGGCGTCTTGATGTAACCAAATCTTAACAAATTAGTTTGAAGACATATAAATCCATCTTTTCTTGCTTTTTTCGATAAAATCTATAGTGAATTTAAAGCAGACTGGTATAATGAAAAGTTTTATCAAATAATAAGTTTTTCTAATACAGGAGATTATTTTATGTTGCGAAATATGACCCGCACTTCAATGTTCGAAACTTTTCATTACATAACTTTTTTCCGTATTTATTTGCTTTAGATGGCTTGAAAATTTTTGAATAATGTACAATACAAGATGCACTATCAGACTACATCTATATATCCAAAATCGACTTTTTGTGGGTTGACACATTATAGCTTATCAGCATCCAAATATTGTAAGTGTGCGCTAAGAAAGAAATTTTGAAAATCTATCACCTAAGTGGTCAAAAAGAGGTTGAAAGTTTGTATGGTATCAATTTCCTAAATATACTAAATACAAGTTTACTGTAAGTTAATGAGTAATTAGGCGAGAATTGCACTAATACGTTTTGCTCTTTGAAACTGAAAACCCTCCCTACTAGAATCGTATATTGCTCACTATTTCATTAGTTTTAATTTGTTTTTTTTTTATATTTATTAATTAAAATAAATAAAAATTTTAAAATAATATTAGACTAAGTTACATTAGATATTTATGAGTGAAAGACCCGTCAAAATCGGTCCACCATAACAGATAGACAGAAAAACATTTTAAAAATTGTGTTTTTAATGTAAGTACCGTATATATTCATATGCGTTCAGTTAAAAGCTGTTAATTTAAAATTACAAACAGACACATCAATTTTATTTATTTCTATAGATGTGTTACCAATAGTTCTTCTCCTCCGTCATGAAGATCCGATCTCGGTACAGTTAAACCTTACCTAAATGTCACATGTGATTCATACCATTAAATGAAAGTCGGCCGCCATGTTTTCCTTATACGGAAAATATGTACCTAAAGCACTATCACTGATGATCACACACTATAAGTCCTCGTAAACAAAATTAATAAAAAACTGGCTAACCCTAACGGTCACTCGCGTTTATGGTTACTGCTTCGCTGCTATGAGACGTAGCGTGATGTAATATAGCCTATAACCTTCCTCGATAAACAGGCTAACACAAAAAGACTTGTTCAAATCGTTCCAGTAGAGCCTATTCAATGCGAACAAACATCGTTCATTTTTGTATATAATATTAGTGTAGATTATCTAGGTATATTTTTATACCAGACTAGCTTCTTCTCGCGGTTACACTCACGTGTATATTTAATCGCGACTATTATTTGTAGCATGATATAATATAACCTGTAATCATCCTTAATAAACGGAAAACGTTTTTTTTTTTATTTCTTTAGAATATTAGTTTAGACTGGCTGACCGCTGGACGTTTCTTCATGTTTTCCTGCTCCAGTTGGCTTGCATCAACTCTTCAACCAATTAAAGTAAGTTTACTTATAGGTATAATCTACCAATTTATTTAAAAATAAATAATTTAAATCGGTACACAACCCACGAACAACACAAAACAGGACTTAAATAATAAAAAAAAATTAAAACTGCGACTCTCTAATTGGAGCGCATAAAATCTGCCATTTTGATTTTAAGTACTTTCTTGTGGCCCAAAGTGTATCTATTAACATATCATTTATCAAAATCGGTTAAGCTATTGACTAGTTACGAACAGACATACATACAAACGAATAACCCTTTAAGACATCGCCGCATAATGAAATCATAAAGATATAACTACTAATACCATTATAACCTACATTATTTAAAGAACCTACGATCAAACTATTAAAAATGAGGACAACGCCATCTATTAACAAAGGACTGAACTAAATTTGAGTAGCCAAGACATCACAGGTGTGCTGTATTAAAATGTCAGTGTGTCAGAAATAATGATTGTACAGAAACGATTGTGTCGCCCACGATCTGATTCAGAGACAGTTCTCTTAAACTATATGTATATAAAATAACTGTTTTGTCTGTATATATTTTTTTGGGTTATGTATTTAATATGAAACGAATAATTTCATTTTAACGACTCTTTGCATATCGAATACTTATCACACTAGCTACGGCTCGCGGTTTCGATTGTGGTTACTGCTTCGCTCGTAGTCGTAGCGTGATGTAATATAGACTTCTTTAATGAACGGGCTAACTAACCCAAAAAAATTTCAAATCCTATCATATCGATTTGAATTTCGGATGCAAACAAACAAACAAATTTCTCCTCTTTATAATATTAGTGTACATTTTTATATAGTGGTTAAAAGTACTCTCTGCGAGCAGACGTGTCGGCGATGCTCTGCAGATAATTGGCGTAGAATGCCGTTGTCTCCTTCTGTGAGACTGTCATAATCCAGATAGCGGTCACGGAAGAAGACCAGTCTTGCCGGGCAAGGACGAATGAGGCCTAGACTCCCTGGCGCCTGGGGCAGAATAAGTAGTCCGCTCTCGGGCTGTGGGTGTGTGAGATGGAGGTTTCACACATACGATTTCATACGGCCCCGAAGACAACAGTTGAGTTGGCTTAGGCAAACATTTCTAGAATTTTATAAAAATCTATCAAAGAGAAAATTGCAACTGATTTAGGTATTTTTTTGTTTAAAAGGGTACACTTTCTAATTATCCTCATAGAATTTTCACCGGAATCGGTTTCTTGTTTTTAAAAAAGTCTTAATAATGTTATTACCTTCTGAATACTAACAATAATATGGATTAGTAATACTGTGTCAAGCCACACGGACTTCATTTTGAGAAAATGAAAGAAATTCCAAACCTATTCTTATTTAATATGTTTTGACAGACACGTTGGCGCATTGGTCACTGCAACTGACTAAAGCGCTAACGGTCGCGGATTCGATCCCCGCTCACGACAAACGTCTGTATTGGCCATACAGATGCTTGTCGTGATCTGGGTGTTTGTGTTAGTGTTGTGATTGTTTCCGGACCCCCGACACAAGGTCCTGAGATCTTAATGGGGGCCGTTGAGTGTGATGCGTTTATTTATTAATTTAAATATTTATGTTTGAAAAAGTTTATATCTATCTTTTGTTTTGTATTATATTATATATATTGATAAAAAGTATAATGAATTAATAGCAAATAGACTAATAAAGAGTTGTATCTAATTATAAGTTTTCAAATTTATGAGATATCTAATATGGAACACACTTCAATATTCTAAACATTAGAATAATACACTTTTTTTCGAACTTATTTGAATTGATTTGAAAAGAATTATGTATAATGTAAAATACGACACGCATTATCAGAATACATAAATACCTCTAAAATTGACTTTTTGTGGCTTAACACATTATTGCTTTTCACCATCCATATATACACCTACTTTGATACAATGGATTTAACTTTGAACGCGACCAACTACATAACTACATATTGTGTCTTCCATTAATCTTGTATTTGATTAATGTGCACTGTTGAAATGTCTCAAGCGCGAGAAATACATTTGTAAGTTCTACTCTCGAGAACGATATAAAACACTTTTGTAATCTAGCAACAGATACGTCGTAAGCAATTACGTAAGCTGTGAATGTATAAATAAGGCACTGACCGTAAATTCATTCAAGTGTAAAGCAATGAGAAATAACTTATGTAAGACTTAATGAAAGTTGAAAGCAAAATTTATAAGTGTAATTCTCGCCTAGCAATGACATTTTACTGTCGTCTGAATAATTCAAAATTCTCCACACATTAAGAATCAATGACAATTTTTTTTTATTTCATAATAGAATATACAGAGTGATTCACTGTCATTCACTATTAACGCTACAGAGTTTGTTGAAAGTGGATTTTTTTTTTATTTTGATTCTTCTTATTGTAGAAATGAATAGAGCTGGTCGTGAGGAATAGATGTTATTATGGTATTGTAAACAAATAAATTTTTTTTTATAAAATATATTAAAGAAATATGATACAATAATTATTATTCAATCTTGAAAATTGCCTTCGAAATTTTTCCCATCTTCAAATCATTCAGCGCGTCTTGATAAGCTGATAGAGGATATTTCTTGATACCTAATTTATCATAATTGAGGTACCTGTAAAACATATGGATCAGGTAGCTAAGTTCACAAGCCACTTGGATCACTTATGAACTAGGATATATCCTAAAGCCTTGGCTTCTAAAATTAGTTGTCAGAAGGGCCTAACATCCTTCTTATTTAATACCAAGGTAAAACTTAGCTGACTACAGCCCCTATATGGGCTAGTTTAATTGTGGCAATACCACACAAATGCGGAAGATCGTACGGAGAGTGACGGAACCGGAAGCCTCACCCTCTCAACCATCCGTTCGCATGCTTCCTATTCCCTTTCATCCCTTATAATTTAACATGGCAAGCCATTTGTGTCTACTCTGGTCTCATACAAAATGACTAGCTCAAGTAGACGATAAAAAGCTTTCTCCAAGCAAGTGAGAACTTTACTAAATTAAGAACAATACTAACCTTATATATTTTAAACTTTCGCGACTTATACTATTCATATTTAATGAAACAGTCTTATATAACTAATGGTAGTAATATCTTTTTTATTGCTCGACGTTTCGACGAAGTTGCATCCGTCATGGTCACGAGCTGACACTCAGCTCAGTCCCGTTATATTAAATATGAATACTAACCTCTCCCCCATAGCTTCTAAGAGGCCGATGGCTTTCGGGAAACTGAAGAGGTTGATCTTAACGCCAATCAATACCAACTCCTTCATGTAGATCTCAAATGGATTTATTCTGAAAAAAAAATATATCATTCAAAAATAAAAAAATTGTTAACTTGTATGACTTATTTTATAATTAATATAAAAACCAAATTCTCTAACCGATTTTGATAAAAAATCTATGGGACTAATCAGAATGCATATAATCCTTTCAAACAAAAAAAAAAATAATTAACACACTGTGAATCGGAAACCTCCTCTTTTTGTTAATATGTTGAAAAAGAAACATTTGTGATATTTTAATCTATTAACTTATATCTAAATTTACGTATAATATATACAAAAAACACAATCTTAACTATTTACAAATCGTAGTAATTACTGTATAAATCATGTCCGCGCGGAATGGTGAAAAGAATGGAAGAAATGGTGGAATGAACCCCTGTGAAGCGCAATTCCGATTCTCTGAGCGAAAAATGCACCCTCCTATCACCAATGGAGGCAATAAGGCGAATAGTAATAAACGAGTATCTTAAATAAATAGTGAATAGAGATGACCCAGTGGTTAGAATACGTCAATCTGAAACGATGATTATAGATTCAGACCACACTAGCACCGGTGAGTATGCAAGAATTCAAATTCATCTCGTGCTGAAGGTAAACATCGTGAGGAAACCTGTATATACGTTAGGAGACATTCTGGTACATGAATATCCGGCTCACAGGACCAGCGTGGTGAACTTAGCTTTTAACCTTCCCCTTAATAGAAGAAGAGGTACTTACACTGCTTGGTGGTTTGGAGGACAACAGCCGAAAACCACATATTTACCGCCGTGTTTAAGATAGGTGAAACTTATTTCCATAACTTTAGCGACACCTGAAAATCAATTATACACACACATACACAGACGCGTTGGCGCAATGGTCACTCCAACCGACTAAAGCGCTAATGGTCGCGGGTTCGATCCCCACTCACGGCAAATGTGTTTATTGGCCATACAGATGTTTGTTGTGGTCTGGGTGTTTGTGTATGTGTTGTGAGTGTTTCCGGACCCCGACACAAGGTCATGAGATCTTAATGGGGGCCGTTGAGTGTGATGCGTTATTTATAAAAAAATTATGTTACCTTAATATATGTGTGTTGCATATGTGTATATGGGGCCATTATATTTCTTATAAATACCTAGTGCCAATAGATAATAAACTAGTGCTTAACCAACCCTTGTTTGATTCGTTTCATACTGACAATGTGTTTCCTGTAGAGCCTAACTGAAGCCCTCTGACTACAGCTTGTATACTGAGCTCGATTGGCAGCACCTCACTTTAACATAAGATCAGCGTGAAATAGCTTATTTATCTGCGTTTCGTGCGGCGATTGAGAGAGCTGGAAGCCCAACTCCCTCTCCAATTCCTTTCCTTACTTCCTACTCCCTTACATTCTTTACTCCTTAAGCTGGCAATGCATTTATGGCTTCCCTGGTGCTGTAGATGATCGGATGATCACTTAACATTAAGTGTCCCGCCTGCTGATTTGCCAGCTATTTTGTATGTAAAAAAAAAATTGAAACATTTAATATTATGATTTTGAGTCTTCGTATTTGAAAAGTGCACATGTTATCATATTACAACATCTACGTTATACGTCTGGGTGTCTGTCAGAAAGCTGTATCTCATGAACCGCAATAAGAGATTTGAAATTTTTATAAAATGTGTACTTATGTCTATTGCCGTCAGTCGCAGCAAGAAAACTTGGTCAAAATAATTTTTTTTTTACCCGTGCAATCAATAATGACGTCATAAAGAATTTTCTCTGCACCCAAAACGTCCGGTGTCACCAACCTATAGCCAGTGTCTGAAAGATTAAATTATCACATTAATATCCAAAAAAAAACCTTTGAGGTTTTCTTTTTACCAATTTACATAAAAACTCATGCCTTACTAAAACTATTTTTATAAGATAAACAAGACTTTTTTAAAAAAGGGGAACCGACTTCAAAAGGATAGTAAATAATTTCGTTTACATGAATTACATAATATTTATTCCAGAACCAATACTAGATAACCGATATTTAAAAGTGGAGCGATTCTGAAAAAATCGATCTGATCGATTTTTTCAGAATCGAAATCGAATCGAAAAGATCTGGAAAAAATATCCCCCTTTAAAAAAAAAATTAAAAAATTAACCAAAAAAATAGCAATTTAATAGAAAGAAATACTTACTTAAACCTTTAACTATATCTAGGCGAGATTTATTCATCTCGGACACGGTTACATCTCTGTGACCTTGCAGATGAAGAGTCGTCACCCACAAATTACCTGCAACGTTAAGTTATTAATTACTAATATTTGTTAATACTGAAATGTTTATATACATTAATAAAAAAATGTACATTAATTTACTTAAACTCAAACTCAAAATATACTTTATTCAAATGGGCTTTTAAAGCACTTTCGAATCGTCAAGTTACATGTCATATTTTAATTTTAGATTTTTATAAAGTTTCCACCGGTTCGGAATGTAGTCTCTACTGAGAATAACCGGCAAGAAACTCGGTAGTAACTCTTTTAAAATCATTTATACATAATGTATTTTTATTACATTTGAATTATGTTACCCGGATAGAAAATCAACGCTTGTCAAATCTACGCCTCTTTGTCGTTAAAATATTCTTGTATGGTATAAAATGCTTTATTTATTACAGATTTATTAACGTAGGCTTTGAACTTATTAAGTGACAAATGTAAAACTGTTTGCGGGATTTTATTATAGATGCGAATACCAAACCCCAGAAACGATGAACTGACTTTATGAAGACGAAAATTTGGTACGAAAATTTTATTTTTTCTTATAGTGTTTACACAATACACTGAACACGAAGTATCTAAAGGTAAGAACACGATGATCTCATCCCATGATTGTAAATTTGAACCCCGGCTATCACCGCTAAGTCTTTAAGTGCTAAATTTGTGTTTAAATTCATCTCGTATTCGATAAAGAAAAACGTCGTGAGGAAACTTGCATGTAGCAGAAGATATTCTGACAGGAATATATATCCGCTCCGCAATACAGCAGCGAGATAGATTAAGCTATTAATTTTCTCTTTAATAGAAAAAGAAGTCTTGCACGGCAAGGCGAGACTCCTGATGTTAAGTGCCATTTGCAGCACCAGACGAGTCATATATGTTTTGCTTAAAAGGTAATAAAGAATTAAAAAGACAAAGGAAGAATGGAAAGCAATGGGGGAAGGAGTTATGCTTTAGTCTCTCTTACTCACTGAAACTCAGCTCATATTAGTTACTTGGTAAGCCAGTTTACTTGCGAACTTTAGTCAATAGGTTACACCTAGGCTCTATTTTAGTTCAATTTGATCCTCAATAATCACAAATTTAACACTTAATAACGCAGAGATAGGCTGTATTTCAAAATCTTTGGTTGAAATCGAGGTGTTTGATCAATTGAGCTAGTCAGCTCAATTTTAGTTTTATTTATAAAATAATATTTACCAATGATACCAGCACCGATGATTAGAATCTTCGAGCCCACTGGGAGCGGGGAAATACGATCAAAACCGTGTGTAACACACGAATATGGCTCGCAAAGACCACCTGGAAGAAATGTTAAGAAATGGAAGTTTCTCGAAATAAGAATCGAAGGAAAGAAAGAAAGTTATATTTTTTAACTCTGACTAAAAGAGTCTCTGTTATCTATCTGTGGCATAATAGGTCCCTAACGAATGGACCGATTTTGATCCAGTTATTTATTTGTTTATAAGCTGTTAGAATTGAAAAAGATCTTAGCTATAATTTATGATGATTTGCCCAGTCGTTTAAAGGTTATCAGCTCTTTCCTAGTTGTTGAATGAAACTGACTTATAGCAGAAGTAACCTATAGTATAGTAATGAATATATGAGGGGTTTTTAAATTTACAATTTTATATTATATATATAAGACGACTATGTTCGAAGTGATGGCTATTGTCAATCCATTCTCAGCCAATCGCTATGGGCTATAATATAGAACTAACTAAGATTGTCTCTGTGACACTCAATCAGTATCTCGAGTCCTGCTGACGCTAGGTAATACCACTGATCACATAGCCAATAGGTTTATTACAAATCTGCTACTAGGCTAGGAACATAGTCAATAAGTATATATTTCAGTTTTGGGGACATTGTATACATATACTTTATGGGGGCATTGTATATGGGTCCAATTTGCACCATATCGTGTTTTAATGGTTATTTTTCCATTAGAAACTACCTTGTTCAGTACTCATTCCATCAGGCAATGCGAACACTTGGTCTTGGGGACATCTCACGTACTGTGCCCAGCCGCCATCTCTCCATATACCGATAATACTGTCCTTACCACCGGTAACGCAGTATTGATATTTACCGTCACGACAAAAATCGCATAAGTTACACGCTCTGAAAAAAAAAGATGGAGGAATCATCTTATCAATAAAAAAAAAACTATTAGGTTGCGGGTTCGATCCTCGCTCAGGGTAGATATTTGTATTCTTATAAATGTGTGTCCTCCCAGCCTTGCCTCGAAGAGCACGTAAAGCTGTCGGTCCCGGTTGTCATCACAATCAACTGATAATGAGTACCGATCTTTGTAGGGAGATTATTCTAGTCCGAATGGTTACTTTCTCTCATGATTTGGGAAGATCATATGGATGCTGATAAGCAATAATGAGTCAACCCACAAAAAGTCAAATTTGAAGATATTGATGTATTTTGATACTACATCACCTATTTAACATTATCCAAAAAAAATTCAAGTGTTCTAAACTAAATAAGTATTGGAAAAAGTGACTTAACGCATTGTTACGAAATTCAGGTGCGTTCCATACTTTGCAATTTATAAAATAATCTCAAATATTTAAAAACTCATTATTAGATAACATATTAATTAAATCTATTTGTTTTTGATTAATTATACATTTTATCAAAATAGGAAAGAAAAGATGAATATATACGTCTTTAAACTAATTTATTAAGAATAGGTTTGACATCTTTAGACGCCATTTTCTCAAAACGAAGTCCGTGTGGCTTGACACAGTATTGCTTATCAGCGTCCATATAGCAGTCGCTCTGCGTAAAAATCTGTAACATGCCGATAACTGGATAGAGTAATGAGCAGATGCTGGTATAGCCGGGAAAATGCTAGGGAGATGATGATGATGTACAAATTATGTCCGCGTAAAATGAAAATACCAACTTAAAAAGAAATAAAGGGTGAAGGACGTGATTCCCTTACATGTTTTTTCCGTTTTTAAGCTGGCAACGAATTTGTGTGTTCTCTGGTGTTACAAATGGTGATAAGCAATAATGTGTCAACCCACAAAAAGTTAAATTCGGAGATATTTATGTATTTTGATACTGCATCACCTATTGAACATTATTAAAAAAATCAAGTCATATAAACTAAAAAGTTTTCTAATTCATTGTTTCGAATTTAAAGTGCGTTTGATATATTGCAATTTATATAATAATCGCAAATATTTGAAGAACTTTTTATTAGATAATATATTAAATATATCAACCTGTTTTGAATTCATAACGCGTTTTATGAAAAAAAGTAAAGAAAAGGTGAATATATACTTCGTCAAACATATTTATTAAGAATAGGTTTGACAGCTTTAGACGCGATTTTCTTAAAATGAATTCCGTGTGGCTTGACATAGTATTGCTTATCAGCGTCCAAATGTCCATAGTTGGTGATGATCACTTAACAAGCGTACTTGCTTAAAACTAAAACTTACTTATTAGGATCTACAACTACTTTCTGGCCCACTTTGAATATGGACCGCTTGCCCACTTGATGGACCACGCCGCTGAACTCGTGACCCAGAGGCAGAGGTCGTTCTTTTGACGCTGGGAATTCACCCTGTGCAAACCAATTTGTATTATCTAAGAATTTGTTTATAATAATATAATATACTAGTATTATAAAAGCGAAAATAAATAAAAACATTTTAAAAAATGAACCGACTCTGAAAACGAACAAGTAAACTAAAAAGAAAAAAAAAATATTTTCCACAACATTTTGAAGTCGGTGCCGAGTAAAACCTTTTACGTATTATTTATTTCTTTTTCGAAGTCGGTCGTTCCTTACTCCGTATTTTCTTTAGTACTTTATTCCTGTTAAAATATATCGAAACGAATATAGCTATTTCATTAGTTTCAATTTTGTTTGCGTAACACTCTAAAATATTTAAAATAAAAGTAACCTAAGTTACTCCTTACAATATTAACTATCTATGAGTGAAAGTCGCGTCAAAATCGGTCCAGTCGTTTCAAATATTAGCCGTAATAAACAGACAGACAAAAATGTTTGAAAATTGTGTTTTTCATATAAGTACCGTGTATACTTTCATATGCATTTAGTTAAAAGCTGATAATTTGAAATTACGAACAGGCACTTCAATTTCGTTTTTTACCTGACCTTCTTAAGCCGTATCATTACCTGAATGATATGTAAATCCGTCCCACATACTCCCGAGTATTCAACCCTCACTATGACATCTGTGTCATCAACAATATTAGGCATGGGGTAATTTTCATCGTATCTAAGTGTGAGTGTCTTCCCATCAAACACTACAGCCTTCATTGTATTTTATCTGTAAGCTAAATGGATGCTAATAAGCAATGTGTCAACCCACAAAAAGTCAAATTCGGAGATATTAATGTATTTTGATACTGCATCACCTATTTAACATTATTGAAAAAAATTCAAGTCGTATAAAGTAAATAAGTACGGAAAAAGTTTCTTGATTAAATCTTTCGATTTCCAAGTGCGTTCCATATTTAGCAATTTATACAATAATCTTAAATATTTGAAAAACTCTTTATTAAACAATATATTAAACATATCAATCTGCTTATACTTTATTATACTTTTTATCAAAAAAAGAAATGAAAAGATGGGTATATACTTCTTCAAACATATTTGTTAAGAATGGGTTTGACATCTTTAGACGCCATTTTCTCAAAATGAAGTACGTGTGGCTTGACACATTATTGCTTATCAGCGTCCAAATATAGTACTGTGTTAAAATTTTTATAACCTAACTACAATTCATTTACCGGCTCGACTAAAGAAGAAGATTCAAAAGTGCTTCAAAAAGCCCATTTAAATAAAGTGTCTTTTGAGTTTGAGTTTCAAGAACTCTCATAGAAAATGCATTTTAAGTATATATTATAGAGTGATTTAAAAATTGAGAGAGATTTATAACTAGAAGAAATATGATGTAGTATCTTCGTCTACGTTCGTTGGTACGAAGTCCATTATGATTTTGTATCAAAACTGGATGTAGGTATAACCAAAAATACTAGGTAGGTAAACCGACAGTTTCGACTTGGAGGTGTAGACTGGTCGATTTCTCAAACATAAGTGCATGAGACAGTCCCCCACTATCCAACACGTCTCTGTACACGTGACTAACAACAATATCACCGCGTTGATCCCTTTACTATCATAGTCAGTTCAGCGACTTCTAATAAAAATTAAAGTTATTCCACGACATATTAAAATATTTTATTGAAGTAGACCCTAGCTTTAGCCTAATGACTACAGCTCGTATACGAGCTTGACAGGGTAGTACTTCAGTAATATCCTTCCTTACTTCCTATCACCTCTTATCCCAGATTCCTTTTGTGTTAGCAACACATTGGTGGATCCTCTGGTCCAATGTCCATGGGCGGCGGTAATCACTTAACATCAGCTGTGTAAGCGGATCATTTGCCAGTTTTTTTTTTTTATTAATAAAAACATCACAATAGCTAGCATAAATATGTCGTCCAAGTAGACTAAATTAAATGGTTCTTGAAGGGTTTATTTAAAGTCGGTTGAAAATGTCAATTTGGGATGTATTTGGTCCTGCTAGCATCAATGTGTTTCGGAACTTATTACATACGGGCGTAGATATAGCTTTCGGGTTCTTCCAAAAGAGGATCAAAGGGGATAAGTCCATTATGTACAAAGATAAATCATTTAAAATTCGGGCATCACGCAGTAAAATGGTATGATTCTAAATGCCAATCTCGGTAATTTAGAAATTATATAGACCATTACTAACGCCATTCGTCCAATTTACTAAGTATTAGTAAGTCGTATACTAAGATGAGTTCTGGACCCCCTACCTCTCCTTATATTCGCCTATGGTACATAAATACTATGTTTAAATAACTTACATATAGTCCGATCTCTTTGATGTAATTTATCTTACTGATTCTCTACGAGTTAAGACATAAACAACATTATATAATTCAACTGGTATGTATATGAAATAATCATTACTCGGACAAATAAACCTAAGGTGAGAAATACATTTGTAAGTTTTATTCTCGAGAGCGATATAAAACTACTCTTTAAAGTAGTAACAGATACGTCATAAGTAGTAACGTAAGCTGTGAATGTCAAAAATAAAACAGTGAATTCTATCAGGTATAAAACAATGAGATTCAACTTACGTAAATCTTTATCTAAGACTGAAACCTAAACCTTTAAGTGTAATTCTCGCTAGTTCAAACTATCTACCTAAACGCTAAGAGAGAGCCTATCCGTAGTCAGAACGCCCAGGTCGACCTAGGCAACCATACAAGCACGGAACATCGGCTCGGATGAGCTAAGATAACTGCGTTTCCTAAGGTGAGCGAAAGAGAAGCCTAATCTTTTCACCCATTCCTTTCATTACTTCCTATTCCCTTAAGCTGGTAACCTTTTTGTCTCTCTGGTGCTGCGCATGTCCATGTTCGGGTGATCACTTAACATCAGATGTCCTGTTTGGCGCCTGCTTGCTAATTGGATGCTGATAAGCAATAATGTGTCAACCCACAAAAAGTCAAATTCGGAGATATTGATGTGCTTTGATACTGCATCACCTATTTAACATTATACAAAAAAATTGTAGTCATATAAATTAAATAAGTACGGAAAAAAGTTTCTTAATTAATTGGTTCGAATTTCAAGTGCGTTCCATATTTTGCAATTTTTACAATGATCTCAAATATTTAAATAACTTTTTATAAGATAATATATTAAATGTATCAGTCCGAATTCAATTTATCATAGCTTTTATGAAAGAATAAAATAAAATATGGATATATACGTCTTCAAACATATTTGTTAAGAATAGGTTGGACATGTTTAGACGACATTTTCTCAAAATGAAGTCCGTGTGGCTTGACACAGTATTGCTTATCAGCGTCCAATTATTATCTTTATTTATTGTTTAATCGATGTATATAACAAAAATACGTTATTCAGTGTTTATTATAATTATTCTATATCTTATCTGTTTTATTAATTACTGTAATAAAATGATGTGTATAATTATTATTTATCATGTTTTCTCAGTTGGTAATGTTACTATCTAAAGCTTACTTATTCAGTGTTTTATATATCTAGTATTTAGGTTTAACTATTTGGTGTATATATTTACCTAATTATTTTATAAAGAAATAATCTTTATTTGTATTTCATTCAATTCGAAATATTTTCATTCGGCGAGAATTACGTTTAAATCGTGGTTACTCTATTCCAAAAAAAATACGCGAAAACATAATTGAAATACGTAAACCATATTCGATTCACGTCGAAAAAGTAAACATTATATAAATATTATTTTCCCCAAATGAACGCGGGTGAAACTCCGGGTCCACAGCTAGTTAATTACAACAAAGAATCCCTATATGAAGTTTCAGACCTAGCTCAATTTTCAGCGTCAATATTGCGAAAGTCTCATACGAACTTCCACCAGTTTAAACGTTTGGTTAATATTAATAAAAGTCACAAAATTTATAATTTTTTTTGTTATTTGTGTACTAATTATGAACACATTTAAATTGTAACATAATTTTAGTACGTTTTTTATTATTATTTACATTAATTTTTATCTTTTTTGCTATTTTGTTTCCTGTAAAAATTAAAGTAATAATCTCGATTACACTGATTGAAATTTTGAATAGTTACGAAGATTTTTTAATATTGTTTTCTTTGTTCTAAGTTTTTTATATAAAACACTTTCATTTAAATAAAAAAACTGCCTTACTACAAAAGATTTAAACGTTAAACGCGTGTTTATAAAAATCCGTTAAGGACAAGAGTTTAACGTGCTTCTGACATAGCTTAATATACGCTTAATAGATATCTTAAACCTATTTAGCTGTCGAATGTAATGTGTGACATTATATTAATAAGTTTTTCATGATTTTACTAACTGTTAAGTTAGATAAGATTTCAAGCAATGTTTAATTTTTAAGCACTGTTTAACTAGACACGTGTTCAACATGGTTTTATTGTGTCTTTTGTAGTATGACAGATGATGTGCAATTGTGAAATTCGTAGTTTTTGTTTGGTTTCATAGTAATATAAATATATATATAACTCAAAGGTGACTGACTAACTGACTGACTGACTGACATAGTGATCTATCAACGCACAAACCACTGGACGGATGGGGTTAAAATTTGGCATGCAGGTGGATGTTATGAGGTAGGCATCCGCTAAGAAAGGATTTCGATAAATCCAATTTTTTTTGTGTAGTCAAGTGGCTGAGGCTGGTATTGGGGCCACCAAAGGTGAGAAGTACTCCACATGAGGACGAACCTGAGCTTCGCGCTGTTTAGGAACCCGAGCTTTTGGCAGCCATTTTGGCTTTGCTCTCAATGTGACAACGGAATTGGACGTAATTCCATGTCGACACCAAGAATCCCAAATTGTACAAAATATAAAGATTAGTCAAATAAGTAGGAAAAAATCTTGCCATCTGCGAGCTGTTCTGGCGCGCGCTACAAAAACTGTTAGAGACACCTATGTAATGTATAATGAAAAAAACTAACCTGCGCAAAGAAAACTAATCCAGGTGCTCGTGACCAGCTAGTGTAATATTGTAACAACAATTTATTAACCTACTAAACGAATAAATACTAGCTTACATACTGAACAGCTTACATAAGAAATCAGCATAAGGATTATGTTGATCATCAGTACAACAATGACCACGACTAAAATGAAAATTATAATAAAAACACATTTTAATTCATAATTTATTTAAAAAGCGTATTATTTACAATGATTAGTCAATTTTAAATATTGCTTTTGATATTTCTCCTGTTTTCAATGCGTCAATTGCGTTTTGATAAGCGGAGAGTGGGTAGGTTTTCACTCCCAATCTATCGTAGTTAAGATACCTGGAAAAGATCGATAAAAATATGAACACAAATCTATGCTTTATACTAATGTAATAGGGAATTTTGTAAGTGCGAAGTCAACTCCGGTATCACTGAATCTATTTTGAACCGACTTCCATAAAAGGAGGAGGTTCTAAATTCGTTGGGGACTTTATTACTCGAAAATGGTTTGACAGATTTGGTTAATTCTTGTTTTATTTAAAAGGATTTACTCTCTGATTGGTCCTATTCATCAAAATCTGTTCAAAGTTTGATTTAAAAATTAACATAACTAGAATAACTTTGTCATTCAAGTAAACGAAATGTGTTTCGTTTGCTTTAAAAGTCGACTCCTATTTTTTGTTTCTTGTAATAAAAATTATGCTACCATTTAAAAGGTATATTGCTCTAGATGGTCATAGCCTATATTTTATGTATATATGTGTATTAATTCAAAGGAAAATCTACATTAATGGAACAATATATATACAAATATGCATAAGGAGTTTAGCATGACTGTGTAGAATATTTTAAAATAGCCTATTTTATTGTGAAATTATGGTTACCCCATGGGAACTTTCGTCCCCTTTAAGTTTTATTATGGTTGCAGAAAGTGGCCTTCTCTAAAAACCAATCTATATCTAAATTAAAAAAAATCGGTTCAGCAGTTTAGGCTTATAACAAACAGACAGACTAAATTATTTCCGTATTTATAATAAGGATAACTTAAGTTATGATTTCAGAAAAAGTTTCTGTTGAGCTTAAACTAAAGTAACAGCCTGTAAATGTCCCACGGCTGGGTAAAGGCCTCCTCTCCTATAAAGGAGACGGTTTAGAGATTAATCCACCGCGTTGGTCCTTCGAGCCGGATATACGTGCGTCAGAATTTCTCACGGCACATGCAGGTTCTTTCAGCGCCTAGCACGAAGTGAATTTAAACACACATTTCGCTAACTCAGTCAGTCAGTCAGTTCTCAAGTTTTAACTAAGTATTTAAAAATCATGTGTTACTAACCTGTCCCCCATTGCTTTTAAGAAGCCGATGGCTTTCGGGAAACTGAAGGGGTTGATCTTGACCCCGATCAATGTTAACTCCTTCATGTATACATCAAACGGGTTTATTCTGAAAATATGAATATAAATAAACAAATGCATCACACTCAATCACCTCTATTTTTTTATTACTTAGGGGAAATCTTCGAAAAGATACCCGATTCCTGAGATCAGGTTATGTGGCGATTAATACCCACTAAAACCCCTGCGTGGGCCTTCCTCAGCCCGGAAATGGAGAGGCCTTGAGATCGCTTGCGCATGCGCATTCGCTGCCCGCGTCACGTCAACGTCACGCGGTATTCCCAGGCGGTCACCCATCCACCCAAAAGTCGAATTCGGAGATGTATTCAAACAATGTATTGTATTGAACATTATAATATAAAAATTTGATGTAATCTCAATTAAATAAGTACTGAGAAAAGTTTCTTAATTTAATGTTTAGAATATTGCAATGTGCTAAATATTTTGGAATATGTAATTATCTAATATTTAGTATTATGTTATTACATTTGTGTAGAACGTTTTATGTATTTTATTTATGTATTCTGGGTATAATATGTATGTATAAATATAAATATGGGTGTATACACTTTTATATTATTTTAAATAAATGTATATTTAAGTTCTCTCTTTTTTAGTACACATAATTGTAATATTTACTTAAGTTTCTTGTACGATCCTAGTATTATATATAAGTCTTGTTATATATTGTTATTTTTATATGATTTTGTTTTCATTGTATTTTGTGTGTACAATAAAGAGCATTAAAAAAACATATATTTGAAAAACTTATTATTAGATAAAACTTTTTATTGCATCAATATGCTTTAACATAATATACCTATAATTATCAAAACAGATAAGAAAATATGTATATATACCTAACAAATGTATTAAGAATATTAAGAAGTTCGATATCTTTAAACGCCATTTTCTCAAAATGGCCGTGTGGCTTGACACATTATTGCTTATCAGCGTCCATATATTAAGACGCTGATAAGCAATTCTTAACAAATATGTTTGAAGACGTATATATCCATCTTTTCTTTTCTATTTTGATAAAATGTATAATGACTTAAAAACAGATTGGTCTTATGATAAGTTTTATCAAATAATAAGTTTTTTTTAATACGTGAGATTATTTTATGTTGCAAAATATGGCACACACTTCAATATTCGAAACATTTAACTAAAGAACTTATTTCCGTATTTATTCACTTTAAATGACTTGAATTTTTTGAATAATGTGAAATACATGGTGCACTATTAGAATACATTAATATTTTAGAATTCAACTTTTTGTGGGTTGACACATTATTGTTTATCAGCATCCATATGTACTTACGAAGCCTGGTGCGTGGGAGGACAACAACCGAAGAGTATGTATTTACCTCCGAAGTTGAGGTATTTGAAACTTATTTCCATAACTTTACCGACACCTGCAATACAATATAATTGTACAGACGCGATACAATACTTCGATACCTCCCACGTAAGTTGTTGTAACCCCAAAATTACAATTTTACAGTAGAGCACTTTTAATCCGTTTTAGTTTGAAAGTTACAACAAAATACGCCTTTTTTCAGGCGTATTTTGTTGTAACTTTCCTTGAAAAAAAAAAGATTTTTGGTATTTTTTCACTTTGATTGCATTAAGCAATGCAAATTCGTGTAGCACTCAGTAAAAACGCTAACGGCAATTTTGTGGCTTACAATAACTTACGTGGGAGGTATCGACTTATATGTGGTACTTTAGTATGTGGTCCAATTTAAATATATGATTGCTAAAAAATTAGATCATTTGAAAAAAAAGGCCTATACCATTTTAATTTTTTTTTAACAAAAAAAAAAATCCGATTTTTTTTGTATCGATATTTTTAAACGTTTATATTTATTTATGTATAGTTTTATATTACCGGTGCAGTCAACAATGACGTCATAGGACAGTTTTTCTGAAGCCAATACATCAGGTGTGACCAGCCTGTAGCCAGTTTCTAGAAAGATTATAATAAAATTTATGTTTTAATAGAAAATATAAAATGACCGCTCTGGTGTAGTGGTGCTGAATGTACCTCTAACGCCGACGGTTGCGGGGTCGATCCCCGCTCGGAGCAAATATTTTTAGTAGTATAAATATTTGTTCCTAGGTCTGGGTGTTTGTCCTTGTGGGTCCCCACCGTGCCTCGGAGAGCACGTAAAGCTGTCGATCCCGGTTGTTATCAAATTCACCTGATAATGATCGTTACTCGTAGTAGGGAAATTATTCTAGTCTAAATGGTTACTGGCTCGCCCTCAGTTGCGGAGGTCAGATGGCAGTCGCTCTGTGTAAAAATCAGTAACTCGTCAATATCTGGACTAGAATAGAAAGCAGACCCCCCCATATAACCGGGAAAAATGCTAGGTAGATGATGATGATGATTAATAGAAAATACGGTGACTATCAAACCACGATCTAATTCCTTCTCCAAGGCTCAGTCTATATCATCCAAATTGCTTTACGAGTTTAGGAGGGAAAAGATAATATCATTGATGTAAAACCTAACTCCGTCCCCTATTTCTTTCCATACTTCCTATTCCCTATTAAAACATTGAAAATAAATGAAATACATTAAGTAAAAAAATCTCCATTAACATAATAATCCGCTATTTATCGAATTCATTTGTAACAAAAAATATGATAAATGAAGAATCGCTCGACCAACTTTGCAAACTTCACACAAACCATATACTAAAATAGTTCGATCAAAGCCGAAACATTTGGTTTGGATAGGTGAGCCCGTTGTTAAGTTATAAAATTACAACGATAAGTGGCATTGATTTTTATATTTATAGAAGAAGAATATGGTAGTATTGTTTTCATTCGTTTCTAGTTTTTATAAATATAATAAGTTTTTATAAATATGTATGAAAAACCGACTTCGAATCTAACTTACGCGATTATGTCGACACATGTATCGCGTAAGTTATTTAGTTAAAGATATTAGTGTAAACTTTTGTAAATTTTTAGCCTTCCCAGCTTAAATAGGGATCACTTCCTGTTTAAGCTGGGAAGGCATGGTGGAAAGAATGAGGGAGGGGGTAAGGCTTCCCGCTCTCTCATACTCAGTATGAAACACACCTTTATTATCTTCTTCAAGTCGATCTCTCTCTAGTCTACCTCAGTAAGCAAATAGGTATTCATAAAAAAAATAACAACCATGAAACAGTTGAAAATCAATCCGGATTCAGGTAAGTCGTTTGTGTAAGACGTTGATATAATTCAATATATTAAAAAATATACAACTTACAAGTATAAATAAATATATAAGTTATTATAATATGAAAGTTTCAAATCAACGAGTTAATAGTTTTCATCATCGTTATTAATAAGATTTAATGTTATTAGAAAGTAAACTAGTTTTTAATAAAGCCTAAAGACTTACCTAAACCTTTAACGGTCTCCAGCCTAGCTTTATTCATCTCAGAAACAGTCACATCTCTGTGACCTTGCAAGTGAAGAGTCGTCACCCATAGGTTACCTGTAAAAAAGTTGCATGTGTTTTATGCTATGTCATACTTTGTCAAGAATTTTTACATACTTTGTCGGGGCATATAGCTAGTTAAAAAAACTACTATCATCATTTCACTCTTATAATTTTTCCCAGTTACACCAGGGTCTGTTTATTATTCTAATCCAGATATCTGCCCCGAACGGGGACCGAACCCGCGACCGTCTGCGTAAGAGATACATTCAGTACCACTAAACTAAAGTGATCATCTTAAAGTTGTGAAACTTTACTATGATTACCAAATAAATAACATTAATGAATTAATGTAAACTAGAGCTGGCAGCATTACATATATGTGGCATAATACAGGATTCTTTTTTTATGTAAAATAGGGGAACAAACGATCAAATAGTACCACCTGCAACACCAGGGGAGTTGGGGGTACTTTGCCGGCCTTTGACGGAAAGATGTCTCACACTCGACGCTTTAAAACCCCTAAATTATAGCTCACAGGGAAAACCTCCGGAGGTAGATCATTCAACAACCTGCACGTATGGGAAAAAAGAGCTCGTGAAACCCACACATTCGATACCGACCATGCATCCAGGTGATATCGAGTCCTGTAGCGATCGTTTTGCTAGACCGAAACAAAACTGATTTTACTTACCAATAATACCAGCACCGATGACAAGAATCTTGGAACCGACGGGGATGGGGGAAGCGCGGTCGAACCCGTGTGAAACACACGAGTATGGCTCGCACAGACCAGCTATAAAAAATATAATTAAATATGATTAATCAGTCTGTAACTTTACTCATTAAAAAAGTTTGCATTGCAAGAAGCATTTTGTTTTTGAGTAAGCCTGCTAGTTCTTGATTATTGTCGAGAATTGAGTGATATTAAATAAATAAAATCTCCAGCTTTATTTATATATTTTGTTTTATTGCACAACTATTTAAAATATATTAAGCAAAATTCGTGCTTACTACCTTATCTCCCAGCCAATCGTAGGGCGTGCAAGAAAGAGCGTTGAGTAGATGCATCGCGACAGAGACTCCATAAATACTAACAATCTAAGTTACAACATTCGTTTTGCCACGTCCGCGCAAAATAACTTACGCATAACTTGCGCAAATCAGACAGCGAAAAAACAGTATATAGTTGAACCTTGCTCGCTCAGTAGTAATTCTATTAGTTAACTCGTAAACTTGATCTAAGACGAGATGGATAACGTAAATCTCCACCAGTGATCGCTAGTTTAAGCCCCGGCTAGCACCGCTGAGTTTTCAAGTGCTATTTATGATAAACTTCATCTCATGCATGAAAACATCCTGAGAAAAACTGTAAGTGTCCAGAAAAACGTTAACACATGTATTTGTCAACCCGCAGTGAAGCAGCGAGGTAGAAGCTCTAACCTTCTCCTTAATAGTAGAGGAGGCCTTTGTCCAGCTGTGTGACATTAATATGCTGTTACTATACTACTTTTATACCTTGCTCAGTAGTAATTCCATCAGGTAACGCGTAAACTTGATCCTGAGGGCACTTCACGTACTGCGCCCAGCCTCCATCTCTGAATATACCAATGGTACTGTTGATACCAGCGGTGAGACAGTACTGGTAGTTACCGTCGCGACAGAAGTCGCAAAGACTGCAGGCACTGGTTGTAAGAAAATTGTCAATGTTAAAAATGAAGTTAGAAAATTTTTACTTTTGGTAAGTGGTAGTTGCCGTAAGTTAACATCTAAGTTATTAAGCTGTAGCCGAGACATTAATGCAAAGCATGAGTTGTAATAGAAAGTAGTAAAAAAACTTAGTTTTATTTTTTAGAAATAAATGATTGAGTCGTTTCATATATTCAGCTGAAAAAAATGAAATCTTACAATGGACGCAACATTGTTAGACCACCTATACAGATACTAATAAATTATTAAAATAACCACTTAATATTTATCTATAAATAGTCTTGTAAGTTATTAAGTTTCTGTATAAGTTGTTAAGTGAACGTGTAAAAATATGATCATATTTTTTTAAATTCCGCTTCTCATTCTTTTTATTACTGGGCAGATAAAATAATTCATATAATTTTGCTCATATATGCCAATAGAACTTATGTATTTACTTACAAAATGACTTAACTACGTGCTATTTCTTAATTAAATATTTTAAATGGCATAAGTGTGGTATCAATATTAAATTCTGTAATTATACTTACCGATTAGGATCAACGACAACTTTCTGGCCAGCTTTGAATATAGAATTTTTGCCTACTTCATGGACTACGCCACTGAACTCATGACCAAGAGGTAGAGGGCGCTCTTTTGATGCTGGAAATTCACCCTGTAAAGATATGTGTTAAAAAAAAAAATTAACACTTCTAAGCGTTCGAATAAATGTGCTTAGTATATAGATCATGTACTGCCTTACTACAAAAGATTTAAACAGACGTTAAACGCGTGTTTAAAAAATCCGTACTACAAATCCGCGTGTAAGCACAGTTTTGAGTTAAACATGCTTGAGATATAGATTAACATACGTTTACGTGAGTTGAATAGATGTCTAAAACCTATTTCAGCTGTCAAATGTAACGTATAACATTTTATCAATAAGTTTTATTAGGAGTTTATTCGCTGTTAAGTAATTTAGATAATATTTTAAGCAATGCTTAATTTTTAAACACTGTTTAGCTAGACACGTGTTGAACATGGTTTTAATGCGTCTTTTGTAGTACGACGGGTAATGTTTAAAAATATATCATAAGATGCGTTAAGTATCCTAATGGCTTGGATCTAGGTATGAAAAGATACGTAGTATATTGTACGTTTAAGTAATTTCAATAAATTTTACAATACCTACAAGCGAACTCATCAATCGCTACATAACTCTATCTAGGATAACTTTGTCTAGGAGCCTAGATATTTACGGGTTATTAATTATGATGGCGCCTAAATTATTGTAAGGTCTTACAAATTAGTATCAATTGAAACAATTGTCATAAGAGACTACAATAATAAATTTCGTAATGCAAATATTTATCATAATTGATAAAGTTTTATTGAAAGTTCAAGATGAATTGGCGGATTATAATAAAAATAAGTAAGTGTTGTATTGTAAATATATATTAATAAAGCTGAGAAGTTTGTTTGTTTGAACGTGATAATCTGAAGTACTACAAGTCCTATTTTCAAATATTCTTTCTTGTTAGATGTTATTTAACAAAACCTTTCACGCAGAAGAAAGTTTTGTTCCCAGTGATGATCTATAATGATAAATAAAAATGAATTGTCTATTTGTAATGTCAAATTAACTGCTTTTCACTAAATGCATATGAAAGTATATACGGTAAACAAATAAAAAAATGAAAATGTTTGTCCGTCTACCTGTCCGTCTGTTTGTTCCGACTAATCTTTGATACGCCTGGGCCAATTTTGACAGGACTTTCACAAGCAGATAGCTAATGTTATAATAAGTAACTTAGGCTACTTTTTTAGAAGTTTTCTTTTATTTTAATTTTTCGCAGGCAAAGTCGCGGGCACAAGCTAGTCTACACTAATATTATAAAAAGGAACATTTGATTGTTTGTTTACATTGAATAAGCTACGAAACTACTAGATCTATTTTAAAAATCATTTTTACGTCAGTTAGCCCATTTATCGAGGAAGGTTATAAGCTATATTATATCAGGCTACGGCTCATAGACGCGAAGCAGTTGCTAACAGCAGAATATAACACAAATGAAACCGTGAGGGGCAGATACTAAAAGAAAGACAATATTTAAACAGTAGCCCGGTATATAAAGTCAATATTAACGTAAGCGATACCGCTAACAAAGGCTTTTAATGAATAAAGTTTTATTATTAAACTTTCTACGATTATATCTTTATGTAAATATTATCAATAGTAAATTTTCACACAGATAAATTTTAATATAAGGTATTAACGACAAAAACGATAAGATTGTATACCTACAGATACTTCAATATAACGATATTTTAAAAAAAAACGGAATTCTTACCTGGATAATATGCAAATCCGTTCCACATACTCCTGAATACTCAACCTTCACAATGACGTCTGTGTCGTTGGTAATAACAGGCATGGGGTAATTTTCATCATATTTTAGGGTAAGATTCTTACCGTCAAAAACTACCGCCTTCATTCTGGTGATTTATCTGAAAAATTTATGATGATTTTAAGATAAATACACAACACTCATTCATGTAAATAAACGGTAATGGTTGATTATTATTAATAATAGTAAATTGCTCCACTCACATGTCGTGCGATGCTTATCGACCCCACTAAATGACTACGGTAGATAACATTTAAACTATGTTACATAATGTATGTATATAAAGTGACAATAAATCATTAATGACCAATCAGTACAAACAAATTTAGTTGGATGCTGATAAGCAATAATGTGTCAACCCACAAAAAGTTAAATTTGGAGGTATTGATGTATTATGATAACGCGTCATGTATTCAACATTATTAAAAAAAATCGAGTCATCTAAACACAATAAGTATCAGAAAAGTTTCTTAATTTAATGTTTGGAATTTCAAGTATGTTCTATATTTTACAATTTATACAATAATGTCATGTATTTGCAATTTATTACTAGATAATTCTTGTTACGATACCAACTGTTTTTAATTCGTTATACTTTTTATTAAAAAGAAAATAAAAGATATATTCGTTTTCAAACAATTTTTTTAAGAATACGTTTGACATATTTAGACGCCATTTTCTCAAAATGAAGTCCGTGTGGCTTGACTTTTGTCAGCGTCCAGTTGATGGACTTAAGTCCTGATTAGTCCTTGGTTTTCCCTTTTCAGACGTGCTGACCGCTGGGTCACTTCAACTATTTGTCGTTTGCGTCTTGGCCATGCATGTACTCCCAGGCACCTGGCCAAAATTAGAGTTCGTGACCACTCACTGTGCGAATGCGGCTTAGACGAAGGTTCCCCATCCCATATCCTGTTTAATTGCCCCAGACTTCTTCATCCCCTCTATGACGTCCTCCCTCCTAAAGTCCCCCGCCCTATAAATGTTGACTGTTTATTGATGTTTGTGTTTAGTCCACTGAGTCCGTTTCTGTGTAAATATATTAAATAATATAAAATTAAACTGTGAATAAAACATGTGATTGTCCCATTAAAATTACCTGTATTTTTATACTAGTACGTATAATATTTATATCTATTTTTGTTATGTTCTAGGTTAAGGACTAATAATGAAATTCACCCTATTTTAGAGTGTTTTCAAAATTTAGTTAAGGTTGGATTCTTAACCCCACCGATCAATCTCCATCGTGTCTTCTCCATCCCACGTGACATTGGCGAAATAACATGTGTCTAATTGGTACAGCTAAAAGCCATTAACCAAAGAATTGATTGAAGTCCTGATTAGATATAAATAGTAGGATTCACATTTGGTCGTGCTTAATTACTTCTAAAGTAATTCTTAGTGAGGTATTTAGTAGATATTAGCTAGTGTTTAGTGCAGTGAAGCTAAACTTTGTTAAGGTGAGCTCAGCGATACAAAATGGTAGTAAAGATATGAAAAATTAATCGAACCCGATTTAACTTTTTAACTTACTGACTTACGTAACAACTTATCCATTAACTTACTAGACTTAATACGGCGAAAAGTTAGTGCTAATTAACAACTTACCAAATAAAACATGTATCAACCTTACAAATAAAATTTAGTTTACTATTTAACAACTTATCAAAAAAATTTACTGTCTGTGGCTTTATTTTTTATTCTGATAACAGTTACCTAGGTAACTGTTACCTAGGTAACTGTTATCAGAATAAAGAGTTGTTTTAATTCAATTACGAGAGTAAAACTTACAAACGTAATTCTCGTCTTATAGTATGTTACTATAGTAAGTAACTAAATAAAAATTTAGAAGAAAAAAAAGTGTATATATAACTTTAAATTCATATCCTTCTGTAATTAAAATCATTGTCTTCCTACTATTAATCTTTACCGCTTTATTTTTGTGCAATCAGTTGGAATTATCATACTAATAACCGACTTCAAAAAAATAAGGTTCTGTATTCGACCTGTATATACATATGTAAGTTTGTATAATTTATATGGATAGATTTGAATGAATTTATCACTGATTAAATGTATACTTTTAAGAGTACTTTTTAGTATATAATATTTTAGGGTATGATGAAGATCTTCGGAGGTAAATAAAGGAATTTTTCAATAACTAACAAGAAGTGATCCGCGATTCGAGATCTCCCGAGGATGCTCCGGTGTCGGAGTGAAACGTGCATGAGTGCCTGCGTGGTGTCTTGTGGTGTCGACGCTTGTCTGCTTGTGCGTTTGCATATGAGGTGTGCGGTGCTTGCCTGCTTGTGCTGCATGTGCGAGGGTGGGCGTATATGTGGGAGGGTGGGCGGTGCTTGCCTGCTTGTGCTGCGTATGCGTGTGCGTATGTGGGGGGGCGGGTGGTGCTAATACTGCATGCACAGCTGTATATGGTTTCGCGGATTATAGCAAAGTAGTTTTGTGATTAATTATGAAGTCAGTTATATATTTTTTTTCAGGATATTATCTCTTTTATAGATGTTGAAAGGATCTGAGCATCTTCTACTGGTCTCATCTATTCAAATTTAACTATATTATGAGTATTAAAATAACGTTGTTGCGTAACCTTGACCTGATGCTGCAATATCATCTGGAATCATCAGAATACACAGCTCTTCAATAGCTTACAGAAGAAGTATCGTGTTAGGGCACGTTAGTATTATACATACCTACCAGATCTTGTGACCTTGTGCCGGTCCGGAAACATACACAACGCTAACACAAACACCCAGACCACGACAACATCCGTATGGCCAATATAGACATTTGCCGTGAGCGGGGATCGAACCCGCGACCGTTAGCGCTACAGTCAGTTGCAGTGACCACTGCACCAACATGTCTGTCAAATAATAATCAGTCAATAAAATTAATATTAATAATATCGTAATAGCATTTTATCTTAATCGCGACTGTTAAACTATATAATATTAAATTGATATTTAATATCAGACACTTTAACAATCACGATACCTGATGGTATACCTCGCGATTTCACATTTCATTTGATAAAAGCTTATATTTATCAAGAATAAAAACTTTCTTCAAAACGAACTTCAGTCTAATTAGCTAGGCTTAAATACAGCGCCAATCGTTTCGCGCTAGATGGCTCTGTATTTTTTCCATATGTGCCGGGTATCCGAATACGCGGATATTTGAGTCAGGAGAAAGATCCATTTCGGTATTCGTTACTTTTTGGCGCATCAGCATCACTTGTCCCGACTGATTCATCAACGCAGAGCCTAAACCGCTTGGGCTACGAACTTGAAATTTTGGCTATAGGTGACTTTTATATTGTTAACATCTACTAAAAAAGGGTTTTTCGATTTCCCACCCCCAAGAGGTCTAAAAGAGGTAAAAACATTTATATAGTAAATCTAACTTAAAATTTAATACACATACTTCTGGATGATAGTAATGAAATGTGAACCATAAAACGCACGAATATCATCCCCTATTGAATTGCATGGGGTGGTGATGGTGGGGCATTAAAGGCGAGCAACGCCGCGAGCAACTGCTAGTCATCAATAAAACAAAAGAAAGAACCACGCAATGTAAGACGTAACATGTCTTGTCTATCATGCAATGCCACGTCAATTCAACTATCGTTTTAAGTAACAAAATTTACGTAGTGATAAGTTTTTAAGTAAGAAAGTTCAAATCCGTATCCAAATCTACAAATCCTTGACACCAAATATCCGAATTTGGATCCGTATCCGCGGATATACATATTTAATGTAACGGCACATCACTATACATATGAAAATGCAAACAATACAGTTTGCTAACTCACACTAGAGCCTTCGTTAAGCCGTTACAGATTAAAAAAGTAATGAACTCTTTATATACATACAAACTTTTGAATTTTTTATAGTCTTGTATTGACAAGAAGAGTGCTAGATATGACTGTGGACGGTTATATTACTCGAGGTAGACCAAAGAAAAGATGGATGGATTGCGTAAAAGGTGACATGAGTAAGAAAGAAGTGAGTGTTGAGATGACGGCTGATAGGAAGGAATGGAAGAGAAGAACATGTTGTGCCGACCCCACATAAATTGGGACCAGGGCAAGAAGAAGAAGAGATTGTTATTTTTGATAAAGCTTTTTGAGTATCTATTTCTTATTTTAAAAAATCAAAATAATTAATAAAATAAACTCACATTTTAAAAATTCTTCTTTTTATTTGTTATAAGTTAAAGTGTAACACGATTGGATGAGAAAAACAAAATGAGTCATAATTAAATCGAGGTATAGAATGTCTTAATAAAAGTAGGTAATATAACTATTTTCCTTGTATACTTTTATTGTTACTTGTGGATATTAACTAGCTTTTACTTACGACTTCGTATTTTTAACATATATTCTATATGTATAGATAAATCGCTATAAGACCGGCGCGCGGCGTTTAAAAAAATCCTACCTTCAATACCAGATTTTAAGTCAAACCTGCAATCCACTTAAATTCCGCATACAACTTCGTGATGTCATTTTTGCGTACAAACATACAAACAAATGGACGGACAAAAATTCTAAAAGTAAATGTTTTGGCTTCAATCGTTTTTGTAAAGGCCTCTCAAATTCAGTTTTAAATATATCAATGTGTACAGACACCTCTTTCCCAGTGTTCAGTCTGGGCAAGTGCACAGATCGCCACAATCGCGGAATCCTAGTTCCTGCCAGATTATAAATAAGTAATTGATAATTTTGCCTTTCTTGAATTTAGAAGGCTACTTATATAGATTTTCTGTGAATATTATGATCATTTAATGTGACAGTAAAGAAATAAAACTAACAGTTAAATAAATCAAGAAGTTTACCTATTTACTCTTTGTCTATTTAGCCTTATGTACTCACGGCCTCTAATAGGCTATACACCAAAGAATATATAATCACTAAGTTTTAGCTATAGACGGCCCTGCGTATAAACATCAGTCACTTAAAATTTTATTTTGTCTTTACGAATTAAAACTGCGTTTAACGCCATCTAGGATGTTTTACTGAAACTACGTCGTAATTTTTTCCTTAACCTTATTTTAATAATTATTTTTTTCTTGAAAATAGATACAATAATAATTATTATTGCTTTTCAAAAAAATTAAACTCAATATTTTATATAAATGTAATATAATTATAATACAATTTAATTTAATGAATTTATCTTTTTGCTTCCTTGAAACGGAACGTAACAGCACACAAAAATACTTCATTCAATTCAACATTCAACGAATACGAAAGTTTCTTCTTGTGAAGTAGTGAGGTGTGGTGGTGTAGCGTTGTTTATACAATGGCGTGCTTTATTTTCAAATATTTTACTGTTGCACTCTTCTTCTTCTCTTTCGGTAAGTTAAAATTAACTTGTTTTAAATATATATTTATACAAATCACGTTATGATTCTAAAACGAGTTCTCAATATAATAGGACACTTACAGTTAAATCTTTCAATTGTTAATGTTTACTACTTGTGACGACATATAACGTTTGCCGACACACCCTATTTAGCGTGATTTTCAAAAGAAAACACACTTTTTTATTCCCTTATTACAATAAAATGTATTATTAGGAATAAGACCTAAGCATCACTGCTAAGCGAGCAAAAAAAACATTCAGTAGTAGAGCATTGTATATTTTTTAAATCTCGATTTTAATTATTTAAATTATTATTTTTTTTAATTATAAATAATGCATATACATAGCTAAAATGTAGTAAAACATCAGAAAAATCGGCGGGAATCAAATATATCGATCCATTTTCACGCATCATTGACGTTAAGCCGGAAAGAGGGTGAATTTTGTAAGCCCGTAATACGATAGGCTTATATATAAACTACCCTCTCACTTATTGTGGTAATTTGTAAGATAATTTATGCAATTCTTTGATATTATCTAAACCTGTAACTTCCCTTTTGAACTGTGATGCCTTTTATTGATGCTATTACAATTATGATAACAATTTTTTTAATATAGACCATATTTCGAGGTCTTAACTCCAAAAAATCATATTATGTATATGCAATACTTTTTGCAAGCTTTGTTACTTTGGTACCATCATTTTTGGGTTGCCAAGGTTAGTGATTAAGGAACCTGTTTTTCATTAATTTATCATATAATACCTATTTCCATACCATTCACATTGTACAATTTTTACCACCATATTTAGTAAGAACTTTAAGACTTATCCCTGTGACAGCTTAAAAATTAAAATTGAAAAAAAAAATAATACAGAAATACTGGTAATTTATTAATTCATTATGACGTAGCGCATTCTTAATCAGAAATAAAATTTAATTTAAAAAAGTATATACTCTCAGATTTCTATAGAACTATCTGAGAGTATATACTTTCAAACAAAATAAGAATTAACTAAATTGAATTTATCTAGTCTTTGTACTCACAACACAATCAGTGCACGTACAAAAAAAGCCCCTGATAAATTAAGAACATCTGCCTTTTTTGAAAATCTGTTAAAATTACCAAAAAGAAAAACTTAAGAATGTAGGTAAAAATTTGTATAAATTTTTACTCAAATATGTTTCTTTTGTGTATATGATTCTCTAATGATAAAAATTACTATTAAATACATTATATGACGATCATTTGTCTTATCCCCTCAAGTTTGTCGATTTTATTGTGCATATTAAATTTTCACGATTATATTCAAATTAAAATCAAATCAAACAACCATAGCATTATATATTATTCCATCATTGTAATATTAAAGTAAATTACATAGACAAAGATGGGCAAAATATTTAAAAAAAAACTCTTTGAATGTAAAGGTTTATTTATAAATATTCTTTGTGTAGCATTCAAAGTTCAAACGTATTGATTATTATAACAAACAATGAAATAGCCTTAATTATCACTTTCACAAACACAATAATTAAGATAACGTATACAATAAATGCTCAATATGATATAAATATCCTTTATTGATCAATAAAAGAAAGTACTTAGAGATAAGAAAGCTGGCCTTATCGCTACAACATTGATCATATTCTCTCGACCCCACCGATCGATCTCCATTGTGTTTTCTCCATTCCATGTGACATTGGCAAAATAGCATGTTTTTTTTATAAAAAAGTGGGCCAAACGAGCAAATAGTACCTGATGTTAAGTGGTTACCATCACCTATCTACAACACCAGGGGCATTGCGGGTGCGTTTACAGTCTTTGACAGGAAGGTTTCTATACATTCAACGATTAGAACCCCCCAAATTATAGCGCTTTGGGAAAACCTGAGGAGGTAGATCATTGCACATCCTGCACGTACGGGGGACAAAAGATCATGAAGCCCACACATTGGATACCGACCATGCGTGTCTAATTGTCACAACCAAATGACATTAACTAAAGAGTTGAATACCACCACCTGTGTGGCTGGGTGGTAAAGGCTGGGTGCGTTTACCACCTAGCCTTTCAAAAGATTGGAAAGTTTTCAAATATTTTATTTTTAAAATTAGATGAATAACATTTTGATAAATTTACTGTCAATAGCTCAAAAACTTTAAAACCTAGATATACCATATTGGATGGATGCAGCTAGTAAATGAAATTTAATTGCCTTTAATTTTTAGCGAAGCCCTGAAGAACGGTTTTGAATTGACCTGTGTATGTCATTCCTATCGTTACTACTCAACGGCTTAATAGGTTTTGATAAAAATTGATACATAATAAGATTCATCTTGATAGCCTGAATGTGACTGAATATTTTTACATGGAAGTAATACTGAAACGACAATATTTAAAATTTTTATCTGTCGGTATGTTTGTTTTGGCTAATCTCAAAAACAGCCGTTCCAATTTCGACGGGACCTTCATTGGCAAATGACTAATATTACAAAGAGTAACTAAAGCTTCTTTTATCTATATATACCAATAGCAACCTATTGGACTTCGAAGATAAAAGTGAAAGATTACTAAGTCAAGTAAAAGTTATCTATATACTAATTGTACATAAAAATAACATAAATATAATTATCTTATTTATATTGTTCAGACAATAACAATATGTACATATGGACGCTGATAAGCAATACTGTGTCAAGCCAAAATGGTGTCTAAATATGTCCAACCTATTCTTAACAAATATGTTTGAAGAAGTATATATCCATCTTTTATTTTATTCTTTGATAAAAGCTATAATGAATTTAATTCTGATTGATACATTTAATATATTATCTTATAAAAAGTTATTTAAATATTTGAGATCATTGTAAAAATTGCAAAAAATGGAACGCACTTGAAATTCAAAACAATTAATTAAGAAACTTTTTCCGTACTTATTTCATATTTATGACTACAATTTTTTTTGAATAATGTTAAATAGATGATGCAATATCAAAGTACATCAATATCTCCGAATTCGACTTTTTGTGGGTTGACACATTATTGCTTATAATCAATAATGTGTCCATATGTGATATTGATTATTTTTAACCAGAAATACTTAGTCATAATTTTATAACTTAGGTGAGAATTGCACTTGTAAGTTTTACTCTCGTAATTAAATAAAACTGTAACCTGATAACAGTTAGCTACATAACCTTACAAAAGTTATAAATATCAAAAATAAGGCACTGAGAGTAAATTCTTTCACTTTGAAGCAATGACTAACAGCTTATGTAAATCTTTATGAAAGTTTCAGAGCAAAATTTATAAGTGTTATATATTATATGAGTTATATCTCGCCTAAGGTATAAGAATGTCATTGGTTATCCTTGTCTTTAACCGCTAGTAATAAGATACTTATTTGTAAAGGAATAAGATTTTATGTTAATAATAAAAATAATAGGTAATTTTGAACCGACTTCCAAAAAAGGTGGAGGTTTACCGATTAATTGAAAACGGGTTGGATGATTTGGTTGATTATTTTCTGTTTATTTGAATTAAGCGTTACATTATACGTTGAAGAATTGATTGCTTAAAGTTAATTCAATGTATGCATTTAATAGTATTTTGTAGGTAAATGCTCCTCGCGATGGTGTAATATAGCATTCAAAGAAGAAGAACAAGAAGTCATTTTGAGTGATTTTTAATTTCAATTAGAGAAACAATTACTTATATACTGACACAATTTCTTAGAATTTTGTGACTTTATGTACAAAATATAAATGCATTATAATTGTAGTTACCTCCCTCTCCTTTATTTCTGATATATATTAATATGTTATATTTGTATTGATTGATTGGTTTTGGGCAATACAAGTGTATACTGAGTTTCAGTCTTTCTAGTGTTAAAACGAGTCAGTAGTTTCAGAGATGCAACGACGTTTTATAAAATGTTTACCCTGATCGGGTGAATATGGTGTTGTAAATTAAATATGTAACACAGGCGAAACCGGTGCGAGTAGCTAGTTTTTTTATATTACTTTAGTATTTTGTAACATTATTTAATTCTTATTAATAAAACTTATTTTTGTTTACAGGCAATTGTCAGAGGACTCCAACAATATCGCATATCACTCAAGAACAGATTAGAGACATCGGTGGCCAGGTCGACCTGGACTGCTCTGTGCATTACGCACAGGATTACCCAGTTGTGTGGGTGAGTTACACAGAAAATATAACTACATACTAACTCCCTATAATAGTTTCACTGGATTTTATAATATTGGTCCTTTCGAATGTAACGTCGACTGTCACTGCTCTATGCATTATGCATCGGATCACTCAGTTATGTGGGTGAATTACACAGAAAATATAACTATATACTAGGGGCCTAGAACGGTTTCACTTGCGTTTCTACTAATTCTATAGACGGTAGCGTCGAATTTCACTGCTCTGTGCATTATGCACCGGATTACTCAGTTGTGCGGGTGAGTTACACAGAAAATAATGTCCTTAATCGTTTCACTCGCATTAATTGTTACTATTCTTATAGATTATAGCGTGATGTTTTATATCTTATAACCTTGCTTTATAACAGCCTATTCAACGGAAATAAACATACAAAAAAAATAACTATATCTTAGGTTCTTGATAAATTATAATTATTATATAACTAGATATATTATAAGACCCATGATGTTATACTTTCTTATACCGCAAAATGAAAGTTACTTATACTTTTCAAATTATAACGCAAGAAACTAATTATTTGCCTGGGCACGGGCCCTATAACATAGGTTACGGAACCTAAAATAAAACTACGTCTTCAAGAGACATAAACGAAGTGGCGCTTTATTTCTTAACCCTTAAATGGTTAATGTATTTTTCTTTCAAAAACTTTAAGCGATGTTTTATTCGCCAAAAAGAATTTTAAAAGAGTTATCATTGCCAACTGACTTTGAATTCTAATTATTCCTAATTTTGTAATGAGAATATCGTAGCACAAATTAGAAAATAAAATAGTTTTCCTAAAAAGTGCGATACATAGTATGTGGGAATACATTTTTATTATATTGTTTAAAAACCACAGTCCGCATTTTAGGGTTAATTATTACACGACAATATTGTAACACTGATTGAGCCGAGATGGCCTAGTGGGTTAGAACACGTCGATCTTTACTGTTAATCGCGGGTTCAAACCCCGGCTAGCACCGCTGATTTTTCAAGTGCTAAAGTCGTGTTAAAATTCATCTCGAGCTCGCCGGTGAAGGAAAACATCGTGATGAAACCTACATGCGTCGGGAGAAATTCTGACACATGTATATCCGCCAACTCGCAGTGGAGCAGCGTGATGGATTAAGCGCTAAACCTTCTCCTTAACAGAGAGGAGGCCTTTTCCCAGCAGTGGGAAATTTACAGGCTGTTACTACTTGTAACACGAGGTTTTATATGTAATACATATTTTGATATAAACTAACGGTTTTGGCATCCAGAATGCCAACCACTTTGGACAACGTTGCCTAGCATCCAGCTAGCGACTAATGACGAGCTTGTCAAAGTCAGAAATGGAATACGGATTTTTAACGTCAACTCGTGGTTTATTATATAGTGTGTTTTAATATTGATATATGTATGTATTGTAATTCTCCCGAGGAAGGTCATGGATTAGTAAATATTGATATGAATATCTTTTTAAAAGATTATTTAAATACAGTGATAACATTTAAAAATATTATTATTATTGTAAAGATTGTTCTTTTAACTGAAATTGACAAAGGCCTCTGTGATTATTTCCCAATGTGTATATTATGTACTATCATGAATTTGAATTATCTAGACCACATCCCAAAACCAATTAAAAAGTCAATTTCTTATTCAGCTGTCTCCTAGTCTCTCGAAGACTACTATGCTGATTGGCCTTCATTTGTATACTAATAAAGATTAAACGTTATCCTAATGTATTAATAGGCTAATAATTATTTAAACCTTTATGTCCAACGTCCATTATTAAGATACCGTAATAATCGAAACAAATATAATTAAAAAGTGTATATTTGTAATTTCAAATAACAGCTTTTTACTAAATTCATATTAATGTATACACGGTACTTACAACAAAAAAATTGTGTTAATTAAATAAATTAAAATTTTTGTCCGTCTGTCCGTCTGTTTATTCGATTAAAAAGTCGATTAGTCTATGAGGGCGCTTAAGTCATTGCCCTCTTCCGAATTATATGGTCCACTGAGTCAATGGGACATTTGTCGATAAGGAAATGATAGATTATTCATAGATTTACTGTCATTCTATTGTCATCGAGCCCGCATCATTTTAAATGTCAATGGTAATCACAATCGTATATAAATTGAAAGCGACCGTGATAATCTGTATTGCTTTTATAAACACGAAAGTAAAAAAGAAATGAAAACTATTAGGCGTGAATTACACTTGTAAGTTTTTCGTTTTGACTTTCGTAAACAATTACATAAGTCGTTTGTCATTGCTTTACATCTGAAAGATTTTACTTACGTAAGGTTACTTGGATAACTGTTACCAAGTTGTAGAATTGTTCTATGTCAATGACAGACGCGTTGGCGCAATGGTCACTGCAACTGACTAAAGCGCTAACCGTCGCGGGTACGATCCCCGCTCACGGCAAACGTTTGTATTGGCCATACAGATGTTTGTCGTGGTCTGGGTGTTTGTGTTAGTGTTGTGAGTGTTTCCGGACCCCCGACACAAGGTCATGAGATCTTAATGGGGGCCGTTGAGTGTGATGCGTTATTATTATTATTATTATTACTTATGAGATTAAGACTTACAAATGTGATTCTCGCCTAAACCTAATGTAAATAATACTACACATCTAACTAATATAGGCTAATTAAAATTTCTAAGATAATTAACACCTTAGGGAAAAAAAGTTCACCCCTCTAAGGGTTTATTGTAATGCTCATTGACATTTTTTTTTGATTAATCAGTACTATAATAACCAGTTATATGTATATAAGTCACACCAAAACAGTGGAATTATTTGATTGTATAGTCTATATTTTGTTTATTTGTCTTATTTAGCAACAATAACCGAAACAGATTTTTCGAATATTATTTTTTATTATAAAAAATGATTCAATTCAATCATTCGAACGTTAATTTCTTATCTCTAACTCTTATGTGGACGCTGCTAAGCAATACTGTGTCAAGCCACACGAACTTCATTTTGAGAAAATGGCGTCTGAACATGTCTAACCTGTTCTGAATCAATTTGTTTGAAGAAGTTTATCTTTTGATAACGGGTATAATTAATAAGAAACCTATTGGAACAATAAAAGAAATATCTAAGAATAAGTTTTTTTAAATATATTGAATTATTGTATAAACTGAAAATATAAGACGCACTTGAAATTCGAAACATTAAATTAAGAAAAAAATTTCGGTACTTAGTTTAGATGACTTGATTTTTTTATAAACATAAATTTGACTTCTTGTGGGTTGACACATTATTGCTTATAAGTATCCATGTGTGGTTAGAATTACGCCATATTTATTTGCTAAACAAGTAAATAAAAATAGACTGTAATTATTTTATGTAAATAAATAAATTTTATTTTTAATTACAGCTCAAATATGATCGTCACAAGACATCAGAGTCTCTCCCTCTCTCATCCAATTCGGGACTTATCATTCGTGACTCAAGATTTTCTCTGCGTTTCGATGCAGCATCAGCGACATATACGTTATCGGTAAGAAATATTTGATTTACATTATTTCACTAGCTGTCCTTAGCGCCTGCAATCGTTGAATGGATACTGCTTCGCTTCTATGAGACGCCTCGTGATGTAGTATAGCCTATTACCTCCCTCAATAAATTACCTATCCAACGCAAAATTATTTTTTTAATTTGATCTGTAGTTTCATAGCTTACCCCCTACATACAAACTTACAAACAAATTTTACCTCTTAATAATATTAGTATAAAGGTTTAGACTGACTACCCCACGCAGTTTCACTCGCGTTTATGGTCATTTATGGTCATATCGCTCCGCTTCAATGAGTTGTATCGTGATTCAATACAGCCTATAACCTTCCTCAATAAATGAACTATCTAACGCAAAACTAATTTTTCAATCTGTTTAGTATAGTAATATTATATAAAATCGGTAAGACGAAAATAACCTCGTAGTAAGCTAGTTCTACAATCTAAAACAAAAATACACAACACAATAGAATTGAGAAAGTTCTTAAAATAGTATTTTCGAATCGATCTTGTAATTTCAGAGCCTATAAATTGCAAACAAACAGTAAAATAAGAATGATAGTGTACAAATTAAGTGCTGAGAATGTGGTAAGGATTTTTAATATAAGGCGAGAGTTGCACTAGCAAGTTTTACTCACAACTGTTGACATCTGAAAGAATTTAATTTATTTTGTGTCAGTGACTCATTTATTGACAGTAGTACCTTTTGTATGGTTACCTAATCAACAGTTACCAACTTATAGAGATGTTTTATATCAACTTACTAGTGTGATTCTCGCTTAACAGTAAAATAATTTAAAATTGACATATGGGCATTTATTTTTCATGATTTTCAATAAGCTAATTGTCGAATATAAAATCAAAATATACAATTACCGTGCCTCATGATTCCACCTGCGTTAAATTGAGTAATTGAGTTATGTTCATGGTAACTCGTACCAATGAGTCATACAGTAATGTTTTATAGCATACTGTATCTGCTACCGGTGGTATTATGTATGTAGATTATAACCTTTATTAATTACCAGGCTAATATATATATTTAATGTATGTTTACTAATTTAGTTTTTTTTTTTAATTTGTAATGGTATGTATTCTCCTTTTGGTCCAATAAATAGAAAGAATTTTCATCAAAATCAGTTGAATTGTTTTAATGATTTTGAAATCAAAATAATTGGAATAAGTTTGTCATTCAATTAAACGAAATAATTTTGCTTTTTAAAAATGTAATTATATTTTTTCTATTACAAGCTACTTTCTACTCTAACCCCAGCCTACTGTTCCCTACCTTTCCTTTGATAAGCAATACTATGTCAAGTCACGTGGACTTCATGTTTAGGAAATGGCGTCTAAAGATGTAAACATGTTCTTAATAAATTCGTTCAAAGAAATATGTATCCATGTTCTTTATATTTTTATAAAAAGTATAATTAAAAGTAGATGAGGGTATAATAAAAAGTTTTATCTTAAAATATGTTTTTTAAAAATATGAGATTACTTTATATTGTAACATATGGAACACACTTAAATATTCGAAACATTCGATTCTGTACTTATTCAGTTTAGCGTGACTAGAAATATTTTTGAATAATGTTGAACGTGCCACATTATCAGACTTTGTTAACCCATCGCTTTTCAAATCTAAAACAATTTTTTACCCCATTCCAGATTAAAGACATCCAAGAA